>OX439140.1:6819944-8141167 GCA_949318255.1 Pollenia labialis
TGATGTACCCATCTTTAAAGATTAAATGGTATCCTTTATTTTCCTTAACAAATGAATGTTATTGTATTCTTATCCACGTTTGTATCTTAGCATCTGTAAGCTAAAAAAAAAAGAGAAACGCACGACTGGACGTCAAATAGAACGTGCCAATGTCAGTGTATACGTGTAAGGAAACGCACTAGTTTCTGTACTAAATATCCTTGTTAATATGCGTTAAAATTATTTGTGTGTACTATACTAGTGCGTATGTATGTAAAAAGTTGGTGTTGATGTGTTTTTGTCTTTTTTTTTATAAATAGTTTTTTGCTTCTTGCTTCCTTAAAGCTTAAGAAGTTAAAAAAAGAAGAGAAATAGCTAAGATATGAAGACAAAAGGATGTATGTATGTCACTAGAGTAGTGAACCTTTTGTATTGGAGAAGGGAAGTCAAAAGTAAATAATAAATAAATATCAATAAAGAAATTAGAAATTAAATTTTACACTCAAGGAAAAGTTTACAAAAAAAGAAAAAAAAAATTAACTAACTATAAAAAAAATTTATACACTCTGCTACTTACACTATAATTGGACCACCTCTGAAAAAGACTTAGTTTAAAAATGTATGGAAATGTTTCATGTAGGTCTGACATTTCTTCTCTAACTCAACTCTACCGCTATTTATACTTTATTAAACATATCTTTAATATACATTTTACTATATTGTGACTCCGCTCTAATCCTAATTTATGTATACACTAACTCAATTCGAACTACACAACATACAATGGCTCTTTGTAATAAAGTCAAAATTACGTCAAAACCACATGCGCATGGGGATTTTCACATGCCGTGTACTTCAGGCTTTACTCTACTATCACTATAATTTTTTTCTCCTCATAATATAAATCTACCCTGAATTTATTTTAGGCCTACTCATACCCTTTTCTAGCTCTAATCTAACTATACTCCAAACATTCAAGTTGGGCGAACTTTGAGTGACTGATTGGAATATTGTAACTGTTAGGAAATAATTTTTAAGCCATTTTATATGGAAACATCCCCAGGTCAACTTCTAGAATACGACGCAGCTATCAATTAATTAAAATAGTTTAAGAAATAAAGAAGAATTCAATTTGTGATAGAGTTATCACATACTAAAAAGATTTTTAAAAACTCACCACACAAATCGAACATTTCCAGGCCTGGAATAAATACAACACAAAAACAGTCGTATATGAACTTTTATGTAAAAATTACCAACAAAAAATATACAATATTATATATCTAACACTATGCAACAAGCAAAAATTTCCTGAATAACTACTATATTTTTTTTTGATCCGCTATAGTCACCGTACGCAAAAATCATCATTTTTTTAAATTCTATGGTCAGAGTTTTGTTAATTTTTTTCTAAAAATTGGAGAATTTTAAATACTCTTCTCCATACATCTTGTCGTAACTTTGGAAGGACGCTCGTGATTTTGTTATGCAATACGTCAAAAAAAAATTTTAATTACACCAGATTAAAGTTCTTTTAATTTCATTTTTTAATTTTGTCATTAGTTTTGGATTTATTGAGGCAAAAGTGGAAAAAAGCAACATGTTGCAAGCATAATATAATCATGTTGCTTAACACAAATTTGCGATAAAAAAAAAGTTAAAACTAAGTACTTTCACTTCATCGGGAATAAAAAACGAATTTTTCCATGGATTTTCATGAAACAAAATTTATTTTATTTCTTTTATATGCAGCTTTATGAAAAAATAGTTAAAGTAAAGGATTAAAAAAAAATATTGTGTTATAAAAAGGTATAACTTTGTGGTTTTAGCTCTACAAAAATTTGCAATAAAAAATGTCAAAGTGGTACTTTCACTTTTTTACCCACTTACAACTACAATTCGAGTCGGAAAGAACCCAACCAATTGTAGGGGAATGTAAGAAAAGATAAACTCACTCACTCAGCTTTCCCTCAAAAATAAATGTCAGTGTATTTATCAAATATGAAAAACTGGGAATTAAGCACGTCATACGGAAATCGTATTAATAATAAATTTTGTATTCCCGAAAATAACTTTGATAATATGGTACTTTCACTTTTTTGGGAATAAAACAGGAATGTATCAATGGATTTCTATGAAATAAAATTTATTTTACTTCTTATTTATGCAGCTTTGAGCATAGGTACTAAAACTGGTAAGTGTTTGTTGATTTATTTCAAAAATTTTATAAAAAAACAAACAAAAGAAATATTTGTTTGCCACTTCGGCCTCAATAACTCCCAAAATAATGGCATACTTACAAAAAAATAATATAAGAAAAACTTAAATCTCGCGTAATTTAAAATGTTTTGACGAATTGCATAACAAAATTGGGTACGTCTTTCCAAAGTAACGATAAGATGTATGGAGCAGCCTCTTTAAAAATCTCAAATTTTAGAAAAAAATTTAAAAAAAGCATACCATAGAATTTTAAATAATTATGATTTCTGCAGTTAGGTGACCATAGAGGATCAAAAAAAATAGTGGTTATTCAAGGAATAAAAACTTCCCATTTGTTGCATAGTGTAATTCGAAGATTTAATTAAAAGCTGTTAAAATATAAAAAGCTTTTAAATCAGTCAGCCCACTGTAAATATACACTTACGCGATGTCTTTACTCTCAACTCTACCCTAACGTTGCGCGCATTCGTATCTAGCTCTGCTACAATTCTGGGGTGATTTCCAAAATGTCTGTAGCAAAGCAACTTGTTTTTTTGAAATGCATTCGACAACGCAATCGTGTGGAATGTTACAATGTTATCTGGCCTAAAGTGCACCCAAAAAGTTATAGATGCGAGCACAGTAAGCAAAGAGTGCATCTTTTAACTTAATGTGACTTTAACTGCAAATTATTATGATGTTTTGGAACCTAGATCTCCTCCTACATTACTCTAACTCTACCCTTAATTGAATCTAACTTTATCTCTAACTCTACTCCCATTCTACTATAATTCTAGTCTAACTCTTATATAACCTTACTCTAGCTTTAGTTTAATTGTACCTTCTATTTCTATTCTATTTTTAATATTTTTCTACCTTTTTCTGCTTTTAATCTTTTTTATTTGGTTTAACTCTCAAGCGTACAAAATTTCTGGAACCCCACATTAAATTTCTCTTGTGTTTTAAATTCCTTAAAGTATACGCTTTATGTTTTTCGTATTTTGTTTATGATTTTATTATTTTATTTTTATTTTATTTTATTAACAAATTGTTTTATATATTTTTTTTATTACGCAGCTACATAAACGTTGAAAACGAACATTTAATGGACATTTTATTAAACTTATTACACTGACTGACTGACTGACTGACTGACTGACAGTCAGACAAAGTTTATATTTTTCTTTTTAAATGAAATAGAAAGAGAAAGAAATGAAATCTTATTACATGTTTACAAATTTGTGTATTTATGTAAAAGAAACATCAAACCAATATGTATGAGTGCCTGTGTGTATTAGATTTGGTTTTATATAAAGCAACAGTTACGCCTAAATGTATACTACTTTGTTTATACACAAAAAAACACACACACTTTTGCTATACAACATAAATTTTATATCAATGCCAATAAATTTGTTCACAAGCCAACTTGTCAGCACATAAAGAACAAAAGTTATTTACTTTTTTTCATAAAATGGAAATACACACATATTTAAGTAAATATTTATAGCGTTAAGAAAAATGGAAGTTAAATCCTTTTAAAGCTGCTACCAAAAAATACCACCCACCATGTTTTCTTTTTTTTTTTATTCTACGATATCTAATAAAGTATATTCAAATTTTTTTTTGTGTGTGTCTTCTAAGGCAACCTTTTCGTTTTGAAAAAATTTTATTATTGTTAAAGCTAATTTGAATTTGTGGCTTTTGTTTTTCAAAGTTAAGGAGTAAAAAGAAAATCCCTTAAAAAAAGTTTTTAATAAAAAAGAAAAAATCCTTTTTGCAAAAATTTGTTGCTGTTTTTTAGATATTTTTTCGTTGTCTAATATCTAAAAAATCGATAAATCATGTTTAACATTAACAAGGACCTTAACTAATATTCACACACACACACACACACACAAATATACACACAGTGTGCTACATATACAAATTTACTCTCACATTGAAAACAAGTGGTTACTTGTAGTAACCCGCTAGTTGACAGACACACTGTATTTTAATGACAAAGGATGAGAGAGAGGGTGGGACGAAGGGATATAAGTCCTTAAAAAATTATGATGTGAGAACAAAGATGAACAAAGTATGCAAAGTAAAGACACAAGTAAAGACACAAGTAATAGAAAAAATATTTGTATATCACGGAAATAATTTCTAGAGCTGTTTCATATTGAAAAATATTAAATTATGTTAAGAAATTGCTAGTCACTAATAGTCTAGCCAACTGTCGAATACAAGGTCTAGTTTGTACTCAAGCCTAATCTTATAGTATACTCTGGCCCTTTTTGTTTAAATCTTCCAAAAACACCTTCTGCACACACAGGATAGGGACAGGATTCCTGCCTGCTTAAGCACACCCCCTTTCGGTTTCCCATTGGCACTCCAAAGGCTTTTAGTGGAATATGTTAAAATTTTTTTTTAATTTAAAAAAGTATGGATTTTTTTTAAAGTTATATCAAGACAAATAAAAAGTGGCTGAAAGTAGGAGTCAGGGTATATTTAACAAATATTTCTTAACATCTTCTGTAACTTAATTCAGTTCAGTGCTCATCGAAGCAATTTTAATTTCCTGCAAGGTGCCGTAACGCAAAAATTGGTGCGAGTCCCTGGTCTAATCTATAGTAGTATCTAAAACAAAGTCTAGTCTATAGTTTTGTTTTCATCCTCAAAAGATATGAGTATCTTCTTTTCAATTCATGATGTTAAATTCGACTGGATGTTGCGCATCGGCTACTCGTTTAAACCGCCGTCCCATTGTGTAAAATTCCACTGGATGTTGCGCATCGGCTACTCGTTTAAACCGCCGTTCCATTATAAACCACTTTCCCTTTGGAACTACCCATTAGTATTACGTCAAAAGGCTGGTCAGCTTCTACGCTCTTAATGAAATTCGTGCAAGTTTTTGTCTTTTTGCTGGATTTTCCGTGACACGTTTACTTCGGATGTAAATTTTAAAATTAGATGCCAATCTACCTTTGACGTCAACATAATGTCGATTTCATTTTCGGGATTAAAAGAACGCCCAATTGTCGGGGCAATTGTCTTATCAAATTTGGGGCACCTGAAAGAAAAAACATATTCGGCGTTTTCTGGTTCCATGCATTTTGGACATGCATTTTGGACATTTTGGACAGTGAAACCAAACCAATGTCCAAATTTTAAAGATGGTTTCCGTATCCTCCGTGCCTTCGAAGCAACTGGCTATGATGGCAGTTAACCTCTCCATCTTTTTTCTTCTTACACGGATTACCCTGTACGTCCATCATTCGGTTTCAAGGTTTTCATTCCCCGTGTGTTCTCGTTTTCTCTTCTATAATGATTCAGTTTTATGGTCTGCAAACTCCAAACTTTATTTTTTGAGACCTTTAGCACTACCTAAAGTCCAGTCTATTTGAAATTTATAAGTTTGTAGTTAGCCTTTAAAATATTCTCTGAATGTTACCTAAAAGTAGCCTAAACATTTGCTTTAAAATCTGTTGTTTGTTATTGATTAAAAGCAACCCCCCAGGCCCCACCCCCTTAAAAATGTCTTATCTCTCACTCCCTTGAGGACATTTCAGTTTAATTTCATATTAAATTGCTTGCTATAGTCTTTGTTTACAGGACAAAAGATAATTTTATGTACTTGTATCCTTTTCTTGACGCAATTAGTGCAAAATTTCTTAATTTATATGCTGTCGCCAATTTATCAACATTGTTGTAATAGTAACACAAAGAGTCAGCCGGCACACACAGACTTATGCAACAAAGAAAACGCGCACACAATAGGAAATATGTACGTGTACAAATGAGGCAAAAAGGACATTTTTAATGCTGTAGTGGTAGTAAAATAAGTGGAACAGTAGCAATACCGATTCAATCCATGACAACCAGTTTATAAACTGGTGGTGAAGATGGGTTAAAATTACGTTTTATTGGGAATATCTGTTTTTTTTTTTTTTTTTGGTTCGAACTCTATAAGAAAGCGTAGGACATTGTTGTTGATGACGATGATAATAATGACAACTAGGACAAAAACAATAAGAAAATAAAGTTATAGTGTCCTTTTTATCAACTCTTACCATTTTTCTTCTTCTTATATTCGGTATTGTCAATGAAAGGACATACAAACACAAAAAAAGTGTGTTACTGTAGCGCATCCCTTAAGACTTATTAAAAACAACTATAACATGCTTATGACTGCTACGAGTACATGTAGACACACACACACAAACACACTCACACATTGCTCTATGCATATAAATAAAGATGTATGTGTATTAATAAAACATACAGTGTGCATAAGTTAATAATAGCTTTGTGTGTGTGTTTTACATATGAGTCTATAGACAAAACATTTTTTCGAAATCCCAAAAGTATACTAAACAAAAGTTTTGTTTAAGCCTATGTATATGAAAGTTTTGAAGAGGGTTGCTGCTTTTTTTTTTTTTTTTGTAAAAAAATAGTTCTGTGTCTAATTTTTTCCATATGCTTCCTGATATTATCATAAATTATTTATATTGCGGTCAAACAAAAACGTGAAAACGTTTGGTTTTCATTTCTCACTTTAGTTTTATAATTCTTTATTTTAAATTTACAATTCACAGCCAAACTTTTTCCCTTCTATATTGGCTTGCTTCTCGCCTTAAGTTTAGCAGCAAAATATCAAAACTTACCAAATGATAAAGTTTGAAAAAAAAACAAAGAACAGATAATAATTAAGTTATTATTAACCTCAACATGAGTATAATATGTATTAAGGATCATGTGTGTGTGTGTGTGTGTGTGCCACATGTGTATGTCTGTTTGTCAACATCAATTTGTGCTTATTTATCTGTAGTGGTAAAAGTTCATATGCGTGTTTTTTTGTTGTTGTTTGTTTAGGGTATCAACACCATCATGAGTTTATAATTTTTGGCAGGTTTATGAAATTTTCATTAATTTCAACCACAAGAGATTTTTTAATGACATTTTACCCAAATTCATACGCCATGATAATAATCAATGTGTGTTCTTGCCTACACCAAATAAATGTCTAACAAACACTGAATGGTTTGACATACAAATTCCAAGAAATTCCTTAAGGGATTTTAACAAGTATTATGTAAATGAATATTGGTAAAAGAAAACCAAGTGAACCATTTTTACAGAAAAATATAGGAATAATCTGCCAAAAAATTTGATAAAAAAACTTTAAAAAAATAAATTTCTATTGAAATTTTCAATTGTTATAATATGCATGAATTTCAAATTTTTAGTATAAAATTTGCTCAAATTGAAATTTTTTTGTATACTTTTTGTATAAATTTAAAACTTTTTTTTACAAAATTTGCACAAATTGAGCTTTCTATATAGAAAATATAAGCGTCTTGAACAAATTAAATAATATGATATACAAAAATTGCACAAAAACAATTTTTTGTATGCAAGACTTACAAATACATTTTGTTATATATGAATCGTTCAGTGGATTTTGAGATTTAGAGTGGAAACACTTCCTTTTATGACTAACGATGTATGGTAAACATTTTGTATTGTAAAAGAAGCCCTAATAATTAATTTTGCAATTTTAGTTTTGAGTTTTGTTCTAAGAACTATTTTTAAAGTCAACGTCAACTGTTCTGTCGTTTTTCTCAATTTAAAATTTTTGGACTCATTCCCTTTATCCACTGAACAACTCATATGTGTAAGAGATTGACACAGATCAAACTCTCTAAATATAAAGTTGGACAAAAAGAAATTTTCTTATAGAAGATTTCAGTATATAAAATATTTTTAAGACTCAAATCAATCTTCTAATAAAGAAAATCACAAAAATTAATGTTCTTAATTCCAAAAGATTTTGAATCTTAAGATTTTTGCAAAAATTTTAAAAAGAGAACACAAGAAAATTTGGAAAAAAACCAACACAAATTTTTATAAATTAAAAATTTTCTTAGTTTAAAAAACATTTAAAAAATTTTTACTGTTATGAAATTTTTTTAATTAAAAAATTTAATAAAATTCAGTTGTTTTTTACAAAATGTTGTTCAAATTTTATCAACCTGACATTAGAAAAGTTACACAAATTCTAAATTTATAAAAATTACCTTTAAGTTTTTCCTAGAAAATTTAAAAAGGTCGTTATAGATTTGCATTATATGGAATTTTCACAAACATAAACTTTAGATTTTGTACAAAAACTAGAAATTTTTATCAAAATTAACGTAAATACAAAGTTCGAAATTCTTAATGTAGAATTTTACGCAAACATAAATTTCAATGTCAAAAATGGCACAAATTTAAAAGTTTGCATACTAAATTTCTTCAAGCTTGAAGTTTTTTATAGAAACTTTTGCATAAATTTTAATTTTTTCACAAAATTTTGCACAAACTTAAAAATTAACTCCAAAATTATTCAAAAATTTTTAATTTGCATGAAAAAAAACACAAATTTAACAATTTTGATAATAAAATTCAATAAAAAGCTTGAATTGTTTTAAATAAAAATGATTTTACAAAAAATTTGCACAATCTAAAAAATTGACAAGCTAATTTTGCACAAATTTGAATTTTACATTAAAAACTGTGTTCAAATTTACACCTGCATACAATAACAATTACAAATATTACAATTTTGATAATGAATTTTTACAGTAAGCTTGAATTTTTCCACAAATGGTTTGCACAAATTGAAAAGTCACAACCAAATTTTGCGGAAATTTTAAATTTACAGTTGAAATTATGGTCAAATTTACACAAGCATATAATTTTACGCTAAAAACTTGCACAAACTTAATAATTTTGATAATAAATTTCACCAGCAACCTTGAATTTTTCCACAAATAATTTGCACGAATTGAAAATTCACAATTAAATTTTGCACAAATTTTTAATTTGTACATGTAAGTTTTTTTTGAACTTTTTTCCTTAATTCTCTGATATATTTTATTATACTCTTTATTAAATTTTTAAAGAATTCAATTGTTGTGGGACTTTTTTTTTCTAAAAACTTGTAATGTATTATTTAAGTTTTGTAAATAAAAAAAATACCAATTAAAAAAAAAAAATTTTAAATTACAGTGGAATTTAAGTCAATTTTACACAAGCATACAATTTTACACTAACAATTTTGATAACAAATTTTGGATAAATTTTAAATTTACTTTGAAAAGTATGTTCAAATTTACACAAGCATACAATTTTATGCTCAAATATTACACAAATTTGAAAATTTTTATAATAAATTTAAACAACAAGCTCGAAGTTCCCCTCAAAAACATTGCACAAACTTAAAATTAACCCCAAATATTTAACTAAACTTTGATTTCTTGTAGTAAATAGAAAAAAAAAATAAGAAACATGTTTTGCAATTTTAAAGGAAATGCTTGCTTGGTTATAAAAGATTTATATTTATTTAATTTTTTCAATAAAACAATAATTACACCAACAACAAATATCACAAAAAATTTTTGATGGATGATGACAAATGTCAAAAAACAACTCAACAAAACTAAAGTAGATCCTTTTGGCGAAATATAGAGAAAAAGTGTGTGGAGAAATACAAAACTTTTGTTTATGTAATTATTTTATCATCAAACACACTCGACATGTTAGTTTTTTGCGTTCTATTTAGCAAAATTAGAATCTATAAATACAGCAACAACAAATAATTCCCTTTTAATATATTTTCCCCCAACAAACAACTGAACATTTATATTTTTACAATGTAGTCTTCTGTATGTGTCTGTCTGTTCAACATGTGTGTGTGTGTGAGTTTGTGTTTGTTCAGTTGATTATTGAAATTGATAGTTAATTAATATGGATGGTATTTATGTATGTATGTGTTTAATATTTACAGGAGTAGTTGTATGTATATGTTTAAGTATAATATGTATATGTGTGCCGTGTTGCGCGAATGAACATGTATTTGTATATCATATCATCTATGCTTGTTTAAATGCCTAAAGGTATGCTATATAATTTCATTTTGTTGTCAAAACAAAAACTTTTCTCTGAAAATGCAATTTATTGATGTTGTTGTTGTTGTTGTGCTTTTATAATAGTTGATTTTGTTGCTGATTTTTTTTCTCAGAACGTTTTTACAAAAGCGAATTGTAACACAACATTGCGAACAACAACAACAACAAAAATATATAATAAAACTTTTTACATAATGTTATTAATTTGACAGGAAAATTTAATATCATCAGCTTACGAGACCCCAAACACACACAGACACACACTGATATACAATTACGAAAACTCATGCACACATGTCATCAATAGTACATGTACGTATATTGATATTTTTCCTTTTACGTAGGAGTTGCTGCCACACCACAGACGAAAGAAAAAGTTTCGACAAAAACATTGTGTATGAAAAACAGATTAATTAAATTTTGATGTTTAAAATATATAGGTTATGGCTAGTTTAATTAAATTTAAACATTATTAAAATTAATTTAAGTATAATATTAAATGTCGAACAAAATAAATATTAATTTTGAAATAAATTGCTTTTGAGCAAACCAAGGTGTGTCTTTGATGAAGGATTATAGCAAAAAAGAAAAAAAAAATATGATAAGTTAAACGAATAGAAACATTTTATCGAAACGTGTGGTAAAAAATTAATAAACATTTATTTGATATGTAAATCTTATATTTGGGCTAACTTTTTATAGAAGATTTAAAGTTTGTTAAAGATTTTTATAAAAAGCCATGAATTAAAAACTATTTTTAATATCGAAAATTGTAAATTTGTAGAAATGTTTAAACGAAAAGTTGCAAATTTACCACAGAAAGTTAAAAGTATTTGAACATTTCCGGCAGCGTATATACATTTTTTGCAAAGTCTTAATCTCTGTATAAAAAATTAATACGTATATAAAAATTGTAAAAATGTTCTACAACATTTTTAAAAGCTGATGCAACTTTCTAGAAAAAATTAGAAATTTGAGAACATTTAAGAATTTTTCTATAGAAAATTAAATATTTACGAAAAATTTTTTATAAAGAAAATTAATTATTTGCAAATATTTTTTAGGAAATTTAAAATTTGCGCAAAATTAATACAACAATTTTGACACTTTCAGGAAACGTCATCCATAAAGATTTTAGAAAAACTTAAGATATTAAACCAAATAAAACTGTTAAGCGTATAAGAATTACAGCAACAGTTCTACTTGTGTTTACTGTGAGTTTATCTCTCCTTTATGATACATGTACAATTTACGCAAATATGGAATAGAAAATCATAAATGTTCAACAGAAATGTTCTAAAAATAATTTTAAAATTGCGCAAAATTTCAGTAGAAAGAAAGAAAATTTTCTATACAAAATCTAAAATTTCCGGAAATTTTCAAAGAAAATTTTATGCTTGCAGAAAATTCAAAATTTGCGTTTAATTTTCTATAAATAATTTTATGTAGAAAATACTAAATTTTCGCATATGTTTTAAATAAAAGAATTAAATTTGCCCAAATGTTCTAAGGAAAATCTTAAATTTGCCCAAACATTCAATGGCGAGTATAGAAATTGCGCAAATTTGTTATAAGAAATTAAGGGTTTCCCCGAATGGAAAATTAAAGACTTTATTATAAAATTTTAAATTTTCAACAAAATTTTAAATAGAAAATCAAACATTTTCTATAAAAAATTTCAAATTGGCCAACATTTTTAATAAAATTTTTTAAATTTGCGCAAATTTTATGAAGAAAGTATTAAATTTTCGTAAATGTTCTAGAGAAATTCTTAAATTTGCCTAATGCCCGTAATTTCTACAAAAAGAAATCTAGCTGTGTAGAGAAACCTTTGGTGTAAAAGCTGTCATATTTTAAAAGAAAACTGATGGTAGGCAAAGATAACTGTTTGGTAGGAACACGACAAGCTTTCTTTTGTAGAATTTACGGCCATAAATGTTCTAATGAAAATCTTAAATTTAGGCAAACCTACTTTGAAGAGTTTAAAGTTTTCACAAATTTGTTGTAACATATAAATGTTCTCCCAGAGTGCGCAAACTTAAATTAAAAACTAATTTTTTTTTATAAAAAACTTTTTATTGAAAATTTGAAATTTGCACAAATTTGCTATAGAAAGTTTAAAACTACACATAATTTTTAATATAACATCAAAAATATCCTTTGATTTTCTACAGAAAATTAAATATTTGCATTAATTTTTTTAAAAATTTCTAAAATTTGCGCAAAACTGATGTAAAAAGTTATAAATTTCAGCTAATGTTTGCGCCAAATTAAATTAAAAATTTGCGTAAATTTTCTGGAAGAAAATTTTAAAGTTGTGCAAACTTTTAATACAAATTTAAGACTTGCCCAAACTTTTTATTGAAAATTTGAAATTTGCACAAATTTCCAATAGAAAACTTAAAACTTCACATAATTTTCAGTAGAACAATTAAAATTTAAATATGTATTTGCAAAAAAAAATTTTATAAAAATTTCTAAAATTTGCGCAAATTTTATGTAAAAGTTTTTAAATTTTCGCAAATGTTTAATAGAACGTCTTGAATTTGAGCCAATATACTAAAGAATGTCTTAAATTTTCTTAAACTTGCTTATTAAAAAAAATTGACGTTTTCTCAGATTTAAAATTTAAAGTTTGAATATGAAATCTAAAATTTGCAAACATTTAATAGAAAATTTTAAAACTACTATAAATTTTGAAATTTTTTTTTTAGTTAGGCTTGAGTTCATCAAATTTAATTTTCATTAAATTATTTTTACTGAAGGAAGGAATTTTTACAACTTGGAATTTTATTAAAATTTATTGATAGTTTTCTTGGCTGAGCTGGGGCTCGATCCTGGGTTGAATTTACACTACTTGTCACTACTATAAAAATTTTAAAATTTTCGCAATTATATTAAAGAATATTGTAAATTTTCTGTAGAATATCTAAAAGTTATGCAACATGTCTTTAGAAAACCTAAACATTGCGTAAATGTGTTTAAGAAGATTTAAAATTTGGGCAAATTTTCTAAAGGAAACCCTAAACTTCATTTCATTTGGCATCCTTAACTTATTTATAAATATTAAAATTCATGTAAATTATTAATTAAAAATAAAAGAATTGGTTTAAAAAAAATATATTGAAACTTATAATTTAACCTAAATTTCAATTGAGATTTTAAAATTTAAAATTTTTTATTTTTTTAAATTATTTTTTGTTAGATGTAAATTTAAAAAATGTTTGACAATTTGTAAAAATGATTCTAAGGTTAAGTTAAAAGATTATTTTTTTTCTTAAATTAAAATTGCGCAAAAAAAGTTCAAGGAAATTTTAAAAGTTTTATTCCCAATTTCACCAAATTCAGTTAAAACTAGCTTTAACTTTAACTTTCAGTTAACAATTTGTTTTGACAGCTATAGCTGATAGTAAATTGTAACTGAACTTGGATAAATTGGCGGTTAATTTGTAAAATTTAAATAATTTTAAAAATTCCTCCCTAAAAAATTTTTAAACTTCCTTTAAAACAATTTTAAGTTTTTGCACAATATTCTGTAGAAACTTGTGTAATTTATGCAAATTTTTGTTTTGATTTTTACATTTATTTCGATTTACAAAAGTCATTGTCCTTTTTAAAAAAGTATTTATCATAAATTATCAATACTAGAGTTTTTTTTTTTGTTGATTTAGAATTGTTTTGATAGCAAATAAATCCTTAATTATCCCTAAACTTTACTTTATTTAAGGATGTTGTTGTTATTTGCTTTTATTTTTTTCAAAATATCTTCAATTTATATGGTAATAAAAACAACTGCGCCAAATTGTCTTATACTTGCGCCCTTTCTCTTAAATCAAAAACAGTATAATGCTGTCTCTTTTAGTCTTTATTACTACTAAAACAACAACAACGAGAAGCAACAAATATATTCGATAATAGCAACGTGATGACAGGCTTGTGGCTTGTCATCATAATCATATTGTCATCAATATGTCTGGGGGACTAGTGCCAGCGAAAATGACGAAAAGTCTTGTTTTATTTCAAAGTATGTTTTTTTTTTGTATTTTTTTATGTGTCTGTGTTTGTATTTTATTTAACTGTCTTGTAAACAAAGACATAGAAATTTATGGTGTAAGGACTTCAACGTTTACTTTTAAGAAATTTAGGCAAAAAGACAACTTCATTTAAAGAAAATGACAAACAATAATGAAACTAATTTGTTGTATGTAAAGTAACAAAAAAATTTGATAACTTTTTTCCAAATACATCAAATAAAGAAACATTTTGTATAAGAAAGATCCTTGAAAATAATCCGGATTTAAATTCCTTAAATGATATTTAAAAATTGCATTAGTAACTGCTTTAAAGACTTTTTAAATAAATTTCTCAATGAATGAAAATAAATTGTTACAATAATTTCCACCGCTATTTCCTAAATATTTTAAATGTCGCACAAACACACACTCATACATTGCGAAATGTAATTGTGTGTAAGGTTTCAGTAGGGACTCCCTATTCGATGTTTCAGTGTATGTGTTTACAATTTGCTACGTAGTTGTGGTGAAAATCATTTGGGCGGTACCCGTGGTATCCACATGGATACCGTATATATACTGCCGCAAACACATTCACAACCTCACATCCACACATACATTCTATACATCTCTATATTAAAACATTTTTTTTTTAATTTTTCTACATAAGCAAAAGTTTTATATACAACACTGTTATATACTCGTAAATTTGTTGGAGCTCTCGTACTCATCATATTGTAAGATATTTTATGACATACTTATATTATTAGATACTTTTTCTCACAGATTTGTTACAGTTTCTTTTATTTCATTTCTGCTATTTCTACTACTTGACATGACTTTTGTCCCTACTCCCTACTCAATTGAACACAAATTGCTCTTTGTATTTGCAAAAACAAACATAAATTTAAGAGAATGTCGACAATGAATCCGGCGAAAAACTCACGTGTTTCCAAGAAAAGGGGAAACATTTCCCCAATTCCAACTTGGAAATGTAATGGCTAACTGTTGTTGAATTGTTGAAAAATGTTGGTGAAATTTTCCAATTTCCCTTAAATTTCCTTTAACATATTCCTAATATCCTTTCACAAAATTTACTCTCTTATGTTTACGAATTATTCAAAAATTTCATGTTGGGGTGTTAGGGAAATTCGTTTAAACCAACAGGGATATTTTCTCTCTATCTGTCTATCTCACTTGTAAGCAAAAGAGAGAGTTCTTTTGTTTTGAAAAATGATTAATAAATTTAAATAATTGGGGGGCCTTTCAATGAACAATGTTAAGAAAAAAATTCTTAAAAATAAGAACAGGTTTAAAACAGGTTGATTACACAAATTTTCATAAAAAATTCGTTTAATTTTATTTTTTGTTTTGATAATTTGGGCGCATAGGACTTTCGGGCTATACTATACAAAATTCGGGCAAAATTTAAATTTTTTATAAAATATGTGTAAATTTTTAATGTTCTATTACAAATTTGCTTAAATTTTTAACTTCTTGAAAAAAAGTGAGGACATTTTTTATGTTCTATGGAAAAATATTCGATTTTTTTTCTGTAAAAGATTTGCAGATATTTTTTTTTATTTTCTATAGAAAATTTTCGCAAGATAATTTGCAAAAATTTTTAATATTAGAATTTACGCAAATTTCTATATTCTATAGATAATTTGAGCAAATTTTTTAAAATTAGAATTTTTGTGGAATTAATTAATTTTCATTAAAAAATTTGTGGAAAAATACTTATTTTCTGTAGAAAATTTTTTAGTTTTAATATAAAATTTGTTTTGTTTGCTTTAAAAAATTTGAGGAAATTTGTATTTTCTATAGAAATATATTCGATATTTTTTTTTCTAAAGAATTATAAAAAAAATTTGCGCAAACTTCCAGTTTTTGAAGAAAATTTGCGCAAATTTTTAATTTTAGAATATATGTATGTGGAATTTTTTTTTTCTGAAGATTATGGCGAAAATTTTTTAATATTAGAAATTTTGCAGAATTTATATATATTCCATATTAAAAAAAAATTTTTTTCTATAAAAAATTTACGCAATATTTTTTTTCTAAGGATAATTTTCACAAATTTATAATATTAAAAACTTTGTGGACCTTTTTAATTTTCACAATATATATATTTTCACAAATTTACTTTAGAAAATTTATGCCAATTTATCATTTTTCTAGAATATATTAATCAAAATTTTGTATTTTCTATAGAAAATTTGCGCATCATTAAAATTTGTTATAACAAATTTGTCTAGAACATAATTTTTTTTAATTTGCTCATATTTTTTAATATTTTCACAAAATTTTTTGCCAATTTTTAGTTTAAGGTGGAAAATGATTAAGCAGCTTTCTAGTTTCTGTGAAAAATATTTAATTTTCCATGAAAAAGTTGCAAAACTTTTTTATTTCCTATAAAAAATTTGCAAATATATTTTTAATTTTCTGACGATAATTTGCGGAAATTTTAAATATTAAAAACTCTGCAGTAATTTGATTATTTTCTATTAAAAATTAGATGAAAAAGATTTTTTATTTTCTTTAAAAATTCTCAGAAATATCAAAAAGTAATTTCAATTTTTGGGAATACAAAATTTAAATTTCAAAAGATTTTGTTATTCGTGCTTAATTCCCAGTTTTTATTATTGATAAAAACACTTGTATTCCCAAAAATTGAAATTACTTTTTGATAATAAACAGGCAGGTGCACGGCCTAAAAAACACTTAATTGACAACATCTTTTGTAAGTTGTTGTTGTTTTTATTTTGTTTTTCTTAACCTACTTACAACTACAATTAATGTTGAGAGAATTTCAACTAATTGTAGCGGGGAATGTAAGACGAGATGAACGCACTGTTTATTGTTGATGTTGTTTTGTTTAAGCTTTGATATTATTACAAGTAGAACTGTTGCTATAAGTCTTATACGTTTAACATTTTTACTTGGTTTAATATCTTTAGTTTTTCTAAAATCTTTATGGATGAAGTTTCCTGATGATCTGGCCTAAGCAACCAGTGAAATGCGCATAGGAATAGCTTATCCCATCAACAATAAATTTCAAGTGTTTTTATCAATAATAAAAACTGGGAATTTAGCACGAATAACAAAATCTTTTGAAATTTAAATTTTGTATTCCCAAAAATTGAAATTACTTTTTGATAATAAACAGGCGGGTGCACGGCCTAAAAAACACTTAATTGACAACATCTTTTGTAAGTTGTTGTTGTTTTTTATTTTGTTTTTCTTAACCTACTTACAACTACAATTAATGTTGAGAGAATTTCAACTAATTGTAGCGGGGAATGTAAGACGAGATGAACGCACTGTTTATTGTTGATGTTGTTTTGTTTAAGCTTTGATATTATTACAAGTAGAACTGTTGCTATAAGTCTTATACGTTTAACATTTTTACTTGGTTTAATATCTTTAGTTTTTCTAAAATCTTTATGGATGAAGTTTCCTGATGATCTGGCCTAAGCAACCAGTGAAATGCGCATAGGAATAGCTTATCCCATCAACAATAAATTTCAAGTGTTTTTATCAATAATAAAAACTGGGAATTTAGCACGAATAACAAAATCTTTTGAAATTCTCAGAAATTTTTAACATTTTTTCTTAAAACATTTGCGCAAATTTTGAATTTCTACACAAAAACTTGCGCAAATTATTAATGTCGGATATTTACAACTTTCAACATAAAAATTAAATAAGCTTGCACTTTTTTCCAAAAAAAAAAAAAAAATGTTTTGCCTCAAATCCGACTTATGTGGTAATAATTATTTAACACAAACGAAAAGAATAGTTTTTGTTATTCAAAATAATATTTTGATTTGTTCGAATTTATAAACTGTCTAAATATACCACGACCCTTCATAAATATCTCATCGTTATATTGTGTATGGGTTAAATTTCAAAAAAAAAAAAAAAAATTTTAACATAAAATAAATCTATTTTTAAATACTTTTGACTTCTGTGGCATGCAACAAACAGTAATTCTACGCCCAACATTTCATTAGCATAGGCATTTTTGCCACAACAACAACAATGTGTTTACAAATCAAGTGTAAACAATACATTGTATATACACATGTGAGTATGAGTATGAGTAAATAAAGAGGAGCGAACTACACCAACAACAAATATGTATGTAAAACCTCTTGAAATAAAACAAGTGACTACAAATGCAACAACCACAACAAAATTATTAAGCAAGAACAATTATCGGCAAATGAGAAAGAGAAGAAATAATAAATGATGAATGAACAGCACAAAGCCATTGATAAACACAGTGATGACCAAAACATTTGCTACCGAAACCGTACTATTACAAAATATTCCTATTTTATTGATAAATGAATTTTTCGTGTACAAGAGAAAAGCAAAAGTATTTTATTTAACTGTTAAACACTATGCATAGTTCCATAATGTGTTGACCGCCACTGTGCACTCGAGTACAATTCATTCATATACACATGTATGGATATACATTTTTATAAATTCATTTAACCAGTGCTACAACAAACTCTTCCTGAATTTTCAAAATTAATACACTGGGATTGAAAAAAATATCAATGGTTCCTGCTTCTGTTATTTGCCAGTGTTAATTGTCAGTTGTTGTTGTTGCTAAGGATATTACTTGAGTATAAAGTACTAGTGTAAGTTACAACAACAAAAGCATTTACCAAACAAAAATAAAACAAAATAGGAACACAAAAACTCTAATAGAAATCATAAAGACTAATTAAGCAAAAATTCTGTCAGACGTTAAGGCCGACTGGCTGCGTGAATGTCTGACTGACTGCCAGGCAGGCAGGCGTTTATGTCAGTATGTATGATTAAACTCATACATTTATTAGAGCATACAAGTAGAAGTATGAATGTTTGAAATGCAGCTCACTGACCCCTGACAGATAAATGCAACAAACACAATTCAGACCATATAAAAATACCTACTCATGTCTTCGTTGTAGTTGTATTTTTTGCTTATGTAGTTAGTGAGTGCAAGTGTGTGGTGGCTTATTAGAAAACAAAAAACATCTGCATTCAAAATCAAAAACGAAAAGCATTTTTGTTTATTTTTAAATTTCAATACAAGCATAATAACGTTATATAAGTATAGAAAACAAGCAAAAATATAGTTATAAACTTCAACCCAAAAATTACTCTGATAATAAACTGGCAAATGCACGGCTTAAAAAAAAACTAAACTGGCAACATGCTCTTTTTTTGCGAAAACAAAAAGCAAGTTCTTTTTGTATTTATTTTGTGTTTTCTTAACCTTCTTACAACTACAAATAATGCTGGAAGAATTCCAGCCAATTGTAGTGGGGAATGTAAGAAAAGATAAACTCAATGTTTATTGTTGGAGTTTTTGTTTAAACTTTGATATTGTTACAAATAAAACTGTTACTTATAATTCTTATTCGCTTAACAATTTTATTTGTTTAATATCTTTAGGTATTCTTAAATCTTTAAATGAAGTTTCCTGATGATCTGGTCTAAAGAACCAGTAAAATACGCATAGGAAAGCTTATCCCATCAACAATAAATTTCAGTGTTTTTATCAAGAATAAAAATTGGGCACGCCAAACAAAATCTAGTTAATTGAAAAATCAAAATATTTATGTATATAAATCCATCAACAAATTTCCAAAAAAAAAAAAAATGTTCGAAATCGAAAATAAGCTGTCATTTTAAAAATTCAAACAATTCCAAGTTTTTTTGTAAAAAAAGAAAGTTTGAAATTTTCGGAAAATTAAAGGTTAAAAAACTTACAAAAATGTTATCTTAACAGGCTTTAAAAATTTGTTTCTTAAAACTTTTAAGATAAATTCAATTTAACTTAATTTAATTTAATGTACCGCAGGTGGCATCATCGGCCCTATTTCTTCGAAAATGAAGCAAAGTCTAGTGTTATGATGAATGGAGATCGTTACAGCATGTTTTGTTTTAAAATATGAATGATCTTTAAACCAAATTTTAAATATTTTCAATCAGGCTTAAGTTCATCAAATTTAATTTTCATTAAATTATTTTTATGAAGAAATGAATTTTTACAACATGAAAATTAATTAAAATTGTTATTGATAATCCTTCATTCTTGACTGACCTGAGATTCGAACCCAGGCGGCTGGTTACCCTGACATGTTTCGATCGCTACCACTCGATCTCCTCAGAGGGATTTGCCGTCTTACACTCGCAGCCATCGACGACTGCTGACGTCAATAGTCATACATCAATCCTTAAACCAAATTGTATTTTAACCTTTGGTAGATCGAAATTTGCTCTTTCGAATGATTATCCATTTTTAATTGATTTTGCATGTTGTAACTTCTACTCCTATAAACCTGCGACGTACCAAATTATATTGTTATAGAATTATTTATTACGGTTTTAACGGCGTGATTCCCAGTCGAATAAGACGAATTTTTGCAAAATCTTATATCATTCCGTTCATTGTTCCACCATTTATGTTAGTTTTTGTAACAAAATTATCAATTTTTTAAGGTGGTGGTTCCACATTTTGATTCATAGCTCTGCTCCTTCTTAACCGATTTTGCTGGATTTCAATCCCAAACTGTTTGGGATAACTACAAGCAATTTGACACCAAGTTTGTTTATTTCTTTTGAGTTTTTTAAAAGTGAGCGTGTTTTCAACAGACAAACAGACATACGGACATGGCTAAGTTGACTTAGAATTACTCAATGAGCCAGAATATACCTTAAGGGGTCTCAGATGAATAATAAAAAGATTCACACGGAATGACAAACTTAGTATACCCTCTTCACAAATAATTGTGGTAGAGGGTATAGAAAGAAAAGTTGTACACAAATTTTTGTTTTTTGTTCTAAAGTTTTTGGTTTCGACTACAGTTTTTAAAACCAGATTTGATGTGTTCTTTTTAACAATTTAAAATTTTATCGGGCTTAAGAAGTTTGAAGATAATTTTAAATATCAAATATTTGCAGTTAAGAAAATAGTCTGTATTTTGAAATATCAAATTTGTTATTCCAGTGTTTGGGAATTTGCTCTCTAGAAACTTTAATGATTCTAAACAATCGTTATTTTCTCTATACAAATCTCTCGAAATCCTGTAAAGTAGTGGGATCTCAAATGCTATTTGACTAAGAAATTTTTGTTAGTTTGGTAAGTATTTTCTATTATTAAGCAGGCATTAAACTTTTTGAAATATTCAAAATTTTTATCGATGATACATTCTAATTGCTTGCAGCAAACACCAAGCAGCATATCTAAACATGCACGTATACTTTGTACATTTCATTTATTGCTGGAAATTCATATGCTCACAGCAAGTGAAAATACACAAGGTGGCTCAAAAGTTGTCACCTGATGTTATTTGACTATATAAAATACTTTAGTTGTTGGTTTGTGAATATTTGATGTCAAAATTTGTTTTCAAATAGCCGCTGCCAGAATTTGTGACCACACGGATACGATTTATAGCATTTTCTACCACTCAACCTGGCAAAACTTCCGGCGCTAAATTACCGCATTCCTAACGGATATTCTATTTTAAGGATTTTAAGAGTCTTTCAAAAAGAAGTCTACAATGGTTAAATAGAGCGATCATAAACAAGAGAATAGACGACCCGGAAATTCAGCCTTTAGAAAATCGAAACAATTATTCCACCTTCTTGAGGAGTACAGCGTTCCATTTGTTATTGATTTGTATTTTGTATTTGTTTACTTTACGAATGTCAAAGAAGAACAAACATTTACCGCCACTCGCAACAAATTTAACATCTTCCGATAAAGTGAGGACTTTTGCGCCACCTCGTATTTAGAAAAATATAGAAAACATAAAATATTTCAAAACAATACATTCGGTTAAATATGAAAAACATGGTTTGAAAGATAAAAATCTTTTTTTTTCTGGTATGAGTTTTTAGTTTTTGCGTGCTCTCTGCGTAACTTCCGCATAAACATGTGTAAACTATAAAATACACATTACGCTCGTGTTAAGGCTAAAAATAGTTTTGTTAAAAGAAATGTAAATGATGCACACACGCAAACACACAAATATCTATGATAGAAATGGACGGACGAAAGTTAATGCTTTCTTATTCCCCTGATCGCGTGTGTTTGTTTGAGTTATTAAAAAATAAAAATTAAAAACTGACAGTTTGTTAAACAAACCATACTGACTGACAAATTGGTGGTGGTGTTTCTCACAGCAGAGGGTGCTTGGTCAACTACATTAAAGCAAAAAAAAAAAAAAAACCGAAATCTGATCGTTATTGTTTATTAGTTCTATTATGGGTTCTTATTTTAAAAGGTTAATCATAAATTATGTCTGTCGTTTCATTTCTCTCGAAGTTGGTGGTAAATTAAGTGACCAAAATTTGTTTTGAATGACAATAACATATAAACAGGGCCAGTTTTTAAATGCACAAAAAAATTTTGAAAATGTGATAGAAAAAAAGCCTAAGATAAGCAAGAAATGTGCTCAATAATATAATAATAATTAATTAATTAAATTTGCACTAGTAAACAAATTAATAGAATCAATTAAAATTTTTTTTCCATATAAAAAAACCTGATTCACTTGATTACAATTTTAATAAAACAGATTTTTTTTTGATTAATGGTTTAATTGAAGAAAAAATTGGCAAGAATACCAAAAACTCAGCAAAAGAGTCAATATAAAATTCTTATTATCAGATTTAATAATATATCGAAAATTTTCGTTTAATGCTTTTGTAAAAGCAAACTTTGGCAGAAATACAGGGTGGCGCAGAATATGGAATATGGTTAACATTTTTTATAGCTTTTTTAATCAATAAATTGAGGAAATAAGACTACTGTAAAAAGCTTTATAAATTAAAATTTGACTCAAAATAATATATGAAAAAAGAAATAATTCCCACATTATATTTTTTAATTAAAATTTTTTCTTGTTTGATTTGAGAATTGGACTTGGAGAATTTCATATCCAAAGCTACAAATCAAACAACACCCAAACTAATTGACCATTATTTTTCAAAAAAAATTCAGACTACTCACAATTTGATAATGAACGATGAACCGTATTCCCTACTAAATGGCGACGTCAACAAGCACAACTATAGAATTTAGGCCAAGAAGAATCCAAAAGCCTTTCATTCGCGACTATTACATCCCTGAATTTAATCCCTGTCAACTGTGAGCCATCATTCTTAGAACACAGAAAAAATTCTTACAAATTTTCTTTCAATTCAGCCATTAAGCAAAAAATCAGTTTTAATTAAATATTTAATCAATTGCATTAAACGTTCACAAACAACAACATTACTGCAGAAAATGTTGTTAATGTCAAAAATATTTAATTGATATTATTAATTTGTTTGCTGGCGCAAATTTAATAAATTATTTGATTAATATCACAAATTTTTTAAATGAAATCAATTTTTATTATTTTCTGTAACTGCAAACTTTTTTTTCAAATGCATTAATTTTTTTTTTTTTTTTTAATTTCCGAAGCTAAGAAAAGAAACCAGAGTCTCTGGCCGGAATCGAACCCGCAACCCACAAGGAAAACGATAACAAAGAGTGAATTTGATTCGTATTTGGATCTCCTTTAACTGAGTGTTATTGTTATTTAAGAATAATGGGAAACATCCCCACATCCCTTATTTCGCGTTAGGGCGTTTTTTGGCAAATAGCCGCTTTATAAATTTCAGAAAACCGGCTATATATGACAAACAAGTTGCTAAAGGATTTTTGTATCCATCTTTGCCTTGGCATTTGTCGTAAAAGCTGGACAGTGGACAACAATTGTAAAAGTCACATTTTGCAAAATCAGTTTTTTTTTTTGCAAATTTTCGTTAACATAACTCTCTTACATTGTTTTAACTTCACATCATCCAAAATTATGCACTAAGATGCCCCTTCAAAATGGAATACAAAGAGTCAGGCAATGAAAGAACGTTGTAAGTTACTAAAAAATTATACATTCTAATGGTTTTGCAAATTGGAATAACGATTTAAAAGCCGCTTGTGTAGCGGAAAAACGTTTTAAATGACATCGCGATTGTGAATATGAAACGTTTTTCCACTAAAAAAAAGTTATAAACTGCAAATTTGCATGTTATTTCAAATTAAAATTTCTTAATATTTTGCATACAAGTTTTTATTATCTTTTTTATTATTTTATTTTGATAATATTAGAAAAAAATTAAAAATAAGTAATCCTGCCTTTTAAAAACGTTTTTTTTTTTGCTCTAATGAAAAATAATAGTTTTATAATAATAGCTTCAATTGATCGGTTTTTTGGAGTACAGTGAACAGACGACGAACATTTGTGTCTCAAAAATCCCATGTCAAAGGGAATTTAAATCCCCATTATTTGGCTTCAGCAACAATAAAACCTTAAGATCCGACTTGCAAGAGAAAAATAATTCAGTTGCGCTATTTTCTATGCGTTACATACAGAATATTAAAGTTCAAAATTTGAAATTATTTACTTTTACCCTTTCTCCGTCGACCGTCGCCTCGATGTGACATAGCACGGCCATTGACTACCTCGCGCAAACCAAAAATTCGCCAATCGTTCAATAATGTTCCTTCAACTTTTTTTGAATTTTGGATTATTGATGCCATTTAAATTCACTAAATTCCCTTAAAGATATAAGCGAAATAGAATTTCGGGGTTATGGAATTAACTTTCTTTAAACTTTGTTACCAATTATGTTCAGACTAGCAAAGTTAGAAACAAAAATAAATTTTAAGGTTAAGAAAAGGTCATTTAAAATTTTAAAATGTTTCACCAAGCACTATATTTTATTGCAGATTGTTATTGGTGTTAAAATTATCAAAATCTTTAAAAAGGTTTCTAAATTAAAACCCCTAAAAAACTTTTGAGGTTGGAAAGAAATATGTATGTAATTTTTTTTATCAAACTATTAAATGACTCACATAAAATCAATGCCTAAGGAATAATTAGTATTTCTTGAATATTTTCATAGTTACAATCGAAAAATGTTTTTGAGGTTATGAAAGGAAACTCTTGGAATGAATTAAATGCTTTAAATTATTTTATTTAATTACTTTTAAAACCCAAAATACTCAAATTATCAAATTGAATTTTATAAAAAATGCTAATAAAAATGAAAAAAAAATTCTTGAATAAAACAATTTAAATTTCAAAATGGTTTAAAAAAATATACAACTTTAAAGTATATTTTTCGTATATCGCTGTTTTTTTTCTATTTTTTTTTTTTTTGAATCAGCCATAATTTAGCACACATGCTACAAAGAACTAGAAAAGACAAGTTTTTTTTACTTTTTTCGATTTAACGGAAAATTTATTTTCCCCACTTCAACCTCAAGAATTTATAGAGTCGTACTCCAAGCTGGTCTTAAGCAAGCAAAAGGTACTGCTGATTTTTCAAAGTCACTTTATCTTAAAAAAACATTGTTATGGTCCAAAAGAGAAATAAGAGATAAAAACGAAAAAACATTAAAGTCAAAAAAAAAAAAAAACTAAGAAAACTAATAAATAAGAAAATTTATGCTGACACTGGTTGACTTTATGGCAAAACAATAAGAAAGTAATAAAGACACGCACACACACACATACACACACACCAAAAAAGTATAAATAAATAAACAACTGCACTCACACTTATACAAATTTTTAGTTAAAAATCAGAAAAGAGAGAGAGAAAATTGTGAAGAAAAACCAACTAAAACAAATAAACAAAACAAAAATTATAGCATTAAACAATGTATCACAACAACAACATACCATCTGATGATTGAGAATCGTAATATTCTAATACTCACACAAAAAATCCATTGCATACTTAAGGGGGTATGCTGTTACTGTTAATTTGTAGCATATGTTGGGTGTATGAAGTGTTTGTTTGCTTGATTTGTTGCTATAAAACAATAAATTGAAAGACAGCAAAAGGAAAATAGATGAAACTAAATTTAATCAAATGTGTGAATAGCAAATAGTGATTAATGATTTTTTTAAGCTTGATTACATTTACACACTTATTTCACTACAAATTACACACACACATACTAGCAACAACAACATTTTGGCAAAATGTGGCAGAAAGAGAAAAAAGAAAAGCATTGAAAAAACAAAATCAACCATTATAAAAACAAATTTTGTTTGGTTTTGTTTACACAATTTTTCGGTACAATTTTGTAAACAATCCACAAGTGTCATTAACATGTCCTAAAACATATACACGCAGCCATACACACACACATTTATACATATAGAAATGTATATGTATTTGTATAACTGCGTGTGTGTGTGTGTGCTACCAAATAGATTTTCTGTTTATAAAATTTTCGTTATTTTTGTAGGATTTTTTTCCTCGCATTTTGTTGTTTTTTTTTTGGCTGCCATATTGGTTGGTGTAAAATTTAAAACCACATTTTGTCAATAATGTTATTGCAAATTATTTGTGAGTAATTGCTAGCGTAAAAATGCATCCATAAAAACTACTACATTTAGGAAGGGAAAAAATAAAATTCTTAAGTGTGAAAAAATACTAAAACAATCAGAAACATCGAAAACTTTTGCTAGGCACATTTTTTTCGATGTTGTTGATATATAAAATTTCTCTACAGAAAATATTACGACATTATAATAAAATATTTTCTGTAAAGTAAATATACCTTGTATAGAAAATTACTTAAAACGGTTTCGATGTTTTTAATATCTTCTTCACTGTTGGGTATTCCACCACTTAAACTTCATTGAGCCACAAATTATCTGCAATTATAAACTTTGTTTTAATATTGATTTTTAATATTGAAAAAGAATAATTTTGAATTTCACGTTTGTTTAACAAATAAATGTCTTATGCCTTTAACATTGAATGGTTTCTTTAAAGCAAAATGTTCGACATTTTCAGCAACGATTTTTTGGTTGTAGAACATTTTTTGATGTTTTCAATCAACAAAATTTTCTCAGAAATTTTTTTTTCGATGTTCTTTTAAAAATTTTTTATTTGTTTTAGAATTTTTTTTGTTATTTTGTTCTATGTTTTCATTATACATATTTGAAAATATGTACATTAACTATTTTTTCATAAAAAATTTCTATATATAAATTTTGTTTTATAGAAAACTTTGTTATTTTTTTTACAAATATTAAAGTTGGAAATTTTTTTTGCGGTGGTTTAACGATCGCGATTTTCTCAGGAGACAGGTTTTGCGATGCTTTAAACTACAGGAAATTATTCGATGTTTCTGATTAAATTTTTCATGTTTTTAGCATCCAAATTATGTATGTATATAAAATTTTTTTGATATCTTTTATAGTTTTAACAAGGAAATTTATAATAATCATCGAACGATTTCCTTAGAGAAATTTTTTTTTGTTCTTAAACAACGATTTTTTTCTTAAGAAAACTTAGCGATGTTTTCAATAAATACAAAATTATTCGATTTTTTAAAAACTGATTTTTTTTTAAAACAACTTTCTCTTTTTTATCGAAAATTTTTAAATGGAATTTTTCCATCGAATAGTTTTGCAATACAAAAATGTTTCGATGCTTGCAATATATTTAAACATATCTTATTTTTCAAAGAACATTTTTAAATATCTTAGACATCAACGTTTTTTAATAGAAAATATTTTAATAGGAATTTTTTTAATGTTTTAGATATCGGTAGTTTTTAATAAATAGTTTTCGATGTTTTTACATATATGAAATTATTGGATGTTTCCAACATCGTTTGATGTGTCTTGTGTTTTCAGCAAAGAACTTTTTTATGCTTTAATCATCGAACAATTTCCCTAGAGAAATTTGTTTTGTCGATTTTAAACAACAATTTTTTTCTTAAGAAAACTTTGCGGTATTTCCATTGGAAAACCATTTTTAACCAGTTTTTCGATTTAAAACGATTTTTTTATTCAAATGTCTCGATTTTTGTTACCAAAAGATTTTTAAGTTTTACTTCAAAAAAGTTGCGATGTTTTAAAGTGTTGAAAAATTCTTCGTGTAAAAAAGTAACTACTGCAACAAACTGACAATATTCCAAAATAACATGAAAAATGTTCGATGTATTAAGACAATCGATGTTAAAAATTTGCATTGATACAATTTCGATGTTATAAAGCTACGGTCACACTTGTCAAATATTTGACGCAAAAAACTGGACCAACAAGCAAACTAAACTATCATTTCCTTTAATTCCAATATTTATTATACCCTTCACCTCAGGTGGAAAAGGGTATTAATAAGTTTGTCATTCCGTTTGTAATTTCTACAATATTGATCTAAGACCCTATAAAGTATATATATTCTGGGTCCTTATGGGGAGAGAAGTTGATTTAACGATATCCGTCCGTCTGTCCGTCTGTCCGTCTGTCCGTCTGTCCGTCTTACGCTTGATATGTGTTTTCCGGAGACTCCAGACATGATAGCGGCTAGGTTGTTTTACATTTGTGTCACATATAGTCTACCATCGGTTGCTATTGAAATTCAGCAAGATCGATCCACAAATGGCTGAGTTATGAGCAAAAAACCACGACTACCTCTAATATTTTCCAAAAATCCCTTGTGGTTGTTGTAATTTTATTACTTTTTGCTGTATATCTGGGGAACGGCAAAAGCCAAAGCTTCCAAATTAGGTACACACATTTAGGTAGCCCATACACACGATCCTACAAAATGTGGGCGGGATTGGAGAAGTGGGCGTGGTACCTCCCGTACAAAAAAAAATTAAAAATTGTATAAAAACCTAAAATTTAGGGCTGCCATATGTCCTATGGATATGACTTATATACCAAAATATCGAAAATTTTTAGTAGAACATATTTTATAAAAAATTCAGAAAAATCGGTTCAGATACAAAAAAGTTATGACCAAAACTAATTTTTTTTTTTTAAATACCCACTTTCGGGAACCACAGATCTCCCCGAGTCCAAGCTTTATAACACAAGTAAATGGTAAATTCCTTCTTAAACACGTCGGTATATAAATCTGTCAAATCGGTTAAAAAATGGCTGAGTTATGAGCAAAAAACCACGACTACCTCTAATATTTTCCAAAAATCCCTTGTGGTTGTTGTTTTTTTTTTTGTTTGTGCTTTTATTTGAACGTGTTGAATGTTAGGCATATCAAACACACACATGTTTGTACATGATTGGTCGCTTAAATTGAAAAATACGTACCTACATATTAAATAAGCAAAGTGACGGAATATATTCTACTTTAATCGTGTATTTGCATAAGCGTTAATGGCTGAGTTGTCTGGGCGGTTGGACACGCAGCGTCGTTAGTAGTTGCCGGGGTTCAAATCCACCTTTTCAAAAAAAAATTTTTTTTAACTTTTTTATATTCTATAAACGATTTTAAAATAATTCAGCAATTTTTGATTTTTTTGACAATGTAAATATTAATCGTTCGTTTAACTTACATGTAAAACAAAAATCATATTCTATACCTATTTGTTTTTTATTTTTTATTTAATTTGTTTATGTCCTAAAAACGATTTTAAAATTACTTAGGTACCTATAAAGCTTTTCGATATTTTAATTTTATTGGTAATGACACAGTGTTTTATTTTATTTCGGCAAGCATATACGTACCTACATATGTACATAAAAAGTTGTATGTAATTTAAATAAATCCATACTAACTAGTAGGTTAACCTAGCTATTGCAAAGCCATACATATGTATGCACATGAGTATGTATGAATGAGCAAAAGTTATTTATGTATAAAGGCATTGCTTTCGTAATTGTTGTTGTTGCATTATATTTTTATCTCTTATTGCTGTAGTAATTGTTGTTATTGTGTTTCGTCTAATAAGCTGTTGCTACGTTGATCTCTTCTTGCATTTCTCTTGGTTGCGGTTTTTTTTTATAATCTTTACCACAAGTGGTGGATTTTAATGTGTTTTTTACGCATACACATGTATGTATGTTCATAAAATTCTCTCAATATATTTTAATTTAACGCTTCTTCAATAAAACCGTTCGTAGTTGAGTTGTCTAAGTTCTCGCTTAAGGCTCGTAAGATTGCGAGTTCAAGTCTCCAAAATAAATTTTTTTTTTATTTTTATTAAATTTTTTTATACACGATTTTAAGATTAAATATAATTAAAACTTATATAACGAATTTTAAACATCAACTTTGTCAAAAGAGGAAACGGACTTAGTTATATACATACATTTTTTGAATTTGTCATAGGTATTCTTTTTAAAAACTTCTTGTTCTTATCTCACCATGGTGAAGGGTATTTAAGATTCGGCATAGCCGAATATAGCACTCTTACTTGTTTTGATTATGGTACCACATCTTACAAAAAACTGATTTTTGCTTTGCCTAGTTAAATCTCACTAACTATTTACAAAAGTAGTGATTACGCTTATTTGGTCAAATATTTAATAAGTGTGACCGTAGCTTAAGAACAAAAAAAAAATCTTCCAAAGAAAATAACTCAATATTTAAAATTTTCCGTAAATCATATATAAAAGATTCGAAACTTTTCTATAGAAAAAACCTTTGACATTATGATTAAAGAATTGATCGTTTATTATCACAATTTGTCCTTGAATTTTAGTCTCTGGTTAAACTTTAGGCTTTACTTTATGTCATGCTAAAGACAGGTAGGCAGTTATGCTAGAAATAAATGAATGCTATCAATTTCTCTTCATTTTTTCTATATTGAACATGCGATGATTTTGCCAGTACGGTTTATAATTTTTGTATTGTTTTTATTTGCAAACTTGTTTTTTATATTGTATTTTTGCTCATCGTTAGTTTGTCAGCAGATGTTGCAGGCAATTCATCAGTATCATTTTATCAATTTGCACGGTATATTGATAAACTGCTTCGGCTACGACAACCCGGCATCAGCTAAGACTGTTTGCTACATGTTGCAGTGGGAAAAAATCGAGAAAATAAAATAAACTCAGGGAAAAACAAATCAGAAAAAAATAAAATTTGTATGCATACATGTATGCATGTAGTAGGCATATTTATTTGTTTCACATAAACTCCTACTCAAACTAAAGCAATATGATATTGACATATACATGCATATGATGTGTGTGTATGTGTGTGTGTATGAAAATATATGGGTAAATGTAACTGTGACTGTGTATTGATAAATCTAGTGGTATTTGTGCCTGGTTGTTTGATTTAAACAAACTGCTTTTACTCTGGCACAGCCAAAGCTTTTGTTGCATATATTTATGCAAGGATATCATGTTGCTTGCATATACATGTGGCACATGTATGCTTATGTGTTATTATTCCGGCCTGTGTTGCTGCCGCTGTTACTTGTTCAACATTGATTTTGATTTTTATGTGGTTTTGATGGGTTTTATAAAATCCAGCCTGTTTGGTTCCACACAACTACTACCCGAGATTTTTTTTACAGATTTTTTCCAATATTTTTGTTGTTACAAACGGTTGTTGCTTTTTCGTTCACTTAAAACTTCCATGCACTTGTGGTGTTTACTTTACAGTCATACCGTCACATGATTTTCTCTTTGTTTTCGTGTGTGTCTGTGTGTGTATATCTCTGAGTCTCTTAGGAATATGAATTGCGACAGTAATTCAATTTTAACAATTTTTCAACTGTTATTGACGTAACGGTGATTTGTTACCATTTCAATGAGTTTTCCTCGCTATTTCTGTGTATTTGTTTGTGTATTCTTTCATTTTGTTTTTGGTATTTCTCATTCCACTCTTGTTTTTTTTAAGGCCCATGTAGTTTTTTCTGTGTCCTGGTTATTTATGCTTTCTTGTTTTAGTTTCTGTTTGCTGTTACTCTGGCTTTCATTTATATTGAAAATATTTACTTATGAGTGTTTGTTGTTTGATGCCTGATAAACATGGTCGAATCAAAATCAAAGAATACAATTTTCAGTGAAAAAGATTCATGTTTGTTATTGTTGTTTTAAGAATATGTACAACAAAATGTGTTGATAAACTGTATATTAAAATTAAATTTTGTTTAAATGAAAAATTGTAAAATTTGTAATAAATATTTATAAAAAAAAGTAAAACTACCAGAGCACAGTCGGTGCATTTTTTAGACTTAATGAAGGTTTTGCCAAATTTTGTGTCAAATATTCGAATTTTTAATTCATTTGTATAGACAATAAAACATATCAACAATTTTTTTTTAAATAATAATAGTAGAAATCAACAAATTAAATCTATCTAGAAGTTTTCAATAAAGCATTTTAACTATCGGCAAAACTTTCCTATAGAAAGTTACAACCATTGAGAATTTTTTGTTTTTAAATTATTATTACTATAGATTTCTTTTCTATAGAAAGTTCCAGCCATCAAGAAAATTTTATGGAAATTTATAGCCATCGAGAATTTTTTATAAAATCCCGAAATTTTCAATAAAATTTAAAACTATCGAGAAATTAAAAACAAACGAAAAATTTTAAAATTATAGTTATCTAGAAATATTCAATTCTATTTGAATTATAACTATCGATGATCAAGAATTTTCGTTTACAGATTAATACTAGCGAGCAGTGTTCGATTAAAAGCATCGATATATTTTCTATAAAATATTACAACTATCGAGAAATTTGCTATACAAAGTTACGACTGTCAGAAAATTTGTATACAAAATTAAAACTATCTAAATTGACTTTTATTCGACCTTTACAAAATTTATTATTTTTATTATTTAATTTAGCCTGAGGTCTCTTTTTTTTAAAAAAATATTAAATTTATTGAACCAATATTTCGGCATTCCGTTGTGTGCCTTCTTCAGGGGTTTTTCTTGAATTTTTGACAATAATAATAAATTAAAACTAAAATTAAATTTAAACAATAAGGAAATTTTTCTGTAGAAAATTACTTCTACACGGAAATTTTTACTAACATATTTCAACTATCGATATAATTTTCTATAGAAACTTACAACAGTCATGATCAGAAATTTGCTATAGTAAATCACATCTATGGCGAAACTTTAAAAAAAATATTTGGCCGATTTTCACAACTTTCCGATAGCTAAAAGTAGACTTTAACCGGTCTTATAAAAAGCGTTCCATGATTAGAACTTTATTTTAATCGTAAGTGAGCGATAAAGTTATTTAAGGTTCATCCTACATGGTAAGTTAACATAAAGTTGTAATAATGGAACACTTTTTATACGGCCGATAAAATTATACCTTTAGCTATTAGTAAGTTGTGAAAACGGGTCTTAAACTATGAGGAAAAAATTTCGGTAGAAGGTTACCACAATCGAGACTTTTTTGTTTACAGACTATGACTATCGAGAAGTGTTCAATAGAAAAATTACAACTATGGAGAAATTTGCTATAGAAACACGGATCAATAAAATATTTTGACTTTCGAAAAAAAATTTTGATAAAAAATTACAACAATCGAAAGTTTTTGGTTTACAGATTATGACTATTGAGAAGTTTTCGATAGAATATTTGCAACTTTCCAAAAATATGCTATAGAATATAAAAACAATAAAATAATGCAACTATCGCAAACAAAATTTCGATAGAAAATTACAAATAATCGAGAGAATCGAGAAAATTTGATAGAGAATCAAAACTATCGAGAAATTTGCTACTAAAAAAAATGTTCGATAGAAAATTACAAATAATCGTGAGTTTTTTGTTTACAGATTATGACTATCTTGAAGTTTTCAATAGAATATTAACAACTATCGAAAAATTTGCTGTAGAATATAATAAAAATAAAATAATTCAACTATCGCAAACATTTTTTCAATAAAAAGTTACAATAATCGAGACTATCGAGAAAATTTCAATAAGAAAATTAAAACTATCGAGAAATTTGCTACTAAAAAATAAAAAAAAAATATTGCAACTATCGCAAAAAATTTTCGATAGAAAATTACAACAATCCAAAGTTTTCTGTTAACAGATTATGACTATCGAGCAATTTTCAATAGAAAAATTACAACTATTATTAAAATAAAAAAACATTATAATAATCGAAATCTTTTTTCTAGAAAATTACAATCATCTAGATGTTTTCTGTAGAAAATTACAACGATTCTGAAATGTTTTTGAAAATTAAAACTCTCGAGAAATTAAACAAAGAAAATTATAACCATCGAGAAATTTTATATAGAAAGTTACAACCGATTTATTTTATAAGCCATTTTATGGATAATAAGTGAAACCTAGTATAATCCACATTTGGACTAAATAAAAATTATTTTCCTCAATAAAACCACCCTTTTTAAGCAAAAGAAAAGTTTATTTAAAACATATCCAAATATTGGTTTAATTTCATACATGTTAAATTCCAATTAGAATTAGCAATTGATGCAATTGGTTTATATTTTCTAATTCATCAAACAATTAGAATTAGTTCAACTAATTCCCATTAGAAAATTTAAATTTTTATTCCAATGGTAAAACTAATTGCAATTAGTTGCCATTAGAAAAAAAATGCTTTACCTTAAAATTTAGAATTCTAATTGAATTCTGATAATGCAATTAGATATTTAATTAGCTCGAATTAGAATCAGAGTTTTTCGAATTTGAACTTGTATGTGAAAACGGGGGGTAAATATGAGATTGATTTTAATTCTCTGGATGACGAAATCAAACACAACATAAATATAAATTTCATTGGTTCTTTAGATGAGGTCTTCACGTGACAATTTTTTGTTATACCAAATAAAAAAAACTCTAATATTTTTGGCAGCGTTTTTTGTTTTTTGTATGAAGTTTGTCGGTTATTATGACAAAAAATTGTCAGATGAAGACACCATGTTATGAAATATAAATTGCGAAATTTGACATGTATAATAGTCGCCAGTAAGGTAAATAAAAACATTTTGCCAGTTGGTTAAAAAATATAAAAAACAGAGTGGAAAATTAGCCAACATTTTTGCATAAAGAATTATAAATGCGTGCTAAGAAAATGTTGCTTTTAAATGACAATGGACCACAAGTGAAATGGACCTTCGAACAAATAATTGTATGAAATTTGAGAAAATCTGCATGTAAATATGACAGTTTTGGCTTAAATCCTTTTTGGCCTTTAAGCGGAATGGGCTACAAGCAAAAAGTACTGTATTTCTTATTAATACGATTTCCGTATGACGTGCTAAATTCCCAGTTTTTCATACTTGTTAAATACACTGAAATTTATTTATTTATTTTTTGATAATTGCATTTATCCGGAAATTTTCACAGAAAATTTAAACTATCGAAAATATATAAATATTTTTTGAATATTGAATTTTTATAAAAAATATTTGCATTTTTTATTGATCAACAAATTTTTTTTCTGGTGCTGTTTTTATTTAAGCCCAAAATAGACTTCAGTTAGCCAATGAGTTTAAGAAACTTATAAATAATGTTATTTTTATTTCACTAAAATAAGAAATACACTTGATAATTTAACAAATTTTCATCAATCATTTAAATAAATGACATTTTGTTTCAAATAAACATGTTTAAGCTGCCTAAAAGTAGACTTTGCCTAACTACCATCTACCCAAGCCTTGAGATATGCTTAAGTTTTCTTTAGACTACATTTTGATTGTGAGTATTGTAAAAGAAAAAGCGAATTATTCTCAAAGGAATAAGTTTTTTTTACCTTTTATGGCTATTCCAAAAATAAGTATGGGATTTTTTGATTTTTTTTCTGTGATAAGGTAGAAAATAAAAATGCGTAAGTGTGTTTGTTGAAAGGAGGGGAAAGTCTAAGGTAGGAGTGACGTTTATGATTAAGTCTTTGTGTCCAGCAAATAATAAATATAAACTACAACGAATAAATAACAGGAAAGCCTTATTTACAGCCTCAATTTGAAAATCTTGTTGTATTTTCCACAACTCCCACAGTACAATCACCCTAAATTTTTTTAAGATTTCTTGAGTTTTCATCTTGTTTTTTATGCTTAACAAATATGGTCTTCATTATATTGTAAATCTAACTGTCTACCTTTCATTCTTATTTTGCTGTTTTTAATATTTTTATTTTGTTGGAAAAAAGTTTGTGAGGTTTTTTTTCTTACATTCATAAACATCTTGTGATGGACTTGTAAATTGTATTTAGTTTTTTATTATTTTTTTTTTTTTGAATCCTTGAAATTCTAAAGTATTTACAATTTACTCTTGTTTGTTTTCGAATCATTTTAAATGAAACAACTGGAAATTTGGTAAACTGTGAGTTATTTGGTTTTGATTTTTATTTTTTTTTTTACTTTTACATGGGCAAGAAAAATTAAATGGCAGAAAAACTTTTTACATCTAGGCATATGTCAAAAACATAAATAGATTTTAATTTCTGTGTACTTTTGGAAGTTTGGCGAAAAAGTATTTTAAAAATTATTCAAAGGTACTTTAAAATATGTTTATAATTTTAATTCAAGAGACAGAAAATGTAATTCATCAACATTGGTGGAGAGGGGATGGGGGTTATAAAAAAGACAAAGGGTAAAGTCGAAGATCTTATCTATAGTCTATATGGAAATAGTTTTGTATTTCTAATTGAGAATAGAGATCAAGGTAAGCAGTGTTGCCAAATTCAATTGTTATACTACTTACCTGTTAGAAAACTCAGTTCGGTTAAAAAGTATATAAAATAATTTAATCAACGGTTCCCAAACTTGTGTCTGTAGATCTCTTGGGGTAACCCAGCTCAAGCGAGACTGACTGGTTTTATTTAATATTTGAGCACACGTACACAGAGAAAATTCTCCAAAATTGTTCAACAATTAAACCATTAATTAATAATAAAATCAGTTTTAATACAAAAATTAATCAAGTGAATGAATTAAATGTTAACTAAAATGTATTACACGTTTAATCAAGTTAATTAAACGTTTAATCAAGTGAATTAAACGTTTAATTGATACTATTAATTTGTTTACTGGTGTAAATTTAATTAATTTATTAATTAATATCACAATTTTTTTAATTGAAATCTATTTTTTTCTGTGTAGGTGTGAGATTAAAAGAGTTAAAACACGGTGTAGTAATTTTGATGGTCTCTGGTCTAGACTAAAGAATTATCAAGCCTGTATTCCAGTCTTTAGTGTGGTAGAACGGTTTTCAAACATTGTCCCTTGGATATTTCAAGAAAACTTTGCATTTTAAGATTTAAAACTAGCACTAAACCTGCTTATTCGTTAGCGTCTCGCTTTCGTGGACATATTTATATACCAAAGTTTATGTTTCTAGGTTTTAACAAAAAATACCAACATATTTTATCTTTTATGTTCAATATTCAAAAAGAACAACATGTAGATCAAAAAAGTAAAAGTAGCCCATAATTTGTACGTAATACGTATATATAAAAGAAGGGAGAAAACTTTTTTAAAAAAAAATTTTTCCAAAAGTTGGCACTAATTCGCCAAATTAAATTTTGTTTGTATATGTTTTAGTTAAGGCGATATAAAGTTAACGAATTTGCAAGTTTTTATCCGTACTGAAACTTTCGAAATCCCAAACATTTTGAATTTCCACAAACCCGTCATGGTGGATAGATTTAGCGAGAGACCAACCTCCAAGCTTCTAGTTTTTAGCTTTAGGCGCTAAGGCAGTGTGATGATGGATTAGTCAGCCAGTAACGTTAACGAGGGTATTTACACGAATTTTTTTTTTTCACTTAAAAAAAAAAATCGACCTTATATTCACGTTATAGAAATATCGTGCTATTTTGTCTACTTTTTGGTAATAAAACGGTTGGTTATAACATTTTTTTTCATTTGTCTTTAATATTAAATTAAAAATTAGTTTTGCTTCTACTGAAAATTTTTAAATTTTGAGTTAACCCCCCTTATGCTGAATGCTGTATATAGATTTTTACAAAATCAAATGGTTAAAGCCTTCAAATAGTTTTTAATACCCTATAAACTAGTCTTTAGTTAAGTATGTAGACTAGTTCATAGTCTAGTCTTTAGTATAACATACTTTATGGACTAGCCGATAGTCTAGTATACATCCTTATGTTCACTACAGACAGTAGTTTTGTTACTAGCCCAGCATTAAAATTGTAGGTTTCGCGAATTTATGTCATGAAATCATCTGAAGATCCAGGTATGAAAAAATTAAATCATCAGCAGTGAGGCTTAAAACACTGGGCTATCCACCAAATTATGATTGGCTTGTTTTTGGTGAAATTAAGAGTGATGATAATGATGGCATCATTCGTTTTTTTTCAACCGCTTTAGTTTTAAAGAAATAGTGACATTTAATATTTGCATTATTAACACCATTTTTTGTATATTCTCTTAATATTTCACAAATGACTCTACAAACTTTAATTTATTTTCTGAACTATTAATCTACACTAAGCTCTTTCATTTGAATATAATCACATTGGTAAGTTTATGAGGATATCTTCCTTGTATCGCAAGAATGTTTAAAATTATGTATTTTTAGATTAGTCCTTAACGCCAAACCTCCTTAATGATGTAAAAAAAAAACAAATATGTATGTGTTTATTTAAATAGAAAATTTAATTTAATAAAAAAGTAAATAAATTAAATATTAAAAAAAAAAACCTTTGAAAAATCCAATTGTTTCTCCCAATTTTTCAATTCCAACGAAGCAAAAAAAAAAATAAACCCCATTAAAAGCGTAGAAAACATCTTTACATATCACCTAATTTCCACATGTTGTAAATAGTACAAAAAATAACAAGCTTCAGGGTGATAACGGGGCTCCCAATTTAAATAGCTCCCAATTGCGCAGTTTTATCAAACAGTATTTAGCATGTACTGGTTATCTTGATTTCCTGAAGTCAAAAGGTTTACTATATTGTGCAAGAATGTATTGACACACAACTTTCTGATAAATTTCATAATGTGACACTACTCAACTAAAAGATTTTTATGGCTTGATTATTAATCCTGAATATATTTTAAGGTTTGAATGACCCTTCCCGAAAAACTGACCGAATAAAACAGAAAATGGTGTAAACTATTAAATTCATTAAAGTCACTATATCTTCAAAACTAGAGTTGTTTGGGAAAAACTAATGACAATATCTTCATCAGATGAAAATACATAACGATCAGCAATTCTTATTTAATCGTCATTAAAAAACTCTATTTGTTGTGCAATGTCATCAATAGCAAACTGTATTTTGAACCAAGTCGAAGTCGTATAGTTTTTTTTCGACAGTGTCAGGTTTAATTCTACTGTATGGGTCACCAATCTGGGAAGGAATTCTAAGATGCACATTCAAAAGGAAATGATCTTAATATAAAGATTTAAAAATACAATAAATTACATTCTAACTTAATTAACCGTTTCAAGCCGTTATATTTAAAATAAGCACAGCCTCTGGTGGGAATAGAACCCGCAACCCTTGCACTGATGGACTAGCTTATTACCAACTCGCTTGCATGGCACCTGTATAAGTTGTCTGTAAGTTTTTTTTTTAGCAAATTTCGCATTAGATATATCACTTGGCGTCTCATGCGTAGTTGAAGAGATATTATTGAGAATTGACTATTATCTAAAATTGTTTAAATATAGTTTTTATTAAGATTTTGCTTGTCGTGCGTAATTCCCAATTTTTCTTCCTGATAAAAACACTGAAATTTTTAAATAAGCTATTCATATGCGCAATTGACTGGTTGATTAGGCCAGATCATCAGGAAGCTTCATCCAAAGATTTTTATTTTTTCTTAACCTACTTAAATAGCTTATCCCATCAACAATAAATTTCAGTGTTTTATCTGAAATAAAAATTGGGAATTAATTAAAATTAAAATAACAAAATCTTATTAATTGAAAATTTTGTATTCCCAAAAATTACTTTAATATTGTATTATTTAATGAATGTTTTTTTTGTATATTGTCATTATTTTTATTTAATTATCATTATAAAAAGCCTTTAAGCATTAATTATTTGTTAAAGCTGAACATATCCCTCCTATTTGCATGCTTCACTTTGAATGCTTAGTATAAAATCTAGCCTTAAAAGAAATATCTTTTATTGAGGTTACCGCTTTTTCTTTAAGATAATGTTCAATCACCTTGTGGTTGTGTAATCATATGGGGCTTATCAAATTTTGCTTATATTCTTAAATGGTTTACAAAAAATATAAAAAACCTCCTTTAAATGGACAAAAATTTGGGGGATGCTTTTAAACCTGCACAACAAATTGTTTTTATTATTTTGATTCCTTATCCTTAAATTGTGTGGATAACGTTTATTGTAACAAAAAAATAAAAAAAATTGGAAAAAATTTTAAACAAAGCCTTAAGGTAGGCAATACTTTTTTCCTTTATCTTTCTATTTTCCCATATGGTGTTTGGCGATTTAATTCAATTTACTTAATAACCTTTATATCTAAAACAATTTTATGTTAAAAATATACTTAAAATATCTATAAACATTTATAGCCCTGCTTTAGGTGCCTTATTAGTAGTAAAAAACCACAATATTTAATCAAATTATTATTTATTTATCTATTATTTTTGTAGCATACATTAAGGTAAATTGGGTTTTTTTAAAAGCATTTAAATAAAAAAATTTACATTTATTTTGGGGAAGAAGATTTTTATATGTCATTTAAATTGTTGGTATATTCCATAAGATATGCGGTGGTAGTTTACGTAATAATAAACTGCAAATTAAATTGTCTTTAAAAAAAAATTAAGCAGAGTCTTAAAAGGGTGGGTGAATGTTTACTTTCACGGTTTCCAAAGAACAGCCTTTATTTGTGGACAACCTTAAAATTAATTCTACTTTTCTTGCAGCTTTTTTTTAAAAAAGAATTACAATATGTGAATTTTATTTCCTACTATTCGTTTATATATACTAATAATAATTCAAGGCAGTTGCTGTTTAAAAAGATTCCTTTGTATTAAGGAATGTTTTTCCAAGACATTAATGTTAAAAAATCTTTTGACATGAGTTTGGTATTGTATTTATATGCATTTAAATGTCAAATATATTACTTTATCAATTAATCAATCAGTGGGTTTCTGTTTTTCAATTTATTTTAAAAAAATCCTTTTTGTAAAAAAATCCCCAAAAATGTTAAACATTGTATCGAAAGCAAGTCAAGTTATCTTATTTTTCTTATAGAAAAATCATACCTAATCTTTATTTGATAAAGAAAATAAGAATTGGAAAAAGGAATTTAACTAAAAAGCCTTCAAATCTCTAGGGATTTATAAATGCCTTAAAATCCTTTCAAAAGAATCGTTTTATCATTAACAAAAAAAAAAATAAACAAAAATGAAATTACCGTCATTTTAAGTTTAAAACAAGCGGATGCCTTTTTTTCAAAATGCGAATTTAAATATTTTTTCTTTTACTTGAAGACTTCAGCCTGCCGTCCTGTTTTTAAAGCAAAACTAAATGTCACCACCATGAGCAATATGCCTGTAATAAAACAAGACATTTACCCCCTTCCCAGTTGTAATAACTTGAAGCCCTCACGAATTAAATGGAAAAAATAAGAAGAAAAAAATATAAAAAAAAAACACTTAAATGGATAAATTTCATCAAGACAACGAAAAAAGTGAAACACAAAACTTTGTAAATGGCGAAAATTAGAGTAAACACAGAAAAATAAATTAATAATAACTAAAAATAGATTTTAATTAAAAAATTTGTGATATTAATTTAAAAAATTAATTAAATTTGCACCGGTAAACAAATTAATAGTTTCAATTAAACATTTAATTTAATTGATTAAGCGCTTAATTCTTTTGATTAAAGGCTTTCTTTATTCACTTGATTAAACGTTGAATTCACTAGATTAAACTTTTACATCCCCTGATTAAACTTTTAACTTCCTTGATTAAATTTTTAATGAAAACTGATTTTATTTGGATTAATGCTTTCATTGGTGAAAAATTTTTTGGAATTTTTCTTGTAAAGCAACTCATGAATGGTATCACAATTGTTGGTTTTTTTTTAAAATGTAAACAAATTAACAGCTCCAATGATTTCCAAATTATTTATAAAATGACAAAAACAAAACATGTCAAGTCATTATACATTACACCACCTGTAGACAGCAATGTGGGGCTTATTATGTACTGGATTTGAAATAATTTGGTGAATAAATTCGTTCTACACTCATAAAAAATGTATCTCCATATTGATGGTGCCCTAACATCAGAATTTTGACATCAATGTTATTACAAATGGCATCAGTGAGGCAAAAAGTGGCATTTATCCAATGATGAACATCATTATAAAATTTTGTCATATTTTATGCGGTATCTAGGCTATGACTTCAGTAACATCAATTTTATGCCACATTTTCTGTACTATTAACATTATTTTATTTGCATAAATTATTAAGTTAAATACATCAAATTTTTCAGGTATGTAGAATGATTACGAAAACCATATTGGGCATGTTCCTCTTTCTCTCACTTTGACTTAAGCCAATTCCAATGACTTAATTTAAGGACACTTTGTCATTAACTTGAGCCTAATAAGTCCTTTCTCCGATGTTACTGAGTCATCGTACTGATGAAATTTCTTATTTCAATGACAGCAATTCGTCAAATCTGTGATGCCGATGTGTCATCCCATTGATGACATAATTTCACCTAATGACAATATGGTCAAGTGATGCTTAGGCTGACAGCACAATGATGAAAAGTGTCAAGGGGTTAAAAATGAAGACACTTGTCATAGTTGAGATGCCAAAATACATCAGCTGTATGACGCCTTTTCTAACAGTGCAGGACTATTGCTTAACATACCCCTTGCAAAAGTTTGTCTTCATGTAACGGACAAAAGCAAGAACAATGTTTTTTTTTTGTTCCTTAAATTCTCTGAAAGATCCAAAGAGGCCAGTTGTTTTTCATTTCGGAACGTTTTGAAAATATTTTTTTTTAAGGTAAAAATTTGTCTTTATAGAATAATTCTTTCTGTCAAATTGCACCTTCCTACTTACCGCAGCTTCTGAAATTTATTTGTTAGACTTGAAGGAGTAGTCAAATTTAAAACTTATGTACATATGTTTGTTTGTATATGTATATTGTCTATACAAATTTTAATTTATGGATTCTTTTTAAGGCTTTAGGAAAACATTTGTTTGATTTTTATCCTTTTTGTTTTGAGTAAAAACAGATACCCAAATTTATGAACATTTATGAGCATACATTTTTGTTTTGGTACTTTGTTGGCTCTAAAACAGCAAATATTTGATAAGTAACTCAATATGTAGACAAACAATACAAAATACACATTCATATAAGACTTAAAACTCAAATTGTTTTTTGGAATAAGAAAAAATATTAAAAAAAATTTTTTAGAAAAAATAAAATAAATAAATTTTTAGAAACTTTGAACAGTTTTATGGTACAACACATTTATGTGCATATATACAGGGTGGCCCAAATAAGACCTACCAAATGCTAAGCACGTATAACCTTTTTAGTTTTGTAATACAATTGTTTTTTCTTTTTGCAGGTTATAAAAAAATTCTAGAAAATGTTTAATGAATGCAAACAGTACACAACAAAGCGTTAAAGTAAAACTGATATATTCAATCAAGACCAGCTCTTACAGACTTTATGAATATGAATTTAGTCGGCCGGTTTAAAGAAAAGCATGCAGTTATCGAAATATTCGAACGGAAGGCAACGTGGAAGCTGTGCGGCAGAGTTAAAAATTATTCAACCGTCCCAACTCTTCATCGTTCCGGCCAATTAGCCGTTTTTAAACAAATTTAAAGAGAATTATAAAGTTCGATCTTAAGATTCATTTTTTCAAAATTCAAATTGTGAAAGCACTGCCACTGCAGGATCACCAACAACGACTACAATAGGCCTTATTTGAGCCACCCTGTACATATAGAGAAAAGTAAACTGACTACTTGCAGCAAATTTTAAGCTTTATTAAAAAAAACCCTAAATTTCAAGCTTCGCATGCCAACTTAATAAATTACTTGATTGCAAAACTTTTCTTTTTGCTGCCAAGTAGGGGGTATGTTCATTTCACCAGGCCTGTAGTGCATGTTGTAGAGAAAACTCTTAATACCCACTAAAACACACCGACACTTGGGCGAAAATAGCAAACAAATAAAGACCCCATATGCTCGTACCTTTCCAAACTGCTCCTCAATACTGAAACATGTGCGTACATTGAAGTAACTATATGTATCTGCTGTTTGGGTGTGTTTGGGACGCCTTCTATAACTCCTTTTTTTTTTGAAAATGAAATTTCCAACAAACAAACAACAATATTATAATCATCACCATTTCGACAATATTGAAGTGGGTTGTCGTCCTTATCATCATCATCATTATTATGAGCCCGATTGGCGCAAAATATTTGTAGGTTATTTTTTTTTTATCGATTTTTTGTGTAGCTGGAGAGTTTATTTTGTTGTCATTGTTGTTGTTTTTGGCGCCATTATTGTTGTTGTTGTAACAGCAAGCAACAACTGTAAATATATTTTCTAATAACTTGCCATAAAAGTAAAAATTGTATTTTACGTTTTTGTTGTTGTTACACCTGCTCTAGATAAAGAAATATATTTAGTTCGTTTAAAACTTTGTATCAGTAAAACTTAGCTTTAAGAGAAAAATTCTCTTAAAAATGCGTCAAAATTCTTTAAATTTAATATATTTTAATTTATTTTCTAAATTTTTCTATAAAAAAAAATTTTTTGTTGAACAAAAATTTGAATAATTTTAAACCAGTTAAATATTTAATTAAAAAAAGCTTTTAACCGACTTTAACTCGCTTTTTACCCTCCACCACAAGTATTGAATAAAGATATTCAAAGTTTGTCATTCAGTCTGAAACTTTTTTAATGTTCATCTCAGAGCACAGAAAGTATATGTGTAGGTATATTTAATGACCTTTTACGTCTGTCTGTCTGTCTGTCTGTCTGTCTGTCTGTCTGTCTGTCTGTCTGTCTGTCTGTCTGTCCGTCTTTTTGTTGAAAACAGGCTCACTTTCAAAAGGCTCAACAGAAAATAACGATATTGGTGCCAAATACTTTCTATGTAGTTCTCCTCAGCAATTTGGGACTGAAAATCCAGCACAATGGGTGCAATAGAAATTGAGTTATGAACCCAAATGTTGAACAACCTCCTTAAATTATTAATATTTTTGTTACATCAACTCATATAAATTGGTGATAGAATGCACCGATTCGCAATAAATTTGGCAACAATTTGTTTAATAAAGGGTGGTACAACCAAAACGCACGATGTTAATTGCCAAAAAAAAAAAAATTTTTTTAGAGAATTATCTTTATATTTTTTTATTATTATAGAAGGATGACAATAATGTTTGAAACAAAATATCGGAAAAATGCTCGCCACGGCTTCGGTGACATACCTTTATCCGGTGGTCCATATTTTAAATGACTCTGAGACATAATTGCGATTCAATGTCGTTAATGTCCATAATTATCTCATTCTTTAGCTTTTGAATTGTTCTTGGCCTATTGACGTACATATTTTCTTTTAAATATCCCCACAGAAAGATGTCCAGTAGTTTCATATTCAGCCCTATTCGTGAAAATAACGTAAGAGACACAATTTTCAATTTTCGTTTTTTTTAATAAATTCTTTTTTTGGCAACACTTGGTCCCGTTACGATTTTATAGCAAGAACAATTTTATCGTAAGCGACAAATTTTATACAATTTTTTTATGAAATAAATTTCTCGCACAAAATGCCCCCTTGTGTCGTTGCATGTGTGCCAAATGGTACCATCCTGTTGGAACTACATATCGTCCAGGCCTATATCCTCAATTTCTGGCCAAAAAAAGTCTGTTATCATCTCGTGATAGAGAACACCGTTCACGTTAACTGCTTGACCGACTGCATTTTCAAAGAATTATGGCCCGATGACGCCGCCAGCCCATAAACCACACCACACTATCACATTTTTGATTCTAATAATTCTTATAATTTTTGGTTTGTTAAATATTTGTCATAAAATTCTTTTATTACAAAAATCTTATTTAAAAACGACTTTTAAAATTCTTGCGTTTTACGTTTGCGATTTCCAGCACACCCTGTATATGAAAAGCATTCAGTCCATCGCCTGTCATTTGGAAACAGCACATAAGAGCAGTATTCATAAACCATTTATTTATATTTTAAATGTGTTTTAAGAAGATAATTTTTATTTTGGAAACTTTTTAAAGTTTTTTATGCCGAAAAACTTTGGAGTCGGAGTCGCGACTTTTTGTGGGTACTACGACTCCGACACCGACTCAGGCACAAAAACATCAACTCCGACTCTTCAACTCCGACTCCGACTCCACAGCCCTGATATTTCCTATAGATCCGGTTAACTGAAATTTGCCCATTGTGGTAAAACTTGGTTTAGTTTAGCTTTGTATGGCTAGAAATTTCACCATGTAATTTCGTGATAATCTATTCATAATTTACGATAAGTCCCATATAAAGAGGCCTTTCAAAAATAATTTTCAGAAGAATAAAATTCTAAAAAATTTGTAAAATTGCATTAAAATTTGGCGGATTAAGGTTTTTTTATACTACGAATCACTCAATTGAATTTTGTGATGAACTATCCATAATTTACAAAAGATCCAATATTAAATCCCATTATGAAAATTTATTTAAATTAGCTAAAGAATTGAATAACTATGGGGACAGGGTTTATTAAGATTGGCCTATAATTTATAGATCCCATATCAGCCCAACGCTAAAATATTCGAACTCTCGGTGGTAGGCTAGCTAGAAGTAAGCTAGTCTATCAGTGCGGGGGTTGCGGTTTTGATTCCTGCCAGGGACTCTGGTCTCCTGCAGACAAGCTAAGAGATTCGCGGGCTTAGGTTAGGGAGGAAAAATATACAAACTTAAGAAGTTTAAAGTTTAATGTACTAGAGCCGAAGCTTCAATACTCTATTAGTATTGGTTTTGCTACAAACGCTTAAAGTCGCTAGTAAACATACTTGTCCCCAATCATGCAGTCTAGGGTTAAAAATATATATATATAATAAAGAACAATTGTATTTCTAGTGGCTTTTCAAACGAATTTTTCTTTAAAAAATAGTGTAACATTTACTCTTTGTACAAAAAGTAATTTTATTTAATTTTTTTCTTTTTTTTAAGGATACGAAAAATGTCTATTAAAATGTTATCTTAAGAGCAAGTAAGTCTTCTTTAAGAAAGAGTTTCTGTTTTGAATGTGAATGTAAAAAGATAGACTCACTGTTTATTGTTGGTGTTTTGCCTAAGCTTTGATATCGTTGCAAATAAAACTTGAGAGTTTGTAATTCTCATTGTATTTGCATAATATCAGTAGCTTTTCTAAAGTCTTTGGAAAAAGGTTTTTTGATCATATGCCCTAAGCAACCAATTAAATGCGCATTGAAACTAGTATATTCCAAAGCAATACATTTCAGTGTATTTATCAAGAATACAAATTGGGAATTGAGCATAGCATAATTAATGAATGACAGAGTTTTTCTTTAGATAAAAACTTTCTGCAAGAATGGTAAAACTTACTTCTATTTGTTCTAGAGAAAAATTTACTTTAATAGAAGTAAAAAATTTTCGTTTTTTTTTTTCTAAAATAAAGTTTTTCGATGGAAATTTTTCTATATTTTCTACAGAAAGATCTTTATCAAGAGAGCACTTTACTCCAATTTACTCTGTTTAAAGGACCTTTTTTCACTTGTAAAGAGCTTATAATTTCAAAGAGAAAATTTAATCATGCTAAATTGAAGATCATATATATTTCGAAAACAAAAGTGGTAGTCGGTAGTCTCTATCACAGTAGGGTGTCCTTAAATTTTCAATCATCTGAACATTTCAAGAATATGTTTTAAAAAGTTGAGTTTATTGATTAAAGTATTTGTTAACTTGTAGAATTTTCTTTTGGGAGACCATACTGCCCTTCAACTCACACTATTAGCAAACAAAAACTTAACACGTATTGAACATTTGTGGTTGTTGTAATATAGGGAGAGTGAGAGAGAGAGAGAGAAAGAATGGTAAAGGTATTAAATTTAAGCAGTATTTGTTGCTTCAAACAATACAAATACTTTTGCGAAAAACTTTTACGCTTTTTATTAAAGTATATTTCTGTGTGCATAAACTAAGCAATTTTACTTTTGTAAAAGTATTTATTGTTATATATATAATTTGGCAATAAAAAAAGTTTGTAGTATATTTGGCTTTCTTAGCCCAATTCCCACCTCCCCCTACACACACATTTTAATTAACAATTTATGTTGAAGGTCAAAAATGTTTCGTATTTTCTTGTTACGCACATGAGTGAGTAGATAAAAGAAAAGTTGATATGAAGTTGAAACGATGTCGATCCGAAGTTGATGAATAATGAAGTTATATTGAAGAGCTTAATAATTATTACACCCTGCTGCACACATTTCTCTTTGTAAGGCTGTGTGAGCAGTGCTGTATCACATATTTGAGGTTTGCTTGAAATTAATTTGCTAAGTTTTTGTTTTTAGACCCAAAAGTTTGGAATTTTTTTTTTAAATAAAATTCGATTTGTTTAGCTAAATATGTGGAAAAATTATATATAAATACTTTAAGCAATAAATAGTAATTTTGTATTCCCGAAAATAACTTTGATAATATAGTTTTAAATTGTTATGAAAAAGAGACAGAAAGTTCAATTAAATTTATTAATCGTTTAACGGGAATTGGTTTCATACACACAAAAAAAAAATTGATTTTATTTAAAAAGTTTGGGATTTTAATTACTAAATTAATTAAATTTGCGCCAGCAAACAAAGTTATAGTATCAATTAAATATTTATATAAATTAACAATATTTACTGCAGTTATGTTTTTGATAAGGGCAAACGTTACAATTTTTAATTTTGATTAATTTTTTAATTGAAAAAACTGGCGAGAGTAGAATTTTAGTATTAACTAATAATTTGATATCCAGGACAACAATTTTACACACAACACAATAGTGGAGAAGATATTATGCGCTTGTGCTGATGGTTGAAAAACCATCAAACATTTTGAATCGATCTACCGATGTCCGTCCGTCCGGCTGGCTACCTATGTAAACTTAATTTGATAAAATGTGTTACGTTACTTTTTGCATGTCGACCAATCCTATTAAAAATTGTGCGAAGCGGTCCATAATTTCATATATCCCCCATAAAAGCTTATTTTTTGAATAGAATTTGTATTACCATAAACCTTTTGGTAATGCTGATATTTAGCTTAACTCTCAAAGTAATTTTAATGCACTATTAAGAATTCCACCAAATTCTATTGGAATCGGTTCTTATTTGACCACAGCTCCCATTCAAATACAACTCCTGCAAATAGCTTGTTATGCCATATATACTTTATAAATATTGCAATTGACATAAAAGTTGACGTTTATAACTTTTACGATAGCTACTAGATATGTGTCATGATAAAATGTTGTGCAAGTAGGTCCAATTTACCATAGTTTCCTTAAAAACCATAATGCTAAAATCACATAATGTCAAACAATTCTTTTATTAAAGAAGATATCTACATAATATTTGACACAAAGAAATTTAAATGAATCTTAACCTCATCATCGGATATAAAAATTATGAAATCACCAAACATAAAACTTTAATATACAGACAAGCAACTTATGTGCGCACATGACATTTTTGTAAAGATATAAAATTTTTCTAAAGACATGGAATTTTTTTTTAATCTCAGATGTATGATTTTTCAATAGTGGCAAAAATTCAAATGGATAGACATAAAGTTTTTTTTTTTACAGAGACAAACATTTTATGAGCAGAAAAAAATTTTTTTGTAAAACACAAAATTATTTTATAAGGAAGCAATTTCATGTTGTGACACAAAATTGCTCTATTTTTTATTAGAAACAAATTTCTTGTAGAGATTAAAAATTTTTTATACTAGCGAAACTTTTGTGGTATAGAAATAATATAACAGTACATTTTTACCCTGGACACTTTTTTTCATGTTATGACATTAAACATTTCTGTGGAGGCCACAATTTTATGCAATGACATAAATCTTTTTTTAAAGAAAAAATTTTATGCAGTGATATAACATTTTTCTCAAGAGATAACTATTTCATGTTATGACACTGATAGCTGTATGTAATGGCATAAATTGTGTATACACACAAAAGAAAATGTATTTTATAAAATAAAAATATTAAAAATTTTATACCATAACATTAAATTAGTCTAAAGACAAAAATTTCATTTTATGACATACAAAAATTCATATATGCCATGAAATGTTTTCTGTAGGCAAACATTTTTATGTTCAAGCACAAACTGTTTCCAATAGGTAAGAATTTCATATTATCATATTTTATGCTCTGAAATAACATTTTAATAATTTTTTTTCTGCCGTTTTTTTTTGCTCTACCAAAATCTTATTACTGCAGGTGAAAGTTTTTACATTTATAAACCTTATAAATGTCAAATGTTTTACCTTGTTTTTCGATTAAAAGGATTTGATAAAGTGGTGTAAAAGAGAATGATATTAATACAACTAAATATTAGTTTTGTGGGAATTTATTATGTTTTATATTAAAAATACCTTATTTTATACAAGTTTAAAAGGACGTGTTTATTATTATATCCTTACAGCTTAAGGATAGCTTTTTCTAATTAACAATATATTCATTAAAATTCTTTGGCTCTTTTCTTTTTACTTGTCACTTACACATGGCTTTGAGCAAATGTTTATGTATATAGAGGTTACAAAAATTAAATGATAACTTTACGAACGGTAAGAAAATTTTATTAAGGTTATTATTATATTTTTATCCTTTGGTCAATATTATTTATTTTTGTAGCAGTATTTGTTTTCGACATTCGAGAAGCATGTACGTATTTGTGTATGTCATGTCACTATATAAAGTTAAATAATTATAACATTTGAGCCCTGTGGCTTAAGAAAAAAAAATTGTTGCTCATGCTGTTGTTTTTCTGCACATTTACAATTATGAAAACTTTCAAGTTTGTGTGTGTGTCTCAGTTGGAAACTGTTGCTATGGAATATATGTCTAAGATGATACACACCTTTTTTTCTTGGTTTTCCCTATTTGAATTGTAATTAAAATTAAATCCAAAACCAATTGATTATGCCAGAGGTTGTTTGGCCAACAAAATATCATAACGTAATGCATCTTGGCATTGGTTTTTAGTTTTCAACCACAGCTTTGCTGTAAATGCTTTCTTTATGGTTGGATGGATAGGATTAATTGGTTGAATTCTATCAATAACATTTAACATGGTAGTTTTTCCGTATGTTCTGTTTTGAAGACAACTTTTATCATAAAAAGTAAAAATTAATAAATTAATCGAACTAAATGTGTTGGTGCATATTCTGAAAAATTAAATTTATTAATATAAATGAGACAGCTGTTGACACAATTGATAAGATCATACAAAACGTGTTTCAACTTATTACGGACATTTTACGAATTTGTTTGTTGTATATTTATCTCATTTAGAACTACTAAAAGTTGAATAGAACTTTAATATTTGGGGATTTACAAGGTAGTCATAAAGTTGTAAAGTCATATGTCCTAAAATTATTACAAGATATATATAGGGCTGCTGTGGGCTCCAGCTTATAATTAAGATTTCTACTGTACAGTTATGACGAATCAATAAACACAGCATTGACATTTTTATTTTGTTTAAAATACAACAACATTTATTTTAAACAATTGTAAAATATTTTTTAAGACATAATGACGATATGACTGGATAGCACACCTTGTGAATCCCCCAATTGAAATTAAAAAAAAAATACTAACACTGAAATAGAACTGATCTAAAATTGAACTAAATCTGAACAAGAACTGAACTAGAACTGATCTAGAACTGAGCTGAACTAAACTAGAATTACATAAATTTAAAGTAGTTTCAATATGTACTTTTAATTACAAAAAGGCATGTAAATATTTTATAAGAACATACCCCTTAGAGAGGCAAGTGTTTACTTAAATACATATTTTCTCCGATTGTTTATGTGTTTCTGTGTAGTCAAATGTCTTAATGAATTAAATGAACAAAAATTATTGAAATAAAATAATAAAACATATTCATTGAAATTACTAATGGCAAATAGACGCCGTTTAAACAATTGCCTAAGACGAGTGCACCTAACACATGCTACCTTTAATATGAATACAAACAAACATACAAACTACCCTGCATCTAGGATCGTTACTTGTTAGATTTTTGACTAGTTTATTACTAGTTTAAGGCGTCCAAAAATGAGAAAGATAAAAACATTTCGACTGTACAGTTTTATACGTGACGCCGTTTGTTGAAGAAACAACAACAACACTACAAATTTGGTAAAAACTATTAACTACTTGTTCGTTGCACTAGACAACACTACAAGAATAAACTCACAAATTTTTGGTTGGTTTTAAAAAATAAATAAAAAAGAAGAAAAATTCACGAATTTTTTTTTTTAATTTTTTAGATAAATACATTAAATTTCCAAGGTAAAATTATGATGAAGCCGTATCGAGGAGTTCTGTTGGATTCTTATAATTTGGTATTGCTTCTGTAAGCAAAAGGAAATTTAGCAAAAGTAAAACATGGTGTAAATGCAAAGCAAATAATTCTCTTCTCTAGTTTTAGTGCTGATAGGTTAGAATTAATCTTAAATAAATACAGATATACTTATAAAGTAATAATTAAGTATGAAAATAATATTGTAAAGTACCGTAAATAAAGCAAATAGTTTTAAACTACTGTACAAATTATTAAAAATTAACTATTTGGTATCCAAAAACAACCCAACGTTAAATACAGTACTTTGAGGTATGAAGAAAATTTAAAGTGCAACTAGTTTAAAGTAAAAACCAACCAGTATATTTCTAGCAAGCACTGGTCACATTGTCTGCAGGGTAACAACTAAACTAGCACATCGTCATATACATTATTCCTACACAAAGTACTATGTACATATGCAACGTGTATCTGCAATTATATACAAATATTTATGCAAGACAAACGCATAAATTGTTTCACATTGTTGTATGTGAAGATTAAATGAGTAAGAAGTATGTAAAATTATAACAAAGTGTAGGTGAGTGTGTTTGCGTGAATGTGTTTTAAGGCTAAGTATGCGTTGGTATCTGCGTGTGTGTATCGCTACAAAGTACAAATGAATATGACACATGTAATCACATGGCATTCATTAGACGGCGCGAGCTATTTATTTGCGCTTCACTAATTACAACAGCAACAATACCAACAACTAAACAAATACACAGCTTACACACACTTAAACGCACGCATAGTCGAAGAAACAAGAAATAATAACAACAGCAAATATCTTTTTTTTTTTTAACTGAATACCAAGAATTTCAGCACCAACAACAAAATAGGCTACAAATGGTTGGCAATACTTAACATTCATAAATTTTATAAAACACAGACAGAAAGGAAACTCTACTTTTTTTCTTTTTATTTGAAAAAGCTCTTCTGTACTCACACGCACACTTGCACAGCAAACAAACAAACAATAAAACTAATTGCAACAGTTAACGTAAATACACAGGAAAATTCAAAAATTTCTCTTCACAAACACAGATTTATATAAAAACATTAAAGAACAAACAACAACAAACTAACAAACAAATAAATATGAATAAAAATAAATAAATGTTATTTGTTGGTAAAAATACAAAACCAACAAAATACTGGAGTATCAGGACTCGGTAGAGGAGCTGATGTAAAAAATAAATTGGAAAATATGTTTGTTTGCCATTAAATATCAGAAAAACAAATAAATTTGATGTTGGTATTAAATTATAATTGTTTTAATTGATTAATGCTTTAATGCGGCGAATAACTTAAACAACTCGCATAAAGACAAGTTTTCATAAGGAACCTTAGGTTAGGTTAGGTTCCATGGCCATCGAGAGACAGCTCAATTGGGTCCTTTATGGATCCCTTTGAGATACCCAGCGCTAATGCCCATCCTATGGAGCAGTATATCAAATGGCGTCACGGCAAAGTCCAACCAATTCGTCTTCCTAGTGAAGAGAAGAAGCGATATAATTTCTATTCAGATAGAACATCCAAGCAGGCAAACATTGGCTCCCCCATGTATTTTTTTCTTTTGCCCCGCAACCCAGGGCATTGACAGAGAAAGTGAAGCACAGTCTTCTCTTCCTCCTCGTTTTGACAACTTCTACAGTAGTCGTTAAATTCCAGACCCATTCTTCCACCATGAGTCCCAACCGGCCAGTGTCCAGTCACAACTGATATCACACTGTCCTTATCTGGTCCCTCCTGAACATAAGTAGAGAGCTAGTTCTCCAGGCCATAGGATCCTGGATATCGAGCAGGTGGACTCACAGGTCCACCGCATCTGCGCAACTCTGATAAGTGACTTACAGTGAGCCAGGAACCTTGTTAAGTAGCTAAAATTTAGTGGGCGAAATAAAAATAATTATGTACAAAGCGCAGCTTTTATATATTTAATGAATACGTATATTATAAAATTTAAGACTCAAGACCTCTATGGAATTCCCGACAAACCAGAAAAAAGTAGCGAAAATTTCCAAAATTATAAAAAGAAACCTTTCTAAATGCATTAAAAAGAAGTATCTCGTTCATCGCTAGTTCAGATTTTAGTTAAGCGTCTTGCCCTGATTCTAACTCAGATGAAAGTTCATATTTTTTCAGTTTATGTTCTAGTTTAGACTCTAGTGCAGTTATCAGTTCTACATCAGATACACAGGTAATGCAAAACGTCACTATGGGATAAAATATTTTCTCATTTTTTTTAGATTATATAAATAACACCTGGAGAATAAACAATGGAGAAATGCACAACTGAACAAAGAACCAGAATAATAAAATATTTGTTATATAAATCTGCGATAAATTTTTTAACGTCACAATTCTGTGGTTTTCATGGGCAACCGCGTGTGCCTTAAAACAAATTTTTCAGAAGATCCGAAAAACCATTCTAGATCAAACTATTGATAGATCTTTTTTCAAAAATAATTAGAAACATATAAAGAGCGTTTAAAATTAGGCAATATGGCACCAACATCTCAAAATCGGAAAAATGGACATACGAGGTTACCCATGAAAACCACAGAATTTCGCCCTCTGAAGCAATGATAAGTTACTTAGGTCATCGTCACCACCTGCATGGCACCGACCGAGATTTGTCTCCTCGTTAAATCCGCACGGCGAAAATATTTAACGTGTAATATTGAAGGTGTTGCAGAAACTCGGCAGCTACAGTCACAAATTTTGAAAGATGTGACGTTATTTGCCATATATATAATCTGAAAACAAAATATATAAAACATAAATAAACGATAAACATACTAAATTTTAAGCACCATTGCGACTTTTGGCCTAACCTTAAGTTCAGTTTTTACTCATTATTTAAATTTTTTATAATCCATATATCCTGAAGACAATCGAAATGGCTTCGTGGGATAAGATTTAAAAAGCCAAAAAATTTGTAATAATAAATGAATTGTATAAAAAAAAGGTCTACTTCAGTTCCAGTTCAGTTCAGTTTTTTTTTTAAATTTTTACAATTTTATTTAACAATTCATTTTACAGTAGAATCCAATCCGCAGAATCCAATTTAAAGCAAATTTGTTGTAATGAAAAATTAGAAGAAGAAATAAATTAAATATAATCAGTTCTAGTTCAGTTCTAGTTATAGTCCTAGTTCTGTTCTAACTCTATTATAGTTCAGTTCTTGTTCAGGTCTAGTTTAGTTCTATTTTTGTTCAACTTCAGTTCCAGTTCAGTTCTAATACAGTTCTAGTTCAGTTCTAATTCATATCTAGGTCAGTTCTAGCTCAGTTCTTGTTCAATTCTAGTTCAGTCCTAATTCAGTTCTAGTTCAGTTCCAGTTAAGTTTTAGTTTAGTTATAGTTCAGTTCTAGTTCAGTTCTAGTTCAGTTCTAGTTCAGTTCTAGTTCAGTTCCAGTTAAGTTTTAGTTTAGTTCTAGATCAGTTCTAGTTCAGTTCTAGTTCAGTTCTAGTTCAGTTCAAGTTCAGTTCTAGTTCAGTTCAAGTTCATTGCTAGTTCAGTGCTAGTTTAGCTCTAGTTCAGTTTAAGGTTACTTCTAGATCGGTTCTTGTTCAGTTCTAGTTGATAAAAAAAAAGATCTAGTTCAAGTTATTATTTTTTTCAAGTTATAATTTGTTAAAGTTATTATTTGTTCCTGTTTTATTAACGTTCTATTCTCTTTTATCTAAACAACAAGTGAACTAATTAGTGTAAAGGTGGTGTTGTGAAAGCGTGTCCTTTTTTTAATTTTTTTTTTGTTTAAAAGTGGTCTGCGAATGTAAACAGAAGCAAGCAATTTACTTAATGACCATAATATTTGTTAAATCAACAAACAAATAGACACAAATACCAGAAAGCATTAGAACATACACTCTCTTTTATACAAACAAATAATTTAACAAACAAGAACATAAACTAAACTTACTACAGAAAACACACTTTCAAAGAAACCTGAATTGCTATAAATGAACTCATATAAAAAAAGTATAAAGAATATATACATTTATAAACGTTTAACAACTGTGGCGGACATATATGTGTGGACAGAGAGAGAAACAAAAAAAAACCTAAAAAAGCACCAAGACTGCAACAAACCTTTTATTCACATATTCATTTATTCACTTGTTCAACCAACCGCTGGCACCAGACAACAGCCATGAACACATTGATGTGCCCACACAAAATTATGTTGTTTGTTTTTTCATTTACGAAAATAAAACTTTTTCTTTTACAAAAGTTTAATTTTTACTTTTATTTGAACACAGTAATAACTTTTTCTTGTTAATTTTGTTGATTGCAAGGATAAATATTAAAGTTTGTCAAATGGTTTAAATTTATTGACAAAAAATATATGGCCAGATTGTCTGAACTGATAAATTGTGTTTCTTTTTTGGCTAATCGAAAATTGTTCAATAATTTATATATGTACCTTTATACTCCTTAATACTGACACTTGCATGTTTTTGTATCCTTAAAATTACATTCTTAAAATATTGTTTAATTACTTAAAGAGTGAGTTGGTCAACAAGACAAAAATTGTTTGATACTTAAAGGACTTACTTTTTTTACCTAAAATCGCTATGAAGCATATTAATATTCTGCATGTCGTTAAAAAAACCTTAATAGAAAAATATTACTTTACGACTGTATTTGTGGGTTTTCTTATTGATCCCTCTGTATTTTTTAGATGTTTTTCTAAAAAAAAAAATAAATAAAAACTTTTACATTTACATGTCCTTATAATTTCACAAGTGCCTGTAATTGTGTAGCCAGACCATGTAATTAGTATAAAATTGTTTGTTCATTCGTTTGTTACTAAAGTCAACATGGTCTTTTTTTATTTTATTAATAAAACAAAAATAATAATAATTTAAAGAAAATATATATTTAGTTTTCATTACAATTTATCATGCTTTCAAAAGTTGTTCTTTTTAATGTTTAATTTTCATTGGAAATTTTTCTCTTTGTTTTATTGACTAAAAAGTACTTTTCTCGTAAGTAAATTTATTTTCAAAAAATTTAAGGAGGACGCCGAATATTTTTTTTAAACAGAACAGAGCTAAAACGGAACTAAAATAGAAGTAGAGCAGAATTAGAACAGCTAGAACTAGAACAGAACTGGAACAGAACTAGAACAGACTAATAACAGAACTAGAACTAGAACAGAACTAGAACAGAATCAGAACTAGAACAGAATTGAACAGAACTAGAACAAAACTAGAACAGAACAGAATCAGAACAAGAACAGAATTGAACAGAACTAGAACAAAACTAGAACAGAACAAGAACAGAACTGGAACAGAACTAGAACAGAACTACAACAGAACTAGAACAGAAATAGAACAGAACTAGAACAGAACTAGAACAGAACAAGAACAGAGCTAGAACAGAACTAGAACAGAACTAGAACAGAACCACGAGAGAACTAGGACAGAACTAGTACAGAACTAGAACAGAACTAGCACAGAATTAAAGCAGTACTAGAACAGAAATAGAAAATAACTAGAACAGAACTTCACTCACAATATAATTACAGTAACGGACTATAGTTTATTTAAGAAGTGTTTCTTTGTTTTTAGGAAATTTTTAGTTAATTTTTTTGACAATTAATTTATATAAAATAACTGAATATTCCTTTGTTTTTTACGGATTAATTTTTTAATTTTTTGATAGTTAATTTATATAAAATAATTGAAAATTTATTTGCTTTTACGGAACATGGGGTTAAATTTTTGACAGTAAAAATTAAAAGAACTTTTCGTTGAAAATAAATAAAAAATTAATAGACCGGTTTTAACTGAATTTTCATTTATTTTATTTTACAAATTCAGCTAATTTTACGTACAGAATATGGTGAGTGTAGAACAAAACTAGAACAGAGCTAGAACTTAAACAGAACTAGAACTAAAACTAAAACAGAACTAGGACAGAACTAGAATAACAACAGCAGAAATTCAAGCAGCAGCCATGTAAGCATACTTATAAACAACAACACACACGTCAACAACAACAAAGCACACGTAAAAAAAATAGCATACGTTAGCAACATCAAACATGTAAATAACAACACACACATAAACAACAACACAAATTTAAATAACAACTTCAACTTAAGCAGCAATACACACCTAAACAGCAACTCACACGTCAACAAAAACATCAATTCGACCAAAAACATACAACAACAGAAACACTATAAATAAAACAGAACTACAATGGAATCGAGTCGGAGCTTAAATCAGAATCTGAGGTAGAATCAAAACTTGAATTTCAGGTTTAATTTACCTAAAACGTAAATTTTGACTAATGGCTAATAAATCACGGATGGTTTAAAAATTGGTTTAGTTAAATTTAACTTAAATTTATATGCACTGTAAACTCAACAACTATAAATCAGTGTCACATGTATTATATGTTGTTAAAAAAATAACATGTGGCAGCACTACGATAGATCTAAGCAAATTCATATGGTCTGTATTGGTAGTTTAAACACCCCATTTTATGCGTTTAAAAATGGTTTATATCTTTGGTGATTTATAGATTTGTTGGTTTAAACACATTTTAAACCAAAACGAGGGTTTAACTTGCTCTGATTTTTGAGCTCTTAGAGTCTTAACTAAAGTTAACCCTCAAATTGTATTTTGAACTCGATGTCGAGCTAGAATCTTAAACAGAATATATTGTCGAATTCGAACTGAACAAAAATCAAGATTGTACGGAAAAGCCGATCTATAATTTAAATCTACCTGAAGAAAAATATAAAAAATTCGCAAAGCTGGTTGAGTCAATTTGTTTTTTTTTATGTATTTTTTTTATAACATTTTTTTGTTCTTTTTAATAATAATGACCAACTATTGATTTTTTTGAATTAAATTATGTGAATTATAGTTATATAATATTTATTTATCAAATGTACAAAAAAGAAAAAAATCTGCAATAAGTTTAATGCAGCGTATTAGTAATTTTTAAAAATTTATTTATAAAAATATTTATTTAATTTGCATTTAAAATACAAAACAAGCAATTATTTGAACTCAATTCTAACAATACCCTGAGCAGACATTTATAAATCATTTTTATGATTTTTCATAATGATTTCTGTAAAATTAAATTAAAATAAAATTATTTGAATATAATTTATTTTGCAAAATATTTATAACTTTATTTAATTTTGAAAAGCTTTTTTTAAAGAGAATTTGTGTGTGTGTGTTTTTTTTATATTTACTAGTGTCCACGATAAACATCAATTATTGTTTTATTAAATAGTAATTAAATATTAATTTATAATATTTATTGTTTTTTTTTTTTGTGAATTTCTTTATGAAATGGGTAGTTGAAATACCCAGTAAAGCCATAGCCAGTTATTGTATGCATAGTTGTATTAGAAACCCCAAAATATTTGCTTTAGAGATACACACAAACACACACACACAAACAAAATTGTCAAAAGCCACTTAATTAACAACTCAATGTGGTTTTATTGGCTTCATTTCATATGTACACGCTTCAATAATTAGTTTTTATTAGTATTTACTTAAAAACTAAAATACCAACATAAATCTAAATGTAGTCAGTCATACACATACATAAACATATGCATATTTATATGCTAATACATATATGTATTTTCATATATATTTATGTTTAGAGGGAAGTGTAAGAGGGCTGCCAGTTATTTTCCAAATAAATGATTAATTTCATATATATTTGTGGTTAATTAATTAGTCTTATGGTTTTTATTAAAAAAATCAAAATATTTGTATAAAAATATTATGTTAAACATCTTTCTGGAAAATAATTAATTAATACTAATTCATTGATTTATGCGCAATTTTCAGGATTGATATTAAAATACATTTATGTTAAAAATTGTTTTAAATACAGAATTGTTTTCTTCACTAAATACTTAAATTAAACTTAATTCACCGATGTGGTACACTTAATTTCAACTTAAGTTTCTATTGTAATATTTTAGCAAGGTGGCTTTTATATCACAACTATACAACAACAACAGGCAAAGCACTAACACTCAGCGGTTTTTTGAGACCACCTTGCAAATAAATAAACTTGTTTATGATATATTTTTGTATTTAGTAGTGCTACCATACTTTTATCTTAATTAAATAAGGCTCAAAAAATCAATCTGTATTTAAATGCGATTTAAGTTTATATGAAAATTAACATAATAAAGATTTTAATACTATCCTGAAAATTGGGCATAATTAATAATTATACAATTTTTTTGAATAAATTATTCGGATGAATTGAAATTGATGTTTATAAGAAATATTTTATCCTTTGTAATCTAATTTAACTAGATTTCAAATTTCGCTTAAGAAGCTTTTAGGTTTTTAAACAATTTGAAGAAAATTTCTAAAAAAAGGATATATGGGAAACTTCTTAATGTAACAATTTTTTTGTAAAATGTTTCTATCTCAAGAAACTTAAACATTTTTCACAAATTGTGATATAGATTTTGCCAGGATATCGATAAGGATATTTAGTTTTTCAAGTAATTAACTTTTATGTATTAGTTTTCATGTTTTTTCTACAGATTAACATATTGGATATCAATTTTTTTCAAAAGAATTAAAAAATGATTTATCGAACATAAAGAAACCAAACAAATTTTCACTAATCGCAGTGTCATTTTTGCCACGATTTTAAAGTTAATTTTTAAATTTTGTATTATTTAAATTTTTTAAAGTTCGGCAAAAAGATAACAAGTCAAAAAATATACTAATTCATCGATTAAGTTTTTAAATTAAACAAGTTTTTTGAAGAAGATTGGAATGATTCTTGCTGTTTGAAAGAAATATTTACTCTTTTTTACTATTTTTACGATTTTAGATTTTATGCGATTTGAAGAAATATACTAAAAAAAGGATATATGGGAGAATTTTTAATGTAAGAATTTCACGTGAAAATGTTTCTATCTCCAGAAACTTAAATTTTTTTTACAAATTGTTGTAAAGACATTGCCAGGACTTAAAAAAGGATAATAAAGTTTTAAAGTAATTAAAATTTAAACATTCATTTTCAATATTTATTTTAGAACTGCATTTAATTACCAAGAAAATTTAATTATATATTACTTTTTAGAAAAAAATAAATTTTCATATTATTCGAATGTGTATTCTAAGTCAAATTAACATTTTTAAAAGCTTTTATACTTTAATAGTCTTATTCCTTCAATATTTTCTATGACTAAGAATACACATTCGAATAATATGAAAATTTGTAAGCAGTTTAAGTTTAGAAATATATACTTAAATTTGTATGTGATGTTTTTTAGTTTTATTTTAACTCATATAGATTAAAACAAATGTTTTAAACATTTGCGCTACACAACTAAATCATAAATTTATTACTTTATATTGGCGTTTAACTCTCTTTCTTCCTTCACCTCTCCCTATTTTTTGATTCTTAACATTCATTTCAATATATGAACTGGTAAACAAATATGAGTTGTTTATGAGGTTTCTGAAAATCATGTTATAGATTGTAAATTGTTTAGATTATTTACCTGTATGTTTTAGTTTATTTGCTAAGCATGTGCATGTGTGTGTGTGTGTGTGCATTTATACCCAGCAAATAATAGGACTAGTCCAAACACGCGTGTTAAATGTAGCCCACAAGGGACTTGGACTACTCCAAAAATAACCCAAACGTATGGAAAAAACATGGCCTATTTAACATTAAGATGTCATAGGGCAGGATCATACAACCCAGCTTTGGATTACAAAGGAGTAGTCTTAAAACTACTCCATTTTAGCTTCGTTTAAAAACAAATACATGTCGTTTAAAAACTAACACATGTCGTCTCACTACAAACACTTTTTAACAATGACTTGGTCCATGCTTGCATTACATCGGACCAGTCCATGGAGTAGTCCATTTAATCAAATTGGATCAGGTGGTCCAATATTATTTGCAGGGCATTTACTGCTTGTATGAGAGAGTTTATGTTTCTGATATTAAAGGATTTTTAATTACAATGTGCATTGCAAGCCTTAAAGGCAAAGAAAAATAAATGAATTCTATTTTAAATATACACATACAAACTCTGTATAATCTGCCATACCTTTATTCGATTATCTGTGTTGTAGCAAAAACAAAAAAATAATGTCTGTGTGTGAACGTATTTAGGCCTGAAACAAAATTCAAATTAATCCCTTTCTACCCCCGATCAAACAAAATAAAATATATTAAAAAGGTGGCAATAGGAACTTTTTCCAAAAAGATATTCATAAGAGACTCTTTATATAACTATCAAGAGAACAGATTTAGAGTAGAAGTAGAAGGAAAAAAATTAAAAAAAAAATAATAAAACAAAAAAAAATGGAACAGAACTAGAACAAAACTAGAATAGATTAGAACAGAACTAAAACACAAATAAAACAGAACTAGAACAGAACTTGAACAGAACTAGAACAGAGCCAAAACAGAACTAGAACAGAACTGGAACAGAATTTGTAATCTCTGCAGCCAAGATTTAAAGCTTTGCGGATCCTACTGTTATTGAATTGTTAAATAAAATTGTTAAAATTTGAAAAATAAGAACAGGATTAGAGCAAAATTCGAACAGAGCTAGAACAGAACTAGAACAGAACAGAACTAGAACAGAACAGAACTATAACAGAACTAAAACAGAACTAGAACAGAACTAGAACAAGAACAGAATTGTTAAATATAATTGTTAAAATTTGAAAAATAAGAACAGGACTAGAACGTAATTATAACAGAACTAGAACAGAACTAAGCCATAACTATAACAGAAGTACAACAAAACTAGAACAAAACAAGAACAGAACTAGTATAGAACTAGTATAAAACTAGAAAATAATTAACACATAACTAGAACAGAAAAAGAACAAAACTAGAACCAGAACAAAATCTGCAATCTGTCTTTTAATCTTTACTAAAATCTTAGCTAGAATCAGACTATGAACAAAAAGCTGAAATCGATTCTTAGTTATAATCTAAACTAAAATCTTGCTAAGAGTGTGAAATTTATTCTAAAATCTAAAACGTCTAAACAAAAATTCGACTTAGAATCTATATCGATTCTGAATTAGAATCTCAACTTTAAATTTCCTACCGTCTCTTTTTTTCATGTGGTTTATTTAGAAAATAATAAATAATTTTATTTAAGTTTCTTTTCAATATATTTACGTCTGCATATGAATGTTTATTTGTGTGTGTAAATTTTAATAATATTGTATAAAAAATTAATTAAAATATTGATGTGATTTTTGTTTACTGTAAACACAAATAAGAAGACAATTTGCAATCAAATAGAAAAGAGCATTAAATAAATTAAAATTAAAAACTGTTTTTGCCAATATGAATTTTAAGTAATGGGTACAGGCAGTAAGGAAATATTGGTGATTGGCAATATTTATTTAATATTTTAATTATATAAGAGAGAACATAGTTTTAAAAGGGATGTATATAATACAAATTAAAGGCCAGCAATAAAGGAATTACAAATAAACTTTGTATAGTTTTTCCAAGATAAAAGTTCGGTAACTAAAATGGCTGAATTCTTTTTTAAATTTATGGTGTTAAATAAAAAATAAACTACTACTTTTTACAAGTAATAAATTTGAATTTTTCAAATTTAAAATTAAAAAAAACTTTTTTTTTAATATTTCAAATATTGGTAAACGTTTTTTGTTAACTTTTAATTAAAGTTATGTAAACAATCATCATACACAAAGATAAGTTTTAATAAAAAACTTTTTATTTGACATATCACAAACTTAATATTTTCTTGCCATAAGAAATTTTTTTAATAAATAACTAGTTAGATCCCAATGAAAGTATATATTAAAAGCAAGGATATACATAGTATAAAATTTACCCCCATATTCATAAAAAATATTTTTATTTTATTGGATGTTTATTGAACGAATTTCCTATGAAAATGTGTTCAATAAACCTCCAATAAAATTTAAATATTTTTTATGAATATGGGGGTTAGTTTTTAATCTTTTAATATATAATTTTAATACATCGTGAAACAAGACTTCATCTTAAAAGATTTTATTAAAGTCAACGTGATTAATATGAAGCTTCCTAGCAACTAAATAAAGGATATTGGTAACAAATTTCAGTGTAAAAGTTTTTCTCAGAAATTTTAATTCTACTGTAAAGACCACTATAAAGCACATATTTTGCTAGAATTATTATTGTTATAGTTAGTTAAACTAACTAAAGGACATTAAGCAAAATTTTAGAAAAATATTTTATAATTTCATAAAGCATTTAGACAACCACAAATTGCAACATTATTTCGCTTAAATTCTGCTTCATGCAAATAAAGGATATTAGAAAAACATTTTTGTAAAAAATTGTTTCGCAGAAATTTTTTGAATGTAAAGACCACGATAAGGGAGAAAGTCTTAAACTAGAATTTATAAAAATTTACGGGAATAAGTAGCCAAAAAGGGGTATTAAACAAATTTAACGTTTTAAGAACATTTAAAGTAATTTTTGCTAAATGACGAAGTTTTGAAAAAATATTCTTTTTAATTTTGACTTGAAAAAATAAGATTTAAAAAAAAAAGTTTGGATTCTGAAATGTTCTTAAAAAACGGGCAAATACAAGACTTTTAAAAATGTTTGTAAAATTTTTTAAATTTAATAAATTGTCATATAAAAATTGAAGGATATTAAGCAGAAGGTTTGATCTTTTTCATATTCAATCAAAACAGAAAAAAAACTATTTTTATAAATTAAGAAAACATCTCCAGGGTATTATTGATTTGATATAATTTGGCTGATTGCATAAAAAGGATACTAGAGGAGAATTGTTTTTTTTTCAAATTAAAAGCAAATGTTTTGATTCAAATTGAAAAATCCTATTTTTTATTTATTTTCCATAAATCACTTAAAATATAAGTATATTTCTAAACATTAAAGAAAGGATATCAAAAAAAATCTTTATTTCTAAAAATTTTCGACAGATTTTTGATTGAATCATTACAAACTTAAGTTGTAATATCGCAACATAAGTTCCTGTCGAAGTTCGTTAAAATTAAATTCAATTTATAGCAATAAGTATATAAAGGAAATTTTTTAAGACAAATTGTTATAACATTACTTAATTTATTTTTTAGATTTGTATAATTTTTTAAGAAATAAAAATATTAAAAAAAAAAATTAAATATAAAAAGAAAAGTAGAATGTAGGAATAATTTATTTTCCTTAAATAACTTTTAATATATTAAACATTTTTCGAATGTGCCTCTATGAGTTAAATTTCAATTTATGAAGCCTTTTCAAATAGTCCAATTCCCTCAATATTTAACATAATTTTTGCTTAAATCAACCTTTGGTAAACATTGACGCTGAAGACATATAAAGAATGGTCCAATCATAATGCACGATGTTAATTGCGAGTCACACCTTAACGTCAAGTTCTTTTGTCTAGCTTCATTTAACATTTCTCTGTTTCAGGGTTTTACTAATTCAACCATGAAGAGGTACACAAGTAAGAAGTTCGTTTAGTTTGTTAAAGCCTTTTACGAAAATTGGCGTTCAAGCCAAAATGAATTTCGTGCACTTCGTAAATTTTTGGTCAGCATAATACACTAAATGTGTCCACAATCGGGAGAATTGTGCTCAAATTTCAGCAAACGGGGTCTGTAGCAAATGTGAAAACCCCTGTGCATGCTAGCCCAGGGCTGGCGGCGTCATCGGGCCTTACTTTTTCGAAAATGAGGTAGGCCTAGCAGTCACCGTGAATCCTGTTCGCTATTGCGAGATGATCACAGACTTCTTGTGTCCAGAATTTGAACATTGAATCTGTACGTTATGTGGTTCCAACAGTATAACGGTACTTGCCACATAGCGAACGAACCAATGGCTATTCAGTCATTGAAAATATGGACCATCGGATAGAGGTATGCCACCGCAGCCGTGGCGAGCATTTGGCCGATATTTAATTTCACACATAATTGTCATACATACATATATCCTTTTATTATAATTTAAAGTATTTAGATCATTTTCTGAAAAATGTTTGTATTATTTACAATTGAAATCGTGCGTTTTGGTTGGACAAACATTTATTACACGTGGCGTATGCTAAATATTATTTCTAAAGTTCTTAAATTTCTGTATAGTGCTAAATAATGACTACAGTTTTTTAATTAATAGAGTTTTTGTTATAAAATTTATTTAAAATAGATAAATTTAGTTTAATATTCATTTTAATAAACACATAAAAAATACTTGTGCTCTTTTTTTATCAAACAATTTTTAATTTTTTTTTTTTTATAAAATACAAACAATTTTTCATCACTATAATTTATCTTCTATACAAATATTTACATAATTAATGCAAATAAAGAAATAAGTTTGTTTATTATTTTTTTAGGAACCAACAGTTGTGTTCTTTTTTTAAAACTCCTTTTTTGTTGTTGTGTATTTTTATTATCAGTTTATTTCATTATTATCATTTATTTATTTAGTTTTTTTTTGTTGTAATATTTGTTTATATTTCCATTGATTTTTACTCTGTCCATTGTTGTTTTCCTACATTTTACATATACAAACGCAATTATTGCATCTAAATACTAGAGATTACGTTAAAAGCACGTTCGTAGGATAAAATCATTATTGTCATCATCATCGCCACTAAACCAATCATCATCATCAATATTTTTTTTTAATGTATAAAAAGCTTTTTGCATGAATGTTAGAGAATGAGTACGGGTGTGTGTAAAAAAGAGAAATGTGTGAGTATTGTATCATTTGCCAATGAACAAGTATAAAAGCATTTATAAGTATTTGCTTTACGTTAAAATGTCTGAGTAAGAGCAAGTAAGCTTGTTTGTTTATTTTGTATTGTTTGCATTTTTATATTTTTTTTATTATAATTATTGTTATTTTGTTTCTCTTTTTTATTGCTGTTAAATTTTATAAAATTTTACAATTTTGTTGTTTGTTTTATAGTCTAAAAACAATAAATAACTAAAACCGTTTTTGTCGTTTTTTTTAATATTTAAACTTTAAAAATTTATAGTCTGAAAGATCGTATAAGAAGATTGAACGGATTTATTTTTTAAATAGCTTTTAAAGGAATAAAGTGTTTCTTACACAAAATTTTACATGCAAATTAGTCAAAAATGTTTCTATAAAAATTAATCCTATTAAAATTAATTTTTTTATTGTAATTAAATAAATTTTGTAGAGTTTTACTGTCTGGTTTTTAAAATAAACTAAAAGTTTTCGCTTGGGAAAATAAATTTGTTTTTGTTTTTAATATAAATTTCTAAATTAAAATCACTTTTCTAGATTGTAAAATAGGCAGTTAGTAAACATTTCAAAAGGATATATAAACAACTTGTTTGTTACATATTTTATGCATAAAACTTATCGTTTGTATAAAACTTCACTAAAAACTACTGCCTGTAAAGTAACATTTTGGGTACTATTTTGTTAAATATATCATTAACTGGTGGCTATTCTTCAATCCTCCAATGAAGCGTTAATTCAAATGTAATTTTTCATTGCATAAATGTCAAAATTCATTGGATCTGTGAAGAAAATTCTTTTAGTGTAGAATTTTTTTATTATGACCCTTTTATTATTTTAACTGAACAAATTTTTAGTTTTGTTTTTTTTTTACTTTTTGCTAAATTGCAAAAAGTTATTTAAATTAAAAAATTAAAATACATTAAACACTACAAGTTGTATATTAGTTTTTTTTCATATATAATAAAATAAAGGAGTCTAAAAAGAATTAAAATTAACAAAAAAAAATGTATGTACAAAATTTGCCTATGCCTTTAAAAAGAATTACATATTTTCGTTTTGAAAAATGCATATTGAAATTAATCTTTACAATACTTTAACATATCGCGACCTTAGAATAACAAAGTTCTATAAGCTACATCTAAGAAAAAACCTTGCTGTCCTTAGGTTGCGAGATATCTTATATAATTATTCTATACAAACTTTTAAGCCCTTCAACTATTTTGGAAAATTTAATAAACGGGACAATGAAAAAAAAAAACAATTACATAAATGACAAGTTGTAGTATTAAATTAATTACTTTAGCAATAGCAAAGCGATTTAAATTTTAAAAAAGAGTAGGAAAACATTAACAAATTTAAAAGAGGCATGTTTTGAACTTCTTAAATTTTTAAAAAATATATGTACGGAGGAAAGTGATATCCAAAAAATACTTCAAAAACTACAAATTGTGGTTAAAATTTAAAAGAAGGACATTATTAAAATGAATAACTAAATATTTGTCAAAATTTTTTTTGTAATTTTCAAAAAGGCAATAAAATATAAATTTTTGGTGGTATTTAACAAATATTTATAAAAAAAAAAGAGTACAACAATGAGTCTTACAGAATATTTTTGGTTATTCTGGCTCGTTTATCCTTTAAACAATGTTTTGTTAACTTAACATTTTGTGCAATGTTTTAAAATACAACCATTAAAAGGAAAAATTAAAAATATAAATTTTTACAATAATTTAACACATTCACAGGCAGTTTATTTTCGATTTGTCCCATTGTGGGCCTCGGGCTGTATTTTCGGATTTACTGAAGATAATTGATCCGGGGGCACAGCAACAAAATAATGAGAATGAATTAAATTATATTTGCAGTTTTTGCATAATTTATTCGGACGGTAATTGCCAAAATGTCCTAGCCACCATAACAAATATGTATCACAGGACACGACGGAAAGACTCGTCTTGACTGCTTTAATCATGTCCACTTGGTTGATCAAAGTTTTAATAATGGGATAAAACGAGAAATGCCGTCAGGATCTTATGGCATCGTAGTTGGAGATTAAAAAGTAATTGTTTGATTAAAATTAGGGTATTTAAAATTTAATAAATCAAATGAAATTTGTATCAAATTAATGACTTTGGTTAAAATAAATAAAACGGAAACATCAAAATAAATACCCAAATTCATCCTAATATGTATATTAATCTTTAAAACATTTTCCAGGACAAGGAGCAAGTTTGTTTGGGCAATTTTTGCATCTCGATGATGTCTCCTGATAGACCTTTGCATTTGGCACTGGCTTTGCCTCAGAAAAATTGTCTTCCTGTTTCCATTAACAGTTTCCAGAGGTATTTTCACGATGTCACGTGGGTTTTGCATGTAATCAGTATGTGTTTTAGGAGACCTCTTATCTCCTCCATGGATTGGAGCCATTAATATTAACTCTTTCCCATTTTGTACGGATACCGGCAATTGTATCAAGGTTATTATTTTGAATTTTCGTTTTTTTATATATACATGTTTTGGCAACACTTGCATCATCTCTTAAAATGTCATGGTCACAAAAGGTACCTGTACGATTTTATAGCAAAAACAGTTTTAGCTTAGGCGGTAATTTTTATGAAATAAAATAACAAAACTTTCTCCTGTAAAATTGTGTTTTTGTCGCTTAAGCTTTTTTGCGGTAAGAATTCGATAAATCATGCTCTCCCGTTATTTTTTTAATTCTTATTATGAATTTAAAAAAGGTTACATATTCTGGTATTTTTATATGACGATTTTTATTTTCTTGAATTTGTTTTTATTTAAATCCGTTCTTTTCTTTTTGCGACTTTCTTACATTGTCATAAGTCCTTAAAACTAAAAAGCTTGACACTTAACTAATGTTTAGAAGCTTTGATCTGATTGGTCAAATAGTAAATTAATGAATTTTGTTTAGATTCTTATTTAAAACCTCTTTGCTTATTGGTCAAACAGAACATTGCCAACTGCAATAAATATTATAAGTGTTGGTGGAAGAATTAAGTTACTATTAATTAATAATGTTAGTGAAGGTTAAAGAATTAATTAATAAGGAAAACTTTATTGTTACAGATGGACAACACATGCAAAGACCAATTGGCAGCATCACAAGGACTGTATAGGAATGGAATTCCAAAAGTAGCCGACGCTCAGGCCGCCCAAAGAATCCCTGGCATACAACAGTCCTACAGGAACTAAATATTCAAAACAAATCGTTTGGCGAAATATAAGTTGTATGTTATGATATAATATGTTTGATTTTTTTGTTAAAGCCTTATGTACCCAAGTGGAATGAATAAAGGAACACAGTTTTAAAAGATATGAGACAAATTTTTTGGTTTTTTTAATAATTTTTTTCGTAATTTTTAATTTTTTACACTTCCCAAAAAAAAGGATATAAGGCGAATTTTCTTTTTACAGATAATTTTCTTAAAATTCTTTTTCAGTATTAAATAAGAACAAAAACAACAAGTTGTAGCATAAATTTTTATTTGTTAAAACGAAGTACATTATACATATTTACAGTATGTACGTGTTTTTTATTTATTATTATGTTAGGCATAAGTATAGAGAGCAAGTGCTTGAAATATGGCAAACTAAGATTTTTTTTGGAAATTTGCATTGTTTTCTAAAAAAAGATATAAAGGAAACTTATTTTCTTTAATGTTTTTTTTTTAAAATTATTTTTGAAAATAAAATTAGACCAAAAACAACAAGTTGTGGCTTAAATTTCAATATGTTTGCGGTAAAAAAAACTTTATAAACATAACTTAAAAATATTTTTCTATCACTAGAATTTTTGATACTTGTAATAAAACATCCATAGTAAATACATACTTATGGTGTTTTCTTTTCTATAAAAAATGTGCCTTTTTGCTCCCGAAAAGGGTGGCTTGTTTTATTCTAAAAAACTCATGCTTTTCGGGAGCAAATTTTTAAGAAACAGACACCAAATTGCATTTTTTTTTTAAAAAAGGCACATTTTTTGTAGAAAAGAAAACATATTAGAAAAAAGAAAATTCCACTGTTAAATTTTATGAATGATTAGGGAATTTCTTTATTATTCGCCCAAAAATAATAAAAAACTTAAGACTCAAAAACCCCTTCTATTTAAATTTGTCCTTTAAAAACAATATCCTTTGTATAAGTAAAAAGGGAAAGGTAATGAGTAGGGCTGTGTGTGCGTATGTTTCTGAATTGCATTTCATTAGGTTGAAAACCAAAGACAATGTAAAACCACATGTATAACTAACTTATAACATTTCAAATGCATTTGCAAAAAGCATTTGTCATAAACACACTAATATACTATAACAAACTATAAAAATTACACAGCTTCAAACACATGTAAACACTAACTTACAAACAGATAGGAAACACATTCATATATATGTAAATATGTTCATAATAAATAAGTAAATGAGTATAACGAGAAAGGACTTAAAAGAAAGGTAGAAACCGAGTTTTAATGTTAACCAAGAAAACCAGTTTGCTTTGGCAGCTTCTAAGGTGGGTGTGTGTGTTTTTATATGTTTATGTGTTATTTTGTAAATAGGGTGCATACGTGTGTGTGTGTGTGTGTGTGTGTGAGAAAGCGCTATATTAGTATAAGTTATAGTGTGAGTTTGTGTTTATGTTTTAGATAATAAAGTAAGACCAAACATCAGCAACACAAAAATAAGTAATAGCTTTATTAACAAGCAACAAAAGCCAAAAGGAAATTTACAAACACACACATCAACAAACACATACTCAGAGCTAAACACACATACATATAAAATACAATAAAACGAAATATCCTTCTAATTTACCTTTGCTTTGGAGTCGTATAAGTATATGAAAATTTTAGGCCTAAAAGTAAAATATAACATTTTAACCACAAACTGAGATTATAACCACTAGGTTTTATAAAACTGACAAGCAAACTAATGAAGGTAACATAAAATGTAGAAGTCTACACTCCTACATACACTTGTGTTAGTGTTTATAAAACAAGCAAGGACAATGCATTTGGTTTTTGTGTAGATAACTGTTACTTGTAAGAAGGAATAGAGTCATGATTTCGATTTGGTGTTATTATACTGTTGCCACTGTTGTTAAGTTGTTGTTTTTGTCTTATTGTTAAATGTCCTTTTGCACTTTAAAGTGTATGAATGTTAGTGTTACAAATATGAAAGATAAAAGGGCAACGTTAACCACAATAGTAAAACATTTGCAAAATTTGATTAAAACTTAGAACTGCAATTAGTATGAAAGATGACAAAGGCAAATGTCCAGGGAAAATAGGACCGACCAAATGCATTCAATGATAGAAAAAAACTTTGCAAAAGATTTTGCGATTGTTTTAAACAATGGCGTGCAGGCTTTTTTATAGCGATGACTCAAGTCCTGCCTAAAGTTATATGTTATAGCCCGGACTTTTCTCTAGACTTTTGTTTATAGTCTCGATGTTGTTAAGGGCCATTGTCTAAATAAAGATTTTTCATTGAACTAGACCATTACTTGAACTTTAGTACGGAATATTGCCTGGACTAGAGGCAGGACTATAACCTGTATATTGAACTTTGCTGTGGTCTTTACTTTAATCTTTACTTCTGCAGTGCTTTGACCTTTACTTGTTTCTGAACTTTGTTTTATCGTCTGGCTGTACTTTGATTTCTACTTTTGCTTGTATCCTGATCTGTCCTTTGGTTTGTAATCTGTATTGTATTCTAAACTATAACACAATTTTACTTCGTTAAATAGTATAGTCTGTACTTTGGTCAGCTTATTGGTTTTAACTTTAGGTTAGAGTTTGATCAATACTTTAATCAGAACTTCTCAGATATAGTCTTTAAAGTTTGTGCTATGATATTGCATATAAGATGGACTATAGACTATGGAAAAATATAGCCTAGACTTGAATCTTTACTACAGGGTATCACATAATAAACATTATGATTTAATGATTGTGTACATTTGTTTACGTTTTTTTTTTTGGTTTTTTTCATAATTGACTTTGAAAATCTTGGTAAATTAATGATTTAAAGCATCAGCATAGATCAAAAAAACAAAGTAATTCAGCCATAAGGATTATAACGAATAATGAACGATGAGTTTTTACCTCAATGGTCTGCTCAAAAAAAATTTGAGGCACCCAAAATTAAAAGTGATTGTTAAACATCTGAAGCACAGTGTGGTGTAAATAACTTATGAAAAGATCATCGAACAAGTTGTGATTGATGTGAATGGCATTCAATACTGGGTAATGATTGAACAATTTTATGGCTCAATGTAGAAAACACTCAAGAATTGGGGTTGCAACAAAATAGAGCCATAGATTACACAGCTTGTCCAACTACTACGCTACTTGTCACCTCCATATATACCACTAAAAAATGGAGCTTACTAGTAAGCAGTTTTGTAAGGGAGAGAAGCACAATACCCCCTTACAGACCTGTGTTAAAGAGGAATGATTTTTATGAATGATCGTAAACACATGTTAAAATCATTGCAAAATAACATAAGCATTTATAACATTGTTCGTGAATTTTTTTTATATTATGATTTTAAATATTCACTTACAACCTGCTTACTTATAAGGGATAGTACGAAGTTATTCAATAATTAAATTAAAAACTCACTTAAGTGGCATTCGCTTCTCTGTTGCTTCTTAGAAGTTTTAAGAGCCAGCGCATATATTATCTATTTATGTTTTAATTATTTTATGATAACATGTAATATAAAGCCTCTGTGGTGCTCATGTAGCTTTCCTGCTTCCAGAAACCTACACTTTTTTTACAGGGATATTAATCTTATGTATAATCCTGACTATGAATACGACTATGACGCCGATTACAAGTTCGACTAGAATCTAAATTATAATCCCGAATTTTATCTGGACTCATATATAGACAATAATCCGATCATTAATCTTAGCTAAATGCTTGACTAAAATCTGGGTTAAACTATAAACTATAAACTGGAGTAGAATCTTAACTTTAGTATATTTTATAATTGGGTTATAGTGTATACCAAAGCCTGCACAAACATCTGGACTATAACTACGACTATATTCTAGACTACAATATATAATCTGGACTACAATCTGAAGCAAAAACTGGCCAAAAGTCCATGTCAAATTTAACCTGGACTATATTCTGCATCGAAATTGAGTCTGTAATCTGGACCAAAATCTGAACTATAATCTGGACTATAATCTAGACTATGAGCTAGGGTGTCAATATAAACTGGGCTATAACAAAAACAATAGAATAGTCAATAATCTGGGCTATAATCAGAACTAAATTCTAGACCATAATCTGGCCTAAAATATGGCTTATGACCTAGGGTAAAGATAATCTGGTCTTTAACCTGCACTATACATAATATGGAATATAATTTGGATTATATTCTGGATTATCGCATAGACCATAATCTAGATTTTAGTCTGTACTAGAATCTGTACTCCTATAGTGTACATTTTTATTAATTTCTACTAAGTTATGCTGTTAAACTCAACAGAAAAATCAATCCATCCGTACTCAAATCAATCCGAAGCGGCATTAATAGAACGGTGAGTATGGATTTTCATAAATCAAGTACAGAAAGATTAAATCAAGTACGGATTTTCAATCGCAAAATACTAAAATTATCCATATTCGATCCCGATTTCGTACTTGAAGTAATCCGAAAATGAGATTGATTTAAAAAAAACTAAGAATTAATCAATCTCAAAATACGCTTGATTCAGGTATTATTAAGTTGATTTTATCCCGAATTATAAAGAATATATTACTATGATTGATTTACTTACTCGTATTACATCTTACAGAATGATAAAATACCAACATCATGCCCGATATGGATTTTACTTTAGAAATCTTTAGAAATATATTTAACCAAAAATATAAACTAAATGAGAAGCAAGAGTTCAAATTTACTTCTTAAACATTCATGGTGCACATGAGTCTGGCCAGACATTTTTCCAATGAGTATAGAAAATCAAAACATGCGTAAGCCGGAGGGTTAAACACAACAAAAAGTTTAATCTTTTTCTTACTTCCCTACAAATAATATTGCACCAGCTGACCCATTTTGATTAAATGGACTACTCCATGGACTGGTCCGATGTAATTCAAGCATGGACCATGTCATTGTAAAAAAGAGTTTGTACTGAGACGACATGTCTTCCTTTTTTAACGACATGTTTTCGTTTTTAAACAAAGTTAAAACTAATCATTTTTTGTATACAATGAAGTAGTTTCAAAACTACTCCTTTGTAATCCAAAGCTGGGTTATTTATTAGACCATGTTTTTCCAAGCGTTTGGGTTAGTTTTGTTCTAGTCCTAGTCCTTGTGGGCTACACTTCACACGCGTGTTTGGACTAGTCCTATTATTTGCAGGGTTGATTCAAGAATTTTGTATTTATTTCAAGAAATTCTGGGATTGATTTTCGAAAGTAATCCCATTTCGGATTGTTTTGAGTAAGTTTTGGTGTTTTTCGTGCAGTCATCATAAAAAACTTGATTTAGTTACTTAATTAAACATAGTTTTTACTATAATCGTTAATTAAGTTTATCGGGCATGTTCTGGAAATCGAAATCACGGGAAATTGAAATCGAACAAATTTTGAAAACTCTCCCGTGTTTAAAGCTCATAAAAATATTTCCTTTTATTTCCTAATACTTTGAGGAGCACTTTTCTCTAACTGAACTACTTTTAAAATCCGGAAAAGCTGCGTTAATTTTTACAAAAATTCAATTGAAAATCTTCATTGATTTCCATTTCACATGAGTTCGATTTTCATTACATGACCGTATATAAATAATACTTTGGACTTTTTAATGATCTTAGTTGGTCCTATTTTATCTGGTTTCTTATTTAAAAATACCTTGCAATTTCCTTAGTTTCTTCAAATTTTGGCAAAACTGTTGTCTTAAATTACAATTAACTTTGTAGTTAATTTTTCTTTAGTTTTTTTTTTTTTTTTTTTGAAACAAAAATGGGTTTTCTATTATAAATTTTCAAATGCACAGTAATTTTGAAAACCAATAACCATTATTTACCGGAAATGGCCTACTCCAATAAGACAATTAATTTCTTTTTTGCCCTACACATTCTGATGTGAAGATAAATCTTTTTAAGTTAATTCTTGTACAGTTTCCCCCTAAGTCTTGTTAATTAACTTATAGCTTTTTGCAAAATTTTAATTTAAGGTAAATGTTTTTTGTTTTATAATATTATTAAAGTTAAATAAAGTCTTATATGGTTGGCATGTGCTTATGTAGGGAGAGTGTGTGTGTGTTTGTGTTGAAAGAAGACCGTTGTATGTTGCATTCAGTTTATTAATAATATTTCATTTCTAACCTAATAACCTTGCCGTAAGCTATCAAATTCAATAAATTAATTAACAAGAGTTTTATCTAAAGAAGCAGAGTATGTACAGTTTGCTTAAGAATAAATAATATTTAATATTTAGCAAGACAAGAAAAAAATATAAAACAATCTTTATAATTAATTAAAAATTGTGTAAATATTTAAATTGAATTCAAGCTTTAGGATTTCATATGAGGGATACTAAGCAAAAGAGAGACCGTGGAAGAAAGATATAGATTATTTTTTTTGGTTTCAACTTAAATAAATAATTTTATTTAAAATAGAATGTTTCATAATGAAAAGCAAAAACTATTAAACGTTTATAAATACCAAGATTTAATTAAATTATTTATAAAAACAGAGACTTTATTAAATTATTTTTTAAAACAGAGAATTAATTAAATTATTTTGCTGCAACACTAAACGTATGATTAATATTAATACAAAGATTTCAACGTAAATTAAAAACTACAGTGATTTAATTAATGCTAGTTAATGAAGTCAAAAAGCTTTTATAGACATTTTTTATATTTTCGCTTAATAAATTTAATTACTTTATAAATAATAAGTTTTTTTTTTTTATTGAAGCACATACACATTTAAAAGAAAAACATATTTTCTAAAAAGGCCTTTCAGCTAAAACCCTTACAACTTCTTCAACTTGACTGAAATAAAAATTCCTTTTAAACAGAATAAAAAAAAGAAAATTCCCAAAATAAAAACTCCAACCTCCTACAACCTAAATCCAGCCGTAACCTAACAACGTTTTACTAAATTGACTGGCCCTTGGTTTTTTTTTTTTTTTTGTTCTACCCAACAACTAAAAGACCAATAAACAGTATAACTGTCTGACATTCAGTGTCTCTATGGTGAAAGCGTAAATATAAATGAATGTGTTTATATTAAACGAATGAACATTAATGAAATTGTAATAAAAATATTTTTGTTGTTTTTATGAAAGAAAAAACAAAATTTGTACTGATTTTTACCTTTTGCAAAGCGAGTTCTACCTGGGATTAAGTACACACAATGAGACACACACATTCATATACCAGAGCGGAAGATGAGATGATCATATGTGTGTGTGTGTGTGTGTAAACACATGTGCTAGAGTAGAGACTTAAAAGCATTTAAAAATTAATCTAGTTAAATAACATGTAGCTGGACATTAAAAATATGTATAACGAAAATTTATATGGCAACAAAAAAAAAAAGCAGATGGGGAATCAAATGGGGGACAAGCTATAAAAAAAATCTTAAATTGCGATACAAAATTAGTAGATTAGTTAATAACTCTAATGTGAGTTCGATTTTGTGTTCGTATTCTTTTATAATTTCGATAAAAGACACTTATTAGCCTCACAACTTAGATTCTAGGAAAGGGTCTAGTTCACACCCGCATTCAGATTTCAGTCCATATACAATATCGTATTATAATGGAGATTCTACTTCAGATTAACCTCGCAAGACCGTAAAAAAAGCTGGATGGAAACAATATTTTTTAATTTTTAGATGAGCAAACATTTTGGACGAACGACAGGTAAAAAATAGTGAAGACCGTCTAGAGAGGGTCTACCGGTTTGCATGTAATACGACATCACAGGTTAATTTTATTTGTAAAAAACACTTAACGAGAGAATGCAGAAAAAAAGTATTTTTGATAGTGGAAATAGTGCCACAAAACATTTTTATCGATCTTACCTCATGTCCGGATGTCAGAGAAAAATAATCAACACCATCGAAATGAACATCAACAACTTGAAGAACAGCTCTTTTCCCTACATTTAGTTTTAGTTCTGTTCTAGTTCCGTTTTATTTCTGTTCTCGTTATATTCTAGTTCTGTTCTAGCTCTGTTCTAATTCTATTCTAGTTCTGTTGTAGTTCTGCTCTGCTCTATTCTAGTTCTGTACTTGTTCTGTTTAATTTCTGTTCTAGTTTTGCTCTAGTTCTGTCTTAGATCATTTCTGGATTTGTTTTATTTTTACTTTTAACCTACTAAAAATAAACCCAATTTTTTAATGTTTACATATGAAATGAGCCAAAAGATAAATATCAATTTTAAAGCCCCCATAAAAACTTTAGTAGAAGAATTTAATTTTTTTTATTAAATGTTCTCTGTAACGAAATTAGTAAAACCCTTGAAGGTTTATTAACAGAAAACCGTTCCAAATAGTGAACGTTAAATGAATAAAGTGGGGTTAATTTAAACAACAGCATCTAAAAGCAGTTAGTGCCAAGAAAAAAAAATGCTCAACCCATGTTATTACTTTTCGCACGATTTTATTTTTTTGGAAACACTTAAGGGCATTTTCCACTAGTCCCACTGAAATTAATGAAAAATGAAAAAACTGGCCAAAAGTAAAATACCAAAAAAAAAAAAACATATCTGAATCGCACTCATAACGTTTGGCAATCCAATTAAGTCATAGTAGTTGGCTTTTAGAGGGGCAGTTTGCTGTACATTGAAAAAGAACAAATTTCAAACATGTTTGAATAGTTGTATGTGCTAAAAAGGATATATAGTTTTACGATAAAATCAAAGGTTAAAAGCATTTTCAATATTCATTTCGTAACCTCCCTTACGTTTTTTTTTCTTTTTGTGCTACGAATACTTTTATTTTAATGTTTTATACATTGGCTCCCTTTAACTTTTTTTGCTTGGAAAAAGAGAGTCATATATGAATTTTTAGCAATATGTGTGTGTTTTACATTGTTGTTGTTGTTGCTGCTCTGTTGCTTTTTTTACAACTAATATCCTTTAGGTAAGGAAATCTAATTTTTGCACCATTTGACAAGACTTTTACACAATTTAATTTGATTATATTGTCACTGATGCAGTGATTGTTAAAAGATATCGTTCGCTTTTTGCTACTGATCCTTGTAGTCATTGTTGTTTAACACATTTGCAAGTATTTGTATGCATGTTTCTGAGTAGATGAGTATGTGAGTGTGAGTATAAGGAAATCAAATATTAAAAGGTTTTTTTTTTTATTTTTATTACACGAAATAATGTTGGTGTCAGAACATTAACTGATATCTAGGATTTTCAGGGGTAAAAGTGTTGCGGATTTAGTTAAATGACAAATAAATGTGGATTTTTCTTTTATATTTGAGGGCACTATTTTGGTCTCCATATAAATTTAAATAACTTTTTATCATCTTTTTATCTGGTTTAGTCTCAATTAAAGTATTTTTTAAGGAATTTATTACAAATATTTTAGAATTATTTTTATGTGGCGCATATCAAATATAAACTCTTTTCGAAAACTATTGAAAACACAAACTCTTTTGTCTAAATATTTTTTAAAACTTAGTTTGAATTTTAAAATTAACTCAAACACAATTTAAAACCTCAAATTATTTCGTTTTTATTTTGAGATTTTTTTTGTAAAACATGATGTTACCTAAACAATTTGATTCCTATAATGACATCACGTTCATTTAAAACTGAAGTTGCTTTAACGTTCTGCAAGATAGAAAAATAAAAATTTGGGAAATGAAGGTGGTTATCACATATACCAGAGAAAATGGCTCGATTATATAAAACAGAATGACAGAGAACTAATTGCACAGCTTAAATTAAACTGAAATCTAGAAAAACCAAATTCAAACTAGAGTACCGAAAAGAGTTTAAATAAGCAGCAAAAATAGATCATTTGCTAAAATTTTCATCAGAACTTTATTCAGCGTATAAATTCAAATGCCTCTAAACTATAAGTTAAATTATAGAACCTAAATTAGCATATAATCAAAACCCGAAATTTTGGGAGAACAGAATTATCATGTTCGGACGTTGTGTCTAGTGTCGGACATCTGGATAATAATCTGGTGGCTGACTCCCGTCACTGGCTCAGGGTATCCCAATAGGACCGCTATAAGGATCCAAGTGAGCCGTACTCGTGTTTACTAAATATTGAACCTAACTTAACCTAAAGACCCGACTAGAACGGTTACTATAATCTGATTGTTACTAGTTAAATCCTAAATAAAAATCAAAAATAATAATCTAAACCAAAGCCAGCAACTAAAACCTGTAATACAACCAGCCCTTAACTGGATCTGGATGTGTAACCTGAGCTAGAGACTGAACATAAAAATGAATTTGAGTATTTACTAGAAATTCAACGTAAAGCTAAATTACAACATGCAATAGAACCTTAGTTATATAGAAAACTGAGCTAAAGCAAGAAATAAAGCCTAAAAACATTAAGAAAACTCTAAAGAAGAATTTTAACTTGAGTCTGACTATGATGCGTACACTTATCTGCTTCAGAAAGAAATCCTTAACTTAATTTATACTACAATCTAAACCAGAATAAAATCTGAAATATAATTTGAGCTAGAGTTTTAACTAAAATAGGAACTTAAAGCCTATACTTAATCCCATCCAATATTTGACTAAGAACCTACACTGAAATCCAAGGATGAACAAGAATCTGAACTTAAAGTGTCAGAGCCTGGACTAGAAATAGATCTGGCAGCAATCCTAAATAAACCTCAACTTAAATACGAACAATAATCAGAACAAGAACCTCAACTAGAAACTGAATTCTAAAGTCTTAGAATTGATACAAGGATATGTTCTACAATCTGAACTCGACTCTGAATTATAATGTGAACCAAGGGCCTGTTCGATAACGAATGAAGACTTCGTTCGCATAAATAACATTTAAAACAAAAACAAATTATAAAATATTGTTTTGGTTTTACATGTTAATTCAGCATTTGTTATCGACAAACCGGCCACAAATATTAACTGGAATCGAAAGTTAAATCCGAATAAATATCTGACTTAGAATCTATATATAGTGTATACACTATTATATTCTAGCGTATACACTAGAATCTACACTAGAAGCTTAATGAGAGCCTGTGTCAAAAACTCGACTAGAAACATTATCCAAAAGAAAATAATGATATGAACCGGAACTCGAATATGAGGGAGAACCTGAACTAGAAATTTAGCAAAAATCTGAACCTGAATCTCAACCCATACTAGAATTTGAATCCGAATCGAAATTAGAATATGTACTAAAATCTGAACACGAATCTGAATTTTTATATGATTTAAGGTTGGAACTTAAATAAACTTAAATTGGAACTACATCCGAAACAATATTTGACTTAGATTCTACACTAGAATTTGAGCATCAACTTGGATCTACAATAGAACCTTAAAAAGAACCTGCGTCCAAACCTGAACTTATAATAGACCCCAAAAGAAACCCATAACATGAACCTGAACTGTAATTTAAATGTAAATTGGAACTAGATTCTATACTAAAATTTGAATCAGAATTGTAAGAAGAATATGTACAAACAATCTGAACTCGAATTTCAATTATAATATGATCATAAGTCAGTACTGAAATTTAACCAAAATCGAAATCTAAATCTGAGCCAATATCTGACTTAGCATCTACACTACAAAAGAAGCATGAAGAAGAATTTGCACTAGAAACTACACTAGAACACAGAGAGGGCCAGAGCCCAAACCTGTACTAAAAATATATTCTGAAACGAAACCTTAACATGAACATGAACTGGAAAAGGAACGAGAAACAGATTAAGAACGCGTGCCCATCGCTATACCAAAATCTGTTCCACAATCAAAACAAGAATTTGTACTACAATCTGAACTAGAACCAGGACTAAGACCTAAACTAAACTATTATCTATACTAAAATCTAAGAAAGATGTTGAACTAGAATGAGAACCAGAATCGGAAATTAAATCTGGATTAGAATATAAATATTTGTCAAAACTAGAATCTGAAAAAGAATTAAAATAAAAAACTAAAAAATAACATTAAAAACCACTGCATTGTCTCTTTTGTTTTTATTCTCTCTGTAACTACATTCTCAAAAGACCGTGTGTGTGTATGTGTATAATTTTCTGATAACTGAGTACAATTTTGTGTGCCAAAATTGTTGTTGTTTTTCTACATGTGTATGTGTTATTGCAGAAAAAAGATAACAAATGTGTCTATGTGATGGTTTTGGAAATCTAAAGCTTTGCACTTGTTACACATGTTGACCACATATAACTAGCAAAAAATTTATATACAATCTACGGACAAAATAAAATGAAGAAAAACAACAACAAGACAAATAAACTGAAATAAATTGGGGATCCTATTTTAAAACCATATGCACATATACGATTTTTTTCAGAAAATTAAAATAACGGTTTAAGAGGAAAAGTCGTTTGAAAAATTCAAAGTATTTAAAGCTGAATATGTAAAGTTTTGAATGCTTATAGGTTTTGGAATAACTGTGCTTTAAAGTAACTGTTCCAGCTGCTCTCGTTTAAACGTTTGTTTGCCAAAAAGTATGCAACAAGCAGTTTCATATCATACGAGTAGGTCTACATTAGTAATGTGTGTGTAAAGGTGAGTATGTGTGTACGACTTTTATATGAGTATATAAATCTATCCCTGTAACTCCGTAGTTTTTCGATTGTTGTTGTTATTGTCATGTCACGTTTATCACTTGACACATGCATCTTTTACAACTATAACAAGGCTTGTTAGTGTCACTGGCAACATCATCATCATCAGTAACACTAACAGCCAAAGCAATTGTTCAACTGTAGCATCATTATTATTTGAGTGTAGTGCGTTAGTTTTTGCTTCAATTTTCAGTTGGTTCTTTTTTTTTTTAATAATGTAACCTTTTTCTCTGGCTCTGTAAACTTTATACCTGTTTGCTGTTAATTGAGTATATTTTGTTAGACACGATTGATGTCTTTGATGAAAATTGGACAATAAGAAAAAAAGTTGTTTTGGGAAAATAATTGGTGCACTAGTATTTCGTTTTAATTAATTGCACAAAATTTTTAAAGTTTAATATTAACTTAATGCTTAGACAAGTTCAGAGTCAGCTTCAGGGGGTGGGGAAGATGGGGGTCACATAGGAAATTCCAGTCGGGACAGCATTTAACCCAATTTGATAACAATGATGGGTTTCAAATAAAACAAACAGTATTTGATTGTTTTTAATACATATCGCAAAATAAATTATAAACAGGCGCAACTAAAAACTTAAAAATGTTTAGGAGAAGTAGAAAACCAGCGTTAAAAAACTGCAGTCAAAGTATAAAAATTGCCATTTCTTTTGTTGTTGGCCAAAAAAAACCTTTGCTTTTACATTTGATTCATTAAATGTAAATAGTCGATGTCAAACCAACTCAAAAAGCGAAAGAAAGCTTTACACAAATATTCGTTTTTTGCTCGACAGTTTTTGGTTTCGAGTAATCAAATTTAATCAAATTCAGTTGCACAATTGTTTAAGAAGAAAAGTTAAAGAAGAAGGTGACACAAACGAAATTTTCGTGGTCGCTATATATTGGATTTGTGAACTGGGGCCAAATTACGGCATTCGATATCGATCGAAATTACAATTCAATTTTAATGGGAATTTCGAATTTGGACCCAGGTGTTTGAAAAGAAAAACGGTGTTGATATTTTGAGATGTGCCGGTTTATGATTTAGTGTGCGATATGCAAATAAAGTTTTCATTAAATCACAAAATTAATTCTTCTTTTCTGTACTCTCGCCAAGCGAATGATGACTTCGTTCACTTATGTACGTGAAGAAGTGCGAGGATAGTTAGGCGGTCTTCTGGCATAAATGCCTGAAGCCAAGTTTAAATTATCCTGAGAGTGAAACATGATCTTTCTGCAGTGGCTACACTACACACAAAAACACCACATATCGTCAGCTCATTATTGGTTTGACCTACCGACAATTAAAAAAAATTAGTTTTTTGTGGTTTCGAAATTTTAAGCATTCATTTTGCTCCAAATCAACTAGTTTAAAGTTTTTTAAGTATTGTTTTGCTTTACACGCCACTATTTGGCGATTGCACCAAATTCTTCATATAAAAACGTACAACCTAAATTTCACTCTTGCTTTGCCGCATAGCCGTAAGAAAGAGTAGTTTAAGCAAAACCATCGTCGAATCAGTAGGGCTACGTAAAACGACTGCTGATTTTTTGCAGGGTTATATTTTTTCATGTAATTGTTTTTGATATCTTCATCACGTTATTATACACAGACGAAGTGCGTGTTGTGTTTTTTTAATTGTTGTATTTCTGCATTGACCTAATAATTGGGCCATGTGCAGAAGCAAAATAAAATGACAACAAGAAAAGAAATTGTTTTATAAAATAAAATACACGTGTTAATTAATAGTAAAAATTTCTAATATTTATTAAAAATTTAAAAATGGAACTGTTTTTGTAAATCTAAGCCAAATAAAAGAAAAAAAATCATCAATGTTGAATTTTTATTAAATTGTTAATATAGAAACATTCATTTCAGCAAGTAGTTCAATGCATAGCAATAAGTATTCGTATGCATAAAAATATATTAAGAAAAGTGGCGTATACGGCACAAAATTATATTTTTCAATTTCAATAAATATTATTAACTTATATACATTTCATTTTCTGTCGGCTAAAAAAACATCCTTTCATAATCCAATGAAGCGTTGCATAGGTTGACTTCAAATGTCATTTTTATTGGATTGATATTGGAACTGCGAAGAAAATTCTTTAAGTGTAACATACAATAATCACAATTACTAGTTTTTTTTACAGAAATTGCCTAAATATTTATAAACTTCTATACATTTTAACCTTTATCAATTTTACGCCCTTTTATGACGCCTTAAGGTAGGCTTTGATTTTAATGCTTGTCTAATTTTTTGTCACGGTTGTTTCTTTGTTAACAAAAAAGGGACATTGTTGTTGTTTTTAATCTCATTAAAATGCCTTTTAATAAAAAAAACAAATAATTTATTTAAAATCTTTGAAGAAAAAAAAGTGGCTAGAATTTTAAATTCATTTCAAATCGCATAAAAAGGAAACTCTGAAAGTCTTTGTTTTTATCAGAAAGAGATTAATTCATTAATTGCTTTATATTTTTAAATTTACTCATTAGTATTTCTAAGTGTGTTTTCTAGAAAAGGAAATTACCAAACTAAGCAGCCGTTTTCTTTTCACAGTAAAAGGGTGTTAAGCCTGCCGAATTATTAAGCTTCGTTGTCTTTTGGGTGCCAAACGAAATTCCTATAATTTGTTTAATTTTAATTGATGTTGTGCGTAGAATTTTTATTCTTTTTTTTTAGCAAAAGTGCTGTAAGAAGTTTAACACAAAATAATGATTTAAGACTTGGGTCAATAAATGTGGAAAAGAAATATTTAAAAAGGGTTTACCAACAACAACTCAAGGGGAAGTCAGAGGTAACTTGTTAAAGATTACAAAAAAGCGTAAAAAATCCAACAAAACTGTTTAAGTTGTTAAAAGACATTTGAGTTGAGATCGAAGCCAGTTATTAAGTTGCCTTTAATATTTAAATCGATTTTTGGAACATAACAGAAGATCGATATAATACTTATATAACGCTTATTAAGGACTTTAATATTTAAATTTTTCTTAAACTTTCTCTAAAGTAATAAATACAAATATTAAAGCATTAACTTTGTATACGAGTCGAGAATTATATTATTTTTTTTGCAATAATTTAGAAGTATTTTTTTAGCTTACCACAAAACCTTTAGTTCCTTAGAATTTACCACAATTTTGATGGAGACTTACCTATAAAAAAATAAATGAAAATAGGGTTAATACAAATAAAACAAAATAAAGTGCAATACAAAGGAAAATATGCATACATGATAACAGATTAACGGTTTGTCTAAGCTTTGATATCTAATTTTTCTGCTCATAATTTTTCTTTGTATAAAAAAGTTTTTCAACGCGGAACGGGCACTACTATTTTATTTAAAAAAAAAACAATCTTATTCCTGCAGTTTATTATCCTTTGAAATCATATACCAAGTACATTTAATATAATAGTAAATTTAGCTCTAAAAATGAAATAAAAAGATATATTCATAGATACGAAGGGAAGGAACCATAACGATATGTAATACATCTTGCAAGTACTTTCCCTAGAAATAAAATTTTGCATATTGATACGATACTTATAAATCTATAAATGTTTATTTTCATCAAACTAAATTCTTTAATTTCTACCCTCTAAATAATCATAACGTTGTGTCTCTTTTTCGTTTTGACTTTCTGGTAAAGGATTTATTTGCTTTAGCAGAAAGATTTAATAATCAACACATAAAAATAAACAAATTTCAAAAGCAATTCAACAAAATGCACTCACTTTCTTTCCTTTTTTTGCACACCCTCATACAAATTTACTTAAACGAAGCAAAACATAAAGAACTCAAACAAGTGAAGAATCTCTTATTTGTTTCTCAGTTGGCGTAAAAGGAAAAGAGTTTATTTTTGTTAAAAAAAAATATAAATATATAAAAAAGAAAACGTATGTAAGCAATTGTATGATTTCCTGTTGTTTTTCCTTCTTTACTTTTTTTATTAAATCAAAGCTAAAATATAAAATTATAAAGCTAAGGTTTATAACTTAGTGACAGCAGCAATTAAAAAAAAAAACTGTAAGACGAACGCTTCAACGAAATCATTTGAGGCAGCATCCTAGCAAACACAAGGGTTTAATCTTAATTCAACGTTTTCCTAAATGTCAAAATTTGAACAATGTTTAAAAATATTATAAGAGAAAAAAGAATTTTCTTAAGGAGAAAGGAAGACGTGAAAATAAATATAAATAAATAATCATTTAAAGCAAATTTCGATCAACCAAAGGTAATAATACCATTTGGTTTAAAGATTGATGTTTGGCCATTGACTATTGACTACCAACCGTCGTCAATGGTGCTAAACGGCAAAACTTTCTAAAGAGATAGTCATCGAAACATGTCCAATTAATCTGTTCGTGAACGTGGGTTCGATTCCTCGGTTAGTTAAGAATGAAAAATTAATAAAAAATTTTAATTCATTTCATGATGTAAAATTCCTTTCTTCATAAAAATAATTTAATGGAAATTGAATTTAATACACTTTAAACTGATTAAAATATGAATACATATTTGGATTAAAAACAATAAACAGTTCAATAAAATAACCATAATACCAATTACTATGTAAAATACTTCTTAACAAAACACGCAGGTCTTGTGAAATAATTTATTAAGATGAGTTGTAAATATCCTCCTAACGAGGACTTCTCAAAAGTGCGAAACTGTAGATACATACTCATTAATAATTTAAGAAAATTGCTGCATTCAAAAACTAGTTTATTTAAAATCAAATATTTTTTTTTTGGTTTGAGAAGGGCTTCCAAGTAGCCTTGGATTTTAAATAAAATTAAATCCACACTTTTCCCCAATTATTTTCGTTAACATGTATTAATGTTAAAAAAAAATCGTAACAAAAAAAAAAAAAAATAAATTAAACCAAATTGTGACACATTTTTTTTCTCAAATAATTCTCAAAGGTTATACTCACACGTATAGCAAACGTAGATATTTATAAAATGTTATACGTTGTTGATATATTTAATAATAATTGTAATAAATGCTCACTTTTAACAAACATTTTTTTTTCAGCCCGAATATTTTTTCGGCTAGAGAAGGGCTAAAGAAATATTTTTTAAATTCAAAATAAAAAAAAAATATGTTAATATATGTGTTTTTTATTTTTTGAATCATTTATCAACCAAAAATATTTATTTTTGTACAAGTTGTGACGTATATGTTATTTTAAATAATTCTCAAAGGTAAGTCTTAAATACTGATTTCAAAAAGGTGAAATACGTGTTAGGAAAGTTCTATAACAATTCCATATTGTCTGAAATTAAAAATGTTATTTTGGTTTGAGAATGGCTCGCGATACACCTGAATATTAAGTTTGTAAACCAACATTTTATTAAACTTTTTTGCCTTAATTTAGTTTAATGAACAAATATAGGATATGTTTTTCATAAAAAAATATTTTTTTTTTAAATCGGTTGGAAATTTTTCAACAGTATTTACAATGTTTCAAATTTTTCTCAAATGTTATTTACAACCGTAAATTAAGAATTTTTTTCATTAAATTAATTTAAAATAATTTAATTTTCTATAATCATACATATTTTTCTTGGAATAAGACATTTTTTCTTAAGGTTTGAGAAAAAGCTCGATAACTACTTTATATATTAAATTTAAAAAAATAAATAAATATTAAAAACATACTACTCACTCAACTTCACTTAATTGAAGTTTTAAAATACAACAACATTTTTTTTTAATTACAAGTCTTAATAATTCTCAATTGATTCTCAAGTGCATTTATGCCCTCACCATAACTGTGTTAACATACAAATGTTTGTTATCAAGAATTTTTTATTCCCTCCACCACAATTAGTTGCCAAAAGGGTATAGTAAGATATATATATTCTGGCTTCTTGAGTTATTCTAAGCCGATTTAGCCATGTCCGTCTGTCTTTCCGTCTGTTGAAAACAAGCTAACTTTAGAAAAACTCAAAAGAAATGAACAAACTTGGTGCCAAATTGCTTCTAGTTGTCCTAAGCAGTTTGAGATTTAAATCCAGCAAAAAAATCCAAAAATTCAGTAGTAAAAAATTTATATCATTGTTACAAAAAATAACATAAATGGTGGAATAATGCACGGAATGATTTAGGATTTTGCAAAAATTAATTTTATTCGACTGAAAATCCAACTGTAAAATTTCTTTAAGATCGGTTCTTAACTTATCCTAGGCCCAATATAAGCCCTAATCCCGGAAAACAGTTTATTGCTCCTAAAATCGTAATAAATTATGCTATCAGAATAAAATTTAATACTTTACAGTTTTAAAGCACTAGAAATCACTCGAATAAATTTCGTGATGATCAGTCCATAATTTACTATAGGCCCCATACAAAGCGCACTCTGGTAAATTAATTAAATACGCGTAAAACCGATATTACAATAAAATTTCTTCGAACTTAGCTTCATATGGCCAGAAAAAATGTCATGCAATTTTGTGATATACGGTCCTTCTGAAATTCACTGTAAACGCTTAAACTAATTTCACCGCTGTATTGATATTTATGTTTTCCAACAGCAAAAATCACTCTACAGAATTTTGAGATGGTTGGTCTGCAATTTACAATGGGTCCAATACAAATTTCATTTCTGAAAATCATTTTAATTCGGCTAAACCCGTTACGAATCTTAATATTTAACTCAAACTAGTTCAAATTGCTAAAAAAAAGCATACAATTTTCTGATTGTCGGTCAATAATTTAATATCAGAATATAACAAACGAAAGACTTTTTTTAACCTCATCCTAGCAGATTCAGAAGCTTCAAATTAAATTAGGGATTTAAATAAAAATGGTGAAACCCATTCTCAAATGATAAAGAATAGTTTGATATAAATCTAAAAAAATTATTAATAAGAAAGACGCAAACTTTTTAAAAATATCTTATCAACATAAAAGTTTGTTTAAAAATCTTTGCTGGGATGCCTCTCTAACATGTATGCATGTAGGAGTGTGTTCTTATACGAACAGGAAGTTTGTATGTGTATATTTATTTGTTTTCATGAGAACACATACAAATGAGAGGCAGCTTTCCAAAAAAAAAAAAAAACTTTACAAAAGCATTGCGTTGCCCAGGGCAATTCTTTTTAACTTTTGATTATATTGGGTAATAAAGTGCATCACAAGCACTCACATTCAGGCAGATTTCAGCTCTTTTTTTATCCTGCTGAGCATTCTATGCACCTTATTCTAGTCAAAGAGACAATGATGTTAAGGAGTAGGAGTTTTCAAAGGAAAAGATATCTGAAATAACCTAACAGAACAAGAAATTTCTTCGTATTACAAACAACTCGTAAATCCCAGTATAACAATTCTTGGAATAAATAAAAGAAGCACTACACAAGAGCAAAGATCAGTTTAAAAGACTGCATTTGTAGAACATTTTAAGTCTAGTAGCTTTAATTGATATTGGGCGTAGTATGGATTTATGCCCGGTCGAATATTCCGGACATTTTTGGATCACTTTTATTTTGAAAAAAATAAAAATCGATTTTAATTTAAAAATTTAATTGAATTTAAGAAATTAATTAAATTTGCACCTGTGAAATAGTATCAATTTAATATTTTTTTTTATTAAAAACATTTTCTGCAGTAATGTTGTTTGTACAAGAAAACGTTTAACTCACTTGATTAAATTTTTAATTAAAACTAATTTTATTTTTATTAATTTTTTTTTGTGTGGCATTTACTCAACAAGCGCCACTGTAGATTTTAACCAGTTCGTCTTCCTAATGGAGGGAAGAAGCAACTTCAGTTCTATCTGTGATGGACCATCCAAACACTGGTTTCCCCAGGTATCTCTCCGTTTTGTCCTCACTTCCCTGGCACTCCTGCTTATCATGAAAACTGCTATAGAAGTCATTAAGATTAAGGGGAATTGCCCTGGCATATGTCCCTACGTATATGGCTAAATCGACTTGAAATTATATAAGAAGCCAAAAGAAATATCCTTTTCCAGGATTATTTGAATATTTCCTGGTGTTTCGCATGGAATGACAAACTCCCAACCCTCAATCGTCAGCTGTTTTTGGTATACAAAAAAAATGATTTCAATTTAAAAATTTGTTAACAAGGTTTCATTTAAATGTGCTAAATTCCCATTTCATACTATTGAGAAACTGAAATTTATTATTGAAGGCATAAGCTATTCCTATGCGCATTTCACTGGTTGCTTAATCCAGATCTTCCGGAAACTTTATCCAAAGATTTTAAAAAAGCTAAAGATTTTCTACAAATAAAACTGTTAAGCGAATAAGAATTATAAACCTCAGTTTTACTTGTAACAATATCAAAGCTTAAACAAAAACAACAACAATAAACAGTGAGTTTTGTGTAATTCAATTTGCTCTAGTAAGCATAATTAAATATTTTTCGGTACTAACAAAATGTTCTTTAGAAATGTTTTAAGTTAAATTCACTTGATTAAGTATTTAATCAAAACTGAATTTATTTTTAATTAATGGTTTAATTGAAGAAAAAAAACTGGCGAGAATTATTTTCCTGTACTGATATACAAATACTTTGCAGGTTAAGTGACATCTTAAAAAGTGTAAAACATTTTGACTTTTTTCTTCAATTTGTGTTACCTGTAGCTCAATTTCTATTCGTTTATTATTGATAATTTTCAGTTTATTTTTATTATACCTTTTAAAGCAGGCAATTGCATGCAGCTGCAGTGCTGATTTTTATTTATTATTGTCAGTTTTTGAGCTAAATTGTTTTGTTCATCATCAAGATTCTTGTTTTTTTCGAACTTCAGCTTATGTTGCCATAACAAATTATCCACACTTGTAATAAACAACATTGGAAACAGTAAAATGAAGGAAAATTTTTAAGCTTTTTCTGCCATTTTTTTTCTATATGTTTTTATTTGTGTTACAAAATTAGTGGGATACTGTTTTGCTAAGATATAAGTACTTAACTGCACAGTCATTAAAAGAAGATTAAAAAAAAAAACGAAAATAAAATAAATAAAAATAAAAACAGAAACAAACTCAGAATTCAAGAAACGAGCAATAAATTCCGTTGTTTTATTCTTTAAAGCAAGTATTTTTTTGTTTATAACAAAATAAATGTCAATTAATATTTTAAAGGAAAAATTTACCATTTTATTCATTTCACAAAAATCAGAAGCTCTACATGTGTCCTTGATTATAAAAATGGCACGTGTTTTGTGGAATGACAACAATTTCTTTTATACAAATAAAAAAAAGAACTTATAACAATAAATTCCTAGAATTAAATTTTGTTATTTCTATTACCCTAACCTCCCTTTTAATATTATTTTTATTTTATGCTTTGTAATCATAGAACAGTAAAAAAAAATTATTAAATTAAATAGTGCTTAAACGTTCCCCAATAGAGGGTTTTGAAAAAAATACGTTAAAGTGCTTTATTCGACTATCCCGAATCTTATAAACCCTTCACCCTTTAAAAGAGATCGCGACTGACCATAGCTTCTATATCGTACTACAGGAGTACGTACGAGACAATTGATTTAGGAACCATTGGGGATCACTTTGTGGTTGTGGTTTCAATCCAAAATCATAGGAAGGGCGATCTTAAAAAGTGGCTTCACAGACTGATAATTCGGCTGCTAGCGGAACTCTATAGGTGCTTTTCATACTCAACATATGCTACTTTCTATAAAACAACAGCGAAGATTAAACGGCTCCAGCATGTAAACAAATTTTTCTTTTCTGTGTTTTGGTTGCGCTTGCTCATGGGGGCGATTGGTAAAATCTTGGTTTGCCACCTGGTGCTTACACAACCGTGAGGTAGTTAGCCCACCAGGGAAGGTACTCAAGGTAATCTGTTGCAGAAAAAGATTCTGATGTTAAATTAGTATTGTGGTTATTTTTCTGAACTGTTCTATGGTTTTTAATCCAAATTTTGATATTTAATTAGACTTAAGTTTATCAAATTCATTTTTCATTAAATTATTTTTATGAATTAAGGAATTTTACAACATGATATTAATTAAAATTTATTGATTTATTTTTCATTCTTGACTGACTTGTGGCTCGAACCCAGGCGTTTTTTATGGACAGATTATCCGTACATGTTTCAATCGCAACCACTCGATATCTTCCTAGGGATTTGCCGTTAATCACTCGCAGCCATCGACGACTGCTGGCAGTCAATAGTCAAACATCAATCTTTAAACCAAATTGTATTTAACCTTTGGTAGATCGAAATTTGCTTTTGAATTATTATCTATTTTAATTGATTTTATATGTTATCCCTTACTTCTGTTTTTTTGTTCTTTTTTTCAAGAATTATTCTTTTGGCTTTCTTTTTCTTATTGACATTTTTCAGCACGACTTGAAGGACAAATGTAAACATAGAGCTCGTGCCTTAGCTTTATAATAAAATGGTTTTATTTAAATCATCTGGACCAGCAGATTCCTTATGGAATAGGCTTTTTTATAAAATCTAAAAGTTCAAGTTTTTTGTTGGCAAGTTTTGAACGTTTATCGTGATTCATTGGGCACGTTCATAAGACGTAGCTGTTGAGCTCAACTGCTAGAAAACTGTTGACAACTGTTGAGCCGAACACTTTCGTCTTAGAAACGACATAATATGTATAATAAAAATTAACAGCTGATAAATATTAACAATTGAAAAAAAAATAAAAGTGATAATAAAATTTATTAGTTTAGCTAAAAAGTATGGATAATACAGAATTTATATCTGAGTTTCAGCTGTTGAGGTTGAGCACAACATGTTGACTTTAGGTAGCTAAAAAATTTTATGATGGATTAAATGGCTTCAAATACCCAACTGTTGTGTAGAGCGGAAGTGCTCAACTATGCGTTTCTAAGACAAACACTAAACGGTTACACAACTGTTACGTCTTATGAACGTGCCCATTATTGCAATCATCGTTAGCTAACCCCTTTTGCTGTGTTTGTGGCAAAAATTACATTCTGCTCTTTTTTTGTTTTTTGAGATAAAAGAACGAGTCAACAAGATTAGTATGCAATGTCCTTAAGCAAAGCGAATTGTAGTAAGAGCATTCTTAGTCGATCGAACTTAATATTAATCGCATGGGCTCTACTTAAGGCGGGTTAGGTAAAATTTTCCAACCAATAGTTTCTAATCAATTGGCAAGGAGCCTTGCAATAATGGACGAGCGTTATCATGGTGAAATGTTATGATCTTATAGCTGGTCACATACTTCGGGCGTTTCTCGGCCAATATTAGCTTTAAACGAATCAGCTGAGTTTGGTAGAGGTCCTTTGTGATCGCCTTTCCCAAGATTACCAGCTTGAACAAAACATAGCGTTAGCGCCAGGGATACTCGGCTTTGGCCTTGATTCATTTCGTTGAACAGGCTTTTATACAGTTTCGTATTTCTTGAGTTAGTTGCGACATTTTTATTGGATTATAAAGAAGGAATGTTTCAATTAAGTATGAAACAAAATATCCGTCAAATGCCCCCACGTATCTGATGACATGCCATTAATCTTTTCATAAAATTTCCAATGATTTTTTCATATAGATGTGGCTGAATCTCAACGATGAGGCGTTGGTACGTTGACGCACGGGAGTATAGAATACAATTTGTTTACTACTCTTAAAATTGTTGACACATTAGGTGCACTTTTTCTACTGTTCTTTCCTAAAACGCTCCATTTTTTTATAATCGGAATAAACATACATATGTGAAAGCTGGCAACTATCAGAATTGCCATTTACACAAGAAAAAATGACATGAAATTTAAAAAAGGGACTTTTACAGAGACCCCCTTTACAAGGCCCAAATACAAAACTGAAACAAGAACTTCCCATCCAATTAAAATTAAAACGTATATTTCCCAAATTTTTTCTCAAAATTCTTCACTATTTGCTCTTTGTTTTACTCCTACTAAAGAACAACAAAAAGGACAATGATTTGCTAAACAATTTCGTACCCTTTTTGAAACCTTGTTGGATCTTAAACATAAACTTAACCTTTTCTGTAGCAAAATTCTAGTGTCCATTTAAACAAACTCAGATTTTTTCCTCAAAATCATCCACTGTTTGCATCTCACTTTTCGTCTACACTCAAACACTCATCTTTCCGCTTTTCAAACACAACAAAAAGGACAACGAATTTTCGAAAAAAGTAGATTTTAGTCAATTTTATTTATTAAGATAAAGGAAGTAAGCAAAAATGAGTTTTCAATTTTGGGTTCCTTCTTGGTTTGTAACATTCTCTGTTTCTTATTTAAAGATTCTTTATTATTAATTTACAAATCCTAACAATGCTACAATATGTCCAAATTTATTATGCATGGTATAAATAAAGACAGATAAAAAACACTTAAATTTAATTCAGACTGATTTTAGCCTAATTCGATAATATAATCCACGGTGGGAGAATTTTTAAATAGGAGAAATTATTGTTCACTTTTCAAAGGGAAAGTCCGATTTGCCCAAAGTCTTATATGTCCAATAATTGGCAATTTCTGCTATCTGGGATGAGGATCAGATGACGATGCAAATAAAATACTGAAAAAATCCGAAGGAGGCGGATGGACAGTTAAATTTATATAGGCGATCAAGCCAGATTACTATTAAGATCAAAATTGGCATCTTAAAATTCTGTGTCACATCGGCTCTTCTCTCTGGCTGTGCTACCTGGCGGATAGCAAATTCATTAACGCAGAAACTGCAAGTGTTTACGAATCATATGCCAAATATTCTGGCCTGTAACCATTTGTAATGCCGAGATACTGAGATAAGCAGATCAAGTGCCAAAAGGCAAGCAAATTGACAAGAATTTTTGGATTTTAATGGATTTTAATGACTTTATTTAGATGTTAGTGTAAAAATCTCGTATTGGACTACTTGATCCATTTTGATCAAATGAACTACTCCCTGGACTGGTCCAATGTAATGCAAGCATGGACCATGTCATTGTTAAAAAGAGTTTGTAGTGAAAGGACATTCCTTCGTTTTTAAGCGACATGTTTTGGTTTTTAAACGATTCCAAAGCTGATCCTCTGGAGTAGTTTTAAGACTTTTCCATGCTAATGCAAAGCTGGGTTATATGGTCCTGCCCTAGGACATCGTAATATTAAATAGACCATGTGTATGGACTAGTCGCATTATTTGCAGGGATTTATTATACCCACACCACAATAGTGGGCAGGGTATGCTTTGTTTGCGGTGATGCACACTGGGAAATCAGGTCAATTTCGTGGCGAAAAATTAATATTTTCTAAGCAAATAATCTTCTCCACAATAAATGTATGGATGAATTATAGGCAAGGATATAGGCTATAAGGTCTGATCCACAAAAAATGTATGGATGAATTACACTAGCCTACAAGGTGTGTGACTGGAGCTACCAAATACCTTTCCTAAGGAAATTTGGTGGGCTAAATTGGAAGCTGTGATTGGTTTTTCTCTATCACGTCAGGTATTCGAGACACAAAAAAATCACTAGTTTATTTAAAAATCAATGAATTTTCAAAAGTGAATGGCGTTTTTTGAACGTCGTTTGTACTTTGTTGGTTCGGTTTCACGTATTAGAGTCCAGCAATAGGCTACCAGCATGCTTTTGTCTCAAAATTCCTGATAAATTCCTTCAATTTTCATAAAATCTTGGTGAGCACGCTCTCGTGGTTCCCGCTCACAGCGCCTAGTTTTTTTTTGGAAAAAAATCTAAATGCGAATAAAGAATATGCAAAACATCGTTGGTGAAATTCTAGTGTCAGCATTGACTGTTTTACAGTATTATCAGAATGCGATAAAAAAATGAACTAGAGGTGATAGCCCAATTTTTATGCCAGATTCGGATTCAGCGCACCCAGAACATGCTTCGTTTCTGCAGTAATTTTTTTCCCAAATTTGTAGACCAGAGTTATTGTTATAGGGCAGCAGCAAGTTAATTCCAGTGATCTCGATTATCAACGCGTTGGTTGACTTCGTTCCACTGTAGTCGTAGCTCGGACAATTCGAATATGATTTGGCTTTCCAGGTGTGGGATGGTCGTCCGATGCGTTTGCTTCCCTGGGGGTTCCAGTCTATGGCCTTCTTACTGATATCATCTTGTGAAGAGTGTATCCAAGCCAACCCCATTTGCGTTTTCTTAATTCCATCTCAATTGGTTGCTGGCTGGTATCCGACCAGAGTTAGACATTTGATATTAAGGAGGGCCAGTAAACACGCAAGACTCTACGCACGCCTTTGCTAGCAAAACACCTGAAGGGACTGGGTATCGCGCAGTGCCACATTCCACGTTTCGCAACCGTACAATAATTTGGATTAAGGAATTGAAAATGCTAATTATGATGCGTCTCGAGATGTTAGGCGATTTCCACACAAGGTTGAGTTGGGTAAATGCATTGCGTGCTTTATTAATGTGACTGGCCACGTCTGGTGACGAACCACCGGATTTGTCGATTATACTGCCTGGATAGCAAAAGGACCCCACATCATCAATTTCTTTGCATTATATTAGAAATTTTCGCATTGCGTTATCATTTATCCTAAGTGTTTTTGTTTTGCGAATGGTTATCTTCAATCCAGCAAGTTTTGTTGTTTCGCTAACTAGATTAAGCTTTGATTGCATTTCGGAAAAAGAATGACTTAATAAGCATATATCATCTGCATAGTCCAGGTCTTCTTATATGTCTTGCAAACCCCATGTTATCCCTCTCCTATGACTTGTTGACTTTCGCATCACTACATCAAAGACACAGTTAAAGAGGAGTGGTGATAGCACACAGCTTTGGCAAACTCCGGTTTTTATTTTGATGTTTTTGCTTAGTTCCTGCGGCATGTTGCATTGCTTTACAGTGTCTTTATTAAGTTTATTATTTTAGTCGGGACACCCTTGCATGCCAGTGCGCTCCATATAGCCATGTGAATGAGAGTATCAAAAGCCTCTTCGAAGTCAACAAATACGAGATGTAGAGGCGATCTCCACTCAACTATTGACCTGATCGGCACAAGATATGTTGGAGCGGAAGCCTGCTTGTTCCCTTCTGAGGGGAATTGGTTTTGATAGTTATGCCTCTCCAATTCTTCCTGGTGGTTAAATCGCCTTTTTTTGGGAAGATTTATAATTGCGTCGGAGGTGATTTCGTCGGATATGGATTCTTTATTCCAGAATGCTCTTATGATCAGTTCGAATTAGCGAGCGATAATAACTCGGTCGGTTGTAAGGAGTTCTGGGCATGTACGCTTTAAGCTCATTAAAATTGATGCATATATTTTAACTTATTAGAACGCTTTTGATAATAAAATTCTTTAGTCGACAACTGTATCTGTTTCAATTCTTTAATTATCTTTTTATTGCTTTATAGATAAACTCTAAGTCAAATTTTCAAAAATGTATAAAAGTTTTCTCAAATACAATTTGGTCATGTTGGTTTTTTGATTATGGCAGCCTTGTCCATAGTATTTATTTTCTAATAGGTTTGATTCCATTTGATGGAAGAATTTGGGCACAGTGGTGGCCATATCCATTCCAGAGCATTTTCATGATACTTTCAGTCATATCGTTTTAAAAATCAGGCTAATAAAATATTCTAATTAGTTTTTAATATTAAAAAAAAATCCATAAAATTGAATGATATTTTATAAAAACTAGAATATTTTCTGTTAACAATCGTATTTCCTTTATAATCAGGCATGTTCTACAAATCGAAATGAAGTGGAATTGAAATCGAACGAGATTTTAATTTCAATTATTTACAAAATTATGGTAGTTTTTTCTGTTTTTAAGAGTTTTTCTTGTAAATATTATTGGTACTCAAAGTATGAAGTATATAACAAGAAATGTTCTTATAAACTTTGTTTAAAGGCTCGTTTTAAAAATTTGCTCGATTTTAAATCCACTTCATTTCGAATTGCAGAACATACCCGAATATTTTTTTTTTTGGATGGAATATTTTTTATCGCATGCAATATTTAAAAAAATCATTAACCACTAGTGATTGAGGGTGTAAAGAACCTGATATTTATGCATAAGTCATGACTAACAAAATTTAAACCATTTTATTTCGATCAATTTTTGAACAATTTGTGCAAAAACTATACCAATTTCTGTTTATCCATAAACAAATTTACTTTAAATTTTCCCAACAAATTTCTTTAATTTACCTGACATTTTTATAATAAACCCTTAGAATTTTTATTTATTATATTTTCTTTTTGTTTTGCTTTTGCAAAAATAAATTATACAATTCCATATGAGACGAGACAGAACTATGACAATAACAACTACATCATAAACCGTAAGCAATTTATCAGATCCAATACTGGCATGACTGCCACCTTCTAGGTAGACTCCTGCCTGACGTCTTCCTTTTCGAAGCAGCGAATGCATACTTGTGTATGCATGTAGAAACTAAAATAAGAATTCTCTTGGTTTTTTTTCTAGAATTTTTATATTTTCTCCGTAAATTATAACTACATTATTCGAGCAAGCCGAACTCATTTGTTTAATACAGATTAAACGGGGTAGTAGAGAGTGGGACTGGAGCAGTGGTGGTAATAATATTGCAAAGAGTTTAAGCAAGTAGCAAGTTTTTTGCTAACAAAATGTCTTTCTGACGTTTCAGTGCAATTCTTTAAAGGCGTAACATAGACTGTTCTGCTATTGCTATACCCTTAACTGTTGAATACCTTCAGTTATTTTTACCTCTAATAAATACGCGTTTCTGCATAATGAATATGTTGTTGATGCAGTTGCTACTATTTGTAGTTGTTTTTCCAGTAGCAGTCGGTGTTGTTTTGTTATTTTTTTTTCTTTTTGTACTATAAATGAAGGCGCCATTGGCGGCAATATAGAAAAATATATATGTATATGAATTCTTGAATTATGAATTTGAAATATTTTCTAGGTAGCATCAGTAGTGGCAGCATCAGTAAAATGAATATAGGAAAAATATAAAACAACAGCTAGAGAAATTTATTATTAGACTAGATTACGTGCAGGGATTTGTTTTGCTTATTGCACACATACAACCCAGACATACACTCACACATCTCCTTGGAAAACACTCCCACTTATATGTAGAAGCCAAACTACAACTTGAACTCTATCTGCCACATAGAAAATTTCCTAGTTACCAAAGCGACTAATGCCAACGACTAACAGGTAAAGCGGTGCACAAAATCCCCCAAACTCAAAACAAAGCATTTTTATTTGTATGTATGTGTATGTGTTGCTTGCAACACCGCAAGAAACAACATTAAAACATGCTTACAGACAATGAATGATGTGGCACAACTAATATCAAAATATGTATTGTATATAAAGGAAACAAGTGCAAAATGTTCAACATACTTCTGCTACCTGCCTGGGCCACGAAATTTTCCAAAACCCAGCAAGAAAAAAAAATGGAAAAATAAAATAAATAAATTTTACTTTAAAGGGATCCAGTCAAACAAGAACATTTAACTGAATTGTACTCATATTTGTATGCAACAGCATTGAAAAGCTTTTGCTGAGATTCATCAAAATATATGTATTTTTTTCTTTATCGAATATTGTTGTTGCCACAATGCTCTAAGCATTATAATGTTGCAACCAAAATAACAACAACAACAATAATAATAAGCAACATCAGAAAAAATTGCTTGGTATTGTATTGTAGTTTTTATATGTTTATGGATGGATATGCATGGATTTTCTTGCAAACTTATGTACGAATCCTTATAGTATTTTAATTTGATATGCGTTATGCTGCAAGCAAAAGTGTATTTTTTGTTTGCAATTTGTCATAAATTTAAACAGTCTGTCTTTTAAGCTATTTCATTTTTGTGATTTTATTCCATTCCTATTTATCTTTTGCATTAATTTTATTTAAGCAAAATAATTTTTATATTACATTTAGCAAAAAAAATATGTTATTAAAAAAAGAAAGTAAATAAAAGAAGGACTAATAAAATTTGCTTAGATTATCGCAAAATATTGGCAAGGTCAAGAAGCATTTGATGTATCTTACAAATATCCTTTTCAATGAATTGGAACTACATAAAGGGTAGCCCAACCAAAACTCACGATGTTAATTGTAAATCAAACAAAACGTTTTCAGAGAATTGTCTAAATATCTTTTATTATAATAGAAGGATCTAAGACAATTATGTGTGAAAAAATGTCGGCAAATGCCCTTTACGGCTTAGAGGAATGCCACCGAACCCAATGGTTCATATAGTCAATGACTGTGAGACATAATTGAGGTTCAATATCTAGAGGGGTCAACTGACATGACACGGACGTTAAATATCTCGCGCAAAAGAGCCATGGCTTTGTTGGCTGTGTGGCAAGTGGCACCATCATATAGAACCATATCCTTAATTTCGGGCCACCAGAAGTTCGTTATCATCTCGAGATAGCTGACACCATTTACGGTAACTGTTGGCCGACCTCATTTTCGAAGATGTATGGCCCGATGACGCCGCCAGGCCATAAACCACTCCAAACACACTTCTCACATTTCTTACAGACTCGCTTTGCTGAAATTTATGCACAATTCTCCCGATTGTGGACACATTTGGTCGATTATGCTGAACAAAAAAATCTCGAAGTGCACAAAATGCATTTTGATCTAAACGCACATTATCCTAAACGGATTCAATAAAACTTAATGCGCCGCTCAATTGTGTATCTCTCTATGGTTAAATTTCTCAAACACTGAAACAAAGAAATGTCAAATTAAGTTGGGTAAAAACCCAGTCGTTCGTGACACAGCGACTAGTGCACATTTGGGTGCTCCAAGATTATATGGACAAAAACAAATTTCAAAGCACAGGCCTTCCCCCCCCCCCTTTGAATTCTTCTATGTTCTGTAGATATACGCCCTATAAAAATATTAGGATAAATTTAACTGGCACCGCAACGACGCTAAAGTTTTAAGGTGCATTTACAAAGGGAAACATAATTTTTTTTTAGTTTTTGTCGAAATTTTGCAATTAAATAATAACTTTTGCAATTAAGTGTAAATCAATCGGAATGTGTACGCATATGTCGTTCTAATGAGATATAAAAGAAATATAAAAGAAATACCAATTTTTTAAAGTTTAAAAAGTTTGGGGTAATTTTGACCTCAACTTCATTTAAGGGCTCATCTCCATTTTTGCACGTGTTTGTCTTTGTATGACTGTAGGGTATATTTTTTTTAAGTTCATACAAATCGCCACAAAAATATACAATATTTTGCTATCTTTCCTTAAGAAATTCCAAATATGTCGAAATTTGTCTTTTGACCTTCGTGATTTTAAGGTTAATGTTTTCCGATTTTTGTATGACCTTCAGAGTATATTTAAAATTATCTGGACTATAAAATTCGTAATAAGGTTTACTTAAAATTCATAACAGTAAGGAAAATATGCTCATTCGCCAAAATATCGTCAAACAAAAGAGTTTTTCCCGAAAATCGCAAAATTTAAATCGCTGGTACGGAGAAGCTATGACAGGTATTGGCATAATTTCTTCTTATTTTTATTCCCTATTATATCCTCAATAGATACCAAAGTTATGATCAAAAACTTCTGAAATTTGTTAAACAAAATTTGTGAAATATTGAAAATGGTGCTTTGAAACCGCTGTTAAGAAATAATTTTTCTTTTGGCCAAAAGGTAAACGGTATCCTACGAAGATAAAAAAGCATATATTAACAAGTAGATACAAGTATATTTAAAATGAAAAATAGCTCTAGCTCGTATTCAAATAATTCTCAAAATAAGTTTATTTTGTTTCTACATATCTTGTTGAGGTGGCCTGAGACACGTTAATGGCCTGGGGGAAATTTGAGTAACTTTAAAATTAGCTAATCATATTTCGTCTTTTATATCTTATTAGAACAACAACTACGTACAAATTTCGGTTTAGTTACATTTAATTGCAACAGTAATTGGTAAATTGGCAAAATTTTTACAAAAACTAGTAAATGCACCTTCAAAGTTTGAAATTGTAAAATGCATTTATTGTCGATTAGCTTTCAAGCGTTATTGTCAAATGTGATAAATGAAATAGCGTTCTTACCGTTCTCAAGGCGGAAAGTGAGCGTAAAGGTCCAGTAGGGTAACAAAATTTCATAGCACATTGTAGATGGAGTAAGAGTAGCGTTAAGTTAGAGCAGGAAAAGTGTTAAAATAAAGCTAGCGAACAGTTGGAGTACATTTAGGGTAAAATTAAAATTATAATTTTTTCTTCAACATAAATTAATTTACAACGCCTATAAAATATCAATAATTAGCTTAGCAGGATATATACGATAATCATTTAAGGCAGTTTCACACTTAAATACGAGTCTTAAGTATTTTGAGGAAAAAACAACTCTGACTTGATAAGTTTTTATTTATTTTTTTTTTTAAACTTTCAAACAATAATTTGATCAGGAAAGCTGCTACATTAAAATACTTAAGACTTGAATTATGGTGTGAAACGGCCTTAAGTATTATTTTTCATGTAATAAATTTTTAATAAATATTCTTAAAAATTCCCCAAATATCAATTAAACTTTAACAAAACAAAAATCACCTCTAAGTAATTTGTCACCAAAATATAAATAGCTAAAAAAAAACAACACAGAAACTTTATTAAACACTTTAAAAAGTTTCAACTCCTGGGAGAACCTAATACTGTGTCTGGCTGTTTCTTGAAGAAGGAGCCAGGCAGCCAGCCAACACACATTTCCATTTTTATTACTGCCAAGAAACCACAATAAACTTCTTTAGCCTTTTTCCTCGATTTTTGCACAAATAACGTAAACCAAAACGGAAATAAAAGGAAACTGCATTTCATATAAAGTAAATGTGTATTAGTGTGTGTAAATGCGTGTTGTTAAGCGAGAGTGTGTGTGTGTGTGTGTGATTGTGTTAGTCTGACGTGTTGTAAGTATTTTGGTTTTCCAAGAAAAAAAGAGTAATGGCGAGAAATTTGTATTCCTGTCACGTTAAGCATGTAGAGACCGTTATTCAAGCTACTATACTTTAAGGATTATTATATAGTTGGCTCCTTTTGTTATTATTGTTGCTTTGCTACTATTTTTAGTAGTTGTTGTACAATATTTTTAACACTTTTAGCTGCAAACTTAAAAGAAAAAAACTTTTTCTTTTCTAGTGTGAAGAATAAACTAAATGGTCATAAATTTAAATGTGTTCTTGTAAGTATGTATGTATATGTGCTTGCATGTATGTTTGTATAGGTGCCTGTGCATGCCATCTTTTGTAGCTTTTTTAGTGTAAGTGTTTTCTGTTAAAGCAGTTTTTTCTTAATAATATGCGTGTACATACATAGCAAATTTTTTATACCAATTTTTTTTTTAATTTAATTAAATTTTGTGATATTTTTCATTGTTTTAAATTAATCTGAATTAAAAAAGTTTATTAGAAAAAAAATAAAAAAATATCCTTTCTTAAAATAACACGATTCACGTTCAGTTAATTTTGTACTCGGAAATTTTTAAGTTTACCGAGCGGTAAATATTGAGAGAACCGCAAGTGGCAGGTCGTTCGTTTCTTATAATATCCAGCCTTCAGAAATATGCCTTCTGGGAGGTATACATCTCTTTTCGAAAGACCTTACGAATATTCATTACAAAATTTTTTTATTTATTGTATTCCTACTTAGGCGGCACTACTAAGTGCACATTCGTCACTCCTTTCTTTAAGAAGGGAGAAGCGAAGCTGTTAAGTTTTAATTTTTTATACCATAAACCGGATGTAATGGCCTGTCTGTTGAAATTGGGTTTTCAAAGACCGAAGATATGATAGGGACTTGCTTCGTATATATTTATGTCAGATATGCTCACTAAAATTGTGCTATTGAAATTCAGCTTGATGCTTTCTACATAGCATCTTCGTTATCAATACACTGCCTCCGACAAAATGTGGACGGAATTGGAATAGTGGGCGTGGCACAAAATAGATTTATTTACATCTTACGCACTATATTTATATAACTTTTTGTTCTTATCGCACCAGGTTAAAGGCTATAGAAGATGCGGCATAGCCGAGAATAGCACTCTTACTTGTTTTTCTTAACGACATTTCTTTCTTCTTTGGTAAGGGAGAGAATAAACCTGATAAAATTAAGCATTTTCTTTGCTTTTATGTATCAGCTTTTTAAAAAAAAATTCTCTTGACACACACGATAAAAACTAAAAGATATTCTTTATATTCCCTTTTTAAAGTCCTGCATCTGAATTTTTTTTAAGAATGCGTTTAAAGAGAAGGCTGCTCCCAATGTTAGCCTGACGAGGAGTGCTTGTGTCTTCTAAATAAGCGGTTCTATTAGGCCTCTTTACTCAATCTTTGTACTTCTGGGTAGGGCGTTTGTTAACTTTTTTGTTTTAATTTCTATTTTATAAATTATTTAAATTTAAATTTATTTTTATATTTACTAAAACTAAAAATATTATAATTTTTAAACTCAGTGGCTGCATGTTTCAATTTTAAGGCTCTACAATAAAGTTTTTTTAAATAATTTTTTTCTTTTTTGTTGCAGATTTTAAGTTCCATGTTGACGTGAAATTTTTCTTCTATAACAGTTTAACATAATTAAAATTTCGTGGTATTAAAGTCGTTTTTAAATCTTTTGTTCAAACATTTAGTGCGTGTCTTTGATGAGTGGTTTTACAGTGGAATAAAACAGTTCTAATTTGAGTTCTCCTTCTGTTTTATAATCAAGTTAAGTTCTGGTTAAGCTCGAAACAGAAAAAATTTAAAATGTTTAGCATAAATCAAAAATAAAATCAGTTTTAATTTAAAATTTATTCCAGGTAATTAACCGTTGAATCAAGGTAATTATACGTGTAATCAAGTTAATTAATCGTTTAATCAAGTTAATTAAACGTTTAATTGATACTATTGATTTGTTTACTGGTGCAAATTCAATTAATTTTTTAATTAATATTACAAATTTTTCCCCTTGCAAACAACGCTAATTTAAAAAAAAATAAAGAATCTGTAAAGTCACAATTTTATTTGCTTGTTAAACTGCCACTATCAATCTTTTTCACAACTCGGTAACTGACGCGCCATTCATGGTTAAATATTTAATACTCCTGCAAAACTCTCTATATTTATCGGAAGTTCACTTTCAAAAAACTGTTTTAATCAATTTTTACAGAATTTTGTTTTTTGGTTTTACCTTAGCGGAGTATGCAAGTGGGCTATTCAACTCTAGTATAGTTCAATTCTAGTTAAATTCTTACTTTTTGCTAGTTCAGTTCTAGTTCTTTTCTATATAGTTCAGTTCTTTTAGTTCTGGCTTTAGTGACACTGCTTGTACGACTGACATAAGAAAATATGCTTAAAGAAGTGTGCAAGACCTACATACGTGTAATAGTGTAAGAACTTATGTCATGCCATTTCTTCGTTTTTGGCCCATTGTGGTCTCTATATCTCTACATTAGTTCTATATATTTCTAAGCATGGATACAGGGATTGTATTAGCGTTTTATTTCTCTGGCATTAGAATTTCATACATGTGTGTGTGTAATAGTTAGTTTCACCCCGCTATAAAGTATGTTCACACAATCATAAAACGTGCCAAGTTTATTAAGCTGATATATGTTTTTAACACTTGGTATATCTACTTATTCACATATATACTATAAACATATATATATATATATATGTATATATTATAAACACACATTGAATTTCGAAATGTATGTATGTGTATTGAAGTTGTAAGCAAAAAAGTTTGTAGATATATTTATGATTACTATAAAATAAAAATAACTAAATGCAATTCTTCTGAGCAAAAACTTAAGAATAATATGGTCGATATTTCCAAGAGGAAAAGGGGAAGACAACGTTAATATTCGAAAAAGGTGTTTATAACTAACATAAACATTTATGACCTGGTTAAAATGCAGGTGTACTCAACTTAAAACATGCGTGTAAAAATCTTGATATTTTTGTGGTGATGAGAAAAATATAAAATTTAATTATAATTAGCAGTTTTGTGTAAAAGGCAAGGAAAATTTATATGTTTTGAAAAAGTTATGGACACATTTTTTAGAAGAAAAAATTTTTTTTTCTTTGATGCAACATTTTTTTTATATGAAAAATTTTGCAACTCTTTTTTCCCCAATACTTTCCAACTAATTAACAAAATTATTTGCATGCCTTGTTCCTGTAATAAAAGACATTAGAAAAAATATTATTCCAAAACTTCTTCGTTGTATTGTTTTATATTTCTGGCCAAAAATATTCAAAATGTGTTAATTACTCTTGAAAAATCCCACCAAAAATAAAAGGAAAAAACTTTAAAACAAATATTTACAAAACAATTTTGTTTGTATCCTTCTAAAAAAAAACAAACAACAGCAAAAACAATGTTTATCAGGCCCAAACCACTGCTAAAAACAACAAGGACAACAATGTTGCAAAATGGCAGAAGAAAAAACGAATATTTTTGCGAGGAAATCTAAAAACAACAGCAACAAGAAAAGCCAATTAAAAGCAGTTGACATTTTTCAACAATAATGGCATTTTAACACTTTTCAGTATTTCCGCTGTTGTGAGTTTGAATAAAATGGCAACAATAACAAGCAGCGAAAACAAAAAAAAAACACAACAACAATATTATAACACCAGGACACACACTCACCCATACATACATCAGCACTCTTGAATGGCATTAAGGCAGACAGTAAAATACACACAGCCACACCAACAAAATAACGGTATTCGTACTTAGTCCTGACAATGGTGTGTCATTTATGAGCTCAGTCGCCTAAAGTTATGCTAAGCAAAAGTATTTAAACAAAGAATGGCTAAAAATGAGCGCAAATTTTCAAATACACACACACCCATACACAATCACAGCCATTATTATGTTCAAAACTTTGTTATTGTTTTGCCGCGGAAAATAATCAACACAAAAAAAACCGTTATGTGAATGGATCAGAGTTTTTATCACATCTCTTAAAATATTCTGTAGTTTTTATGCGAATTGAAAACACAAAAACGCAGTTATTCAAAATGTATTCGAATCTATTCAAGACGTAAACAATGTTGTTTTTTTTTATAAAACTGAATTAAATAAATTTTATTTAAAATATTAAGCAGCAAAGGAGATTTGATAAAATCAAATTATAAGATTTATGTTAAATATTTAAATAAGATTTATGTTAAATATTATAATGTGCCTTTAAGCAGAGGAAAATTAGAGCACATCAAGAGTAGAATTAGAGAATAGGTAGATTAAAGTTAGTTGTGAGTGAGAGCAAATAAGAGTTGAGTTAAAGTAGCGTTAGAATTATAGTTGAGTTAGAGTACAGTTAGAGTAGGGTAGAATTAGAGTAGAGTTAGAGTACAGTAAGAGTAGAGATTGAGGTGAGTGAGAGTAGAGTTTGAGTAAAGTTAGAGTAGAATTACAGTAGAGTTAGAGTAGAGTAAGAGTAGTGTCAGAGTAGAGCCTGAGTAGAGCAGAGTTGGAGTATAGTAAGAGTTAGAGTAGAGTTGAACTAGAGTAAAAGTAGAATTAGAGTAACTGAATTGAAACTTCGAAAAAAATAAAATTTTTCTTGTATTAAAAAACTATTCTTTATGCCTTAATTGAAATGTATAACAGTTTATGTTTCATAATTAGTACAGATGTGTTGAAAATAAACTACTAAGATTTGAGATGCCAAATATTTACAGCCTGTATTTACAGCCTTCATGTGGTTAAGGTCGCAAGTAAATAAAATTGGATAAGATTGTGAATTGAGTCTGCTTTTACAATTAAGATTGTCAAAGTCACTAAGTGTGTGTCTATTCATTATTAATTTGTAATAAAAAATTATAAAGAAAATAAAGCAAGAAGCTTTTTAAAATGTGAAAACATAACAGTTTTGAATACAAGATTTTTTATTGCCGATAGCTGTTAAATTATGGTTTAAATTAATTAACTCTTTTAATACTGACACTTTCTTAGCATTTTTAATAAACAATTTTTATGTTGTCTCATATTTCATTCATACGTAGGTGGTTCTTCTTTATTTACAGGCCTGTATAGCTGTGTTCATCACCACACATTTTTGTAAAAGGAGCAAATTGTTAAATCTTTTACATTATTTTCCACTTTGTGTATTATGTCTGAACATATAGCTAGAGGTGTTATTTAGCATAAATGCCTGACTGGGCTTAAAAAAAATAAAATGCATGAATTAAAAGAAACATCAACTACGAAAGCGGCAGGCAAACAAAGAAAAATGCTTTGTTGTTCACTTGTGACTTAACAAGTGGTGTCATTAAACATAAAAGCGCCTGCAGTATTAAAAGTGTTTCTGAAAAAAAGAATAACCAACTAATAAAAAATTAAATAAAGGACCTCAGGAGAAAATTAACAATTTAATAAAGATGAAATACGACAAGTAAATAAAGAAATGCTAAAGTTAAGGAATTTTTAAAGCATTCATTCAGGCAGAGGCTCAGAATTTATACAGAATTAAGAATATTTTAAAAAAGGTGGAATCTTATATATTTATTAAATCCACTATGCTTGAAAAACATTGTATTTTTTTAAACCTGAGCTCTTAATTTTTATTTTACATTTTAAAGGACACTTTTGTTTACATATTTTTTTCCACTTGAATTTTTTTAGATCGCTTTAACAAGTGTGAGTGTTTGTTTAAGTAAATAGTTTGGAATACTCTATTGTTAAACATATGGCTAACCATATGGTTATGTTTTTGCTTTTAAAATGCATATTTAACGGAAACACATATGTATCCGGCTTCCGTTTAAAACACAACGCATCAGCAAAAAGAAAAACTTATTTAAACACATTTTTTTTTTTGCAAAAATAACAAGAGTATAAACATTTTTTTTTTAACAAAAATAATAAAAACCTGCAAAACCACATAAAACTCATTTAAAATGCAGAATATATCTAAATGAAAAGCAAACATATTATAAATATTTTTATTACAACTATTCAACTTGTTTTTTTTTGTGGTGAGTTACTTCTTATATTTCAAATTATAAAAAACCGCAAATTTAATATTAAAGAGTTTTGTGTTTTTTGTTGCTGTTGATGATTTTGGCCATTGTTTTTGACATTTGTTGCATTTTAGACAGGAATATTAAATGCAAAACAGAAAACAAAATATAAATATTATAATAAAACCATACAATTTCTAAGATCCGGCGGATACAAGCATTTTAAATAAAACGTTTAGCCAGCCAAACAAAAGAAAGAAAAAAAAAATTGAAATGAAAAGTTTCAACTCGATGCTTGCACAGGCAACAGGCGTAAACGCGGCGCTTTATTATACAGTTAATCTTTTATTCTTTAGAAATGTTGGTGTATGTATAAGATAACACCTTTGGCTTGGTTTGTGTTGAAATTACAAAATGAAAAATGTAAATTCCCTTAGGCTTGATTTCAGCATATTTCTTTAAAAAGGAGTTAAAACAAAGAGTTGTTTATATAAGCATTTAAAAGTGTAGCAGAATGGCTATAAAAGCAGGGTCAAATGCCAAATCTTGTACAGAAAATAAAAATACAAAGCTAATAAATTATTTTACCAACTTTATGGAAATACATAAAATGAGCAAAATTTGAAAAAAATTCTGCTCTTAATCTACTCTAATTCTAATTCTACTCTTACTCATTCTAAATCTGATCTTAATCTGATCTTACTCTATTCTTAATCTAATCTAACTCTACGATAACTCTACTCTGACTCTACTCTTACTCTACCCTAACTCTACTCTAACGCTACTCTAACTCTACTCTAACTCTGCTCTAACTCTACTCTAACTCTACTCTAACCCTACTCTAACTCTACTCTAACTCTACTCTAACTCTACTCTAACTCTACTCTAACTCTACTCTAACTCTACTCTAACTCTACTCTAACTCTACTCTAACTCTACTCTAACTCTACTCTAACTCTACTCTAACTCTACTCTAACTCTACTCTAACTCTACTCTAACTCTACTCTAACTCTACTCTAACTCTACTCTAACTCTACTCTAACTCTACTCTAACTCTACTCTAACTCTACTCTAACTCTACTCAAACTCTACTCTAACTCTACTCTAACTCTACTCTAACTCTACTCTACTCTAACTCTACTCTAACTCTACTCTAACTCTACTCTAACTCTACTCTAACTCTACTCTAACTCTACTCTAACTCTACTCTAACTCTACTCTAACTCTACTCTAACTCTACTCTACTCTAAGTCTACTCTAACTCTACTCTAACTCTACCTCTACTCTAACTCTAACTCTAACTCTACTCTAACTCTACTCTAACTCTACTCTAACTCTACTCTAACTCTACTCTAACTCTACTCTAACTCTACTCTCACTCTACTCTAACTCTACTCTAACTCTACTCTAACTCTACTCTTACTCTACTCTAAGTCTACGCTATCCCTAACTCTACTCAAGCACTTCTCCAAATCTACTCAAGTTCTATTCATATTCTAATCTAAGGATACTTTAACTCTGTCTGTCTGTCTGTCCGTAGGTCCATCAGTTCAGTAGGAAAAGAGTTATAAATCTAAATGTGAAACAAGCACCCTAATATTAAAATTTATGATTTTTAATAATGTTGTAGTGAAGTTGGGTCCAATTTAATTAGTTTTAATATAAAAAATCACTCTACCAAATTTCGTCATAATTGGTTTATAATTTCCTATAGGTCCAAGATAAAACCTCCTCCTGAAAATTATTTTAATACGCTTAAAAACGAAACAAATATTTAAGTGATATTAGATCCAATTTAGATTTATACGACTAGAAATAAACTTATAACTCCTTGTGATGATCGGCCCATAATTTAATATATAGTGCCACTTCTGAAATATTCCTATTCATGGTGGAGGTTATGATAGATTCGAAACAGCTGAATATAGTACTCTAACTTGGTTCGATCTAAAACCTAAAACTCCCTTTTAACAACTTTTGTTACTTTTAGCATTATTTTAAGTTCATATTTTTCCAAAATATATTTTCTGAATACAATTTTTTATTGGTACACAGAAAAAATAAAACTTGGTTTCAATTAAAAAATTTGTGATTTTTATTAAAAAAATTTGTTTAATTTGCACCAGTTAACAAATTAATAGTCTCAATTAAATATTTTTTGTTATTATTAATATTTTCTGCAGTTGTCACTTGATTAAATTTTTATTTAAACCTGATGTTATTTTTGACTTATGGTTGACTTGAAAAAAATTGCCCAGAATTTTTGCTGTGTATACAATTATTTTATATAACTATCGAAATTACAACAATTTCACTTAAGGAAAACAATCATAAGCATAAAATCGTCTTAAAGTATTACAATAACCTTTGAAATAATAATAGCAAAAGGGTAAGAAAACATGAAGGAAGTTTCCACAGAAATCGTAAAATATAATAAAGAAAAAAATAAATGTTTTTAAATACCAAACAATGGCAATCAACAACAAGTAGATAGACAAATAGTATAGCAAAAGTGGCATTAAATTCAAGGAGTGAAGGACGAACAACTTTGAGCTGATGTCCTTTCATAATATAGAAATATATTTACTTAAGTAAAAGCACGCAAAACGGAAGCTGCAAGTAATAAAAATAGCAATGGCGGGAGCAGAAAATAAAAAAACTTTTAGGACAGCCAGCAAACGAAGCGCTTAAAGCAACACGTGACTGACATACAATATGTAGAACAATCAAGACATGGAAAAATGAAGAAATTGAACTTATTTCATTTTATTTCACGGTATATTTTTATTTTATTTATTTAACTAAAGCTTATTCGACGTACAAAAGTAAACCGCTTACAAAAAAATGTATTGGCTCCCATTCAAGTAGAACGAAACTCAACCCCGAACTTATGTAAAGACTAAAGCATCTACACATACTCGCAGTTACTTGTACTTACGCCAACAGTTGGCATGAACTGAAATGGAAAATAAAATTAAAAGAGAAACATTTAATACAAAATTATATAACAAATTCAAAAACTTGATTCCAGCATACACAAACTTACAGGAAGACAAGAAAGCCCACATACATTCACAGACTAACGCACATGCTCATACAAACAAAAAAATATACCATCACTAACAATCGTCTCAAATTCAATACTGCTGTACAATCACATCAACCCAACAAACACCAAATAAGATTTTAAAATATACCAATCCACGTTTCAAAACAATTCTAAATCCAAACCAATGTTTGAGTAGTACACGAACTCGCACGAAAATTTGTTCCCAAACCAGTTTCACTTTTAAATATTTGTTTACATATATCCAATTAATATGTTTTTAATTTATTCACAAACTCTTTTTCATACATTAATTTATTGCATCTTCACTTGGCATTTGTGAACTAACAGTAATTAATCAGCTCTTAAAACTCAAACCTAAACATTTACCCCCTTATTCATAAAAAATAATTCAGTTTTATAAGAGGTTTATTAAACAAATTTTCATATAAAATTTATCTTATAAGCCTGTTATTAACATGAAATATTTTTTATGAATAAGGCCTTTAGTCAAGCCAGTTCGAGACAAAAATTTATTGGTAAATCCATATGATCATAATTTGTAGGGTATTCATTTAATCGACATTTTGCTTTAATCGGTTATTCGCGCGATTATTTAACCGAGGTTTTGGTTTAATCGGTTAATTTTGTTTTTGATCGGTTAACCGATTAATAAAGTTTTCTTTATAAATTAAATATTTTCAATATTAAAAATGCATTAATTATTTATTATTTGGAGTTTAGCGGTAAAAAATAACAATAACATACCAAACATAACAATTATTGAACTAAAACGGGGAATTCACAAGGTGTGCTATCAAGTCATATCGTCATAATGTCCTAAATAATAGTTTACAATTGTTTAAAATAAATATTGTTGTGTTTCAAACAAAATAAAAATTTTAATGCTGTGTTCATTGATTCATCATAACTGCACATTAGTAATCTAAATTATAATCGGTAGCCCACAACAGTCATATCGTCGGCTTAATAATCAAACCTGCTAACTCCTTTTAGCACATTTTACAGGACAGACTAAAAACTTTTTATTTTTATTTCATATTTGCAGCTTGATAGAAAATTAAAAATACAGTAAGTTTTACACACTTCAAGACTTAAATAGAAAAAAAACTACATGCTGGTCGACGAGGCTTAACTTTCTCTACCACACGGCATCAAAATCTCAAATTACTTAAAAAGTGATTTGTATATTAAGCCGACGATATATATTTCTTATACAACTTTATGGCGATATACTTTGTGAATCTCCCAAATATGTATTTATTAAAAATAGACTGAGATAATTTAGTTAGTTATTTCAATAGTTAAAGCAGATCTTATAAAATAATAATTAGGATTAAAGCGGTTCTTTTCTTTAGTTTTGACAAAATATGACTTTAAAAAAATTCTTTCAGTTCGGATTCTAATTTTTCTAATCTAATTTTTAAAATTGTTAATAGACTGATATGAGAACAAACATATAAATAAACACATATGTACACATTAAAAGTACGTGAAACAAAAAAAAGGTGTTGGCAATCAAACAGCTAAGCCTTTTTCGCCACTTTCCTGTTGATTGAAAGTTAAGATAAAAAAACATTGAAAAAAGAGTAAGAGTACTTGTAATTTTAAGCACCGGTGTGTATGAAAAATATTTTCTAAACACATACCTGTTGTATATGAGACGAAACAAATACATACTTAAAAACACAAAAAAATATGTTTTAAAATTACAAAATATTAAAAATTATTACATATGTTAATCGATTGAAATTAAGCGATCAGCTAATCGGGTGGTAATTAATCGGTTAACCTATGAACGGTTAAACGAATGAATACCCTAATAATTAGTCTCTCTCATTCGTAAGCGTTGGTGTATGCGATTGTTAAGTAAGTTTCGTGCCAGAAGGTTCGGATGAGAATCCAATTTTTCTAAATATTTTGCAGTACATACTACAAATAATTTCCTCTTTTAGTAGGGGTTCTTTCAAATCTCTGTGCAACTGTTAGTTTCTCAAATGCCACGAAACATGTGAAATCATTCAGAAAATCTTGTTTTGGCGGCATTGCAATTTTTCTATCACACATAATTGTAACATCAAATCGGCTTTAAGATCTTTTTAAAAGTTTACAACCAAGGGCAAGTATGTAGTTCCAGTTTTATCTGAGTCAAATTTTCCTCTATGTGGTGATTCCAGCTAAACCAGTGATCAAGGTAAATACTGATTTAATTCTCTGGATCCGAATTCAAAGGATATTTTTAAGGCGGCAAAGAGTGTAATATCATTAGAGTTAGAGCAGAGAAGAACATAAGAAGAGTTTGAGCGAGGTTCGAGTGCAGGTCAAGTAGAGTTAATCAAGAGGTAGTATACAAGTTGAGTAGAGTTCGATTAGAGTAAGAGTAGAATTCAACAAAAGGAGGAGTAGAGTTATAGTAGAGTTAAGGTTGAGTTAGAGTAGAGTAAGAGTAGAGTTAGAGTAGAGTTAGAGTAGAGTTAGAGTAGAGTTAGAGTAGAGTTAGAGTAGAGTTAGAGTAGAGTTAGAGTTAGAGTAGAGTTAGAGTAGAGTTAGAGTAGAGTTAGAGTAGAGTTAGAGTAGAGTTAGAGTTAGAGTAGAGTTAGAGTAGAGTTAGAGTAGAGTTAGAGTAGAGTTAGAGTAGAGTTAGAGTAGAGTTAGAGTAGAGTTAGAGTAGAGTTAGAGTAGAGTTAGAGTAGAGTTAGAGTAGAGTTTGAGTAGAGTTAGAGTAGAGTTAGAGTAGAGTTAGAGTTAGAGTAGAGTTAGAGTAGAGTTAGAGTAGAGTTAGAGTAGTTAGAGTAGAGTTAGAGTAGAGTTAGAGTAGAGTTAGAGTAGAGTTAGAGTAGAGTTAGAGTAGAGTTAGAGTAGAGTTAGAGTAGAGTTAGAGTAGAGTTAGAGTAGAGTTAGAGTAGAGTTAGAGTAGAGTTAGAGTAGAGTTAGAGTAGAGTTAGAGTAGAGTTAGAGTAGAGTTAGAGTAGAGTTAGAGTAGAGTTAGAGTAGAGTTAGAGTAGAGTTAGAGTAGAGTTAGAGTAGAGTTAGAGTAGAGTTAGAGTAGAGTTAGAGTAGAGTTAGAGTAGAGTTAGAGTAGAGTTAGAGTAGAGTTAGAGTAGAGTTAGAGTTAAGCTAGAGTTAGAGTAGAGTTAGAGTTAAGCTAGAGTTGAATTGAGTTCAGTTTAAGTAAAAATATTTGGTGGGTTATGAATACAAAAATTACATACAGCCAAGCTCCATCATGATTGTAAAAAGGAATTGCAATTTAATTTGTTATTCGTAAGATGTAGGTTGGAAAAAATATATTTGTAATTTTACTTACATACTATTGCACACTCATATCAACCCGCACACACACACACACATACACTACACATTATTGAGTTGCTTGCGATTTCATATTCATGTAGAGGTATTTATTATATGCTTTTATACAGAAGGACTTAACAATAATTGTTGGAAATTTTTGCCTTTTTTTAGTTATATTAAATTAAAGACACGAAATCATAATGACCACAAAATTGTAACGAAATATCATAAAAGATGATACAAATATTGCTTAATACATATTCATGCACATATTTTGAGTTATATCGTCGTGCCGAAGTTATCTTGCCGTATATCACAAAATTTTTTTTTGGGAAATCGAATCTTAAGGTTCAAATTTTCATACACAAAAATGTGCGTTAAAAAAGACGTCCAATATTTTTGTCAGATATTGTGTTTGAAGTTCTTTATCGATTTATGTAAAAATATCCAAAGTAATGGAAAAAAAGTTATAGCCAATTTTGTCGTATACTCCACTTTTTCCGAAATATTTTTTACTTTGTGGGATATAAATCAAAAAAGGCATTCAAAACTACATTCACGTCTTTCGCCAATATTGAAAATTAGATTATAATGTATCCTAGTGACAAATATATTTACGTATAGTTATAGTTTTTATATTATATAATCGAATTTTCTTATGTATGAATAATTTTAAGGTTTATTATTATTTAATAATGAACGATGTTAATTGTGAGTCACACCTCATCGTCAAATTGTTCTCCAACATAATTTGTCATTTCTTTGTATCAGTGTCAAATTCAACCGTAGAGAGCTAAAGCATTGAGCAACGCGTTAAGATTGTTGAAGCCTTTTACGAAAATTGGCGTTGAAATCAAAAATACATTTCGTGCACATCTTGATTTTTTTGGTCAGCGTAATCGATCAAATGTGTCCACAATCGGAAGAATTGTGCGCAAATTTCTGCAAACCGGCTCTAAAGAAAATGTGAAAACGCCTGTGCATGCATATTTGGTGCCGTTTATGGCCAGGCGGCATCATCGAGCCGTACATCTTCGAAAATAAGGTATGGCAAGCAGTTACTGTGAATGGTGTTCGCTTTCGCGAGCTGATAACGGATTTCTGGTTGCCAGCATGGACCTGAACGATAAGTATTTCCAATAGAATGTGTCACGAAAACAATGGCTCTTTTGCGCGAGTAATTCAATGGCCATGTTAATTGGCCATCAAGATCATCCGCCCATCTCCTCCCGTTTTCCTGGAATTCATCTTACAGTGAAATTCAAAATTTGAAAATATGGAAAAATTGAAAAATCCGTATAAAGACGCAACACCTTTAAGCTTCTGATAATTAATTTTTATAAAGGTCCACTTTGTCCACAAATTCCATCAAATTTCATCCTCCCATCTCCTTTCGTTTTCCTGGAATTCGGGAAAATCTTACTGAGAAATTGTAAATTTAAAAAATTAAAAAAACCATGAAAAGTCCTATTACAATTTGAATACATATATCACAATTCTATATGGTTAACAGTGCTACGTTAGAGCTTTAACAGAACTCTGTTATGCAATAAATTTCGAAATTTAACTTCACACACATTAAATTCGGGAGATTTGTAAATAATTTAAATTTAAGCAAATTTGTTTCTTTTATCATTTTTTTCTGGCATTTATTTCGGTTGATAAAAGGTTAGAGGCTCAATTAAATTAACCAGAAGAAAAAACTAATCAAATTACAAAAAAATCAAAAAATAAGAAAAAACAAATGCAAATAAAAAAACACAATTAACTCTAATCAGAATTTGTTTAAGGAATTTTATGCACAGTTCTTGGAAAATTACATACGGCGTGGTAGTCTTAATTAAAGCAATTTATCACTTTGTTGTAAACATACATTTTTTCAGGAATACAAGAGTTAAAAGAAAACTTGAGAAGCTCAACAAAATCTCAGCGTGTATGAGTACCACAAAGAGAAAAGAAATTACTAAGACAAGACAAAGCTTCAGCTTAATCAAAGAAAGTAACAAAAGTGTTTCAAGTAAAGGAGAATCTAGGCCGAAAAAAACATTTGACAGACTTTAAATATGATGAAAATAAATTTTTCTGTTACAGAATTTTACAAAATTTATTTAGATTTTTTACGAAAAAAATTGTTCCGAATTTGTACACGTGAAACAAAATTGTTCCACCTTTTTAATATTCATGTGCTTCTTAGGTTTGCTTAGGAGACCTTCCCGTTTTCATACATACCACAAAGTCATCTTTTATGAAATTAATTTTCAAGCAAAAAATGCCATATGTACCCTGCAGATAACATTGAACTACGTGATCCATTTTGAGTTTGTAGTGAAACGACATGTCTTCGTTTTTAAACGAAATGTTTTCGTTTTTAAACGAAGTTTAAGCTAATCCTCCGAAGTATACAACGGAGAAGTTTCAAATCGAATTCACTACGGGTATGTATGAACATGGAGTAGTTTTAAGACTACTCCGTTGTAATGCAAAACTGGGTTATACGGTCCAGCCCTGGGACATCGTACTTTAAAATAGACCATGATTTTTCAATACATTTGGGTTACCTTTGGACTGGTCTACTACCTTATGGGCTACATTTTACATGCGTGTATGGACTAGTCGTATTATCCGCAGGGTACACACACACACACACTTACAGGATAATTCATTTACAAATTAACTGTTGCTCTTAGAGGTTCTTTGATTGTAATGAATCCTTTAGGAAAAAAAAAGAAACTACAACTTTCTTACTCCCTTTTAGCCAAATTGATTTTGGTTTCTGATTTTTTCATAGCATTTTGCGAATATTAAGAAATTTTGTGCGTATTCAAAAAGTTAAGGGAGAGCATGTGGCTATGGAGGAAAATGTACGGGGGTGGAAGTAGGAGTAAAAGGAATTGATATTTTTTTTTTTTTGATTTTACTGACTTTTGCCTATATTTGGTAACAAATTATGTATGTAATTTACCATTTAATTTAATGAAAACGTAATGAAATGCAAAAAAGATATTGAGAAAAGAAATGTAAGAGGCGTTTAAGAAAATAAATTAGATTTTGCTTTTCAATACAAAATAAGAGACACCCACACTTTATCGCTGACAGTAACATACACACACACACACACAATAGATTCTAATGTTAAAAGAAAATTTTCTTATGAAATTAAAAAGGAAAAATACAAGAGCCGGAGAAATATTTCAGCAACATTTTGTATAATTTTACGTTTTAAGTAATTGATTGCTATTTAATTAATAACAAAAAAGAAATACGCATAAATACAGCCTGCAACTATACTCTAAATGTATCTACATAAAATTTTCTTACATGAATCAAAGTGTGCGTGTGGGCGTAAAAATGTTCAAGCAGAAAGAAAAGCATTTTTTTCAAATTTTCTTTGAAATTTAAAAAAAAAACATTTATTTAAATAAAATAAGATTTTTACAAACAATTAATTCATCAAATAATTATAGGCTTTGTAAAGAAAGGCAACAAATAGAAAGAACAGAAGGAACAGATTTAATAAATTAAAAAAAAAAACAATAAAAAAGGAGAAATTTTTAGATTTGATAGAACGTCAAGATCTTTAATTAAAAAAAAAAAGAAAAAAAATTGGCTTAACATTTAACAATTTTTGTCATAAGGCCATTATTGTAAAAGGTCGAAATTAGTACCCTTCAATATGCTTTAAAGGCCATTGTTTAAAATGATTTTCCACGACACTTTTTAGAAAGAATGCCGAAACATATTTGTTTTTGCGAAACAGTGTTTTTTAAGTGTCTTGTGAAATCATTTTTATACCATTCACATCAGTTAGAAAGGGTGTATAAAAGTTTGTCATTCCGCTTATAATTTAAACTTCTACTGACTTTAGACCCTATAATGTTTATATTATGTGTGCTTATGAGCAGAAAGTTGATTTAACGATGCCAGTCTCTTCATGTGTCCGTTAAAATAGGTTTTCCAAAGATTCCATTTACGGTCGGGACTAGGTTGTTATATATTCATATCACATATAATACCAAAAAGTTTTCAATTAAAATTCAGCCAGATTGGCCCACAAATGGCTGAGGTATAAACGAAAAACCAGAACTGTCTCATATTTAACCCATCAATCCCTTGTTGTTGTTGATTTTTTTTTTGTATCTGGAGGAGGGAAAAAGCCAAGGTTTCCAAAGTAGGTATAATCTTGGTCATCAATACACAGCATGCATTTTATGTGACGATATAATATTTTACAGGATACACTTTTTTTTTTAAACAGAATCTTGGTGGAACTTTTTTTAAGTGTTGTTGGTAAACATTTTTCTATAGAAAAATTTCTTTGGGAAATAATTTTCTATAAAAAAGTGTCCTTGTAAAATATTTTCTATAGAAAAGATTTTAAAAATTAACTTCACGGAAAACTTTTTTCCAAAAAAAAAAAAAAAAATATTATATAATTATATAGAAAGCTTTACATAGAACCATGTGTTGGGTTGAAATCGAACAAATGTTGAAAATGATCACGTGTTAAAAGTTTACAATAACATTCTCTTTTATGTTACACTAGCTTAACCCGGTGCGCTTTGCTATCCCCTCGAAATACAATTAGTGAAATTTTTTTAAAACGGATCTCGTGTACCAAACAACTTTTCCTATTGAACCTACTTTTGGAAGATGTTGTGTATTTTTATCTAAGCTATTTGTAAAAAATTGGAACACCTTCACTGTAACAGTACTACAACAATGAAGAAATCTTTATTGTCATTGTATGAGAGGTACCACCCGCACTTAAACATTATAAAATATTAATTGCCTATGTTAAGAGCCGGGCTAGAAGTCTATAGGGAACAAAATTTCATACGCTTTTTTACTTGTTTATTATTGGTTGCTCCTCCTGCACCTTTACCATACCATAAGAGTGGATCCTATAAAGCTTGAAGACATTTGTATTCAGATATTCGGAATTTAATAATTTCGTTCTAAGGGTTACGATTGTTACTTAAAAATTTATAGTTCACTTTTACTACGTTTGAAGACTCTAGCTTAGATAGTTATTCAGTTATGCGATATTTAATTTATATGTATGTACATCCTATGGGGGCATTGCTCCAGCTGCGCTTTCCCCCTTAATTTTTATTTTCAAATGTGTAGTTTGCTTTAAGAGTGACTCCTACCAAGTTTGAACATTCTTACTAAAACAGTTCTTAAGATATCCGATATTTAACGTTAGCGTCCTATGAGGGCACCACTTCCACATGCTACTGAAAAAAAATTCAAGAAAATGGGTGCAGCGGCTCTTAACATATGCGATTCTTAATATTGGCATCTTATAGTGTGTTCCTCATCCCCAGCCCTTATCGAAAAAAAGTGCTCCGCCTCTGTCTACCCCGCCCATTTTTATATTGAAATTTATAGTTTACCATAGTAGTAGATGTAACCACGTTTGAAGACTCTCCCTTTAATAGTTCTTCCGTTGAGCGATATTTAATATATGCACCCTATGGGAGGTATTTCCCTCCTGCGCCTACCCGCTTTGTTTTTATTTTCAAAAGTGTAGTATACCATAAGAGTGACTTCTACAAAGTTTGAACATTCTCACTATAACAGTTCTTAAGATATGCGATATTAAACATTGGCGTCCTATGGGGGGTACCACTTCCCCCGCTGCTATTTTATTTCAATTTTGAAGCTCAGAAGATCCTACTAACAAAAGATCAACAAAATGCGTGCAGCGGCTCTTAAGATATGCGATATTTAATATAAGCATCATATGGGGGGTACCAATTCCCCTGCCCCTATCGAAAAAATAAGTAGCCTATTTTATTTTAAGGACTTACGTGGTGTTACTGTAAAAATTTTTAGGAGTCTATAAGCCAACATACAAACAAACAAACAAAAATTTTAAATTTTTATATAGTTATATAGAAGTAGGCATACTGTGCATAGTGTGCCAGTCGCAGCTCCCTTGGGAACTATTAGAAGCGTTAAATGAAAGCGTTCTATCGAGTTTAATTGCAAGATATTTTAGCAATGGATTTGTGTGCTAGTCGTGTGTTGTTTAATTTTCGATGAGACTCATGGTGGTTTAGGTGAAAACAGCTCACCTCGGCTTTGGCAGACCTACATATGTTAGTAAGTTGTGTGGTGTCAAGAAGTAGTCACTGTCGACTCTACTTGCAGCACTCCTAGTTTTTAAGAGTGCTGCCACGTTAACCGGCTAACCGATATTATATTTATAGTTCATACCTTGAGTACTGTATATCTTTACAATACCTTCTTTCAAAATAAGGAAAACTTACGTCATTTTTCAAAAAGTGGAACCAACATTTATCGATTGCATTTTTACTCGATTTGTATTTCCAGAGCATGGCTGGCGGTATATAATTGTCCCTAAAATCTTTTCTTTTCTTTATGTGATTTACCAAGATTTTAAATTTTTTAACGACTTTTCTATTAACTTTTTTATTATTATTATTTTTTTTATGCATTAGTCTTTATAGAATTTAAAATAACTTCCGTAAGTGGCGACAAAATATTTTCAAATTACAAACATCACACTGCTTCCTTTCCTGGACAGATTTTATTTATTTAATACGAGTTTGTTATTATTCTTTTTTTTTATTTTATTTTTTTTTTTGCAAGAACTATATTTTAGACTAAATAAAACTCATTGTAGCGTTTATATTTTATTAAAAAGAAAAGAAGAGTTTTAAAACGGCCAACATCAACAGCAACAAAAATAAAATGTAGAACTCAAAGCTTTATTTTGTTTACAATTTGTTAAGACCGTAAAAGAAAAAAAAAACAGAAAACAACTTTAGTTGAAGTAAAAAGCAAAACCTTTAGTAAAAAACCAAAAGCCATCAAACCCAACACCTGTGGTCAACACTACTTTTTTAACCAAACTTAAGTAGCTTTTGCTTTTTTCCTACACACTTCCTCCGGTAGCTCAATCTGTTTCCCCAGCCATAAAGCAAATAAAAGTTTTAATTTCATATGATGATGATTTTTAGTATTTCTGTTCGGGTTTATTGTATGTCCTTCTGTTCCGTTCTTCTTTTCTATCCTTCCTTTCAATTTGTGCTAAACTCTTAGTTGCTAAGGCTGTTGTTGTTGTTGTTGTTGCTTTAGGTGCTACTTCTGCTCCTGTATATATTTGGCACATATGATTTATGACTTCCGTTTCTGTTTTGGCATCATCATTGCCTTTTTCTAACGGAGAAAATAAAACAACAAAAATAGCTTGAACCACTTGTAATTTTTTTTTTTTTTTCTCAAAAATTCTTTATTTTTCTATTTTCCAGTTATATATTTTTTAGAATTTTATTTACTTTTATGTTTTAAGTTCTTTGTGACGTTTGGCTAGAAGTATTAGCATGCTTGTAAATTTTATATGTGCTTGTCTCAAAACCACTTTAACCACTTTACCAACATGCTTTACAGGATTCTTACAACTATGGATTTAGTTTTTTCCACTTTTTATTTTTCGGTTGGTTGTAGTTTCTTTCCTTTGGTTTTTACTTCATCTATACATTTTTGGTGTTTCGTTTTTTAAGAGTAATAAAAGTAAATAAATTTTTAAAATAAAATTGAAAACTGCTTTGATAAGTTTTTTCTTTCATTATTTTCTTGTCAGAACTTAAAGTGTTTAATTCGTAAATAAATTTGAGGAAAAGTTTTGTGCTCTAAAGCGAATAAGTATTAATATTGTTAACAACAACAAAAAAAACCTCGAAATATTTCCTTATTTTAAAAACTCTTACCTCTTTTCTAGAAGAAAGATTTCTGGAAAGATTTCGATTTGAAGACATTTTTTTTTACTAACAAACCCCATTTCGAATAACATTTCTTTAAAAAACAACTTGTTGTTTGTAAATTTTCTTTTAATAAAATTATTTCGAAAAATATGTTTCTATAAAAAATTGTATTGAAAATTAGTTGAGTTTAAAAGGAACATGTCTTTTAAAGATTATTTTCAATAGGAAAATAACATTCGACAATTTTCTATTGGAAACACTTTTCAGTAGAAAAATTTCATTAAAAGACTCGTGAGCTCATTATTGGTTTGACCTACCGACCATTTTTAAAAACATTATTTTTTATTCCAGGATCCCAGATAATAGAGCCATATTCGATGAAAGGTCTTCCCAAAGATGTGCAAAGATGATGATATAACAGCTGTAATCATAGGATCAGGGAACTTCTTACTCCAACGCTTTATAAATGCTAGTACCCCACGAGCTTATTTATCATTGATGTATTGTGTTTTATAAAATCTAATTTTGGATCAACTATACCCCCAAGATCAAAAATATCTTTAACTAATTCAAGTTTACAGTCACCTAAAGTATAGATACCCAGATATGAGGTATATATATTTTCTTTCTGAATCTAAAACCTGTTTCACGAAATTTTTTATGGTTTCTGAGATATTAAGCAATAATTTTGCTCCATTTAAACTATTTTAAAATTTATTAAGTACTGGTTTGAATTTTTTTATAAAAAACTGTTTTTCGAACATACTTTTTTATTGAAAAGGGTCATTGCTACACATTCATATACAAAAAAAATTTTTTGAATATACTTTTTTTTAGAAAATAGCCTCTCGTATATATAAATACTTTATATAAAAAGATAATCTTCAAAACACATTTTTCTATAAAAAAAATCTTTTAAACAGACTTTTAAATACACTTTCCTATAGAAAAGAGCATTTCGTTAAATATATGAATCTTTTAAATACATTTTTCTGTAGAAAAGAGTCTTTGGAATACACTTTTCGATATTAGAAGAGATGGTTCGAATTCACTTTTCTATAGACAAGAGTCTTTCGAATACACTTTCAATAGAAAAGACTCTTTCGAATTCACTTTTCTACAGAAACGGCTTTTGAATTTATTTTTTTATATAAAGAGTCTTTAGAATACACTTTTCGATAGAAAAGAGTATTTTGAATTCATTTTTTTGTAAAGAAAAGAGTCTTTTGAGACAAGAACATCCTTTTTTCCAAAACTAACCTTTAGAACAAAATTTCCTACAGAAAAATATTTTCTAAATACACTTTTCTACTGAAATGAGTCTTAAAAATACACTTTTCTATAGAAATGAGTCTTTTGAACATACCTTATAGAGTACGAATACACTTTCTTATAGAAAGGAACATTTCCTTTGAAACACATTTTTCTATAGAAAAGAAAAAAACCCGAATACAATTTTTGGTATAAAAAGATATTTTCGAATACACTTTTTCATAAAAAGAGCCTTTCGAATACTCTTTTCTATAGAAAAAAATCTTTCGAATACACTTTTTTAAAGAAAACACTCTTTCGAATGCACTTTTCTATTGAAAAGAGTAGTTCGAAAACACTTTTCTATAGAAAATAGTCTTTCGAAAATACTTTTCTAAAGAAAAGACTCTTTCGAAAAATTTTTCTAAAGAAAAGACTCTTTCGAATGCACTTTTCGATGTAAAAAGAATCTTTTGAACAAAGTTTTTTTTTTATATTGGGACAAGTCCTTTGAACATCTTTTTTTTTTGTCAAAAATAACTGTTCGAATACAGTTTTCTTTAGAAAAGTTGCTTGTGAACACATTTTCTATTGAAAAGGTTTTTCGAACACACAGAAAAAATTATTAGTAGTTTTTTATCAATTAAAAAAATTGTTCAAAAAGTATTTTAATTTAATTAATGTGATAATTGAATCAATTATTTTTTTTTGTTGAAAGAAAATTAAAAATATAATTTTGATTTAATTAATATTTAAGTTGTTTTAAAATAAAATTAGAATCAAAATATTAATTAAATAACAAAAAAATTTTTCATTTAAAATCAAATAATTCAAACTTGTGAAATTGTTGTTGGAAATTGTCAAAATCAATCAACACATTGTTTGAAACGCCAAAGTTGTTTGATAATTTTTTAATTAAAATTAAAAATATCATTTATTGAAAAAAAATGTTCAAAATACAAAATTTTTAAAGTTTTTAGTTATCAATATAATCATTTTGGTAATAGGTGCAAAATCAACAAATGGGTTGCTTGATTCCATGAATTTGGTGATTAGAGAAAATTTTAAATTTTTTCTGTACAGGCTTTTCTTTTAAAGTGAGTCCTTTAAAAAAACTTTTCTATAAAAAGTAACTTGATTGTACTTTTTGCATAGTAAAAGTATCTTTTCTGCATTACGAACTTTAGTTTTTGCACCGTTTTTTGTTTTAAAAATTTTAATTTTAAATTTACATTTGTCTACTCTCGCTGATGTTTTGCATAAATATCACCTTAAATAAATTAAAGCTATTTGGGAAAATGTACATGAATATCGTCATTAATTTTCAATACACTTTATATTGAATTGCCGTTTAGTTTCAAGCCAAATTTTACTCATTTGTGTCAAGGGATTCATTATGTGGTCATAAAAGAGTAGTGCAACTAAAAATAGCACAATATCAACTCTTCTGTACCCAAAAGTTTTCTTGAAGAATGTAGAAAAAAAGTCTTATGATTGATTTAAAAGAGGCCAACTTACAAAAAAAAAAACTCGGGATAGTTGTGTGCATTGTAGAGATTAATAAGTGAATAGCTTTGTTCCCCGAACCTTGAAACTAAATCAGGAAATACATTCCTTGCCATTACAACATTTTTTAAATTGCGATAATTTTTTTGGATTTTTTTTTAAACACTCTGTGCTTGTTTTATTTTCTCAACTGTTGATTGCGAGTGTAAAGATGCTCAATTTGTAAACAACAATATTGTAATGCAAATAATGATAATAACATTTTGCTAAAGACCGCTAAAGTTGTTAGCAACAGGCTTGAAATATTTTTGGCACAATTGAATTTTGTTTACAATACATATACGTTCAAAAACTAATACATACACATGAATACATAAATACTTATTACAGCTATTATATAAAATTTAAACTTACACATACAAATGCATGCATTAATGTAATTTCTATGTTATTGTTAGTAGCAGTATTAGTGCTTTCATACATACCCTGCAGTTTTAAAAGTAGAAATTGACTCAAAATCGTTTGGTATTTCCCTAAGGAAAAATCGACTAGCTACTACATTTGCCACAAGTAATGCAAGAGTTCGTCTTTTAACTCTCTCACTATATTTATTGTTTGTGTGTCGAAAAAAACTGTGCCGTTATTCCAAAGAGAATTCAACAAGAAAAACATTATTTGAAGTATGTATGTAGTTATTTTTATTTTGTGTTGGCGTCAGTTACAATTGGAAGTTCGTGGTCAGTGAACGTTGAATTTTAAGTGAAAAAGTGCGTTTTTTATTTTGCTATAGAAGCAGTGTTAGTGAAATCGCACATCACATGTGATTAGTGAAATCATTAGTAAAAGGTTATGCAGATGGAGGCAATTGACTACCGTCAATGTCATCCCCATGTTAAAATCGTTAGTCGTTTGCATTGCTAGTAGTTAGGCTGGTAGTTAATGGTAATGATTGGTAGTTAAGGAAATAGCTAGGAATTCGCTAGCTACGCCGACTGCAGGGTATTTAAGTTAAATGTTTTTGTATTAGAATATTTGTGTATGTGCGTGTATTTAAAAATACATTTGGATGTTCGTGTGCGTGTGTATGTGAACATATTGTGGCTTCCCTCTTGTCATTATTACTATTGTTATTATTACATTTGCATTCATATCTAAACAAATAATCATAAACAATCAATAAACAAAAATACACATACACATTTATATAAAAACAGAATATTTTTGGAATCATAAAATTGTACGTGATTTTTATAAGCTAAACAAAACAATTTCCAAAAATTTAAACCTGAAAAATGTTTTCCAGAAATGGTAAAATTTTATAAATTTCTATTTTCTAATTTCTCAAAAGGTCGTTTCTTTAAAAGGTTTTCTGATGAGAATATGTATATGAAAACAAAAAAATGTATACACCTATATTGTTTCCCAAAAAAAGTTTATTTTTATGTTATTACAACCATTTTGTTTACAGAAAAGAGTTTTTCGATCACAGTTTTCTAAAGAAAAAAGTCTATTGAATGCATTTTCTACGCAAAAAGATTTTTAAGCACATACGTTTTTAAGAAAAGAGTCTTAAGAACATACTTTTCTATAAAAAAGAGTCTTTAGAACACAGTGTTCTATAAAAAAGTGTCTTTTGAACTCAGTTTTCTAAGTCTGAATTTACACGTTTCATCTTTTGATGCTCAACTTCTTTTCAATTCTCTTTTAAAGATGCCAATATATTCACACGCAGCAATCGGTTTCAACTTTTTTCGGTACAAAACAACAACAATTTTATTAATAGCGGATCAAAGAGAAAAAGAAAAGAAAAAAAATTACATGCAGCCATCGTTGTACATATACCAACGAATAAAAACACAAAGCGTACTGACCGAGTACAGGCATCTCCGTACTAACCCCCTTTCTTCTTTCTTCTCTCACCTAAAAACAAGAGTTGAGCATCAAAAGATGAAACGTGTGAAAGCAGACTAAGGAAATAAGTCTATTGAACGTATTTTCTATACAAAAAGATTTTCAAACACACACTTTTTTACAGAAAAGAGTCTTTAGAATACCTTTTCTATAAAAAAAGTTCCTCGAACACTTTTAAAAGAAAATGGCATTTTGAGTACACTTTTTTATATGAAAGAGTATTTCAAACACACTATTCTATAATAAAGCAGTCTTTCAAGCACATTTATCTATATTTTAGAGCTTTTTCCAACACTATTTTCTATGTAAAAAAGTCTTTTGAACACATATTTAAAAAAAAATTCTTTCGAACTCAATTTTCTATAAGATAAAGAGTTTTTCGAACATTTGTTTCTTTAAGAGCGATTCTTTCGTATTCAATTACAATAAAAAAGAGAATATCAATCACACCTTTCTATAGAGTACTTGAACAATTTTTCATATATAAGTACCCTCTAAGAAGAATGAGCGTCATTTTACCGATCATTTGATTATCATTGATGACGGAATAATGGTCATCGCGTAGAACAAAGTTTATATAACTTTCTTAAGGGCAACGTGAAAAAATTACATTTACTTTTGTGTACGTGTGAATTAACGTTTTTACTAGCAAACATTTCTTCCTAAAATGTTTTTAACAACAGCAATTCCCAAAATTCATCCAGTTTTTTTTTTAATTAATTAATACAAATTTACCTAAATTCTTATAATAATTGCAATTTATGAAACGTATTAACAGATATATTCATCATATTATTAAGTTAATACATATTTAAGAAGAATAGATTAAGAAAACTTGGGCTTTGAAAAATATTTCTAAGATGGTATACAAACGCACAGTGTTGCAACAATAAAAAAATAAATTATTGGGTGTGTATTAGTTTAGGTCATCCATTTCTTGTAGGGTTTATATCAAAGAAAAGAGACTACCAAGCATACACAATCGAGCACCGTTTTTTAAAAGAATTAATTATTCGAGAAAATTTTCTATTGAAAAATCTTTCGAATACACTTTTTTATAGAAAATTTTCCGAAAGAAAAAAGTTTTGAGCAAATTTTCTATAGAAAAATCTTTCGAATACCCTTTTTTTATAGAAGAAAGTCTTTTCTATAAATTGTTTGAGAACTTTAGTTAAAAAACCCACGTTTTGGAATACATTTGGAATACACGTTTTGCACACACATTCAAAACAGTTTTTATAAAAATTAACTATTCGAGTTCATTTTTCTATAGGAACAATTTTTGAATTCACTTTTTTTTTAAAGAGTCTTTGAACATACACTTTTCTATAAAAATAGGAGGTTTTTGAACAATATTTTCTATTAAAATAAGACGTTTGAAGACATTTACAAAAGAACAGTATTGATATTAACATTTTTTTTTATACAAAAATCATAAAAAACCACTTTCAATTGGAATTTTTCATCTAAAATATTGAAAGGTTATTTTTTGTTAAGTGTGGGATTACACTATGAAAGTTTTCTCTCAGAAAGTTTGACTTTATAAGTGAGAGGGAAAGAGAACAGGCTATATTCTTCTCTCCCATCTCACCAATAAGCTCAGATTTTCTGAAAAAAAAAACTTTCGTAGTGTGAACTTAGACAAATCAATTTTTAAGTTAAAGTTTAAGTTTTTATGCTGGTAAATTTGTTAAGTTACACATTTACGATAAAGAACTTTTTAAAAATTCAAAGCTTTCGGATGTTGTCTTTTGATAACCAAGATGCGAGTGACTAATTTGGAAACGTTTGTTCTTGCCGTTCTCCATATATAACAAAAAAAAAAAAAAAACAAGGGATTTTTGGGTAAAATTCGTGGTTTTTTGTTCGCATCTCAGCCATTTGTGGACCGACCACGCAGAATTTCAATTGTAAATAATTCCGGACTATATGTGACATACATAGATATACAACTAACAAGTTCCCATTATATCTGGAGTCTTCGGAAAACATAAGAACCCAGAATATGAATACTTTATAGGGTCTAAGATCAATATTGTTGAAATTACAAACGGAATGACAAACTTATATACCTTTATGCCTTTTATCTTTGGTGAAGTGTATTATTAAATGTTGTTTGTGACATTTAATTCATATAAAATTGTTTGCTTTACATTTTAGAATGAGTGCTATACTGAACCCGTTTTTTTTTCAAATTTAGCACTTTTCAGTCCGATTTATACAGGTCTTTACACGTTTATTATTCAAATAGTTGGCATTACTGAAAATAAACCTATCGCAGTGTTCATTTTGCAGGACATATTTCGGCCGACGCATTGATTGTGTGAGTTTTATTTCTGACGACGAATATTCGTTGCGACTAATTTGTCATTCGTCCCAATTAATTTTCTACCATCAATCAGCAATTTTTCATTTGAACTACAGTTCAAGAAATATATTTTTTAAAACAATTTTTCAGATAAAAGTTTCCTTTTACAAATAATTTTATATATTTTTTTTTTAATCTTTAGTAAACATTTTTTAATAATAACTTTTAATAAATAACCACAATACTAATTATTTTTTAATAAAATAAAAAAAATTCCACTTAATTTTCGTTATTACAGAAATGACAAATTGACAAAAATGTATAAATAAATTTGTTTAAAAAAAATTTTAAAATTTTTCCACAAAACACTTTTTATCTATTTTCTTACATATTCAGGTTGGTTTTTTGATAAGCCCACTGGTGAATTATATTTATATTAATGATTTTTATATATTTGTGGTTCTACCAACATATTCCAATTTTATGTTTTTTTTTCAAAATTATTTGAAAATCAATGCTGCCACCATAAAAGTTTGAAAAAATGGCAGGAATTCATGCAAAATACCAAACAAAAACATTTTTTTAAAAAACATTTATGCATACAGCCATTGAAGTGTTCTTATGTTATTCAATATGTACTAATGTGTGGGTAGGTGTTTATAAAAAACAACTTCTCTTTTATAAATACACACGCACTTGTAGCAACAAAAATAACCACAAAAATTGTATTGTACTACGTACAAATTACGAATAATGTTAGCTTATATTTGTAAATAAAAGTTAGAAATTAAGGTTACCCTGCAAATATAAGGAATTGTAAAATGTAGCCCACAAGGGACTAGGACAAGTCCAATAGTAACCCAAACGTATGGAAACATGGTCACGATGTCCTAGGGCAGGACCATATAACCCAGCTTTGGATTACAATGGAGTAGTCTTAAAACTACTCCATGGTATACCTAAGAGGATTAGTTTTGAAGTCGTTTAAAAACGAAAAAAAATGTCGTTAAAAAACGAAGACATGTCGCCTCACTACAAAAACTTTTTAACAATGGCATGTTCCATGCTTGCATTACATTGGACCAGTCCATGGAGTAGTCCATTTGATCAAAATGGATAATATTTGCAGGGTATTGCTCGAAAAAAATTTTATATGCTGTTCTTTACTGTTCGGTACGGTAGAAATATGGAAAACATAAACCCTTAGGGTCATTATTACAACTTGATGTTAGATGTTATCCGGCAGTTTACAGACGCTTTTTGACAGATAACACATTATTATCTGTCAACTTAATCTTAACTTTAGCTAACTTCAAGTTGTAATAATGGCCCTTTTAGTGTTTGTACAGTAAGAGCCATACAAAAACCCTTTCTCTGTTTATCAATATTTTTTGCTTAAAGTCGGCCTTTTAACTATAGTCTTTGATTTTAATTTGATCCCTTAAAGTGAATCAGATTACTTAAGATGTAAATGTTGAATAGCATTAAGCTGGGGTCAGTTTTTGATTAATTATTAAGATATTTTTTTTTTATTCTCAATAGAACTTCCGTTTAAAAGGGTTTCTTAAAAAAAGTTCCTCGTAAAAATTTTGTAAAACAAAATTGATCATGCAAACATTTTTTCAACAAATTATTCAAAAACACAATTTTGCAAAATGTTGTTGGTAGTATAAAAAAAATTAAACTAACATTATAATAAGACGTTCGTCTAATTGTAAAAAAAGAATAAAGAATGCTCAAATTATTACTAAAATTGACCTCAGTTTATGTAAAATGTGTACAACAAAATCGAAATTTGAAAGCTTTTGCTTTAACAATATGGCCGTCATTAACTGTAGAAGTTCGGATATCCCTATTGTAAGACCCTTTATATGTAAAAATATTGTTGGTGCTGGTTAAATTAAATATTTGTTATATACAAACAATTAGTTTTCATTAGTATTCAAATAAGAATTGTGCTCTCTTTTTATTCATTTAGAATTTGTCGAACCGAACATTTTTTCCACATTTCAATTTCACTTTTTTTGCAAACAAACCAACGAACAAAAGCAGTCAAAAACAAAATTTGTTTGTTTGGAAAAACAACAGCAACAACAAATAATAAATAATATTTTTTTTTTGTAAATTTTTTGGCAAATTGTTTTGAAATTTAGTTACAGATTCGAACAAGGGTGGCATAACTCAATGAGTACAAAATGTTTAATTTTAATGAGGATGTTTGTGTGTGATATGATGGATATTTATTTGTATGCCAAAGGCTATATATTGCTCATTTATTGCAACATAGTCATATCTGAAAAATTCAAAAATTGTATGTTACTAAAGCAAAAATGTTCCTTCATAGCTTCTTTATATGAAAATAAAATTGGGTATTATATCTCAAACTGAACCGACGTTATAGCAAAACATATTTAATTAAATCTGTATATAAAGGTACATTTAAAAACTTTAAACGCATTTTTTTTTGCGATGGGACTATATCGTACATTACAGAACTGGATTGAGTTAAATTTTGCGGAGATTTTCGCACCAGATTTCAAATACATATACGTGATATATTTTATGACTTGGTTCGGTTCAGCTCTGAGCCCTCCATATATAATTATTATCTTTATTTTTTTTTTTTTTAAATTTCTATAATCATTTTTATCTGATTTAGAGTATATTGTGTTTGACATATTTTGTGTGTCTTGTTTGTGTGTGTGAGTGTGTGCATGAGTTTAAATGTGTATAAATTTTACATTTCTAACAAACATTTTTATGTTGAAATGTTAATTAAAATAATCATCATGATTTTGTTTAAAATTTGCACACAAATCCTCACACACTTGTGCATTAGTTTACTATTTTTACTAATTGTTAGAAGGGTATATTAAGCTTGGCATTCGCTGTGAAACCTTTTCTAATATTCATTTAAAACCCCATAAAGTAAAAATATTCTAAGTCCTTGTGTAATTCTAAGTCGATTAAGCCATGTCCGTCTGACTGTCTGTCTGTCTGTCGGCCTGTTGAAATCACGTTCACTTTCGACCGACTCCAAAGAAAAGAACTATATTTGTATCAAATTCTTTTTAGTTTGCCTATGCAGTTTGGTATTGAAAACCAGCGCATTTAGTTTAGTAGGACAAGAGTTATGAATCCAATATGGACCAACCACCTTAAAAAGTTTTTAATTTTGTAAAAAAAACTTGCATTAATTGCAGCGATTGTTATATAATTTTGCAATAACTTGTTCTTTATGGCTTTTTCTATATTTCGTGATTTTTAATTTTTAATAATAAAAAGTTAATTTGAATAAAAACAAAACAATTCACGATGGTAAGGAACCGACAAAATACATAGATATGACTTAAGGAATCTGCAGACCTAACAAATATTTGACGATAAAATAAAAAAAAAGCGTGACCAGTAAATTGACGAAACATAAGCTTTATTTTTGTAATTTCTTTTTATCATAAATCTATAATGTAATTTATAAACTGTTAAATAATGTTTGCTCTATCCAAACGTTTTGCAACAGCAATCAATTCTTTAAGAAAACCAGTGGTTACGTGTAGGACATCAAATATTTCATAGGTGTGAACATAGTTTAGAATGTTTAAAAAACTTTCGTTTTAAATAATTATAGGAATTTTATAAATTTATTATTTGTGGTATTCTCAAAAATTTATTTTAAATGGTTTTTTAATTTGTTTGTGGCTAATCATTTCTATATGAATCAGTAGACCTCAACCATCTTTTTTAAAAGTTGCAAACAATACCTCTTAGCCAGGATAGCACTTTTATAAAAGCCATAAATTCAAAATTCATATTGATGATTTAAAAGAGTAATTTCAAAGTGTTGCCTTAATTATTGTAATGGTAGATGGCATATGTGTCAAGTTAATAAAATAAAGTTTTTGATCAAAATGATATGCTAATATCTAAAAGATGCTTCTCAGAACTTCCAATCGATATGCTAAGTAAACAAACGGAATAAGCGGAAGAAGCAAGAAACGTTAATGTTTTCTAGGAACACAGATATTAATCGTTTCCCAACAAACACGAAGTCAAACCTTTGATATGAAATGACTTTATCATTTGACATCAAACGCAATTCTCAAACGTTTTTCAACTGTTTGATTTAACATTTAAATTCAAATTGATAATGATTTGAAAATAAACATTTGATATCAAATGTTTTTTCAATTTGATGTCAAATGTTTGTCAAAGTTAAAATCAAATCAAAAATAAACTTGGCAGTACTAAAGCTAAAAATAAATGTAAGCATTAAAAATGGCGATTAAAGTTAAATTATTTTTCCTTGTGGTTACATGTGTTTTACTATTAGAAATAAATTTTAATATAAAGTGAACAGTTTATTTCTAGTGAAAAATAAAAATTATTTGTGAGAAATTACAATGTTTAAAAATACGAAAAAAAAAAGAAAAATAATAAAACAGGAAAGTGAAGAAAGATTGTTGAACGATCGCAGTGCTACAATCCTCAAAATAAAAGGGAGCCAAGTATTTTGTCTTTCCAAGAATTAGAAGACGGAAAGAACACTATTTCATCTTTTTGCTATGGTACCGAATGTTTATTTCAAAGTTTATTTAAATAAATAATAAATTTAAATTAAAAAAATTAAATAGTTTTATTTATATTCCACATTCTATTATAATCCACATTTGAAAAACATTTGAGAATAACGTTTGAAAGCAAGTTGAAAATAAAGGCATTTTTCAATTTGAAAATAATTTCCCCTTTTTGTTGAGAACGCTATGATTTACAAATGATTTTCAAATCATTATCAAACGTTTGTCGTTTGAGAAAACGTTTGATTTCAAATCACTTTCAATTTGAAATCAAACCTCCGTGTTTGTTGGGTTTTTACTTGTTTTATCAGACCCTTTCATAAACAGCTAAAGACATGACCATCCAAATCGGATTTGGCATGGGACGATGTTGTCGAAGAAATGGAAGTTAAAGAATAAAAAAAGTTTTTTGTCACATGATAAAAAAAAATTTCAATAAAATTGTTGTCTATGTGTGGGTTCATGGGCGATGCCCACCGCCGATCTTATTGAAACTCGGCAATAGTTTTTTTTAATTCCAAATTTAAATATTTTCGCTTGGATAGAAAAAATTTTATACAAAACAAACCGATTTGGACTGCATGGGCGGTAAGTGATGGGCATGGCCCTTTTTCAATGAAACTTGACATATGGCAGTTTTAGTTTTAAAAAGTAAATGCATTGCATGGACGGTTGGCGTTGGGCGGGTACAGTTTTGATGGTTAATTTTCAATGACCTACGACCACTCCTTAAAGTTTTTGCACAAAAAAGGATGCATCCATCCCATTGTGGAAGGTATCAAAGATTCGGCATAGCCAACTAAAGCACTCTTACTTGATTTTTTTTCTATATTTCAATATAAAACTGTATGAGTGCTGATATTTTTGTTGTTGATTATTGCGTTATTCATTATTTTAGCATTATTTTAACTTTATGGATTGTTTGCATTTTACTTTATTTGTTTTTTTTTCTAAATTTTTGCATTTAACATTTCTGCATATATATTGTATTTCGTTTAGGTTGTTTATATTCTTGTTTTTTCAGGACTTCACTGAATTAATTATCTCTTCTAAATCAGTTCATTGTATTGTATTAAACTACTTTATTATCTCGAATAGAGTAGAAAATACCAAAAAAAGAATAAAAAAGATATCAAACAAATTTTTTTGGTTGATGGAGTTAATGAATTTTTAATTAGCTTCAGAAATATGATGTGCTGTTATAAGTTAAATGAAATAGGAGAAAAATTTTAAAAAATTCCATTTGTTTTTTGTAATTTGTGGGATAATTTTAGTTAGAAAAAATAATAACGTTAAATTATTAAATTATTTAACACTTTAATTTTCTGGATAAAATGTTAGCCAAAAAATATAATTTAACCATAGTATGGTTGTCAGTGAGAATAATATGGTTAAATAAAACATAATATGTGTAAAATATTCTAAAAAAAAATTTCTGTTGCCGGTGAAAATATTTAAAAATTTTTTCACTCTGGCTGCAGTTTAGAGTCCAATTCAGATAACAGTTCTTATTAAATTTCAGACTATGGTTTCTAGTTTGGATTCTAACTATGATTTAAGTTCAGATTTAAATTGAAATTCGAATTCAGTTTTTATAAAAAATTTAAAAAATTTTTCTATTAATTTCCAATAAAAATTCTTCGAAATTTGCGATGCAATATTTAAAATATCGATTTGAAATTAAAAAAAAAAAAAAAATTATGTCAAAACTGTATTAAAATTTTTTTTTTTATTATTTTCAATTTTAATTATCCTGTTTGTTTGTTTGTTTAACTTTAGCAGTACTTAATATTCATTTCTTTAAATTTTACTGGCATTCTTTCATTATTTATTTTCCTTTTGCCAACAATTTTATGGTTTAGTGTTTATTTGTTAACAATTGCTTAAGTATTGTATTGTCTTGTTGAATTTTAGAGAAAATATCTTAAACAAAGAATTGAGTAAAATAAAAAAAAACTTTGAAAAAAAATATTTCAAAACAGAGTATCATAAATTTTAAGAAGCTTAACACTGTTGCTTACTCAACAATAAACTGTTAACACCTAAACAAAAGAAAAGAAATGCCATTGAGAGTGTGACAGTGGTTATAGTATCCGGCGAAGTTATGAGGACAGGTAAATCTGATTGGGAAATAGCGAAAATGACAGTTGATTTAATAACGCAGTCAAGCATAATAAAAAAAATCATTAGCTAATTAAGGAGCTGATTTAAAAACTTAAGTTTTTCTTCAGTCGACAATTGTGTAGCCTACAAAAGAGTTCCTAAGTTTTAGACTTAGCTGTATTTTAACAAACTACTACCTATTTTGGCCAAGTCTTTGCAACTTAAATATAAAATAAATACTCAACAAATATATGCAAACCACCCCTCCCCGTTTCAAAACCTTTACCCCACAAAAAGCCCCAGAACATTATGGACATTATCTGAGAAAAACAACAACAGAAGCATTGAAATACCTTTAGGAATTATTACAGTCATTGTTAAATTCTATAAAAGCAACAGAGTTTATTATTTTGTCATTGTATTAAAGACTACTTTCAACTTCAAATACAAACACACACACACACATACATAAATACGTACATACACATACAGACCTTACCTTAGTACACTCCAACTCTAAGAGAAGCAATAGGAAAAACAGTAAATAACATTGTTGCATTAGGTGAAACTGTTGCAGCTGTATGATTGTATGTATGTGGGTGTGAGTTAAATTCTCAAACAAATACATTTTGTATTGTTTTCAAAGAAACAGGATGCCTGAAAGTAAATTTAATCCTTGTCTTTTAAAATTTGTTGTTTTTCTCGCTCCCAGCTCTTTCATCTCGCCTCAATACGCAGCTAAAAAAAGAAGAATTTTTCATCTAATCAACACACAAAGAAGCAACTAAATCTTTTGTTTTTGTCTATCAGAGAAAAAGTAAATACCGTAAGAACTTGGCAACAACATTTAAATTTACATTTTCTATAAAAATAATAATTAATTGTTTTTCTGTTTTTCTGTTTGTCTGTTTGCCTGTGTAGGTGTGCTCTGTGTTTTTTTCTATCCCCTTCAACATTATTCGAATCGTTTGTGCAACATTTTAGACAATAATGATTTAAGTATAGAATAAGTAAAATTTTCAGAACTAATTGTACATAAAAATGCTTCAGCATACAAATGTCAGATTAAAATTAAATTTTAAAACAGGACTCAAGCCAGCAGGGCAAGGGGCAGGGCAATAAGAAATAAGCAACCAAACACTTCTAAGTGTTTAAAAAATTCATTCGCATAGACACACACAAAAAAAGAGTGGATCTAAGTAAGTATCGGATTAAATGGTATTTTGTTTATACTTCAGTTTTTCTTAAGACTATAAAGTTTGTTCGAATTAAAAAAGAATATTTGAAAATAATAAATATTGATAAGGTGGCACGGAAAATGAGTTGTTTTTGTTTGAATTTTTAATAAGGGATAATAATTTCAAAATGGCAGTGGGTAAACAGAGAATTTCAATAGAACGAGTTAATAAAGACATTCTTGCGCTGTTTGTAAAGGGTGAGATGGCTTAAAAGAATTTGGTGTTATTTTAACAGGGTAAACAACAAAGTATTTTTTTTTAATATTAGAAAAAGAAGATTTTAAAAAGGAATTAATTTACTTCAAAAATAATTTTATTTTGATTGAAAACTGTTGAGTGTTGATGCTTTAGCTAAATTTTATACACATAAAAATAAATCTTAGAAATAATTTAGCGATTAAGAAATTTTTGGGTGAAAATTCGAGGTTTTCAGAGTTTAACACAATATTTTCTCAGACATTTTTCAAAAAACTTGTCAACATATAAAAAAAAATTGGAAACAAGAAAGGTACACAATAAAAGTTAATCCAAATTAACATTAATTTAACGAAACAGCAAAATAAAATCGAACTCCAATTAAAAAGGAATCAACTAGAAGAGTTGGATTTTTACGGCATTCAATATCAATCTAAATATAAATACGATTTAACTTTTTTTATTTACTTCAATTAAAATATTTGTTCACAATAATAGAAACTGAACAAGAACTGAACTTTAATTAAATAAAAAACTGAACTAAAACAGAACTACAGCTGAACTAGAACCGAACTTTATTTTAAAATGTCAATAAATAAATAAAAAAAAATAAAAAAAAAATAAAAAAAAATAAAAATATAAAAAAATAAAAAAAAAAAAAAAACTAGAACCGAACTAGAACTGAACTAGAACTAAACTAGAACTGAACTAGAACTGAACTATAACTGAACTAGAACTGAACTAAAACTGAACTAGAACTGAACTAGAACTGAACTAGAACTGAACTAGAACTGAACTAGAACTGAACTAGAACTGAACTAGAACTGAACTAGAACGGAACTAGAACTGAACTAGAACTAACACAGAACTGAACTAGAACAGAACTAGAACCGAACTAGAACTGAACTAGAAATAAACTAGAACTGAACTAGAACTGAACTAGAACTGAACTAGAACTGAACTAGAACTGAACTAAAACTAGAACTGAACTTGAAATGATCTAGAACTAAAATAGTACTTAACTAGAATTGAACTAGAACTGAACTTATCCTGCAGATAAGCCACATGGCTTCGCGAGAATATAATATAAGTAAAATATAAATAATTTCCAAATTTTATATAAATAATTGAATTAAAAAAAACTAGAACTGAACTAGAGCAGAACTGGAACTTAGACTACAGTTTATTATTAAAAAAAAAACACACGTTCTTTAAATAAAGCCTTTAAAGATATCCAATTATGGCAGAAAATTTTTATTTAGGTTTTTTTTTTCTTTTTCAGTTTTTTCCATTACAATGGTTTCTTTTTAACAATGCAACTTAAGGCAAATTTACCCTATTTTACTTTGTATTAATCCATGTCAAAAACTCAAGTTATTTGAGAAAGTGTGATAGTGTGAATGCAATGTGTCATACAAATGTCAAGTATATTATGAAAAACAATTTGACATTCCATACGGCTTCGTCGTTTTTTGATATTTTTCAAAATCATAATACCTGCCATTTGATCAGGGTTGCATTTTAACAAAAGCAGCTTCATGTGTGATGGTGTGACCACAAACTGTATTGTTACATTAGCTTTTTTGACAATCCCAACAAAGCTCATTAAATTTCTATCTCACAAAGTATTATGGAATACGTAAGACTTGTGTGATAGTGTAAACTAGCCTTTAGCGACATCAAAGAAATATTGTTCAGTGTGCGGATGGTTGTTTTCCAATATGAATAAATGTAAATTTAATTGAAGCACTACAGTGGTAGGAGTTAAAGAAAACGTATATGTACGCGGTTAACCGGAAACACATCTTTTGATTGCTAACAACTTGCCAATGCCTCGTTATCTCGATAGAAGACAAGTTACACGTACAGAGATTTTCTATTGAACTGATAAGTACATACATACTTACATTTACAGTCACATATGTACAATCTCTTATGCAAATCTATTTTTGAACAATACAAATGTAAATTCTGTTTTGTGTGATTGTATAGGAAAATTTGAGTTTTATAATTGTTGTTACTGCTAATACTGTTGAATTGATGTATTTGTTATTATTTTTATTGTTGTTGCTATTATAGCAACGTGACTAAGGAAAATGTTTCATTTTAAATATGACGGCTTACTAGAAAACATTGTTGCCATCATACTTGGCCTTGTCAATTCAAAAACCAGCCAATACCACTAATGCAATAGTATTGCAAAGTTAAGGACTACGACCAGTTTGATGGTTTCAAGTAAATGAGCTTTTTCGACCTACCTCGGCCGGATTTTAACGGGAATCTATGAAAAACTGCTCATATTGATAAAGCTTTAAGATTTATGAGTATTTTTTAAATGATTGATCACTTTCCTTAGACACACAAAATAATAAATGGTCTTTCATTAATTATGTGTGAGATATAATCGCAATTTTTCACTTGTTTGAAAAGCCTAGCAATGCCATGATGTATGAAACATAACAAATGTCCGCCGCATATTCTCTGGCTGGTGCTTATTCGAACCGTCAAACTTTCCATAAGCCTGATGCATAAATCAGGCTAAATTTGAACTATGGATTAGTTTGTGTTGGCATTAATGATCGCTGTTATTTGTGGCTTGTTTTCAAGGGCCTACGATTTAATAAATTGGATGATATCGGTGGCTAGTGTACATTACCTACAAGCTAGATAGCCATACCCTCAAATCGCTAGTGCAGAATGGACATTGTAGCATGAGAATTGTGGCACATTGCGCTGTCATGTTAAGAACACATATCGTTGGCGTTCATATCATCCAATTCAGGCCAAAAGAAGTTGTAAATAAGCAACCTGTAACGCTCGCCGTTGTAGGTCGTTGTCAAAGAAATATGAGCCATCAGAAGCCATCAGCCAAAAATCCTCAACAAACAGTGTTTTCATCGCGTTGCACTACACGCTCCTGCATCTTGTGTGGATAAGCATCGTTTTAGTTTGACAAATTTGTTTGCTCATCGCTAAATTTTTCGCTGAAAAGCAGTTTAAATTTTGTTCAAAATTTCCAAAATGAATAAACATCCATGATAATATAGCAATGCCCATGGAATAGATTTCATTCGGCAGATATAGTTTTTACGATATGGCTGCTATTTACTGGCAAAATTCGGACGTCTCTATTGGAAGACCCTTTAAAATTTGTATATATATTTATTTCTGAGTATTTATGCGTGTTTACCATGTTTCACAAGTAAATGCCATTTTAATGGTTTTGTATGATTTCTCATATGGCCAAAGTTGTTGTTGTTGTTGCTACTCTTGCTATTTGCTATTTGCTGTTTATTGTATTTGTTGTGTTGTCAGCATAAACGCCCACAAAACTGTCAAATTTATCAAAATCACACGAAATTTGATTGTTATTGCAATTTAGTTAGTTACTGTCGTTTCATTATTATTATTGCTGTTGCTGTTGTTGTTGTTGTTGTTGTCGTTGCCACTGGTTTTGTGTGTTATATAATATGTCTGCGTTTGTGTTATCATCATGAGTATGTTCGTTCATGTTCATGCTGTTTTGGAGATGTCAACTTGTCATTACGCTCCAATGCTTTTTTGTGGTCAAATTCCAGCAAATAAAATTCTGAAAAATGAGCAACGATATCGCACTTTTACATGCAAATGATTAAATAAAAACTTATTAAAAATGTTATTTTCTAAATAAATAACAAATATGCCACAACACTATAAGTAACCAAAAATTGTCAATAAAAAAAGCTGATGGAGCGTATGAGTGTTAAAGAATTATTTTGATTGAATATTAACCCCCTTATTCATAAAAAATACTTCAGTGTATGTATGTATGTATATGATGACAGTATGTCTGTTATGCAAAATTTATGTATTGAAACTAATTGTTTACGATTAATAATAAAGTAAAACTTCCTTAAGCCATATCTTGTTTACTTTCAGCTCGGATTCTACTTTAGTTTCATTTAATATTCGAGTTTCATGTAAAATTTTAATTTGTATGCTACTTCAGAGCACACACAGAAACATTCTCCAAAATGTTTCCACAAATTTCAATCAAACATTAAATCAGTTTGAATTAAAAAGTTAATAAAGTGAATTAAACGGATAAAAAAGTGAATTTAAGGTTTATTCAAGTGAATTAAACATTTAATTGATACTAGTATCTGATTTAATGTGCAAATTTAATTAACATCACAAATTTTTTAATTGAAATCAATTTTAATTTATGAAGATACGATTTAAAGACTAGTTTTGGTTTAATTTAGTTCTAGTTCAGTTCTAATGCAGTTCTACCTCCTTTGGGAGCATATGTCTTCCACAAAGCATCGCTATTTTACACGTTTTGTTGAAGTTGTTTCGTTTTTTTCATATAAGATTGAACTGTCCTTGTTATATTGCCTTCTATCAGTTGTAAATCCGGATAAGCAGATTATTGGTTTGTTGTAGCAGGTAAGACTGTAAGATTACTCTTTCTAGTTCTTGGAGTACCGATCAGTCTATTGTAATTTTGCCTTTTATCAGATCGGTTGATGTTGCAGGTGTTATGATAATGGGGCTGGCATGTGCCGTTGTCTAGAAAGAACGCCCTCCGTCTCTTTTGGTGTAGTGGTGAAGAACCTTACTTATCTTTGATAACTACCTTTTCTCCCAGGGGGTGGTGGCTGCCTGACCTTTGTTATGATGCTATCCACTTTGCCAGGGGGGGGGGGGAAGGTCAGTGGCTTCTTTGATGGATTCTTTGGAGAGGGATTGAAGCCACTTAATTTTTAAAACTCGAAAAACACGATGAACATTTGTTGTCCTCTGCTAGCAATCGAACCTGGGCTGTTTGGTTTTGCCCGCAAGCATTTTAAACTCAAGGCGACATCAGTTTAAGTTTCTATTTTACTTTATCTTTTATTTCGCTGTAGCTTTTGCATCTTCTTTTTCTTGTTTTTTTTTACCAAATACTTTTGTAATTCAGTAAAACTTGTAATTTCTCAGTTTCCTTTATAACTCAAGCAAATTTTACTTGTCAAATATTTGAAAATTTTTTGATTATATGCTCGTATTCGTTATTCCTTGTTTACTTACTGGACTTTGTCAGTGTGCTTGGGTGGGTGTGTAAAAAGGAGTATGTGTTTGCTATCAAGCAAATAGTTCGCCACTACTCGAGTTTTTATCAACTTTATTTGTGTTTGTATTTGTTGATCTTTGTTTGGCAGAAACCACATTAATATTTGTGTGTTGGTAAACTTGATGGACATGAAAACATTATACTTATGTATATTTTCATATGAAGGTTGGAAAGGGCCCTTTAGAAGGCTATTTTGTTATGCTTTTGCATTGCATCGATAGCTATGGTTTGATTGTTTAGAATGTCAAACTGTGTTGACATTTCTCTGAGCATTTAACGACGCTCATTTATGGTAAAATGACTACCTCAACAAGCAAAATTGCCGCATTTGCAGCGAAGGCTATCCTTAATCCATTACCATAACACCCATTTAAACTTAATGTTTAGTTCGGTTTACACTCTCTTTTGAATTGAGCAAGGAGCTGCATTTACGTAGGATGGCAAGCACTAACGAGCCATGCTGACAGACAACGACATTTGGTTCAAACAAGTCGGCGCAACTTGCCACACAGTTCGCTTATTAATCGATTCGTTACAAAATCAATTTGGTGAGAGCTTTATTTTCAGCGATCCTGTTCACTTTCGTGCGACTAAACGCCTATGGATTGCTTTTTATGGGGCTATGATAAGCTATAGGTCTATGTCGGCAAACCAGAAACTCTTTAAGCATTGACCACCATTGATACCATTGGCCTTTAAAGGCCATTTTGAAGGCTCCATTTTTCCTTTGTGTCTCCCTGTCCTTCTCTGCTAGCAGTAGTTGTCTCTTGTGTATGAGTGCGTGTTTATCGAGAAATGTATTCGTATGTATTTGCAATGTTGTTGTTGATTGTGTGTGAATCATAGCATTATACACATGGGTGATGAATGACTCTTTTAATTAGTTGCTGCAGGACATGCATATTTTGCAAAATGAAATGAGTAGTTTTAAGCACAAAGACAGTGACTTAACAGTAGCCAACATCAATTTAGTACTTATGAAGCGTTTTTTCTTTACTTTTTTGAAACACTAAAAGATAAAATAATCATTTATTAAACGCAAAATTCTTTCATCCGTTTCCTTGGCTCTATTTCTATTTTTAAATATACAAAAAGTAATTAAAGATTGGCTTTGATATTTGTGAATCATTAAGGGAAGGATCAAATAAGAAAAATATTCTCTGGGAAAACTCAAATAGAAATAAAATGGCGACCAAAATAGACTGAGATTAGTTATTAATTGGTTTTTTAAGAAAAATTTTTTAATCTTGGAATAATATTCCCAAAAAAAAAAAAAAATTTTGCAATTATGTTAATTTAAGCCAGTTCTTTGTTGCAACTTATACAGCTTATTGGTGTAAAGCTATGGAAAAATTCTTGACAATAGTACAAAAGAATAGAAGTAAATTTAAACTAGATTATTAATTATAGCGAAATTTCGATGTATCAAGATACCACTACTTAATTCATTAATGTTTGACTATAGACTGACAACCGTCGCAGGGAAGGAAGGGGTTAAACTGCAAAGAAGGTTGATGAAGAGAATGTGGTTATTCTCGAAACATGTATGTTTGGCTCGATCTAAATCCCCCGTTCAGTCAAGAATATAAATTAGAAATAAATTTTAATTGATTTCGTGTTGTAAAATTCTTCCCCTCATTAAAATAATTTCATGGAAATTAAATTTGATGAACTGACCCTGTTTGACAGTTTAATTAACCACAAAGATACTAAAAATCTTATGTTAAAAAATATTCTTTAATTTCAACAAGCTTGTAACATATGATGAAATTTCCTTAATTTGAAGAAATTTCCCTAATTTGAACAAATTTCCGCAATTTGAACAAATTTCCTTAATTTAAATAAATTTCTTTAATTTAATTTTCTAAATATAAACACATTTTCTTAATTTGAACAAATTCCCAAAATTTAAACAAATTCCCTTAATTAAAACAAATTTTCTTTAAATGAACATATTTCCTTAATTTGAACAAATTTTCTAAATATAGACACATTTGCTTATTTTTAACAACTTTTCTTAATTATCAAAGTAACTTTTGGGAATACAAAATTTTAATTTACAAGATTTTGTTTTTCGTGCTTAATTCCCAATTTTTATTCTTAAAAAAACACTGAAATTCAATGTTGATGGGATAAGCTATTCCTATGCGCATTCCACTGGTTGCTTAGGCCAGATCGTCAGGAAACTTCATCCAAAGATTTTAGAAAAACTATAGATATTAAACCAAAAAAACTGTTAAGCGTAAAAGAATTATAAGCAACAGTTCTACTTGTACATGTACTTGTACTTCAACACTTAATAACTTTTCAGATATTTTTTCTTCATAAATATTGTCATTTGTAAAAATAAATTTTTTTTCTTTAAATATTTTTATTATTTTTATTATTAAGAAATTTTGCTTCAAAATCTTTTTCCAAAAAAGGACACACAAAACCATTGCCAAAAGGATATAGTAATTATTTTATATGTGGCTTTATCATATCTCAAAAATTGGTTTCCTTTTTTTATTTTTAACAAATTAAAAAAATAGAGTACAATTTGTGTATAGAAATTGTTTTCTTTAAAAAAATCCAAGTCCTGTTTTTTATTAACTGCATGTTTTATTAACAAAAATATTCTTTCAGTTTTTTTGCAAAAGAATTTTTGCTTAAAAAAAAACTTGTGTGTTGTGAAATTAAAAATGTTGTTTATTATACATTGTGTGTGTTAGTCCTTTTTTTTATAAATTTGTGTACACGAACATGTGTGTGTGTAAATATGTGCGTATGTATGTTCATTATTAAAAGCAAGGACCGTCCAGTTTAGTTTTTTTTATTATATATGTATCTCTGAATCTTTTTTTCTGTATTTGTAGCTGTAGATGAGTTTATGTTTGTGTTTTTTTTTTGCGGGCTTATAACCACATCGTCAAAAGATTCATATGGTTGACTAAGAAAAATTAATTAAAAATATTTTGTTTGTATTATTTAGTCCAAAAAAATAAACACAAGAAAAAAATTAAAATAAAAATAAAGACAAAAAGAAAATTAATAGCAAATAGCACTGAAAGCAAAAAAGGATACAAGTATTTTATATGGTTGCATAGCTTGAACACACACACATTTATACAGTGAAGGTTAACAAATTAGCAAAGCTATTGAAAAATACATACAAGTTTCTAGGACTTAATTTAAAAGCTCACAAAATTACTTACAAGAAATTTTTAGAACGCTTTTTTATTTCTAATTTCTTTTTGAGCAGATTTCTAACACTTAAAAAATCTCCTTAATTAAAAAAAAATTTCTTAAATTTGGACTGGACTGGATCAAACTTGGACTGGACTGGCACCAACTTTCAAAGTTTACACAAATTTTCTAAATTTGCATATACATGCATTCTATATTTGAACAAACTTTCTTAATTTTAACAAATTTCCTTTATTTGAACAAATTTCCTTTATATGAACAAATTTCCTCAATTTGAACAAATATCCTTAATTTGAACAAATTTCCTAAATTTGAACAAATTTTTCAATTTGAAGAATGTTTTTTTAATTTAGGCAAATTTTCAAACTTAACACAATTTACTGAAAATGTTTAAATTTGCAAAAATATTTTTTTAAATTCTTTAATTTGAAAAAAATTCCTAGATTTGAATTTATTTTCTTTAATCCAAACAAATTTTTTTTTGATATATAAAACTTTTCAAAACTTACACAAATTTGCAAAATTTTCTTTGTTGAAACAAAGTTCCTCAATTTGAATAAATTATTAAGTTTAAAAAAATTCCTAAAAATTTTCATATTATTCGAATGTGCATTCTAAGTCAAATTACAATCCTCAAAAGCTTTTATACTTTAATAGTCTTGTTCCTTCAATATTTTCAAGCAATAATTTGTATAATAAATGTTACTCCACATGAGAAATAAACTCCCAAATTCCATTTGTCAAAATTCCTAAATATAAAGGAATTTTCTTTCATTAGAACAATTTTCAAAATTAATACAAATTTTTAAAACTTTATCTATTTTTGACTTAAACAAAATTCCTAAGATTAAACAAATTTTTATTATTATGATTTTCCTAAATTAGAACACACATATTTTGAAAATTTACACAAGTATTCTAGATTTGCATTTACTTTTTAAATTTGAACAAATTTTCTTAATTCGAAAAAAGTCCTAAATATAAAAAAATTTTCTTTAATTTGAAAAAAGTTCCTTAAAATTAAAAAATTTCCTAAGCTAAATTAGAACAAACTTCTTAAATTTTAACAAATATATTAACTTTGAACAAAGTGTTTAAGCTTCAACAAATTTCTTTAATTTATAAATACAAATAAAGTTCCTGAATTTAAACAAATTTTCTAAATATGAAAAAAATTTCTAAATTAAAAATTTTAAAATATTTCCTATATTTAAAAAATTTCATAAATTAAAACCAATTTCATAATATAAAATTACTGCACAAAATTTCTCAGGAGATGTATAGTTACTTTATTAAAAACGGTTATTGTTTTTGACGTTTAAAAAAGAAGACCAACGAAGACAGTTTTAAAACTCTCTTTTTTTCTAGCCTGCTCTTTTCTTGCCCTCATCTTTTTTCACCCCAAAATATCCATTGTAAGAATATAACTAAGAATATTAATGCAACAAAGCATTAACTGTATATTTTAATGATTCAACAAATGTTACAAATAACAGAATTTACTCAAATACACCCCCTGAAAGACAAACAAAATCCCAAATATTGTTAATAATAAAATATGAACTTTATGAAAATAACTAAAACTCTATTTTTGCTTCTCACAAAATCGTTTAGCTACATTTATTTAATTTAACTAAGTAAATAATGAAGAATCCTACTAAAGCAATTAGTTAAAATGGCATTTAAATTGGAACGACATGTATAAAAACATTATCCGATTGAAAAAAATTCAAATATAATTTAAATGAAAAATTGCAAAAAAAAAACCTTCTTTTAAACCTCTTTGAGCTGACACTGAGGACATAAACAACAACAATGAGCAGGATGATGAGGAGATGAGTACAACTATTGCGAGTTTTAATTGAGTGCCAAAAGCAGTAGAGCATAATACCGACGTGATGATGTTCAACTGAGGAAATTACAAGACGAAAATTAATGGCAGTTTACCGGTTGTTGGTAGAAAAAGTTGTACCAAAAGTAAAAAAAAAATATAAAATAGCATTGGATAGACATAGAGAGAGAGAGAGAGAGAGTGAATAACTTTTGAAGTTTTAAATTATGAAACTTACACACATGAGTCTGCAAGTATGTATTGGGAATACCTGTGTGTGTGTATATGTGTGTGGTTGTGCTCGTAGTCACACACATCCATGCATAAAACTATATGTCAATGCCTAGTGCACGTTTTATGACGGATATCCGGCAACATTGTAAGAGCTTTAACTTATTTTTAAGGTGCAAATGTGTGTTTCAGAGATGAATATGTAAGGAAAAATACTTACAAAAATATTATTTACAAAATTACAGACCCTTCTTTCATCTTTTGTTTTTAACAAGAGTTTTTGTCAAAAGTAATTGAGACTTTTAAATAAAGTTTTAAAACTAAAGAAAATATGCCTGGAAACTATAGTAAAACAGTTCACTGGTTGTTAAATCGCTAAAAAAACATTTTTTTTCTTAATTCGTAAAATACAAATGTGTTTTATAAAAAACCCCTTTGATATTTTTTCTATATCTCACTTAACAACTTTTTAAACATACAAAGTTTATTCCTTTTTCAATATTTTACATGAAGTTTTTGCAATTTTCTGGTAAACATTTTGCATCAATGGGCGGTCATTGTGACAGCAGTGATACGGTGCTAAAAATCGTGATTTAAAAGTGAACACTTTTTCGAAGGTTTGAAAAAAGTTTAATACACCCTACCTATGCCTAGAGGTATGTAAGGAATACTATAAGCATATATCACCTTCTAATGTAACATGCTATGGGGAAGTCAGGTGCAATCAATACCTGGAATTCGGCAGAATTCAAAATTGATAGAACTCTTGAGATCGAGGCTGACTAGATTTCAAACGTGGTACCACGGGAGCTAGTAGCCCCTTGTGACACGGTATCAAACCGACTATTGGCTAAGGTCCCTCAGAGATCACGTTGGTTTTAAGTCAAGAGCGTCCTAGACAACTGAATTTTCATTTTTGTCGAAAGTTCGATCTGAAGGACGAAATTGTTATGCGTTCTAGCGATTTAACATATGTTGCTTTAGCTCCTAAGCACATAGAATATTTGGAAAGATTTTAAACAAAATTTAATGAATATGTTGAACATGTAGTATGTGCGGCGAATTTTTCTTCTCGGGGAAGTTGCACAAAGTTAATTTTAAGAAATTTCCGATTTTAAGATTAATTTTATAAATTTGAAATATTGCTTCTTATTTTGAACAGATTTTCAAAAATTAAACAAATTTCCTGAAGTTTGAACAAATTTCCTTCGAATGAATTAGTTTTCTAAATATGAACTAGCAATTTAATTTATACAAATTTCTTAAATATATACAAACAGCCTTAACTAAAAAAAAATACCTTCATTTGCAGAAATTTTCAAAATAATTTTTTTTTATTTATTGAACAATTTTTCCTAAATTAAAACAAATTTTCGTAATTTAAATATATTTTCTCAATTTATACAATGTTACTACAATTGTACATTTTGAAGGAGTTTCCTAAATTTAAACAAATTTCTGTGATTTGTACAAATTTTCCTGAATTTAAAAAATTTTCTTTAATTAAAAATTTCCTAAATTTAAAATTTCTGTGATTTGTACAAATTTTCCTAAATTTAAAAAAATTTTCTTTAATTAAAAATTTCCTAAATTTAAAATTTCTGTGATTTGTGCAAATTTCCCAAAATTTTAAAAACTTTTCTCTAATTTTAAGAAATTTCCTGAATGGAAACAAATTTTATAAATTTTCACCAATTTCCTAAATTCGAACAAGTTTCATCAATATGTACAAATACTAAACAAATTTCCGAGGTTTGAACAAATTTTTCTAAATTTCCTGGATTTATAATTTTTTTTCTTTTTTTTAGAAATTTCTTTAATATAAATAAACTTTCGTTAATTTGAAGAAACTGCCTTAATTTAAACAAATTTCCTAAACATGAACAAATTTTGCTAAAGGGTTAACAAACTTTCCTGATTTAAATAAATTTCCTAAATTTGAACAAATCTTCCCATTTTGAAAACAAACAAATTTCCTAAATTTGAACAAATCTTCCCATTTTGAAAACAAACAAATTTCCTCCTTTTGAAGAAATTTCTTATATTTAAACAAAATACTTAGATTTGAAAACATATTCCAAATTTAAACAAATTTCTTGAATATTAACATATTTTCCTATATTTTGAAAGATTTGCTAAATTTTAACAAATCTACTCATTTTGAAAAATTTTCTAAGTTTAATCAAATTTTCTTGATTTGAGCAAACTTCCTAAATACATATTTGGAAAAATTTTCCTAAATTTAAGTAAATATCATAAATTTCAACAAATTCTTCACATACGAGAATTTTTTTTTTATTTAAAGAAATTTTTAAAATATATTCTAAATAAATTATAAGAAATTGCTTTAATTTAAAAAAATTTCCTTAATTTAAACAAATTTGTTAAATTTTAACATCATAAATTAACGCAAATTTCTTCAGTTTTATAGAAATTTTTTTATTTTATGCAGATATCTTGAATTTTTGAATAGGTTTTGCAACAGTATATGAGCAAAAAACCATGAAAGCGCTAATGTTAACCTATAAAATGTCTCGTTATTTTTATAATTTGTTTCACTTTTTTTCTGCTTTTTAATATGTGTTTGTGGGTGAGTGTTCTTAGACACTGCATAACAACAGGTGAAGGGTATTTAAGATTCGGCCCACCCAGATATATCAATCTTAAAACTTTTTTATTTTTGCCTGTCAACAGAAGTTTGGTCTTCTGTCAATTTTTGTACTGCTCTCCATACACGGCCGGCCTATACACTGTAGATTTAATTTTCTTTTCCTTTTTTTTTTAATAAATATTTTTAACAATATTTATTTTATAAAATAACAAAATATTCCGTTGTTCCTGTTGACTTTATTAATGTTTTTTGTTTTTGTTGTTGCTGCAAATTTTTACCATGTAACAAAAATCATATGACAGCTTGTCAAGAACAGCAAATGTCATTGTATTTTTGTTGTCATTGTTGTTTTAAAAGTTGCAGTGGTTCTTGTTGTTTTTGATGCAGAGAGTTGCAAAAATAACACTTAATATAAATTAAACAATTTTTCACTAACAATCGATTATAGGAAAAAATTGAAATAAAAGCAATTTTATATTAAGTTTATAGTGGATTTTTTTTTCTACTGACGACAAACAAAAGCCCCCACCTGCTGCGACTTTCAGTTTAATTAATTTAGTTACAATTTTTTCCCAGTTTTCCTTTCCATCAGTGGGCTTTGTTGTGAGAGCCTTTTTCTATAAATGCGAAATAGAAAATTTTGAATCAATTTTCTCATTTATTTGACGTGTCCTTTTTTGCTGGCCTGGCATTGTTCAACATTTTACATTTAATTAAGTTTGTAACGCTTTTGTTTTAAAAGAGTGAATGCGAGTGTGTGTTTGAGGGTGTCCTGCAAAAAAAGTGTCAGTTTTTCTAATTTGACGCTTTTAATGCTGACGCTGATGATGATGTCCTTTCAGCCACTTTTTTTAATTTTCTATAAAGGATTTTTTTTTCTTCGGGGTGTTTTCCGGACTTTGTGATTATAATCAAATTCAGTTTTTTTTTATTATGTATGGTCAGAGTTTTGCTGCTATTTTTAACTAGTTTATTCAAGTCTAGTTAGAAAAAATTTTAAATTTTTTTTATATTATTTATGTTTGCATATCACACACACACTCACACACACATACTTTGTCTAGTATTAATGTGTTTGTGCAAACAACTTTGCATGAAATGTATCCTTTTGTATTAAGTTTCCTTATATCAGAATGCCTAGATTATCAATGTGCATTAATCAACTGGCGACTAATTAAAATGTACATTGACGATAGATAGCATTGATGTTCACGATGATGATGATGATGATATTGACGTGCAGGGCCTGGAGTTTGATAGCGTGTGCTTTGCTTTTCCTCATTAATGAAGCCTCACAGAAACCATACAGAAAATTAATAAAAAAAAAAACTGATTTATAACTGGGATTTGTTTGTAAGAACTTAAAATATTCTTAAATTATTTACGGAAAATTGCACAAGGTTCAGTAAAAGTGTAGCGGCACAAATTTTTTAGGGAGAAATTCAGGAACATTTACCTAAAAGGAAATTTCGGACAAATTTGTTTACAGATAAATTTTGCACAAATTTTTTTAAAGAGAAATTTAAAACACCTCAGAGTGGAATAATGAACAAACTTCTTCAGAGGGAAATCTTGGAGACATGGAGGTGAATTTTGCACAACTCTGTCTGGAGGGAAACAATTTCTAATTCTGAACGGAAATTTGGCACATTTTTCTGTTTTGTTTTGCACCAGTTTCTTTGGATAGTGTTGTCTGGACAAACCAAGCAAATTTTTCTTTAGGGCAATTTCGTATAAATTTTTCTTTTAGGAAATTTTACAAAAATTTCTGTTTATGCAAATATTACTCAAATATAAAACGAATTTTCCTAAGAAATGCATAAAAAATTTTGCTGTACCAAAATTTTCTGCAAATTTAAATGCAGAAAAATATTGTGATTAAATTTCTAATTTATTTTTTCAAAACTTCCGTATACTGAAAATTTTTTAATTAGTTTTTTTTTTCTTAAATTTGTGCAATTTTCCTTATTATACTAATAGTTTCTAAATTAAGCACAGCCTCTTTAATTCGCACATATTTCTAAATGTTTTTCAAATTACTTATATTTTAGCAAATTTTGTATATTTTGCACAAATCGCTGAATTTCACAAAATTTACGTAAAATTTCAGAGTTTTACGGCGATTTCCTAAATTTACTTAAATTTCTTGAATTTGTACAAATTTGGACAAACTTTTATATGTTGCTCAAATATCTTAGATCTTTATATATTTTTTTATTTTGCAAAAATTTCGTAATGCTGGACACATTTTCTAATATTTCAATGCTTTTCTAAATTTGCGCAAATATGTTGAGCTGGTAAAATGGCTCGCATTTCGAATATTTTTATATAAATGTTTCTTTATTTTGCAAGTATTTCATAATTTTGCACAGATTTTCTAAATGTACTAAATTTTCCAATTTCGCACAAATTTCCTAGTTTTGCACATCTTTTTTCAATTTGCACAAATTTTCTTAACTCGCAAAATTTTCCTTATTACTACAAATAGCGCAGATTTCTTATGCACAAATTTTCAAAACTTGCAAAAATTTTCCAAATATTTACAAATAGCGCAGATTTGTTTTCTAAATTTGCAAACATTGTTGTTTAGTTGCACAAATTTTCTCAGTGAAGTTTGTACATAAATACGTTAGATACTGGATGAAATGAATCGTCGATGACGTTTCATTGGGGTATGAACTGTATGTTATGCTGGATGTAGGATTAAGCATCAAATATTCTTAAGATGGCTTTTAAGGAACGATTTAACATCAAAAAGTTTTGTAAGTTAGAAGAAAATAACTTATCAAACTTACACAGAAAAAAATTAATTAAATTGAAATATGTGTGATATTTATTAAAATTTGCACTAGAAAACAAATTAATAGTATTATTTTAATATTTTTTGAGCAATATTGTTGATATAAGTAAACGCTTAATTTACCTAATTAAATTTTCTATTAAAGCTGATTTTTTTTAAATGGTTTTATTGAAAATAAAAATTAGCGAACATTTTTTCTGTGTACATTAAAATTTTAAGAACAACTTAAAAGGTAGCCCATGATGACGGTGGCGCCTCTAGTGTGCAATTTTTGGTATAAATTAAAAAATTATTTAAATTTGTAGAGTAAACAAATTAATATTTTCAATTAAATAGTTTTCGATATTTACAAAATTTTCTGAAGTAATGTTGCTGAAATAAGTAAACTTTTAATTCACTTGATTAAATTTTTAATTAAAACTGATTTTTAAATGTTTTCTTAGGCGTCAAAATATTTCATTAATAAGATTTAGTTTTAATGTGCTAAATTCCAAATTCTTACTATTGATATACTAAGATTTATTGTTGGTGGAATAAGCTATTCATATTTGCTTAGGCCAGATCATCAGGAAACCTTATCCAAAGACTTTAGTAAAGCTAAAGATATTATTCAAATAAAACTGTTAAGCGAATAGGAATTATAAACATTCAAAAGTCTTACCCGTAATAATATCAAAGCTTAAACAACACACCAACAACAAACATTGAGTTTATCTTTTTTTACAATCTCGATTTTAGTATTGATGAATGGTTTTATTGAAAAAAAATTAACTAAAAATATGGCTTGTATAAATTTTTAAACTTGGGATACATTTTTGAATTTTACACAAATTTCCCAATTTTTTACATATTTACCAATTTTCAGAAATATCCTAATTTTTTAGCACTTTTCAAATCTCTCACAAATTTCTCATATTACAAATAATGATTTGCACAAATTTGCTTTAGCATATATTTGCACATAGTGCTTTTAAAATAAAATTCTTTTTAGAAGAAGTTTCTCTGAATTGTAACTTCGTGTTCATTGAGAATTATTGAAATTGACACTTTTCACAATAACAAGACATTATTATAAAACGAAATTGGCACCAGCCAAGTAGAAAACTTTACGGTCATAAATGTATAATGCTGTTTAAACTTTTTCGTTGGAGTTTTAAGTAAATGGTATATTTATTTTTTCTCTTTCATAAAATGACACACATAAGCATAAAACCTAATTTCATTACTTAATAAGAAAACACTTTTATTGTAAAAACAGAAGAATATTTAAGGACCTAAACGGGGATGTATGCATAAATGAATGCATGCATGTTATTCATACATATGCATACGCATGCACATATATGTTTTAGTTGGAAACAACTAGCAAATTGAAAAAAAATTCTGGACAATGGTATAAAATAACAAATATGCTCATAAAGGACACACCCATTTCATGTTTTAGAACGAACCTTCACACCAGCTTCAAGTGAAGTTAAGCGACTAAATTACAACTACAAAGAACTTAAAACGACTGTAGTTTTAGTGTGCGTGTGTAGGTGTTAGAGGTTGAATACAAATGCACGTGGTGTTTACGCTTTGCAGTTTGAGTATTAGAAGGTTTATGTCCAAAGCAATAAATTTTTATGCGCTTAAACGCACACATGTGTATAGTCACTAACACATTTACACATTTATGCTTCTAATAAAAAGCTCCTCTGTTTTTGTATGTGTGTGTATTTATTAAACAAAAGATCCACGTTATAAAAACAGACAAACATCCAAGCAAACAAATATTTACAGCAACTGACAAAACCAGGCGTTGTCACATCCATTTTATTTCAGTCTTAGTCAGTATGAAAACACAAAACTACTACCACGTTACGAAATTTTTCACAAAAAACAAAAAAACATCCATGTTTTGTACAAGAAACTTCAAAAAGGTCCCAACATGTGAAAAAATTAAGGTCCTTTAGAGTAACAACAATGCTAAATTTGGCTGCCAAGCAGCATCAAATTGTGATTCTAACACAGCTTCAAATGGTCAAGCTCATACACACTTTTATAGCAACTACTACGACTGAATGGTTTTTAGTTTTTTTTCCAAATTTTATTAGTTTGTTGCTGCTGCAATACTCATACAGTTGCTACAATTGTTGTTAGTTTTCCTAATCCAAATCAATTTGCATCAAGAACCTCATTTTATTCTATTACGTTACATTTTGTAGTTTCTCATTTTTAAATCACCATCTAGAGGTCTGGACGTTACAAATGCAGCCAATTTCGTAGCATGCATTCCTATAAAAGGCACAGACGGCACTCATATATGACAAGCAACATAATCAACACATCGTTGTCGCCGTAAAACTATTTGTTAATCCAGGGAAGGATAGCTAAGGAACATTAAACTGCGGTGAAACAAAAAAACTACTTAAAAAAAGGGCAAACAGAGAAACTTGCACAAACTTTTTGCAAAAGACTGCAAATTAAGATCAGAAGAATATTTCATTAACTGTTTTTTTATTAACAAAGTTTTTTTTTTAATAATTTGAACGAATTTTGTAAAAACTTAGATTTGTGAATAAACGAAATATTGGGCAAATTTAGAATATTTGCGCAAAATAATCAAAAAAATCGACAAAATTAGAAATAAATTACTCAAGCATTAGGAATATTATGCCCAAATTACAAAAGTTGTGCAAATTACAAAATTTTGTGCCATTCGAAAAACTTGTGCACAAGACAAATAAAATAAAAAAGAAATTTGTGCAAAGTTAGATACATAATACGTGCAGGAAATAGAAAGTTTGCTTAAAATTAGGATCTCTGAGTAAAATTAAAGATTTTGTGCTAAATTTTAAAATTTGTGCACAATTGGAAAATTTGTTCCAATATAGGACAGTTTTGCATAGTTATCAATGTTTGGCCAGGTAATGAAATCTGTTGAAAACTAGAAAAATTTGTGCAATATGAGAAAATTTGTCCAAAATTATGCAAATTTAGAAAATTTGGGCAAAATTTTAAGATTTTTTCAAAAAAAAAAAATTTGTGGACAAATTGTAAAAATTGCAAGGTGCGGATATTTGTGCAAATCGTGGATCTTTGTTCAAAGTATAGAAATTTTTATAGTAAATTTATGCAAATTTGTGAAACAAATTTAGCACAACTTTTTCAAAAATCTCTAAAAGAAATTTAATACAAATTGGTCTAAACAAAGTTGTATAAAAGTTCCTCTGAATGAAATAAGACACAAACATTTCTAAGTTAACAACATTTTAAACAAATTTTTTCTAATTTGCAAAGTTGGGAAACTTATCCAAAGTAATTTTCTGCAAACAATGGAAATTTGCACAAACGTAGAAAATTTGTGCAAAATTAGAAAAAACAATTTAACATGAATTTTTTTAAAGGGCAAAATAAGCCACACAAATGGCTTGGCAAACACACACTTTGTTTGTGTTTTCGTTTTGCAAATAAACCATAGAATTATATATTGTAATAACATTAAATTTTCATATTTGTATTCAATTAAGGCAGGCGACGATTGGCTGCGCCAGTTGTGCTCACTATTTGTTTAAAACGGAGGAGAATTATAAAGTTAAGCAAAGGGATTTGTTGTAAGTGTTCGTTTAAACAACGAACAATTCTTTGAGTGCCTCTGGTTTCTTTCCTGCAGACATGTAAGAGCTTCGCGGGGATTAGCTTAGGGAATTCAAAAAATAATTCGATTTACGGCTAAAAATTTATTTTATGCTCCTTCATTTACGTCTTCACTCTGCAAAGTTTTCACTTAGCTTCTCTTTCATTGTACACCACAAAAAGTGTGCCAAATATTAATAATTTATAAAAAAAAAAATTAATATTTCTACAAACATTAATTCAAATTGCAATCACCCCAATTAACAACACAATATATTTGCACAAACGTAAGATTTTGGCATGTTTGCCAAGCAATTTTTGTGGTTTATTTTGTCTTTAAATGAAATCAGACACATATTCTAACGAAATCTATTAACGAAATGTTATGAAATTTTTTTTTAACTAAATTTAGCACAAAATTATAATTTCAGAAATATTAACCCTTAATTCCTTTAATGGCTGAATATCATCAGTCTGTAAAGAGTTTAGGTTTTATTTATTTCAATTAACATTTATTTTAAATTCTGTTTTTCTTACAATAATAAAACTTTATCGCGTGCAACACAGCATTGCATTCGCTACAATGAAATTGTTTGTCGCTTTTAACTGTTTTCTTTTTTTTTATTATTTACAACTTTAAGTGAATGTTGAGTGAATTGTTAAGGCAGTAAAGTCCTGTTTGGACTAGTGGACAATAACCGAACACCAAGTTATATTACTTGTATTAGTGTGTTAGTGTGAGTGTATTTTGATTTCCTGTTTATAGTTTTGCATTGCTTTTAGTACAAAACTTTTCTATTTATTTTGTATTTCGTATTGTTTTCTGTAGTTGTCGTTATTGTCACTATTGCGATTACTTTTATTATGGTGTCGTGCTGCAGGACATGTCAAATTTCGAAAAAGTTTTTTAAACTGTAAATGACAAAATGTTAAATGGATTTGTTTTATGAAACAATTGTTAATGTAAGTTTTATTTCGGATAATTTTTTAATAATTTGGTTGCGATGGGCACACTTAATTTCTAGGCAAAGGAAAAAACTCTGTAAGTGTTACTTTTTTTAATACTTCGTTTCAAATCGTACTTAAAAATATTCAGTAAATTATATTAAAAAAATAATCTAAACTTTAAACATTTTTCAGAATTTTTATTCAAAACCAGACATTCGGCCATGTTCTACAAATCGAAATGAAGTGGAATTGAATTGAAATTTGAATTTCAATTAATTACAAAATTACGGTAGTTATTCCTCTTTTTAAGAGTTGTTCTTAAAAGTATAAGTGGTACCTAAAGTATAAAGTACATAAAAAGGAATATTTTTATGAACTTCCTTTACAGACTCGTTTTCAAAATTTGTTCGGTTTTAAATTCACTTCATTTCGATTTACAGAACATACCCGATTGGAGGCTTTTTTAAAAAAAGAATAAATCTAAATAATATACTATTAATACACCACTACAAAAAAATTTTCTTTTATTTAAAAAATTACTTTATGCCACTTGTTGACTATGCAATTCAACATAAGAATGCCGCTCCTGATTCGGTGGTACTGTTATCTTGAAGTAAAATAGGCAAGCTTTGGACTTATATCTCGAAAGTAAGCTGCTGATTTTATCACAACTACGTAATCAAAAAGAGAGGCGGCAAAACGTGCGATCTTGTTGATCACAAAACAGAGATTCCAAACTGAACCACGAATTTTATTACAAGTTCGCAAAAATTTAGTACCAAAACTATTATTTGATGTTGGGTCGTTTGAGAGTAAACTTGATATCAACAGCCGAGCAATTCGAACTGGAATTAGCGAAAACCACAGAATATTTTTTTCGCGGAATCTCAGATGACTATTTCATGGCTTTACATACACTGTAAAGAAAAATCAATCTATCTGAACTTAAATCAAGTCAAAGCGGTGCACCGCGGTGTTACGTTAAGTACGGATTTCCGTAAATCAAGTACATATTGCTTAATTCAAGTACAGAGTATTCACGGTCCCCGTACTAAAAATAATCCGAAAATGGGATTGAGTTAAGTAAAAGCAAGAAAAAAGTTTATCTCAAACTGTGCTTTATTCCTAGAACTAGTACTTAAAATACTCCGAAAGTGAGATTAGATTGATTTAAACTTAAGCACATTATTATTTACTTGCCCGCTACACATGCTTGTTTCACTTCTGTTGTATTCCGCCCCTTGTTGGCAGAAGAACTTTGAATTTTAAGCCACCAGCAAAATGTCCCATAAGGTTTTTGTAATCCTTCTACTTTGAAAGTTTGAGGTATTTAACATAATAGTTTTAACAAATAGAATTCGGGAATTTTTACTTTTTAAACATAGCGAGGCTTATAGACTTGCACAGTTGCGGTGGTCTCTGCGGTGGATCTATTTCTTTGCCAGGGCCTTGTGGCATAGCTGTGCTACACGGAGGACACACTTTCTAACGCGGTTTAATAGAGACTAATTCAGGACATCATTTTCAATAAGACAGTGAACTGTCCAGTAGGGACTCATGCCAGTAAAGTGGTCCTTCATGAAGAGAAGGTAGAGAAAACTGTGTTTTGTATTCTGTGTCAATGTCCGGTAATTCAGGTTATAAGAGGAAGATACGTGGGGAAACCAGGGGCCAAAGTGACAAACTCCAATTGTAATTGTTGACTAGTAACAATATCAAATCCCGTAATTTGGCCCAGTGTTTATCTGTTTGAATAATATATCTAGAATAAGATAAAGGTTGCTAATTATTTTCATTACGACTTTAAATTAGTTGAGATCTGCAGCGACACCTACGAAGTAGGTAGGACGAGCATTGGCACTGGATACCACAGAAAGACCCAGAAAAATGCCATATAGCGAAACAAACAACTGTTTTTCTGCGATTGTAACATTTTTGGCGACTGTTAGATGTCACGTAAAGAAATTACTCGCCGATTTACTGTAAAATTCCTGTGAGAAAGTTCCCGCATTGAACTGTCAAATAAACTTATATATATAAAAAAAAACGTGTGGAGAAAAAATTGTAAAACTAAAAAAAACATTAAAAATAAAAATTCATATAATAATAATAAAATTTTGTACTTGGAACTTTTTTGATTGTTTAATTATTTTGCTTTTAATATTTTTATAAAAAATACGAATGTTTTCAAAGCTCGTTTGCAAACAACAAACACTTTGCACTTTGCATTATTAGGTATAGCCGACGCTTGTATTTTCGCCGCCGTCGTTTAAAATTTTTCAAATTAAGTAAATTTTGGTCGCCGTCAACGAAACGTTTGCAATGTCACATCGTATTCAAGCGCAATGTAAACGTAACGTCGGTTTTTCATTTATAGTTTTCACCATGAGTTACAGACACACTTTTTTCTCACTTTTCTAAAAACGATGGAATATTTTGTTTCACATCTTGTGCAAGACCTAGATTTATCCCTATGCCTTTATGCTGACTCCAAACATTTCGGTTCTCTTCAGAAAAGAAAGATTGATCTAAGCTCTATTTCAAATTGAGAGAGCAAAAAGAAGGCATGTGGCCTTCCGGGAGGATCTATCCCAATATCCTTTAGACCAGGGCATTGCCATAGAAATATCTTCCTTTTCCTTTATCTGAAAACTCCTATAGTAGTCATTATGTACTAGCCCCAGTCTCATTTCATGGGCCCCTATCAACTAGTGACCCATATTGAGCGATGTGACTGTTCTTATTTGGCCCCTGACAAATCAAAGTAGCAACTTGGTCTTCTCCGCATCATATCTACACAGGTGAAGGGTAACAAAATCGGTTAATTTAATTTTGCCAGCAATTACCTTTAAAAAAGAGTATAAAATGTTTTCTTTCATTACTTAAATTTTCCTCTTAGCAAATCCTATTAAGATTTCTTTATGCAGCCAGTTTCTTTTTGCAATAAAAAATTTCTTTAATTTACCTTTTTATGTATTTTTGAATTCATCTGCTTTTCTTTTTCCAATTTCATTTTGTTTAAAATTATTTGTATTCTACCATTTCTTTTCTCTTTTTTTTTTTGTATTAAGAAATCATAATACAGATTTCCTTTCCAATTTTCAATATCGATGGGCCTTTGAGCTTTTGAAAATTGCATAAAAAGCACCAATGGCGATTTATTTTTAATTGCGCAATGTTGTTTGAAATACACTGCTTCAAACATATACACACACACAAATCAAATGAAGGCTTTTCATAAAAGGGGAGATTATTGAAAAAAAAAAATCATAAAACGGTAGTTCCTAGAAATGGGGTGGGGAGGTGACGGTGGTGGAAAATAAAGCGTTATAAATTGTATGGGGAGTGTACACTAAAAAAGCTTTTCAGGCTACTTGTTCAATAACGTTTAAAGTATGATTTTTTGTAATGTGTTGTTATTAATTCCTTTTTTTGTACAGGTCTTATTTAGCAGATGGGTTTGTTATTCCATTTCTTTTATGGGAATAAATTTTATTCCTTTTTCTCACTGCAATAAAGTTAAAATCAACAAACATCATTTAATTTGTATTTTTTTACAGAAAAAGATAGGGAGAATAAGTGAAGCTACATGAGACTTTAAAGGTATATAAAGTTTATCCTCAATTAAATCCTGAAAACGAATAGATTAGATCTTGAAAGTTTAAAAGCCTTTTCTGGTTAGTTACTTTTAAAGCTGAACTGGGGTTGCTTTTATCGATCACTTTGTGATAACTAAAGCCATTGACCCGTTTTAGATAACACTACACTCAAAAGAAAAATCAATAGAAATCTTATGTACATTAGGGAGATAACTTTTTAACAATTTTTTTAAAATATCAAAATTGGCATAGCACAGTCCGATAGAGCATAAACAACTATAAGGGAACGTGTATTTATTGTTTCGCTAAGGTCAAAAAAGTTCACGCACCAACCGCGATGAAGTTTTGAAAATTTTCAATATTCTTTTTGTTTAAGAAAAATTAATAATATGTTTATTTAAAACAAAAAATAGCTCAAGTATGAAATTTCATTAATATTTAGAGATGGTAAGAGGTGTTTCCGCAAACCAAAACGTATCTTTAACCTTTTTTAACGAAAAAAAAATTAATAAAAACAAACACCGTACAAAATTATGAATATTCAATATTCTTTCAATAACTAACTCATAATTTTTCTTGTTTTTGTTATAAATATACATATTTGTAACTTTGAGTATTTTAAAAAATAATACATTTTTAAATAATTCTTTATACACCTGTTTAGAAAACCAATTGGTGCGTGAACATTTTTGAGAAAAATTACATTTCGTGGTTACTAACACATGGTTGACCTCATGGTACTATGCCAAAAAATTGGTTATACCCCTAATGTACATATGTAACCAAAAATATAAACTAAATGAGAAGCAAGAGTTCAAATATGCTTTTGAACCCTTCGTGGTACACACTAGTCTGGCTAGACATTTTTCCAATGTGTATAGAAAATCAAAACATGCGTAAGCCGGAGGGTTAATCACAACGAAAAGTTTAATTTTTTTACTTACTCTAAGAATTTTATATTTTTATTTTAGGAAATTCTGGGATTGATTTTCGAAAGTAATCCCATTTAGGATTGCTTTGAGTACGTTTTTTTTGTTATTCGTACTTGAATTTTTGAGTACGACTCGTACTTACAGTAATCATAAAAACCTTGAATTATCCCGAGTGTTTTTCATTATGTGTAGCCCTTTCTCTTATAAAACCTACAAACCAGGAAAGAAAAGGCGGCACTGAACATTCGCAGGAAAAAAATTAACTTTTTGCCAAAAAACTAATCGTTTATTCATGAGTGATTTAAAACGTTAAAATATTTTTGTTCATGATTACAAAGAAAAAAAAAGCATTTTGGTTTTGTTCATTCATCTATGAGATGAATTAGTTTCTTAAATTTAAAAATTGTTTATGGCCGTTTAGTGGTGTTAACTAGAATTGCCAAAACCGCTTTGATTAAATCATTTAACTACCCCTTCGATTCCCAGGTAATCCAACAAATCATTAATATTCTTTAAGTAAAGGTCATTTCATATTCGCATAATTCTTTCTTACCTATTTTTCATACTTTCAATGTTTGCTAAAAATTGGTGCTTTGAATTTATTTGCCTGTTTGAATTTGTATTTTTTTATTTTTAACGTCTGTATAAAAAAAGGAATATCCCAAAGCTTTAGCGCTGATGATGGTGGTTTGTTCTTTTATTTAGTAATATTTCCTCGGTGGTTTTTTTTTCTCTTTTAATACAATTTTTGTGCTACAATTCTATGACAGTCGTTCATAACAACCACAAGCAACGTAGAACTTCAGCAACGTGTGCCAATGACTAATTATAAAATGTTTGATTTCCCCAGATGATAACGAAGCCAAGGAATCACAAAAAACAGCAACGTTTGTGCAACAGTATTGAAAAAAAAGAAAGCGAAACATTTTTTAAAACGACCATGAAATAAAGGTGGTAGTAAATTTATGATAGATAAACTAAACAAATAGCAATTTTTTGTAAAAAGAAATGAGTAGGGAGAAGGGGTCTACTAGATGGCCATTAAAATTAATTTTTTTTAATAATTGTTGGCGCAAAAAAATTTTTTTAGTTTAAAAAAAACTAAAATCTGTTAAGGGATTTCCAGATTCCTTTTTTCATAACATTTTAGCTGTTAATACACAAGACATCATCAACAATTTGATTTCGATTCTGTGCTTTTCTTTCTATTCTATTCTTTTATTTCCATTTATTTTGGAGGGAGACATTGTGGCAGCCACATTTGTGCTTTATCTATTAAGCAGCTGTTTTGTTAGAAATGTTGACAATATTGAAGTTGATGAAATAAAGCATTTGTGTCTTCTTTTTCTTTAACACTCAATACATCCTCTTACTCTTTAAACTTTTGCGAAGTGGGTGGGTGTCTCATAAAGTTTTCAGTTAGATATTTGTTCCTTTCTCCAGTTGTGCTCTGCTGTCTTCATTATCATCATCATTATGATTATCGCCATCTATATTTGGATTACTCAATGGAATTGCAACAATTTTCTAAAATTTTCTTTGGCATTCCTTTTATGTTTCTCCTTTTACTCGTTTTCTTACCCTCGTCCTCTCTGCCCAACATAGAAGTTTGTTTTACAAAGAAGTATAGGTACAATAAGTATTCATAGCTTAGTGTGCGAGTATGTGTCTGTGAGTGTGTATTAGAGCTAGACCTATAGTTCGGGTGATTTACTCTCAACAAGTGATTTTAGTAGCTACAACAATTGCTACCAAACACATATTTTAAGTAAGAATTTTTGAATTTTGCTACAGTTGTTTTAAATTTTTTCTCACCTAAATAAATTGGTATTGTGTATTAACAAAAAATTGCCAGAACTAAATCATTAATTGCACACTTTTCCACTCCAACGTTATCTTAAAAGGAATCAATTAGGTATGAAACATTTGTTTCAAATATGTTAAAAGATCCTTTTAAATAACATAAGAAAAACCAACTTTTATTATTGATTATCATCTTAAACTTTTTAAATTAGAAATTGTAAGTCTTGTAATCTATTAAAGAGTTTAAACTATAAAAAAAAAAAAAAATTTAGGTACATTATTTTTTGCTGGGCAATCGATTGAGACTATTTATTTTAAAATCGGAGAGGGGTCGTCCAAAAGGTGATCGCTTTCATATGGAATTGCTCTTTATCTATATTTTTCAATAGCAAGTAAATTGACTCTATAAACTTTTTCCAAAAATAACAAAAGACTACTTTTGCCGTCAGCTTGGAGTAGTCTATTGATCACTCTAACCACTCCAGTGTAATTAAAACTGGAATCAAGTAATTTCTGAATTTTTGGCGAATTTTTATAATACATCAGAAAAAAGCAAAAAAAAAAACCACCAACAATTCTACTGAAAGAACCCATGAATTTTACTTGGGATGTCCCGAAATGAACGCATTCACATTTAACTAAACGGTTCTTGTTGGAATCACTTTTGTACATCATAACATGTAAGTGATTATTTCATTAACTATAATAATGACTTATACATATAATAAGATATAAGAAGTAGTTGTGTAATTAGTGCTACGTAACTAGTGAAAGAAGTTATTCATTTTGAAAAAGTAAGCAAAGTTTTTCTTAGGGAATGATCAAACTTTTGGCTTTATTAGCTAACAATTTGATGTTGTTAAAGGTTTTTAAAATTATTTCTTGCATAGACTAGGGACTTGCCGTATTACCACAAAAAGTAGACCAAAGGTGTCAAGCCGAACGAAAGAGGTGGCCAATTTCCAGGTCCAATTCTAAAGATATATCGGTCACCAAAAGTTTGGCTTAATAAAGTGATGGTTTCTCTCCTGAAAATAATTTGCAATCACATGAGAAATTTAAAAAAATCACGAATCATTTGCCTGTAGCGTTCGCCATTCACGGTACTTTTGGTACCGGGTTCGGATTTAAGGACAAATGGACTAAAGTCGGCTTTAGCATGTAATCCCAACCAAACAGTGATTTTTTCGGTATAAAAAGGAGTCTCATAAATATTATACTCTCTCCAAAAATTACAAATCTGCATTTACATACCCGCCAGAAATGAGCCTCATCGGTGAAGATGATTTGACGATAAAAAATCTGTTTAATTTTTGGCTAATAAAGAGCGAATTAAGGAAATTAATCAACACGATTTGTTGTTCAGGTGTATGCATGGTGATTTGCCAAAGAATACTGAAAAAATTCAAGTAAACTTTATTAGTATAACACATAAGTAGTTCCACAGCTATCCCTTTTGGAACTTCTTTACGTCTAAGAAAAAAGGCCTTTTATACCTGAGAATTGACAAAGAAACAAATTGTTAACCTAAGAGTGTCTACAAATCTCTTACTAGAAAAATGTTAAGTAAAATTCAATAGATTATCTTTCCAGTTGATGTAATAAAGAGTTGAGAAAAGCTTTAGACTTGTGTTATATTCAGAGTTTCTATTGATTAAACTCAAGCATACCCACAAAACACTCCATTTAATTTATATTAATTTTATATCAAATCGTTACTTACCAGGTAATCTAGGAGAGAGTAAATAATAACTTTATTATAAACAAGCATTAATTCTCCTACTTCGTAAACGTTTTCTTTTCTTTTGAGGACAAATTTACGCCAAAGTTTATGTTTCTAGATTTAAAAACGACCATTTGTAAAACCAAAAAGAACCAACCAGTTATTCTCATCCACTCAGGGCATTGCATGTACAATTTGAAGATGAATAAAGTGGTGGAGTGCAATAATGCCTTACGAAATAAGGCCTTTAAGGCTTTATTTCACTATTTCACTTTCAATTGAGAAATAAGGCCTTTATTTGCAAAAAGGCTTTATTGCACTTTGAAAGTGAAATAAGGCCTTTATTTAAATTTAGCCAATTGTGCAATAAAGCCTTTATTTTATATTTTTTGATTCTCTTGTTACACTGTTCAATTTATTGTTTTTTGTTGTTGTTGATAACAGCATTTCGCATACTAAACTGTGCCACTAACGGCATCTTAATTCTGTAAGAAGTTAAATTTTTTTTTTGTTTGATGCTTTTTCTCCTTTATTGTATTTAGTTGTTGTTGCTTTGAAAGATTTGCTTGACATTAAAATGTACATAAAAGGAAATGTCTGGAAAAAAGCATACACAAATATTAATTTAACCGCAACAATATTGAAAATCTTCACTTAATAAAGTTTTTCTGCGTGGCGGCCTGCGGCCGATCTTAGGGATTTTCTCCTCCATAGGACGCGGCAGGTGGCTTCGCTGAATAAAGTTTCCTTGCGCCCGTCACACTAGGGAAGATAATGAGACGCGCGCAGGAAAACTGTGTTCAGCGAAGCCACCTGCCGCGTCCTATGGAGGAGAAAACCCCTAAGATCGGCCGCAGGCCGCCACGCAGAAAAACTTTAATAAGTGAAGATTTAGGTGGCTTTTTCCTAAATTTTTGTTAAAATGAAATTTTTTTATAATTTTTCAATAAAATATAAGAAAATAAAAAATTGTATTGCTTTATTAAAAAAAATGTAAGTGCAATAAGGCCTTTAAGGCTTTATTTCACTTTCAATTGAGAAATAAGGCCTTTATTTGCAAAAAGGCTTTATTGCACTTTGAATGTGAAATAAAGCCTTAAAGGCCTTATTTCGTAAGGCATTATTGCACTCCACCGAATAAAGTACCAAAAAGATCCCTCTTACAGATTCTCATTCACTGGGCACCTTTCATGTTTAATTTTATGTTTCTAGGTCCCATACTAACGGAAATTCAAAATATACCAGTTAAACAAAAAGTACCAACAAATTCAGTCACATGATCTTATCCACTCAGGACATTGCATGTTGAACTTAATGTTTTCATGTCAAATATTAACTATAATTAAAGAAAGTACCAGTTGTAAAACAAAAAGCTAAGGAAAGGAATTTAATTTAATTTACCGTATTTCCCCCATTTGAGTACTTTTTTCTCCACATTAAAGTATTAAGAATTTCAATAATGTAGCGTCAGCCCATAAATTAATACTGATATATAAATGAATGCAGAAAAATGTCTTGTAGAAAAAGTGCCAGAAATAGTTAAAACTTTTGCCCCTTAAACGTTCGAATTTCGAAAAAGTACCGTATTCGTATTTGTACTCTTAAGATAAGTTTCGAATGTGATATAAACTTTTTTTTCCATGTTTGTTGGTTTAAAAGCTGGATGAAGTGACAAAAAGTTCCAAAGTACAGGTTTCACCCGTTTACTCCCTAAAAGGGACGAATTACATTTTTTTGTATCTGTTTTTTTTTTTGCTATACGAGATATACGGTTAGCGAATTTACTCTTTTTACCCCCTAAACATTCGAATTTTTAAAAATCCCGTCCTAGTGGATCGATTTGGGGAGAGACCAACATCCTGTCCAAATTTCTAGTTTTTGGCGTCAGGCGTTTAGGCTGTGCGATAACTAATCAGGCAGGAACTTTACAATTGTATATATCGCTTAAATTCAAATAGTGCTATTTGCAAAATCACAATTTTATAGAAGAGCTCACGATATATAGTCGAAAATTGCTGCGATTATATTAAATAATTACCAGAATAACTTTAACTTATTTTTAGTAAAAAACACAAGCTTTTTAGTGTTTTCTAGTAACAAGTAAAATCACCTGTTCTTGAACAAAAAAATCCTCAGAACTGAGGGGTATTTATGTAATTTCGTATGTATTGCATAAAGGACTGTCATACTCAAACATTTTTCTTCGTATTACTTCTTAAATGTACAAATGTTAACGTTATTTTGTTTTTGTTGCAACAAATTCTGTTGCAAATGAATTCAAATATCCGTGCATACATACAATCATATTAATAAGTGTAGGAAAGTACATATTTGTATGTAACAAGGCGAAGATTTTATATATTACTTTACGGTTGTAAAAAAAGTTAAAGGAAGTGAGAAAAGTAAATAAATTTGCAAAGGATATAAAGTGACTGAGAGGAGGCTCTATTTGCAAGAAAGACAGAAACACTCAATAAAAAAATTTTTTGAATTTTAAACTTTCAACGATCACAGTTGAGAAACGGCGTCAGTTTTTTTAGAGTGATTTGATTTTATACCACAAAGGCCATTTAATGGCATTGGATCGAAATAACAATATAATTTAAATCGGTAATTAAATTCGGAACCTGGTCTTAGCAATATGAGAGTTTCTTCGTCCTGGGCTAAAAGAAAACTTACTTGATGAATTATTTCTAATAAAAATTGTGTGTCCTTAAAGTTTTGTTTTTGGATCGCAATTTTAAGAGATTTATTTGTTTTTCTTTATGTTTGAAGGCGTTGATTTTTAATTTTAATCGGTGACTTTTCTTTACTCGAAATAGAAACAAATTTGATTTTTTTAAAAAATCAAAACATTATTCATTCGTGTGACGTCGCAACGTTGCAACGAAGCCTGGCTTGTAAAACTTTAGGCTGGCTCATAATCTCTGTAAGACTGTTTCAGCAAAATGTAAGTGGAATTTTTGGGAAACATTTACAAATTAAATAAACTGATTAAATAAAGAACCTTATTAGTTCTAAATCTCATATAAAGTAATACTTCTTTGACGCCATTTTCTTTTATTTGTAATCGTCGGTCCTGCACAGCATATTTATTAGGCATTTAGAGCATAATTCTATTCTTAAATACAAAAAGATATATTAAAAATTTTATCGGACCAGCGATCTAATGATATCAAATTATCGAACGGCGTTCAGTTTGCTTTTCAATTTTTTTTTTTTAATTTCCTAAGCTAATCCCGCGAAGCTCTACGCTTGTCTGCAGGAATGAAACCAGAGTCTCTGGCGGGAATCGAACCCGCAACCCCGGCGCTGTTAGGCTAGCTCTCTACCAGCTAGCCTATCGGGGCTAAAGACTTCAAAAGTTCCAAAATTTAACAAATAAAGGAACTTTTTTAAAATAGCGAATTTATTTTAACACCAAGTGCCACGTCGTATGGTCCCATGTGTCACTTAAGAGCATGTCGCTTTTTTCTCTACGACACTAGATAAAATTCGTTTGGGTTTTTGAATAAAGAAGCCTTTACTGAAGGAAAATATAAACAAAGGAAGAATAAGAGCGTTGTATGTTTATGTACGGCAGTATTTTTTAAAAATGCATGCCTGTCCTGCAGTGCTATCACGTACAAAAAAATATTACAAACAAAGCGTTTCAAAATAAAAAGTAAGCAGCAGAATGCAAAAATCGTTTTTTTTTATTACAAATGATACAGATATCTTGAGACGCGGCTGGCCAGAGATCCTATATGGTACCACGGGAATCAGTAGTAGTCCCAGAGACACGGCTCCGGACTGACTTTTGAAGCTGCCATCTCGATTTTGGTTGTGGGTTATACCCAAAGTCGCAGGCTGATTTCCACCACCTCGTATTCCCAATAGCTGCGGAGGTTAGAAATACCTCCAGTTGCTTAACAAGGGCCGAGGGCATAATACTGCGAAGGTTTCTATCAACTTTATATCTGTGTTTGCTGGATACTCTAAAACACAGGGGCGGTAAGTAAACGTATTATTTGTCACCAAGTGGTTAATACCACCAAGAGATCTGCCTTTCTTGGGCCGTAGTCCTGTAAATCCTTTCCATATCTGATACATTATCAGTAAATGTAAAGGCCTTGAGATCAAATCGTTGGCTTAAATCAACCGGATGTATTTGATAAATCTATTAAGAAACTACAATTCTACACGCAGAGAAAAACATGATTAAGTATGGTCACCTCCAACAAAACTATTTTTAAAGAAAATGTTAAACATATTATGTTTATTGTAACCATATTATTGTCACCAACAACCATATTATGGTTAATTAGTCCCCTATCAAGTAGCCCCAAAAAATATTATGGTTGTCTCTAAGCATGTTATGGCTAAGTGTGACAATAGCTTGTTTTTAAATAAAAAAAAGTATTTTACTCTTTTCCAAGAGGAACATGCTATGGTTGAAAACCAACCATGCTGTTATAAGTGTTAAACATATTTTATTTATTATTAACAATAACATGTTCGGCGGCAACCATAATATTGGTGTGGCCTCTGGATCGAGAACTATTTTAACCTTAATATGGTCGCAGGTGACAATAAAATAATTAAATTAAACATTATATGTTTAAAATTTTCTTTAACAATAGCGTTGTTGGAGGTGACCATGTTTATGTAGGCTGCTTTAAAAGTTTTTGACGCCTATTCTTTCTTTAGTTCAATTAAACGTTGGTAGTAAAGTAAAAAAAAAATAACATCAACGTAATGAAATGAAAAATCAAAAACAAATACATACTAATGTGTTCTTATTGTAACTCGTATATGACGTTGATGTGATGGCTGCAAATACTATTTCAAACAGTTAAAAAACAAAAACACACAAAAGACTGTTGAAGAAACTGTGGAATGAGTTAATGAATTATATGATGTGCATGGAATTATAAGAGACACAACTAACACCGCCAGAGAGCTAAAGCTTCATACCCTTTAGAAAGAACTACGACAAGAAAATTACAATTTTGCGGATTACCCCGGGTATGTGAAAGCATATGAATGATTTGTGGTTGTTAGAAATGGAATGATGGCAACAGCAAAAAGAGAATAAGAGGAAAAGAATGTCGCAGTAGGGGTTTCTAAAGTTAAAGAAATGTAATCAAGATTTCAGTTTTGATGCTGCCGCTGCTGCTTCTGTTGTCTTAGTGTCGTAAATTATATGAGGTATGATTTGGTATTCTGTATTATTTTTTTTATTTGTACTTCTTTATATTTTTAATTTTATTTGATTTGAAGATTTTATCTTGAGGATTTCTCTGTTATTAATCACATCAATTCAAAACTTGAAAGTAAATGTTGCCGTAATGAGTTTTATATTCATTTTGTAATTTATTTAACTTTTTTCTTCTTCGTCTTCTTTTTTGGTTTATATTTTGGAATATTTAACAGAATAATAATGATTCAAATGAAAGCTTAAGACAAAAAAAGTATAGGAAATTTAAGGTAGATTTCCAATGTAAAGAAGGTGTTGTGTGTAAAAGTTTAGAACAGTGTGGTCGGAGGAAAATTTGAAAACTTAACATATAACATATTCCAGAATTTCTGTCTGGGATTTATCTTTAAAGTAATAATAATTCATGGTTTTAAAGCAAAGCTTGTCTGCATTGTTTTAAGGAAAATTTAAATCCTAAATAAACTTTTCTTTAAATATCTTCTATAGAAGAAGAAAATACGGTAAAGTTTCTATAAGAAATCAGATATCTCTATTGACTAAAAAGTCCTAAAATATTCTTTCTTTAAAGAGCCTTCTATGAGCGAAAAGTCAAATATGCTTAAACATTTTTGGTATTATCCATGTGTAACAAATCTAGAAAATTGCGCAAAGTTCTTTATTAAAGGATGTTTAATATTGAGCCACTAAAAATATTTCGTATATGCAATGTAGACCTCTGGACCCTCAATAGTCAAAAACAATAGAAGGAATGCAGCAACTGACAGGGTATATCGCTGCTAAATATGGTCATTAACACTATGGCCCAAATACTGCACAAACACATATCCGTTACCCTTGACATGTCCTGTGTGGATCAAATAAACAGAATTAGTAGAATTTTACATGAAGGGTTGGTAAGCGAGCCAATATAGATCAGCATAGGAGTACGACAAGCTTGTGGTCTATCGTCACTTCTGTTTAACATATTACTTAAAGTTATTTTGTTTAACTACATGCGCTTCTATCTTGGAATATGTTTGGATCTCCTAGGAAATCAGGACGATCTTGATTATGCAAATGACATTTGTCTTTTGCTACACCGATACTGCGCCAAAGTCTTTAAAATACAGATTTTTGCAAAGCGAGCAGCTAGGGCTGGTCTTAAAACATTAAAACAACATTAACTAGACCAACTCTATGAGAATTCATGCTTTAAACACCGAAAAATTCCAACTTTTTATTTATTTATTTATTTTATTTATTTTTTTTTAAAGCTGTTAGTTCCTATCGTAGGGAATCAAAAACTTAAAGGTATTTTGAGTATTCTAAATGAAAAGATTAGATTTTTTTCTCAAGATTTGCTGTTTTGTAACTTATATAAACTTTCCTTAAAGGCACCAAAGATCAGTAATGATCATGGAAAATAAAACATTTTAGATATTCACTATAACGTAGAAATAAAACGAAATAAAAATGAAAAAAACGTAAAAATAGGTAAATTTTTTGAGGTGCCATAACTCAGCCATTTCTTATCAGATAGAAACTTGAAGCATATCGACGGAAAAGCATTCAATTTCCTTTCCAACGTTGTGCCATTTATTTCGATCAGACTTTTCGGTTGGGCTCCACAAGGGTTTGAGTGGGACCATACATCGAAAAACACAAGAGTACCGTTATCTAAAAAACGGTACTTAGGAAAAAAAATTACAGCGTTTTTCGTGTTCAGGAGCTCCCAATTAACTTGTCAAGGCATGTGGCATTCTTGGTATTTTTTGGCTGTAAACCAGTGTTATTGCAGAAGTTGTCCCTTTAAGAAAGTCATGCGTCTTTTAAAATTGTTTCAGCAATATATTTTGCAATGCGGTGCAAGGATAGAATAACATAGAAGTATTTATCGTCCTGTCTAACAACGAAGAGAAAAAGTAGGTTGCAAGTAGTAGAAATTAAACACCTGGGATGTGTTACTGGTTAATCACGATGCGACAGAATCAGAAATTACACAATCCGAGCTACCCTAAACACCGAATCCCTACTAGATCACACTAGTCGAATTCCCGATAACCGTATACCGAGACCAATAAATGAAGAAAGACCAACGGGCTCGCATAGCAGAGGAAGCAGGAAAACAATGAGGCAAGACACACTGATTAAAATTTTTCAGGAAAAGGGCATAGATCCTAGAACATTCATAACTATGGTACAGGGCAGAAAAAGCTGGCGAAATCTTTGCCAACAAATATGTAATTAATCCTTGACAAATTTTTTGACAATTTAGATCCTTTCCTGTCTCTTTATCTTTCTCGCACTGGTTTAAAAACCTTTTACCATAAGAAACTTGCCAAACATAAATTAATATATCTCGAATTTAAGTTTTATTTCTTATAATTAAAGTTGAAATTAAATCCTTTAAATCCCATTTCCCCTGGTCAACATTTTCAAATAAACAGTTGTCTCATTAAGATTTTGCGATTTTCTTGTTAGAGTTTTTTTCATTTTTTTTTTTGGTTCTTGTATTTGAAATTAACCACAATCATATGTCTGACTTTGTGGTTAAGAATGTCATCATATATGCGTTACAGTCATTAATTACCTTCACTCACATGCTTTGTCAACGAAAAAACCAACAGCAAAAACACATCAGCAGCAGCAACAACACTTTGAAAAGGACAAAGAAAGAGTTGCAGTAACAAAGGAACTGATGCCAAAATTTACAATGCCCAAATAGATTGAAGAGGCTATAAGGACCGGTTAAAGAAAAGATAAAGCATTTCGTTTTGAAAAGAAAGTCAAGTCAATGACATTTTTTTCCAAAAAAAAAAAAAAGAAATGGAATTCTTCAAATTAATGACGGGTTAAAAAACAATAATAATACATATTTTTTTTCGGTACAAAACATTTAAAGCTTTAAAAATGTTGAATATTCGAAAACTACTAAAAAAATTTTTACTTGCAAAATTGCTAGCATTACTTAGTTGCTAGGGATGGTTTGTATAATTTTATGTCTTGCTACAATCATCTTTGTTGCATCTACTCTGGTATATTAGATTGTACAGAGGACCACCACCAAAACAACCGAAAGATATACATGAGTGACTTCTAACGATAAGAAACACTTGCATACAAAATTGTTATACAGACTCAGAAATGCATGTGTGCTTACACATCAAGAAAAAACTTGTACTAAATTTCAGTTTTTTTACATACTTTTAGTACGGCTCTACACCAAAAGTACTAAAAACAATCCAAAATAGGAAAACCAAAACAGGAAACTTGTGAAAGTTAGTTGTAGAAACAACTACAACACTACAAAAGAAAGTAAAAACGATTTGTTTGTTTTGTATAGAAACAACAACAACACTACAAAAGAAGGTATAAATTGTATACTATAAAACGATTTGTTTGTTTTGCATAGAAACAACTACAGCAACAAAACAAGAAAAAAACAAAGATTTTTTCATGTTTAAAAAGTAATATAAGAAGCAAAAATTCCCATATTCTATTTGTTTAAATTATTCAGCTAAAAATATGAAATTTTTAAAGTAGAATAATAACGAAAACCATATCGGTCTCTTATAATTGAGAGTTCTTCTGTAAACAAGGGGCGAAAAACAACAAAAGTGAAACAAACATACATATGTAACGGGTAAGAAAACAATGATATTCTCTTTCTCTCTCTCTCTCTCTTTTAGGGTCTTTGTGGATAAATGTTTAGGTTATAATCAGTTTCATTTTATTTTTGATTATTTTAATTACGAATTCGGGATCAAGCTTAATTACAAATTTTGAATCAAGCATAATTTGAGATAAACTTCCATCTCACTTTTATTAAAGTCAATTCTGTTTTCAGACCATTTTAAGTACGGAGCACTTTTTGTACTTGATTTAAGGAAATCCGTAGTTACACTCCTATAGACACCGCTTCTTCTTGATTAGGGTACGGATTGTTTTATTTTTCTTTTCAGTGTACAAATATATACAAGCACATACATCCTTGCCATATAAGACACTAACCCTGCAAGCATTTAGAATGGTTTTGATATAAACCAGCGACAGGACGTCTCATCTTCTCTACTTGTAGACAATCTTTTTTACATTTTGCAAAAATAAATTGGTACTTTTTTCCCGGGCTTGGTTTCTTGGGCAGTCATCTAAAAAACAGCTCACTTGGCTCGTTTTGTGGTACATTTTATAGATAGATGGTAAAAGTCATTGAATTCCAGACCCACACTACACGCATGCTCCCCACCTGGACAGTACCAAGTTATTACTTTTATCACTGATCTGATTTGTGTAAATTTTAATTAAAAATTCCCTGATGATGATATTCAAAGAATATCGAAATATCGGAAACAAATAAAGAAAAATCTTACCTACAACAGACCTCGAGCTTAAGCATTTTAACTTAATAATTTTATTTTATAATTTTAAAAGATGCAACTTTTTCATCTAGATACACATTTTAGACCCTACTTATCTTATAACTAAGTTCACTTCACAGGGACACTTCCAGACGGTTCTTCTTAGTTTCGACTTTAATTGGTATTTTTAAAGAAAACGCTCTCAAGGTGAACAATGCTTTCCGACGAAGTTGTTAAAGCCAGATTATGTAGTTCGCGATAGTTTTAATAAAAAGTCGATTTTTTCAAAATCCCCTAACACAAAATGCTTGCTTTTATACAGACTTGACTTTAAATACATTAGAAAGGAACACCAATGCCATCCAATGGCAGTACCCACGAACAACATATGACCAACACACACCTTGGTATGCGTGCTTAAATGTCACTTTGCATGCTTAAGTTTCTACAGTTTGGAACTCTGTTATACTAAATAACAGTAAATGGTTAAGGGAACAATATTAAAGTCAGCGGTAAATATATTTGAAATAAAGGATAATGTTCTTTACTTTGGTATACTAAATCGGGTTTGGGTATTAAAAGTTGATTTTTTGTACAAAGAAAATTTCGACTTTGTGACAAAATCTGGACAAATTTTTTTTCTTCTTTAAATCAATCAAATTTCTGTTTTATATTTTAAATAGTTTTGAACTCAATTTTTTCTAATTAATAAGAATAAGATATCTCTTAAGGTAGTAAGTAACCTTTCCTTATTTCTAAAATACCTTTTCATTTACCATTTACTGTATATTTCGTAAATATAAATAAGAAAACTTAGTTGCCGTTTTATCAATGAGAATGCATTTCTAACTTAAGTGATGCATAAACTATACACGCACCCACTTGCTGCACAAATAGAAGAACAGTGGGACAGAAAAGATAGTCTATACTCAAACCTGTATAAATATTTGATAACGGGGTAGTCCATTCGTTTCCTAAATTGAAAAATGGTAAAACACGAAATGGATTTTGACATTAATCCAGTGAAAAATTACATTATAAGTAAACATATGGAACGCTTTATTGGACTAATTAAGAATTTTTCATTAGTCCCCGGTTTAAGAAATGTTTCATAGAATCGATAAAATGTTATTAAAACTGACTTTTTGTTATCATATTAATGAAACATTCCATTAACATAATGATGAAGAATCAAAGGTTTAAAGAATTTTTCTTCGTTATTTATATGAAAATGTTTTTGTTTTTCAACGAAATTTTTAATTTGTTCAATAACTTAAATTAATTTAATTTATGAATTCTTTTATTAGTTTAATTTATTTATTTCATTACAAATCATCAAGCTATATTATTTTTTTCGTTTATATATTCCTGTTACATCATGCTATGTTCTACTTCGATACGCTAACCTTTGAGTAAATTACTTTATTTCATTTTCCTAGTATTTTCATGATTTGTACTACTATGTTAATTTTGTGTATTAATTAACAATTTAAAGAAAAACAATTTAAGAATTTTTTGTTCTTGTTTCTTTCTCATTGTGTTTGAACCTTTTCCTAACATGTAGTTAAACTTTCTATTTCGTTATCGTAATGAATTTTTTCATTGGCATTATGAAACAGTTAAATTACCTATTTTTCCCACAAGTTTTTATGTTAACTGCCAAAAATTTAATTAAAAATATGTTTTTACAACAGTTCTGAGAAGACAATATTTTCTAATTACAGTGTGCAACAAAAAAAACCAGCCTCAACACTTGCAACTTGAAATTCAAAAAGGAGCTAATTGCAGACTCTGGTTTCTTTCCTGCAGACAAGCATAAAGCTTCGCGGGATAAGCTAGGAAATTATAAAAAAAAAAAAAAAAAATAGAGTTTAAATTGCTGGTAAATTCCACACAGTGTGAAAATAAAAGTAGACTACTAGTAGAGCAAATCTGTAAAAGGGTTTTGAAAAATTACCACGGGCTTCCGAAATATGGGCCCCTATATTTTTTGAAAAGGCGTTTGGTATAAGTCAAAAAAAATATACTAAAAGTCCTTCTGAACTAAAAAATAATTTCAGATGTCTTCAGTAGAATATTATTGCGATTCTTTTCTTAGAATATATTAACCCTCTAACACTCATTTTAAGGGGAAATTTTTGTCCTTTTTTTTAACTTCTCCACAAAAGTATAGTAAAACGTCACCCTCTAAGGGTTAAAATGTTCCACGAATATTTTCTGCATCAAATTTCACTAGGGGTCTTTCTTCTAAGACCAAAAATTGGTGCAATGTATGTAAAACGGATTTTCGAAATTCCGGGCCTTAAAATTTGAATTAATAATTGCATTACCAAAGAATGTATCATTATTCTGTAGGTCCTGCTTAAACGTTTTACGGGACAGTAAAAAGTCCTGAGTTCTAAATGATGGATTAAGCGCTAAACATGAAATTTTACCAGAAATCAGCTGAAAAGAGGACACTGTATTAGTGGCTTAAAATTAAGAAAACTTAACGCTTGAAAGCTATAAGAACCGAAACAGTAAAACCCGATGGGAAAATCATATTTTGTTGAATCGCTTTTCGATAAAATTCTATGCTTAAGCGGATATATACGGATGTTTCCCGCAGACTTTTAAGAGATTTTAGTTGTAAAGCTCCACTGTATTAAATTGCATAAAATAGTTTCGCGTTTGTAAATGTTGTCGCCATAGTCTGTTGTGTGTATTTGAGAAATTGTACTCATATGAAGTGCGATGTGTGTGTGTGTTGTGATATCGGTAGTGTTGGTGATATCGGTAGTCATGGTGTTCGTATTCTTCTGTCATTTCCACATTCATAGTTGTATGTAGCAAAGTGAACGGATGCATGTTCATGTTTAGGTGATATTTGTCGTTTTGACACCCTTTTTTTGTTGCAAGTTATAGAGTAGATGCCACATTACGAGTACTGACTGTTTGTTGTTCCTAAAGCTGTTCTTATTAAAGTTGTTTTTGTTGTGCTTTATGGAGTTTGTGTTGATATTGGAGGTAGAAGACCACTTCTTTGCTATTGCAATTTTCGTGCATTTGACTTAAATGACTTTCGTATGTAAAGCGTCACAAGCATATAAATTCGAAAAAATTGCTTTGCCATGTACATAAATATATTTATACAAATTATACTACTGTTAAAGAAGCACACACATATTTAGATGTGCAGTCGTCCCTTTGCTCCTGTTAAAAGAAGCAGATAAATACAGGGGAGTGTTTCAGATTTATAAGGGACTTCGATAAAGGGCTTTAATTTTAAAAAGTTTTAAGTTTGCTACAAAAAAAACTTCACTAAAAAAAGTGTATTTGAAAGACATTTAACTATAGAAAAGTGTAGGCGGAAGATATTTTACTATAGAAAAGTATCTTTAAAAAACTATAGAAAGTTGTCTTCATAAGACACTTTACTAAATAAAACTGTCTTCCATAGGCACTTTACTATAGAAACGTATCATCAGAAGACACTTTTCTAAAGAAACTAATCTACAAAAGTCATTTTTCTATAGAAAAGTGTCTTCGAATGACATTGAGACAAATACATACCACAGAAAAGTATCTTCAATGAACACTTTACTATAGAAACTTATTAGGGGAAGACATTCCATTAAAGAAAATTGTCTTCAAAAGAAACCTTGAAAAAGGAAAACTGTCTTCGAAAGGCCATGTACTCGAGAAAGTTATCTTCAGAAGACACTTTACTCAAAAAACTGGTTTTTAAAAGACATTTTACTATAGGAAATGTCTGCCAAAACTAGAGTTGAGAAAGTTCAAAGTTATTTAACTCGAAAAAGTTATCTTCGAAAAACACTTTACTATGGAAAAGTATTTTCGAAGGCCATTTCAATAGAGAATAGTGTCTTTGTATAACATATGACTATAAAAAGTGTCTACGTAAAACACTTAACTTAAGAAAAAAGTGTTCGAAAGACACTTTACTATAGAAAAGTGACTTTGAAAGGCCACTACTACAGGAAGGTGTCTTCGAAAGATACTTTACTAGAGAAAATACTCTTCGAAAGACAGTTACTTTACTTGAGAAAATTATCCTCAAAAGACGCCATGCTATTAAGAAGAGCTTTTGAAAGAAATCTTTGCATAAAAACCCGGCTTCGAAATACTTTTGAAGAGTACAGGAGTCTCTTCGAAAAAGACCCTCCGATAGAGCCTTGTGAAAAGAAAAGTATGTTCAAATGTAATAATAATTTGTTTGCCTAAAAATACATTTGTATTGATAAGTGTTTTTGAAAATCCAGTTTGTATAGAAAAGTGTTTTCACAGAATCATTGAAAATTTATAAAGATGGTAAAAGGGTAAATACACAACTGGTAAATACCCGGTAAATAGGGAAAATTGGGTAAGAATTGGTAAATACCCTGGTATTTACTCAAAGGGTGGGTATAAAAGTTTTGTACAAAATTTGATAAAAATTTATTATATAATTTCATCAATATAAGCATCACTAAATGTGTAAAAATGTGTATTCGAAAGTTTTATTTAATAGAAACTTTCTTCGCTAAATCAGAGATTTCGAATGTGGCTTTTACTACCTCTTGAAAAACTTTTCGTTCTGACCCTTTTTTACAGCAACCTTTTGAGCAAATGTTACTTAAATTTGTTCATTTATCTAGTAAATTTTCGACTTACTTAGAAAACAAACAATGCATGGAACTCTGTGTTATGTTCCCTTTCGGTCTTTGCAGTTGTTACAGTTTTTAGTGGTTTCAGTGGTCTTTTGTTGCAACTACTACTTATTGTCATCAAGCCACTGTTCTTCTAAATACTATTCATGACTGTTTAGTTGTGTGGCTTTTTCCAGTTTGTTTTCCTAAATGCATCTGTGTATTTGTATGTCAGTTGTTTTTTTTTTTTTTTTTCAAAAATATACCAAATCTCTGTGTGGCATTAAGTATGCATGTGTAGATATCAATGTGCGTGTTGATGCAACATATATTAGTGGATCTTTGGTTTTTTCAGTCATTCATTCATTTTGTATTTTTTTTTTTAAGTTTTTAAAATATTTCGTTGCACGTTATTTAGCATATCTGCTTTATATGTGCAAAAAAAGCTTGTTTTTCGTATTTGTTTAGTGTTTTAGTTAGAAACCAATAAATTTTCTACAATTGCATTCTAATTTGTATTTGCAACAAATTACTGGGTTGATCTCTGTCAGTGTGTGTGTGTGTGTGTGTGTGTGTTTTAGAAAAAGGCGGGGTCTTTATGTGTTATTTGTAGATTATTTGGCAAAAATACTGAATTAGTTTAAATTTATTTGCTGAAACAAGTTGAGAGTTATTTGTAGTAATTTAAATAGAAGATTTAAGGAATAAAAACAAACACTTAGAGGGAAAAGTGTAAAAATTGAAAAAAATAATGTCTTCAAAAGGGCTTTTAAAAGACCTTTTTTGTAAAGAAAAAATTTTTTAAATTGCTTAGTATAGAAAAGTGTGTTCGGAACACATTGGAATGACACTTTTGATTTAAACGCTTTCTCCAAAGACTCTTTTGCATAAAAAATTGTCTTCGACACACTCATTTATATAAAAAAGTTTCATCAAAAGGTACCTTTGGATAGAAAAGTATTCGTATATTACTTTTTTTTTAATTGTCTTCAAAATGTACCTTTGCAAAACAAAGTGTTTGAATGGTACTTTTGCATAGAAAAGTGTCTTCGAAAGACCCTTTTGCTCAGAAAAGTGTCTTCAAAAGGTACCTTTGCAAGGAAAAGCGTTTGAATGGTATCTTCAAAAGGTACGTTTGTATAGAAAAGTGTTCGAATAGTACTTTTTATAGGAAATTGTCTTCGAAATACTCTTTTGCACAGAAAAGTGTCTTCATAAGGTACACAGAAAAAAATAACAAAAGTTATTAAGTAATTAAAGAAAATTTGTAAAATCTTTTTAATAATTTTAACAAATTCTTTGATTAACATGTTTTTAAATTGTCATATTAACAATTTGTTTTTTTTTAGAAAATAAATGTGTATATCATTAAAAAAATATTTTGTGTCAAAAAGAAAAACCATAAAATAAAATTCTTTTTTTTCCATTTTAAATCTTTAAAAGAATGAACGATGTGGAGGTTGTTCTGAAATTTTACCAATCTATACGGTCAGTTAACTTATTATTAAATTTTTCATAAATAAATTTTAACGGGGTTTCTATAAATTCTAGCTTTCCAAATAATGCTATTAATGATGGCAAGATTCCGTTTTGTGTTGATGGCAGAAACTCGCATGCAGGACTATGTTTGTTCCTTTATCCGTTATAATGGTTTTTGTGATGTAATTTTTTATGAATTTTACTAAAACGATAATAAAAACAACTTTTAAATGCATCTTTAATTTCAATTTAGTTAGTAACAAAGTATTTTGTTAATATGACAATTTAGTAATAAAAATTTATATTTAATTGTTAACAAATATTTTATTCAATATTACAAACTCATTGTTGAAAATATTTGTTGAATTTTAACAATTTTCATTAACAAAATAGTTGTTTGTATTTACAAATTCAGTTGTTGGTGCCTTTTCAATTAAAAAATTAATTGTATTGACGAATTTGGTATTCAATATGACAATTGATTTGTCGTAATTTTTTTATGTGTACGTTTGCATAAAAAAGTGTTCGAGTAGTAATTTTGCACAAAAAATTGTTATTGAAAGACTCGTTTACATAAAAAAGCGTCTTAGAAATAAAATCTTTTGAATAGAAAAGTGTCTTCGGAATACTCTTTTGCATAGAAAAGTGTATTCAAAAGGTACGTTTACATAGAAGAGTGTTTAAGTGGTACTTTCGCATAAAAAAGTGTTTTTGGAAAACTCTTTTGAATAGAAAAGTGCCTACAAAATACTCTTTTGCATAGAAAAGTGTTCTAGTGGTACTTTCTCATAGAAAAGTGTTTTTGAAAAATTCTTATGAATAGAAAATTGCCTTAAAAATACTCTTTTACATAGAAAAGTGTCTTCGAAATACTCATTTGCAAAAAAAAGTCTCTTCAAAAGGTACCTTTGCTTAGAAAAGTGTTCTAGTGGTACTTTTGCATAGAAAAGTGCTCGAGGTGTACTTTTGCATATAAAATTGGCTTCGAAAGACTCTTTGGCATAGAAAGATGTCTTCTAAAGACACTTCTGCATAAAAAATTGTCTTCAAAAGGTACTTTTGCTTAGAAAAGTGTCTTGGAGAGGTACTTTTGCTTAGAAAAGTGTTGCCAAAGAAAATTTTCTTTAAAATACAGTTTTGCATAGAAAAGTGTCTTCAAAAGGTACTTTTGCGTAGAAAAGTGTCTTCAAAAGTCTCTTTTGCTTTTTAAAGTTTTTAATTACACTTTTGCTATGCAAAGTGTCTTCATACAATTGTATTAATACCATTAACAACTAAAAAACCTTCAGACTATTCCGCCACACTTGAAACAACTTGCATAACAGACTTGCATCAATAATAGCAATATTGATCCTGATCAACATGAACACCAACATTGTAATTATCATGTACAACGAAATCAACAACAATATTATTCTGTCATTGAAGTTTAAATTTAAAACTGCTTTGCGTTGTCCTGGTATTATTGCAACTGTTGTTGCCCATGTTGTTGTTAATTAAATTTACATAATGTTAATAAAATTGATTGAATTCAATTGTAAAAATGTTTGCAATAAATTAAACTTTCATAAGCATGCAAATAAAAGAGAATTATCTACAAATGTATTTTAATGGGTGTGATTGAATGATTTGTATTTCTATATTTCTATAGAGAGCAGATAGTGATGACATATTTTTGTAGTGTCAATGGTAAATTTGTTGCTTAACAAATGCAAAAACCATGTTTAACACTTGTTCTTTTTTAATTCATTTGGGAATTACGTGGTAGTTAATACACCAGAAAATAATAGAATTTATTAGAAATATGGTTGTATTTTTTTTTTTTATTATTGCGAAAGCAGACCTTGTGTCTATGTATGTTTTTAAATAGTCAGAAAACACCTAAGTGCGATAAAATCATAGTTGTTATTGCTAATACTAATGCAATTATAGAGGATTTTCGTGTATAAGTGTTTGCACATTGCTACAGTGTCTGTTAATAAAGTTTTAAATTTTTCAGTAAAAAAAAGGCAAAATTCTATTTTTAAGGGCAATTATTTCGAGAAATATACTTTTTCATAGAAATTAGTTAGAGGCACTTCACTGTCTTTCTTATTGATTTAAAAAGGCGTCGCTTTTGATGTAACTTTGCTACAACCAAATCTCTATCGAAGACACATTTCCTAGCAAACTGTCTTTCATAGACACTTTTCTATTATAAGTATGTGTTTCTAATAGACTATTCTTAAAGTGAGAGTTGTTCGAAGACAAATTTCCATAGAAACATTGCATTTGTAGGAAGACAATTTTGTATTCTAGAATTTTCTGTACTTTATTTTGCCCTTTACTGCTTGTCTATCTGAGTTTGCTTTATTTAATGTACTGAATTGTATAATGTTAATAAAATTTTCTAATCAACATGATTGTTATGTTGTATTATAAAAATCTCTGAGGTGCTTTCTAACAACAATTGCAACTAAATAGATTTCAATTTAAATGATGAAACAGTAAATCAGCAACAGTAAGAAATACCAATATATATGCATGTATATACATTATTATACATACATATAAATATATAAATATATATTTTTTTTTAAAGATATGTTATATATAGAAGAAAGTCTACGCATCAACTAAATATGTGTTTCCCATAAAACAGCCATCTTACATTAAGTATTATAAATCCGAAAGTATGTTTATATTTATTTATATATATTATTTTCTGTTGATTCTACGAGAATCCTGGGGTTATCAAAAATTCCCTCCACTTGAATCTATCCGATTCCAACCCTTGCTTTGTTTTCTCTATTTGACCAACCCAATGTGTGGGATGCCTACGACGTCCTTCCACACAGTGGCAGTTTTAGTGATATCGCCGTCTGGTTTTCTCATTACAACTTCCTCTTTCGAATTTCACCTTTAATAGGGATTTGGTTTGTTCTTCGGCATAAGCTTCGCCCAGAAAATTGTCATGATTCACTTATTTACTTGAACTTTTTTACGTATGAAAAATTATAAGTTAACATTTTTCTTAAAATAACAACTGAAATAATTGTATATAATTTCTATGTATAATTTTCATGCTCCCTTTTTAAGAATACAAAAAAAATTTGTTATTAATTCTATTTTTACAACAAGCCATTTCTTGACTTGATCTTATATAATTATTTCTAATGACAAATACTTTATTTTTACTGCGTGTATTTACAAAAAGAAAGCAGAATTTTTTTTAATAGTTACTCAACGTTTTTCTTAATTTTATAAGTGTTTTGTTCTCCTCCTTAACAATGCCTTAAATGTTTTGTGAATGTGCGTTTTTTTTTTTTTGTAAACGTCTAATTAACTGCAATTAATTTTCACTTTATACAAATCAATTAAGCCAACGCTGATTCAGACACATACATACACTTCAATTCAGCAACAACGACTTATACGCATTAAATGGAGTAAGAAACTCTCCAACTTACACGTTCATTAAGTTGCACGCATTTAACAATGGCACACATGTTTGACGTAAGTGAATGAATGAGACGACAAAATGTCAGAAAATAGAAATGAAATACCCAACTACAAGAACACACACTCACACGCACTAGCTAAGAGGCTTTTCACTTACACACAAACAGAGAAGCAGGCATGCACACATTGTTTGTGAATTGATATTATTGTGGAAATGTATGTAAATTAATGCTTTGGAAAATTTAAGGGAAATTAGCAAAATTACTCTTACAAAGCTACTTAGTTTCTCTAGAAAATTATTTTCTTTAGCCAAAACAATTTTTTATAGAATTTTTCGCTTTAAAAAAATCAAGTTTTTATTAAAAATTTATTTCATAAATAGAAAAGTTTTTGGGAAATTTCTTTTATAAAGGGACCAATTTATTATAGAAAATGTATCTTTATAAAATAACCAATTTTCTATTGGAAATATCTCTATTGAAAATTTCTCTTCCAAAGAGAAAAAGACCAATTTCTGTCCAATGTCTTTCAAAAAAATACTAATTTTCAAAAATAACCAACTTTCTATTGGAAAATTCGTTAATAACCAACAACCCTTCTATAGAAAACTTCTCTCCCAAAGAGATAAATTTTTTTATAAAAAACCCCCTCTCACAAAGGGTACAATATACTATAAAAATTTTTTGGTCTAAAATAAGTTCTTTTGCAAAACCCTGAATTTCTTTATTTTAATTTATTTTAAAGCAAAATAAAAAATTTCAACTTTAAAGAGAAAAAACTTCCAATTAAAATGTCTCTTTCTAAAAGCGGCAATTTTCTTTAAAAAAAAATTAAGAGATTTTTTGTTTAACGGAAAAGGTTTTCCTAAAAAACGTAAAAATTTCTATAGAAAATATTTTATTTTGAGAGAGGCAAATTTTCTATAAAAAATTCTATTTTAGAGAGATGAATTTTTTATGGGAAATTTCGGTTTTAATAAAACGAATTATGGCTGGAAAAATTTTCTATTTAAGAGATGAAAAAAGTTTTCTCTTATTTTAAAGAAATCAATTTTCAATAGAAACTTCTTATTCTTCTTATCTTATGTCGTGTCAACAATTTTATTCCAGAAAAATAATTTAATTTAAAAATAAATTTCTTGACACTTTTTTTCTAGTTAACGTTCATTATCATACATTCATTCACACATATTGTCATAACTTTTAACACCTTTTTATTTTCATAAATTTTATCTTAATGTAGGAGAAACAAAACTGAAATGTCAGCAAGAGACAAGAGTAAAGCAAACCAAAGAAACATCTTAAAAGCCAAAATTCATATGCAAACAGGCTGAAATCCAAACAGAGCAGAAAAGAAGACACCAACACATTTGCACTAATAAATATATTTTCCAGCAGAGCACCAGCAACAAAAGGGCTGACAACAGGCAGTTTTACAATATCATTATTTTGCAGCATAAACAATTTTATAAAAAAAAAAAAAATGAAAAAAAAATTCAACATAAATAGAGACACATGCCCCATACTGATTCAAAAGAAGAAGAAATATTCTTTCGCACAAAAGGGTCATGCTGATGATGACTGATGCATTCATGAATTGCTCTCTTTTCACAAATTTATAAACGGTAGTGTTGTTGTCTTTGGTTTATGCATTTACAATTAAAAAAACACTGTTTTTAACATCACCTTTTTTTAACCCTTTTGAAATAAAGCCAGTCAAACGCCCCTTTTAAACTCTGGCTCTTACCCGCCTGAAAGATGACAACAAAATCAACAACATGTCATAACATCAAAAAAATATAAAAATGTTTAAACACAAAACAAACAAGAGCTCAGAAACACCTACACATACAAACACATAATTTTAAACAAAAAATATCTGTTTATGTTGGTGTAAAAAATTGTATATAAAATTTGCTGCTTCTACCGGAAATTTGTTTCAGCATTAAAAATATTAAATTTACAGCTACATCCATACAAACACATATAGCAGTCTCATAAATACTCACATACATACTTGCTGCTGTTTTCCATATGCATCTACTTCAGCATGATGTACTTGATGAATACGCCTGACACCTTGAGTGTCATTTAATGTGTATGTGACATTTTCATTATTATTCTTATGCACAACAAAACAGCAGCATAAAAAGAGGTAAATATTGCTGAAAACCAAAATTCACATTCCTTAACTGTTGCATACTTATGAGATCATAAAAAAAATACAATTTAAAACATACTTAAAGGCGTAAAACTAAGAAAACTGATGACAAAGTTTGACAATAAAAATAATTATGTTTTTCTTTTATCAAATAGAATCTGGGAATTTATTTCTCATGGTGAGTACATTTATTATATACATTTTTATATTATTCGAATGTGTATTCTAAGTCAAATTACAATCCTCAAAAGCTGAAAACATTATGAAGACGACAAGATCGTGGTAAAAACGAGAATTCATTCATTCGTCTATAGACGAATATTCTCGTGCTAAACTACGTAATTTTCTTTTAATTGCAAAAATTTACTGCCCCATTTAAGGATCTCATAGACAGGGTTATTAGAGAAAACTATTTTTGAACTAATTCAAATTTATGCTTTCTTTCAGAAAGAAAAACACTAGGTATAAATCAAGTTTTTTATAATTACTTTAAGTACGAGTCGTACTTAAAAATTCAAGTACGAATAATACTAAAACGTACTCAAAACAATCCTAAATGGGCTATAAATAAGTATAAAATTCTTAAATCAAATAAAAAAAAAGATAAAACTTTTCGTTTTCATTTAGTTTATATTTTTGTTAAATATGTACATAAGATTTCTAAAGTAAAACCATATCGGGCATGATGTTGGTGTTTTATCATTCTGTAAGGTGAAAAACGGGTAAGTAAATCAATAATAATAATTTTTGCTTTCTAATTAGAGATACAGTCAACTTTATTAGACCTGAATCAAGCGCATTTGGATTAAAACTATTTTAGAATTCTTGAATCAAGCGCATTTTGAGATTGATTCAATCTTAGTTTTACTTAAATCTATCTCGTTTTCGGATTATTTCAAGTACGAAATCGGGATTGACCACCCACTTTACCACCACTAGTGGTGAATGAGCAAAATTGGTTCAGTATGATCAGAGTTATGAATCAAATTGTTGAACCACCACCCTAAAAAATTTATAATTTTTTAACAAAAACTAACATAAATGGTAGAATAATGCACGGAATGATATAAGATTTTGCACAAAGTCGATTTGTTTGACTATAAATCACACTGTAAATTTCATTAAGATCGGTAAATAGTTTACCTAGGCCTCCCACACCTGAAATATTCGAACGGTTGTTGGAGGGTATCAAAGATTCGGCACGGCAATAGATGTTTTCTTTTTGAAGAAATTTCCAATAGAAAATAAATGTTTCCTATCAAAAGAAATTTTGTACAAAACATTGGCCTCTTGTTAGAAAAAATGTTCACATTTCTATAGATTATTTTTCTTTCTAAGAGAAATCTTTAAAAAAACTGTGTCTTTTTCAAGTTAAATTTTTAATTGAAAATTTGTATCTTTTCAAGAGAAATTTTAAAAAAATCGTAAACAAAATAGTTTTCAATAGAAAATTGACTTTTTCCATTTAACAAGAGCACTTTTTAAAAATCTGTTCATTTTTTTTTTTTTTTTTTTGTTAGTTTTGCCAATTCCAAAACCATTTGTTGGCTAAAAATTACTTAATATGGTTTATTTTGTGCAGTTCTTATTATTATTTTTGTGTTACGTTTGTCTTGCTTGACATTGACAAATAATGAAAGTCCTGACAAAAGAACGCAATGTGCTCACCTACACACATACACCAACAAAATTCCCAGTAAACTGGTAATAATGCTACCAATAGAAAGCTTAATGCGATAAAAAAAAATTTGAAATAAGAAAAAAATATGACGCGTCCATTGTCACAACCTGCCCGGAACATACAAGCACCATTACAGCCAAATAAAACAAAAAAAAAAGCGCATAAATACAGTCGCATAAAAAATCATCCAAGCGTAGTTTTACTTGTGTGTAAAAGCCCTTTCCAATTCTTACCATAAGCTTAACTACTCCACGTTATTTAAGCATTGTGCATGTGTCAAAATTGGTGCCACAATGTCCGCATTTTGCAAAATGAATAAAAAAAATCCGGGAAAAATAATGCAAACAGGGAAAAATCAACACAGATGATGGCATGGAAAAACAAATAAGAAAAAAATGAGACAAATGTTAAAATATCACACAAACCAAAAGACAGCACAAAAGTAAATTCAAGATTCTTCTGCTCAGGTAGTAACGTCATTTCCAAAGACTTTTAGGAATCAGAAAAAAAACTCAAACTTAAGCTTTATGACAAAAACTTGCACCCTTGTATTAAGTTTAATTTGTTTTCCTTTGCATCAGCTCTCTACTTTTATCTATTTGATTTTGTCATCAATGTAGCTTACGTTGGTTGCTCTACTTCATAAGGTAAGTGAATATTAAAGCAACAAAACGGAAACACATATGATCAGGGCTGCCAGATAAATTTGTAAAAAAATCTTCAATTTCCCGAGAAAACATAAAAAAGTCGTTTTTCTCGTTTTGAAAAATCGTCAAAGAATTCGGATAACTTAATATTTAGTTTTCTTTTACCAATTTTTGTTCGATCCTGTAAGCTGGGTGGGTATTTATTTTATTTACATATGAGATCCAAATCAAAATATATAAAATTTGTTTTTGTATAAGTTAATCATTCCGTTTGCAACTTCTACAATATTAACCATGCACCCTATTAAGTCTTGTTTGAAATGGGGTTTCCAAAGACGAACCAGGTTCTTATGTTTTTATATCATGTGTAGTCTGGAATAGTTTGCTGTCAAAACTTAATTATTAGCAAATGACCACAATTGCTTTTGATTTGTACTAATTAATTTCTAATGTTTACCTATAAACCTTAAATTTTTGATGTCTTCTTATAATCATTGAACTTTGCTACTTATTTTTAACCTGAAATAATTTTAATAAAATACTGATAGTGAAAATTAAGAAAATAGGTTCATAAATGAACGAGTAATAGAAAAATATCTCATTCTTTTCCTCGACAATTTGCTCAAAATCGTCAATTTGTGCTAGCGCAAGCCAATTTGGCCCACATATTTTTTTATAATTTTTAATACAATTGTGAAGGGTATATAATATTCGACCCAGCCGTATATTAGACTTTAGCTTGTTGTTTTGTTTAAATTGACTTGACTCAAAATTCCCTCTTTATTGGCAGAAAACTGCAGTAACGGTTTAATGTTCTGATTACATTAAGCATCTCGCCTATCGTGAATACAAAGTGAACAGTTTTTTCCTTTAAAATTTTGCTTCTCTTCATTATTTTTATTGTTTACCAAATTTGTTCTGTGCTGCTTAATATGTAAACATATAAAAACATTAAAAGTTTCCTTTTTTTGAAGACTGAATAAAATCGTCACTTTTAGAAAAAAATCAGAAAATCGGCATATGGCTTATTTCGGAACAAAAAATCTTCAAAATTACGATAAATAGTCAAATCCGGCAGCCCTGCATATGAGGAATAGAGCTTTACTTTTCTCTTTGTAAGAGGAATTTCTCATTTACCAATCAAGTCACTTTGTAAAAGAAATCTTCAAGAGAAATTATGTATCTTCGAATATTTTAACAAAAGTTGGGTTGCTTTGTAAATGCAAATTTCTTCAGAGTTTCTTAGCAAGAGAACTATTTTATTGGAATTAGCCCTCTTTGTAAGGAAAGTTTCTATAAAAAATTGGCTTTTTTGTTGGGAAAGTTTACTTTAAAAAATAAGTTTTTTGTAAAAAAAAAATTAACTATAAAAATTAGTCTATTTGTAAGACAAATTTTCGTAGACAGTTTGTCTCTCAGAGAAAGAAAATGTCTTTAGAAAATTTTTCTCTTTAAAAAAGAACTATTGTATAGAAATTTGCTCTATATAATGCTAGGAACACAACTGGGACGAACGACGAATTTCGTCCAGCACGACGAATTATTCGGAAGAAATTCGCTGTATAAATTCGGCGTATGAAACACAATAACGACGAGAAAACAAAATGGAAATAAAATATTTAACCAAAATACGTTTTTACTGTTAATTTTTTTTCAATTTTTATTTTATAATTTTACAATTTCTAAGGTAAAATGTAACTTTATTTACTAAAACACTTACCATTTTGAAACAATATGGCTACCCAGTACTGATTTGTTCGTCGTACGCCGGCGTAAGAATTAGAATTAAATCTATTTAAAATTTGAAACGTCCAGCGAATTTTCGTCGGCGCCCTGATTGTGTGCATTTTCATATACCTAAATATTTTGTATTTTAGGCGACGAATATTCGCTGCCAAAAATTCGTCGTTCGTCCCAGTTGTGTTCCTAGCATAAAGCGAAATTTTTTATAATAAATTTGTCTCTTTAAAATATAAATTTTCTGCAGAAAATTGGCCGAATTTCAAGAGACAGAATTTGAGAATTTGTTTCCTTTAAAGACAAATTTTCTTAACAAAATTTTTGAATTTTAAAGAAATTGAAAAATGTCTGTTTTAACAATAATTTTTTATAGAAAATTTTTCTCTTTTAATTTTTCATAGAAAATTTGTATTTTTTAAAGATAAATTTTGCAAAGAATATTTGTCTTTTTTAAAGAAATATTCCTTAAAAAAAATATCTTTTTTAAAGAGAAATTTTTAAAAATTTAAAAAATATTTAGAATTGTGGTTATTTTGTTGAACTATTTATGGTTTTTAATCCAATTTTTTTTTAATTTTTAATCAGGCTTAAGTTCATCAAATTTAATTTTCATTTAAAAAATGTTTTTAAAAAATGTTTTAAGAAAAATTTTCTTTTCTAAAGAGAAATATTGTATAGATAGAATTTGTATCTTGATAAAAGAGAAATCTTTTTATTAAATTTGTGTTGCAGAAATTTTGTCTCCTTTAAAGAGAATTTATTTTAAAGAAAATTTGTCTTTTAATCCAAATTTTTAAATTTTAAAAAAAAATTAGTTGGTTTTAAAAAGAAATTTTATATTAAAAATGTATCTTTTTTAAAGAGTAAGTAAAATTTTTCTTTTTTAATAGAAATTTTTTATAAATTTATTTTAAGAGAATTTATCTTTTTTAAATAGACCTTTGTTATTAAACTTGTCTCTTTAATACAGAATTTTTTATAGAACTTTTGTCTATTTTATTAAGAAATTTGCTATAGAAAGTCTCCTTTAAAGAGAATTTTTGTTAAAGAAATTTTATCTTTGAAAGAAATATTTTTTTGAACTTAAATTTATCGTTTTTGAAAAAAGTTTTTAAGGGAAGTTGTCATTTTTAAACAGAAAATTTAGATGAAAAATTGTTTCTTTTAAAAGAGAAACGTTTTATGGAAAATTTGTCTTTTTAACAATAAATGCAACTTTGTAAGATAAATATTTTGTAGAAAATTTATCTATTTGTATGAAAAATTTCAATAGAAATTCAATTCAATCAAATCTTTTCTTTGAAAGGAAAATTTTTGTGTAAAAAATTGTTCTCTTTTAAAGAAATTTCTAAAAAATTCTTTGTAGAAAAAAATTCTCTTTTTAAGGAAATTTCTTGTAGAAAATGTGTTCTGTTGCTAAGAGAAACTTTCATTTTATTTGACGATCTCTCTTAAAAAGTTGCTACTACAAACATATATATTTATGATATGACTTTCTGGCCTTGGCGTTTCAGATGGCCATCATAGTGAAAGTTTAAAAATTGTGAGACGTCAGATATTTTTAGCTGTATTGGTTTTTTTTTCTCTCAAGAGTCATTTAAGGCTTTTCCCTACTGCGATTTTTTTAATTCACTGATTATCAAAATTGTAAAGACGTCTTGCCACTGCAACATCACTTTATATTTTTTTTTTCAAACAACAACTGCAAAGCCATTTCTAAAGTTAAATTTTTTGTTGTGGGAGAAGACAAAATATTAAAAAAGGGGTTGGCTAAAATAGCATGACGTTAAATACAGAACTAAATGTACAGGAAATTTTATATTTAGAAAATATCATTTATTTAATGGAATGTAAATTTTTAGCTTTAACTTATTTTTTCAGTTTTATGAAATAGAAAAAATGTATTTTTCATAAGAAAAGACTATTTCATGAAGTGCTTTTTGAAGGATGAGAAGTCGGCTGTGTGGGACTTATTTTTTTAATATATTTAAAGACGTTTTTAGTTTTTCTTGAATCAAACCAGGAGTTTTCATGATTACATATAAAAATTGAATACAGATGTTTAAAGCCAAAAAACCCAAGTTGATTTTTAATCTTAGTAATTGTTGCGATCAGGATATTTGTTCATATTGTCATAAAAATTTCTATTGTGAAAGGGTGTAGTTTTAAAATTAAAAAAAAATATATATTTAGATTTCATTTTTATAGACACTTCTCAATCAATCGAAGTGATTTAAGCATGTGTAAGTAGTTGTCCTGGACACTCAGCCTTTCACTTAAGATTTGTTTTAGCAAACTAACAAAAGATGAGTGTTACATTGTGGTGATTCTGCTACAGTTGTTGTAAGTACAATTTGAAAACAACTTATCAATTGAATCGAATTTGTTTATGCTTCGTCTGTCATTGGTTTTACACTTAATCGCACACACACGCACATTTACATATGCTGAATTAAAAACAAGGTGTATGAGTGAAAAACTGTCCGTGTGTGGTACAAAGTAATTGTCAATATACAAAGTGTAAGAATAAAAAAGAAGAGCCAAGCCACTCTTACAAATCTGTACACATTTGTTGTGGTTTATCTAACTAAATTTTACCTTGATTTTATATGATTGCATTTCAATTTTTTAAGGGTTTGGTATGGTCGTTCACACACAAAGACGACAAACAAATATTTGTCCAGTATTGTAGTTCGACTTGAGTGTCAATGATTTTGTTTGTGAGTGTATGTTTTTGAAAAGAAAAGCTTTTTTTGTTGCAAAGATTTGATTGACTTTGTGGTTGAATGAATTTTATTTAGTGTTGAGAATTCATTTATTGGTGTCATGCTCTCATACCTAAGATAATAATAAAACAAAACCATTTCATTAAAGGAATTACACAAAACCTCAAAATTTAGATGGAAAATGTAAAAATTATTTAAACTCTTAAGTCAATGTAAAAATACACACACCAAGACTATCTGAGGTAGGGTAGTTTTAGTGAATATGGCAAGATTTTTTTTCGAAATTCTGGAAATGTTGTTAAAGTTTAAGCTCAATCGGACTATGCCTTCCTGTGCCGAAAAAGCCCTAAAGTTTTAGGAAATTACTGTTTTTCACGAAATAGCGCCATGTTTCTTCTTTTAGCTGATGAATGCCATCATTTATAACAATAAATTTACTATCAAATGAAAGGTAATTTTAATGACTTAACATTAAATTCTAACACACTTTCTTCAAAAATATATAATACAAAGAGAAACAAAAAGTTATCAAATTTGTATTAACGTAATAACTACAACTTTTACACATTATTTCCTCATATAATCTGGCATATCTAGAATTAGTCGACAGTTTGGTTCTAACTTAGTTAATTTCTTATTCATATTTACTACAAAATGTTCAAGCAGAAATTACAAATCGGGGAGTCCCCAGTTTGATTTTGGCGTGGCGCTTGTAATGTTACTTTAAGAGAAATATTCATTTAAAGGTTGTTGTGTTGGCGTTATTTCGTGAAAAACAGTCATTTTCTAAAACTTTGGGACTCTTTCGGCACGGGAAAGCAAAGTCCGAAAAAGCTAAAATTTTCGCAATTGTATTTTAACACTAAATTGAATTATTCTAGATGTGAGCCCCTTTCAAATTCGAAAATCGATTTTGAAAAACCACCCTAATCTGAGGGTAGTTTAATGGAGGAAATTTGTTCAATAGAAAAATGTTTCCTTTTCAAGAAAACTTTTTTGCGAAACAGCTGACAGTTTTTGAAAATTGTTGTGCTAATTCCACAAACATGTAAACCGTACAAAACGGTGCATTTTAATGGATGTTGTAGGCTGCTCTTACTTTATATGCAGCAAAATTGAACAAAGTTTTGCGATAAAACTTCGATTAGTTTTTTTAAAAGTAAATTTAGATAATTTGGAAGCGTTGTTAAGCGAGAATAAATATTGATCAGTATCAGTAGGGATGAGATTTTCATGCACTAAAAAAAATCGAAAATATGCACTAAAAATTCAAAATATGCACCAAAAAAAAAAAAAAATATGCACAAAAAACTTAAAGCAATTCCATAATCGTTTTTTAATTATACTTAAAACAGAAATATAAAAAATTCAGTCTATTGTTATTTAGATCCCACTTTGATTCCAGATCAGATCAATTAATTTTATTTTGTGAAATCATTAATTCTTTTTGCAAAACATTTGGAATTTTTTTTTAATTTGTTGAACTCTTCTTTCTTCCATATTGTTAATTTTACTTTCTGCAATATCAGTTAATTTGACTTGAGTATTAAGTCAACTAAATCCCTTCTAATAAGTTATATAAGTTATATATCCGTAATTAGAGAATACAAATGCTAATTGGCTTCTGATGTTATTTAAATTAATATTTCTTTGACTTTTTTTAATTTCATAATCATCGGTATTAACAATGGGTTCTAACATTCTTAAATTTCTCAAAATTTTTTGAATAGAATTTTGGAGCGTCTAGCCAGGCATTAATCTCGTTACATTTCATTAAAAATTGCAATGTCATCGAATTGGCTTCTTATTTCCTCTGCAACACGGTATAACCCATGTGCCAAGCAAGTAACTTGTTACAGTTTTGAATAAAATATAGTAACACCCATTGAAAGCCTTACCTATGTAAGGTGCTGCATCGGCTTAAAATAGAAGGATCTTTTGTCGAAATTTAGAAAACTTTGTATTTAAAGCAAAGCTTTAAAATAATTTATTTATTGATTTTAAAATTTTTTTAGAAGTTTTTAAACATTTTTTTAAGAACTTTTTTTATAATATCGAAATTAAAAAAAAACACACAAAATATGCAAAAACATGCATTTAAAAACTAAATATGCAAAAATATGCATTTTTACCAAAATATGCAACAATATGCAAAAACAAATCAATGCCATTTTTACGCAAATTTATTGATTCGAAAAGAATTCTTAGACTTTCGACAAAAAACATGAATTTGCATGGAAATCGCATCCCTACTGATCAGAAATGTCCAAAGTTGAGAGCATTATGCCAATTCATAAGTTCTATCAGGCTAAAAATATTTCGGATATTGTTAAAAAACTTACCCCAATCCCAGAATATGTTAATTTAATTTATCTTAAAACATGCTTAATATTTACCTGCAAAGAAATAAACAAACAAAAAATATGGGGAATTAAAATCTGCAAAAATTAAAGTTTTAAGACATTATTCTGAAATTTGTTCTTATAATTAATTTGTTTTCAAAAGGCAACTTATTACTTCCACAAGTTTTGTTGTCATATTTTTCTTTATAATCACTGTTTAATTTTCCACTTTAACGTCCATAATTGTAATTATCTTGTTTAGGTGCAGTTTCTTTTTTTTTCGTTATTGGCCAACATCATTAGCCAGCCAAGTAATTAAAAACTTTAATACAAATTGCTTAGAAAAAAAAATAAAGAAACATTGAAAACTTAAATTTTTTTCATTGAAAAAATAAATTTTATGTATATTTTTGCTATAACTTGGCATCTTTCAAGACTAGCAAAAAAGGAAGATAAAAAAGAAAGTGAAGAATATTTTATAGTGTTTGCATTTGAATATTAGCAGAAGAAGGGGTGAGAAAGAAATATCCATGAAGTGTAAAATAAACTTTCGCTAATTTATAATGACAACATTACTGGCAACATGTACACAATTTTTTTTTTTTTTTTGTAGTCGGTAATGTTGTTGACAACATCAACTAGCGACAGGCTACATTGCACTACAACTGTATCAATATTTGAGTGATAAAGTTTGTTGCATTAATGTATTTTAAGTGTTGGCCTTCGTTTCGTTAATAAAACACCTGATGCTTAAAAAGCCATACATCATTTTAGTTGTATTTTTGAAGGATGTTCATAATGTACATGTATGTGTTCGTTGTGAGAGTATACTTTTTGAGGCAAATAGTATAAATTGATTTTTTTTTTAGAAAATACAATTTTCATAGTCAAGCTTAAATGAATTGCCAAGTAAACGCAGCAGAGGGCAAATAATGGGCATCGGTTTGTCTTTGGTAAACAAATCAAAGAGTTTTCTATAGAAAACTTCTTTTTAAACAAATAAATTTTTCTTAGAACTGGGAATGTTTAAAAGAGAAAAATTTATTACAAAAAAATTCTCTCCCAAATAGCCAGATTTCTCTAACAAATTCAATTACTTTTTACATAGAAAATGTAGCTTAGAAACGATATATTCCAATAGGAAAAATTAATTTCAATATATATCTAGGCAATTCACAAAGTGTTCTATTGTGTAATATTTGTTGTATTTGCCATGACTTTATGAATTTTAATTTCATAAAATTATAGCAAATACTTCAAATTTAATTTTCATTAAATTATTTTTATGAAGAAAGGAATTTTACATTATGAAATTAATTAAAATTTATTGATAATTTTTCATTCTTGACTGAACTGGGAATCGAACCCAGGTTTTCACGGACAGGTTTCCCTAGCATGTTTCGGTTGCAAACACACAATATCTTTAGAGGGGATTGCGGTTTAGCACTCACTTCCATTGACGCCATTTCTGTAACGATGAGACTAATTTTTTATAGAACTTCTTTTATTTTCAAAGAGACATATTTACTCGAGAAGATTTCTTTTACAAAGAGAAATTTCTATCAAAGAAAACAAATTCTCAAAAAAATTTCTCTCACAGATAGACCTATTTTCTATAGAACATTGCACTTGCCAGGAGATAATTTTTAAATTAAAATTTTCATAAACAAAAACACTTATTCGCTAGAGAAAGTTAATCTTACAATGCAGACCATTTTTCATAGAAAAGTTTTTTCTTAAAAGAATACATCTCGTACAAACCGACCAATTTTCTATAGAAAGTTACTCATAAGTATGTAGTTATTTTTCTTATCTCTGATTTTATATTCCACATTTTTTTTTTGTAAATACATACTTATTTTCTTTAATAATTACTCTTTTCAAAATACCAATTTTCTGTTAGAAATTTAGCTTTTAAAGATACCAAATTTACAAATAGAATTGTTTGTGAAGAGATATAAATTTTTCTAGAATGTTTCGTTTAAAGGCAGCTTTGGCAGTTTTGGGATTCAGGTATATTATTTTGCTCTTTTTCTTAGAAGAGAGATTAAAAACGAAATGTTTTAGTTTTTTTACTTTTAGTTGACATTATGTGTCAAATAGTATTGTTACTTTTTCTCGCATAAAACTAATGGATTTTGCGAAAATATTTTTTTTCAAGTTCTCATATGTAAAATATCCTTGTAAAGCATTGAAAAAAGGAAGGAGAATTAAATACTATAATAACTGCTTTATGGGAAATGAAGGCAATGATAATGTAACACTTTTATACACACATCATTGTAAGAAAAAAAAATGAATAAAACACAAAACGTAAAGCTGCTTTAGCCAATGATGATAAAAATAATGATAACATTAAAACGAGGGGTAGTTAAAATTAAAATTCATATGATTGCTATGACTCCAGTGCTCCTTGCTTTTCAGTTCAAAGCGAATTGTAAATTTTTTAAAAGTTTTAATAATTTTCTTTTAATTTTTACTTCCCTCGTATATTGTTTTATGTATTTAAATGTGTATTATACTCGCATCTATATGTGTTCAGTTTTTTTTTTTTTTTTGATATTCTCGTAAAATTGTAATGTATTTAAAAGAAAATTTAATGCATTTGCCACATGCATTAATCACTTTTGATGCTCAACAGTCAACACACATACACTTAAATTCTCAGGAACACACACAAACAAGAACACTCTTACAAGCACATCATGCATCTACGACAATGAGCTACAAATGCACACAAGTAAAGTGTGTTCACAATGCTCCTGTTCGTATTGTTGTAGCACAATGTAGCAATAGCAAACCAACATCACATAGCCAGTCTTGTCATCAGCAGCATACGAAAGTAGCACTTTTTCCCTTTTAACATTTTTCGTTGTAGTTATAGTAATTTTTTTTATGTGTACTTTAGTATGAGTCGAAAACGTGCCTGGACTGCTTAAATTAAGGATGATCAGGATGGCGACGATGATGCGGGCAAAAATTGTTACTTTCTCAACATCATCTCAGCCCACTACTTCGTACCTTGGCAGCTTCTCTATCTCTTGCTCTCTCTCTCTCTCTCTCTCGCTCTTTTAGAAAAGATGACTTTGGTGGTACTGTACGGCTATTGTTTGTGACCGCAGGGTGCATTTCTGTTACATGATAAAAATTGCAATTTTATTTCATGTATGTGTGCACGTGTGCTTTTCGCCAATGCTTCATATTTCCCTTACACATGAAAGCTTTTAATGATGTTTGATGCCACTTATGGGCTATGGAAAAAGACCATCGAATTAGAAAACGAAAAATTAAGATTATATACAGATTTTTTGAACACAGAAATAGAAACGAGTAAAATTTTCCTAAAAATAGGCAACAGGAAAATGGGAAGTTTTAATAAAAAATACCTTGATATTTACAAAAAAAAAAACACGTATCTGATATCAATGTACTTCCAAACCAGACTAAAACGGAGTTAGAACTTGACTTGAATTAAACTATTAATATAAATGAACTAGAAGTGAACTAGATCTGAACTAGAACTGAACTAGAACTGAACTAGAACTGAACTAGAGCTGAACTAGAACTGAACTATAACTGAACTTGAACTGAAATATAACTAAACTATAACTGAACTAGAACTGAACTGATTGTCAACAGAAATGCTCGCCATCCATTTAAAGGCCCTGAGGCCCTTTCTTCAGCGTCCTTATCGGTACATTAGGTTGGAGTGGGGGGGGGCGATACAAACATGGTCCGAACGTGAATCTAAGATATTTGTGACTCCGTCCCGTGGCTTGAAAAGGAGAATATAAGACTACATATTGGCCTATTACGGGGCACTGTGGTTTTAGATACAACAAGTTTATATTGGGTAAAGTAAGATTTCGTGAGGCTTATTGCGTAAGGTCAAAACGTCTGCTCTGCTGCTGTGCCGCCTTGGATACCTAGTCGGAAACTTTTCGGGGGGCAGAGGCTGAGCCCAACTGTAACTTATGACCTTTCACCAGGCTGGGTAATAGGAATTAAAATCCTCTGGTTCGTGGTGCTCATGGCATTCTACAAATCCTTTTATTCCGAACTGAACTGGAACTTAGGCGAAATATAGAGTTGAGCTTTATCAAAACTAGAGCTGAAATAGAACTAAAAATGAGCTAAAAATACAAATGAAACTGAACAAGAATTTGACCTAGAACTGAGTTAATATCAAAGTAAAACTTTAACGTAAAATGCAAAAATCATATATTAAATTTTACTTAGAATGTGATAAGTACACAGAAGAAGAAAAAATTGTAGCAACAAATTTGTGATATTAATTAAAAAATTTATCAAAAAGAATCTGGGATAGTGAAAGTGCATAGAAAATATTCCTAGAAAATATTGAAGGAATTAGACTAATAAACTATAAAAGATTTTAAAATTGTAATTTGACTTGGAATACACTTTCGAATTAATATGAAAATTTAAAAAATTTATTTAAGTTTAATTAAAAGGGTTTAATTCAAAAAAACTAAAATCTAAGCCATACTCTCAAGGAGAACTGAAATAATTTAAAAATTTCCGGTTCTATTTGACTATTTGCGTAAATAGTTATTTTCTGTTTTAGTAATTTCGCTTGACATTTTTGAAAGCCAAATATTTACTCGCTATGACCTTCAAGCTTTTATAATAAATACAAAAATAAACTCTAACTGGTTCTCGTAGCTGAAAATTGAATTGAATTTCGAACTTTGTTTCAGGGTTTCATACATGTATGCATGCAAACATTAATAATTTCTCCCCCTTTACAAAAATCCCTAAAAGAAAATGTATGAAACTAATATCCAAACATGACATAAACATAAATGCAACAAAATTTTCAACATCATCATCATCAGCAGCATCGACAATTTTTAACTATCTTTGTACAGCAAAGTCTATCTACCCCAGCTAAAAATATTATTTTAAAATTGAAATAAAATCTGATGATGATGGGGTTGTTGTTAAACATCGTCATCATCATCATCATCAACAATATTTATTTTTTGTGGAAATTGATAAGCTTTCATATATTGATATCAATTTCTTGGTAACCATAAACCATCAACCAATATGGAAGACAGATGGATAGAGAGCGCTGGGAGATTGAAAATGTGTGTTACATCAATTGCTGGTATGATGTGCAACGTGAGTGGGTCCTTTCTTTTAGCAGTTTTCAATTTCGTTTGATTTTTCATTTCGTTTTAAGTTGAATGTTTTGAAGTTAAAAAAACTATTCGAAAATATGCAGAAGGCAAAAGGGAAATTTTAGTATATTTTTACAACAAAATTATGACGAAGCATTACAAACTGTAGTTTTAAACTTCAGGGTAAACTGCTGTTTTAGTAGTATGACTGCTGCTATTTTATGTGCAACAGCAGTAACAGAAGCAGCATATTTGGTGGCAGCTTTGGGTTTAACAAAATCATCAATAAAGTAACATCAGTAAAAGCATTATTATGCAAAACTTATATCATATGTATAAGAGTGTGTTAGTGTTTTTGAAAAATTTTCTCTTTATTTGTGTTGCATACAAAATATTTTTTTTTTTTTTTGTTTCTGTTGAAAACATTTTCAGTTGAATGCATTTTACAAATAGTTTACAACATTTTTTGTTTTCTATTTTCTTAAAATATAAAGAAAACAAATTGAGCAAACAGAACAAAAATATTTTGTATTTATATGGTAGATATATACGAGGGTAGCTCATAAATTTTAAACAATTGCAAATTGCTAATTTGCTATCTAAACTACGAAAACTTTAAATAAAAATTTATTAACACCCCTCTTTTTTCTTTCGAAATATCTAGATAGGTATATTTTCTAATTTTTTCAAATCCTCCTTATCTCCCATAAACTAATGCACCACAAAATTTTTTTATGTGTATGCATATTCTGCTTAAAGTTTCTTTATAAACATAAGATTCAAAACAAAGTTGCTGTATTAATACATCTATAAAAATGCACATAAATGAATTCTTATATAAAAAAATGCTATTAAATAGCTGACTGTGCCATCGCACTCAAACCATCATGACATCACACATATACTCCCACTCCCTTAACGAAAATTCTGCAAAACAGGGTTTCGATTTTGGTTTCCATGCAATTACTTGCAGGTTGTTGTTTCAATAGATACCATTGATTCTTGTGCTATTGCTGCTATTCCTTAGCATAAATGTTTCTCCATTAGTTTTTCCATCACTTTTGTGTAAAATTTTATTGATGATTTTGTTTTGTGTTACTTATAAACGATAAATTTCATGAAGACATATATAGTTCATACAACTAAATGCATGGATAAATTTTTACATTGCATGATAAACTGCAGTTCAATATGGCTGTCTCTATTTTAACTAATAAAATGATTTATCTTGTGGAAAAAATTTTAAAATTGAGAATAAAAAAGTTATAATAAGATCAATTTATAAGCAAAATTTAGTAGATTCCATTTTAAGGAGCTTTTCTCTAGTCAATAAATTAAGTGCTATAGGCTACTTAGTAAAAAAGGCACCATACTTTTTTTTATATAGTCTCAAGACTACTTAATAAAGCTTTCTTTATACACGCAAAGAAAAAACATGGTTGTGGTAAACATATTCTAAGAGCAACATATTATGACAAGATTCATGATTGTAGTCACCATATTACGATTGTTATTAAATCATATTATGACCAAATATGTTCGTAATATTACATCATAATATTTTTCTCTTAATCATATTGTTATCCTGTTAATCATAAAACGTTAAGAAGTTATAATATTACTGTCATGGTAATCATAATAAGATAAGAAGTAATCATATTGTTGTCATGGTAACCATAATAAGTTAAGAAGTAATCATATTACTGTCATGGCAATCATAATAAGTTAAGAAGTAATCATATTATTGTCATGGCAATCATAATTAGCTTAGAAGTAATCATGTTATTGTCATGGCAATCATAATAAGTTTAGAAGTAATCATATTATTGTCATGACAATCATAATAAGTTTAGAAGTAATCATATTATTGTCATGGCAATAATAATAAGTTTAGAAGTAATCATATTATGATGCAAAGTGATATGAACTGTTATACATAAATTTTTTACATCATAATATGATACAACTTTAAACATAATATTTTTATTGGAAAAAAATACTTATGATAAAATAAAAAACATAATATAGTTACTGTAATCTTTTTATCGTAGGTCGCAATTATTTATAAATTATTTTATGGAGTTTTCATTATTTTTTTCTTAAAATAACACAAAACTTACCAGTAATGGTTAATATTTTGCACCAATATTTCATAAATTTTTCCACCACTTTAAGATTATTAAAATTTTTTAGCAAAGATATTTTATTTTGTGACACTACAACCCTTTTTTAATGTTTTTTCTTTTAATTTCTTGTTTATTTTAGTGGTTATTTTGTTATTTCTTTTTTAATATTTTTCTTTATTTTTTTTTAATTTCTTGTTTATTTTAATGGTTATTTTTTTATTATTTAGCCACTCACTAATAAATAATTCGATATGTTTATGTAAAACACGACACAACTGATACAAAATTATTTTACAAATGGCGATACCAAAATATTATTAGAGTAGCGATATTTTGATTGCATCTTAAACTTATTATGATAAATGTATATAAAGTTATCATGTTATGGCTATTTAATATCATGTTATGGCTGTGAGTAATATAATATGTTTTGAAAGTTATCATAATTTAGTTGTTAGAAAAATAATTATTTTTCGGTCAACAATACTCAAATTTATAATTGCGATAAACATTAATATGTTTACAGTAACTATAATATTGCTGATATTTAATAAAAATAACAATTATTTGTGTACAACAACAATATATTGTTACAATAAACACAGTGTGGTTGCCGTAACCATGCCCAACCATATTTTTTCTCTGCGTGTACTATGAGTTAGTATCTAGACTACTCAATTGAGTTATTTCTTAAACACTCAAAAGAGAAGTACAGTCAAATCCCGATAATTCGTAATCGCAAGGGACCGGTCGTTTATTACGAATTATATGGGTTTTCAATTTAGCGGGGTTTCGATTTAACGGGGTTAAAAACAAATAAATACGGGGTTTTTCAATTTATTTACTACAACGATGCGTGTGCTTTGACATTTTTTTTATTATTCATGTAACAAACTGATCTTAAGAAAATAAACACACACACAAGCAAAAACCCACACAAAGTATAGCGGTAAGCAAAATATCATTCTTTCTATGTTTTTGTTGTTTTTATTAAGAATTATAAGTGGTACTTAGCTAACAATTACGATTTGTAAGTGGTAAAGAATATTTTATTTGGAAAAAAAAATACGAATTAGCGAGGGGACCAAAATGTATGGAAATTTTACGAATAAACGAGATTTTTTCAAGGGACCGACAGTTTATTACGAATTATCGGGAATTACGATCTATCGGGGTACGAATTATCGGGATTTGACTGTATTTGGAATGCAAAATATAGTACCCAGCGGGAAAATGAGGAATTGATTACAAAAATAACTTAAAAAATACTGTATTATTTCCGAAAGAATAATAATGCATTCATTGGGAGCGAGAAGGTAATTGTATCAGACAAAATGAATTGGCATTGATTACCACGTATATTCCCAAATTTGCAGAACAAGGAATGCATTGTGTCTGTTCGTGACTATTATTCGTGTTTTTATATATTTTCTTAATAAAAATTCGTTATTTTTGCTGCCTTTATGTCGTTTACAAATTTTGATCACAAAGGATGCATTATTTAATTCATTCGCAGGAAGCATTAATATAATTTATTACAATCCGAGGACATGTTCCGTGTTAAGAATAATGAATTCTGGAATCAAATATTATACAAGACAACAAACCAGCTTAAGCGTGTGGTATCTTGACTGAAAATCTCAATAGAGTAGCCTCTTGGCCACTTTATAAATAAGTTTCCAGAATTGTTAATATCAAGTCGCTCGACTAGTCAATAATGTAGTCACTAGAATACGTAATGGAGACGTTTCTAGAATACTTTATATATCAGGGACAGAAATCATGGTACAATTGTAATGTGTTTTTTTTTTTGGTACATCTTGGATCTTGTTGGTACCGTGGTACTACCGCGGCTAACTTGGTACAATTTAAAATCTAGACGTTTCGCTATTTTTCTACATTTTCTTAATTTTAATTTTTTGTGCGTTTTTTTAATGCTCAACTTTTGTGTTTCACGTCTGTTATGATTTTAAGTGGTGTAAAAGTCTCTTTCCCAGGTTACTGATAGCTAAAGGATGGGGTTATATCGGCCATATGAAAAGTGTTCCATTATTACAATTTCACTTTAATCTAAAGTAAGCGATAAGTTAAAGAAAGTGTCAAGGTTAAAGTAAAATTGTAATTATGGTACACTTTTTTAAAGGACGATAAAATCCTACCTTGAAGCTTTTCTTGAAATTAATATACAAATTATTTGAAAACTTACCTATATTGCACAACGAACATTAAATTATTTCAAAATATTACCACTGTAGGACAAGAAAACATGTAAAGCACTTCGTAAAGAGTACACGTAGAGAAAAAATATGTTTAAATATGGTTACCTCCAACCGAACTATTTTTAAAAAAACGTTAAACATATTATGGTTAATATAATCATATAATTGTCAGCGACAATCATAATATGGTTAAATAAGTCCTCGATCAAGAATATCAAAATATGACAATAATTTGTTTTTATATTTACAATAGTATTTTCCTTTTTTCCAAGAGCAACATACTATTGTTGAAAACCAACCATGCTATTGTAAGTGTTTAACAAATTTTAGTTATTATTGATCATAGCAAATTTGGAGGCAACCATAATATGGTTGTGGGTTCTTGATGGAGGCCTAATTTAACCATAATATGGTTATCGCTGACAATAATATGATTATAATAAACATAATGTGTTTACAATTTTCTTTAAAAATAGTTTGGTTGGAGATGACCATATTTAAACATGTTTTTTCTCTGGGTGTAGATCAAAGCAAAATATCAACAACGGTTGATTTTGCTCATATCAAAATACATTATTTAGGGTCTGAATGATATATTTGAAGAGCTGTAACAGTTGTAACCTATCCGCATTTATCAGCCAATGTCAAACGAAAAATTATTTTATAAATAATTTTTTTAATATATAACTGATTACTAGAACTGCAATGACTAATGCAACTACAAATGTAAACTTATGTAGATGTCATATTTATTGAACTAGTGAATTTTTACACACATTTTTGTTCTGAATAAATAATAAAAAATGGTCATGATCATGACCTAAAAAGTACATTTTGTTTTAATATTTGGTACAAAATCATAAAAGACACTTCCATCCCTGTCCTGTCAACCTGACATGACAGTTATCTATTGTTTTAACTACTTAGAAAATTCCTGAAAAGATTATAAATACAATAATTTTAGGAGTACTCAAATATATTATCAGATTGAAGCATTAGAATTTTTATTTAAAAAGATTGTGGTTAAAAAAACGTTTTAAGTATCGTGTTATAATTATAAAAGTTATAATCTTTTTTCTTTTGATTTTCCGCAGAATTAAAAACTTTATACTGAAAAAGGAATACTTATTGAAATGAGTTTCATTTATAAAATCGTTATGTCTCAAGTACTTGTTAAATTAAATTTTAAATTATTATGAACTTCGTTTTTTAACAACAGTAGTAGTGTATTGTAATTCCTGTGTTTTTTTTTTCAATACTTTGGCTTAAGAAAACAACATCAAAGGCGATGCGGAGTTCCTTCTTTACCACCCAACCATGTGTGATTGCTCTTTGTGTATGCCATGCCAAAGACTTTGTTTCAATTTCTAGCATGTGCGTACGCACAGTAAATTTCTTTTTCTTTTGTGTATTTTTCGTTCTTATATTTTGCATGCTCAAATTTACTTAAATAAAATTAAAATGCTGGAATTTGCTTCTGTAGGAGTCAGTTTCCTACTTTTTGGAAACCAAAAATTTTTTTTTTGCATTGAGGCTGAAGTTGAAGGGAAAGAAAGATTTTTATTAATATTTGTTTATACCGAAAACAAATAAATAACTGGGATATTTGTGAGCACATTTCAGTCAACACATATTTCCATAATTCTGGGGACTTTATTTGTATTAGCGAATTTGATGGCTACTTGCCATCACTTCTCATTATTTCGCAGCAAAGCTGTTCATAGATTTAAGACAGAAAAAAAGACGTTCCCACGACAATTCTGTCTACGATGGGAACGACTTGGAGCATCCATTGCATCGACCAAAGATTGTCAACCCAACAACCCGAACACAAGTCGAGTTGTTACAGCAACAAATTTAAGAAAGTTCGATATTAATGAAATTTTTTATAAGTGCCCTGTAGTAACTGAAAGATGGCATCCAAATATTCTAATAGTTCTAGAAAATTGTATCTGAATTGTCGAATTAAGTAGTTACTTAGAGTCACTCTCTTTATATTCCTAAGTAAGGAAAATAAAGGGAAAATACTTCATGCTCCTTTAGGAGCATAGGCAAATCTGGCAACTTTACAATTGCTTTTCGATCTTCTAACTATTTGGCATCTGTTTCATAAAGTTTTGCAATTTTTTGCCTATTTACAAAGCTCTAAATATCTAAGGATAGTCTATGTATGATCCATGTCGCAGCAGAAAATTTCTTATTTCATGTATTACCAGTAATCCAGCAAGTAGCTAGTCATGTTAAAAATTACTCTCAAAACTACCGGGGGAGGTTTTTCATCTAAAAGAACAGGTATATGAGTATTCTTTAAATAAATACATTCTTTTGTAGATGAATATACAAAGAGATGGAGAGAGAGAGAGAGAACTTGTAGTGATGCGAGGAAGTGAAAAGAGGGCGGCATGTTTACTTAAAGAGTATTGAGGTACCAGATATAGTTTCTTTTTAATATTGAGAAAAAAAAAATGATACAAAGAATTTTTTTTAAATTGATTGAAATTTTCAGAATGCGCTTATATGTTTACGTGTATGTGTGTGTTCATGTGAGTGTGTATTTTTAAAATTATTGGTTCAAAGAAGAGTTGTGTGTTTGCAAAAAAGGATTTATTAAATACTTGTCTGATTATATGAATATTTATTATTTGTTTCCAATATTTGTTGATACACAAAAAAAGGCTGCAAGGTTTTCAAAAGGAGTTTATTTCACTTGTGTATTTTAATATGACAAGGACATAAATCAGAAAGCAGTTATGAGGAATTATTTGAAATTATACGCAGGAGTTTTTAAGGAATTGTAGTATATAAAAATATAAGGGGTGGTCCAATCAAAATGCATAATGTTGATTGTAAATAAAACAAATTTCAGAGAATTATCTAAATATTTTTTGTTTTGATAAAAGGATCTATGAGAAATATGTGTTAAACAAAATATCGCCCAAATGCTCGCCACAACTTCGGTGGCAAGACTCAATCCAATGGCCCATATTTTCAATGACTCTGAGTCATAATTGAAGTTTAATATTGTTAATGTGCCGAATTATCTCATCCTTTAGCTCCAGAATTGTTCTTGGCTATTAAACGTACACTTTTTCAAAAAATTTCCCCAAAAAAAGAAGTCTAACGGTGTCAAATCACATGATCGTGATGGCCAACTTACATCACCACAACGGCCATTGAATTTCTCGCGCAAAAGAGCCACTGTTGCGTTGGCTGTGTGGCAAGTGGCACGATGCTGTTAAAACCACATATTGTACAGGTCAATATCCTCAATTTCTGGCAACTATTTCTTGTGATCATCTCGCGATAGCAAACACCATTCACGGTAACTGCTTGGTCGATCTCGTTTTCGAAGATGTACGGCCCGACGACGCACACTGGGTTATTGGGTATCAAAACTGTGGATTAATTAAAAAATTAATTTTGAAATAACACTCGAATACTTAATAACCATAGAAACTAGACATAATTCTGCGTCACTAACCGAAAAAATAACGGCTCTAAGTTGTATAGTGCAGCTGCATTGTGTTTTCGAATTTACACTTTCATTCTTTGTTCACTTGCGCTCGCTGTAAAATTGATATTTAAAGTTTGTCAAAGTGTTTTTTCGATAAAAAAAAACTTCAAGTGAAATTTAAAGCTGAGTATGGAGCCTTCAACTTCAGGTATTGAATTATTTTTCAGATACAAGTATTACAGCAAAAAAAGTGATTTAATATTTTAAATTACTTTTTTTGTTCAAAGTCCCCAAAATGTGCATATTTTGAGTATATAGTTGGACATATAGTTAATTATCGGACTAGATCGGGCCCTGATTTTTTTTTTTAATTTTGCGGATTGTAGACGATGTTTCTGCAAAAAATTGAGCTGCGCTTTTGTGGCATTTTTGATAAATTATACTTTTTGTTCATAATGTCAGTGGTCAAAAATGATCAATTTCCATGCATGTTTTGTGTTGCTTGTGTTTTGTGTATCTGTTTTGTTATTGATATTTATTACTTGTTTTGTGTTGGTGTTGTATTACTGATTTGTGATGCTGTTGTGATGGTTTATTATTTGTTTTATGTTGTTGTTTCCGATTATCTGGTCCAGTAAAACGCTGAAAAGTTATCGATTTGTTTAAAACTTCAAAGTCAGATATCTCGATAACAAAGCGAGTTATTGATAATTATTACTTAATTTTTTCGGTTTATTTTGAGGTATTCTCTAAGAAAATAAAACGGTAAAAAGTTATCGATTTTTTAAACTTCAACTCCAGATATCTCGATAACAAAGCGAGTTATCGATAATTATTACTTGATTTTTTCGGTTTAATTTGAGGTATTCTCTAAGACAATAAAACGGTAACAAGTTATCGATTTTTTTAAACTTAAACTCCAGATATCTCGATAACTAAACGAGTAATCGATTTCAAAAGATTTTGTTATTCGTGCTAAATTCCCAGTTTTTATTATTGATAAAAACACTTGAAATTTATTGTTGATGGGATAAGCTATTCCTATAATTTTTTTTTTTTTTTTTTTTTTTTTTATTTATTTCAGTCTATATATTAAAAAATCCTTACAGACATAAGTGCTTATATTAGAGTACAATAAACAAAGAAATTATTTTAGTAATTAGTTTAAATAAACAATAATTTTTTTTTTTAGAACATCGTTACTATCAGAAAAGTCAATTAGATGATATAGACTATTAAATTTTAAGCAAATTTGACAAAATGAGTCATTGTTAGCGTAAACAGAACGATAATACCTTAAGTTTAACAGCTGAAAGTTTCGTGTAGGTCTAGCTGGAACATTTAAGTTAATTTTACTCAACAAGTAATCAGAATCATATTATAAATTGTTTCGGCTTATTTTGAGGTGTTCTAAACAAAAATTATCAGTTTGAGAGGCCTCGGAATTAATTAACAGTTTTGGTACAAAAAACCCCAGTGGGCGACGCCGCGAGCCCATCAACTGCACCAAACACATTTTTCACATTTCCTTCAGACCCGGTTTGCTAAAATTTGGGCCCAATTCTATCGATTGTGGACACATTTTTCAATCAAAAAGATCATGAAGTGCACAATACACATTTTAATTTGTAAGCCTATTTTCGTAAAAGGTTTCAACAATCTTAACGCGCTGCTCAATTGTGTTACTCTCGATGATTAAATTTGTCAAACACTGAAACAAAGAAATTTCAAATAAGGTTGGGAAAAACAACTTGACGCTAAGGTGTGACTCACAATTAACATCGTATATTGTTGTTGGACCACCCTTTATTTCTATTTTTGATAAAACTCAAGTTTTTAGAATCAAAATCATATTCTTTTGCCTTCTTTTAACATCAAAAAACTAAAGCCAATTTTTCTTAAAATCCCATAATTTTTCCCATTAACTCCTATTTGTATTATTTGTTTATTTGAATAAAACTAAATAAATACATAGCTTTATTATACATACCACTTTAACAAACAAGAATAAAATTAATATTAAAAAAATAAGATGAACAAAAAAAAAATATGACAGAATACTCGCAACATGCATATTTAATATTGAAAAATATTAATTTTTGCTCACTGTATGTTTATTATTAATATTTGCTTAACAACCGAATGCAACAACTGTTGTAACACAGCAAACAATAATAATAATAACAACATTGGTAAATGCAACTGCCCAAGTGGCAGGCAGCAGCATGAACACACACACACACAAACATTGATCAAATGAAACTGCAGCATACTCCTAGGCAACAGCAGCGTCATCATCAATATTATTGGCCATGGCCGAATGTTGTATCAGTGCTGAAAATTCAATATTTACTTTTAAGTTTTATCTTTGACAACGTTTGCGTGAGAATATATACATATCAACCCGACAGATCTGCGAGGTCTATGTAGTAGGGTTAGAGAAGAGTTAGCGTAAAACAGAGTAGAGTTGGAATAGAGCTCTCAAGTAAAGTTGTTGTAAAATCAGAGAAGAGAAGTAAGAGGAAGATAAATGCATAAGAGTTAAGTTAAAGTAGAACTAGAATTAAATTAGGATTGCTTCCGAGTAAAATCAAGATAAGATTTTGTGAAAAGTTAGGCTGGGTTCTTGAGATCTCAGTTTTACTAGGTTAAGCTAATCTGAAAACAAATTTTATTACCAAGTTTGTATACAAAATCTTGACGGAACAGCTAAGTTTTGCTTAAAATGTTGGTCTTTAATAAAATAATAACAAAAAAATCTCATTTCGCCGAAAAAATCCGAGTTTCAGACTACGTTAAACTAAGTTTAAACTGTATCCACATCTCAAAAACTCGGCCTTAGAGTAAGACGAGATCAAAGTTAAAGTATAACTAGAGTTAAGCTAGACTTCCGGATTACTGCAGCCTTTTCCAGTGACACAGATAATCTGCTGTATCTGCGTTATGGCTTTGGATTCCCCTTCCCTGACAACGAGAGCAGCCTTTGACTTCCTTTTATCTCTAAACGAGTCGGATTATATGGGTCCCTGTGTACAGAATATACTAGGAAATGTTATTGTGTATTAGCTTGCTCGATTTGATACTAATGTGCTCTCCTGAAAACTTGAACTTCTGCGATCGACTATCAATAATGCTAACGACAGATGGGCCGCGAACATTAGATGCAAGATTGGTAGGCATTGTGACCCGCATGAATGGCGTGCGTACCATGTCTTTACTATCGATGATTAAAATAAAAGTTTTTTTTATCCGTAATCATTACAGGTATGGCCTTAAGCATGCACAGCTCCTGGGAGCTAGATACTATGATGACTGCCGTAGCTTCCATGAAGAAAAAGGGTGAAACACGTTGCAGTGGTGCGGTTTTACTGCTGTTTTGATACAAAGTAACGTACAGTGCTCTTTGACACTGTAAATGTTTAAATGGTTGTTCGATTGTATTGCAAATGACGTTTTGGAATTCAGCCACATTCTGTGTCGCTGTGGAGGATTCGCCCGCTATTCGTAGTGCATTTTGTTATAACTCTGGCGTTAAACTGAGTTGCATTTTGGGATTCGTTAGAAGTTTAAGTTGGTTCTACGCTGGGGCTAACGTTTAGGGGAACACCATGGTGTTACAATGAATCATTGGGTGACTTCTGACTGCCATTTGTGGTGCTATGGTAGAGTTATAGTAAAGTCAGCGTAGTGTTAAATCAAAGCCATAGTATAGTAAGAGGCGAGTTAGAATATGGTTGAGTATAATTATGAAAGACTTCGAGTAGAAATAAATAATATCTTAAAGAAGGGAGAGTTGATCAGAGTGAGAGAAAAGTAGAAATAGAGTTAAGTTCGAGTAGATTTAAGGCAGTGTTGAAACGGAGTTAAAGGAGAACAAGAAAATATTAAAGTTAAGAAATTAAAAATATGAGAACATCTACTGGGCTTTTCTTCTTGTTATTGTTATATTTTTGATTGCTGAAGCTCCTTGTCAACGATTGCACATTTAGTTTTCAGTGTTGTCCAATAATAAAAGCACCACATAAAATCAAGCTCACACACACATACCTCAACACAACCTTTGTCTCCTTCCTATGAAGTTTTCAAATAAATGCATAAATGCATTTAATAAATATAAGCTTGTGTTGGTAGTATCTCTGTGACTACATACAATATGTGTGAGTGTTAATATGTAGCCATATGTGTGTGCATTGCATTCTCAATGATATGATATTTCACTTATTTATTGAAAATATTTTGTTGGTTTGTTTGTATTTGCATGAATGTATCTGTTTATCCATATATGTATTTATTCTATGTATGTGGCTGCGTATAAGTTTGTTTGTGAGTGAATTTTTGTATGTGTTAAAGGGAAATTTCATATTCTGGAAAACTTTAATTAAATTTGGTTAAACTGTTTACTATTTGAACTTGTGTTTGTCAAAGATTTTCTTTGATTAGAGGTTCATTGAGTTTGAACAAGTTTTTAACTGCATCCGTGGAGTCGATTTAGTTTAGTTTATCAAAATTTATTTTAAAAGCTAAAAACAATGACAATAGCATAACTGAAATTAATTTATATTTAGAATATTTAAACGGATTAAGAAGAAATAAACTTAATAGCAAATTAACAAATAACTCGATCTACTCTTCTTAATAACTAAGAATATGAAAATATGAAACAAGCTGGAGCGGCAGCTGAAGCTAGAAACAGGGTTCGTTGGAGAAACCATGTTGATGGCCAATTCTGCATTGGACGCCAAAGAGAAGGAGCGAGAGACGATTAATAGAAAATTATTTACCGTCTTAGGAAATATAATTTCAGCAATCCCTTAGTCACAGTTTTATTCTCAATTATTAAATTTTAATGTATGAATTTAACAGCAACTGCACACAGAAAAAAATATCAATGTTAAATTAACATGGCACAATGTTGATTTAAAATCACAGTAAATTGCTGCAAAAGTATGGACTTTATTTAAAATTATCTTGGTTTCATGTTTTTTTTATATGAAAAATTTTCAAATATTGAAACCAAGCTCCACTTGTTTTATATAGAAAAATATGTATGGAACAAAATATCGGCCAAATTACCGCATCGACAGCACACCTCCACCTGATGGTTAATATTTTCGATGACGCTGAGGCATAATTGGGATTCTATGCCGGTAAAGTGCCGAATTATACCATCCTTTTGCTCTTGAATTGTTGCTGACTTATCGACGTACACCTTTTCTTTCAAATAACCCCAAAGAAAAAAGTCAAGCGGTGTTAAATCACATGATCTTGGCGGCCAATCGACACCGCCAACACGTGAGATAACACGTCCATTGAATTTGCCATTGTTTTGTTAGCTGTGTGGCAAGTGGCACTGTCCTGTTGAAACCACATAACGTCCACATCCCTATCTTCCAATCCGGGCCATATAAAGTGCGTTATAATCTCACGAAAGTGAACACAATTCACAGCAACTGCTTGACCGGCCTCATTTTGGAAAAAATACGGGCCGATGGTACCGCCAGCGCATAAACCGCATCAAACAGTCTCTCTTTGTGGGTGCATTGGTTTTTCGGCAATCGCTCTTGGATTATCATCCGCCCAAATGCGGAAATTCTGTTTTTTGACGAATCCACTGAGGTGAAATTGTGCCTCATCACGGAAGATGAGGCATCTCCGGTGGAGAGGTTGTTCACAACCCTTAATTGTGAAACTTTCAAATGAATCATTATGAATCGCTTATAAATCTTGTAACTAAGAAAGTCTTAAAATGTGTACCCACAAAGATGATTTTCTTCGAAAATGTATCATCCACTGTCGTCTTTTCTTGCCACCGTTCTAACCATTGACGACGTTTGGAATGGTCAAGCGGCTTTAGTTCTTGAATCAATTGCACCTTGTAAGCCTGTAAATGCAAGTCTTTCTGCAAATTGTTCATCAACGACGACGCGTTGCTCGATTGTGTATCTTTCTTTGGTTCAAATTTATTTAGTCTGAAATTGAGAAATCTTAAATAAAATGCAGAAAAAACTTGACGTTTTGGAGTGGTTCACATTCAACACCGGCCCTTAAAACTTAACACTTTTAATCCAATTTTCAAAGGTGAATGAATGGGCCATTCTGCTAGCAAAGGAGAATATAAAAAAAGTAAAACATGTGTTACAGGAAAAAAAATAATAATATCCTCTCTTTCTCTGGCTCGGCGGGTAAGTGTTTTGAATTATTCTTAAATAAATGCATATGTTGTCTCTTAAGATTCTTTTTACTGTTATTTCACACACAAACCAACTGGATTCTACATAAAATTCAGGTTGTTTCAACATGAAGTAACTTTCATTTAACGTGATTTGGGTTGTTAATACAATGTTAAATTAACATGAATTGTAGTTATTTTAAAAGAAAACAAATGTTGATCACAAGCTATTGCAAAATCACTATCGAAAACAGTGGAATCAACTTTGTTTTCGAAGATTTTAAACTGATATTTTTCTGTGTTTGGTAAATAATCTCCTTTACTGCTAAAACTGAAACTTCATTCACAATATGAAACTCCCCTTAGAATATTCTGTGCATTTATTTATTTTGTTTGTTGAAATGCCAGATATAAATGTCTTTTTTAATAAAATCAATGTGCGGCTTTTACTTGCATGTTTTGTATATGAATTGTGTATGTGGTTGTGTGTATTTATTTATTTTTATAAAAAAAAAAAAATTATATTTTTCACAATTTCATTTATATATTTGTCCATTCAGTCGTTTATTCGTACGTATAGTCGTTTATTTCATGCATGTTTATTACGTTTGCATAGAAATTGCATTTAAAAATTAATTTTATTTAAATTAAACCCATGTCAGTATAAGTTTATATACAAATTTGTTATTGAACGAAATAAATTCACCCTTTTTCACAATAACTCACACACATTCATACACAGGTAAATTTTTGTTATAGAAAATAAAATTTTTATTAAATATTTGTGCAAATTAAAAAGAAAAGATCATAATCAAACTTAAATTTATAAACAATTTATTTGCGAAACATATTAAGTTAAACAAAAAACGAAAACAACAACAACAACAAAAATGGTCAAATGAATGTTATAAATTTTTATTTATTATATTTTTATTTATTTGTCTGTGTGTTTGTGTGTGTGTATGGCTGTGTTGTTTTGCTTGATTAAATTACTTTCGTAATTGATATACAAATTGTAAATTAATTAAATATGATTTATAAAGTTTTCCTTTCTGTATTAAATCAAAAATATTAATTTAAAATCCTTTATAAATCAGCTAAAATATATTTTTATTTAATAAAGTTTTTATATCTGATGCTTTTTTAGAGGACATTAAACAAAATATCCTTTTTCATTGTTTATATTTTTTATGGTTTTTATTTTTAAATCCTTTGGCTTTTAGCAGTTTAGCTGATTTTCACCTGCTGGGTTTATATGAGTTTTAATGGTTTAGCCATAAAAATAAATATATATTTTAGTGTTTATGTGTTTTCTCCGCGGGGTATTATCGAATTATTTATGACCAGCAACGAAATGATGTTTTGAAAATATGACAAAAATTTTAAAATGTATAAAAATCAATGAAAAATATAAATGAAGTATGATTTATATATAAAAAGTTTTAGTTTAATCAGAGCTGAACGAGAGCAGAACCAAAACTGAACTCAATCTTAGCTTAACTATAAGCACAATAGAAATAAACTATAACTCACAAAAACTGACCAAGAACTGAACTAAAACTGAGCCAAACTCAAACAGAACTGAACCTTAACTTAAATAGAACTGAACTAAAACTGATCTAAAACAACTGAACAAAAACTGAACAAGAACTTAACTTGAATCTGAACTGAAATCGAAACCAGAATATAAAGAAGTATATTGTTTCCTAAAACGCGAAAGGCCAACTAACCAAAGCTTCAAAATAGAATTTTTCATTGAAAATACAAAAAAAAAACAAACGTCCAAATCTACAAAATATTATATGATAAATGTTAAAATACCAAACTTATTGAATTTAAAAAAAAGGCACATTTTTTTGTAGAAAAGAAAACACCATAACAGTTTGTAAAAAATGCAACATTTTTAATTGTTTAAGCCACTGATAGGTCTTACAAGACAAATAAATTAAAAACAGCTTGAGGCAATTTATTAATTTATCATTTGAAATAGTTTTTGCTATATAGCGCCTTTTTCGTTTTAGGTGACGATATGTATGTGCCATAGCATTAACTAGAATCTTAGCCAAAATCTAAACTAGACCGTAGAAAAATATATTTTCTTACATGGTCACCTCCAACAAAACTACATATTTTCAAAGAAAAATTTTTAAACATATTATGGTTACTGTCACCGGCAAATATATTGTGGTTTAATTAATCCTCCATTGAGAAGTCACAACAATGTTAATTGTGGGTCAGACCTTAACGTCAAGTTTTTTGCCCAACTTAATTTGACATTTCTTTGTTTTGGTGTTTGACAAGTTCAAACATGGAGAGGAACACAATTGAGCAGCACGTTTAGATTTTTGAAGCTTTTACGAAAATGGGCGTTCAAATCAAAACTCGCTTCGTGCACTTCGTGGTATTTGCATTTGCGTTCGACATAATCGACCAAATGCGTTCACAATCGCGAGAATTGTGCACAAATGTTAGCCAGCCGGGTCTGTAGGAATGTGATATACAAACAAAGTGACTGGTTGGTGCGGCTTATGGGCTGGGGGAGTCATCGGTTCGTCTTTCTTCGAAAATTACTGTAAATGGTGTTCGATATCGCGAGATTATAATGGACTTCTTTAGGCCAGAAATCAAGACTAAAGGATGAGATAATTCGGCACTTTAACTTTAAAATAAAGACCATCGGAAGAGGTATGCTTCCGAAAACATGACTAGCATTTGACTGATATTTTGTTATACACATGATTTTCATAGATTCTTCTATAATAATAAAAAAAATGTAATGATAATTCTCTAAAAACTTTTTGTTCTACGCTCAATTTTGGTTGCTTACTGCTTATAGAACTGTGCTAGTCGCAAATGTAAACAAGCTGGGCATCCTACTGGTAGAGTTTATTCGAGTATGCTGAATTCAATGGTGATATCCGTTTGTTTCAAACGTTAGAAAATTTTAATAATAAAGTACGATAAAACAATAATTTTTATTTATTTCAATTAAATCAATTTTAATTATGCAAAAATTACAACTTCTTTAAAGTTTATAATCGCGAATACGAGCTCTTACTCTAAAATTAGCGAAATCGCATTAGTTCTAACACAGTGTATTCCATAGAGTTAGAAAGAAAATAACTTTGAAAAATAAAATCGAAAAAAAATTTCTGAGTTCAAATACAATTTGACATAAAAAATTGTCATCGAAAGCCGCCGTGAACTAAAATCTATTTTATTTTGAAAACGTTTTATCAAATGCTTTCACATATACAGACTTATTCTCCTAACAATGCTGCCATACTTTCATTAAATTTTATAAATTTTGTAAACAGAAAATGAAAAACAAAAGAAAATACAAAAATTTAGCAACAAAATGCGAGAGAATTTGATGTTACTGCCGACGTTTTAATTATGCGATTAAAGATTTCTGCCTGAACTGGAGACTCAATTCTGGCTGAACCAGCATTTAAAAAACTGCAGTCAAAATAGACAATAAAACTTCCATATCTTCCACTTCTTCATTTGTCATTGGCAAAAAAAACTGTTGCTTTTAATTCTGATTCATTAAATGTAACCAGTAGCTGGCAAAGAATCTCAAAAAGCGAAAAATTTTCGTTTATTGTTCGACAGTGTTTGGTTTCGACTGCAGTTTTAAAACCCTGGTAGCAGCATGTTATGGTTAAAAAACAACTTTAATATTAGATATTTTAAACATATTATTGGGTTTTTAATCATAACATATTCGGAGACAACCATAATATGGTTATGCCTCTTGTTTGGGGACGAATTTAGTCATAATATGGCAAAACTTAACATAATATTCAAACAAAATTTTCGTTAAAAATAGTTTTGCTGCAGGTAACCATGTTTTCTTTACGTGTGTATAAGCTGAAATCCTAGCTAAAACCTGCGCTGGAATTTAAACTAGAACTAAAATCTTAAACTACAATATAAATTACAATCTGAACTGAAATACTTAATAAAATCAATTTATAAAAATCCTTTTATCGTTTTGTAAAACATTAATTTTTTAATTCCATTTGCTTTTTATTATGTATTTGACTTCCAAAGTATTCTAATTGGCTAAATTTTAGTAAATCAAATCATATTTTTAATCAAAATACATTTTTTAATTGCCCAACATAAGAATCCTTTTTAGTTTTTAAATATTCTAAACGAAAAACTAATTTAATTTAAAATTCTTTATGCAATTACAGTGGTAGTAGTAACAAAAAAAAAAAATAAAACTGCAGCAACAACTGTTGATTAAATTAAAATTACTTTTTGTTATTTTTATTGTTGTTGTGCAGCAACTAATATTTATATGCATCTACATACATACACATGTATCTCTACCTAAATAAATATAATCAACTATATGACTAGAAACAACAATGATAGAAACAACAACATCAACAACAACAAAAAAAGACATATACTCAAATTTATCAAATGCCAACAAAAACTAATCCATCAAAATGACATTTTGTTTACGTAAACAAATACACTTATGCAGGCAAACACATCCAGATAGACACGTAGTCACATACACAAAGTATTTATACACTATAAATTTGTACATTTAGAAATAACAACAACAGAAACAAACAAAAATAAAAGTAAAATTCTTACTCGTTTGCTCATCCTTAAGGATTTTTTCTCTTCTTTTTTTATTTCTGTTTGTGTGTATTTGTTTTCTTTTACTTCTACAAAGTAAGAAAACTTTAATAAAAATAAAACAACAACAACAATAATAATAAAAAAATTAAAATTACACTTGGGTGCAGTTGAAAACAGTTAGAATAACAAAAACAATAACAGCAACTGCATCACAAAAATTTTAAGAAAGCAGTAGAGTATGCGGTTGCGTAAGTGGGAGTAGAAAAAAAAACATGCAAGCAAACAGTTATCATGGGGAGAATTATACAAAAGCAAAATAACGTTATTTTTTCTATAAAAAATAAACTCACACACAAACAAATACACAGTTAGAAGCAAATGAAGCTCTCTAGATAATTATATTTTAAACATTAATTATTCAACAAATGTGCAATGACGAAACACCAGGAGAAACAGCCGCAGCCAATATTTTGCCATCAACTTCAGGCAAACGGCAATTTCACCGCTAGAAAAAGAACTGCTAAAAATTAAAATGTAACGGAAAAGCAAAGAAAAGAAAAGTGGAAACTTTAAGACTTATATTTAAAATGGACAAATACGGTTTTAGTTTGTTCAACACAAAAAAGTTTAATTAATTAATGGCAAGATTTTCTTACAGCTTTCATTCCGCTGAAAATTGTGACAAAATACTTCTCAGACTAACGTCGTTTTTTTCTTATCTACAGCATCATGCATAACAACCTCAAAACATACTTGTTGTTTCTTCATTAATTTTAATTTTTATTGTTATTTGTTAACGATAAACAACATGTTGATTTTTCTATGCTCTATTTTAAAAAATATTTATGTGTTTGCGTATTCGTATGTGTGTGTGTGTATGTATTCAAGAGTTGCCTTTAGTTTGTGTGTATGTGTGTGTTATATTATTTTGTTAACCAAAAACTTTTGCAAATTTTTAGCTGCCGTTGTTGTCAATGTTTTTTACCTGACATAAAATTTTTTTGTTATTATTGTAGTTCTATCAATTGTTGTTGTTGGTTACATGCATATGCACATACATACATGTTTTTCCTTCAAAATGTAAAATTTTCAAGGTAAATTACAAAGGGAAATGTTAAGGCAAAGGAATGAATCCTTAATTTAAAAAAAATAAATAAAAATAGGTTTCCTTATACAGGAAATTTTAAAAAATAACCATTTTGTAAGAAATTTTCACAAAACTGCTATTTTTAGCAAATTTGTCAAAAAAAAATTTCCAAAAATGGGCTTTTTATAGGTTATTTTCCAAAATTGGCATTTTATAGGAAATTTATCTACAAATTGACTTTTTATAAGAACTTGTCAAAAACTGGCTTTTTATACGAAGTTTTCTAAATACATATTTACTGTTTATATGATATTTTCCCAAAATTGAAAATTTTATAGAAAATTTTCTAAAACTTTGGTCTTTATAGGAAATGTTCCAAAAATTTGCTATTTGTAGGAAATTTTCCAAAGATTTACTATTAATAGAAAATTTTTTAAAAATTTACAATTAATAGGAAATTTTTCAAAAATTTTCTGTTTATAGGAAATTTTCAATAATTTTGCTATTTATAGGCAATTTTCCAAAAATTTGCTATTTATAAGAAATTTTCCAACCAATTTTTTTCCAAAAATTGTCTTTTTAAGGAAAGTTTTCAAAAATTTGATTGTCATAGGAAGTTTTACAAAAATTTGCTTTTTATAGGAAATTTTCCAAATATTTGCTTTAATAGCAAACTTTCTAAATATTTGTTTTTATAGGAAATTTGCCAAATGTATTATAGCAAATTTTCTAAATATTTGCTTTTATAAGAAATTGTCCAAAGATTTGCTTTTTATAGGAAATTTTTAAAAACTTTTGATATTTTTTTAGAAAGTTTAATTTTTATAGGACATTTTGCAAAAACTATTGCTGTTTTATAGAAAATTCTACCAAAAAACTTTACTATTTTATAAAAAAGTTTTCAAGAATTTTTGCTATTTTATTAGAAATTTTGAGATCTTATGAAACATTTTCCCAATTATAGGAAATTTTAGCTTTTTTTTAAGAATTGTAATAATTTGCCCAAATTAGCCTGTTATTAATATTTTACAAACTTTTTGTTTATTGTCGTATACCTTCCCCTCTATCACTCCATTGCTTTAACTTAGTTTATATTTTGTCATTATTCGATGATGTTATGGAGATGAGAGTTGTAATAGTAAAATACGTTTTTAATGGTTGACTGAACATAAAACTTTTAAGCCGTAGCTTTTGATGAGTTTTTTACACAGATTTTAATGGCAATTCGTATAAAACTTTGTGCGTTTTTATTCTTTTCACCAACTAGATCTCTACCCGTGTAGTTTATCTTCTATTTTTTATTATTATTATTTGTTTTTTTTTTATTTAAGAACATAAAAGAAAAAGTTCGTTGCCTTAGTTACTTTATATTGCAGTAATATTTTATGTTGCATATAAAATCATAATTTTTTTTTTATATGATTTTTGTTAAGGGAAGTTGAAAATGGAAGTTGGTTTTATGATGTTTTTAATACTTTTGAAATAATGTGTGTATGTTTTGCAATAAATATGTAAAATTTGCATTTAAAAGTTTATTGTAAAAATCTTTAATTTAAGTTATTTGATTTTGAGGTTTGTGTAATCATATTTTTCCTTTTGTAAATTATGTAAATTATTCTGAAAAATCATTTTTTCCAATTGTTTATTAAAGGCTAAAAGAAAAAAGCATTTTAATTAGGATATACGTATGTATGTTGTTCAAATTTCCCTGTCAATTGTATGAATATGTTTCTGTTTTGTTGCTTTTATTATTTCATTTTCCGTTTCCCTTTGGAAATTTGAGCCATAATTTAAAATCAAATATCAATTGCAGTTGCTTTCTTTGTTCTTTTCTTTCTACCTCCATCCCTTCCTCAAATAAAATGGCAATTTCTGAAATATTTACAAAATTGTTGAAATGATTATGATTCCGAATAAAAACTCCTACAAATATTACAAAAGATGTCAATGTCATACTTATGTATGTATAGTATGTACAGTTGCATGAATGTTTTTATGTGTGCATGTGTTTTAAGTCCTGCCAAAAGTATGTGTTTGTTATGTGTCATTATTCTTGTTGTTGTTGTAGCGTAGCAGTGATATGAGAAATATTTGAAATTTCTAATTAATCAATGGCTAATTAAAATGCGGAAAATATTCATTAGACATGGTATTTTGTTTCTCATTGTATTTTACGATTTGGTCGGTAAGAATTTCTTTGACTTGCATTAGCGAGATTTTCATTGTTCACCAAATTTTTATTTCTTTTAACAAATATTAGCGGAAATGTCAAAAAGAATGATTGAAATATTGATGTTTAAAAGAAAGAAAAGGCATTAAGCTAAAAAGGAAACAATGGAACAAACAAATTCAACAGAAGACCCACAAAAACTAATTAACATACGAGATAACTTTTAACGGGGAATGGTGGGATGGTGTAGCATATACACATGGTTCCGTGTCCTCAAAAGTTATCACCCTATTTTGCAAATGGCTTACGGCCAGTTCCACTTTCTCATTTCATCTTGAGTAGCGCTAACGATTTTATGATCGCTTCTAGTGCACCGAAAATATTCGTATAACACCCGAAGAGCCATTACACCCGCTCAAAGTTACTGTAAAATTATTTACGCTGGAGGCGCCATCGGGCTAAATTTTTTCATAAACGGAACGGACAAAATGTCTACGGTGAACGGAGAGCGCTACAGAGCCTGCACAGACAAAAATTGTGCCCCAGTAAAAGCATTAATCAAAAATAATATAAAAAAACGTGTGATTTCAACAGAATGGAGCAATGGCACATGCTGATCAACCTACAACCGAAATTCGAAATTAGTCTCTCGTTTTGATGATTTGCACTAGCCGGCAAGATATGGCCGTTTAACGGTTCTAGACATATTTTTGAAGTTCTCAAAGACATCCGTAAGAAATGCGGGAAGCTACAGCCACAAATCGAACCGGTATTGTCAATTGTGGCAGCGGCCCCTTGACGGGATACATTTCATTAGTTACCATGGATAGTTTCTGCGGTTTAGAATGGCTAAGTGTGACACAAAGGACAATGACCGTCACGTTCTCGGAGAAAAATTCGAATATAATGAGTTGAAGTGAACTGCCAAATATTGTAGTGTATTCCCTCCATCAATAAAAATAATTACAGACCTTAACACCAAATCATCAATACAGTCGAATATTTATGGCGCCAAACTGCTAAAATTGAGACGGGTGCCTGCACCAATCAAATTTTATTCGTTGTGCGAGACCATTAACCGAAAAATGTTCGCAATATGCCAGCAAACATAAAGTCATAATATTTTATCATGACAACGCTCGGCCAAATTTTGCACAAAGAGTTAAGATATGTTACGAAAAAAATCTTTCAATCAAATCCATATCTGATTGTACTCATCCCCGTATTTGATATTACGGATAAAAAAACACATTAAATAAAAAAATTAATTAAAACATGTACAATAGACAACAAGGATTTAAAAATTGCCATAAAACATAAAATACGAAGAAAAACAGCCGGAGAAAAAACCTGCAAACATTTTTGTTAAACAAATAGAACTTCAAAGAGTTTCTTTGGAAATTTCTCACAAAAAAATTAATTAACGTATTCGTACAAAGCCAATTAAAACTTAAATCACTTTCTAGTTTTACAAAATTTTTGGAAATTTTATCAAATACACAAAACACAAAAAGATGATCTCTTTTCTTTTAAAATTCTATTAAACAGAAAATAGAAAACTAAAATATTAAATGAACAATTTAAAAGTGTTTTAAAAGTAAACAGTTTTGAAACACACACATACACACTCGCAATGAAATCCGAGACACATACACAGATAGTCAATCAAAAGCTTGCCAGCGGTAAATAGTAAAAAGACCAAAAGTGGCAGGCCTTTTTGAAGGCCTCTATAGTCCTTTCTAAAAGATTCGCTTCCTATGATATCCTGCCTTCAGAAGTATGCCTTATGGAAGCTTCAAAATATTCAGTACACTTTTGCTACTCCCTTCTTTAAGAAGGGAGAAAGGAAGTTGTTTAGTTTTACTTATTTTTTATTTTCAGTGACCGTCCTTACTCGCTTCTTTGGGAAGGGATCGAAGTTGATATAAAAGGGAGGGCTTGCTCTCAATGACGACCTGTGTAAAAAAAATAAATAAGTATGGAATGCGGTGAGAAGGGCTTATGACTGCTAAATAAGGCCCTCTATATAGCCCCTTTACTTATTATATTTACCGCTGGGTTGTGTTCAATAAAGAGTTTAATTAAAATTATAAATCCCAATTGGAAAAGTAATCGAGAGTACTTTTGAAAACAAAAAAGGACCGAACAAGCCACAGAATCTCTCGAAAGTCGTGGAAATATTTTATTCGCGCGGAATTTTTGTTTAAAATTGGGCTGATATACTCTTGTTTAAGAGGCACTAGAAGGAATTATTTTTACAAGCACGTAAATTGTCCATTGTACCTTTCCCATTGTTATTTTATCCTTAAATTGTAAATTCATAAAAACTACAAATTATTTTAAAACAGCCAACAACTGGGATTTTTATTTGGACTTTAGCAAGTAAACAAAATGATTTTCAGCACAATGTTGGTAGTGCAGTTATTTGCTATTATTGTTGTACTCGTCCAATAATGTACAAGAAGTATTAACTCATCCTTGCAGAAAATAAATCAAAATTCAAAAATTTTCCAATATGCAAACAATTCATACAAATAAACACACAACCACTCAGAAGATTTTTTTAAGATTACGGCAGGCAGAAAGATTTGGAAATATGAGGGAAGAGAGTTATTTTTATTTAATTAAATTAAGGTAGTGTTTTTTTTATTTTTATCAGTCTATTGCAGGTCTCTCAAGAATTTATTTCATTTATAAAATAACAAAACGTTTGGCTAAAAGTTTTACTAAAACTCTTAAAGCACTTTTTAAGTAACCCTCGTACTTTGTGCAAGAGCTTCTGCACTGCTATGCACTCTTTCATTCGCAAAAATAAATATGAATATGGCAAGAGGCAAGAGGCATCAACTAGTCTTAATTTTTTGGGAGTTTTCCATTGTTTTATTTAAAGAATGAATGGACAAAGGTAAAAACGATGATGTTGGACAATAATAATGACTACAATGATGATCATAATGTGTATCCATGTGAGTTCTTTTAAGCACACACCCACACATAGGTATTCACAGACATGTGTTTAATCTGCAAAAATGCCTTGAAGGCTTAACGAAATCTATGCATAAAAGTTTAGGTAAAATAACAAACTCCTATGGAATCATACCGGCTCTCGAAAACGTCATCGTCATGGTCGTCATCATGCCAATGTTAAAAATCAAACTGCCATAACAGCCATTCAACACATTAGTGCCAGAGAGAGAGGCATAAGCTCTTCTCAAAATCAAAATCAACATTCTACAATTTATCGGTGAACAAACAAGCATTTTAACAATGAACAACATCTCCAACAACAACTAGACAACAGTCCATCATCGTTGTTGAAAAGTTCTCCGCACAAAGTTGTATTTACTCGTTTGCTAGATTTCAATTACACTGAAAAAACAATCTATGCTACATTTACGAGCGAAACTTTATTAGCAATTATTTGCTTTTTGTATTATTTATCAAAGTTTTGTTTTGTTATGCAGTGGGGATTTTTCGCAAGGTCTTCAACATGAATTTAATCAAAGTATTGTTTATCATCAGGGCAAGAGACTTCATGCTTTGCATGCTTGTTATCGTTACTCTGAGTAAATATATTTTTGCGAATCACAAAATTTTCATTAAAATTGCATCAGTTTTTCAGTGCATATTTTTGCATATTTAGCTTAAAGTGCATTTTTTTGAATATTTTGTTTTAAATGCATATTTTTCGTCATTTTTAACAAAAAAGATAGTTTTGTTCGTGTAGCTGAAGAAATTCTAAATCAATTTTATAACAAATGTAGATTCATTGATATCATTTGGTAGAAAAATAATTTTAATGACACCTTTGTCTATTGCAGTATTTAAAGAAAAATATTTTGTCAGGAATCTTCCACTACAACCAACTCTAACTGGCTAGTGGCAGCTGAGTATTATGATTTTTATTTTCGTAAAAAGATTTTTCCACATGTAAGCGTGCTATATTCGACTATGCCGAATCTTATAGACCCTTAATCATGGTGCGATAATAAGAGAAAGTTATATAAATGCCGTTCTTTCTGCCAAGAAAAGTTGGCTAATCCCGCACACATGGTGTCGGATGTTGTGAATTGATAACCAAGATGCTTGTATATAATTTAAAAACTTTGAATCCTGCCGTTCTCTGACACCCGTATTCATAACAAAAAGTTAGCCACAGTTTGTACACAGAAAGAAAAACACTCGGGATAAATCAAGTTTTTTATGATTACTTTAGGTACGAGTCGTACTCAAAAATTCAAGTACAAATAATACTAAACAGTACTCAAAACAATCCTAAATGGAATTACTTTTCAACCCCGGAATTTCTTGAAATAAATATAAAATTCTGAAATCAAGTAACAAATATTAATCCTTTTGTTGTGTTTTACCCTCCGGCTTACGCATGTTTTAATTTTCTATACACAATGAAAAAAGGTCTGGCCAGACTCATGTGTGAACTCTTGATTCTCATTTAGTTTATATTTTTGGCTAAATATGTACATTAGATTTCTAAAGTAAAAACCACATCGGGCATGATGTTGGTGGTTTTATCATTCTGTATGGTGTAAAACGGGTAAGTTATCAATCATTATAATTTTTGCTTTCTAATTAGAGATAAAATTAAATTTATAAGACCTGAATCAAGCGAAATTAGAGCTTGATTCAATCTTAGTTTTACTTAAATCAATCTCATTTTCGGATTAGTACGAAATCGGGATTGAATATGGATAATTTAATTATTTTGAGATTGAAAATCCGTACTTGAATCAATCTTTCTGTACTTGATTCAAGAAAATCCGTGTCACCGTACTATCAATACCGCTTCGGATTGATTTGAGTTCGGATGGATTGATTTTTCTTTTGAGTGTACACTACGTAAAACGAGCTGCCAACTGGAATGCCGATTAAGCTTAGCAGCTGGTTAGTAAAGAGTTAATTCATAACAAACTTTTGTCCATCTGCTTCATAAATTAAATAAATTTTAAGATGTTTCTAAAATCAATTTAGTTTAAGAAAAGTTTGGTAACGTTACTCACTGATTCATTATCGCACAGCTTAAACGCCTGAAGCTAAAAACTTAAAATTTGAACAAGGGAGTGGTAACTCCCCAGTCGATCCACTAAGACGGGATTTGTGGATATTCGAATGTTTAGGTGTTAAAAAAAGAGTAAAAACGGATAAATTTGGTAACCTTAAAAAAAATATAAAAAAATGTAGTACTTATCGTTGATCTTTAGAAAAATAAGCGGACAGGTGTCTGGTACTTTTTTGAAATCCGGCCCTATTAGGGAGTAAACGGGTAAAACCTGAATCTTGGTGCTTTTTCACATCCCATCTATCTTTTGATCCACACTCACAATATTATTACAGCAACGGACTGTAGTTTATTTAAGAAATATTCCGTTCAGTCATTTTTAAATAAATAAACATTTAAAATTCCAAGCAAATTTATTTTTAACTGATTCTAACAGTTATTCAAAAAACTAAGTGCATATTAATACGGATTTTCAGTTGCAGTTAATTTTGTCCGTTGATTAAGTTAAATTCTTCTTTATGTAAAATTAAATGAAAATGAAATTTAAAGCAACGAAAAGCTAATTTAATTTTTACTGTCAAAAATTCAACCGCGACTTCCGTAAAAACAAATCAATATTCAGTTATCTTTTATAAATTAATTGTCAAAAAATTAACTACATATTCCGTAAAAACAAATAAATATGCAGTTATTTTATAAAATTTTACTGTCAAAAATTCAACACCATTTTCAGTAAAAACAATTAAATATTCAGTTATTTTATATAATTTTACTACCAAAAATTAATTTTTACTTATCTATAAAAAATGAATTGCTTGTTTTGTGTAAGCAATACCCATTTTCTATTTGTTAAAATAATTTAGTTAAATAGGTACATCAAATTTTAAAAGTAAAATAATTGCGAAGCCATATCGGTCATGCTGCTGGTGTCTTATAATTGAGAGTTCTTCTATAAACAACGTGGTCAGTACAACAAAAGTAAAACAAACGTGTGTAACTGGGTAAGTTAATAAAAATATTCCCCTTCTCTCGCTTATATGAAAAACAAGCGGACAGGTGTCTGTCTGGTATTTTTTAGAAATTCGGCTCTTTTGTGGAGTAAACGAAAATTTAATAAAATAACTGAATATTTAATTGTTTTTACTGAATATGGGGTCAATTTGACAGTAAAAAATTGACAGTAAAATTTTAATAAATAACTAAATATTTAATCGTTTTTACTGAATATGGTGTTGAATTTTTGACAGTAAAATTTTATAAAATAACTGCATATTTATTTGTTTTTACGGAATATGTAGTTAATTTTTTGACAGTAAAAATTAAATGAACTTTTTGTTAAAAATAAATGAAAAATAGGTAGACCGGTTTTTAATTGTTCTTTCATTTATTTTATATTACAATTTCAGTTAATTTTACGTACAGAATATTGTGAGTGCAATAAACCTAGAAAAAAAGTTAATTCCACATTCGAAACTTATCAAAAAAATACGAATACAAATTTGGTACTTTTTTCGAAATTCGAACTATTTTTGGTACATTTTTACAAAACATTTTTCTCAATTCATTGACATATTCATACTAAATTATGGGCTGCCACTACAATACTGAAATTTTTGATACTTTAATGGGGGAAATAATAGCACTGAAAAAAGGAAACACAGGAAATTTGATATTTTTCTTTAGCTTTTTGGTTCTACATCTGATATATTTTTAATAAACCAAGGAAAAGGCGACGCTAACGAAGAAGCTGGTTAAATGCTAGTTAAGAATTAACTTTGTGCTTACTTCAAGCCAAATTTTAATTATAAATACTGCTGTAGGTATAAAAAAAAATAAAACAAAAAACCACAACAACAACAAGGGATTTTTGGGAAAAATTAGAGGCAATCGTGTTTTTTTGCTAATAAATTCCGGACTATATGTGACATAAATTTATACCTAAAATGTCCCCATAATTTCTGGGTCATCGGAAAACTCATTTCAACGGGCACACGGATAAACGGAAATCGTTAAATCAACTTCGCTCATCATAACTACAGCGGTTTAAATCAGTGTTAAAAAATAAACAGAACAATATTTAGCGTTCGGCTCGCACACCCAGAACGATATCTATTTTTGTTAGGTCCGAACATTATATACTGTTCTGTTCTTCGTTAAAAGCAGTAGTGATACAGTAGACAAACACTATAATTTAATGTTCTATAATGTTTCCTCTTTTACATTGATAAAGAAATACACAAAAAAAAAATTAGCAACGACCGCAGCACGAACAGCTTGTGTGTGTATTGTGTAAAATTATTTTTGTTTTTATAAAAAACTTTTGGTTTTTTTACCAGCCAAAAGGGTTTCGAAAAACAACCGTACGGAATTAAATGTTCTCATCTTTTGTTGAGTTGTATTTTAGTGCTCTTAAGATGGCAAACAGGGAAACGTTAATTTTTTAATGATTTACTATACAAACACAATAAGCGTTTGTGTTTTCCGTGCCGAATACTATTTAGTGTTTATTTTCGAACACTGGCTTAAATCATTGAAGACCCAAGATAAACTCGTTGATGATACAGGCCAGTAATAAAATAAGATAAAATCGAAAAAATAAAATACAAATTTGATGCAGTTTTAAAACAGAATACTGGATTAACATTCGCTAAAGTCCACGTTTGATCATTAAAAAAACTTATTAAGTTCTAAAAATAAATCTTTATTAAATAAATTTTCATATTATTCGAATGTGTATTCTAAGTCACATTACAATCCTCAAAAACTTTTACATGGCGATGTCCCAGGAAGGGGTTATTCGGCACCTTTTTTGACACTTTGTTTCAGGTCACAGAATCTAAAGGGGAATTTGTTAATATGATTGACCCCCTTAATATTAAATTATAATAAGATATAACATGACTACTTTTGTTTCAATTACCTTTCCCGGAGTAACTACACTTTATGCACATTACCACCAGTTAAGTGGTATGTCTTGTCTTCACAAAATTCGTTTCTTTTAATTATAAAATTGTTCACTGGTTCACTGGAAGCGCACATAATTTTTTTTGCGTTCATAGATCATTTCGGATGTGCACATTAGTTTTTCGTCTTTAAACAGCAGTTTGTGTGTTATTTCTTCTTAAATTTGACAACACCCTTATGGGGCATTTAACTTTTTTCGGTCTTTATTTTTGTGTGAAATTCAGCTCTTTTCCAGAGGAAATCAGTGTGATTCAGCTGCATTTTTTTTAATTGGAAAAATAAAGCAAAACTTCACGAAAACTATGCTTTTTTGGCAAATATTTTCTATATTTCCGAAGTAAAAAAAACTTAATTTTACATTTTTCCGTTCAAAGTGTATTTAAGACACAAACCGCGTGTTGAAGATGCGCCATGTGTTGTGGATAATTTATGCACCCATTAATACGAGATAAATATCATATACAACGAAACTTCCGAATTCGTTAGTGGTCTAGCTTGTCATACAAATTAATAAACTTTTCGGCCCTTTTATGAAACGAACTTTCTATTAAAATTTGTTTAATTTACCTGCTTTATTTTTTATGAATACAAGGATTTAAATTTAACGTAAAAAGTATTTCAAATTCATGAATTATAGTTATTCGTTCATCGGACGAATGAAAGAATGATGGTTTCGCTAAATGTTTCGTGCAAAGTACAACAGTTTTCGAATTTAAAAGGCAGGCATTTTTTTAACGGTGTAAAAAAGTATGTATGTATGCGAGAGTTTGTGTATGCATGTGACTGATAGTCCTGTAAATTTTGAACATTGTCATGTAGTTGTAAAATTTAGGTTTTTGCTTCTTTACTCCAGCCAAAAGAGTTTGGTTGTTATTTAAAATTTCGTTGGAATACGAAATTCAATTGTTTTTGGGCGGAATAGGATGGACGGATAAAGTTGATATTCCTTGTTTTGTTTTTAATTTGGACTGTAACTTGAGCAATCAATGTTGTTGTCAAAAAATCTTTGTATTTTTGATGAATTTCATGCAATACTCTTTCATGTCGTTGTAGTTGTTATTGTAGCTGTTGCTGTTGTTCTGGCTGTGTAATAGTGGTAGTTTATTATATGGCTGTTTGCTGCACTCAAAACCTCGACATTCAGACATGCAGCAGCATGAATATATACATATTTTAAAAGAATTAGGAAAAAGGAGACCAACAAAAAAAATTATAAAAGATTTCGGTTTTTGACAGGAAAATAATAATAGTAGAGATATTCTGTGTCGTATGTCTTAAAATCAGATTTTTCAGAAGAGCCGAAAAACCTTTATAGATCAAAATATGGTTAAGAATCGTCATGGGGCCATCTTTTTTTAGAAATTTTTAGAACTATGCAAAGACCCTTTAAAATTAAGAAGTATAACAGCACAATCTCACAAAGCGAAAAAAAGGACATTCACGGTTGCCCATAGCAGACAAACTTAAAAAAATTAGAAGCCTTTCAATAAGCATCGGGCATTTGAAAACGACTACACCTTTACCAATTGTAATTTATAGAGTGTGAATTGTAATTCAGATTAGCAAGTTGTAATTAAAAAAAGGACTCAGCACTATCACAAGATACCAGAGATCGCGAAAAACTTAAGAATCTTCCAAGAGGCTTCAAAAACCGCTGAAAGACTCCGCAGTCTCTCGAAAAAATCTTAACATGCTCTAATATGCACTAACAGCCGTACCTAAACAAAAGCGGCACGCGTTTTCTAGTTACCAAAAACTGTAATGCTCATACAATTTGTATGAAGCATCCCTAAATAGCGCGACGTCAACGCTTTGCAATTGAAAAAACTCATTTTGACAGCGCGTTTTAAAGTGAAGTTGACCGCTATTGTTAATAAACCATTTCAATTTAGCTATTTTTTGGTCAATCTAACGGTTTTATCCTAATTTTTGATTTCTATAATGTTGTTTTTATTAAACAAGAAAGTTTTCACTACTGTTCGTGACACAACGTCAACGCTCTTGTTTGGGTATGGCATATTAGAGTAAAAGCCAACCATAAGAAATCGTTCCGACTGCTGCTCTTGTTTAGATATCAAAATAAGTCACAAAAGAGTATCCACGATCTCATGGTAGGTATTGGAGATTCTCAAGAATATCAAAGTTAATTGGAAAACACCAATTTATCTAAAAAAAAAAACACAATCGACAAAAAGGCATCTGAGCCTAAGACAAGCTACCACAATCTCGTAAAAGAGAACGTTTAAAACTTAAGACAATACTAGGAGGCTTCAGAGACCATCTTTCTTCTTAAGACTTAAGAGAATCTTGAGTCGAGCAAAAGTAACTAACGGCTAGAAAAAGAGCCTAGTCACTATTAAGAGATTTTAAAAATTTATATTAAAATACAAAGGCTCTGACAGATAACTGAAGACACTCTTAAGGCTATCAAGAAGCACTAGAAAATATAAGATAGTTCAACAGTTTACCGAAAGCTATTGCAGGCTCTCGTAAGAACAAGGCTACATAAAAGCTAAAAATATCCTTTTAACGACTAAAATCTATCAAGAGGCAATACTTTTAAAATTTTCCGAGTGATTTTAGAGATTCTTGAAAGTGCTGAAGACTTTCTAAAGAAATTTTTGTTTTTCAATGTCTTAAGAACTCATCTTCAATCTCAGTAGGTAGAGTTTTATAAAAAAAATAAAAGTTTTTCATTCTTGTTTAGTTTCATTTATATATTCTACTTCAGATTAAATGTAAATTTTAGTTTAATTATTCAGTTAGATTCCACTAGAGGTCCAAGTTTAGATTCTAGTTTAGTTCTCTTTCAGAATCCTGTTTTGACAAAAGTTCAGATTGCAGTACAGATTATAGGTTTGGTTTGTGATCAGATTCTGCTTTAAGTTCTAGTCCAAATTCTGCATTAGATTCAACTTCAAGATTTTTAATTTACTTAAATTTAAAATTTTAAAATTTTAGCGATGACATTAAAAGCTAAAATTACAGCGAATTAAATTGTTATGGCATTGCCAAATTTAGCAATGCACTTTACAGAATTTCATTCGTAGCGAAAAATCGCAAAATCAACTTTATAGATTTACGGTTTACGGCCGCAGCTTTGATTTTTTGTGCTTAATCTGAATTCAGATTCATTTTCAGATTGTAGTTCAAATTCTAGCTACCAGTCTTTTTCAAAGAAGCTCAAAAGCACTGAATTCTGCTGAGAGATGTTTACGGTCACGTTCTGAAAATCAAATTCGAGTGGAATTAAAATCGATAAAGATTTTCAGCATACTTTTTTTTAATAAAGGTAGATTTCCCTGAAATAAAGACTAGTACTGGAATAGAGAATAAAGTTAAGGCTCTCAATGTATGAGGAATATCGAAAGGAATATTCTTACAAGTTTGAACAAAGGATCGTTTTCAAAATTTGTTCGATTTTAATTTCACTGCAATTCGTATTGCGAAACATGGCCGTATGTCTTCTAAAATCTAAAATCACTAAAATCTATTAAGAGACTCTAGCAGATTTGTATGATACTTGATACTTTAGAGTAGTGAATTAAATGTAATGAGTCTAGATGTGCTTTAAAAAAAAATGTTACCATCTGTTAAATTTTCAGATTGACTACACTAAAAGAAAAACCTTCGTAAATGTAACGATTTTTTGCATTCCTGCAATGAATTTTGTCATTATTATTGAGCCAACGTAGCGTGTCATTCCCGCTACGAAAATGGGATCATTAAATTCAAATTTGTCATTAAGACAATGAAATTTTGACATTAATTTTATGACATAAATTATACATGGCAACGTAAATTTTCATTATATAAATGTAATGTATCATTAACGTAATGAAATTATTTAGTTAATATGATGAAACTTGTCATTAATAAAATGAAATATTTTCATTTATTTAAAATCATTGTTTCATTAATGTAATGAAATTTTTCATTGATTTACGTTCCCATAATGAAAAAAGTTTTTAGATGCAACGTAATTTTTCATTCCTGCAATGAATTTTATCATTAAATTAATTACATTGTTTCATTAATATAATGACAACCCTCTATTATTGGTACGTAGTTTTTCTTACATATAATGACACCTTGTCATTAAACAAATAATCGATATTATTAGTTATAATAACAATGTATCGTTATATAAATGATTTTTTTATACCAATAATATATTTTATATTAAAATTAAAGATAAATACTTTTTTTAAATTTTTATTTTATTCAACCATATATTTCATGTATCTTTAGTTAAAAAAACCCATAAAATTAAATTTTAAAACTAATAGTAAAAATAAAAAGCTTTTAATTCAAGAATAAGGTACTTAAAGAAATAAAAAAATATACATATGTCTTTTAAAATTCTTTGTGGAATATTTTGGAGTTTTCTAATTCCATTTCACTGCTGGAAGATTGTGATGGTTGTAAAGATGACAAAACAGACTGAGTGTCTTGAAAATCTTTAAGGGTATTTTGAGGATGTATGGGTATGTTGTTTTCGGCTCTCCATTTTTCAAAATTATGCTTAAAAAGAATTTTGTCGCCAATTTTCAATTGTTGTGTAATATCAAATATGTAATTCGCTGACAGAATCGAAAGACCTTTTATTGTTATGTTTTGTTCTGAAAAAAGGAAAAAGTGGAATACGCTACAGAAAATAATATTTACTATGATTTTAAAATAATAACATTACCTTCAAAGAATTTCGAAAGATGTTTTAAATCCCAAGTAGATAAAAGGTGTTGTATAGTGTTTTCATTTGTTTCTTCATCTAAAAGTTTAAAAATATTCTTAAGTACGTATCAAAAACTTTCCTTTTGATGTTGTTAGGATTTCAAATGATGAAAATAAATTTCATTTGCAATAAATCTTTTTTTACATAAAAAACACTTCATGATAATACTTACTTTATTATAATTGGCACAATTAGTATAAATCTATTTACATATGTATGCAATAGATATTAATTATTTATTTTTTTTAATTTCATACACTTTTAAATCACTTGTTCTCTTCAGGGTTGAAAATAAACTGAATCAAATGAAAGAAATTTAAAAAAAAATAAGTTGATGCTATGCATGTTGTTGCTACAGCATTCCACAAAATCGTTTATGTCCCGTTATTTTTCTCTGAAACTTACGTTAATATAATGAAACATTACGTTGCAGTAATGATGAATACATACTATTTACTACATTTCAAGTTTGGTTCTTTACTTATTTTTTTTTATCTTGTGTTTCTCTTGTTTTTCTCTCTCGTTGTTTTTTCTTTTTTGAACTTAAATGGTTATTTACATTATATAGATGACTAGATCATTGTATTTACGACACAAATAATAAAATTGTTATATTTACTACAAATTATATGAGTTTATAAATTTTTGTGTGCTCATATTAAGCTAAGTCCCGTTAGATAATATTAATGAAAAATTTCGTTGATGTAATGACAAGTTTCGTTGCATTAATAAAAAAATCATTAAATAAATTATTTTTTAAATTTAGGTTTTCTCTTTGTTTCTATGCTATGTTTTTTGTTTTTGTTGTTTGGTGCTGTGTTAAAATTCAGAATGAAAGTTTTCGTAAATAGTAGGAAACTTTGTCATTTCTTTTCATTCGGGCTACGTAAACATATCATTTAACTTTGAAGGGTGTTGTAATTTCTACAAATATTCAATGATAAATAAAAATTTTATTTAAAAATATAAATTAATAACTTTCTTAATGGGAATATTCATTTGTAATATTTTACTATGCGGATTTATGCCAGAAATTATACATCAAAGTTTTACGTAGCCCGAATGAAACGTATTTCGTATCATTAATGATACAACGAAATTAAGGAAAATTCAAGTTTTGGAAGTTACATAGTATTAATGAAAATTGCATAGCTGCAATGAACAGTTTAGTACCAGTAATGAAGATTTTCATTGCATAATCTAATATAGGCCAATGAAATGGTTTCATTCCAGCAACGAAGCGTTTTTCTTTGAGTGTAATGAGGCACAAGTGCATACGAATATTGATTAAAGAGACGTAAGAAATTCTAGATCCCAGTCCGAAAATGCAACTGCCCGTCAAGTTATTCTTTTTTCGATTTAATGTTTACTTGGGACAAAAGGTGGCAAAGAAAAGTTATGATATGATATGTTTTGTAACAAATTTAAAGTTTCAAAGTCATATTTTTCCCAAACAAGATATTGGAAATTTTTTTCTTTTAGTCGTCAAGTCTTGAGGAAAGGAAAAGAGAATGCCATTTCGTTTTCTCGCCCTGCTAAAAACTCAAAACTTGAAGGCTTATATTGAAGAGTGTGAACCAGCACTTACAAGTTTATTTAAACAATTAAAGTCTTTTGGCAACACTGCTTACAATGATCAGTCGCTCTGCTTAAATATTTCAATATATCTGTTTATTGGACTCTGCTTAATACGATCACAAGAGAAAACATAAAATAGCAGAAGGTGCTTAAATGTTTTACTTCATCGGCTGGAAATACACAAGTCTCTTAACTGGAAAAATAGATCAGATTTTCTATAAAAAAATTAGTTAACAGAAGGATTTCCTTGATTTTCAGTCCTTTTTTAGCTGGTGCTATTTCGATTAATTTTCTTTTGGCTTTTTTTTTTTTTTTGTTTTGAGTGTTTGATATTTGAGTTTATGTTTTTTTTATCATGCATACTTACTTGCATGCATAGTTTTTCAATATATGAGTGATTATTGTCCACTTTCAAATATACATCATGGAAAAAAATTGGAAAAACTAAACTAGAAAAATTAAATGAAATTCGAAACAGAGCATGGTAGACTTATTGTTTATTAAGTGTGTGTGTATTTATGAAAATGTGTATGTGTGTGTAAGCTTGTGAGGGTTTTTTCTAAGTATGAGTGTGCATGTGTATTTAAGACTAGATAACATACGAAAAAGGAAATATAATCATAATAACAGCAATAATAACCTTAAGGCCATATCAAGACCATTCATTTCAGTTTACAAACAATGCACACATACTCTCTTGCTCTTAATTACACACAAACACACAAACACACAAGCACGAGCGCACACATACCCATCGGGAAAAAGAAGGAGTACGGATGCCTTCTAGAAGGCCTTCCTTCTTTTGGATACTCAAGCACGCTCCATTCCATACTCACATTTTTTTTTATCCAACGTTGTCATTGCGGAGTAGGCCTTTCCCTTTCGCTTCTTAAGCAGTTACATAAAAATGTTAACGGGATCAAAAACAATAATTATTTTGCTTTCGCTTGTGCAAAAAAAAAACAATTTTACTCCTTCTCTGCTTCCTTTTCATGGAAGAGAATATGGAATGTGTATCTTATCTTTTAATCGAAAGAGCCGAGGGCTTCTATGAGGCATTCTTTAATAGTTAGATTAAATCAAAAAAATGTTTAAGCAGGACTTTAAAAAGGCCTGAAGTAAGAAGGGTCTTCTGAGTTTCCCCCCTGGTTATGTACATTTAAACAAAATACTTACCCTTGCCTTACGCACTCTTTAGAAACACAATCACACGTATACAATAAAATATCTGTGAATGTGTGTGTATGCAAGATGCGAGGAGGGTTTAAAGCTTAAAATGAAAAACCTCCTAAATATTGGTCGATATGGTTTTTGCTGTGGAATATCGTCTTTCAATGTTTGTTTATCAGAGAGATAATTAAATACTTTGAAAATATTGAATTTTGTTTTGTTTAATTTAGATTTCTTGATTTTCTAATAAATTTTAATACTAAATCCGATAAGAAAATTTTCTTAAAAATATTTTGCTATTTAAAGTGTTAAGGGAACCAGATTTAGGCAAACTATTAAGGCTTTTAGAAACCTGGCTTACAATATAAGAAGTTTACTTGTGGATTAGCTTAGGGAATTAAAAAAAATTCCCTCCACCATGAGTGGTAATTGAGGGTATACTAAATTTGTCAGTCCATATTAAACTTTGTTGATATTCTTCCAATATCCCATTAAATATATATGTATATATATTAGGCCATGTCCGTCTTCACGTTTGTTTAAGACACACTCAATTTAGAATGACGCAATAGAAAGAAGAATATTACTGTCGAATTAATTTTAGTTATCCTAAGTAGTTAGAGATTGACACACATCACAATCAGTTAAGAAGGAAAAGAGTTATAAGCCCAAATGTAGAACAACATCACTAAAAAACTTCAAATATTTTTGTTTCCAAAAACTAACACTAATTTAAGGCAGAATGCACCGATTTTTATAAAAAATATTTTAGGAATTCGTTGTATTTGCACAGAAAGAAAAAACTTTAACCTAATTAAAGTCTTTATAACCTTCACCGAAGGTAAAAAGTTATATAAAACTTTGTCATTCCGTTTTGTAATTTCTACAATATTAATGTTAGACCCTATAAAGTATATTTATTCTGGATCGTTATGAGAAGGGAAGTTCAAATCCTGCTGTCCTTCCTTTTGTCCGTCTGTCTGTTGAAATGGGTTTACCGGAGCCCCTAGATACAATGGTGGCTTGGTTGGTATATATTTCTGTAAGGTATTCTTATTATAATTTTGCTATTGAAATTCAGCCAGATCGCTTAAAAAATGGCTAAGATATTAGCAAAAAACCACGACTACCTCTAATTTTTCCCAAAAACTCCTTGTTGTTGTATTTTTATAAATTTTTCCCGTATATGGGCATTTGTACCACAAAATGTAAAAAAATTAAATGACGAAGTCAAATTTGTAAAAAAGGGTTTTTATATATACAAAGTAATGAAGTAGCTCTACATTCAGAAAAAAAATTACAGTAATCGACGCTAAGGATTTGCAGATATAAGCAAAAATCTGCGCTGGCGTTACGTTAAAAAAACGGAAGTGGGTTTTGAATTGCATTACAAAACTGAATCAGACTGCGAATTGAGCAAGAAGTTTTGTACAAAACCTTTTTTAGTAAACATAGGACTTATATAGATTTATTTATTTTGCAAGCTATCAAATTTATTTTGCAAGCTATCAAATTTAAAAATCTTTGCTCGTTTTAAGATAAATATGGGAATTTTCAGCTAAAAGTCTACTTTTTTTAATGTAACGCCAGATTGCAAATAAGGTTGTATTTTCGGGCCATGTTGTTCAATCGTCATCCCTTTTGTTACTTAATGTAGAGCTTGTTGCGCTTTGCACCAAAATATAAAAAAGTTAACGATACATATAAAATTTTTTGAGAAACAATTTAAAATACTTCTGGCGTTACGTGACAAAAAGTAGACTTTTCGCTGGAAATGCCCATATCTTGATAACCGCAAGAGCCAACGTTTACAAATTATGTACACACATTTATGTTATCTATACACAGCACCCCACAAAATCTGGACTGGATTGGAGAAGTGGGCGTGGTACCTCCCGTACAAAAAATATCAAAAATTAAATTTTTGGACTGTCATACGACCTATGGTTATCCCTTATATCTTCAAAGATCGGAAATCTTTAACTAAAACTGATTATATTTTTGATTAATGCTTTTACTGGTGCAAATTTTTTTTCTATGTAGAATCAAAGCACTTTTCCATTATTTAAACTACGAATTCGTAATTAAACCAACTTACAGCCTGTTCATCGATTTCGAACGTTTAGGTTCGCATAGAAAATTCCATATTAAACAAAAACAAATATTAAAATTTTGTTTAAGTTTTAAATAAAATTTTCTATACGTTGACGTTCGAAATCATTAAACAGGCAGTTAGAAATTCTTGAATCAAATCCAGTTTGAGATTTACTTTGGTCTCACTTTTATTTAAGTCAATCCTGTTTTCAAATTATTTAAAGTACGAGGCACTTGAATAATCCGGACCTGAATCAATCATTCTGCACTTGATATACGGGAGTCCGTATTTACTGTACTTTTAACACCGCCTCATAATTTGCCATAGGCCCCATATCGACCGCTAAATTCCAAAACATGCTAAGTCAACTTTTTAAATTGAGCATTGTACAACTTAAATTTTGTCGAATTTTTTTCTTGATCGGCTTAAACAATCCAAAGTTATGCACAAAAAGTAACTAAACATACAACTGAATGTTGTATTACCTGCAAATTTTAAGAGCTTCTCCTGCTAAACCCAATTTTTCGTCTTTGCATGTTTTGGAATTGAGCTGTCGACTTTAAGCCTACTCTCGGCCAACAGTAAAGTATGTTTTAAACCGAAACGAATAATGCTTTTTTTTAGAAAAATTTGGTCCGTTGTAGTTTTATAAGATTAGAATACACTCTGCTTAACTTTTGCCATAGGCCCCATATAAAGTCCGCTCTAGGAAATTGTTTAAATACGAGTTAAACCGTAACAATTATGAATAGATGTTGTGGTAACATTAAAAACAATTTAGCTCAATATAGCTTGAAACAATACCATGTAGTTTTGTGATAATATTTAAGTCCATAATTAACTATAAGAACTTAATAAAGCGGTCTTTCAAAAAGCAATTCAATAAGCATTTTTTTAAATCTATCTACCGAATTTTGTAATTAACGATCTTTAATTTAAGAGGGGCTAAATATTATTAACGAAGCAAATCACAATATTTTCGGCAACGAATTATGATAATGTGAGGTCAGGTCTTAAAAAAATTGGACCCCTTCTGAAATATTCGAACTCCCGTTGTAGGGTATCAAGATATGCGACACAGCAGAATACAGCACTCTTTCTTGTTTTTAATAAAATTAAAAGAACTGAAAATTTCTTATACTTACAAGAAATAAAAAAATCTATAACGACAACACTACTGTTGACAAATCCCACAAAAGTAATTTACATGTCCTCGCCATTGTTTTAACGTTTTTTTTGTTATGGTTTTTCAGCTTTCAACTTGTTTTGTTAATTTTCATTTTTTTTTTCTTTTTATTATTTTCCCCATCGTTTGCTTTTCAATGTTGAATTTTAATTCTTGTCCATAAAACAGGCATGTTCCGAGGAAATAATAGCACCAAAAACATAAAAAAGAACAGAAGTGAAAACAAGAGCACAGGCTAAAAGAAAAAAATCCAAACTGTAAGTCTATTACCATGTAGTTGTTTTGAAAATATTTTCAGCTACATAAAACCCACTAGGGCACTACATTTACAAATGAAAAAAATTTTTGTAATAGTTTTTGCTGAAAATAGAATAAAGTGGTAAGGATTTTTATTTAGAAGCAATAAGAACAGGGAGTCAAAATTGCTAAAAAAAAAAAAAAAAAAAACTCAATAAAATTGTGAAATAACAAGAAAATTTCAAAGCCTTTTAAATTTTTTTATAAACATTTTATTGAAATCTTGAAAATTTTCAGCAGTTTCAATTCGAATAACAATTTTTATGTAAATTAATTATTGAAAGTAAGAAAACCGACTGCAAGCCTGTCCATTTGATACCCTACACCACAGTATTTAACAACAAAACTGAATTTGTCAAACAAATTGTGTTTTTAATTTAATTTACTTTCTAATGCAAAATTTGACTAACCTGCGTTAAGGACATATTCATACCCAATAAAACAGAGAACGATATAATATTTTCATGGAAAAACAATATAAAAGGAAAGGTACAATTTGGTTGATTTTTTTTGGTTGTTATTTCATATGAAATAACTCCCAAATATTGGCGGTTGTTTCGTTTTCGCTTTGGGGTTTATTTCATTTATTTTTCGATGTTATTTCATTCACTGTTTTTGGGTGTTATTCCTATTTTTTGGGATTTATTTCATTGGGGGTTATTTTCTGGGCGTTATTTCATTGGGGGGCTTTTCGTGGAGCCTTGTAAGTACTTACAATTAAACTAACTTTTAGTTGAATAATAACTAGATATTTTTTGACTTCTTATAAGTGTATTATAAGCAGGGCTGTGGAGTCGGAGTCGGAGTCGGACTTGAAGAGTCGGAGTTGATGTTTTTGTGCCGGAGTCGCAGTCGTAGTACCCACAAAAACTCGCGACTCCGACTCCAAAGTTTTTCGTCATAAAAAATTTAAAAAAAAATTTCCAAAATAAAAATTATCTTCTTAAAACACATTTAAAATTTAAATAAATGGTTTATGAATACTGCTCTTATGTGCTGTTTCCAAATGACAGGCGATGGACTGAGTGCTTTTCATATACAGGGAAATCGCAAACGTAAAACGCAAGAATTTTAAACGTCGTTTTTAAATAAGATTTTTGTAATAAAAGAATTTTATGACAAATATTTAACAAATATTTTCCTATTAAACAGGATTTTAAACCAAAAATTATAAAAATTAGGTTTAAAGTTTATTAAAAACAACTTCCAAATTCTTGCGTTTTGCGTTTGCGATTTCCAGTACACCCCTGATAAATTTTGGAAACAGCACATTAATGTTTGCGTACGGTAATTGCTTCTCAAAAACTCTTATTTTTAGAAGGCCGTACGGTAATGAAAAAATACAAGTTAACATCACTGAGTCTTATATGCATTTAGTTAGCATCAAGATGATAGTAGGAGTCGGAGTCGCACTTAAAAAATTTCAGCATTTGGAGTCGGAGTCGGAGTTAGTACTTTTTTCGGACGACTCCACAGCGCTGATTTTAAGTGCTGAATTCTGTGAAAACCTCGAACAAAAATAAGTAGTTATTCAGCCGAAAAATAAATAGTGTTTACTTTTCTCCAACATTACTTGCTAACCTACCAGGTAAGTAAAGTTTTTGCTGGGTAAAAAAGAAATTAAAAATATACAATTTTATTTATGATAATCGAAAAACAAAGAATTTTGATTATTTGAGCAGCATAAATGAAGTTTGCATTTTAAACAAAAGCATTGTGTTCGAGATTGTTTCGAAGCTTCTACTAATATTTTCCGGCTCTTTATGCAACTGGAAATGAATAGAAATTAATTATATATTAGACATCATTGAAAATTATGTAAAGCATGCCTTGAGGCATTTTAAAGCATTAGAGGGCCAGCAGCGGCCATTTAAATAACAATGTATTTTGTACGTAATGGTAAGTTGCAAGCATTTTAATGCAATGAAAAGTTTCATCGCAATCATAGCTTTTTCTGTGTTTTTTTTGTTTAACTTTGCTTTTGAAACTGAAAAATAGATTACCCCATACTACTAGTATATTTCTAGTTCATTATTGCTCGATTTCTATAGTTTTTTTCCTACGCCTTGGTACACATTCAATATCTTTGCTTTAATTCGTATTATTTTTTTAAAGCGTGTGTTAAATGCATTGCATCATTACTATTTTTATAAGCACACACATGAAAAATACTTAATTTATATATTTGTCACTTTTTTCATTTCACATCTCATCGAAATGTCTCATTTCATAATAACTATTCTCAGACAAAGAACAACTCCTAAAAAATAAAGTTAAGAAAAAATAACTGGTAACATTTTAATGTGGTGATATCTAAAATGTCACACTAAACTCCTCTTGTGTGTTGTCAGTCCTGTCTCACCCCCTGTCTGTCTGAGCATTGAGCTCGTTAAGACATATTTGTTGAGCTCAAAAGTGGCATTGTGCTGATAGTGCAAGCATTTGTGTCTTGTTAAACATCAAAATTGCAGTTCAAAATAGGAATTGTATATTCTAGATATCTTTGCAACAATTATGGGTTTTTTCCTGAAGGTTTCTTTATCTAATAGTGGCTTTCTGCAACGTTGAATCTAAACTGCATAAAACGCTGCACACTGGGGAGGTATAGAAATGTACATATATTTTTTTATGAACGCTTTAGAAAAATATTAAAAAACTTACTTGTGTTGTTGATGTGGCAGTAAAAACATTGTCATATGTGTAGATTTTGTAGATTTTCCTGATTCGTTTTCCTTTTTTAGTTTTTCTATTGTTTTGTTTTGTTTTTTCTTAAACTTTGGAATTAAACGAATGACAACGACCTCAGCTGGGTTTTTATTTTTTATGAATTTTATATAGTTTTTTTCATGTGTTTTTCCAAGAAGTACAAAATCTATAACAAAAATCATTATTTAACTCTACAGTTAGAGAAAAATTTATTTTAAATAAGATCTAGTTTGGTTATAATTCTGCGCCTTTTTGAGATTCCAGTTTCGATTTAGTTTCCTTCTTCTAGTTTTGTTCTGTTTTGCTCTGTTTAAGTTTAAGTAAATTTCAAATCCATTCCAGTTTGGTCATATTTTTTCCAAAATTATTCCACAAAAATCGGGTTGTGTGTTTAGAACAAAAAAAAAGTAAAGAAAGAAAAGAAAGAGTGTATGCCACAAAACATTTCGTTTCCATTTACCAAAAATTCTACTTCATTCATTGCCCTTAAACATTTTTTAATAATCAAACTGGAAAAACAGCAAAGAGGTATTTGACACATGGTAAATGTTAGATATTTTACTGTCGTCAAATTGGGAATAATTTGTTGTCGTCGTTGCGCTCCTCTTCAATAAAGCAGCAACAAATACAAAAACAATAACAAAAAATCAGCAAAAGAATTGATAACAAAAAATGAAAATTTATTTACATTTATCTTTTTGCTCATTGCGATTGTTGCCTTTCAATCTTTTTTTTTAGGTTTTAAATTTTTTATACACTTAAACTATCTGCAGTTTCAAAGAACTATATGCATATGATTAATATGTATGTGTGTATGCTTAAAATTTTTTTTTAAGTATATTGTCCTGTTTTTTTTATTATTTTGCGCTCTCTAGCGCAAATAATCGAAAAATCAACACAATCATACAAACGATATAAAACATACAACATGCATCTGGCATGTTTGGTTGCTTCAGCCTTGTTGCTGGTTGTTGTTGATGCTGTCGTTATTGTTGTTGTTGTTGTTGTTGTTGTTGTTATTATAGTTGCTCATTCATATTGTGTTACATGTGTGAATTGCGCTTGTTATCGATAAATCATGAAACCATTATTTATGTGTCGTCTTGTTTTGTACTGGAGTGTAGGATTGATACAAAGGACGGAGATAAAACAAGTCACAGTTCTATTCTATTTTGGTTTTGTTCAGTTCCAAGTCAGTTCTGGTTAAAAAAAATTCTGTTCTGTTCTATTGCTATTCCACATCTGTTCTAGCTCAGTCCTATTTTGGTTGTAGTTAAGTTTCTAATTCAGTTGTAGTTGAGTTCTTGTTCAGTTCTAGTTCTGTTCTGGTTCAGTTCTATAAAGTATATATTAAATATTTAATTAAAAAAAAAAAAAAGTTGATTTGAGTTCTAGTTCCGTTCTAATTCAGTTAAAGTTCAATGTCAGTATAGTTTTAGTTCGGTTCTACAACTGTACTAGCTCTGTACTAGTTATGTTACAGTACTGTTCCAGTTCTCTTCTTATGCTGTTCTTGTCTTTTTCTAGTTCCGCCTTAGTTCTGCTAGAGTTATATTCTAGTTCTGTTAAAATTATCTTCTAGTTCTGTTCAACTTCTATTCTAGTTTAGTTCTAGTTCTGTTATAATTCTCTTCTAGTTCTGTTCTACTTCTATTTTAGTTTAGTTCTATTTCTGTTTTGCTTATTCTGCGTTCCTTCTAGTTCTGTTCTGTATTTGTTCTGGTTCGGTTCGGTTGGGGTCTTTTCCAGTTCTGTTCTCTTCTAATTTGTTCTAGCTCTGTATTAGTTCTGTTTTACTTTACTTTTATGTTTGTTATATTTCTGTTCTAGTCGCCTTCCAGTTCTGTTCGATTTTAGGTCTATTTATGTTCCAATTCTGTTGAAATATTTTTCAATCCACTTTGGCCATATTTTGTCCTCAGCTGTGTTTATTTCTCTGTGAATCTTGTTTGTTCTTTTGCAAAATATGCTGTTTAAAGATATATTTCATTTTTTACTCCTCTAGCTGGTCTATGTATTTATACAAGTTCTATTATTTTTTTGTGTTTTTTTTAATTCATTCATCTATCGGCAACATATGAATGTTTTAGCCTGTATTGGGATTTTTTTTAACAGTATTTTAGTTAGAATTCCATAAGCACATGCTAACTGTTGTGTTTGCAACATAACTCGCCTTTTTGAAATTGTGGAGGATTTTTTGCCACAATTTTAAGTTTCATTTGTAGATATTATTTTTTTTTTGCTGTATTTTTATTCATTTTTTACTTTTTGTTATTTTTGATATTTTTATATTGTATGGCAATCTTTAATTTAGTGTCTGGCACCAGTGGCAAATAGTTTTTCTTTTGCTTCTTCTCTCCAAATGACGTTTTATTTTCATTTTTCGTTTTGTGTCTTTTCTTCCTTTCAAGCCCCGTTGAAGGAAAATGTGGTTTGTATGAATTTTTTTTTTTAAGGATGTATGTTAGTGTGCGGGTGTGTCATGATAAGTTCATGTGTGTTGTGTGGTGTAGCGTGTGGCATCGATAAATTGACAAATTGTAAAAATGTTCAATTTGAAAAATTATTTAGAGGCAAAGTTTTTATTTGTATTTAATAGAGTGTTGAAAGTAAAAACGTTGCACAGGAAAAACATATTGGGTGTTTAAAAAATTACTCAAGCATATGAATTTTATTAATGTTTTGAGGTTTTTGGAGAAGAGTAAATGGAATAATAAAAAGGAATAACTTTGGAAATTGCAATTTGTTCCTAAGAAAAAAGGAAAAAGTTAAGTAAAAGAGGGGAAGGAAATACCGATAAACAAGAAATTGTATAATCTTTTGGTTAAATAAAATTTTCAGCAGAAAATCTTTTCCCATTAAAATTTTTAAACTATTTTAAAACATGAAAAAAAATGTCAAGTTGTAATAAACATTAAGTTTTTGAAACAAAACAAACCAAAAACATATTTCTGACTGCAAACCTATAAGACTATCAGCGGTGTCACTTAAAGTGAGTATTTTTTGGAATTTTTTAACATTAATTGTGAATAATTTGTACAGTAAAAGTTTATTTAAAGTATTAGCCATGGTTAATAATTATCGTTGCCTATCTTTCTGGAAACACGCATGCAAAGGAAAAACATGGTTGTGGTAAACATATTCTAAAAGCAACATATTATGATAAGATGCATGATTGTAGCACCGTATTACTATTGTTATTGAATCATATTATGACCAAATATATTCGAAATATTATATCATAATATTTTTCCCTTAATCATATTATTATCCTGCTAATCAAACATACTTAGCTAAGAAGTAATCATATTATTGTCAGGTTAATTATAACATATTTAGAAGTAATCATATTATGATACAGTGGTGCTGTTACAACAATTAAAAAAAAAATGAAAAGATATCTAAACAAGATTTTATTACCAAAAGAACATCACTGAAAATAAAAAAAACTTATTTATTACACTGAAATTGCATATTCGATATTATTTTGTTTGAAGCAGGTTATGGGGAGAAGGAAAGAAGGAGTAGTGTTTGTGGACATTTAACTTGAACGTTTCCAAATTGTAGCCAACTTTTTGACACACTTTGGGCAGTATTTCGATGATAACTTGACGAATCTTCGTTTCTAAATGCCTCACCGTTAGAGAACAAGACGTGTAGACATGGTGTGTGACGTAGCCCAACAAAACAGTCTAACGGCGTCAAATCGATTATCGATTATCTGAGTGGCCAATTGACGTCGTTAAAACGTGAAATTACGCGTGGGATTGTCTTGTTGAAACCACACATCGTCAAGCATAAAATCTTACATTTCAGGCTAAAAAAATTGGATATAATGCGGCCATAGCGCTCTGAATTGACTGTAACGGTTCTTTTTATATTTTCGATGATTTTTTGGCAGTGCGCACATTGCGATAATGCACAAGACTAACCTGTGCTAGTCTCTTCAAATTACTTAATAATCTTGTCGGTTCCTTACCAAGTAGGTCAATTATAATGACCATCTATTTTTAAGCGTTCTTCGATTGTTAAACAACCCATGCTCGTAACATATCTTTACATATCTTGTGCACCCTATATTTTTCTATCATATCAATCAAGGCGAACTCATTACAGGTGGTTGAAAGCCCTGATAACATTTTTATCTCATTTCAAATCAGAGGTGCTTTGATGAAATAACATGTGGAGATACCAGAAAAATCTGGCCCATCATAGATGAAAAGAGGATAAGGCACGCATTGAGGCTGTCTAGACATCACCTCAGAAAACTAATTGCGTTTATAACTGGTCACGCTCAAGGGTTAGGCCTCCCTTAAAATTACCAATGTAGGAGTTCTGGCACGAGGAGGAGGACGAGTAAACGAAACATCTTATTTGTCACATTCGGTGACCTAACACTCGACCTGTTTGGTCAAAGAATCCTTAGGGACAAAATCTGCCTCTGGCATTGATTTGAACTGGATCCATTCCTTCATTAAATCAACCGGATGGCTGGGTGAGAATTTTAACAGCCAGACGGTGTAACATGGTAAGAAAACGGAAACTAATTACTGTACTCACGTGAACTGTGCTTTTCTTGGCGAAGTAGAGTCTATACTTCAAAATTTAGGCCACTTTTCATAGCCTTTCTGGCCGTATGCCACGAATTACACACACAATTTCTCGAAATCAGCAACAATTTCATCCATATTTTCAAGAAAAAGTCATTTATCATGGTGCGGTAACGATCTCCATTGCCCGTTATGCAAGCTCCGGTATTATTTTCGCAGAAATAAGGTCCGATGATACCATCATCGTTTAAACAGCACTAAATTGTTAATTTTTCTGAATGAAATGGAGTCTCTAGGGTCTGCTGTGGATTGGTCTCACTACAAGTGCGGCAATGTTGTTTATTAAGCCAAACATTTGCATCATCGCAGAACACAATGTCTTTATGTTGCTTGAATCGATGACTAATTTTCAAAGATAATTTGGATAATTTATTAATGTAATTTAAGCCTTAATCTATTCAGAAGGATTTGCCAAAGTATTCTGATTACAAATGTAAAAAATGTATAGCAGTATGATGATAGTTTGTTTTGCAAGTTCTAGCGAGTTTAAAAATCATCCTTTATAAGAATTTTAAACTATTTAATTGCAATTATTAGACTATAACGCTATTAGACTATGAAACTATAACACCGTAAGATGAAGAATATGTGCTAAAGTTTCACTATTCTTCTTTTTCATGGAATTAAATAGTTTTTCCATTAACTTTGGTAAATATTATTTTTTTATTGTGTCACAAACTGACAATTCAATTTGAAAAATAGTTATTTGTAATATGTGTACCCAAGTTTAACCACAATTCTAATTAATTTTAATAAAACAAAACAAAATACACACGCACACGCACACGCAAAACAATACAATACTCCAAACACGCACACTAATAAAAATCTACACATATTACCCCCATTAAAAAGAGCAAAATAAGAAGAACGCTGCAAAGTATGCAACAAGAATAGAAAAAATAAAAAAAACTTACACACACGCAACATTAAGTACTTTCATATTGGCAGTATTTCTCAATTTGTAATCATTTTAATGTGTTTTAACCCGAAGACACGATACATGATGTAAAAATATTGTAGTAATGAATGTTGTTGTAATTGTAGATGTTGCACGAAGAACAACAACAACAACAACTTGTATTTGTATTTCAGAGTATAATTTACTATTAAATATAAAATAGCGTAAAACAGAAATAAAAGAAAATCAAAAGGAAATATCATCATTACATCTTCTTAAAGCAAAACCAAGAAAAAGAGAGAGACACACAACAGAGAACAAAAGGAAACAGTAATTTGGAGTAAAAAAGCCAGCAGCAGCAATAACAACAACACTGGAGCATAAGATAATGAGAAGTCGTGGTAGTAAAATTGAAATTGTAGTAAAGTGACATTAAAAATTAATTAAATTTGATTGCAACACTCACTACAGTGTCATTTAATTTAATGAATTTATTTGCACTTAAGACAATACAGAAACCGTACAGCTCTAAAGGAGAGCGCACTGGTGAAGGGGGATACTAAAGGCGTAAGAAATAAAAGAAGCATCATATAAAATACAGCAAAATGAAAACCCCCTTAAGAAATCGTGCTGATAACCAATTCTCAAACACGCAACAATCTAACGAAAGAACAAAATAATAAAAAAAAAATCAATTAAAATTTATAACCATAAATTAGGTTAAATATTTGTTTAATTATTTTAAAATTTAAATTCAATTTAAACTATCTACTAAAAATGTTTTGGCAATTGAAAAGTAAATGCATTTTGTCTATGGAATGCAACTAATAAATCAGTGGTGCGCAATACACAAAAAACGATAAATTGTATATGTGAAGCGGCAGCACCCAAAAAATTCTGGTTTTTTTATAACTTAAAAATGCGGCATTCATAACAGATTTACTTATTCATGGATTGTGTCTTTAAAAACTGATATAGTACAGGGTGGCCCAAGTACGACGTACCAATGTTTAAAACATATAACTTTTTTTCTTTTGCAGGTTTTTACTGAATTCTTGGATTTTTTAAATAAATGTATACAATGTACAACAACGCGTAACAATTATGAATTTTTTTCTAATCTTGTCTACCATAAATTTTCGAGACGCAACAAAAATATCGTCATTACTTTAATTCAAGATCAGCTCCCACTGCCTTCATGATTAAAAATTAAGTCGGCCATTTGAGAAACGGCGTTCAGTCAACGACTGTCCTGGAAAAGGTAGCAAAGAACCTCTGCGGCAGGGTGTTGAAACGTATTTTTCTGCACCAACTCGTAGTCCCTCCAACAAATTCGGCATTTCCAAAACAACAGTGAAGAGAATTTTAAAGTATATCTTAAGATGCATCCATAAATGATGTGCAAGAACGGTTTTCGTAAGACCACCAACAACGACATTGGTAGGTCCGATATGGGCAATTTTTATATATTTTTACTCAAGGGCATAATAAATCACACAAATTGCTTTGAAAATACACACTCTGTTTCCATTTCGTATTCGCCAAAAAACAACACAAACATTTAAAAACGTTGATTACGTCTTATAGTGGTCCGGACGAAACGCCGATACGTTTCGGGGGGGGGGGGGGGATTTGGACTACAGCTGCAGAATACCTGCCAAGCATCCAAACACCCTGGGGATAGCCGATTGCATTTGTGGGTTTATGGAGTGTATAGGGTGGCTTCGGGATTCAGCGCTGAAATATCACTCAAGTAACCAAACAACTTGGTGTCATTATAAAGGCTGGAAAGAGAACTAGAAAAAGGCACAAATATTTAAATGAGAGAAAAGCACTTCTAACCATATAAAAACACTTTCCTTATTTGTTATTTCCATCGTTTTAAACGGCCATTTATTAAATACAAAAAATAATTCGATTTTCAAAAAATTTAAATATGTACAAGTTTATCTATTACAAAAGTTTGATTTCGAAACAATTTAATTAAACGTAAAAATCGCGATACAAAATATGACCGAACAATATGGTTCAGACGTGAACACATTAATTTCTCATTTTTATTTTGGTTTCAAAGAATGCAGACGCCGAAAGGACTGTGTCAACTATGCTCGCTATATGTTTACAATGGAGGAGCAATGAAAAGAAATTGAAATAAAGAGTGGTTTAATCAACGAGCTGTTTTGGGGCAAACAATGCTTTTTAACAAATTAGAGTTAACGGCTTAAAATGATTTTAATGCTTCTTCTTTAATGCCTTCACTTTTCGCTGAAATAATAACATTTAGCACTAGACACCAAAAACTGTTTGTCAAATATCCAACATGTCTGCCAAATATAAAAAATTTTCAAATGTTGGTCCAAGCATCCAAGTTTTTAATGCAAGCAACACAAAACGTTTGTACAAACGTAAAATTTTCACATGTTTGCCAAGAAATTTGTGTCGTTTATTGCCCTTTTGTTGTTAAACCATTTAATGTAAATGTTTTTGCATAAAAAATTTTGAATGATGCGACAACAAAGCTTTAATTGCAGAGGGTTTTACTTAACCAGCTCTATTTGAAAAAAAGGCAGGCTGAGCAGATGAATAGCTCGCCGAAGCCTGAACCGGCCAACTAGCCGAATCAATGCCAAAGAAAATCCATTGCGCCAAGGTTTGTGTTTGGTAGCAATTAAAGTATAGCATTTCTTGCGGACTACTAAAATTAAAATATAGAATCCCAAGTAACCTATCTGAATAATATTCACTTACCCGGTTTGTAAAAAGCGACCAGATGTGGCTTTATATTCCACATTGAAAACGCTTGGCCACACACTACATAGCGTTTCATCGTTTTAGTTTGCATTATCTAAAGGGTGGTTTTGAAGCCTGAAAGAACTTACGAAAGGGTTTGCCGTCTTTTTGATTGTCATACTGCGCTCACTTTTAGTCATTTATGATCAGTTTGGCTTGGCAAATCATCATGCATAGAAAACCGCTTGAACGACTTTACAAAGTTATCCAAATTTACTTAAAGCATCAGTCAGCGATTCGCGCATTTTACAGGCGCAAATTGTGCTTAGCGCTGAAGCTTATTTTTTACTTAATAAAAAAAATAGCCGCCAATGAAGTGATCCATAACAGGCCCTATGGACTCCATTTCAACATGAAAAATGCACCGTTAAGTGTAGCTTACACGATGGTGGAATCATCGGACCTTATTTTTTCAAAAATATACCATGTTAAAATATATAATTGGTTGTGCCCGGCTTGCCTGTTTTTTAAACTAGCATAGTGTTATTGCTGAAGTAGAAGTAGACTCAGCTTTTTAAAACAAAACTTTAGTTACATTTTTGTTCGAAAAATGAAAGAAAAATACAAGAAATACCACTGTGCACGAACATTACAATTTAAATTTTTTCTTGTAAAATTTAAAATTTTCTTTTATCGGGCTTAAAATGCAAGCGCTGTAAGCTTTCTTGACTTCTATAATTAACTTTAAAATCATATTTTTTTGGTAAATCTGGATCCAGTATACACGTCTTTTACATTACTTACAACAAATTTACAAAAATGTTATTAAATTTTCTCTTGTGTTTGTAAAGTAATTTGTAAAATGAAGTAACGAAGGAAAACACTTCCGCCGGATATTCAACATATAATATTAGCTGTAAACGGAAGTGCTGCATATAAAATAAATATTTATTTTTATTTCCATAATGTTACTTTCTTATAAATGTTTAAGGTTTCTTTCTTTTTTTTTTTTTTTGTTAAGAAAAAAGTTTGGCTAAAGATAAACATCTGCTTTAAAAAATTTAAGCGAAAATTTATCAGGGGTTTTTTTTTAAATATAAAATTAATATCCGGTTTTGTTTACTAAAATATACTGCGCAAATTTATTGAAGGCAAAAAAAAAGTAAACTCAAAGTTTATTTTAAAAACAAATTTTGTTAAAAAGTTTTTCCGAATGTCAAAAACACAAGAACATTTTTAATTTGGAACTAGGAAATTAAAATTGAAAATTTTAAATTATTTCTTACTTTTTTTATTTTAAAACCTTTTGTAAAGTTTAAAAGCAATAATTAAAAAAAAAATCTTCCATAACAGTCCCTTTAATCAGACATTAACCACAAGCTTATTTATGCATTTAACTGGAAGGCAAGGCGTGGTAGCGTATGCTTAATTTTAATTATGCAGTCAATGCAAAATACAAAAAAAAACAACAACAAACTTTCAGCAAAAAAAAATTGTAATAAAATTAAAATGGCCAGTAACTTAAGCATCATAAATTTAATATAATGCACAAACTCTTACTCATTAACTTATTTAAATAAGGGAGTATGTGTGAGTGTGTTTGCAAAGTGCGTGTGTGCAAACTTTAACACAAGCTTAATGTCATCACATTTGATATACAAGCATATAAACAAACACATATAACATTTATGTTAAGTTGAAAAAAACAAAAACAGAAAAAAATGGTGAAGAGAAAAATACAGAGAAAATATCGCAAACAAACAAATCTACAATATTTCCACCTTCATAGCCTGAAACAATACAAACTCATTAAGAACCCTACGCAAGGCAAAAAAATCTGTGTTCAACAAGAGTTATGATTTGAATGGCATATTTTAAAAAGAAAAAATAATAATAGAATTACCAACAGCCATGAGCGCACACCTAAGGTACCAATAAAATGTGTCCGTACATGGAGACACTGATGGTGCAGAGTGTTCATTAACGCGGAATTTACTTTTTTGCATTCTCTCCTTAAACCATGCGGTAGACTTCTTTCAGCAGCTGTCAAACTCAAGCTTAAATTCTCAGCTTATTTTAAACAGAAGTCTACTGGCAGAGATCTGTTGAAGGGAGCAGCGTTGTCCTTAAAGTAAAGAGGCGGAAAATTAAACAATTTACGGACTTATTGACCCGTTTTTGCCCCGGCATTAAAATCATTTAATCTTAAAATCGAATTAATTCATTGTTTAATATTCTTATGGTCACAGTCCCTTACAGTCTTAGAATATTAAAGTTTCAAAAAAACCCCTATCAAGATAAGTTGTTTTGAAAATTGTCAAGCATTAATAAGATCAGAGATGCATTTTCGACAAAATTAGACTTGTGTGACAGTGTAACACACACGGCCTTAATGAATTTTTTACTTACCAATTAATATTTCATTACTGTTCAAATCATATTTTTGTGTTAACTTACCTATAAAAGAAATGAAAATTTTGTTAATAAAACATTTTGTTAGTGGTTTGTTAAATAAAATACATATTTTTGCAGTATTTTTTTTTAGCATTATTATGTGCATAACCTAAAACTGGAGATTTACATCAGATGGTTTGTGACTTTAAAAACTCATATCGCATTTTGGAGGTTAAATATTTTTTTATTTCATCTGTCGAATTTTGTTTGGGCCAACAACTTAAACCTTAGAAAAAAAAATTAGCTACAGCAAATCGATTGCTTATTGTTGCTTTTTCAAAATAAAAAATTATGAAAAATTATTGAATTTCAAGCTTTGGTTTTTTATGCCAACACCACAATAGTGGAGAGGGTATTATGCATTTGTGCTTATGTGAGTAACACCTTAAAATATTGGTATAGACTCAGAATCGAACTAACGATGTCCGTCTGTTTTGGTATGTTTTTCCTGGGTCCTGGCTTCCTTTTCTATACAATACTGAATCTTTTCCTTTACCTCTTCCTCCATGATACACAAAAAGCACTAGTTTAACTTCTGACAGATGTCTACAGTGCACTCGCACTGTAGGTTTAATATTCATATCCTAGTGATTATTTTTTTTAATATTTTGCTAATTTTTAGAAGTATTAATTCCTAAAATAAATACATGTGGTAAAAATAAGAAAACATTATCCCAAATTATCCAAGGCCTTGGAAAAAACAAAATAACTTTCGGTATAAATTAGAGTTTCGCAGCATAATTGTTAAAATAACAAGTGGATTAACTAACTTTAATGTAATTGAATTTAAAATCAATATAATGAAGTGTGCAAAAATCATGTGACATTTAAAATAAAAAAATTTTTTTTTACAAAAAATCAACAAAAAATAATATAAAATGAAACGAGAAGCTTGAAAAATTACACAGCTCTTGAAAACGGCACGTACAAGCACACACACACATATATTTTATACCCATGTTCTCACCTTTAATTCCACTCACCTCTCCCACCCACCATCGCATCCTTTTTTGATGCACACACTTACAACACATTCAAATTACAAAAGAATATTTAATTACGAAAAATGTTGCATAATTACAGGCAGTTGTGAATACTAAAAAATGTACAAAAAAAAATAAAAATAATAATGAAACTGCATAAAAATCAAGCTCAGTGTATATTAACATTTTACAGACAAACAAATAAAAATAAAATTTAAAATATGCGTATATATTTTTCCTGCTGGCGAAAATCCAAAGACTATTGGGCAGTTATTATTGCTGTTGCTGGGAAGTTGTTGTTGCTCTTGCTGCTGAATTGTTGTTGTTGTTTATTATGCATGCATATAAAACGTTTCGTGGCCACAGGTTTATAAATCAACCATAAAACTGGAAAACAAAAATTATATTTAATTTCACATCGTAGGTTTCAGTGTTGCCATGGGGAAAAATAAAAAGTTACGCTTTTCTTAAAAAAAAGATACGTTTTTTCGTCATAAGTTACATTTTGAAATGTTCCTTAAATAAATCTTCACCTAAAATGAAAAGGGCCCTGTCTACCATTTTGAAATTTTACAGGATAAATTGATAAATCGCCTTAAACTGTTTATAGCTTTTTTTTCTTCTAATCTTCTTGTAAAACCTACCAGTTGTTTTCACAGTTAACAGCATTGCATATTTGCAAACTTTAGTTAATCTTTTGTTGAAAAGGCCTTTTGTTTTTTGCTAATAAAATCGCAAATTTTTGTCAAAAGATTGCAAATTGTTGACATTTGTGTTGATGTCACACATCAGAATCAATGAAAAAGTTGATTTTTTATTTTTGGTTTCTTAGGGCCTTCTGCATTCCAGGTGACGAAATAGTAAATTTATGTGATTTATATGAAATAAATATTTTTTCCATATTTAACTCAAAGTAAATAAGCTCAATCCACCGGCGGGAAAATCAATAAAAAGTTTTGATTTAAGAAAAGCGGACAAATCAGTATCACAGGTACTCCGGAGCCGAACGAACCTTAAAGTCAGGTATCTTCCTTTAGCTAATCGTTTGCTTAAGATTTGTATAATTTAAAGCTTTCCTAATTATATAGTCTTAACCCTACTGATGAGCATACCTGGGTACCGTATAAAGGTTAAAGCATTTATTTTAGAAAAATTAAAATTAAGCGTAGTTGGTTTTTTTTACTTTGTACTGATATCATAGCATAATCGAAACCTTAGGAAATAAACATTTTTTGCAGCGTGAAGAAATTATTTTGCCAAGCGTGTTGCACATTGGCCATTTACATTTTTGAACAATAGTTTATTCATGAGTCAACTAATTTTTCAAAAATAAAATATCGTTCTGTGCAACGTACACACACAAAAGTTAAGAAAATTGGGCAAAAATAACAAAATTATAGGTGTTACATTAGGCCCTCAAAAGTAACAAAAAAATTAACCAAACGGTATCACTGGTATGGATACTTTAATACATAAACACACACTCGCTCACACATGCGTATATTTTTAAGCCCACGTATGTACATATAAATGGTAAATATCCATCTATCTGTAGATTTCTTCTATTGTTAATGTTTATATAGTATGAAAAACAATAACAAACAGCTCAGATATTTATTAATAACAAAAAAAAAACAACAATAAAAACAACTGTGACATATTGAAGGAAAAACAATTTTTTTTTTTGGAAAGAAAAAAAGCGCAAATGTCTGCATATAAAGTAATTAAGAAAATCCATAATTGAATGAGATTAAAATAAAGAGATACGCAAGTAACTTTTAAGTAAGTGCTGGTGAAAATAATAATAAATAATGAATGAACGAAAAACTAAAGAAAAACACATGCGAAAAATAGACTATCTCGTATTTTTGTTTTAAGATTTAAAACTAAAAGGAAGCAAAATAAAAAATGAAATGATATTTATTTTAATTTCCTATAAAAAGATAATTTTTCCAAAACTTTCTATAAAACAAAATTTTCTAAAGATTTCTTATAAAAAAAAATTGTCGGTAAAATTTCAAATAAAAAGAAAATTTTCTAAAAATTTCCTTAAAAAAAATTTGATTTGGTAAAATTGCCTATAAAAAAAATTTGTGCAAAATTTCCTATAAAAAGATAATTTTTTAAAAAATTTGTATAAAAAAATTTAAAAATTAAAAATTTTTTTCTAAAAATTTGCTATAAATGAAAATAATTTAAAAAAAAATCCTAAAAAAGTAATTTTGGATAAAATATTAGCAAAATTAATAAACAAAATAATTTTGGAAAAATTGCCAGTAAACAATTTTTGTTTGGCAAATTTTCTATTATTAGAAAGGTTCGGAAAAATTAGCTCTAAGAAAACATTTTTTTGCAAAATGTGCTAAAGAAAGTTATGTTGCGCAAACTTTTATATAGACAAAGAAAATTGTTCTAAAAAACAAAAAATTTTTAAAAATTCAAATTATTAGCGAAACTCTCCATTAAATTTTCTTTTAAAATTCTATATAAAATGCCAAATTTGAAGTAAAATTTCCTATAAAAAAACAAATTTAAAACAAAATGTAACTACAATTCTAGAAAAAAGCATCTTCGTATTGATGATGCTTTAACATTAGAATTGTGTCATCAATGTTATTACAAATGGCTTGATTGATGTCATCAATCTAATGACGAACGTCATCATAAAATTTTGTCATATTTTATACGTCATCTATAATATGACAACAGTGACATCAATTTTTTAAATTTTATTTTTGTTTTAAATGTAAATTTTCTATGCGAACGTTTACGTTTGAAATCGTTGAACAGGCTCTTATTTCTTTATTTCATGTTTTAAAAGTAAAAAAACGAAGCAACAATTTCCATATTCTATATGTTTAAATTATTTAGTTAAATACATAAAATTTGCAAAGTGGAAAGATTACGGAAACCATATTGGGCATGCAGATGATGTCTTATAAATGAGAGTTATTCCGTAAGCAAAGGGTGGAATACAACAGAGGTAAAATTAAACATGTGTATAGGGTAAGAAAATAATAATAATATTCTCTCATCTTAACTTAAGTTAATTCCAATGTGCCTAATAAGTCCTTTCTCTGATGTTGCTGAGTCGTCGCACTGATGGCATTTTTTTTAACTGAATCCGATTTGGAGTTTTTGTGATGCCGATGTGTCATCCTAATGATGATATAATTGCACCTGATGACAATTTCGCCATGTGATGTGACGTACACAATTGTCTAAGTACTGAAGTCAAAATACATCACGCCTATGACACCTTTTTTTCAGTGTATAAATATTAATACAAAATTTACCAGTAAATAGCGAACTTTTTTCCGGTAAATATCGAACTTGTTGAGAAATTCCCTTTAAAATAGCAACTTTTTTCAAAATTTTAAAACTAATAGCAAATTTAAAAAAAAAACAAATTTGCTATTGAATTTTCCTATAAAATAGCAAATTTGCCTTGAAAAATAAAAAAAATTTTGCAGAATTTAATACCAAATATTTTGAAAATGTTCAAAATCATTCCTTAAAACGATAGAAATATATGTGGCATCCAAATTTAAATAAAAATTTCGTTTATAATACAAAATTTTCAAAACATTAAGAAAAATTTTTTTAATTAAAATTCGTACAATTAACAAAATTGTTTCCACTTTTTAAATTTGACTTAGGATGTTTTGTCAAAATGCCACAGATATAAATAATTATAATAATTTCCTTTTCTACTTTTTAACTTTTTTTTTAATATTTTCAATATAAATAAAAACTTTTTTTCGACACTTTCTTTTTGATTTTTATTTCCATAAGACTTTTTAATGCTTTTAGTGATACTGCAATTCTCAATTCTGTTTAGTCATGCAATTTAAATAAAAATATAATAACAAAGGAATAAAAAAGTGTTTTTAAGAAAAAAAAATCACTTTTTATGCACAACAGAACATTAACTTTCTTTTAAAAAACCATCATAAATGACAATGACTCGAATACAACAACAAATAGAAGAGTTTTGAAGCGACAACAAAAAAGATTCTACAACCAGTTAAGTGAAAATATATAAAAAATTATGAGACAAAGTAACACAGCAAAATAAAAATTCAAAAAAGATTAAAAAAAATTTGATTGAAAATGTATGTAAAATATTAAACAACAACAACAGTACCAAAATATTTCTTAACAACTAAACCAACAAATTTCCACTTAAACAACACAACTTGTAGTTCTTTCTCCTTTTTTCCGCTGCTAGTTTTTCCAAGAAATGTTTGAAATTAATGTCTTGTTAAAAATATTATTTGCCTGTGAGTTGGTTGACTGGTTGTACAATTAAAAAAAAATAAATAAATTTGTACAATATTTCATTTCTCATGGTCAGTTAGTTAGTTGGCTTAATTAAACATCAGAGTGTTTATACTTAAATTTAATTACAATTTGGCATTTTCATTCTTGGTTTGTCAACGTGTTGCCTGGCCGTTGGGTTGAGTGGTTCCTTTTTTAATTTTCATGCGATTTTGTTGCGTGTGTGTGTATTTAACAACATGACATTAACTTAATTTGTTTGTTAGTTAGTTGAATAAAATGGGAAAGCAAAAAAAAATTGTAATAACAAATATTGAAGCAAATGAACAATTTACTGGTAGAAAAGCAGAGGAGGAGAAAGAAAGAGCAGATTTAGCTTAAAAAAAATTTCTAATAAAAAATTTCCCAATCGTAGCAGAGTTTTTCTTTAAGACTTTCGAATTCAAGAAATTTATTATTACACGTGGTTCCAGTAAATAGATTCCGTTGTGTAACAATGCGTCACTGTATCCAAATTGTCCTCTGTTATCTGGTTGCTACTATTACTACACCGTTGATTTAATGAAGGTGTCGGAGAGACTAGTTTTCCAGAATGTTCTTATAAAGTGATCTCAAAAACGTTATGACACATAATTCTAGCCTGTTGTTTTACCTCTTCAAGAGTTTTGTGAACAGACAGTATGATTCTGAATGCCGGACAATGACAGAGATTTTTTCAGTTCACTTCTCTTTTTTGGAGTCATCACAAATTGTAGAAAGGTTGTTCTAAGGGAGCTCCAGCATCTGGGTGTGATTCCCAAAAGGCCTATTTTAAAAACTGGGACAATCCAGATAATTATTTTTTTGATGACGTTGCCATTCTTATGTACCTGCTGAAGAAACGAGAACGGAAGGCCTACGTCGCAATGACAACGTGTGTAAAAAAAATATGAGTATGGAATGGAGCGAGCAGGCCTCTTACATCCCAAAGAAGGGGTACAGAGGCCTTCTAGAAGGCATCCGTACTCCATCTTTTTCCCGCTGGCTCATGTACATACATAAATGTGTATGGGTTTGTATGCATAAAATTAAACACATTAAATTAAAACAACAACAACAACAAAACATCAACCACAAGGGATTTTTTTGGAAAAATTAGAGGCAGTCGTGGCTTTTGGTCATATCTCAGCCATTTCTTTACCGATCTTGCTGAATTTCTTTAGCAAGAAGTGGTGGACTATATGTGATATAAATGTAAAACTACCTAGCCGCTATCATGTCTGGAGTCTCCGGAAAACCCATACCAAATGTAAGACGGACAGATGGTCACACGGACGGACAGACGGACATCGTTTAATCAACTTCTCCCCTCATAAGGACGCAGAATAAATATACTTTGTAGGGTCCAAGATTAATATTGTAGAAATTTCAAACGGAATAACAAACTTATATATACCCTTTTCCACTTGTGGTAAAGGGTATGAAAGGATTAAATTTTTGAATTTTTGAAACAGCAGGAGCCGTTGTATTGCTAACTGAGCTGTTTAGGAACGGTGGTAACATACTGATTAGGCATAAGCAACATCCTTTTTGTAGAATCTGGCTGAAAAAACATATAACCGATGATTGAAACCTAAGTATAATATGTCCCGTGCACAAAAAGTATTAGTTGGGTAAAAAATTAGCCATTTGTAAGAAACTTTGCTAAAAACTAGGAAAATTTAATAAAACTTCGAAAAATGTTTTTCAATAAAAAGTTCCTTCCTTCGTTCGTTAAAATAATTACATGAAAATTAAATTTGATGCACGTACCGCCAATTTCACCAAGTTCAGTTGAAACTAACGGCTCCACGAAAAGCCCTCCAATGAAATAACGCCCAGGAAATAACCCCCAATGAAATAAATCCCAAAAAATAGGAAATAACACCCAAAAACAGTGAATGAAATAACATCGAAAAATAAATGAAATAAGCCCCAAAGCGAAAACGAAACAACCCCCAATATTTGGGAGTTATTTCATATGAAATAACACTCAATGATGAAAATAAAATAACCCCCAATGAAATAAACCCCATCAGCAACAAATATGAAATTATGCCCAAAATTCATAAAAGAGTCAGTTTAACCAATGATAGCCCCCAAAAACCAACAGCTTTAAAAATGAAATAACCCCCGAATAAAAAATGAAATAACACCCAAATTATACATGAAACAAGCCCCGAATTTTAAAAATTGGTTGGGTGTTATTTCATTGGAGATTATTTCATAATTTGAAAACCCCAAATGAAAAATGAAATAATTCCCAAAATAAATTGTAAAAGGGCCCAAAAAAATTCATATGAAATAACACCCAAAAATGTATGAAAAAAATTTGGGGAATATTTCATTTCTCGTTTGGGTGTTATTTCATTGGGGGGCTTTTCGTGGAGCCAAACGAACTATAACTTTAACTTCCAGTTAACAATATATTTTTGACAGTTATAACTGATAGTTTATTTTGGCTAAATTTTGTTATTTAAATTTTTATAACATTTGCTATGTAACTTTTTGCATATTTCGCTTCCTGCAGTAAATTTAAGCAAATGTTTCTTCTGTAAGAAATTTTATAATTTTACAAAAATTGTTACTTTTGATGATTTAAATTTCAACTGCATATACATAACTCAAAATAATTTTGTGTTCCCTGCTGTATTCTCATGTGTTATGAATTAAAAAATAAAACTTATTTTTTATATTTTTTTTTATTAAATTTTTTGCTTTTTACTCACACCCACACATGTTGTTAATAAAACTATATGCGCTGTGAAATGAATATAATTTTTCAGCTCTTATTGCTGCTGCTTGTTATTTTATTATAGCTGACATTAAAAAGCTTTAAATAAATTATGTTTGTTAAGTGTTTGTAAGAGTGTAAATGCATATGTACGTGTGTATTTACTAACACATAAAGGTTTTTTAAATTTATACATAAATCTATGATTAAAAGTGAAGTTTTATTTTTGTAAATTTGTTTGTTTTTTCTCAGGGTTGCTGAAAATAACAACAACAAAAATTATAAGAAAAAAAAAGAAAAAAATTGGTATAAAATTGCTACGAATCAACGTTAATTGAGTGTAAATTTCATGATGAAAATATACATAAACATGGTAAACAAGCAAGAAAACATGAAGAACATGCAACAGCAATCAACAAACAGTTGTTATTTACAAAATAACAACATCAACAACGACAAATATAGCAGCAATAGCGGAAAAACTGCTCATACTATCAACAATAAAATGAAATAATATTTAACACGACTACAATGGCAGCAAAATAAAAAAATTTAAAACGAAATATATAAATAATAATAAACCAAGTTAAAAATATAAAAAAAAAGATTTGAGGCACGTATGAAAAATAGTCACAAGCAATAACAACAACAATGTGCAAAAAACTGCAAAAACAGTGGCAGTGGAAGAAAACAGGCAGCAACATCAACACAAAAATTAACTACTACATGTTGTCACATATGTTTATTTGATTGCAATTTAACACACTCACACACTTTCAAGCGTATATAAAATTAACATACCAATACTTTAACACATTTAAACATTTACTTATTTATCATTTATATCATTTAAAACTAGTAAATTCCATCTGGCAAACACGCAAAACTATCAACTGAAAAAAACCCATAGCATAACTTTGTGCGCCAACACATTTAGAGCATTCACTAGCCATTGTGCTGATTCGATTGTTTATTATTTTTTTTCTCAGCCATAATGGCCAATACAAATTTGTTGTTTGGTAATATGTATTTGTTAAATGTAACACATTACAACATCAGTTAACTATTAATTAAAACATGCACTTTCATACAGAGTGTTTTAAATTTTTTCTTGCTGTTTTGTTGCTGGTTGCAATTTAAATGGTTACAAGGTTTTTGTTTCATTTCGTTGATTTTTTTTCGAATTTGTAAATCAAAGTGTTACATTTCATAAAAGGTATTTTGTTAAATACAAAAAAAGAAACAAAATACAATTAAAAAAAAGAATTAAAAATTAATTTACAGGTAACAATTTACAAACATTAAGTTGACATGACATATGAGTGATATTAATACGACTATTTGTTATATTTTAAGCGGAGGAAATAAATAAAAATATTTAAAAGCAGGAAGCAAATTTGGATTTTGCATATTATCACTTTATAGCAAATTTTCATAAAATTTATAAAAAATATAAATTGACTGCTATTCGACCTTTATAAAATTTATTATTATTTTATTAAGCTTGAGGTCTATTTTTTTTATAAAAAAATATTAAATTTATTGAACCAATATTTCGGCACTCCGTTGTTAAAATTGTTATTATTTGTCAAAAATTAAAGAAAAAAACCCTGAAGAAGGCACACAACGGAGTGCCGAAATATTGGTTCAATAAATTTAATATTTTTTTATAAAAAAAATAGACCTCAAGCTTAATAAAATAATAATAAATTTATAAAAAATGTTTATAAAATTTGGACTTTATAGAAAATTTTCATATCACTAGCTATCTAAAATTTGCTATTTAGAGGAAGTTTTAAAAAAACTTGCTATAAGAGGAAATTTTTAAAAAATTGGATATTTATAGGAATTTTTCATATAATTTGCTATTTATAAGAAATTTTCATAACATTTGCTATTTATAGGACATTTTGAAAATTATCTATGTATAGGAAATTTAATTAAAAATTGCTATTTACAGGAAATTTTTATAAAATTTGCTATTTATAGGAAATTTTCATAAAATTTGCTATTAATAAGAAATTTTCAGAAAACTTGCTATTTTAGGACATTTTCAAAAATTATTTATTTATAGAAAATTTTAATAAAAATTGCTATTTATAGGAAATTTTCAAAAAATTTGCTATTTGAAATTTTCATAAAATTTGCTATTTATAGCACATTTTCAAAAAATATCAATGTAAAAGGAAATTGTAATAAAACTTGCTAATATAGGGAATTTTCATATAAATTTGCTATTTATAGGAAATTTTCATAAAATTTGCTATTTATAGGAAATTTTCATAAAATTTGCTATTTATAGGAAATTTTCATAAAATTTGCTATTTATAGGAAATTTTCATAAAATTTGCTATTTATAGGAAATTTTCATAAAATTTGCTATTTATAGGAAATATTCATAAAATATCCTTTTTTTATTATATCTTAATAAAATTGGCTATTTATAGGAAATCTTCACAAAATATGCTATTTACATATAGGAAATTTTAAACAAAATTTTCTATTTATAGGAAATTTTTATAAAATTTGCTATTTGAATGAAATTTTTTTACAATTTGCTATTTATAAGAAATTTTCAAAAAATTTGCTATTTATAGAACATTTTCATAAAATAGGACATTTTCAAAAATTATAATAATGAGCACTCATAAATGTGGGTGCAATTTCGGTTAAAAAAAATAATACAGGTAACTAACGGAAAACCCCAAATAAATAAAAAAGGTCACTTTCCTTTTTTCCCTTTAATTGTCCACTCACATTTATTAACGCTTATTACTTTGCTACCGCAATAAAATCAAATAACCTTTTGTTTATTACTTTTTTTTTAATTCTGAGAATCATAAAAAAGTCATTAATGTTTTTTCCAAAGAATTTTGTGGATATCTCGAGCAAATTTTTGAAATTCATACCTTTAATTAATTATGAATAAATGCGAAACACGTTCATCGATTTTCATGATTTATATGCCATTTTGTTCATAGGTTATGCGACTTTACGTGAAAGTAATAGGACTTGACACTTGTTTTACCGTTTTGGATTTTTTATGAATTAAAAATAAAAAATTTGTTCTTCATACATTTTTTATTATAACTGCGAAACTGTTGTTTATGCATCGAAACGTTGTATGAACAGATTAAAGGAATTGTAATTCTAAATTTTTTTTAATTTTTTTCAGCTTATTCGGTCTAGTGGTTCTCGAGTTATGATAAACAAAAGAGCCTAAAACGTGGCAAATTACCCTATACGATACTTACTAACTTCAAATTAATTTTTAAATTATTTATTGAGGTACCATGACCAAACTAATGATTCTGAAGTTCTTCTTTTTGGGTCTACTTTCATAAACAATTATCAGAATTGAGTCCCGAAATAATGTGTTGTACTGTGTTATCTATGTATATGAAATTTTAATAGAATTTGCTATTAATAGGAAATTTTCTTAAAATTTGCTATTTATAAGAAATTTTCATATAATTTGGTATTTATAGGAAATTTTTATAAAATTTGCTATTTGAAGGAAATTTTTATAATATTTTCTATTTATAAAAAACTTTCATAAAATTTTCTATTTATAAGAAATTTTCATAAAATTTGCTATTTAAAGGAAATTTTCATAAAATTTGCTTTTCATAAGAAATTTCTTTCAATTAAATAGCAAATTTTATGAAAAGTTATAATTTCTTATATCATTTCTTTACTTTAAATATATTTTCTAAATTTTTTTAACACTGTCCTGTGTTCATGGGTCAAAATTATCCAGACTGTTTTATTGCTTATTATTTTGAAAACTAGTGAATGCATTTCTTAAATTGATGTGCATATATTTTGTTATTGTATCTTTTTCATAGGATCTGTATCAAAAAGTTACGCGTTTCGTTAACATGGGTCAAAGTAGCCCAACACAATTAAGTCAATTCAAACAAATATACAGCATTTAATAATTTTATGTTAAATTCATTCCGAAACTTGCATTGATTGTAATGAGAATACACAGAACCAAATATGTGATAAACTTTCTTCATTGGGCAGAATTGACCCAAAAATACCAAATTCGATTTAATTTTTAGTACAAAACAAGGGTTAATCCTTTCTTTTAATTTATTGCAAAAAATAAAATCGTTGAATTCTATTGAAATCCACAACACATTAAACTGATCCAGTTTCAACAGCTTTGTTTTTTTGTTGCGCTGCAAAAACTTAATCATCAAAACGTGTTGTTGCAAATACTTAAATAGAGAAGACAACCAAAAATATAAAAAAAAATAATACAACCACTTCAATCCTGAGAAAAGCCTTCAGTTGAATTAAATATACAAATAAATTTTATAAAAAAGCGATGCAGCAACAGCAACAAATTGAAAAAGGATATGATGCCAAAATTGGAAATAAATTGTAAAAAATTGAATCAAATTCACATATAATCGACAAAAAGACTACAAAAAGGAAAAAAGAGACATACACACAAAAGAGTCTTCTAGCAGAGAGAGAGTGAAAGGAGTAGAGAGAAAGGCGATATGGTGGTGGTAGACAAATAAACTATGCATATGTATGCACAAGGTTTACAAATATATTCCGACATACACAGGCATAAATAAACTTCTTTTATAAGTGAACTAAAAGCGGAAATCAAGTAACACTTAAATAAGACCCTTGAAGAACCCTACAACGTAACAAAAAGTCTCTAACTAAATTTGAAACATAGGGTGCTTTGGACACTTTATAAACCTTTGTGTCTCTACGCGTTTCATGTTTTTTGTCATTTTAATTTTTTTTTGTTGCTTTACAAATAGCAATTTTATGCTTGCAAAGGCATGAAAAGCCTTTGTTCGTGTCTATTTCACGTTAGTTTGGCTACAAGCCTTTGGTAAACAACAACGTATGACTGTTATATGAATTCAAACAACAACTAAGAAACAAACACTTAATATATTTTTTTGCCACATAGCACTAACAATATGAGCCCAAAAAAGAATGAACAGAAATTCGAAAAAAAAATTTACCAAAGTAACTAGTAAATGCAACATATGTTTTGTCATACATACATATGAAAGCACTTTTATCAGCCAAATAAAAAAACAGCAGCAGGACGCAAAAAGAAATTGTTAATTTTAAAAACCAACAGGATCATAGCTTCCTTTAGGTTGAAATTGACAGGAGTAGTAAAATCGGGTATGAAAAAATTGCAAACTCTAGTGAAATATCCTATAAAGAGCAAAAAGCAAACTTTGCGAAAATTTTACTATAAACAAGGAATTTGGAATTTTGTGTAATTTTCCTAAAAATAACAAATTTTATGTAAATTTCCACCAAAAAGTAAGTATTTCCGATAAATTGCAAATTTTGAAAAAAATTATTTTAAATAAAACTTTTTATGAAAATTTCCTATAAGTAGCAAATTTTATTGAAATCGTTTTCTAAATAGCAAATTTTATGAAAATTGTATATAAATATAAAACTGTCTGAATATTTAATTTTGCAAATAGTTTCTCGAATTATTAAGCAAAAAAGCCGTGTGACTGACAGTTTTGCCCTTTACTATTAAACGAATCAACAATTGAAACTAGTTGCTGTCTGGCTGGCTGGCAAATAGAATTGAATTGTATGTTTGCGAAAAAATCAAAATAATGAACAGAAAAAAAAATAAAATAAAATACATATTGAAAATCGAATAAAACAAATCGTGAGCGCCCAACACACAAGCCAAATGAATTATTTATGAAGTGGTTGTTGGCAGTGTTTTTTTTTGCTCACTTTTGTTTTTTTGCGCCACAGTTTTATAATATTTTCCTCAACACTTTAACCGTATGGATTTGTTGGCAATTTTTTTTTTGGTTGTTTTTTCCAGCAAACGACGACAGAGTACTTTGGCAAAAAGCCTTTTTTCGCAAAGGAATTACATGAAAGAAGCAATAGGAATTACATATTGGCAGGAGAGGTATTGTCATTTTTATTGAAAGCTTTCCTCTATATAAGATGGCATAAGGGATATATTTTGTTAAAACTAAAGAAAAAGTTTATAGAACCAGCTAAAGACTAAAAACGTTTCAAGAATCAAGCTGAGGCTCTGGGGCCCTCTGGGAGTGTAAAGGGAAACCTTCTTAGGATATTTCATATTTTGGTGTGAAATGCTCAGGGGAGTTCTGGTACATGAAATTCAGAAGACTTAAAAATTGGTAAATCTCTTTAGATTTCGACTGACAGGAGGTGTTTTTGGTTTGGTTTTAAAGTCGCAGGAAGGAAGATCTTATTTATTTACTCAACTTCAAGGGCTCAAATTTCACCACATATGGAGAAGTTCGGCCTGATGGCGGATCCCTCTAGATGCTATTGCTCTTCAACAGAATCTGCGTCAAAAATGCTACACAAAGGGAGTTGTACACTCTAATTGCTATCTGAGGGTGGTGGTTACGCTCTCACCCAAGGGAATTTGGTAAACGCATTGTTTGTCACACAGTGGTTAGGAATGCCATGAGATTAGGCCTAACCCGCAGGAGCTCGTATAAATCTTGTTCATATCTGTAGACTCAGTGGATACATTTCTGTCCCTGAGTAAATTAAAATCGACCGGTAACAATAGTTGTTCATTTCTTGGGTAAATTCATTTTTATTTTACCGAAATTAGCGTTCAATTGTCCCAAAAAAAATACCAACTTAGTGAGTGTTATACGCTGCTTAAAAGTACCTTTAAACCTAAAAGCCTTACAAACATCTACACCAAAACCAAATCTCTTCTTAGCACTTTTGCATCAAAAGCCTTTATACAAATACAATTTTCCACTTCCTTTTAACAGACAATTCCTATCCATACAATATAAGTATATATAGTTTTTTACTGAATTACTACAAATCTTTTGTAGTGTTGCATGTAGGCAATTTATTTGCCCTCTTGCAGCAACTTGTTGCTCTTTGAGATATTACGAAAATGTTTAAATTTAATGCTGCAAAACAATAGAGTGAACATTTTCCGACCTTTTTCTCTTTACTAAATGCAATTTTTACTTTCCTTTTTTTAAATTTTATTATAAGCTAAACTATTTAAAATGAAATCCTTGTTGCTCTCTGTATATTTTTTGCTTAAAAGTATCAATTTGTTTCTTGTTTTTCTAAATGTATGTGTTCTAAACATTTGTTAGTTAAGTTGAATTATTTGAAAAGGAAATCGAGTTTATTTTAATTTTATTGCTTTATTTCTTTGTGCTTTTTAGTTTATAAAAAAATATATGCAAATATACCCAGCAGTTCTGAAAGTAGAGAAATCCTTATTTAGAATAAAAAAATAGAGACAGAGATATATAAAAAGGCAACTAGACTATCTCCAGGTAATCGTGATATCAACACATATCTACTTGCACTTAAGAAACCCCTAGTAGCTAGTGTAATCACTTGTTGAAAGGTAGTCACTAAACCTGGAGGGTTAACTCTGAAGGTTGTGTTTTTATATGAGGGTATGATAGAATGAATATATTCAAATTGACATGAATATCCGGCAGCTATTACTAACATTACAAAACAAAAACAAAAAGAATTCAAATGTCTACAAAGAAAAGTAAAGAATTTTATTTTTCCAGCTCAAAAGGATATGCTACAAATTTGTTTTACTATGGACTTAGAAAAGTATGCAAAATAAAAGTAAATAATAAAAGGCTAAAATGAAGGTTTACAACGAACTTAGAATAAGAGTTTTTAACAGTTTCTTTACAAAGCTAAAAGAAAAGTTAATGAATTAAAATCATTATGGGGAAAGGTAGTTTATCCATAAATAGGAAATTTATGGGCTGACTATTCTGGACTATATGTGATTAAAGTATATCAAAATATAGTCCTCAGCATATCTCAAGTCTTGGAAAAAAAACTTTGCTACTCATAAGGATAAAGGATTTCAAACAGAATGACAAACTTATATTTATCCTTTCCACTAGTGATGAAGAGAAAAGAAGAACTGAACTACTATCTGAACTTAAAGATTATTAATCGGAATTCCTCACTATGAGCTGAACCAAATTCTTGAATAGAAGCTGAACTAAAATCACTTATTTCCTTTAATTCCATAACAGGAAGCTTTGTATTAAAATAAAACAAAATTCAATCAGTTTCGTTTTTATTTAAACAACCACAGAAAAAAGGGGCGGAAATCGTATTAAACTTGTGTACGGAAAGTTCAAAAGAAATTTATATTTAATAATAAGAATTTAGTTAAAACTGCTACAGATGTACTGTAAAGTCCTACATTTCATAGAGATTATTTTAAATTGAAAACTACAATAACTTTGAGGGAGTGTTAAAGACAAATGTCTTATTTTAGTGAAGTAAGTCTTTTAATCCTATTTTATGCATAAATTGTTGTTAAGATAAAATTAATTTTAAGCATGTTTAAACTTTTTTATTGTTACTGTCTGCTTTATAAAATCTATATATGTGTGTATAGTAAAATGTATGTTTGTTTGATTTTCCTAGGCTCCGATTTTCCTGGAGTTTTCAAGTTTTCCAGAGGGCGTGGCACCTTCCATATACACGCAATAAAATGACAGTATACTTGGAGGATGGTTACAGTAAAACTTTCCAAATTTGGAACAAATAGTTTGGTCATCAACACAAAACATATGCCAAGAGTGGACCGGGTTAAAGACTATTGGTTTCTGTATAATTGGCGAATGGTTACGGTAAAAGTATCTAAATTTTGTACAATTAGTAAAATAAGAGGCTTGACTAGAAAAGCAGGGCCGGCACCTCCCGTACAAAAAGAATATTAATTTTCTACTTCGGAAAAGTGGTTGGAGAAACATTTTTAAAATTTGAAGAAAAGAAGCATACGTCAATAGGTCGGCTGGATAACAGGAGTGCTAGTGGCACCTCCCATACAAAGATAATATAAATTACATTAAATTATGAGAAGAGTTGCAATAAATGTTTCCGAATTTTAAGCAAATAGTTTGGTTATCTATACAAAGACACTGTAAGTCTCTAAAGATCTAGAGAACGGTAACAGTATGCAACAACTGTCAAGCAGTAAACCCAATTATAAAAGTGGGCGTGGTACCGGTTTAATGCAATGGAAATGTTATGGGATTGTGTTTATAATCCCCAAAAGCAACTGTGCATTGTAAATAATCGTAGTTCTTCTTGGAACTATCGGCAAAGTCTGACGGAATTCTTCAGCTTCAGCCCACTGATATCTTTTAAGGTTCGGTTAACTGCTTGTAAACACTTTTTGTTTGCTATCGTGCTTGCTTTTGGGCCAAACTAAAAGTTTTCCTCTGTTTTGAAATGTTGCAGATCGGGCATAGCCATTAGTGAGGCTTGCCGTGAGCGTGGGCAGTTTTTCCACCTGCTTACAGTGTTGCCGCACTTACGGCTACGGCGAAACAATGTTTACTCCTTACTTTTGATAAAAGTAAATTGGTAAGGTAGATTTTTCCAGTGGCATCAGGAGCATGTTGATTTATGTAATTTTATTCGTTCATCATTAGACTTAATCAATTCCAACAGGTTACTATTGTTATAGTCGGTCTCCCTCAGATATTCTCGATTTACGAAATTTCTTAGATATGTGGGTCGAGGCGATCCGTAGTGTCCTACTTGCGCTAACACTGCATCCTCCGTCGATATTAAGCACCTGTTGTATAAGTCGTTTATCATTCGTTGCGCTCTTACAAATCTTTTCCAGTTCATTTAATGTCTGCCGAGAGGCTTTATTTATATTTGTTTTAAAGAAAGTTGACAGAAAATTTACATTCGTGTAAATAGCTCTTGCAGCTTCAAAAGCGAATCGCCCAATGTAGCTTTCTCGTAAGAAGTGTCCCAATGTCTGTTGTCTTTAAAAAATCCAAGAGCCTTACATGCATATTAAAATGTCGGATAGAGTATACCGCTTACGGCCTTTAAGCCTTAAAAAGATATCGGTGGTCTTACCTCATGGAGCAACAGGCTTAGATGGTATCCAACATTCCGTGTTGGTAGGAAGAATTTGTCTCGTCTCCTTCTAGGAAATTTCTTTTTGTTCTTCACAAAATTATGAAAAACTTCATGATAAAGCAGTTTTAGCAACGTTGTCTGTTTTGCAGCTTTAGAAAAAAGCTATCAGTGTTGTCTGTGGTGGATTAATGGAAGTGAAGCATACATGCTGCATGTTTTCAAGGTGAACAGCGAGATATAAGGCAGGGTGGAACCTTTGATGAATCAAAAAGCTTAAGATTTTCCAAGCTGCTTCGGCTCTGTAGAGGAACCGGCTGCTTTCGTAGAGTTTTACTTCATCATTCTAGTTCTCTTTTTATGGCAGCGTAATCTCAAGCCTTGTTGACTTATTTGCAGATATGCTTTATTGATATGACCGAACAGAATAGGATGGTCTAACTCAATTACAATCTTTTTTATCGTATAGAGGATTTTCCTAGGAATAAGACTTAGCTATTTATTTGTAACCCCCCGTAAACCCAAAAATTATATGATTCCACAAAAACCCGAAAAAAATTACACCTGGAATTGGCCCTAAATATTTCTATTCGAATCACCCATAAATCCATTTTCTTAGTCAAAATTTTGGAAAAAGGGTACCTTGTTATAGGTTTTCAGTACTTTGTTATAAAATATAAGAATCATTAGCCCTGCAGCAATTGAAGAGAAAACACGACATTTAATAATATAATAGAGGGTAGCAAAGCGCACCGGGTCCAGTTAGTAATTTATAAAAGCTTTCTTTTTTCCACCCTATGTCAAGTGTATTTTTGTCAACTTTTAAAACAATTTGACAGTTATCATTTCAATAAAAAAAAAACAAGAATGGTTTTGATTTTAATTTTATGAAAAATTTTATATTTTTTTTTTTTTGCTTTTTTCGTTCATCTATCCATAAACATGCATGAAGCTGAATCGAAAAAGGTAGATTTTTTGCTCTCAAATTTATGTAACAAAAGAAAATTGTATGCTTTATTTTAATTATGACACTTTTTCAGTTTCATAAAAATAAGTATTCGTTTGTGTGTGTGTGTGATTGTAAATATATTGTGTTTTAAAAACATGACAGAAGATTTTTCCTCCTGTTGTTTTATATCCATAGTTAGTTTGCTGTTGTTCTACAGTTGTATGCATATGACATTGATATTATGCTGTCAGTTGCTTTTTCTCTCGTTTCAGCATTTGCTGAAAAAAAAATGAAGAAGAATTTAATGTAGATGAAGCGAACCAAAACTGAACTCCAACAGCCCAATAATAATAATCAGAGTAGCAGTGGCAGCAACAACAAAAACAAAAGGCAACATTGCGTAATGTTCTCATGTTGTATTTCGTAAATAAATTTTGATAAATTGTAAGTAAGTAAAAGCAACATAAGCAGGATTTATAAACGTAACAATAATAGCAACGACAACAACAATGTGTGTGCACTACCAGTAATAACAACAACACTATGAAAACCCAACCACCCATGAATATAATCATACTCAAACACATACATATGTGTGATAAAATCACACATACATTCATTCAAACTCAATCATACACATACATAATACGTATCGTACACTACGTTTTACGCACTTTAATGCATATTTATTAAGGGCTAAATAAGGACTGGGATCAGTTAATCTATGAATTTTTTCCCTGTATAAAACATTTTGAATGAAACAACGTTGTAAAAAACCGCTCACTGATATTGAATCTTCATAAAGCTTTTTTAGTATAAAAAAAGTTGTTTTCAGCTCCTTTATTTGTATAAAAGAACTTATTTCTGAAAGCAAAAAGAGCATTTTCACATATTTTTTTTAAAAATTCTTATATTCTTTCTTTTTTTAGATTCCTTTATAAAAAAGGTCTACAAAGACATTTGTAAGCTTTTTTATAAAAAAATCTCTGTTGTTTTTGATTTTTTTTTACTTTTCAGGCTAAATCTTTCTGAAGTTTTAACAATTTCTAATTTTTAGGATTTTTTTTTTTAATTTTTAAATAGCAGCTTTCTTAACGGTAATGCTTTTTTTTATAGAAAATTACGTTTATTAATACGCTAATAAAAGCTTTTTTATGAAAAAGCGTTCTAGAGCCTTTATGTGAAAAATCGTTAAAATTTTTTGTTACAAAATATACTTCTAAAGCTTGAAATTAAAAATTCAAAGCTTTTGTTTTTTAAAAATTCTTCAAAGCTTTTTATAAGAAAAGCTGTATTTAGATTTTTCTTATGTTAGGGCTTTCTAAAGTGTTTAAATAAAAAAACCTATCAAAAATCTGTAATAATATATATAATCTTTTTCAAATATGCTTAAGCTTTTAAAAAAAACTTGTTTAAGCTTTTTATAAAAAAAATTGTTTTAAGCTTTTTTACGAGAAAGCTTTCTGAGGCTTTCTTTAATGTCTATAACGAAATAAAAAGCTTTGTTTAGCTTTTTATGAAAAAGCTTTTTTAATGAGCTTTCTTAAGATTTTAATGAAAAAGTTTTTTATTGCAGATCTTCAGTAGTCTTCTGAACTACATTTTAACTAGTTCGAAAGGTATTTTTTAATTTACTTCGCCCTTTGTCTATACAAAGAGTCGTCTTTCATATGAATTTATGCTTGCGTAAAAAGTTATAAGTATATATGTATACATTCATATGTGTAAAGTTTTTGTTATAATATGAATAATTGTGTGTGTGTGTGGTGTGTATTTTGTAATAAAATGCAATTTAAATTGCATTTTGAAACATTTTCTGTTTTATGCAACTGACAGTGCATACAATAGCAAATGTTACTTTTTTTAACAACTACATGCAGAATGCATTTTATAACACTGAAACATCTACATTGTGTATCTATAGAGAGTTTGAATGTTGAAAGAAAGAGGGTAAGCAAATAAAAGATAATATATATTGTAACAATGTTTATGTATGTATGTGTGTGTATTTAACTCCAAAGGTTTATCAGACAGGAAACCAGCAAGAGCTGGGAGTGTTTGTTGCTGTAGTTGTGTAAGTTTTACAGTTAAAATTAACCAAAAAGAAATTTTTTTTTTTGTAAGCTTTTGTTTATGCAACGTATGATTACAAACGATTTGTATTATAACAAATGATTTTATAAGATATTTTTTCTTCTAATATTTTGTTACAACAGTAAAGTTATTTAATACGCTTGTTACCAAATTGTGGAAACTAACAAATAAATCTTTTTAAATAAGCTTTTTCTAAAGAAAATAAGGAAAGAATACGCTGATCTGACTTGTTTATAAAAGCAAGTTGAAACCACCAACTCGGCTTTAAGAAATCATTTAGAGAAACAGCAAACTTCTCGGGACAATATTTCTCAAACACTTGTTCCTCGACCCGAGAATTTTTCTAAGGTAGTTCCTTTTCCAATCGTCTACTACCTGGCCAAATGTTTCGCCATTTTTATATATATTAATCTACTATTTAGAAAAGCTTAAGCAATAGCTGCATGTTGTTACATTGCAGTTATTGCTAATATTGTTGATATTGCTAGTGGTGTAGTTGTTGCCATTGTTGCTATTACTTTTACATAACTAACAACTTTGTATGCAACAAACGTTTAAACCATCATATTTATGAATTTGTTGTAGTGAACAACAAATAAATAAATCTAAATACATTTAATTGGTTTTAAGGTTTTCCTTTAGTTGTTGGAAAATTTGTTTTTGGAAAAGGGTTTTCCAAAATTAAACTAAATAAGATTTAAATTAACTTACATATTTGCAATAGATTGGTGCCTATCATAACAAAACCGAGTCATATAAACCTTTCACCATAGTATTGCATAGCCAAATCCTGCATGTGCCAAGTTTGATCCTTCTAGCTCATAGTGTATGGGCGCAGTTAAAGAGAGTCGTGATATTTTATTCATATTTCAGCCATTTGTTGACCCATCTGGCTGAATTTTAATAGAAATTAATGCCGGTCTATATGTGATACAACTATAAAAAAAAAAACCTAGTACCCTTAAAACCTGGGATCTTTGTAAAACTCATTTAAACTGACACATATCAAGTCAAAAAACAAAAAAAGCTAAGGCGACAAGAACAAAATTTTACGGGAGAAGATTTCATATAAATTTTGTATGAAAATTGTCGCTTACAATTAAATTGGTTTTGCTATAAAATCGTAATGGTACCTTATGTGACCATGACATAAGAAGATGCAAGTGTTGGCAATAAAGTCATTTAATTTAAAAAAAAACGAAAATTTAAAATTATGTATGTCGCTTAAGCTTTTTTTGCGGTAATAGCTCGATATAAAGACGGATGGATGGACATCGTTAAATTAACTTAACAAATTATAAGGACCCAACATATATAAGATTTATAGGTTGTACAATTAATACTGTAGAAGATGTATATACCCTTTCCACCTCCCTCCTAGGAGTAAGTAGGGATACATTTAAAGTATATTTCACCTTTTGGTGATACAGTTCTTGGTGCAGCCAATACCTGAATTTCGCCGTATTATAAATTACCACATCTCTTGAAATCGCCGCAGACCAGAAATCATATCTGGTTCTATGGGAGTCAGTAGCACCAGGTGACACGGCATCGGTCAGAATTTTGGTTGGTAACCCTTCGGGAACCACGCGGTGGTTGCGGTTTAGACCCAAAGTCCAGGTGCTGCCGACAATTCGAATGCAGCGAAGGTTTGATATGTCCAGCTCCTAAACAAAGGGCGAGTTGTCATTAAAAACTGCTACCTAAGAATATTGGTTGTTCTTAAGCGCATTGTTTGTTAGTCAAATATTGTGATACGGTGGAGTTCTACTTAACAGAATCTCCACCGCAAACCCTAACCAAACTTCTAACAAAGTTTTAAATGTCCTCCAGTTAAACGCCAGAGGTATCGTACAATCCGTCAAAGGTGGCAGATCCCATTTTGGCCAGAGAAGACATTCTCTTCATTCTCACCACCACAGATGCGTCAGTAATCGTGGTGTGCAGCTCCTAGACACTGTTTATGTCTACACCTATAAGACAGTGTCCCGTGCGAAAAGCTACCAAAAGTGATAAGTCCCTCTTGGTCATCGATAGTAGTAACATCGTTCGTCCGTCATAAATGCGGGTCTGGCAATCCTGCATCCAGTGGTTTTGCTGTTTTAATTATAATTATAAGTGATTATCGCTTGTATGCAAAACTGTTATAAGCATTTAAAGATTTTACATATCGCAGTCGGTGCAATTGCAATATGATCATTTTAATAACAAAAAAAATATTTCGTATGGTATAAGCATTTCCTTTGTATGCATATTCTGCATGACAATATAATAAAATGTAAGGTTTTTACTAGATGGCAAAAAGCGTGTTTTTGGAAAATTATTTTATTCTTGACTGAACATGGGCTCGAACTCAGGTCGAATTTACATGTTTCGAGAATAACCACATTCTCATCATTAGAATTCCTTGCTGTTTAAATTGTAATTAATTTCATGTTGTAAAATTCCTTTCTTAAATTTGATGTCCCTAGATTCTGATTTATACACATCAATAATTTCAAATTAATTCAAATCTTTTTTGTACACCCTTTATTTATTGTTATCTATGTTGTTAAGCTTATGCTAAATGTTAACATTTTGGTTGAAATTATTTTATGTTTTTATTATTTAACAAAAACTAAATATTATTCTTCTTTTTTATAGTTTTGGTTATTTAACTTAAAAATCACGTTTTAGTTTTAAATGTTAACATGTGTTTCTAGGTATGATTTATGATTTTATATGAAAATAAAAACATATTCGGTTATAAAATTGTTTAGTTAAAAAAAATAAAGATATTAGAAATTTATATAAACTAATCTTCTTCTTTTTTTTTGGAGCACGAATATTAAAATTGTATAAGAGTTTAATTAAAAAATATATAAGGTTTTTTTATCAAGTTATAAAAAATATAATATTTATTTTATAAAAAGTTTTTTTTCAAAAAGAACCTTGAACCAAATGGTATTTGAATTTTGCTTAGTTATTAATTAGAAATACTGATTTAAAATAAATTTAATACAACAAAAAGTCTAGGGTTTATTGAACTGTTTAATTATAAAAATGTAATTTTTTTGATATTTTCAAATCAGGCTTAAGCTCATCAAATACAATTCTTATACAATTATTTAAATGAGGGAAGGAATTTTACAACATAAAACGAATTAAAATTTTTAATTCTGGACTGCCCCAGGGCTCGAACTCAGGTCGAATTTGCATGTTTCGAGAACAACCAGATCCTCATCTTTGTTCCACAGTAAAGAAACCTCTTTTAGAAGAAAAGGTATCCATTTTTTGTGTTGTAATTTGGAAAGAACAAGCAATTTTTAGTCTTAATGCACAACCCTAAATGGTGCAGCATTAATTGCTATTTAGTACTTTTTAGTTGATCATACAGAAGCGACAGAAGTAACATAAGAACAGACATGTGTTTGTTACGATACTTTTCCATTTAAAGAAGACAGTGATGAAAACAAAATTTTGATAACTTGTGAGTTGTGACTTTCTGAAATTTAGTATGCGAGCTGCATACATACAATATACACATTTAGATTTCGAAAAATGTTGCAACTGTAAGACACATCCTTTAAATTTTTCAAAACATATCCTAAAAATTAACCAATAATTACCAACAAGTATCTACAGACAATACGCTTAAACATTTTGCAAATTTAGAACAAAACATTATTTAGCATATGGCTATTTCCAAAAAAACGTCAACCACAAAAAATGGAAAAAAAAATGTTTCTTTTCAAGATTTATTTAGAAAATTGCTTATATTTTTTTAATATATGCGTATAAATTAATTGATTCGAAAAAAAAGATAAATGGTAAACTAAGTACTACAACTTTTAGCACATACTTGTGTATATTAGAAAATATGCATTTGGAACAACAATTCTCTAATATAAGGCATATTTATGATCTGAAAAACATTTTTTATTAAGTTTCTTATATAAAGGATTATAAATAGCAACATAAAAAAATTTTAAATCATGGTGGAAAAATTGTCCCGTTTACAATGTCCCGTTTACAATTTATTTAAAAAAATGTTATTCATATTTTATTTTGCAATCGAAACCATTTTTAGGGCACATTAGTACGCAACATTTTAAAATTAATCCCAATAAAATATTGTGTCAGGTTTCGCAGAAACCACGGTTTAAACGGTTACCCCTTAAAACCCACTTCCATTTTTTGTCCCGTTTACAATCACTGGTTTTTTGCAATTATCTCGGAAACCATGACAGTAAGCGAAAAATTCCATTTGCGGAAATTAAAGAGCTAATTGAGAGTTAAAAGAATCATTAATTTAAAAAATGAAAATCAGGTTGTTTTTTACAGTTTTGTCAATATAAACGTGTGCGAATGTCCCGTTTACAATCTTGGAAGTGCCCATATGAATAGTACACGTTTTCCAAAACCAAACAGAGAAGCCCTTTTGCTTTCAACAATGCACTATGACACTCAAAAGGACTTTTATATTAACATTACGATCAAACTCTTTGGATCGACTTACACCTAGTTTCATTTCAGGAGACCATTAAAATTCTTCTGTAAGTTAACTGATGTTTGGGTATCGCTGTGAACGATGCTTAAAAAAAATCGAATCCTTCTTGAAAAGTAACGGCAGTAAAAAAGCTTGAAAACTTTTTTTTTAAATGATGATCGAAAGTCTTGTTACGCCACAGTTGGAGAACTAGCTCTCTACTTGGGCTTAGCAGAAACCAGATTAGGACTGTGATATCGGTTGTAACTGGACACTGGCCGGTGGGGACTCATGCTAGGAGAATGGGTCTGGAATTTTACGACTACTGTAGAAGTTGTCAGAACGAGGAGGAGGAGGAGACTGTGCTCCACTTTCTCTGTCATTGCCCTGGACTGCGGGGTATAAGGGTGGAATGCCTGGGGGAACCGGTGTTTGCCTGTTTGGGGGATCTATCTGGGATGGAACTGAAATCGCTCCTTCTCTTCACTAGGAAGACGAGGTGGTTGGACTTTGCAGTGACGCCATCTGAGTGACTGCTCTAAGGGATGGGCATTGGCGCAGGGTATCACAAAGGGACCAATAAAGGACCCAAGTGAGCTGTCTTTGATGGCTGCCCGTGGAACCTAACCTAACCTACGCCACAGTTATGTCAAAGCTCATGAAATCGATTTGAATGCTCGTTAGACCCAATACTGTATGTTGACCCACAGACGTCTTGTGGAGTCAGCGCCATCTGTATCAATATGTGATATAGCTGTTGAGGAATCACACACTCCTGATGTTCTAGGCATGAGAATTCAATGTGATGATCGTTGAAATCAACATGTTTTAAGTGTCGAAAGAAGCTTTAAATTATCTTGGTTTCTTAAAACGGTACAAGAACTTCTTCGCTCCGTCTGATGTTCGCTCTTATATACCGGTCAAAAATTTAATACAACTGCTTATGTATTAGGTGCAAAGGAGTGTGTTGAAGCTCATCAATGACAGTAGACTCGGAATGTGACTTGAGCGTAATTTTTCTATCGATATTACCACGGTAAATGTTTAGCTGAGATGGGCAAACTCATCCCTGAAGTACTCGCCATTCCAGCAGATCACATCCGTTCGTTGTCGACTATCCAATTTGTTACACAACGCATTGCAGAGAAAATTCGTTGCTCGGCCGCACTAGCCGAACTTCCGGCAAAAGTCTTACCAGTCAGCTACAATTTGGACAGATTCGAAATAAATGTCCACAAACACTACTAAATCTTTCCTTCTCTACATAACCTATTTTTCTAATACCAACCCAATGCGTTGCATTTGTAGGGGCATCCCCTGAGTGTTGGCTCAATGATAAAAAAAATGCTATTTTTGCGATTTGCTATTTGGAATTATATATGCCGACCGCATAATCTCGGCCTTCTAGACAACTTTTAGTCGCCAGGTTATGCCTCTGGCTGTTGACAATACTCGATGTATTATGTTGTCAAGAAAAATCTTGAATTGAAGTGGAGAGAGAGCACACAGCCTTGTTTAACACCGGTTTTATATTTATTGAGCGGCATTCGTGTATATGCCCTTGAACAGTTATTTCAATTATTTTTCCCGGTATGCCAATACAAAAAAGCGCGCTGCAAATTATGGAATGCAAAAGGGTGTCAATAGTCTTTTCAAAATCAATTAATGCTAGATATAAAGGCGAGCGTCACTCTAAGGGCTCCTCGATTATAATACGGAGACTGTTGACGTGGTACGTGTAAGATTTAAGCGGACGAAAGCCCGCTGGCTTGTCTCGCATTGTGGAGTTGAGGGCATCGGAAAGGCGTTTATTGATTATTTATTTTATATTTTGGCATTAACTTTATTTTTTCTTTTTCCGTTCTCTTTTAAATCAATTTGTCATACTGTGCTTGTATTTTTAAATAGTGCAATCACCCAAAAATCATTATTAATTTGTTTTAAAATACGATTAACCTTGTGTGTGGCTTAGTAAATAAAAACAAAACTTAAATAGAATGGAACATAATAGAACCACTGTGCTGGATTGCACTAACCAAAATGCAGCAGCGAATGCACACACACACTAAACATAGCAGCATCTACTGCATACTTTTGCTATATAACGTAAAATGTGTACATTGCAAAAATAATGAAATGCAATCTAAAACTAAATTATAAACAAGTTGGGGTGTGAGGAAAATCGTGTTTGCATGTAAAAGTGCTTGATTGTGTATAGAAGCCTAGAAATGTTTGGCTGTGTGAGTTCGTCTAAGTATGTGGGTCGTATAGTTTTACATATCTAAACTATTTTTGTCATTATTAAGCCAAGCTGTCGTACTTGTTTTTTTGTGATATGTAAGTGAGTGATATGAAAGTGGTCATGTGTGTGCATATATGTGTATTTAGTCTGAATTCTGGGTTTATATGAACATAATAACAAAATTCTGAAATTCCCTTTAGACTCCTTCTTACCCCATGAAATCAGTTAAGTCCAAAAAAATTTCATTATAATGCTAGGAAGCATTTAAAAATATTTTTTAGAAGGAAATTTAAAAAAAAAATATATTTTTGAGCAAAAATTAAGTGGAAGAAATAAGATAACTAAACAAAATTATGGCTGCCATAATAATGACAAACTCAAACAGGGTAAAAAAAAAATTATGAAAAAATACACAGTAACTTGTTGGGTTGCTTCATTGGTTAAGGAGCTGTGTTTATATTTGTCCTTCGGCTAACGGTAGGATGGTTAAAAGTGGTTGGTAGTGTAAGTGTGAGTATTCATTTGCCAGTTTGCTTGCAACTTAATGCACTGGTTGTATGTGTGCGCCTGTTTGACTTGATATTTGACTGGTTGCTACTTTTCGCCAGTTTATTGAGGTTGCCTTAATATTTTGTTTTTTCTCCCCCGAATTTTTGTTCATTTCGTTTTGCTCTTCACTACCATTATTTTGTTTTGCTGCTGCACTGTCAATGCCGATAATAAACTCTCTTGGCTGCTGTTGATGCAATTGCAAAAGCATTTCCACGCATATTAACATAATCAAATTGGATTTGTATATCATCACACTTTTACCACTCAAACAAAAAAATTCTCATCATCATCCCACATGCCACAGTAGCATCCTCATTTAGACCAACCACCGCCTATACCACAGGCAATAATATCAACATCAAATAATTTCATTTATTTTTTTCTCGCAACCCACTTGCTCATCACATGCAATTACAGACACAGCTGGTTGTGTGCATGTGTGTTTGTAGTATGTGAGACTGAGTTTATGTGTGCATTTTGATAGTCCTGCCATTACTGATGTTGATGAGCTTAATAATATGCAACATCAGCTTGCATTGCGGCTGCCTGAAAATCAACTTAAATATTGTACTTTATTTACAGAATGCAATAAAAAACAGTTGACCTTTTTCATTAAAATCCCTAAGGAAATTTTAGCTAAAAATTTCCAGAAAAAAGTAATCAAATTGTTTGAAAAACATAAATTTGAAATGAAACTTTAAAATTTCATATATAAAATACAAAAAAGGACAGAGAGACTATTCTGTAAAGTAAGATATTTGTTATGGACTAGAATGTAGTGTAAACTTTTGATTAAACTAAAGTGGAAGCCTTAAACTAGAAGTTTATGCGGACTTTAGAATCGAAAATAATGAAGACTATGGTGTGGACAAAAAACTTATAAAAAGAAAAAGTACACCCACACAATGAATATATAAATTCCTCAGACCCAAACAAACCAGACCATGGTAATATGGCAAAGGAGGCGAGACAACAGTTTAGTAGGAAGATAATTATACAGATTAATCGCAAGTAAATAGCGATAGCTACACGGCGAACACTGGAAGGTTAATTACCACCTCATGCAGTTCATAATAGGCCATAGCGCTTACAAACGCTAACTTCAACGCTTCAGATACGATGGTTGGTTGGTTGGTTAACGTGGTAGCACGCATAAGTCCAGGAGTGCAGCAAGTAGAGCCGACAGTGGCTCCGTTTTGACACCACACAACTCGTCAAGAAATTGGAACCCCTCGATCAAACTTGACCCTGGGGCAATGCCGAGGTGGCTAGAGCCAGCCCGTTGCGTTGAGATATTTCAGCAAGCTGTTGAGTCCCACCCGCGATATCTCCGAGAGTCCCTGTAAAAGGTAATTCCCAAATAGTCTATGTCGCATTGAGTTAAACGCCGGGCAATCACATAGAAGATGAAATACTGTCTCCTCAGTTCCAGGTTCCCTGCAGCTGCGGCTGCATTCATTGAAAGGGAGGCCGAGTCTCATAGCGTGCTTGCCGATCGCCCAGTGACCAGTAAGCACGTATGTAAGTCTTGACACGTCCTTCCATCAGATACGATACTTTACCTAGATATCCTGAACAGAGTGAACATGCAAAACACACAACGTTCATTTACCCAATATTTGAAGAAGCAAGGACAAGGATAGAGCTCCAGTAACGGTATAGTATGTTACCAACAAATGCGCTAAAAACTATGACAAAACGCAAATGAACTGGAATCTGGTAAAAGGATTCTTTACACATGTTAACCAATAAAAAAAAAAAAAGTAATACGAAGGGGAGAAGAGGTTCGCGATTAACGGATAACTGCATTCCAGTAAGGTAAAAAGTGCGGGCAAATAAGTCTTCTATCACGCAAAGCAATACTGCGGCTTTACGCAGAGAAAAAACACCATTAATTAATTAGTGGCCACTACCACCATTTTTATTCATACTAGTCTAATATGTTTACCCTAATAAATTTATGAAAGTCCTAATAAAACTTGAAATAATATTTTTTGTCCCTAAAATTTTTAAATTCACTTAATAATATTCTATGGTTTTGCACCTAAAAAATTACCCTGATCCAGCTAAACATATTAAATTATGTGAAATGTTTGCTACTATAATAGATATATTTTAAACTATACAATTACAATCATAATATAAGTTGCACACAAAAGCCATGTTTAATACCATAATTTATGTTTGCTTTAGAACACATTTTTCTAAATTAACAAACATTTATTGTCAAAACAAACAGTGTGTATTATTTATACGCAAGCGTCAATTAATCAGGAAAGATGAATGATTACAAAATAAATAAAACTTTTTTCTGGGAGAAAAAGGCCACGCTACCTTTCAAAACTAACTAAATAAATTATTATATGTTTATTGAAACAGGAAGGTTTTTTATATATACATAATTATAAAAATACTGACATACATTTTTAAATATGCAATTACTTTGTCTCTCTTGCAGCCAACAAAACCAACAACATTAAAACCGGCATAGAAATTTAGACGCAAAATTTTGTCATTAGCCCCGAATATTTTCCAATAAAAAATAAAAAGCTAGTTTGGGTTATTTTTACAAGTCTTGAATGTATTTGTTTAATTAAATTTTTTATATATGCAAATTAAACTGCATATGAATATATATATTATGCAAAGTATATCGATGGCTTAATATAAAAAAGGCGTAACTCGATTTTTTTAAAAAATCTCTTTTTTTGTTTATTCTGATGGCAAATGCCTCATGTATATTGATTTAAAATTTTAAGGGGCCGTAGTATAACATTTGTTTGATATTTTGATTTAAAATAGCGCTAAAACTTTTTTTATATAAAATTTTACGGTTTTTATTACGTTTTTTTCTTACCCCGTACAAAAAAACAAAAAAATCGGGTTAGGTCTTTTTTATATTAAGCCATCGATATGTACATAAATTTGTATTTTTAATAAAAAAATATATTTTTAAAATAAAATTTATTTATTATTGTGAGAACCCTAAAACATGGTGAATAAGACATTTTGCATGGTCTTGGAATATATAGAAACATGGCTTAAGAGATTGTTTGCGTTTTTCTTCTGAACATAATAATATGTTTGGGGTAATAATTAGCTATACACATTATGTCTAAACATATATTGTTACTTAAGACGTGTTTGGCACAATCATAATAACAAACATTAATGATGGTTTACGGTTGTGATTGTATCAACCATGTTTTTTCTTTGCGTGTTGTAGCAATAAAGACAGAGGTGGATTTAGTAGGTAAGAATCTGACAAATCTAACCGGGATCTATTAAAGGTTTCTACCTCCTACTTAAAAAACAAATACTATAGACTGGACTATAGTGTGCAAAGCAGTGAAGTCTACAGTGTATGATCTAGACAACACTTCAAATCACGCTTTGATATAGATTCTACACTAGAGACAAGATTAAGTTATATAATTTTCAGTGTACTAAAGATCAGTTGTATACTTAAACGTATACCAAAGCTCAGCATCTTGTGTTTAGATGAAACTAACAGAACTTATTCTAGTCGGAAAGAAGATATACTCTGATAACTTTTGCAATATTTACACCTTAATATGTAAAAAATATGGCATATAATTTAGTGCAATTGTAGTTTAAATAATGGTGTTAATTTTTAGGGATAGACTATAGTGTAGATGATAGTGTATACAATAGTGTAGACCATAGTGTATATTATAGGGTAGACTAGGCTATGGTCTAGAATAAAAGTGTAGTGTATTTAACAAAGTTTTCATGGCAGGTATTAGAAATGAGCATTACTAAGTAAAACTATATGTTTCTATTGTTCCTATTGTTAATTTAATAATTATTTTTTTCTTCCACTAACAACGTTTATCTGAGAACAATAGCAATAAGCACTGCATATTTGTAATGTATTTTACATAACTATTGTTTCATCACAAACTGTATACAAAAACGATTTTGAGTTCTTCTAAAAGAAAAATTTCATATAATCTTATAAACACATTCACAAATCCTTTTCCTGTTACGCTTTAGAACATATAAATTTGTTTTAAATACTAATAATCTCTATACATATCGCATTATTACTTTTAAGTTCCTTTAAAAAAAAAACATAAGTTTTAATTTTTTTTTTTAATGCTAGATTACTTCAATTTTTACACAAACAGAAATAAACAGATACATAAACACAAAAATAAATCCCATAATTAGTTGTTATTTTGTTGAATGATTTATTTTTAAATTAGTTTTTACTGCTATTTAGTCGTAACGTATAAGTAATATTTGCAAATAATATCACTCATACGTCAATTGTTATTTAAACACACATAGCGGACGGGGTATCATGCGGTTGTGATGATGTATGTAACAGTAAAACAATATTGGTCCTAGCTACATACATATATCGTCGTTTTAGTACACCGATTGACTTAGAAATTTTTTTTAAATCTATCTATTGATGTCCGTTTGTCCGGATAGCTGGCTAGCTGAGCATGTAAACCTTGTGCGCAAAGTACAGATCACGATTTCAGAGATAAATTGATGAAAATTGTTGTTTGGGTTTCAATTGTCATAAGGACCTTTTCAAAATGGTGGGAATCAGTCAATAATTTCACCTAACCCCCATACAGGCTTCTTACCGTAATAGACTTTTCGTGTGCAAACGCATTTTTATTATGTTGATATTAAGATTGAATTTCGTCCAAACATATTTTTTGCAATATTAATCATTCATCCAAATTTTTTTGCTCCAAAAAATAGCTTTTAATGTCACAACTTCCTTATAGATATTGGGATTAAAATCAAATTCAACGACATTAACAATTACGATTCTGTATCATGGGAAAATATTCTTCTGGTAGGTCCAGAATTGATAATAGTTCCTTTATAAAATTCTCCCTAAAAAGAGTACAAAAAACTCTTATATGAGTCTCAAAAAAGGTACCCTCTCAAAAACTTATCTGTAAATATTCTGTTATAGCGTATCATATGGTCAGACTTAACCGATTAAACGCTCTAGCCTGTTTTTTTAATTTCAATTATGAAGCTTTATTTTAAATTTCAAAATTTCATTTTAATGACTTATAGAGTAATTATTTTTCAAATGAAAAAAAAAATTAATTAAAATTGTTTTTTTGATTTGAACTCATCTTTTGTAGGGTTTTAAATAACAGCCAACAGCAATAATCAGAGATTAATTAGTACCTATAGATTTTTGTTATGTGATAACAATTATTCAAGTGTACAATTAAAATAATTAATGCGTAAATATATTTTATTTTAGTTAAAAATTAAAGACAGTGGTGCCAGCTAAAGGAAATTCAGAAGAAAATTCCTTTTCTAAAATAGTCTCGAGCCTTTTCTCCTGTTTGCGATTAATGTCTTTCTTCTTCTTTTAAGCCCCATCTTCATTCTTGTTATAGGTATTCTCTTTAGGTTCCATACTAGATTCAAATTTATTCTCTTTAATATTCTTGTTAAAAGTCTCCTCTATAATCTCGCCTGTTGTAACATATATTCAAAAGCTTTATCTACAGTCTAATATAGTATCTACTTCATAGTCTCGTATATAGTAAAATCTAGGTTAGGTAAGGTTCCACTAGCAGTTTGGTTTCTTAAGTAATGTCTGGATAGCCTTAATGTACGCCGTATTCTCTTTTCATTTATGATGTCCCAGATTTGTCTGGTTTCCCCACATGTAGATTCATCAAACCACCTCTGATTGGCAATGAGATGAAATTTGTGTACAGTAAAATCTACATTATCGCCTAAGATCTTGTCTCGTATACAGCCGTGTCTTAAAACTCCCCGAAACTATATTTTATTGTACCGCCTATACACTTCTCTTTAGTCTCGCATATAGTTTGGTCTATATTCTTATCCTTTATTTCCCCGATAGTCTTGTCTACTGTCATCTTATCTTTGGTTTATTCCAAATATTTTCTATTCTTTTCGTTCCTTTTCGTTTCTTTTCTTTTCGTTTCTTTTCTTTCCTTTTCTTTTCTTTCCTTTCCTTTCCTTTTCTTTTCTTTTCTTCTCTTCTCTTCCCTTTTCTTCTCTTTTTTTGTCCTGTCTATTTTATAATCTCACCGATATCATTTTCTCTAAAGTTTTGTTTGAAATCTTGGACTGAGTCACGTGGATAGATCTCTGATCTCGTCTACAGCCTAAAATCTCCTCTAAGGTGTTGGCCTGACGTTTCGTCTATATTTTTATCTGTGGTTTCCTCTAAATTCTGCAGCCTTGTCTCAAGTTGCATTTTTAGTTTCGTCTATTATCTCGTCTTTAGTATTGCCTATACTGTTGTCCAAAGTCGCATCTATATATATTGCTCTAAAGTTCCTTCTATACTCTGGACTTTATCTGAAGACTATCTGTAGCCTGCCTTGTGGTATCGCTTTCTGTCTCATATATTTCCTTGTGTATTGTCCGTTCTTGCAGTTTCGTATATAGGCACATCTATATTTGCCCCCTTAGTCATGTTTATAATCTCCGCTATAGTCTGGACTTAAGTCTTGCCTATAGTATTGTCTGAAGTCTAAACATTACAATTGTCTTAAGTCGCATGCATTTATCCTTTATATTTTTTTAAAATCACGTCTAAAGTCTCAAATACAGTCTCATCAATTAACTCCCCTATACTATCTTTTAAATTACCATCTATAATACCCTTTTTAGTCTCACCTATAGTTTGCCATATAGTTGCGTCTTAGGTCTTGTCCGTGCTCGTGAATCGAGTCTCGCCTATAGTAGTTTATGTCTTATCCATAGTAGTTTATAGTATTGTCGATAAAATGTACTATAGTCTCAATCTCGGATTGAATCTGGTCGATAGTCTCGCTTAAATTTCGTCTATAGTCTCGTCAATAACCTCGCCTAGAAATTGACATGTCTAGAGTCTTTCCCATTATCTCGTCCTTAGTTTCGTAAATATACTTATCTATAGTAAAATATTCTCTCCCAAAAAAAAAAAAAAAATATTACTGCTCTTTACTCTGGATTGAAGTGTGTCTTAAGTCTGCTGCTTAATTTTGCCTGTATTCTAATTTCTAGTCTCATCTATAGTTTCGTCTATAGTCCCGTCTTGTTAAAATCTCGGCTATAGTCAGTTCGATAGTTTCGCCAGAAGTCTTAAATGTAGGTTATGAACTAAAATCTCCTCTAGAGTCTTTCCCATAGTCTCGTATTAAGCTGCGTATATATTCTCATCTATATTAAAGCATTCTCAATATTTAGGTTGATAGTTTCGTCTTTTATCTCGCCTTTTGTCATGTTTCCCCTAAAGTTTCGTCTATATTCTGGATTTAAGAAATGGATTTTAGTAATCTCATCTTTGGTCTTGTCTATGGGCTCGGCCATTGTCTCATCTACAGTCTTACTTATAGTCTTGTCTATAATTTCGTCTGCAATCACATCTATATTTTTTTTCTCTAGTCTCGTTTATAATCTCGGATAATTTGTTATAGTCTCGTTTGTAGTCTAGTCCTTAGTCTCGCCCATAGTCTCGTTTACAGTCTCCTTTATAGTTCCTTTCAACCCTCATGTTAAGTTGTGTCTTCGGATCGTCTAAAGATTAATCAACAATATCGTCTATATCTTGGTTAATAAACTCGTAATCATAGTTTCTCTTTAGTCCCTTTTAATGCCTTCTATTGGTTTCACTGTGCCACACATACAGCTAATTAGCATAAATGATATATGAGTAATAACAGAAAAAAATGTATTGAAAAAAAAACCAATAAGAACAAAAAAAAATTCAACGGTAATAAGTTTATACAATACCAGATATTAAGCATTATTTAATGTTATATAATAAATGATATTTGCAAAATAAAAAAAAATAAATATTTAAATTTGATAATAATATGATTGACTACCTTTAGCGAGTAATTTAAAACCAGAATAATTTTCCAAAAAAAAAATGCAAAAATAAATATGAACACCAACACAAACGCACTGATTTTTCCCCCCAATACAGAAGTATAACTTTTATAAATCACGTTACGCACTCAAACGCACTTTGAGCAAAAAAAAAAAAAAAGGAAATATTAAATAAAAATTGGATATGAAAAGGAGAGAAGTAAAGTAGAACAAAGCGGAGAGTTGATAGAAAATATTGCCAATGTGATTTACATATAACAATTGTTTGGCATTTTCCACCAAAATTTAATCAAACAGAAAATCTGAAATGTAAAATGAAATATTGACATAAATGATATGAACGCGTACAAATGACTGACTGAATTGTTGGTTGGCTGGATGGCAGGCTGAATGAATGAGTGAATGACTGATTGTTGGAATGACTAAATGACTGGCTGTTCGTATGTTCCAGCATGTGAGTGAATGAATGATTATCGATATGGTTGATACGAAAAGGATATCAATTGATGTTTGTAGGCAATAGAATTTCATGTAAAAGAAAGACAGAAACTAGGCAAATTAGTATAGATGCCATTGACGTTTCTTAAACTTTCAGCAAAGTTATATTAAACTCCTAAAGTGGTAGAGTTTTATGTAACTTAAATGCCTTCCTATGTATGTTTTGGTTTCGAAGCAATTTGCTTAAACACTTCCGTTAATAATTCATAAGGCTGAGTTAATAATAATTTGAAATACATGCCGTTTTTTCAAATTGTAGTATAATATTTTGCTTAAATATATGAATGCAAGTACAAATGTATGTGTAAGTAAAATAAAATAACTGTATGATATGATGCCTTTCCCCATCCTTTATTTAAACAAAAACACATACATACAAATGCTCGTAGATATATTTATTTGTATGTATAATAAGCCTTGATGCGGATATAACTGACATAATGACATTAAGCACAATTATTTACGCATGCAATTTAAATATCATATAAAATATCAAACAACATTTTTTTATATTCAGGACAGTAGTAAAAAGCTGTAGCACGTACTCCCTTCTCTGTAATTTTAGCTGCAAACATAAACGTCAAACATTTGTTTGTAATGTTTGTGAAATTTTTTGTATCGTGTTTTAATTTTTTTTTTCCTTTTGAAATTTGAAATTTGATGTGTGTGCAATGAAAAGGAATGAATGAAATGGATAATATTTTAATATACAAATACGATGGATGATGTATAACTTTCATTATGATGCTGTTTTTCTTGACGAACGCTACACAATGAATTAAAAGTATGTTATCATCTGGCATTTGGTTTGTAAGTTTTACATTTTTAATTTAGAATTTTTTTAAGTGTTTGTACAGCAGATCTTTTAAATATCGTGTAAAGCTACGACTACCGTTTTTCTGTTGTAGATACTTCCTTCTCTGTCTAGTCAATAGTTTCGTTTTTGGTCACTCGTTAAATTATGACTTATAAATCACTGATGGTTTAAAAGCTTGTTTAGTTGAACTAAACTTGAATTTATATGTAGTTTAAACTCAACCGCTATACATCAGTGTCCCATGCATTACATGTTGTTAAAAAAATCACATGTGGCAGCCCTACGTTAAATCTTATCAAATTCATATGGTCTGTAATGGTAATTAAAACGCCCAATTTTACACGTTTAAAGATGGTTTATATGTTTGGTGATTTATAGAAAAAGAGAGTTTAACTTGCTCGTAGAGACTCGTCTATATTTTATTCTATGGTCTTGTATACAGTCTCGTACAGATTATTGCCTATGGTCTCCTTATATATGATACAATCTGAAGTCTTTTGAGCGGTCTGGCCTATGGTTTTGTCTACGATCTGGCCTTTATTCTTGCTTAAGGTCTCTTCTTTGGTCTTGCCTACAGTGTCGTTTACAGTTTTGTCTACAGTCTTGATTAAAGTTTCAATTGTAGTATCGCCTGTATTCTTCCCTGTAGTTCCATCTATAGTGTTGTTGGTAGTATCTTCTAGTATCATCTATGATCTGTATATTGGCCTTGTCCTTATTTTTCTATATCTCGTTTATGATCTCCACTTTCGAAAGCGAAAAAAATTCAGAAATTTTTTAAAGTCAAATTTTCTGTTACTGTCTTCTTTAGTCGGTATAGTCGTTTATTATTCTGCTACTAAATTAAAGCCGTAGGTGAAATTTTTTTTTGTTCGTTTTTATGTTTTATTTATTATTTTGTCTACATTTTTTTTTACAATATTTATCAAGTGAATATTGCTTATTGGTTATTTAAATCATTCTACATAATTAAAATTCATATTTTATAGCTGTGTATATTTTTAGGCTACTTAATATTAGAAAAGAAAAGCATACATCAGGGGTTTAACACCCAGATTATAAAAAAATGTAAAAAAATTCTTATTCAATATATATTCAAAACATAAAATAAAATTGCAATTAATTACAAATATTTGGTTTTTTTTTTGAATAAACGGAACTGAAGAAAACTTAAAAAAACATAAGAATATAAACACGAAAACCCTTTTATAAAAACAAAAAAAAACAAACCTCTCCTTAGAGTCATTTACACATTAACATAAACAATTTATTTATAAATTTCTTTTGTAAGACTTAATATTTAAATGTTCTTACCTCAAAAGATTATTAGTTTGAATGTTTATTTGTGGTTTATTTTATGTGCCCATAAAATAACTTACAAAAATAACTGAAACACCACTAAAACTAACTGCTGACTACACGATTATCGAACTTTCATAAGAATATTAACATAAACATCACTTTGTTTTAGTGAATGTTTAAATGTTTAAGATGAGGGAAAAATTATTTCTTTTACAAGGACATTTGTTACTTTTAGTGAACCAAAGAAACACATTTATCTGTACAACCCCTTGGAGAGAACTCTGCCCCTTTTCTTTAGATATTTCTGTTGATAAAGGCAAAAGTTTGAGTGCCTTTAGTTACGTTTGTTAAGATATAGTAACAATAATTATTTATTGGAAGGATGTTATGTTTGTTTCTCTTTTTTCCTGTTGTATTTTTTCTTAAGGCATTGTAATTTTTCTCATGAATTTTTAAAGTACTCCAACAAGAAGCTTGAGTGTTCAAAAAAAGTCCTGAATTAGTGCTTGTAAATCTATTAAGTTCTGTACCGTATTCATGCATGTGTAAACATGAATTTATCTTAAGTATGTGTTTATGTATTTCGAACAAGTAAATGAGATCTAAAGTGAACTTCCTTGTTTGTTCGTTTATGGTCTTTAGGGTTCCATAATAATAATATTTCAGTTGTTAGTTATTGTGGCTTAATAAATATTTCGGCTCTTTGATATCATTAATAATACTCTTCAAATATGAATGTTGTACACTTATTAACGAAATAAAAGAAATTTAACTTCAACCGAACTAGAATTAAACTAGAACTGAACGAGATCCGGACACGAACTGAGCTTTAACTAAAATAGAACTGAATTAGAACTAGAACTGAACAAGAATTGAACTAGAACTGAACTAGAACTGAACTAGAACTAGAACTAGAACTGAACTTGAACTGAACTAGAACTTAACTAGAACTGAACTAGAAATTAACTAGAACTGAAAGGATGGGCTCTTGGGGAAAAACCAGTATTACCAGATTCATAATTTCCGCAGAACACATACCATTCTAGTAAAACAATAAAACGGGTAAATACAACCGAGATAAAGTCGATGATCAAGGGAGTCAATAGAATTTGGTACCCTACTCCTTATTTCTTTTAAATTGTTATAAATTTTTTCTAACACCATCAAGTCTTAAAATGAACCTTTAAAACATGTATTCTCAATAATCTTTAAGCGCTCAAAAAGCAATTAAGGTTAAAAACTAAACTAAAGAAAGATGCAAGAATTCGTTTAAGCGTTACTATGGCTAAACAATTAATGAAAATTTTATTACAATTCAATTTGCTAAAGAGCACAGAATATTAAGAACAAAAAACGAGTAGAACGAATGAAACAAGATTTAAAACAAATTTTAACAAACGGTAAACGAATGTAATGCATTCGAATGGAGAGAAGCAGAAACAAAAATAAGCAACAAAATTGATGGTAAGTGAAGAATTTAAGGTCAGCTAATTTTATATAAGACGAACTTCTGCGGAGCAGCGTACATGTGAATTTTTATTTTTTTTGCGTCATCCTTACAACAGGATATTTTTTATAAACGCTGAGTATAAACAAAACAATTTTTTAATTCCGATCATTTTATAAAGCGGTGAAATGTTCCAAAGACTTGATTGCTAAATCTTGCATTTTCTATCCCATGTCATAAACAATCCAACAGACCTAACTTTCTCTTCGAAAAATATGTAGCATCAACTTGAAATCTTTTAGATAAAAATTAAAATAAATAGTTTTACCAAATCCTTTTAATTGTAATGAACCAAAAGTAAAGTGTTTGCCTGTTGCAGCTACATCTATTGTCCAGCTTTTTATTTTTTGCTTTTCCAAAAATTTAATTTCTTAGGAAAATATTGTGAAAAGAAGAAGTAAAGTTTTGGCATTGTGTACCGAATACAAAATACAAAGAAAAGAACTACACGCAGAGAAAAAATAGTTTTCTCTACGGTCTGCGAAAAAGTTGCCACTTAATCTATGAAGCTTCAGCTTTTCAAAACTTTTACCGAGCCACAAATTAGCTTAGAGACACACTGTATGAAATGTTTTTTAATTTTTCAGTACGTAGCTTTTAACATATTCAACGGGCGAAGGACCTGATTGGGTTGGTGCTGTATTGGAACACTTCTCTGTGTCGTATGGTATGTCGCTGTCGTGACATGCGTTGTCTTTCTCACAAGTGACATAGTTTGGCACGAATAAATTGTCACGTTAAGAAGTTGTTGCTTAGAGCTCTTAGTATTCTCTTTCTTAAATGTAGCAAATAAGGAACTCTGGATGTCTGGGGTTTTATGCAACAACTTTTCTTTTTTTTTTTGTATTTAATGATATTTTCTCAATGCTACAGATTTATGAAAAGAGTAACAAAAACCCGATGTACACTTCATGTAAAGTTGCCAGATGGCACCAACCATCACATGTCGTGTGGCTTACACCGAAAAACAGATTGGTGTTTGCACCGCCAAATAAGAGACGCTGTTTTCACCAGCCAGACGCCAACACTTATTTTTGTTATTACCCTGCGGGAAATTTGTGTCAATTGTTCCAACAGACTGGTCCTGGGATTTGTGAAAATAGAACAAGTACAAAAAGAATGAACTAGAACCGGTCTTCACCACCAAACAACCTATCACGGGACTACTTTGGTGTCAGTTTAAATAAAACCTACAGTTTAAGCTCTCAATAAGGATTTAGTTTAGAGAATCATGTAGATTTTAATATATTTGGTGCCTTTTACTGTTGTGTAGCCGCCAAACTCGAACATGATGTAGCCTATTGAGCTCAGGCCTGACAAGTGAATATCTTCCTTAAGAAGTTTTTAATGTTGAAAACATTTCGAACTTTTTTATCAGGCATTATTTCGTCTTTACATCTTATAATACCGGTGTAATTAAATGACTGTTTTAATGTATGGGAGAAGAGTTATATTTGAGCGTGCTATCAGAGTCCTTAATATATGTATTGCTTTTCCTTAAAATGAAGTAATTAATTTAGTAAAGCACACTCCTAAATAAATACAAGACATTTGTTTTCATTTACTTGCAGTTAGAAATGCATTTGTTCAAACACTCACACACACACACACACAGCGACATGTAAAGGAATATCTTATTGTCTTTACAGGTAAAAGGAAGTCTTACATTTCGTTCGAGCAATTTCTGAGGATAAGTAAAATATATATATAAGCAGACAGACAGATTTTTGGTAGAGACAAACATTTATGTTTGCTTAGATGTGCAAATAAACGCATATGTGTATTAATTCATTTAGTTTGTGCACAGTAGGGTGAAGACGATTTTTGGGAAGCGAAAAGTAACTCCAGTTTTCAAGCTGAACGAAATCAAAAGATACCCCAATAAAATATATTATAATTTTGCGAAGCACTAATGGTACATTTAAAAAAATAAGAGCACAATAATGCGCTACGCAATAAGACATATACAGATGCAGTAAAGTAAGTGAACGACTCTTAACAAGTTTTATAAAAAAAATATAATTTCAAGTCCCGCGGCATTCCCGAAGCAGGTTTGTAAGGGAGAGTACAAAAAAATAACTAACAAAATATTCAGTGTGCAAATTATGCGATGAACAACGTTTAAAAAACTGCAGTCAAAGTAGAAAAACTGTAAATACTTCCACTCCTTCATTTGTCATTGGAACTCACCATATAAAAATTGATGCCTTCTTCCTTACAAAACTGCTTGTTTGAAGCACAATTTTTTTTTTTGACATTTATCTAGAACGATATATATTTAAAGGCTTTAAAAAGAGAAAGTTTTTTTTGAATCTAAGCGGCCTTTGTGAAGCTCTGTTTTAGAATCATCCTATACTGCATACACATGTCTCACGTTCTTATAAACAAGCTTACACCTACACTTTGGCAACGCTTTTGTTTTTAAGGGGTAACATTAATATTAGGTGTATAATATAAAACTAGCGACTCTTTTACACATGGTTTATGTCTTTGATAACCGAAATGTAATATTGAAGAATGATTATCTGTCATTTGTTCTCACTTAGAAATTAAAATACATATTTTCATAAAAAATTTTAAAAAATTCAAAAAATTTTATATGAAAAATTTTACAACACAAGGTGAAGGGATTTTCAAAAAAGACCCCTTAATGAATTATTGTAAAAACAAACAATGTGTTTTTCAATTTTAAAAAAAAAACTTGGAGCTGAATAATATTAACTTCTAGTTTATAATTTTGCTTTTTTTTTGTAAAAGTTTTCAAATGGGATCTGCATAAGCTTAAAAGTCATGCAAATTTATGTACAAATGCCAGAACATATTTAAGGATTTCCAAAACACCAATACTTGTATGGAGCCCTACTAAGGGGTGGAAAGAAGAGGCAAGCATATTTTGTGAAAGTGTTAAGGACAAAAAAACAATAGAGTTCGATCAATTATTTTACTCATCTATGCTGTTATGGGACTTTTTCTTTAATATATTTCCAGTCTGTATTAAACATTTTGTATTGGAGCCCCTTTAAATAATAAAGATAGCGGGTAGGTAGCCTAGAAACAAATGTTAAGGATGAAAAATAAAGTGGGGTAGATCATACATTTGACTCATGTTTAGGCATTAAGGGCGCTGCAGCGGCTTATTTAAGTTTTTCACTAAGCCAAAAAATTTGTATGGGAGCGTCCTTGAGTGGTGGAAATAAGGGGCAAGTATGCTTGATGAAAGTGTTAGCTACAAAAAACTTATGGAGGTCGGTCATACATTTTACTAACTAGGGGGGACTCCTGTGCAGTTATAGCACTTTTTCTTCAATATACTCTTCATATATATTAAAGGTTAAATCCCAAGTCCTAGTCAACCTGCCGAATCAATGCCAGAGCCTAATTAATATTCATACTGCCAAGGTAATGCTCTGAATTAAGCAAGACCTGAAATGTCCAATCTATAATAAGCTGCTGAAATCAGACCAGACGATAACATTGCCCAATACTAAATGATATTGTTGGGTTTAACGCAAGCTTAACGCCAGAAATATGTTAATCGACTAGACATGAAACCGTAAAACTTAATCAGGGCATGGCTCGACTCTAAATGCTTAAAGCTGTTTAGAAAATATTAATTGGTAATGTTTTGTCCCATTCGCCTTATATTCCAGGCCTTGTCCCATCCACTTTATATTTATGTTTTCCGATGCAAGACGGTCCCACGCACAAACAAAATTTGTTTTTGGCTTAAAAAATTGAGCAGTTTTTTTTCATGGAATTCGCTATTTGCCAGAAAGGTAGAAAATCGGGATTGTTAACGATGGCCAAAGACTCATAAGAGTTCGATCGAAATTTCCACTTCATTTTTATTGTAATTTTGATCGATATCGACTACCGTAGTTTGGCCCCTGCATTTTTTAAGTTAAACACACATTTTATAAAGACAATAGATTTTGCTTAAGAACATTATAAAGCTTAAGGTGTCTTACAATTTTCCTGTTTCCGTTTTAAGCAAACACGTTTTATATAAATGTTTGTATGTATGTTCCTCACTTATACACGCACCCGTACAGTCATTATTATTGTATTATACTATTGTTTGCTAAAACTAACACTGAAACAAACACTCATTTGTCTTATACACACATATATTTCCACTCACACTCCCACATATACATAAATATCCTTTCATATCCTTAGATCTTGCACTTGCAAGTTAATGTTCATATGTATTTGTTGGTATTTTGTCTTCACATACACAAATATCGCTGTGTGTGTGTTTATTTAGTGTTCTCAATTTTCTTCCAAAATTCTATATCCTTGTCTTACACTCATTTTGTTTTTTTTTTTAAGTAAAAATATTGCCTGAGTTTGTTTGAGAGTGTGTGTTTGTATTTAGACTATTGCTTGTGCTTAATTTTGGGCAATAAATTTTAATACGTTTTCAATAAAAACATTTAGTTGCTTTTTATTAAATGGCAGGATGCTTTAAAAATAAGACAACAACTAAGATATAAAATCTGAGAAAAGAGTAAAATCTTTTTATCAATTTAGCAATTCTTAGAAAAAATTATTAAGATTCTTTCTTATTATCTTAAAAAAAAGATAATCAAAAAAATAAAATTGAAAAAAACAAAAAGATCAAAATTTGTTTAGCTTGTACAAAAAAAAAATTGGTGTAATTAAATATTAAAAATTTAAATTTTGATTTTAGAAAACAAAAATGTTTCTTATAATTTATATTTATAGGTATATTATTAGCCAACTTTGTATTTGTGTAGCTTAAAAGAGCGTTATTTTTGGAAAATGTATAGCATTTATTATAAAATATTGCCACAATATAAATTTATTCGAACATATTTTTTCACTCGTTTTAGAGTGAAGCGTTTTTTACTTGAGTCCATTTGCATTAATTGAAACAAACGGGTAGTGGACGGGGCTAGTTCTGCCAATTAGTTTCTAACTAGACATGCTACAGGTGGCCAAGATTTGTCATGATGAAATATTACCGGATGTTCATTATAATAAATTTAGAAGTAATCATATTACGATACAGTGGTGCTGTCACAACAATAAAAAAATATATTAAAGTTTTTTGCATCGATTTTTTATTTTGTGGCTCTTTACAATTTTTTTAATGTACATAAATAAAAATTCTTTATTTTATTTAATTTTTTTTAATTTAACTTGTTTTTTTAATGGGTATTTTGTATTTTAATTGTGGTTCAATAACTCACTTACAAATAATTCGATAGTTAAAACAATCGATACAACTGATTAAAAATTAGTTTGCAAATGGCGTTAACATAATATTATTTGAGTAAACATATTTTGTTTGGTTCTTAAGCATACTATGACTACACGTATAGAAAGTTATCGTGTCATGGTTGTTAGAAATTCAATATGTTTTCAAATTTATCGTTATTTAGTTGTTAGAAAAATAATTATTTTTCAGTCAAAAATACTCAAATTTATAATTGTGATAAACATTGAAATGTTTACAGTAACTATAATATTGCTGATATTAAATGAAAATAACAATTATTTGTGTACGACAACAATATATTGTTACAATAAACATAGTGTAGTTGCCGTAACCATGCCCAACCATATTTTTATACAATATATTATATAATTTTTCTGCTTTTGACATAAATTTCGGCTTCAGTTAAAATAGTTACCTTATTTTTGCGAACGCTTTGTTACTCAAACGTAAATGGTAGAGGTGATCTGTCACGCAAGAGACGCAAGGCCTTTACTTTTGGATGAATCCTGCAGCTTGAAAACGGCTTGAAAGTATTTGTGCGAAATAATTATCCATTAAATTCGGTTCCTTTTGATTAAAATTTGTTATATACCTTTAACATTTATTTGATTAATTGCTAGAATTAATTAAAAGCAAGACAGCTTCTGTATAAGCATATAATAAATCAAAGAAAGAACTTCCTTACCCTGGCAATACCTTCTTTGTTATTTTTAAAACCCTATATTAATAAATTTAACTTTAAATTGTTTCTAATCTCTTCTACGATAAAACAAAAACCAAAAGCCTTTAAACAAATTAAAATACATAATGTTTCATCATTAAAAAAAAAAAAAAACAAACAAAAAATTCTCTTCAACAAACTCATCATTATTTTAATGAATTCAAGTATTATAATCTTATTTATGCCTTTAAACTACCTGTGTTCTTTTCCATTTTCATTTAATTTATTTTTAAAACAAACACACCAACAAAGTGTGTGCGTTTTATTGTGTGTACATACACCAGTGTAAGTATTATTGCTTAAGAGCATACTTTTAGGCTTAGAATCAGTAAAAGCCATTATTAAAACGTTTAATTGCAAAACAATTGCAACAAATAAATATTTGATTGTCTGTACTTGTTACTGCCGCACTTTTGTTTAGTACTTTTGCTAGATAAAAATAGCTCTTAATACAATGGCAAGACTTACCTGAAAAGAAAGGAGAAATAGAAAGAAATTATGAGTTTAAAAATATTTAGTGGTATAAAAAAACAGAAAAATATAAACATCCATTAAAAATATAAATAAAAAGTATTAAAAATCCAAAACAAATTTATAGATATCACAAAAGAAAATTTCAATAACAAATTATTCTATAGGGAAATGTTTCACAGTGCACAGTGTGAATTAACAACTGCCGTTCTGGAGCATGTATCGAAAAAAATTTGATACAGATAAAATACATAAGTTAAGCCTTTTAGAAAACATGGGCGTAGTTTGCCCACTTTAAATAGTAGCCCCCATACATTATGGAAAAGCGGTCTGCAAATTGCACCATATTCACCTAGCTTCTACGTGCTAAATCCGAATTTGAGTACAGTTTGGCTCGTACACCCCCAAAATTCGGAGTATAACGCAAAAAACCATTAATAATCGATATAAACTACAGTTTTTTTTGCAACCTAATCCAAATTTTGTGAGTGTACGAGGAAAACAAACTTCAGATTTGGATTTGGCGTGTTGAATCACATACATCTGGGTGGGTACTTTTAAATTTACAGACCCGTTTTTGTTTTTCTATGACCTTTAGCAATTAAAGGTGGCCAAAATCTATATCTTAAACTCTATATTCATGTCAGAACAATTTACGAAACAAATAAAAATCAACAAGATCGGGGACCTAATTTTTTACCTTTGCACACCTAAGTACAAAAAGTCACACTATTTAGTGGTAAGAAAATTTCAAATACAACTTATCGATAACCACAAAAAATTTATATTATTTTTTTTTTAGAAATTTTCTCAAAAGTGACAAGAAATACTCTCTTTAAAAAAATTTCTATAGTGACAAGAAATTTAAACCTCAGAATTATTTTTTTTTTATTTTATAAAAAATTTATCGATGGTGACATTTTTTTCTTTTACAAGAACATTTTTGTGTTGAATTAAAAAAAATTACACAAATGATCCCTTAAGATGAGTGATAGAGGGTTAATATATTCTATGAAAAGAACCGCCATACAATTTTACTGAAGACATCCGAAATAGTGTTTTTGCTCAGAAGTGCATTTAGTATATTTTGTAGACTTGTACCAAACGCCTTTTCAATAAATTCAAAAACTGTAGGTGCCGATATTTCGGGAAACCGAGCTAACTTTTGGGAATACAAAAATTACTTTGATAATAAACTGGCAACCTGCTAAATTTTTTGCAAAAACAATAAAGCAAGTTGTTTTTATTTTTATTTTGTTTTTTTAAACCTACTTACAACTTCAATAGATGTTATAAGAATTCCAACCAATTGTAGTGGTGAATGTAAGAAAAGATAAACTTTATTGTTATTGTTTTTGTTTAACCTTTGATATTGTTGCAAGTTAAACTGTTGCTCATAATTCTTATTTGCTTAACAGTTTTATTTGTTTAATATCTTTAGGTTTTCTTAAATCTTTGGATGAAGTTTCCTGATGATGTGGCCTAAGCAACCAGTGAAATGCGCATAGGAATAGCTTATCCCATCAACAATGAATTTCAGTGTTTTTATCAAGATGAAAATTGGGAACAATATCTTGTTTTCTATTTTAATGAAAATTTTTTATGCGATAAAAATATATCTCGATAGTTTCTAGAAATTTTATTTTCGTTAGATAATTTTTCGATAGTAAGAAAAAAAATTGAGATTTTATCGATAACAAGTAAACATATTTTCGACAGTGACAGGATTGCAAATTTATAAAAATAAGATTTTCTCGATAGCAACTAAAAAATTTCTTAACAGTGGCAAGATAAAAATGTTATCGATAGCGACAATAAATTTTCTTTCTTACAAAATAATTTTCTGTTGTGACGAGATGTTGGTTAAAAAAAATTACAAACAAAATTATCTGTAAAAAAAGAATTCTGACTTTGAAAGGAAATCTCTTTTCATACAAAAATTTTTTTATTTTACATTTTGCGGAGTGGATAAAAAATTTATTAATTGTTGATGGTAAATTTGTAAAACAAAATGTCCTAGATTTAACAAAAAATTTCAATAGAACCTTTTAAGATGTAAACGACATATATTTAATAGAAACTTTAATTTTATTTTAGGAAATGCGAGAAATAATCTACAGCAAATTTCTAGTTGCAGTCTAAATGCTTTAGAGAAATATAAAATCTTTTTAACGAGAAAATGTTTTACTATAGAGAAATTTTCTATAAATTTTTTTTTATAATACTAAGAAATTGTCTCTAAAAACTTTTAAGTTGTTATCGAAAATGCTTTTACATAACGTTGAGATGCTATCGAGAAATTTTCTATACACATTTTGAAATTTCATTTGAGAAATTTTCTAGAGAAACTCTCCAGATTCTTATTATTATTCTATACAAACAGTCTTAAGTTTATTAAGAAATGGTCTACAGAAACTTTCTGTAAATGCTATCGAGAAATTTTTTATTTTTATAGATACCATCTATTCTTGATGATATCAAATAATTGTCTATAGAAACTTTCTAGTTACAGTGGAGAAATTTTCTTATTAAACTTATTAGCTGCCTTCAAGAAATTGTTTGCAAAAATTTTTTAGATGCTTTTAGGATTTTTCCTACAGAAACTTTCTAGATGATATCGGGAAATTTTCTAGCTGCTGTCGAGAAATTTTCTATAGCAAATTTCTAACTGCTTTAGAAAAATTTTATTTTAAGACTTTCCAGCACCTTTGAGAAATTTAAAAAAAAAATTTACATGCTATCGAGAAATTTTCTATAGCAACTTTCTAATTGCTAAGAAATTTTCTATAGTCACCTTCTAACTGAATTAAAGCTAATAAACTTTAAAACTGTACAGAAATAGTTACTATCCATTAAATTTCTACAGAATTTTTCTAGTTGTTTCAGAAAATTTTTCTAGCTGCTATTAAGAAATTTGTTTTTAATCTTTGGCTGCTATCGAGAAATTTTCTTAAGAAACCTTCTTATAGTTTCCAGAAATTTTTTAAAGAAAATTTTGTATTTTAAACTTATCTACTAAATAGCATTTAGTTCTCTTACTGTGGCCAATTACAGTTATAAATATTTTTTTTTTTTTTATATATTTTTCTTGTAAGAAATGAAGCTACTAATCTCTTCAATTGCCAAAATCAAAAACAAAGGGCAGCAATTATAAAAAATAGAGATAAGAAGCTTAAAATACAAAACCATGAGAAAATAACGAGCATATAAAACCAGAATATAGAAAACTTATTCTGGTTTCAAGGGCCAACAACAAGAAGCAGAAATACTTACACAATTTAAACTTTTGACTGGCAAAAGATTGCAATTAAAATAAATAAAAAAAAACACTTTTGTAGATAAAAATAAATTTCAAACACAGTAAACAATGATGTTTAATTTAAATTTTAATAAAAAAATTAAAAAAAGAAATTTTTGGTTACAACAATCAAATATTTATATTGATGTTAAAATATTTGGTAACAGGAACTGAAATCCCGCTGTTGCCTTAATAATATATCTGCTAGATTTTTATAGTAATAAACGATTATTTTTATTGACCCAGCTTAATCGTCCTAAAGATGCAAATCGGCTTATTGTGAAAATCATTGAATTCAATTCCCGGTTTTGAATTTTATAGTTGTGCTAGCACATTATTGAAGACAGCAATAAATAGACTTAAGATAAGACTTTGCAAAAAGTTGAATTATCTTAAATTAATTCATTTAATTCTTGCAACCAAACTGTTTAATTTTGTTAACTATTATTTTTAAACAAACACAGAAAATTTCCACGTTTGGATAGCGTTCACAGAAAATAATAAAAGTTGATTTCAAGTAAAAAAATTATTTAAATTTTGATTCAATATTTTTTTATATTAACAACATTTTCCGCAGTAATGTTGTTTATCTAAGTAAACGTTTAATTCATTTAAATCACTTGAATTAATTTTAAACTAAAACTGGCTTATTTTATTTTTATTAATGGTTCAATTGAAAAAACATTGCCGAGAATTTGTCTGGGTTTAAGTGCCGGGTTTAATACTTTCTGATTTTTTTTTTTGGGAATGTGGAATTAATTGTTTATTAAAAAAATATTATTTTAGCACAACAGCACAAATGTATTTTAGTGTGTAAAAATATGCAGCCTTACTCTTATTAAAAGCAGCATAATAGCACTATATTAGTACCAGATTACAACTAGTAATGATATGATGTACATAAGTATTTTCTTAAGTAGTTGTTAAAGTCTTGGCAAAATGTCTGAATTAATGTGTAGGCATTTGCATGAAAATAAAGAGTAAATTTATGTAGCAGTTTAAAAAGTCCCTGTAGTTCTTAAAGTACCCTGGGCTCAATCGACGCTTGCGAATCAATGTTAGTTCAATTAACTCCTCTAAAGATTGCTTTAAATTTTAAAAGTAATAACTAATTGAATACTTTAAATTTATCTATTACAAGGTAAAATATGGTGAAATTAACAGATATTTTACATAATTTTGTTTCAATTCAATGGAAATAAAAACCATATATATCAGTGTAAATCTTTTCAAGATTAACCTCATTAAGCGATTACTTGGAAAAAACATACCTTTCATTATTTCAAAGTGAATAATTTATGTTAAAATCAATTGACTTATTAATTTATGTATTACCAGGTAATATATGCCGCGAGTAAATAGACGTATTAACTCTTAGAAAAATAAATAATGTACTACTCTTCTCACTGACTACTTTGAAAAAAAAGACAGTTATTTCCAGATTAGCTATCCCAGAGTCCAGCAAATGACTTGTTTTTGTCTTACCATGTAATATATAGTAATTGTCTTCAGTATAGATTACATGGTAAGTTTTTAACCTGAAAATAATGTGTCGCTTTCACATTGTTGACTCTTTATTAATTATTTAGAAAAAAAAGCAAATTTACTACCTAACCAATTTCCAGGTAATCTATAAAAGATTCAGTTGATTTGGCTAGTTACCAGTTAAATCAAAATAACAAGAACTGCAGCCTGCAGGGTAGTCATAAGCGCTCATATCTTCAATAATAAATTGTATTTATAAGTATTTAAATCCAAACCTTTTAAATAGTTTTCCTTTTAAAATCAACATCAGTGGCAGCAGCAGTTGCCTAGGCAACTTAACTCTTATAGCAATTAATTGAAGCAAGACTGTAAGATGATTTAAATTGAGAGATTAGAGAAAAATTCTAGAAACAAAAACAATAGCAATAACAACAACAACAACAAAAGTCAGCATCTAAATCTACCAACAACATTGAACAACAAAATAACTTTAAAATAATTTTCTGTAATAAGAAACATTTTGAAAACAATTTGAAAATTTATAAAATATTTTCAACTTAAGTTGTAAAAACTAAGCCAATGAAGCAGAAAATAGTTGAGTACTCTTCCCTTAAGTGATTTTGTAAACTCAAATATTTAATAAACGTTGTTGATGGTGAAGCTTTAATTTTTAATGAAAATAAATTAATGGAAAATTATATTAATAAGCACATAAAAAAATGTTTTTTTTTATCTTCTAAAAATATTAAACATTAAAAAGAAATACAAAATTAATTTGAAGTGCTTTTGAAATAAAGCTCATCAAAGTTTGTACTGGGAATAAACAAATTAAGCGCATTAAGTTCCAGTCTTTAAAACAAGCTCGTGAAGAAAAGTCTTCCTCGACAAGAGATTTGAAAAAACGCCTTTTAATAAATAAGCTTTTCATGAAAAGCTTAACTATATAATATATTTTCATAGAAAACTTTTCCTTAAAGAAGGCTTTTAATAAAATGTTGCTTTATGTTAAAGGCTTTTCATTAAAATACCTTTTTTGAACAGGTTTTACGAACTTGTTTTTTAAAAATCGTTTTTAAAGATCTTTCCTAATCAGTTTCTAATGAAAATTCCATTTCTTAAGCGACTTTTTTTAATATTTTTTGTACGCAACTTTGCTTTAAAAGCTTTTTTGTAAAATGTTATTTTATATGCTAATATTATTTTATACACATTTTAGAGTTATTATGTAAAACTCGTTAAAATAGCTTTTAAAACAAATTTTTCTAAAAAAAAGCTCTTTTAAAAAAAGCTTTTGCCATGAAAGTTTTTTTACGATTCTAAAACCCTTGAAGGAAAATTCAAAAATTTAAATACCCTCCCTTAGAGCAAACATTTAATTTTCTGCTACGTAAATTTTTCTCACATTTAGAATTTGTACAAAAACATTTTTTTAAAAGTTGTGTTACAGGCAACTTTACCATAAAAAACTATTTTTTTATAAAAAGCTTGTTTATTAATAGTTATTATTCGGTAAGGTCTTTTACAAAAAGCTTTTCATAAAGCAGCATTTCTTGAAAAGTTTTTTCACAAAAGTTTTTTTTTTTAAAAATTTTTTTCTTGAGTAAGTTTTTCTAATGTATGACAAAATTAATTTTTTTTAGAAAGCTTTTTCACGTAAAACTTTTTTTGTGTATGTATATGTGTCATAAAAATGGATTGAGTAGGGATGGACTGATTTTTCTCTTGAATGTAATGCTTGTTCCAAAACACGAAGTAAAACATCCCAAATCAACCACAGATCGTACTTTTCTAGAAAGAACGTTAATTGAAGATCTAATGGATTACTGCCAAAATCCATCCAATGTAAAATAACATTAAAATTGTAATCTATGTTACGCTTCAATGGATTTATGAAGAATGTTTTATTGGCACCCAGTTAGTGAAATGTTTCATAAAATCAATAAAAATGTTGCATTAACTTAATGCAATAAATTTAATTAAGACTGTGACTATTTGTCATCACATTAATTAATCATTTTATTATTGATAAAGATTCAAGCTTTTAAAGAATTTTTTTTCAATATTGTAATGAAAAAGTGTGTGTATTTCAATGAAATGTTTAGTTATTTCAATGACATAAATACATTAAATTAATTAAAAAATTTCGTAATTTTTATGACAGTCTTTTATTAGTTATTATGGTTTTTATGTCAGCCATTTATGCAATAAGCGTGTTGAGTTATTGTGAATTTTAATTCGTTTTTTTATTCCTTTTACAAACCATCAAGCTATTTTAATTTTATTTCGTTTTTTATATTCTAAGTTATCAAATTTCATTTTCTTAAGAAAATCATCAATGAAATGGATTTATTTAATTATGAATCATAATTCTTTCAGTGTAGCTTGCGATTTCAAAAGTAAAATTCACTGAGTGTCAGCTGTCGGTTTGCAATTAAGTTTTGCATACGTCGAGTTTATATCAACTATTGGTTATAAGTATTGCATATTAACAAAAGAGTAGAGAGTACATTGCTGCTTATTTTGTTGCATTGCATTTATGCAAGACCATTTGCACCAGATTGAGAATAAAGGTTTTACATTTAATGATTTCTGTTTGCTTATTAAAAGCTTTTTGGTAAAAAAAATTTTTTAAAAAATTAATGAAAAGTTTTTTTTTAAGTAAATGCCTTGCTTTACTGAAAGCTAAAATTAGACGTGATATAACCATAAAAAACAGCTGTTTGAACCAACCTAATGGGCAATACTGAATTTGATTATAGCTTACTTAACATAACGACATAACCAAATCTAACTATAAAAACCAATTGAATATTGGTTTCTACTGTCATCGTTACGGCTCTGGCAATATGTTTATGTCACGTCTAATTGGACCTTAAGTTGTTTTTACTTAAATCTAGTTTCTCTTCCCTGCTTCTATATCATACGAGTACTACCTACAATGTATTGAAGACAGTAAAGTGGATTTAATATGAAATGAAATATTCTTCAAAATGAAATCATTGAATTGAATGCGAAAACAATATTTCATACATGCACGAACACACTTTTACAAACACATTCACTAGCACATAAACATACGTCTGTATGTGTATTTTAAATGTTCAGAATTTTATGCAATGCAATGCGTGCATTCATTTGATCATGCAAAATTAAGCAAAGCTTTTTACTCAAGTACTTTTTGCAAAAACAAACGATAAAAGTTCGAGAATGAAAAAATTAAGTAAGAAGTTTGTTGAAAGGTTTGAAACGAATAGGAGAAGCGGTTTAAGATTAAATTTTAAGGAATCAGTGTTCCTCAGAATGAGAAAGTTTATATATAATCTTCCAAAATTTGGCGATGGGACATGGTGGTTTTAAGGAATTCTTTTAATAGAATATAGTGTTGGAAAAGTACAAGCGTTTAAATTTAATTCAGTGCCTGGCAAGATCCATTTTTGGGAAATTCGGCTAATAAATTTCGAGAATAAAAAACAGTTTATAAGGAAAATACGGGATTTACAAGAGATGGTTAATCTTCTACAAATGGTTCGCATCTTGAATAAGTTGTATAATTTTGGAGGGTAAACATCTGTTATTTATTCTCACTTATGGTACACATACTTAAATATAGGTTTTCATATAATTTTATTTTTATTTACCATGAAAAACGAATTTTAAACATAAATTGATATATAAATAAATTGCTGAAATCGGCCATTAGCTTAAAACCGGCGTGAGGAGGTCAGATAAATATTACTGGGATGGTTTTGGTGGGTCCTACAGATCTGCTTTTTCAACTCAATTTATCTCAGTACACTTTTTAAACCAAATCTCACAGCGATCTTCGTTTAACTAATATATTACATGCAATTCTAAGAATGGTCAACAAATACAGGTGGTAACACTAGGGCAACAAATACAACATTACAACAAAAATAGAAATTTGTCTCTGAACACGTTAAAAACTATTTCAAACCAAAATCAAATTATGGTGCTGAACGTAATGAAAAAATAAATTTGTAGCCAATTTTCATTTTATTAGGGCCAATGGCTTTTTTAATTATAATTAAAATAATAAAAAACTTTAATGAAATACACAAATCGCAACACAAACCGTGGACTTTTTGTAAACTTACGAGAAACATAGAAGATTAGATAAACAATACTATAGTATCTCTATAGAGAAAAAAATTGTCAGGTGGCACCTGTTTTTCATCATGACTAATAAAATTGACTACGTCGCTCGCCTTGGAACAAAACTTCAAGCATAATAAAATATGCCGGGTCTCGCAGACCCAACCAACCAGACGCCGGGTTAAATGAATGTCGTGACAATAATTTTTTTTTTTTTGCTTTGAAAACGTTAAGTTTTGTGACAACTAAGCGCCATTTGCGGCATGTTTTAACTTACTTCTTCAATTTAAAGCTGCTGTGTAATATCGTCCGCTTAAAATGGCAACCTGCTAAATCCCTTTCAGCACATTTTACATGAGAGACAAAAAATTCTTATATTTCGTATTTGCAGCTTGAGAGGAAATCCAAAAATATAGTTGGTTTTACATGCTTCAAGACTAAAATTGACGGAAGACTACATGCTGGTCGATGAGGAGTATCTTTCTTTACCACACGGCATCAAAATCTCAATTTACCCAATAAGTGGAAACGACGATATGTTTTATCGACCTAAGCATGCAACAAATGCCTTGTGCGATTTAAAAGTGGGAGCACTATTCCATGAAAAAAGTTATAGAACTGAAGAATAGCCTTAATCCAAAAGCAATAAAGGAAGCTTTTTATGTTTGAAATGTTGTTCAAACGCGATAAAAAATCAACAAATTTTTACATCATTTCACTGCTGGCGAAAATGCGTCCATTACCGACCAACATACCGAATTAACGCCAATACTAAATACCAATGGTACCAATGTAATACCCTATTTTTGATAGAAGCAAAGGAATCTACTTATTATGGTCTGCTTAAATTTGATCATTGTGGACATATGCCGATGAATGTCAATTGAAGCGAGCATTGGCCGAATACGTGACCAGACTTGGAAATGTTATATCATCATCATGGCAACTATCGTTAACATGATAAATTTCTTTTTAGGAAATAATGGTTAGGAAGTATGGCTTTGCCTCTTTGACTAGAATAAGCTTAAAGTTTATAGTTTCCAAACTTGGTTTGATTCGTTTTGTCCTCAAAAATTAAGCAGCTCTTTTAACGGGGAGCCCATATGTTGCTCTAGAGCAATTTTTGCCAAAAAATTACCACTATTTCACACTCAAAACACTCGAAATTTTCCAAAAAAAAAAAAACCATACCTATTTACTATAAAGTTATACATCATAGATCCTTTACTTTAAGCTAATTTTGGCAATACTCAGAAATTGAGGAAAGTTTGTTGCCTACGAAACGGTTATTCTCCTCGACCGCCTGTATAGTAAATCAAATTCAGATCCATCCCCTACTATTTCATGCACTGTACTTCAGTGTTAATAACAATCACATGCCAGCATTTTTGTATATTTAAGTGTACATACGCACTCTTATGTGAATTATGCCTGTTTTCATGTGTTTGTAAACACATTCGCATCCCAACACACACACATGCCATTCATACTTTCCAATATGAATTAAGTGCTCGAATCACTCGAGTTTATACTTTCGTCTACTCGTTGGCAATAATGCATACATGCTTCAGTTCGTTGCGTAGCAAATAATGAACACGAGGAGCTTTCACGTTTTTTTTTTTTTTTCTTTATTTGGAAAACAACAATTTAATTGGTAAAGACAACATATTTGTCGATGTTAATTATACTTGAAATATTGTACAGAATTCAACGGGTATTTTTCTACTTTATTAGCAAATATTTAATAAAATGTTAAAATAAGTATGTAACGAATAATATTGAATTTTTTTATGAAAACGAACATCAATTGAAAACTAACTTTAATATCAGCTAATGAGGTAACTAATATTTTTTTTTTTTTTTTTCAAAAAACAACGAAAGACTTGCATTGAATCAAGGCATTTAACCTTAAAATTGGCTTAAAACTCTTCCGAATATTTTGGATTAAATTTTATTTCTCTTAAAGGACACCATGTTTAAGCGGGCACCCCTTTACAACGGACGCTGTTGCATGTTCGCGGCAGCTTTCCAAAGGGAAAGCATTTAGTCCCCTAAACTTTCACCTTCCAGTACACCCTTCGTTTTACAATGCTAAGAGATTTTACTGTAACTATGAACAAAAAAAATATTTATAATTTTAAGTTAAATACCAGTTTTGCTCATTTTGCAATTTCTGAGTTGTTTCTAAGTTTTCCTGCACTTTCAACAATAATAAGTATTTGATATAAAAAAAATACTATAAACAAACAGAAAACTTAAAAATATTTTCGAGATAATTTACAATTTTGTGGAAAAAATGCTGCTACGAGGGATAGATAGTTAAAAAAGTGAAACATATAATAATGTTCTAGTATATAAGCTTGGATGTGGAGAAATCTACGTAACACTAGCTAAGAACTGGGTCAAGGTATCCTAAATGGTCCGCTTTACGGTCCCAAGTGAGTCGTCCTCTTACATGTTGCCCATTTAACCTAATCTAAGCCCCTTAAGGCTGGCTGGAAGTTAACTAGTCTATCAGTGCGGGGATTGCGGGTTCGATTCTTCTTAGAGACTCTAGTCTCCTGCAGACAAGCGTAGAGCTTTGCTGGAGCAGCTTAGGGAAAAAAATATTCTAGTCCTTAGAACTGCTAATAATTTTGTCTAGCATTTTTTCAATTATCTAATGTGCAGACCATCTCGTCTCAAGTCTAGTTTGCCTCTTGCTTTGCCAATAGTTTTTTTTTTTTTTTTTGAAGACCAATAATCTAGTCTATAATCTTGCCAATACTCAGACGTAGGGGATTGCCAATAGTTTAGCACGTAGACTAGCAACTTAACTAGTCCGTTGTTTGATCTACAGCCTAATGCACAGACTAACTAAATTATAGTCTAAGCTACGGACTCGCAAATAGTGTCGTTCGTAGACAGGTGAATAAACTGGTCTTTCGATTAACCAATAGCGTAATGTATAAAATAACAAACAGCATAGTCCATAGACTAGTCAATAGTATATGTCTAGGCTCGCCAATAAGCTTCTTCTTACACTGCCCAATAGTTTAAGCCCACGGCTTGGCAAAAGTCTAGTTTCTTAACTCACCAATATCGTTATTTAAAGACTCGCCAATAATCTATTCTTTAGACTCGCCAAAAGGCAAAAGTCGAGTATTTACATTCGCTAAATGTGTCTCTCCACTCTCCAAAACTTTAAGCTCTTGAATTAGCAATACTCCAATCTCTACACTCGCCAACAGTGTAATTTATAGACTCGCCAATAGTTTACGATTTCGATTCAGAAAAAGTCCAGTATTAACGCAGTATTCATACAATCGCCAATATTTTAAGCTTTCGACCAAGCAATAGTCTCGTCTTTACAATCGCCAAAAGCGTAATCTCTATTCTGGACAATAGTCACATGTCTAGCTTCGCAACTAAATTGAGGCTCGCCACTAATCGAGTCTATACTCCATCCAATAGTCCAATTATAATTTTTTGTTTGCAAAGCCACCCATCCTTCTGTTTTCGAATCCTTCAGCTCACCTTTAATTAAAACTTTTAAGGTCTCGGCTATTTTAACCACAATTTATTTTACTACTATTTCTATTGCTGCAACTTTTATGCAACAACCTTTTGGTTTCTCCCTTACAAGTTTTTCGTTCTCAGTATTTATATTCTAAGTGGCCTAGAGATGCCTGGCATTTTTTCTATCTCATGTTCAACTTGTTTTCATTAATATTTTCTACCTGTTTTTCTATTTTATTGTTTTTCATTTTACTGCTTTTTGGTATTTTTAATTTGTTAGCCAACATAAACAATTTGTGGGTTTCATTAAGTAATTTTTACAATTTGTTTTCTACTTTTTTCGCTCTTTCTCTCTGCAGTTACTTTTACATTTATTATTATTTTACAATTTTTTGTTTTTTTTTTAGAAAAATTCGTTTTATTAAATTTTTGGGAAAATATTTATGGCAAGTAAAGCTGAAATGATGGAAGGAATATATTTAAGAAGGTAATTAATATAAAGATCTTAAGAATAAAATTGAGACTTTTATTGAGACTACAGTTGTGACTGCATGTTACTGTGATTATAAAAAAAATGGTAGACAACAACTCTAATTTCAGAGATCGAATAAAGAGAGAAGCGAGAAAGGGTATTTTTTTGTAGATGGTACATGGAAGTTCAGAAAACTGGCTAAACCGAAATCATAAGAAAATTAAAATTTATCGGACACAGATATTCACAGAATACGAAACTTTAATTCAAACCAACATCGTTTTTAAATTCGTAAGTTTTTGTCAAGACTCTGATATAAATGTGGACATCAACTGAAGAACCCCAAAAACAAAAGAAAACATGGAAATATTAACTATTTGATGACGCAGATTACGACGGGTCATGGGAACTTTAATGGTTACCTGTATGTAAATTCAAAAAAAAGGATAATTAATACAGCTTTGAGTGCGGCAGTGAGTATGACAATGGTTGTACTCACACCAGAAAACATGGTGGATAATATATTAAGATCATTGGAAAGGTGGATAGGGTGCGAGCATCCAATAAGTCACATAATGAGAGAGAAAAGTCATAGAATTCCGAATTCCGTTTTCGAAACCTGGATTATAGGAATGTGTAATTGCACAATACTATCTTCCTGATAAAATGTGGCAGTAGAACCGGGATGGATTGGAGAAGAAACTAGATGATAACGCGCTATCACTACATCCATCGAAAAAGAGGTAAAAAGCATGTATAGTTGTGACTTAAGTTGAGTTAATACCATATTCGAGACTATAGTTGGGATCCAAATCGAAACTTTAGTTGAGACCATAGTCGAGAATTAAGTTTAAACACTTTTTTAGACTTCTGTTAAGACTTTAGTTGAGACTATTCCAGACTAAGGGTTAAACCTTACCTGAGAATATACTTCAGACTGAGTTGAGACTTAATTTAAGGCTATAGATGAAAGTATGGTTGTAAATATAAGTAAACCTAAACCTAAGTTTACAATTAAGATTATATTTGAGCCTTTTGTAAACCTATAGATGAGCCCATAGTTGAGAGTATGTTTGTAGCTACAGTTAAGATTAAAGTTAAGGTTAATTTTTTTTTTTTATTTAGCTGAAATTAAATTTACTTTCAGCATTCTTGTGCAACCTTTTCTTCTTTAGATCCCATTACAAACTTGAAGTTCTTTTCGTCTACTTTGTCGCTACTAAAATGATTAAATGCCAAAAAATTATTTTCTTTTTTTACCGCTTTTTAATGGCACAAAAGAAAAGTGTGGGAATGTTTTTTTTTTCTTCAGTAGAAAACTTGCAAACAATAACGTCATCATTTTATGGCGAATGCTAAACTTCTTTGAAAATTTACCACTGACAAACAAAATCAGCATAATAAAATGAAACCACAAGGATTTTTTTTAGAAGAGTGCATATAATAGCCTTAACATTTTTCTTTAAGAGTGTATTTCTTTCGAGGATTATTTTTTTTTTTTTTTTTGGAGTTGAAAATTTTTAGCTGCTGTTACTGCCATAAATCCAAATTTAGTTTCTTTTCATTTCATTAAGTCTTCTTTTACAATTCATTTCAGTTTATTTTTTCACCTTCTTTAGTTAAAAAGTAGTTTGTTGGTTTTTTTTAGAAATGTATTTTTAAAGGACTAGTTAAGTTTGATTTAACGAGTGAAAGAAAGTTTATTTAATTTTTTTTTTTTTTTTTCTTAAGAAACATTTTTATGGCAGCTAAAATTTGCATATGATTTTTAAGTTTTTTTTTTTAAATCACTGCATAAATTATGAAAATTTTTTTCTAAAGAGCAAAAAATTGCTAAAATGGTACACAAACAACAGAATTTTAAAGATGGCTGCACTTATTGTAATGAATTTTCCAAATGAAAAATAATTTATATAAATGTGATTTAAAAAAAAAAATATGAAGTAATAAATGTAAAATTAACAAAATGTTACATTGACAAATTGAAAAAAAAAACAAAAAGTTATCTGACTGAATTTTAAAAAATTTTAACAAGCCAAGCAATTTCTACTGAATTGGAACAAGCTTATGGCTTGAACCATATAATGGAAAGTCGATTTTTAGATCGCCTAAGTGGGTCAAAGCAACCAGCTGCCACTCGAGTAGATTTCCCCAGACTATTCTTATAGCAATTTCTGTTACTTTGCTTAATTTGAAAATAATTTAATTTTATTTACAAACCATTTTAATATTTAAAATTATTTATAATTTATTTTAATATTAAATTTATTTAGTTATTACTTATGCAAATAAATAAGACAAGTTGCGTGTCTGCTGGCTTCTATACTTTGCCTATAAAAGACTTGCACCTTTTCTCAATTTAGCCTTTAAATTAAATTCAAAATATGCGACTAGTAGAAAATTATTGGGCAGTTTTAATAAATATTTTGTGTAAATTTTTAACAAAACTATGGATTTTATAAAAGTAATTTTTTTCTCTTTTCAGTGCAAAAATATTTAAGTCACCTGACTACTACCTGTATTTTGTGGCACAAAGATTTTGATTTGATCTTAGAGCCTGGAATAAATTCAAATGTTTTACTGCATATAGATCCAAAAGGGCTTACGGCATCGTTTGCACAGGATGTTTATAATTTCTCTAAGCAGGATGAGTTTTACAATTGTAATCAGGTTTACTATGATGATTTGATTAAGAAGTATATAGCAGCCATAGCTGATTCTTACTGTGAGGTAAGTAACAGACTATATTGGAGGCTTAAGAAGAAATCAACGCTGTAAACGAGAAAATTGATTGCACTGTGGACTAGTCTAGATAATAAGCGGCATTAGAGGATATACTGAAAGCAGAACCATAGTCAATACAACAGACAAGAATTAAGTCCAGGCCACTGAATTAATTACAGTAAAGACAACTAGCGAGTATTCAGCCACGACCATTGCCGGTTCCACAGGAGACTATAGTCGAGACAACTTTGATGTCTTTAGTTGAAGCAATAGATCAGGTCAGACTTAAACTTCAAATGGGACTATATTCCAGAATACATACACACAAAACTACAGGCGATAGTTAAGTCCAGACTTAAACTAAAACTATAGTCTAGACTAAATTCAAGGCTATAGTATAGACCACAACCGAGACTGATGACTGAAATTTAGACTACACCGCAGACGAGGTGATTGTGATAGTCAGAGCTATAGGCGATAGTATAGTCTAGATCAAAACTAAGACTGAGTCTAGACTAAAGTTTTGAAAATATATGCGAAAATGTTGTCCACACTGTAGACAAGGTGATTGGCAAGACAAAAGGCAGGACAATAAATTTTAAAAATTAACTATAGTGAAACAACAGGTGATGCTTTAATCGAAATAAATGGCTAAATCAAGACAACAGGCGAAGATATATAAGACTAAAGCGACTATATTCGAGGAAATAGTATCTTATTTTTTATTATTTTATAAGAGAACAAGAGAACAAGAGTTGAATTTTTAACTAGGTTATTTAAACCAGTTTTCGAAAATAAACATTTTATAATTTTCTTTAGTGATCGTCGGTATATTAGAAGTATGGAAAGCATAACAGTGGTTGTGTAGTCAAACCCTTAAAAATTGATTCTCTATTTGTGACCTTCGTACAGAATAAATATACTGTACTAATCCAGCTCAACATAAAGATGAGAACATTTCATTAGGTTCGGTATTTCGTAAAAAGCCACAAACTTTGTAGTGTTCGGCTTAGCACATTTATTTTCGATCCTTTGAGTTGTTGTCAGCGTTCTTTTGGCTGGTAAACACAACAAAAAATGTTTAACAAAAAATGCTAAAGAACATTAAAATATAAAGTAAGTCTTCTGAATCACTACAATTGTGCCGTTTTATAACGATAAACAGAACACTACATAATGTGTTTTACTTTCGTGAAAATAGTTATGAACCGTATTAAGGGTTGTGTATTAATACACAAACACTAAAAAAAAGATACCGTTTCTGGGTGTGTGTACCGTACTCTTAGTTATGTTCAGTTTATTTTCAAATACTGGTTTGAGTTATTTATCAAAAAATTATAAAAATCCTACAATATCTTTTTAAATGACTTATGGCCTATTCGTCGATTTCGAACGAAGAGTATGTTCGCTTAACTTACATGCAAAATAAGAACGATATTTTATAATTTGTTTTTGTTTTAAATGTTTTAAAAGTTTTCGTTTTAAATCGGCGAACAACACCAACTTAAAAAAACTGACATAAATTCACTTAAATTTTTAATTCGGTTAATTTGTGATAATTTTATAAAGACTTTAAGTTGATGTAATTTTTGTTGAACTTTCTCGGAATTACAATTACTTTAATAAAATAAAACCCGTTTCATATAAACGTTTCCTTTTTTTTCTTTCAAGGGTTTTATATCCTTTCAGGATCATATTCCTTTATTTGCTAAAACATTTCGAAAAGCAAGCATTTATTCTTCATGGCGATCTTTGTATTCACGTTTCATTTTTGCTTATGTCAAGAATCAACAAAATATTTATTATTTTAAGGACATTTTGTTCAAAAGTAAGTTCATTAAATTTTAATTGAACAAACATTTTTCCTTCAAAATATTAAATTTCTTTTTAATGTTAAAATTTTGATCATAAGTGTGTTTAACTGGAAATGTTTTAAATAAAATTTTCTGCTAAATATTGCTTTAACAATTTTATAGAAAAAAATAATATGTAAAAATAAAACCTATTTCAGATCAAGCCAGCATTTTGGTAATTGAAGCCGAATCCCTAAACTCTTCGATTTTCTATTTAAAAACCAACAAGTTTGTAGGTCCCCGCAATGAACACCCCGAAGAACTGATTTTACTTTCCACTTTCGATGCTGTAAATCGCACATTTTCTCCCGATGTTGATTTGTTTTCCACCGAAAGACTTCAAGATCTGCAGGGACGCGAGATAAAGATTGCATCATTAGACTATCGTCCCTTCGTAGCTGTAGATTATACGCGCGAACCTCTTTACTACGATCAGGCTAAAGACAATCCCACCCACTTAGTGCATGTGGATGGGGCGGAGACGCGGGTTTGTCACACATTTTGTGAATTATACAATTGTACGGTGCAGTTTGATACTTGTGAGTTCGTTTTAATAGAAATTAAGTATTCTTAAAAATAAATCTTATTCAATTTAGCTGAAAAGGAGGAATGGGGTACTTCGTATATCAACTATACGGGAAATGGCCTAATGGGTATGATTATAGACGGCACGGTCGATATGACTTCGGGAGCAATGTTTGCTTGGTAGGTTTGGAAATGGTTATTTGATTCGTGGATTTGATTAAAGAAATCTCTCCCATTTTTTTATTTCAGGACAATTGACTACATGAATGTTGATGTCACTATGTTTTTGGGACGCTCTGGTGTCACTTGTTTAGTTCCAGCGCCCACACGCATGGTTAGTTGGAATTTACCCTTGAGACCTTTTAAGATCACCCTATGGTTAGTCATATTATCGGTTTTAATACTTGAGAGCATTTGTCTGCTTTTGGCTCGTCAATTTGAGAAGACTATGGAAGATTCACGAGGCAAGAAGGAGTGGTCGTCAAGTTCTATGTTTGGCTTTATATCAGCCTTTAAGTTATTTTTGAGTCAGGGCACGGACTATATTGTGAATGCCTATACCTTGAGAATATTCCTTGTAGCCTGTTATATGCTGGATCTTATAATCACTAGTATCTATGGCGGTGGTTTGTCCTCCATCTTAACCATGCCCATGTAAGGGATATGAATTGTTCTTGAGACCTCAACATTATTTTCAGTTTTTTTTTTTATTAATTTTAGCATGGAAGAGGCTGCCGATTCTTTGGAAAGAATGTATACTCATGATTTGAAATGGGCTGCTACTTCTTATGTCTGGGTGGAGTCTATCAAGGATGTGGACGATGATGTATGTATAACGAAAATCAATTTTTGGGCTTAAACCAATCTTAAACAAAAATACTTTTCTTTTCCAGCCTATTGTCATTAAAGTCTTGAAAAATTTCCACACCTTTAAATTCGAGGATGTACGCGAAAAGGCCAAAACCGAAAATATGGGTTTTGCTGTGGAACGTTTGGCTTATGGTCATTTCGGTAATTTTGACTTCATTACTCCCCAAGCCTTGACTCGTTTAAAACTCATGGTAGATGATGTTTACTATGGCTACACCGTGGCCATGGTGACCCGTTTATGGGCCCATTTACCGAAATATAATGACTTGATTTTAGCCTGGCATTCTTCGGGTTTCGATAAGATTTGGGAGTGGAAAATTACAGCGGAATATCTAAATGTTAATGATCAAAATCAAGTGATTGCCTCAAGATATTTCAATTTTGATACGGGGCCTGTAGAGCTGGGTATGAGTAATTTTGGAGGCATCATTTTGCTGTGGTTGCTTGGAATGGGTGCTAGTATTGTGGTGTTTGGTGTAGAGCTGCTGGTCTACAAAATGTTACAGCAAAATAAATTGAAATTGAGAGTTCAAACTATTTCTTTGGAGGCGCAGGAAATTTTTTAGACACTTCTATGCACTTGGCAAATCTCTGTATTGCAATACATTATTTAAATAAGTCTATTAAAATTATCAATAGAGAGCAACTTTAAATTATTATTATTAAAATAAAAAATTTCAACATAACAAGACTTTCGTTAATGTTTCTTATTGATTGATTATGGTTTTTATTGCTGTCAAATTGTTTTTTCTCTGGGTGTATATATGCATAACGTCCGGAAAGTAGTCCTATTTAATTGACTCAGGCCAAAAACTAGCAAACGGCCCATCACTTACGATAGCATCTAAATAAATTTGAGACCTAATATACATAATTCCATTCGATACAATGTTTATTAATATTTTCCTATCTATTTATTAATTCATTTACGTATCAATTTATTGATTTATAAAATGTGGTGGGAGTAACAATGAGTATTTTTATTTCTAATGTAAAACTAAACTTATGTTTTTCTTACAGATACATATCTATGTTTATCAGATAAAACCGTAAAAAACAAGTAAGGAGCATATTCGGTCAAGTCCCACCGTATGATACCCTTCAGCATAGTATTTAAAAACAAATTTACGAGAGTGAACCCATGGACCCACCGGAACAAAATTACATATATTATAATTATGAGGTTGGGATTCATGTAAAGGTTCTTTGTGCTGAATATTATTATTAAGACATCTTCATCTATATGAGATTTGTTGGCCTTTAAGTGATTTTAAGAGGTAAGTTTATATGGGACCTCCGGTTAATTTTGGACCTAACAGCACAACATTTCGTCGTGATATTGTAGCGATCGCAAAGGTTATTCAGATCGTTTATTGCTACAAAGTCTCTATTCCGGATAGATGCTTATCTGGGGGATATGTTAAATAACGGAATGATTCTCTCTATTTTCCATAGACTTAAGGCAGAATTAGTCTTTACTTTGTGTTTTTGTTCCGTGTCGTTCTGTGTCAAAATTGTAATAGTTACTTTTTCTGTAGCAACTTATCAGCCAATTATGACAAATTTATTAGTTTTGCATCGTACATTTTTTATTTCAATAAGTTTTATGTACATAAATTTGAAGAAATTAAATTTTATGAATTCTTAAAATCAAAAGATAGTTTATTTCAATAAAAATATGTATTTTTTATTATTTATTTTGCTGTCACTTACAATTACTTAACAAGTTTTTCATTTTAACAAACTAAACAGAAAAACTAATCAATTTCACAGGTTTTTTAATAACAAAGCCAAATCAGCTGATTCGTAACAGAACAGAAAGTAAAGACAAACTGAGCCTTTAGTCCCCGTGACAGTAACAGCCTGTGTACCAAACTATTTTATAAATTTTTATTTTAATTTTTAAGATATTTAAAAATCGCGAACTGTACTTTGCGAAAAAAAAGTTTAGATTGGCAACCAGCCTACCAGTCGGACGGACGGGCATCGTTCGATCGCTATAATCAAGTTGATTCTAGCACCAATATATTTATGGGTGTTACAAACATCAGCACAAACGCATAATACCCTCTCCACTACTGTACTGTTGTTATAAATAGACATACGAGTTCGTAACACACTTTTTCGTTAGGGTGGATTTTCAACAAGAGGAGTGCTCTGTACACTTTCGAGCTGGATAAACCACACTTAAGAATTAGGCCTTTAGCATGCGAGTTCGCTGTCATTATAATCCATAAATATTTACATTCATTTTAATAATTATACCTTTTAAATAAACAAATAAAGCTATTTTAAGTGTCTATTGCAAAAATTCTGTAGAAATTATATTCACTTGAACACTTTCTTGGGAAACGGAACTTAACGGGCAGCAAAATGCAGCTGGTGGCTAAAAATTATTGGTCTATTTTAATCAATATTTTGTGTAAGTATTAGCAAATATGTACTTAATAAATACTAAATTTTTTAAAAATTTATTTTTTTAACTACTTTAGTGGAAAAATATTTTTCGAACTTGACTACAACTTGTGTTTTCTGGCCTCAAAATTGGGACTTTGAGTTAAAAATTTCTTCTAGCACTAGCCCTGTGTTCTTGCAAATCAATTCTTTGATATTAGAAAATGCGTTTGAGGACAATTTGTATAATTATAGTAAAAGAGAGCAGAGTGATAACGCAAACAACATCTATTACAAAGGACTTATTAAGAAACTTATAGCGGCCATTGAACACACACACTGTGAGGTATTTAAATAGAAGTTTGGCAAATAAAAAATATGGAGCAATCTAAAGCTTTCTTTTAGGGGTTTTTAGCTTTTCAAGATGACATTCCCAGATTTGCTCAGGCTTTTCAAAAAGCCAGTATTTATTCAATTTGGCGTTCGATAAATAATCGATTTTTGTTTGCCTTCTTTAAGGAACAAGAAAAGGACAATTATTTTAAACATCTTCTGTTTAAAGGTATTCACATTTTTTCAAAATTATTATAAGATTTATTCTAAGTAAACAACTTATTACAGATCAATTCAATATCTTGATCATTGAGGCTGAGAGTTACAACTCTTCCATATTTCACTTAAAAACCAATAAATTTGTAGGCCCTACATGGCAACATCCTGAGGAATTTTTGCCTGTGTCCTCATTCTACTCTTGGAATCAAAGTTTTTTTCCCGATGTAGATTTATTTCCTGCTAACAAATTGCGTAATCTTAAAGGTCGCGAAATTGTAGTGGGAGCTTTTGATTACCGTCCCTTTGTAGCTGTCGACTTTAATCGTCTGCCTCTTTATAATGATCAAGCCTCAGATAATCCCTCGCATTTGGTACACGTGGACGGAACTGAGATACGTACTTGTCATACATTTTGTGAACTGTATAATTGTTCGGTACAATTTGATACATGTTGGTTAAAATTGCGAACATCTGGCCTCGTATAAATTTTTCTCATAGATATTTTTTACTTTTTCAGCCGAGAAAGATGAATGGGGTTTGGCCTTTAGCAACTATAGCGGTTATGGCATGATTGGTTTGATAACAGAGCGTAAAATACATATGGCTTTTGGAGCCATGTATGCGGTGTAAGTCTCTTGATTTTAAAATCACTAAAAAAAAACTTAACTAGAACTGAAGTGAATTAAATTAAATTAAACTAAAACTGAAGTAGAACTAGGACTGAACTATAACTGAGCTAGAACTGAACTAGAACTGAACTAAAATTAAACAAGAACTGAGCTAGAATTGAACTATAACTGAACTAAAACTAAACTAGAACTGAACTAAAACTGCACCAGTAATAAAATAGAACTCAACTTAAATATGAAATTCTACATTATAATCAACTTTTTGGCTTAAATTTCCAGCTACCCCAATTATGTCGCCATTGATATGACCCTCTTTATAGGACGTTCTGGCGTTACTTGTTTGGTACCAGCAGCATCTGCTCTAACCAGTTGGGATTTGCCTTTGCGTCCCTTTAAATTTACATTGTGGTTGGCTGTATTTGGCTGTTTGTGTTTGGAAACCATAGTCCTTTTCGCTGCCCGCAAATTTGAATATGAAATAGCTGACCGCAAAGTAAATTGGTGGACAAGTCTACAATTTTGCTGTATAATAACTCTAAAACTATTTATAAATCAAAGCTCAAATTATTTAGTGAAATCGAATACATTACGTACGCTATTATTTTCCTGCTATATGCTCGATATAATTTTGACCAGCGTCTATGGAGGAGGTTTGTCGTCAGTGCTAACACTGCCCATGTAAGTTAACCATTTTTAACAAACACCTCGAAAAATTTAACCTTTCCAATACCAGCTACGGAGAAACTGCTGATACGGTTGAAAGATTGGATAAGTACAATCTAGCCTGGACAGGTTCCTCTTATGCTTGGCTTGCTTCTATAAATGAAACCGAGGGAGATGGAGAAGTATATTTTACATTGGATAATGAATTTAACCATTTTAACATTTCCGCCTTCACCACAGTCTATCTACAGACGTCTGATAAACAATTTCGAACTCAATACCATGGACGAAATGCGCTCTAAAGCCAAATACGCCAATATGGCCTTCATACTAGAACGATTGACTTACGGACATTTTGGTGGCGGTAATTTCCTTACAACGGAAGCTCTGCACCGTCTGAAACTAATGCTTGATGATATCTACTTTCAATATACTGTTGCCATGGTACCTCGACTCTGGCCTCATTTGGAGAAATACAATCACCTGCTGCTGTTATGGCATTCTTCAGGTTTGGACAAATTTTGGGAGTGGAAGAGTACGGCGGAATATCTAAATGCCAATGTACAAAACCAAGTGAAGGACTCAAAATACAATGTTTTCGATAAAGGACCAACTAAATTAAATACACAAAACCTTGCTGGCTTGATAATGTTATGGTTTGTTGGAATGATGTTTAGTGTAGTCGCATTTGGTGGTGAAATTGTGTGGTATAAGTTGAGAGAGCAGAAGGGAGTATAATAATTTTATGAACAATCAAAAATTGTAATATAATCATTTGATTTTCGAATAAACAGTAAAATCATAACTTAATAAATAAAGCATTTATGTAATTTTATGCCAACATAATAATATTGACTTAATAAAGCCAATTTCTTTCGGTTATGCGATATTTAAAAATAAGTACAAATTGCTAATATTTTCTCTGAAAAATTGTAGGCACTAGACTTTTTCTAAAGCCAAACCAGTAATTTTTCGAAGGCTATTGTCTAGACTAGATCTTTTTCTAAGGATAGTGTCTTGACTAGACATATTTTTACGGAAAGTGTCTAGAATATATATTTTTGTGAGAAAAGTGTCTAGACTAGAAACGAGTTTTTCTAAAAAGATAAATTAGATGCTTTTGTAAGAAAAGTGTGTGGTTACCTGAAAACTTTTTTAGACAAATATCTAGAATATAGACTTTACTAGACAAAAGTGCCAGATAATAAAAAAAATCTGTGTCTGATCTAGAAATTTTTTTTTGTTAAAAGCGTTTCGAGTTTAGACATTAGGAATAAGATTTTCAAGATAAGATCCCTTGACCTGACAATCTTTAGACTAAAAAGTTTTAGAGACATGATTCTTTTTTACCCCAATTTCATTGCCAAATCTCCCATAAATTTGTTTTTCCCTTACTATAATTTGCCTTTAGCACAAATATATTTTATAAGTTTTCATATGACTTGTTTTGATCATGTTAATTTGTTAGAATTTTTTTCTTTGTTTGTTTGAACAAAAAAACTTTTTAGGAAAATACTTAAAATTTTTGTGATAAACACGAGCACAAGTTGATGAAGTAAAAATTATTTTCTGTTTTTTTTTTTAATTTATTTTGCAGTTTTATTTATATTTAAGGTTTCACAGCGTGAAATTTGTTTCATCATTTGTATGATTTTGTTATTTGTTTTTTTTTTCTAATTTATTTCTGCGAAAATAAAAATAAGTTGAGTAGAGGAAAAAGAAAATCAAAATACTGTGAATGCTGCAAAATAATTTACAAAGTTGTTATGGCTACAAGAAAAATACATGAAAAATGGGAAAATATTTAAAAAAAAATAAATGGAAAACATTGAAAGTGGAAAAACAAGCAACATCATTATGAAAAATATATTTGCTATGAAGGTTTTTCATTAGAAATAATATTTAATGGGATAATGAAAATATTTATAAAGGTTTTTTCTAAGTTTATAGAACTTAAAAAAGTCTTAAATATTTAGCGTTAGTAGTATAAGATAATAACTTGCATTTGATCTACTGATATCGGCTTGAAATTTGCTAAGTGTAGTATAGACAAGAACCTCTCATTTGTAAAGCGACTTTTTGAGGTTCTTTTAAGTAGTGAAGTATTTTTTGAAAACATTTTTTATTGTTAAGGATACTTTACTCTAAAATAAATTTTTCAGACTTTTTTTAAGGAGTTAAGTATCTATCAAAGGTATTTGTAAAGAGAAACACTTGTAAAATTGTATCAGAGCAGGGATTGCGGGTTCGATTCCCAACAGAGACCGTGGATCCCTGCATGCAAGCGTAGATCTTCGCGGGATAAGCTTAGGGAATAAAAAAAGTATTGAGTTTTTTGAAGACATTTTTCTATAATAACGTTTCTTTGGGGACCCCTTTTTCATGTAAGGTGTCTTTAAGTGACAATATTTTGTTTATTTTTATTTCGGAAACGCTTCTTTTAAAAGAATACAATTTTTTAGTAAAGTGAATTTTCAAGACACTATTCTATATTAAATTGTCTTTTGAAAACACGTTTCTAAGGCAAAGTGTATTTGAAAATTCTTTTGTAAAGTGATGAGTACTTTGGAGACACTTTTTTAAAGTAAAGTGTAATTAAAAGACACTTTTTTATAGTAAAGTATAATTTGGAGACACTTTTTTTTAGTAAAGTAAAATTTGGCGACACCTTTGTATAGTAAACCACTTTTCCGTATAAGGCTTTGAGGAAATTTTTTGGTGTTTAAAATTATTTTGAAGAATTTTTCTATAGAACGTTGTCGCTTAGTGACCACTTTCTTTTAGTAAATTCTGTTTTGATACACTTTGCACATATTTCGGAGAATAGTTTCTATGGTAAATTGTCTTCTGTGGAAAATCATTTATAGTACAGTGACTTGTGGAGACATTTTTATATGGTTATATGTTGTCTTTTAAGATTGAATCATTCTAAAATAAAGTTGATTTTATCCATAATTAGAAAAAAAAAATTATTATGATTGATTTACTTACTCGTTTTACACCTTACAGAATGATAAAACACCAACATCATGCCCGATATGGTTTCAACTTTAGAAATCTTATGTATTTAACCAAAAATATAAACTAAATTAGAGGAAAAAGTTCAAATTTTACTTGTTAGCCCTTCGTGGTGCACATGAGTCTAGCCAGACATTTTTGCAATGTGTAAAGAAAATCAAAACATGCGTAAGCCGGAGGTTTAAGCACAACGAAAAGTTTAATCTTTTTTTTACTTGATTTATGAATTGTATACTTATTTCAAAAAATTTTGTATTCCCGAAAATAACTTTGATAATATACATACTTGCATGTGCCCGTGCAAAAGAACTGAATTGGCAAATTGGTTTTTTTTTTGTTGTTTACTTACGAAGACAGTAGAATGAAGCAGTTTGTTTTTTAATTTTGTTTTTTCTTTTTACCCACTTACAACTACAATTCGAGTCGGAAAGAACCCAACCAATTGTAGGGGAATGTAAGAAAAGATAAACTCACTGTTTATTGTTGGTGTTTTGTTTTGGCTTTGATATTGTTACAAGTAAGACTTTTGGTGTTTATAATTCTTATTCGCTTTAGAGTTTTATTTGTATAATATTTTTGGCCTTTCTAAAATCTTTGGAAAAGGTTTCCTGATGAGCTGGCCTAAGCAACCAGTGAAATGCGCATAGAAGCTAGCTTTCCCTCAACAATAAATTTCAGTGTATTTATCAAATATGAAAAACTGGGAAATTTAGCACGTCATACGGAAATCGTATAAATAATAAATTTTGTATTCCCGAAAATAACTTTGATAATTCCGGGATTGATTTTCGAAAGTAATCCCATTTGGGATTATATTGGAAGTGTTATTCGTACTTGAATTTTTTAGTACGACTCGTACTTAAAGAAATTATAAAAAACTTGATTTATAAAAATAACTGTAAAGTGGAGAACAATATCAGCCAAATGGATGCCACGGCTATGCTTCCAGTACCTTAATCTTCTTATGAAATTTTCCATCACCAATTTCTACATTTACAACTGAATAGGTATCCGGAATTGGAATATATTTTTGTGGTCGACGTTTATTAGCAACAAAACAGCCCAAGTGCCACATTACTAACGAGACGTTCACCTTTTTGCGTAAAAAGTTTTCTAACTTTGCAAAATTTTGATCACAATTGGCCGCAGAGTTCTTATGAATTGCATATGTAACACCTTTAGACTTTTAGAATAAACACATTTGGCAAACCTCCTCTCTGAAATTAAACAAACATCTGATGATTTCGCCTAAAAATACTCCTTTTTTACAAAAATTAAAAATAAACCCTCTTATTGGAAGACCCTGTAATTTAAATAATATGTCAAGGGTTTTCTAACTATATACATATTTTACATAAATAGACAATATAGAAAAAAAAATTTGCCATGTTTGTTATACAAAAAAAAAACATTATTTATATAGACATCCTTTAATAAAAAAAATGTCCTACAAAAACAATAAGACCCCTCTTTAAAGGTTAATTTTTCACTCATGTCGTTGTTGGTTTTTTTACTCATCCATCTGATAATTTATGTTCATTATTTTTTGTTGTTTTTATTAAGTTTAAATTTTTTCATATAAAAGAGATTTTTTCAAGTTGTAGTTGTTTTCATTGTGGAGAATTATGTGCATACCTATTTGTTTTTGTTGTTTTTATTGTTATTTGCAACTTTTTCTACTTTCATCAACAACATAAAACTCAATCACAAATTATAATGTATTATTGCCATGGCAAACTGTTGCGTTGCCAGGCAAAAAGAAAAACAAACAAAAAATAAACATCATCATGATATAAAAAAAATATACAAACAAACAACAACTTATGCACTCGTGTAAAAACACACACACATACACTCTAGAATACATATAAACGTGGTTGGATAATAGAGCAGAATCGGGCAACAGCATCATCGTTTTAACAACTACAATTTAACTGCACGAAAACATTATTCCTTTACGCATCGCATCAGAGAGTGGGAGGAGAGTGTTATTAAAATAAACAGTAGAGAGTATAGACAACATAAATGTATTAAAAAATATACATATAGCCTGTTCGTCGATTTCGAACGAAGACAATAAAATCCGTGTTGCCACTTTAATGCTTTTCGGGTATTTTATGAACTTATCAAAATAGAGTATATTGAGGCTTTCTCCATTTCTTTGTTTCGCTTTAAGTCAATTTTTCCAACCATGTGGTTTTGGTTTTTTGCAATTTAAGTGCTATATTTGCAACAAAATATTTAGTACTAGAATATCGCTATCGAAAAAACGAAGTAGATATTATTGATTTATACAAAATTTCACAAGAAATAAAAATTTCCCTAAAACATCTGACATTGCAAAAATAAAAAAATAATATCCACACCCGTCTGTATTTTGTGGGATCTTGCCGTTCTCTAGCTATACAAAAATGAATAAATATTTTTGTAATGGAGATGCCACGCCCACTTCTTCAATACCGCCCATATTTTTGTAGAGATTGTTTATTGATAACCCAGTCATATGTACGAAATTTTTCTTTTCCGTTCTTTAGGTATAAGTAAATCCATTTTTTTCAAAGCCCACTTATGCGCTTTTAATAAACAAAATGCTTGTACCTAATTTGGAAACTTTTGCTCTCGCCGCTCTCCAGATATAAAGAAATCTATAATGGGTTTATATGAGTGCCGGGCCACTTATCCAATCCACCATTATTTTGTCTCATGTATTGATGTATTGATAACCAAAATGCTTGTACCTTATTTATAAAGTTTTGCTCTTTCCGTTTTCTAGATATATAGAAAAGACGGACAGACGGATATAATGTCCACCTGTGGTGAAAAGTATGAAAAGTTTGTTGCTGCAATTACAAATTGGCTAAACCTTTATTCAAATCATACTAATTTAGAATCTAAGTTTATGAAGCAGATATAAGTATTTGAAAATTAAATAGTTTTTCTATAAGATGTTCTTTATTTTTTTTAATAAATTTTTGTTTTAAGGTTTTCTTATTTCCTAAATTAAATGAATTGATAATGAAATAAATAATTCAATTTATTTAATTAAAATTAGTATTATCCTTTTTTATATTTAAAGTTTTTTGCAACAATTTTATCCTTTTTTAATGTGTTATTTGCATATTTTAAAAGTTTTTGTTCAAGTTTTAATTTTTTTCTCTTGGCGCTTTTTGCTTTTTTTACAATAAACCTAACGCTTTTCTTCATTTCAAAAATGGCAGCACTGCACAAAGAATTTACCACTACTCTTATGTTCTCTTCAAACTCCTGCTCGCTTGTTTTTTTTTTTGTTTACTATGTGAACTCTCCTAGACAAGCGAACAATATTTTGCACTTTCGGGTTTTTGTTTTGTTTTTTTTCGTAACTCGTGTCAGCTCTCCATTCATATAGGAGGGAGAATTTTTTCAAACTTGCATGTGTTTGGTTGACTGTAAGTAATTTTGCTGTGATTGTTTTGGTTATTTTTTACTTATTTTTTTTTGTTGTTTTGTTAACATACAGAGACAGCCTATAAAATGTGTTTTATATATATTTTTATACTCTCTCACACCTTAAAATAACAGGGCTGTGCAAAAAGGAGTATGAGTTGGTACTGGAATAGGGATATATTACAAATAAATGGTACTAAAATCAAGGATATATTTATGGGTGTACACAATTTTTAGTAAAATTTGCTTTTAACTAAAAACAATTTTCCCAAACATCCCTTTAAATTATAAATTTTTAAAAACAGCCAGTTTCTAGTAAAACCTTTTAAAATAGATGTTAATTAAAACAATTTTTAAGTTGACATTTTCTAACAAAAATTGATTTTACTTTTTAAAAATTATAGTTTTTTTAAAAATTTAAAAAAAAATTGTTTTCTATAAATGGAAAAATTTGCTATGGCCTTTCGGGCATTAAAATCTACTCTATTCGCAAGATACCATTCCGGGATTATATCAAAGTCTCTACTTTAAACCTTTTTTTAATTTTATCAATTTCGTTGTGTTGTTTAACTAGAAAATGGTTGAATCTCGACTTGAACTAAGTTCAGCGATATCCGGGCTGATTTCAAATTTATTTGAAAACTGGTCGCATATCGCCCGTGCATTCTGGAGGACGGCCCCATAAGACTCACGATATGATGACTCCTCAATTATTATTAATAAAAAATTTGTTTAGCGAATTTTAGCGAAAGAACGTTCCTTAGAAGAAATGTATAAGCCGGATTAGTCAGGCGACGTCGAGCAAAAATGTCGTACATATCGGTGAAGACCACATAGTCTGGAGTATCCAAAAATCTGATTACTTAAAGTTAAAATTTTCAGCTTAACCAAGGCTGGTGTGCCGACCAAAAGGCGAAAGACTTAATTATTGCAAATCAACATTTAACACATCAATAAGGTTGAAGTTATTGATGTGGGTTCATTATCCAGAACAAATGATATGCAACAAAATATCTCTTTGATTTTCCATGAGAAATTAATTCCCAGATAATTTTTTTTTTTTTTTTTGGAAAAGTTATTCTTGAACGTTTTACAAAAACTCCTTAAAACTAGAAAATTTTCGCTAAATTGCCTAAAACAAGTTAATTTTCTTTAAATTCGCAAAATTTTGAAAAATTTCCCAATAAAAAGTACTTCTTGAAAAATTGCATAAAATTTCATTATTAAAAAATTTACTTTAAATTGTAAATTTTTCGAAAACGTTCCTTAAACTATTAAATTTCAAACAAATATTCTTAAAGCAGTAAATTTTGTAATATTTTCCAAAAACTTGTAGATTATGCTAGGCTGTAAGGATTGATTGCAAAGGCGAGAGCACTGGGACTCCCTTGTTTCCATTGTAAAAGTAAACTAGATCGAGAATAAATTTTTACTCCCAAATCATTACCAGTCTAAGATTTCCGTTTAGTTGTATTGCTATCTGTAACCCATAACTCATAAAGGTGTCTGAATCTAAGCCCTCTTAGAACAGTTTATTTAATAAAAATCTGTTGGACAGATTCCTGATTTCAAATACTTGTAATCTTTTACGAAAATTTTCCTAAAATTAGTAAAGCTTGGAAATTTTTTCTACAAGTAAGTTAATTTAAAAAAAAGAAAAAGTACCGTCGGTTGGGCCCGAAAGAATTTGGGAACCATCAGTATATTATAGCACTCCATTATTATTAATTATGTATGCTATAAACTTAAGTTTCATTTAAAAATTCTTTGTGCCGAATATTATTTAGATATCTCTCTTCATCTATATGAGATTTGTTTGCTTTTTAGTGATTTAAGGAAGGAGGTTTATATTGGACTTATGGTTAATTTTTGATATACCGGCAGAAATTTTCTTTATGACGTAGTGGCTATCTTCAAAGTTACAAATGTTATGTCAATACCTAAATTTATTAGAAAATAATTGCATTAAAAGTTGTTTTCGGTAGTCGTATTTGTATAAGAGCTATGATCAAATGAGGCTCGATTCCAATAAAATTTGGTTGGATGTTTGAGGCTTAAATTTTATTTAAATACCAACATAATAAGATGGTTTATGATCACAAAGACTATATTCCGGAAAGAAGCTTGTATGGGGGCTATGTACAATTATGGACCGATTGTCACTTTTTACAATAAGCTTCGTCATTGTCACATCCCAGTAAAAACTTCGCTTACTTTTTCAAAATGAATAGCATCTTGAACTCATTATTTAGTAGCTTTCTTCTATAACTACACCTATAACAACTTCTATAACTACTTTCTTCTGGATGTATTAATGTAAAAAAATAATGACTTACTTTTGAAAGCGTTATTTTTGGGGCATCCCATATAAAATTCATTGGTTCTTTCAGTAGAATTGTAAGTAGTGCTCTTATGTTTTTCTGATTACTTAACACATTATTTTGTAGGCGAAGTTTTTACTGGGTATTGTGGTGAAGCTATACAAATTTCAAAAAATAGTAAATAATGGAAACATTTTCTAAAACTAAGCAAATTTTCTTAAAAATGTCCTTGAACCTATGAAAAAAATACACTTTAACTTGTAAATTTAAAAAAAAAATCGCTTAACCTTGTAAATTGCGAAAAAAATGCCTTAAACTTGTAAGTGTTCAAAAAAAATTATAAAAATTAAAAATTGCTTAAACTTTTGCTAACTTTTCAAAAGAATTTCTAAGTTGAAGTAATTTTTGTCAAATTTTATTAAACTGGCAAAAAAAAATAATCATAAAACCAATTAATTTACGCAAAAAATAAAGATTCTCAAATTTTTAAAAAATTTCTTAAGAGTAGTAAACTTTTTTAGAAACGCATATAAAAATAGGTCTACTTCAGTATTTACACACAGCTTTTAAAACAGACGCCTTTTTATTGTGATTTTATCAAATTCCATCAAACTGCAAATTACCAACCCATTTATTGCAGCTCAACATATTCAACCAACCAATATTTTTTTTATCTTTTTTCAATAAATATTTTTTTAAGAATATAATATAAAAAAAGTAACTTTAAAAAAAAATCTCATTTACACGTCCTTACATTCTCTATCATCTCTATTTTAGTTTGGCTGGCAATGAAACCTTTAGTGTGCCTACATAAATGCTTTCGTTAATATGATGTTGCATGCAACTGAAAACCACATATAAAAATAGTTGATGATTAACCATTTGTTGTAAGTTAAAAACAACAAAAAACGCACTACCAACGAAGGAAACACACTGCAAAATATTAAAAAAATATCGTACAATATTATGGGAACTGAAATGAATGATGTGCACATGAGTTGTTAAATAGTGGTTTTATAATTAACTCTAGAAAATAAATAGACCCCTTTTGTAATAGAGTGCAACAAAAAAAATTAAAAATTGTGAAATATTGTGGGAAATCGGTAAAAAAAACAAAAGTTTTTAATAATTTAAATAAAATCTTAAACAGAGAAATAATCATTATTTAATTTAATGCATAAAATTCTTAAAAAGCATACAACATACAACATATTTTTTGCTATTGTCCATTTTTATTGCCAATTTGTTGTCCAGGAAGCAACAAATTATTTCTTTTTGAAATTTCTATTCTCGTCCATCAGTTATTCATTTAAGCATAAAAACGCCCCCATCCAAAAAAATATGCTAGAAGATTGTTAGTAAAAAAAAAGAATTCCAGTTTCAACTCACTCGTATAAATACTTGCAACAATTATATGTATTATTATTGTTTCACCAAGTCTTAGTCAAGTCAAACAAAAAAAAAAAAAAAATATTTATTTCTTTGATTTGATTTATTTTTTTTTTTTGTTCCTCTCAATACATCATTCATAGAATTTATTTAGTTTTATTATAAATATTTCTTTCGCAAATCGAAATTGACCAAAAGAAGAAAAAGGAAAAATATGTAAGGCCTTAAATAAAAAAAAAAATCCCGCTAAATAAAAACTTTATAAATTTTTATAAAAAGCAAATTAGAAAAAAAGAAAATGTCCATGAAAAAGCGAATTTTTTGGAACACTTCCTATAAAATGCAATTTTTTTTATGCAAAATTTCCTATAAATAACAAATGTTTGCAAAATTTCCAATAAATACGATTTTTTGCTTGTAAAGGTTCCTATAAATAGCAAATCTGACAAAAATATCCAATTAAAAGCAAATGTTTGGAACGGCGGCAAAAAAATAATGAAATAACCCCCTAAAAGTTTGTACAGAGCACAACAACAACGATTTTTGGGGGTTATTTCTTTTCGTTTGGGGTGTTATTAAATTTTCTTAATGAAATAATCCGCCAAAAAATCATTATGAAATAAAACCTCAAAATATTTTTTGGGGATTAATTGATTTTTTAATTTATTACGAAAACGTTTTTTGGCGCAAGGACTTTTTCTTCTAAGGTATAACAAAAAAATTTATTGAAGCCGGTATTTGTTTAACCATAAACCAAGAAATCCTTGCACCCGGCCGAAGGCCGGCTATGCCGAGAAGATTTAGTTGATTTAGTTAGCGAAGCAAGTGTTTGTTATACCGAAGAGGAGAAAATCCTTGCGTCCGGCCGAAGGTCGGCTACGCAGTAGAGCTTTAGTTATCGAAGCCGATCATTGGCATATCATAGAGGAAAAAATCCTTGCGCTGGGCCGAAGTCTCAACCATGCTATCTATCATCGCATGATTCCTTAAACCAAAATTGTAGAATTAATTGTATTATACATATTGGGGTCTTATTGCATTCCAGAAACTGGGGGCTTATTTCATATGAAAAAAATTAGGTTATTTTTTCATTTCTGTTTGAGGTGTTATTTCATTTCGTTGGGAGTATATTTCAATTTCAAAATTGGGGGCTTATTGCATATGGAATACGGCCCCACACTTTGGGGGTTATTTCATTATTTTTTTGGGGGCCTATATTTTGGGGGGTTATTTCATGCCACCGTTTGGAACACTTCCTATAAAAAGCAATCTTTTAGCAAAATTTCCTATAAATAACAAATTTTTGCAAACTGTAGTAAAATTTCCTTTACATTTAAAAATGTTTGGATATTTCCTATTAATAAGATTTTTTGCTTGTTAAGTGTCCCATAAACAGCAATTTGAATGAAAATTTCCAATTAATGGAATCTCAAACTCGAGGTCAAAGGTTTTTTTAATAAATGTTTTTTATTTTATTTATTTTAACCAACTTTTAGTATTTCCAATTAATAGTGAATTTTTTGGAACATTTCCTTTAACCCATTAACGCCCAAAAGAAAAGCGTGAACAATTTTACTGATTCATCTTTTTATTTCTATGTTAAAATACTATTATTAACATAAATTTTTTTTTTTTACAAAATTTCATATAAATTCCAAATTTTTTTTTTTTTGCAAAATTTCCTATAAGTAAAAACTTTTTGCCAAATTTCCAATAAAAAGCAGATTATTTGCAACATTTCCTTTAAACACCAAATTTAATTAAAATTTCCTACAAATAACAAATTTTTTTTGCAAAATATCCTTTAAAAAATAAAATTTTGCAATACATATTTCCTAAAAATAGCAAATTTTTTCGAATAATTGCTATAAATAACAGATTTTTTGGAACGTTTTCTAATAATGGCTTATTTTTTTTTTTGCAAAATTTCTTATAAATATGAACAATTTTCCTATAAATAGCTAATTTTTTTTTAACAAAATTTTTGCAAAATTTTCTATGAATAGCAACTTTTTTTTCGAATAATTGCTATAAATTACAGATTTTTTTGAACGTTTTCTATAAATAGCATATTTTTTTTATTTTTTTTTTTTTTTTTTGCAAAATTTCTTATAAATATGAACAATTTTCCTTACTTACTTAATATAAATAGCAATTTTTTTTTCAAAATTTCTTATAAAAAGAAATTTCCTATAAATAGTAAATTTTTGTCAAAATTTCGAATTTAGAAGAATTTGTTTACGCAAAATTTCATATAAATAGCAAATGTTTAGAAAAATTTCATTAGAAAAGCAAATATTTATTTAAATTTGGAAAAGGGTTTTTTTTGCAAAACTTCCAATAAATAGCAATTTTTAGCAAAATTTCGTTGGAAAAGCAATTTTTTATTAAAATTTCCTTTTAGAAGAACTTTTTGTTTTTCAAAATTTCCTATAAATAGCAAAATTTCCTTTGAGAAGAATTTTTTTAATTTCTTAGAAGAAAACTTCTAGCGGAATTTTCTTTAATTTTTGCAAAATTAGGTTTTAATGACAAAAGTTTGTAAAAATAGCAAATTTATAGCAAAACTGCAAAAATTTGTTTTTAGAATGTATGGTTGTCGTTATGCCCCTGTTTTAATACCGCTTTCTTTTTATATTGATTAATGATGTAATTTAGATCAGATTTATAAACTTTTCTAGTTATCGTTCTCCAGAAAAGCAAGAAATCTATAATTTCTGGTGTGGAATAATAACCAGGCTTTTGTGTACAATTTGGGGGATTTTACTCTTACTGTTCTTTAGATATTAAATATTGTTTTTGCCCAACCTTCTTCTCCAACCATGCACACGTTTTGTTAGGCTTTGTGATTTGGTAGCGAAGCTATTTGTTTCAAATTTAGAAACTTTAGATATTTCTGTTCTCCAGATACACAGAAATCTATTTTGTATTTATCATCTACTTTTTGACAGATGTTGTTTTTTGACAATCGAGCTATTTGTACCAAATTGTCCTATGAATATAAAGTTTCCTATAAATAGCGTGTCTATTTATCAATTGAGGTAATCACAGTGATACTGTAGTAGCAATTAGCATAAAAGGAAGATGTATAATCGTTTTATTGTATCCACATTTGCATTAAAGATAGCAATGGAAACGTAACAACAAACTACACAGAAAAAATTATTTTTCGAATTCAAACAAAAAATTTGTAGAATCAAAACATTTTTTGTCTGACATCGGTCCTACAAACAAATTCGCATATTCAAACAATTTATTTGCATTTTGTTTACTAAAAAAAAACACTGATTTTTTCAAACAAATAATTTACAGAATCAAACAAAAAGTTTTTCTGAAATTCATATAAATTTCAAACAAATAATTTTGCTGAATCAAACAAAAATTTTTTGCACAAGCAATGACGCGCACCCAAGGCAGAAGCAGAGCGGCGGCTGGCTTTGAGACACATGTTTTGTTGGAATTATTTTTGAACGAAGTCTTGTTTATACACACAATGTTTTTCTTCATCACTCACTGTTGCTGTATCCTTTCCTTGGCTAAAGAAGAAGAAATGTAACAAACAACGGCAGCAGACCGACTCGATATGTTTTTCGTCATCAATTTATTTTTGTATTTGATGTAGGTATTTAAGTAAACAGTTTTCAAAAATTGAATACGGGATTTTGTTTTTCATTCTTTTTTTTTCCAACTTTGAAACCAACCAAAAATTAATTTTGTTTCTTATAATGTGGTTGTTGTTTCTGTTGTTTAAAAAAGAATGAAACCTTTTTTTTACCTGCTATTTTTTTTTGTTTTTTTACTAATAACCTCGTCGCGCTATTTTATCATCTTTCTTCTTGTTGTACTTTTTAAAGCGTCCAAAAATAAACTGTATGTGTTTTGTGTTGTTGTTCTTATATTTCTCATAAAGAAGTGTTGCTTACGATCAAATAAAAAATGCAAAAAACGACAGCATTAAAGAGCGTTAAATATTTCATACAAAATTATGAAAAATTGAAACCAATAGCGCGTATATTATATTATTGAAAAGTTGTCAACATTTTTGTTGGTTAAATAAAAATCAAACAAAAATATTAATTGAATCAGTAAAAAAATTTGTAGAAATTAAAAAAAATTTCAAACAATCGTTTGTTTGAAAATAATTCGGCAATAATTTTTTCTGTGTAGCAGTGAAATAATAATATGTAGTTCTAGCAATGGAGCTATAGGAAATGCAACTAAATTACAAATAACTTGTTTTTAAGGCCCATGCCGAGAAAATCCTGTTTTTTGCTTAACTCCCTTTCTTAACTCTTGAACCCCTAAATAGTTCACCCATGTTGTATATGTAAGTGTGAGTGTAACTTCTATGCATTACAATACTAATCATTTTGATTGTAGATGCTGCTCAATTTGCCATGTAATTTTGCATGCTAAAACGATTTTCAATTTGTACAAAAATTTTATTTCCTTCAATATAACATTATACTTAATGGTTGGAGAAATTTTATTTGTTTTTTTTTTTCTTAATAAAGAATGAAATTCCTTGAATAACGTAAAAAGGTATTAGCAATAAAGAGTTCTATAGATTTGTTTTACATAAAAGAACTTTTAAAATCAAAAAAACCAAAAAAAGGTTTATTTGAAGTATTTTTTATTTTTTTAAAGAAGGCTGACTTTAAAAATAAGCAAATTATAAAAAAAAATGTATGAACAAACCTAAAATATTTAAATTGGTGCTTAACTTTTTTAATTTTTGTTTTAATAAAAAAAGAGGATATTAAAGATAACTTTTCGTCACCACGAATTACATATAATGCTGAATAGATTTTTCATATTATTTATTTCATTAATACATTTATTGTTTATCTATATTTTTTTTGTAAGCGACATCTGTTGTAATTCTTAATACCTTACACCATAAAAAGTTCATGACAAGAAAGCCATTGGCAAGACTATTTAAATTTATGATGAAAAAAGCTTGCTAAGACAACTTTATTCAACATATATTTTAAAATTCTTGACAAGAATTTTTCATACACTTTCTTGGATTTTTGTCTTTGCTAAAACGGTTTATGTATACAATAAAATAATTCACCAAAGCTCTTAAGAATTTCCTTAAAGCTTTTTATATAATATATAATACAAATAACCGATTTGAAAGTTTTTCTCTCCCAACTTGTTTCTTTTCAATGGGTTTCTTTGGAAAGCTATTCTATAAATATTATTTATTGTCAATTTTCTCGAAAAGTTTTATAAAATTTTCTGCTTTCGATGCAAAATAAAAAGCTTTTAAAGCAGCTCTTTTAAAAAAACTTGAGTTTTTTGGAAAAATCAAAAGATGTCGCCCTTGGCAAAGTAAAATGCATCACTTTTATGCCAAATAAATATACTGAAAACTTTTACTATAAAAAGGAACTACACTGCCCTCCTAAGAAAGAAAGTCACATCTCAATTTTTATTGTTTTGAGCACGGTAGGAAAAAATTCTACTAGCGAGCACAATTCATATACAGCCCTTCAATTTTTTTCAAAGTTTAATTCGCCTTAAAAAAATTTAGAAATCTTAAGGCGACCGTACACGACATGTATTTGTCATCTGACATGTCAAATTTCCCACTGCAAAATACATACATGTCGTGTGTTACCTTTTTAACTTTGCTTCTGTAAAAGTCAGACGCAAAGTCATCTGACAAAATTTCAATTAGAGCGTGCTCTATTTTCTTCTGACAAACCATCTGACATCAGAAATCTATGCCGCGAAGAAACCGGCAGCGGCGTCCACTATTGACGGAATCATTAGCCGGCTGAAGTTAATTTTTTACAATACCGAGATATGTTTGATCATCTATCCATTGAATAGAATTTATGTGAATATATATATAAAAACCGTTTTATTATAAAATCCTAAATTGGTATCTTTGAATTAAAAGAAAAAAATGTTAAGTTGGCTAAACTATTTTACGGCGCAAATAAAAAATTTAATGGCGGCAGCAAGCTGTTTTAAAACCGAGCACTACTTTGGTTTCTGCAATAACAATGCGAAAAAAAACAGAGACAATGTCAGAAGCAAATTACATGTACGTTTGTGACCGAATATTATAAACCTTATGTAAAACAGCGATTTTGACAGACATGCACAATTACATGTGACTTGAAAATTTGACATGTCAGATGACAAAAACATGTCGTCTATATGCTCCTTTAGGAATAAAATGCAAAGAAAATGTGCTTTTTAAAAACTTAAGGCTAACATTCCACCACATATCACCTAAAACATCACATTGTAATAATTTAGAAGCTTATGCTATAAACACAAGTAACAATAGAAAAAGCTATTTAATGCAAATGCAACAAATAAAAATATATATAAGAAACCAAAAAAAAGTAGCATTAAAGTTTGCAAAACAAATATAAAAAAGGTTAGCGATGTTCTGCTACCTTAACAACGGAGATGGCAATAACGGAAACAAAAAAAAATAAAAAACAAATAGCAATAATAAATATAGAAATTACACAAATAATGAATAGAAATCTTATAAATTAGATAAAAAAATATAAGTTTCAGAAAATATTAATTGTAGAAGCAATAACGATAGCTATGTACAGAAATTCAGGTAGCAAGTTCTGAAAAGAAAAGCAAGTCTTAAAGCAACAAAACCAGCATTAGAGCCAGATTTTGAAACAATAACAGAATTATCGATAGGAAGAGATCTAGAAATCAGATTGGGGTCACGAACGTACGTTCGTACGCTTTTGATGTAAAAATAATATAGAAAACAAAACATTTCCTAGCATTTTTTTTTGCGATTTGATAGCATTAGAGTAGCTCTATATTTAGTGCAATAGATGGATTTAATAGAGTTTAAGTTTTCATAATGATAGCTATAAACATGTGGTCACGAACGTACGCAAAATAGAAGTCAACTTTGGCTGACAGTAGTGAAATGTAAAAATATGCGTAATGGAACGGAATATTAAAAAGTGATTAATTTATTTTAAAAGTGTATTAACGTAGGTCTCCATCCAGTATTTACAAAATAAAATATCTCTCTTGGTTTTTGTTTAATTGGCTTATGTGGCTGGTGTAGCAATTGAAGTCAATATTAAATTAGCCTTAAACATAAAAAGTTGAATAGAATAAGAAAAATGCATGAAATAGGAAGAGAAAATAAAAATTAATTAAGAATATCGCAATAACTAGCAATTTCTATAAAGGTAGCAATATTTTTACCATATTATAACATTGATAAAAAGAGGTAATAATTAAAAGAAAAATTATAAATAGGCTTAAAATATTTACATGAATATATTTTTTGCTATAGAGCCATAATAGTCGAAATGCCATTAACTATAAAAGTACCATTTGAAGTAGCAAAAGTGGTAGCATATAACTTTCATTTATAAACAGATTTGTCTATAGAGCTATAAATGTAGAAATAATGTCAATCACAATTATCCAATTTAATGTAGCAATATTGGTAGCAATTAGCTTTCTTTTATTATTGTAGCACTAACATTAGGCATATAAAAAAGTAAAAGGAATGACAATTGAAAATTGTATTAAAAATAAAAGCAACAATTAAGGTAACAGCATTAAGAGTAGCACAAACAGCTACAGTGTTAATAAATAATTTTTTTAGAAGCAATATTTTAAACAAATAAAAAAGATTTTGTAAAGGAAAAATGAAAATGACAATAGATGTAAAGACAAAAATAACAATGAAGTATGAAAGAATGAATGAATTTTCAAGAAGTAGCAATAAAAAAACAAAGAAAAAAAAGAAAAAATTCGGAAAAAAAACTTTTAAAAAATTGCAGTATTTAAAGTAGCGCTTCATATTACACTAAGGTAATAAAAAGGTAATAGGGTGATAAAAAGCAGCTCTTAATTAAACAAATAGCAATAAATTTAGTAAAAAAAACCATAGAACTAGCAGTGAACGTTAACATAAACAAATCATTAAGAGAAGCAGTAAATTGATAGCGGAAATCCAGAGTCATATCAACAAAACGAATGTTTAAAGCCAGAAGTATAAGTACCAATTAAGCTATTAATATCCTAAGAACCAGAGTTTTGAATTAAAGTAGCAAAAGAATAATATATTTTAATATAAAAATATCATTCGAAAAAGCAGTATGTCTTTGTTATCGCTAAAAGAATTGCCACCTTAAAATAAAAATGGAAAAGAACTTAATATTTATCCAGCAATAAAAGTTTTACTAATGGCAACAATAGACGTAGACATGGCAAAAACTTTGCAGTTCGCAATTAAAGTATTATAATGTTATAGCAAAAAATATAAAAATGAAAAAAGAGCAAAACAAAAGGTAAAAATAAAAAAAGCATTGTTTAAAAACATGTTTATAACAATTTCATTGCGCATATTTATTGTTTTTAAAATCACTGTAAACATTTTTGTGTCAATAAAATGCTGAAAGAACTGTTTCAAGCTTTGCGGTTTATGTTGGTGAAGTACAATTTTATGTTATGGATGTAAATTATTTTTAGCCAAAAAAGGCTGTTTTTAACAAAATCTTTTTGCAGCTTTCTGTTTCTGTTTATTATCACTAACCCCAATTTCACGTTGCAGATGAAAATAATTTTAACAGAAAGCTTTTTTCTTCTAACAACACCTTTAAAGCTTTCTGTTTATGTTGGTGATACCAAATTTCATGTTACGGATGAAAAATTATTTTAGCAGACAACTTTTTAGGAAGTATGTTAATGTTATGTTTATGTTATCCTGGCAATATAAAACTTAAACTTAAAAATATTAATGTTGGCAACATAAAGCAGCTTTTCTAAAACTATGAAGTGTTTAAAACTTAGCTTATTATGTTTAATATGAACTATAGTTACAGTGACTGCTTTACAGTTTGCAAAATTATGCTTTAAGGATGGACAGAACAAGAGGTTCCCAACTTGTGTCTGAGTTGCAAAAAGTTTAAAAATGTTTAATTAATAAGGTTTTGTTTTTCGTGCTTAGTTCCCAATCTGTATTTGATAAAAACACTGAAATTTATTGTTGGAGGATAAGTTAGTTTCTTTGCGCATTTAACTGGTTGCTTAGGCCAGATCATAAGGAAGCAAAACATTTTAAATATACTATTGTATTTTATTTCCCAATATTTGAGTCAACTTTGTTGACCTTCTTCAGGGGTTATTTAAAAAAAATAAGCGAAAACAAAAAATAATTTATTAATTTAAAAAAAAGTATAAATGACAAGATTTTAAGTGCTACGAAGAATGTTATTAAGCAGAAAAAATTATGAGTTGTGTTAATTCAAAATTTTAAAAAATATTTTACAAAATAAAAATCCAAGCTTTTCTGTCATAATTGTTTTATTTAAGGTTATTGTTTATTAAGGATTTAGAACATTTTTTAAATCAATTTTTCTTATTAAAAAAGAGATACCTTAATGTCTCTTATAGAGGAAAAAAGTTTTTTATTTTAAAAAGGAAAAGAGACAGCAAGTTTTAAAAGAGGAAATAAAGCAAAATCCTACTTTTTATATTAAAAAAAATCTTTAATAAATCGCTTATTAAATGATAAGAAAATGTTTAAGTTACTTTTTTTTAATTAAGAAAAAGGATATCTGAAAGGATTTTAAATTAATTAAATAAAATATTTAAAAATATAGAAGGCAGTTTAAAAGAGCAGAGGAATCTACCAATTGTGATAAATAAAAATTTTTTAAAACCCATTTTTAACAGTAAATTTCAAGAAAAACAAAGAACTACAAAAAAAATAAGCCCTGTGTTTAAGAGGGTAAAAATATTTTAAAAAAAACAACACTTTTTAAAATGCAGAAGAAATTGCAAATTATGATTAAAAAAAAAAAAAAAAAAGTCTTTGATTAAACACTGCAGTCGGTTTTTAACTCGTTCAAAATTAATTTAAACATTTTTAATCGGCTTATATTGCAGGCTCTCGAAAGGGATACAATTTTTAAGAAAACTAAACAGTTATAATAAAAAAAAACAAATCAAAAGTTGTGATAGGCAAAAAACTTTAAAAAAAATATAAAACTTTACACTATTTTAATAAGACAGGAAACAGCACTTTAAGGTCTTTATTACAAATTTTATCAAAAAATTAATAAAATATTTCAAAACAGAGGAGTTTAACGCAACAGAGGTATAACCCGTTAATTAATTTTTATTCTAAAAAAGAATACATGACAGGATCTCGATAGGCATTCGATATTTGAGAAAGCTTTTTAAAGTTTTAAAGAGCAAAATTAATTACAAGTTGTGTTAAAATCAAATTTAAAAAAATTTTTCTTAATTTAACCAGTTTTATGAAAAAATTAAATATTAGAATTATTTACTTGATTAATAAAAACCAATTTGTACTAAAATATAACAGACATAAAAAAATACTTTTTTTTAATTAAACAATTTTTACCATTTTTCCTCATAATTTGCGAAGCAAACTCCTTTTTACGTTTATTCTAATTGTGTTCTTTAAAGCAACAGTTAATCTTTTTTGTTTTTCTTTCCCTTTATATAATTTTTACTCTATTATTAATGGCAATGCCTGCTCTAAACACATAAATACTGTTAGTAAGATGTATGCTTATAAAGATACAAGGAAAATATGTACACTTAATGACAATAATTGTCACGTATTTGTGACATAAAAAATGTATGTGATCTGTGTGAATAAAACAACAACGTGGAAAAGCCCCCAAAATGAGAAAAAGAGATTTAAACATTTAGGCTGCAACAACTTGGTCATACAACAACAAGACAAGTTATATGAAATTTTGTGTTTTTCTACAACACTTGCTTAAATTGTTCAGGATTTAATAGACAAGAGAGTCTGTGTTTTATGAACGTCATTATGAAGATTGTTATTGGTATCATTATTATGTTTTTAGTGTATTCTGTATGCTTAATATGCTCTAAGTTGTGCTTGTAACACTGGCATAAAACTTTAACTTTAAGTCGTTTAGATGTTCACTTCTGTTGCTGTTGCTGTACTCCTGAATTTGTCTTCCGTTAGTTATGCATACATATGCTGGTACGTACTAGGTAGTGGCATTAAATGCCTGGCATAATAATGAGAGTCCTTTTGTAGACGGTAAAGCTAGTACTATAAACTAAAATTTATGCCAAAGGCAACTGCAAGGGTTTAGAACAACTGGAGTTATAAGCAAGTTTTTTAAAGTTAGGTTAATAACGAATTTTAAAAGCGTTAAATATTTGTCTTTCAAAAAAAGAAAATATGGTAGACTTCATAAAAATTTAGCGAATTCCAATAATGTTTTTATGTATTCAAAAAATAAAGAGATTAAATAAGTTGGATTAAAAGAAAATATTTATTTATCCTTGTTTAAAAACAAATTGTATGAGCAAGAGAGCTTTAACTTTAATTTAACGAAAACCACAAAGTAATATGATTGAATATTCACTAGAAAAGAATCGTTTTATATATTTTTAAAAAATGGTTAAAAAAGGATATACGATGGGCTTCTAATGTAATAAACATTTGCCAGAAAATTTTATACTATTTTATACATTGAGTTAAATAGCAACTTGTAGTAAAAGAAAATTTTAAAACATCATTACTTAAGGAAAAATTTGTCAAGGAGATCTGGAAAAAACTGGAAAAGGACATTTGAAGAGCTTTTAAAGCAATAAAAATGTTAAGGAATAACTAACATCATTTAACAGAGCAGTAAAAACTACAACTTGTTGTTAAAGAACATTTTTATAAAATCTCTTCTTTAGAATGATTTTTGCTAAAGAAGTATGCAAAAATATAATTATATAAAAATAAAAGGACATATGCAGAGCATGTTGATTAGTTAACTTTCTCATAATGCTTATCCTTGTCTTTATGAGCAGAAAAACTTTAAAATTGTGATAAAAGAATTTAAAAGAAAATCCTATTTCTGAAGAAAATTTAAAATGGAAAAAATAAAATTTGTTTGAGGTTCTGTTATCTTTATAAAAAACGCCATAAGTTCTTGCAATTTATTTCTATAACTCCCTGTGAAAAGAAAAATTTTAAGCAACAAACAAATATGAAAGTACACAATTTCGGCAAAAAAGGAGATATTAAAAAAATTTTAAACAACGTTGTCTGAGGAAGATATCACCCTAAATTACGGTTGAACAGAAATTTCGAAAAAAATGGGTAAGAAAAAGATAAATGTATGAAACCGCGGTAGGGAATATAAGAAAATATAAACTCAATGTTTTTTGTTGGTGTTTTTTCTAAGCTTTAATATCGTTGTTAATAATACTCAAGTGCTTGTAATTCTCATTTGCCTTACAGTTATATCTTTAATATCTTCAGCTTTTCCAAAGTCTTTGGAAAAAGCATAATAACTAGTTTATTCCCCCAACAATAAATTTTAGTTGATTTAACAAGAATTCAAATTTTGAATTTAGCACAAAACAAAATCTGTTAAGTAAAAAAAAAAAATTGTATTCCCGAAAATAACTATGATAAGTTCTTATTAAATCATTTCACAAAAGTGGAAAAGACTGTTGATTGTGTTAAATAAATATTAAAAAAAATGTTGGTAGTGTGTAATTTTAAGTAACTGTCCTAGTCCCTTAATGAATGTATTAAAATTCCCTAAATAATTTTTGTCTTAAATATTCTAGAAAACCCAACTCACCAACCACTCATCAGTACATTTTAGGTACCAGCCATCAACTCATAAACACACCTTTAAACAAACCACCCATCATGACATACTCAAAGGACTTTTGCAAAAATATATAAAAAAAAAAGTGAGATGAATATCCTGCTCATCGTACACATTATAATGTATAAAATACTCATCGTACTAAACATTAACTTTATGAGCTCTTAAATGAAAGGCCTACTAACGGTCGCCATATTATACTTTTTCCCTATGTCCTTTTAGCACTTTTAAAATTTGCTAAAATATGAAACGTGCCCAAGTCTTAAATGTTGACTAACATTTAACTAACACATCATCCGCACTCAACGACATGAAGCTCAGGCTTAACTAAATCTGCACAAAAAAAAACTGGAATGGTTTGAGAGTTTCAACGATGTTTAACACAAATTTATGCAGCCCATTAAATTAAAATTGGAAAGGGGTACAAATGATTGCCCTAACAGGCCTGAGTGAGCGCTTACAGTAAATTATTATTTGTTGTTTATTTAACAAAATTATAGCACTTGAATATGAGTTTTCATATTTTAGGCGAAAAACAAACACAAACAAATTGTGAATAAATGTTTTAAAAAATAGGTCAGTTGTATGGTAAAAATATAAGCATTAATTACAGTAAACTTAATTTATAATCAAAAGCTTATATTATGTAGAGTGGAAAATGTAACACATACACACACACACAAACAGGGAATGTAAATTAATTTACTTGAATATAATAAAAGGTAATTTTAAATACAAAATAAAAGAAATTTGCAAAAATAAATTAAAAAAAAGGATTTTTGCTGAAGTTTGCTAATATTTTTATTTATAATTATAAATAGGGATTTTATTTTTTGTAGAAAAGGTATCACTTTTTAAACTACTGATTTCTGAGATAATATAGTATAGTTTAGCAGAAAATTGTTTACTTATGATAGTTAGTTAGTGTATATGTAAAAGAAATTTCAACTTATCTAAGCGAATTGGCTTAAAAAATCCTTTATTCAACAGATCTTCCAAACAACATTATTCCGTGAAAACCCACTGGAACTTAATGGTGTGTATTAAGAATCCTTTTAATAACCATTAACTAGCATTTCCCTCTCCAAACCCTTGAAAATTACTTAAAAAACTACTTTCCATCAAAAAAAAAATACTTTTACTCAAAAAATAAGTGCATAATAAAAGAATAAATATTTTCAATTAACTTCATTTACCATTAAAAAAAAAGCTCTTTGTGTGTGTGTTATTTTTTAATACAATAAAAATTTTCAATATTAAAAAGAAAAAAAAAGAAAACAAACAGAAAGTATACTTTTTATCATTATCATCATATAATAATAATTAAAATTTGTTGTTTCTTTCTTTTTCACTTACAACATTATTATTATGCAACAGCAACAAAAACAACAATAACAAAAAGGCAAATAACAACACAATAACACTTAATCGCTTAAAAAGGTAAACAATTTTTACTCAACAAAGACACTTTAAATTCATAAAACAAACTTAAAAACCAACATACAGAAGGACACATGCACACAAACACAGAACATCGACTAAACTCTCACAAGAGATAGCAAGACCCAACCAAACCACCACTATTATTTAGTATAGAAGAGGAACAGTCAAAGCACTAATATTCGAAACGGGTTTTAAAGCTTTTAAATTAATTTGGCAAATTTTTAAAAAAAGGATATAGGGCAGGCTTAGTGAAAAATTAAAAGTTTGACTTAATTTTTATGTCATATTTAAAAGCAGAAAAAACTAAAAGTTGTAGGCGATAAAATAATTTTTTGAAACATACATATTTCTTAAAAAAAATAACATCAAAACATGACTTCTTTTATATGAAAATTTGGAGAAAAATTAATTTTTACTCTTAATTTTTTTAACTGAAACATAATATTGTTAAAAGGAAAAGGACAACTGTAAAATAAAGAAATATTTTAAGCACATTTTTAGATTTTTATGAAACGTCTTTTCAAAAACAAATAAAAAATTAATTAATTTTTTTAAATTAAGTTTATTTACATACATACTTGAAAGGTAAACATTTGTAACATTTGTAGTAACTTTTAATAAGAAATAATTCTCACATTCCAGTTTTGAGAAATTTAAAAAACACTTAAAAAAAGGATATATGGCTGGCTCCTAAGATTATCAATATTATAAGAAACTATTTAAATTAATTAAGGCAGCAAAGAAAACTGCAAAATGTGGTAAATAAATGTTTGACAAAAATATTTTTTTAATATTTTACTTTTAGTAATGGCAGATTTTTCAAGCTTTTTGCATGAAGAATATGGATCAGCATATTGTATAAAAATAAGCATTTAAGAAAAATTTACTGTTCAACATTTTAGGAAATACATACTTATTTTTACATGTCGAAACAACTTTGGGCAAGTTAAAAAATGGCATGTGACAGCATTTTTAAATAATTAAAATTTTTCGTAAGTTTTGAAAAAGACTGAGGAAGCAGTGGCAACTACAACAAGTGATAAAGAAAATTCTTAAAAATCGTGTTTTTTAATAAAACGTCAATATATTTTTTATTTATTAAAAACTGTTTGTTTAGCTTAAAAATTGCTGTCAATTAACTTTAAATGCTAATTCAATGTTAGATTATACATTATTTTTATAAACTTATAAACATTTTTAGCTTATTATTGGAAATTTTGAAAAAGGATGCATGACAGTACTTTGAACACATCAAATTTAAGTCAAGTTAAAAGGCAAAAAAAAACTGAAGATTTCCAAAAAAGGTATATTTTTAGAAATTTTTTAATATTAGAATTTAAACTTTTTTTTAATATTAAAACCTGTATAAAGCTGCAGACAACTTTTTTAAATTTTTAAACAATGATTTTTTCAAAAGTATATAAATAAGGATGGCTTTTAAGATAGTTTACATATCAAAAAAATATGCTCACATATAATCAAGATCAGAAAACTTAAAATTTAAAATTACAAACACATTATAATTCTTTTAAGAAACATTAAAATTTCCATTTTCTTTTTTAATGTCCTTTGTTACAAGCCCTTACTGTTGCTGCAATTCACTTATTCGTACTCGAACTGTTACTAAAAAAAACAACAAATTTTTTGATAAAAAAATGAAATACAATGTACTGGTTATTAAAATGAAAATATAAACATAAAAAACCTCAAATGAAAAATGTACACACACACATACACACTTGAACAAACACAAACATCTCGTAGAAAATAAAGAATAGTACATAAAAAAATATATGTATATTATAAAAACTGTTGCCTACTTTGCGGTCGTTTATAAGAGCATCAACAACAATAAGTGCAAAATGTTAAAGTTAACAAAGTGGAGAGACCGGTCTCAACCTACACACATACTCATGGTTAAATATATTTATACGTTTATGTTTATGTATTGCAATATACCAGAACCCAGCTATCATAATATAACAAAGGCTGGTAGAAATATAAAAGGATTTGTATATCCTGCTACAGCCAACTCTCTTGCTACTCAGTGCCGAACAATTGCACAATATTGTAGCTTGTTTGTTTTGTTGTTATTGCTGTTTGTTTTTTTAATTTCATATCAAAAAGAGAATTTTTAATTGGGCATATGTGTAATAATAAAAAAAAAACACATACACTCATACATTTAAAAACATTTACTTGAACAACAACAAATTGTATAGAGACTTGCAATTGTATTATGAGCTCTTAGCTTATCACACACACAAGCATGAGTATGAAATATGACGATTTTTATGCATTCTACAGTTTTTCCTGTTTAGATTTTATACACTTTAGCCAATGTTGTTTGCTATTTCTTTAGCAAAAGGTCAAATTATAAAATATTTATTACTAAAAACACTTTTAGTAGGCCTTAAAGGCAGACAACCAGCAAAAAAAGAAAAGAACAACGTTTAGTGTCTTTCAACACCTTTCCTTCTTTCCCTTACAACTTAACACTTTACAAATCTCTAGGCTCTTTTCCACTTTTTGCTTTTTTTTGCTTTTTTTAGCTTTTTTTTGCTTTTTCTGCCTTCATATCACAGATTTTTAAAGATACTTTGCCTGTTGACAGCACTTAGTTACTCACTATACTTGAATTGTTGCAAGTTGCTCCTTGAGCTGTTTATTACAACCAGGTGTTCTATTTGATGTTTCTTCATTTTAAGCACAATGTCTGGTACTTCATTGAAAATGAAAAAAAACAGCAACTTGTCTGTTGTCTTAATTTTAGTCCTTAGTGTGTTAAATGTTGGCTGTAAATGGTATATGAGTTAAATGTTTATGTCCTTTTTGTAATTAACAACAAGTGGGTGAGAGAAATTGATGCTTGAGATTAAAATTGAATAGAAAAAATGCTTTTTAGGAAATTATGTTCCAAAAGATTTTTACACTCCTTTAAAGTTATTTTTCAAAGCTATTGACTAGTTTTCTACGATTTCGGAAAAAGGATACATGTTTCTTAAGTATATAAAATAAATAAAATTATTAGGTTTTTTACCTAAAGCAAAGGCTTCAAATTGGTGTAAAAAAAACTTATATTTACTTACACAAAAAAAAAACTTATTTTAAAAATGTCTTTATTAATAAAATATAATGATACATCGTGGTGTTCGAGCTATTTTTTTTTTAATTTCGGAAAAAATAGTGATGTAACAAAATTTTTGAAAAATAAACTACAAAAAAAGTTAAGTTTTATTTTTTCAAAAATTTTCTACATTTCTTTAAATTCATTTTACAAATATATTCATTATAAACAACATCTAAAACAATAATTTAACTGTAGAAAAGATTAAAACAAAATTCTGCATTTATTGAAAAAGTATATTCGGTTTCCTATTTGACAAACTCAATTTCTGCAGAAAATTTAGCGTCAAATGAAAGTTTAGCCAAGATAACAAGTGGTGATAAAAAAATTCGCAAAAGATTACTTCCTCTTCATTGCAAAAACAACATTTTCTATTTTCTTTCAAAGAAAACGCGAAATGACCATCCAACACAGCTTCGTTCTCAAATTTTAGTGTTAGTTAATGTTTTCTATGGAAGATTGACTAAAAAGCCACGTACGAGATCGTAGTTTTAAAACAAAATGTTCTTTATTTATTTTTTTCTTTTTTCTTAATTTAGCGAAATGACAAAATTTAAAAAAAATGTTCTCTTTCTCTTTCTTCTGTAGAAATTTTATGAAACAAACGTAATATAACAGGTGCCCAAACTAGGTTTTTCTTTATACATAAAGACAAAACTATTCTATAGAAATGTTTTTTTTTTCAAAGGTACATCTCCTCTTTTGTATAGAGAATACATTTTGGCTTCCAAAAATTTGTCTATTTCTTAAAAAAAAACATAATCAAAATCATCTCAGTGCAATTAGACAATACATTTTCGTTAGAAACACGTCTCTCTGCTGCAAGAACAAAACTTATATGAACAATTTTGCAATAAAATAAAATCAAAAAAATAAATTCTCTTTTAGAGAAAACTAAATTTAACATAGAAACATGTTTATCTTCTGAAAAATTATGCATTTTCCCGTTTTTATTTTTGCATTGTTATTTGGTTTTTTCTTCTTCTTAATTTTCTTATCGCTTCGTTACGCCATTTTCTCTTTATGCTAATTAACTTAGCAGAATCAGAAATAAAACGAAATAAAAACAAACATATTTACGCTTAATTTCATTTTTGCAAACAACAAACAGTTGCAACCCAACAAAAGTCATTACAAAATAATCTCAACAACATACAGACATACAAATTCATTTGAAGGTCTCATTACTTACTGCCTTTTTGCCTTTAACTCCCTCTCATCTCTCAGCTGTCATAACATTTCTGTCAACCATTCATTATCGTATCATTTCCTGTACCATTTTATGCGATTAGACATGTTTGATTCTGGTTTTAGCCAACAACTAAAAAGCAGCATTAGAACCCAAATGAAAACGTCAAAATGCGAGATGAAAATATAAAAGAGAGAAAGCGAGAGAGAGAAAATAAAAACAACAAAAATCCTAAAGATGGTAACAAATCAAATAATAAAAAAGAAAAAAAAACAAATATTCAGCCTGTCAGCCCGGAAGGCAGGCATGGTCTAACGGAGTTCCATTAAAAGAAAAAAGTACAAAAAAGAGAAGCAAAAAAGAATTTAAGCCCAAAAGAGTCGAGCTAAATAAGTTGTCATAAAGTCAAGTAAAAATTGCAAAGGAACTTTTTTTTACTATTTTACTGCCATAAAAAGGATGGTGATGATTCTGAGGAGCACATCAAGTGTGATTAAGATGTTGCTGCTGTTGTTTAACTCTGGCCATCATGTATGAGTTTAACATTTTTATAAATGCTGATGATTTATGAGATGCGTAGTCTCTAAGTGTTTGGGGTTTATTTAGGTGTTAGAGGAAATTACTAAGGACTTTAATTGTAGCCTGTATTAAAATTAAATTCACAGGACTTGAGACGATTAGTGGTAAATTGTAAGTTAAAGGAGGGCCATTAACAGGTCATTGTAGGGGTTTATTTTTGTAGAAAGTTGTGTGGATTTTATCCAAAGGTTGTTTTACAGATTTGTTGTTTAATTTATTCTTCTTTAGATAATTTAATGAAAATTAAATTTGATGAACTTAAGCCTGATTAAAAATATAGTTATTTTATGAATAATTTTATTTTTCAACATTTGTGTTTGTTATTCAAAAAACAAACTACAAAAAAAAAATGATTTTCCGTATTTATTTTGTTATGTAGTTTGATTTTTTTCGGTTAAAATATATTTTTTAAAAGTAAAAACTATTAAATTTTATGGAATATGCTGTTTAATAAATAAAAAAAATTAAAAATGAATGTAAAAATCATTTGTTTTAAATGAAATGTAAATGATCCGTTTTTTAAATGGATTTTAAGTTGTGTGACGACAAGTTTTGTGGGCCAAAACTCGGTCACACCCTGTTAGGCACCTTAGTTTTTTATTCAAATTCACCTGGCCTCACACTGTAATCGCTGTACGTAACGGACAGGAATGTGAGTTATAAAATAATCACCAACAACACAACACACAATCGCGACAAACAAGTAAACAAGCTACACTAACAACACACATGACCAAAGCAAGTAACAATAACAAAGCATGCATTTTTCAACACGTAAACAACAAGCAACAAAAAGTAAAGAGACATAACAATAACAACTACAGGTACTGATTATTGTTAGTGTAAAACAGGGATTTCCAAAATTTTTTTGGTTGTGTGTTAGTGAGTACCAGAGAGTAAGCAAATTGAGAGAATGCATTTATTTACAGCCGAAATAAAATGTTAGTAATATATTTTATAAGTTGTATAACACAAAGGTACAAAATTAAAAATTTTTTGTGTTGATAAAAAATTTGTAGCAATTCTTTACCAATTCAATGTCGCTGATTTTAAAACTACAATTTTTTTTATTCGGAAGCTTTTTGACTCTAATTCAGTTTCAAATATCTTATTAAACAATTGTAAAAAATTAAATATTTTTATGTTTTAAAAATTCAAAAAAAAAAAATATTGCACGCAAATCACAGCTGATAGAAAAAAAGTGCAGTTTTAAAATCAGCGATATTGAATTGGTAAAGAACTGCTACAAATTTTCTAGCAACAAAAAAAAATTTTAATTTTTTTCCCTTGTGTTATACAAGTTATAAAATAAAATCTTCTAAATTTATACTTTTATGGCAGTTTCGTAATAGTAGAATGCTTTTCAAATGGGATGAACTTAATTTATTACGTTGCTTGGAACAAATAAATTTTAAATCCGAAAAAATTTGTTCGCATAGGTAAGTAGTGCCGAATAAAGAGAGGCACCTCAATATATTTTTTTAAGTTCAGGATAGAACTCGCCATCCAAATCTTTCCAGAACTCTACAATATTATTTTCGACTGGGGCATTTACTTCGCTTCGTAGTATGATAAGTTCTGGTTGAATATCAAATTCGTAGTTGCTTACATCGCAATGAAAAGGGTTTTCGAAAAGATCTAATAGCGGTTGTAAAATTACAAAATCTTGAAACCTGTCTTGAAAATTATTGAAAAGTGTTTCAAATATTTCGGCATATTCATATCTTTTGTCGATTTCGAGATTTCTGTAAACAAGTGAAGTTTTTGGAAAGTTGGAAAAATCACCACTTTTAATTTGGGAAAAAATTAGAAAAAGTTTTGTTTTAAAATTGTGAATGATTTTTGACAAGTCGCATATATTGCGTTCCTTTCCTTGTAATTACAAATTAAGTTCATTTAACATACTTGTCGTATCTGCCAAAAAAGTTAAGTCTAAAATAAAATTATTGTCTTTTAAACACTGGACTAAAACTTTTTCTATTTTCTCAGTTTCTAGAAACTGAAGAACTTCTTCTCTTAAATCATAAACAAGTCTATTCAGGCAATCACCGCGACTTAGCCACCGAACTTCTGTAAACATTTTCAGGTCACAATTCACAGCATTTTTGTTTTTTAAAAAGGTTACAAATTTACGGTGGGTAAGCGCTTGATGTCCGCCTCGAATTTTATTTATTATATCCTCTGCTGTCTTCATAGCTGGGGTATCATTTATGAATTTCGATGCAAGAGCGGTCTGATGAATTACACGACTCAACAAAACAATTTTAGTTCTTTGTCCTAAAGATTATTTTGTGATTTTTCAGTTAATTATACACAAAAACGAAAAGAAAATACATTTTTTGTGTATAAAGTTTGCTTTTGTGATAGTTATAGTAAAAATTAAAAACACATATTTTGAAAAATATCGCATAATTATGCAAACTTTATACACAAAAAATGTATTTTCTTTTCGTTTTTGTGTATAATTAACTGAAAAATCACAAAATAAACTTTAGGACAAAGAACGAAAATTTTTTTTTGAGTCCTGAAATCGGTCTCCTAAATACAAAAGCAAACTTTTTCATGTCGTATATTTTTCTTTCGTCTAATTAAGACCTAATATATCGTAATTTTATGATTTAATGTCAAAGACAAATATTGTGTTGACCCGTGTTATGCAGTGAAAATTATGAACTGCAAATTCGTGTTTTTTTAATTGGCCTATAACTCCATTATATTTGCCCAACATTTCATTGGCTCCATCTGCAGACTCCAGCAAATTTGTTTATGTTTACAATGGAAAGAAGCTTTTCTCTGACAACATCATACAACAACGTGCTAGTTACATTTCCATAAAATGATTCTAAAGTAAACATTGACTCAAAAATGGTGTATTCGCTGTCTACGCATCGAATACAAATTACAAGTTCACACAGGTCATTTATGTCAGTGCTTTCGTCTAAACAAATTGAAAAAAATTCGCAATTAACTACTTTTTCCCTAATTGCAGATTCTACACAAATTTTCTTCAGCAATTGCTTGATAAAAACACCATCCCACAATGGTCTTCCTTTCTTAACAATTTCCAATATTACTAAACTTGAAAGCTCCATTTTCAGTTTGGGAACTGATTTTGGTTCATTAATTTCCTCTTCTAATAACCATTTTTTCAATTCAATATGAGAATTATAATGTGTTATTTTAGTAAACAGTTAGGGTATACATAGTGGTAATTAATATAGAAATTGTATTCACGGTGTTGGGTTGCTCATACTTCAAACATCTGTGCATACATTTTTATTCTAGCTAATGGTATATCATAACTTTTTAGAAAATACCAAATGCACACATGAGTTTGCATGCAAAAATGTATAAAATTATTATAACGGGTCAAAGTTACGTTAAATAGTTACGATAAATTAGTAAGGTTAACGGCAGAATTAGTCTTTACTTTCTGTTTCTGTTTTGTTCCGTGGCGTTATGTTTCAAAATTGTAAAAGTTACGTTTTCTGTAGCAACTTATTAGCCATTTATGACAAATTTATTAGTTTTGCGCCATCCGTTGTTTTATTTCAATAACTTTTATGCACATAAATTTGAAGAAATAAAATTTAACTAACGTATTTTTTATTATTTATTTTGCGGCAACTTACAATTACTTTACAATTTTTTGATTTTTTAATAACAAAAACAAATCAGCTGGTTCGTAACAGAACAGAAAGTAAAGACTTACTGAGCCTTAACTTTTTGGGCTCATTCAAATAATTGTAGCATAAAAAAGTAAGCAATAAAAATAGTGCGAAACAATAAAGTTTCATTAATACATCAATAAAACACATCTTCTTACCCAAACATTTTACCTACTGTTACATTTGCTTTTATGTGTAGAGGTTATTTACACATACATAAATTGTAGCAAAACAAGACTTTTTTACTTGTTTTTTAAACATTTCTACTTACTTAAGAAAAGGGTTTTCAAAGAAAGAAAAAACCCAACGACGCAATTGGTACAGAAACGAAAATATTTTTACAAGCAAAATACCAACAAAGTCTTTTGGCTATTTTGTTTCTTAATAATTTCTACATTTAGGTACGTCTTTTTAAAGAAAGCAAAAGGGACCCTTTTACAGGTATCAAAGAATTTTTTTCACACACAAAACACATATCGTTAGCTTAAACGTTGCAGTAAATGTTATTGTTAAAAAAAGTTACTAAATAAGATTTACGCTAGCTTTGCTGTTAAATATTTTCAACAATTTAAATTATGTTAAAATTAAATAGAAATGTTATATTACTCTGCATTTAAGTCTTAAAATTAAGACTCTAAATATTGCACGCAAGGCATTGGATGTTACCAAAAGCATTTTTGACCGCACAATATTTTTGAGTGTAAGCTGAAACAAAATAATATAGCATCCGCTAAACATGTACACTTGTCGAAGTCACACCGACGACTGAATTGAAGAGCATAAAAATATGTGTTTGTAGTGGTTTGCACAATTGTGCAAAGAAATGGAAACCCCTGGTGTAAAACATTATTCAGAATTTAGTATAAAAAGGGCAACATAAACGTTGAACAGATCACTTGTTATCCAGCCGAGCTCGAGAACACATCAGGTAAGAACCAAGATCAAGCAAAGTAATATTCTAGTAACACAGTATACAATTTCACCGAGTGGTTTTCTAACACAGAGTGAAATTCTAGTAATATAACACAGTAGACAATTTCACCGAGTGGTTTTCTAACACAGAGTGAAATCTAGTAAACACAACCCAGTAGACAATTTCACCGCGTGGTTTTCTAACACAGAGTGAAAATTCTAGTAATACAACCCAGTAGACAATTTTACCGAGTGGTTTTCTAACACAGAGTGAAATTTTAGCGAACACAACCCAGTATACAATTTCACCGCGTGGTTTTCTAACACAGAGTGGAATTCTAGTAATACAACCCAGTAGACAATTTCACCGCGTGGTTTTCTAACACAGAGTGAAATTCTAGTAATACAACCCAGTAGACAATTTCACCGCGTGGTTCTCTAACACAGAGTGAAATTCTAGTAATACAACCCAGTAGACAATTTCACCGCGTGGTTTTCTAACACAGAGTGAAATTCTAGCAAACACAACCCAGTATACAATTTCACCGCGTGGTTCTCTAACACAGAGTGAAATTCTAGTAAACACAACCCAGTAGACAATTTCACCGCGTGGTTTTCTAACACAGAGTGGAATTCTAGTAATACAACCCAGTAGACGATTTCACCGCGTGATTTTCTAACACAGAGTGAAATTCTAGCAAAACACAACCCAGTATCCAATTTCACCGAGTGGTTTTCTAACACAGAGTGGAATTTTAGTAATACAACCCAGTAGACAATTTCACCGCCTGGTTCTCTAACACAGAGTGAAATTCTAGTAAACACAACCCAGTAGACAATTTCACCGCGTGGTTTTCTAACACAGAGTGAAAACACTAGTAATACAACCCAGTGAGATACTAGTAAACAACAAATACCCGGTAGACAATTTTCCCCACGTGTCTTTCTAACACCAAACAAAATAACCAGTAGAGCATTTCACGAAAGTGAGATCCTTGTACAACCCGAAGTATCCCCTAGTGATAACCCCAGAAGTGTTCTCCCCAAACTCTCCGTAACAAGCGACACACCGCAGTTTTGTACACTGGAATTTATACCAGCTTAGTCAGCCAAGACGAGGAAGGACCTAACACGGAAGGGAGTGCTGGAGCAAGACAAACAGGAACACCACGCGACCATTTGTAATTTATTGTATTATGAACTTTAAACTAGCATAAGAAAAGTAAATAAAACTTATTGGATTTATTATTAAAACAAAAAATCAACACGTGTCATATTTTCTTGTAACGAACCTGGACAGAGGCTGAGTATACCCCAAATTAAAGTCGTTACAAGTGGCGCCCGAGCAGGGACTTCAACAAGAAAACAACATATAAAGTAACAAAGAAGCAAGATGGTGAAAATCAACTGGGTGTACGGTTTGAAAAGAGAAGAGCTGGTAGCCTATGCCGAAGAATTCGAGTTAGAATCGAGTGGCACAGTGGAAGAAATACGAAAACGTTTTTCTGAATTTATCAAAAGCGGTGAGCACCAACCCGATGAAGTGCTACGGCTTGAGCAATTGGAGCGGAAACATGGCAAAGTAGCATCGCCGGCTAATCTGGAAACAATACCCGGCAGTAGCGGAACACGCATTCAGGTATGCGATACCGAAGACACAGGTGACAGGTACAGAAACCAGCCAAATATTCCACCAGCGCCGACACCGTACAATGAACAACGGCAGGATGAACGAGCAGAGTATCTGCAGGCTATTGAACAAGTCAGAAAGTGGTCTTTTAAGTTTGACGGCAGCAAGGACCCCATCGCGTGGATCGAACGAGTGGAGGAATTGGCAGATGTATATGAAATACAATTGAATTTACTTCCCCGTACCATGCCAGAGTTACTAAGGGACTTCGCACTTTTATGGTACCGCAACAACAATAGGCGCTGGACCTCGTGGGATAACTTCAAACACGACTTCCTTGCATTTTTCTTACCGTCAGGCTACCTTAATAAATTAGAAGATACGATACGGGCCAGGAAACAGCAGCCGGATGAGTCGTTCAAAACATATATGGTACAACTACAGGATCTGATGAGACAAGCCGGATATAGTGAGGAAGAAAAACTAGAGAGGCTATACGGCAATACCACGACTGGATACAGGCTGTATATAAAACGACAAGATTTCCGTACCCTGCAAGAATTATCTAGACTGGCAGAGGACTACGAAGAAGTACAGGCAGAACAGGCACGAAATCAACCAAAACCGATAGTGCAACAGATGAAGAGGCCGGGAGTAAACCCGCAACAAATCACTTCAAGAAACACCCCGGAAACCGCAAATAGTGCCAGGCAACTTAACCCCGGTATTGTATGCCGACGATGTGGTCAAGAAGGGCATGTTTACAGGAATTGCCAAAACGAACAAAAATTATTTTGTTGGGACTGTGGGCGACCCGACGTAAAAACAATAGAATGCTGCAGAAGACAGGCGGGAAACTCTCAGGGGCCTCATCAGTAAGGGTAGATGAGGCCGGTGGCAATAAACCCTATCAGTACGACCCGAGACGCAGCTCATTTTATATTCACGAAGGACACATGTATTTGAAAATCAACGTAAATGGACAGGAAGAAAAGGCGATGATTGACACTGGGGCCTCTAGGAGCTTTATTAGTTGGCAATGCGCAGAGAGGCTCACCAAGGGAAAGGAACGATTTCAAAGCGAGGTAATTGTTTCGTTAGCCGACGCATCACGAACAAAAGTACAGGAAGGCGTGAATGTGCCAATAACGTGTGGAAATAAAACATTATCTATTGACTTATTAATATTGCCCAAAATGCGGGATAATATCATTTTGGGAATGGATTTTTTGACGGCGATGGGCACAACACTAAAATGCGGAACGGAGGTAATCCAGCTGGACGGAGACCAAATGATGGCAAACGTCGAGAGGGTACGACTAACGGGAATATCAGAGGACGAAGAGGAGCTACAACAATATTCCTTTGAGGTGGAATACCGGCGAAGAAAAAGTAATGTGGAAGCGGACACTTTATCCCGGGAAACATTAGACACCCTGTGTACCACAACTATGGAATCCAGAAACGAAAAATGTGCCTGGCTGAAACGAAAAATCAAGGAAGTCCAAGAAAATCCAGAGAAGTTCTCCGATTATATCGTGGAAAACGGTAATCTATACCGGCATATTCCTAGTCGGGACGAGGTCGAAGGCTGCACACCTTGGAAGCTATGTGTGCCAAAGCACCTCCGGCAGCGAGTCCTACAGGAAAACCATGATCAACCAGGGGCAGGACACATGGGAATACGAAAGACCATTGCACGAGTTTGTAACCGCTACTATTGGCCAGGCTTATTCAGGCAAGTAACAAAATACGTAAGGAACTGCGTTTCATGTCAACGGAACAAGGCCAGCCAACAAAACCCAGTCTCCCACGTACACGTACACACAGAAAACCTTACGACGGAACTGGACGAGGCAGTGGCAGAATGGAACGGAGAGGACATCATATCTATCAACACCGACACGACGTGGAGCGATCTAGGGGAAATCCTACAAGCCACTACTGATTCCCCAACAGCAGTCACCATTGAAGCACTCAGCGTAGGGCACGTGACTCAAGGTCTGGAGTTTGAGAACAGCATAGCAAATAACACCGGGGTGCAATTGCCGACGGAGCTATGGACATGTGTCATCAACCTGATACAAGACCCCAATCGTAAGGGTAGGTTAAATTTCCTAAAACAAGCCGGCGGAAAAACCTATAGAATAAGAATTTCAAAATGTGGCTCAACGACCGTAAGGTATTGGTCTACTAAATAAATAACACAACTAAGAAAAAAAAATATATAAGGTGTTGCTTAATATTTTTTTTTCCGGAAGAAAGGGGGGAGTGTGACGACAAGTTTTGTGGGCCAAAACTCGGTCACACCGTGTTAGGCACCTTAGTTTTTTATTCAAATTCACCTGGCCTCACACTGTAATCGCTGTACGTAACGGACAGGAATGTGAGTTATAAAATAATCACCAACAACACAACACACAATCGCGACAAACAAGTAAACAAGCTACACTAACAACACACATGACCAAAGCAAGTAACAATAACAAAGCATGCATTTTTCAACACGTAAACAACAAGCAACAAAAAGTAAAGAGACATAACAATAACAACTACAGGTACTGATTATTGTTAGTGTAAAACATTATTCAGAATTTAGTATAAAAAGGGCAACATAAACGTTGAACAGATCACTTGTTATCCAGCCGAGCTCGAGAACACATCAGGTAAGAACCAAGATCAAGCAAAGTAATATTCTAGTAACACAGTATACAATTTCACCGAGTGGTTTTCTAACACAGAGTGAAATTCTAGTAATATAACACAGTAGACAATTTCACCGAGTGGTTTTCTAACACAGAGTGAAATCTAGTAAACACAACCCAGTAGACAATTTCACCGCGTGGTTTTCTAACACAGAGTGAAAATTCTAGTAATACAACCCAGTAGACAATTTTACCGAGTGGTTTTCTAACACAGAGTGAAATTTTAGCGAACACAACCCAGTATACAATTTCACCGCGTGGTTTTCTAACACAGAGTGGAATTCTAGTAATACAACCCAGTAGACAATTTCACCGCGTGGTTTTCTAACACAGAGTGAAATTCTAGTAATACAACCCAGTAGACAATTTCACCGCGTGGTTCTCTAACACAGAGTGAAATTCTAGTAATACAACCCAGTAGACAATTTCACCGCGTGGTTTTCTAACACAGAGTGAAATTCTAGCAAACACAACCCAGTATACAATTTCACCGCGTGGTTCTCTAACACAGAGTGAAATTCTAGTAAACACAACCCAGTAGACAATTTCACCGCGTGGTTTTCTAACACAGAGTGGAATTCTAGTAATACAACCCAGTAGACGATTTCACCGCGTGGTTTTCTAACACAGAGTGAAATTCTAGCAAAACACAACCCAGTATCCAATTTCACCGAGTGGTTTTCTAACACAGAGTGGAATTTTAGTAATACAACCCAGTAGACAATTTCACCGCGTGGTTCTCTAACACAGAGTGAAATTCTAGTAAACACAACCCAGTAGACAATTTCACCGCGTGGTTTTCTAACACAGAGTGAAAACACTAGTAATACAACCCAGTGAGATACTAGTAAACAACAAATACCCGGTAGACAATTTTCCCCACGTGTCTTTCTAACACCAAACAAAATAACCAGTAGAGCATTTCACGAAAGTGAGATCCTTGTACAACCCGAAGTATCCCCTAGTGATAACCCCAGAAGTGTTCTCCCCAAACTCTCCGTAACAAGCGACACACCGCAGTTTTGTACACTGGAATTTATACCAGCTTAGTCAGCCAAGACGAGGAAGGACCTAACACGGAAGGGAGTGCTGGAGCAAGACAAACAGGAACACCACGCGACCATTTGTAATTTATTGTATTATGAACTTTAAACTAGCATAAGAAAAGTAAATAAAACTTATTGGATTTATTATTAAAACAAAAAATCAACACGTGTCATATTTTCTTGTAACGAACCTGGACAGAGGCTGAGTATACCCCAAATTAAAGTCGTTACAGTTGTTTCAAATGAATTTTCGTTTGAATTTAACTACATAATTTTTTGAGTGTAATTATTTTCTTAAGAAATTTAAATAAAATGTATGCCTTCTTACTACAATTTGCCTTTCGTTGCTAGAGAAAATTTTTATAAAAAACAAATAAGAGACATACGTTTTGCTCTTTCTATACTTTGATGAAGATGAGAACAATTAATTCCGTTCGGTTTTTTAAGAATCCACAAACTTCATTGTGTTCGGTTCCGCTCATTAATGTTCGTCCCTTTTGGCTGTCAAAAAACCAAATATTAAACAAAATACACATACGAAAAAAAACAAAAAGCCAGCCAAATAATTTTACACAAACAAAACGCATACGCAATACACACACACAAGCTTTTTGTGATGCGTTCGTTGCTAAAATTTTTTGTTTGTTCATTTGTTTATCAATGTAAAACAGTATAGAACATTAAAATATAATGTTTGTCTACAGTATCACTACGAAGAATTGAACATTATATAATGATCGGTTCTTCCTTGAAAATAGTTACGAATGGTATTAAAGTTGTGTTCGTCTACACAATCACTAAAAAAAATTGATATCGTTATTGGGTATGTGAGCCGAACGATAAATGATGTACCGTTTATTTTCGAACACTGGTCTCATCACTAAAGATGATTTTCTTCGAAAATTTATCATTCACTGTTGCCATTTCTTCCCACCATTCTGACCATTGACGTCAACGCTTTAGTTCTTGAGTCTATTGCACCTTGTAAGCGTGTAAATGCAAGTCTTAATGCAAAAAAATTTGCCGTTTAGGTGTGGTTGACATTCAACATCGGCCCTTAAAATTTAACCATCCTTTATAAAAGAAATAAGTTTCTATAAAAAATTGTCCGTTATGTCAAAATGTGTAACATTAATACCTAAAAAAAAGGCATTTTCTAGTTGTCAAAAATTTTTAATGGCCATACAATTTGTATAAAACATCTCTAAATAGTGCGGCGTCAACGCTTTGAAATTGGAAAATCCGATTTTGAAAGCGCGCTTAATAGTGAGTGAAGTCGGCCGCAATTGTTAAAAAAATGGCAATTTAGCTTTTTTAAGTCAATCGAGCGGATTTACCTCCATTGTTATTTGTATGATTATGTGGGTTTTATTAAACCAAAGAGTCAACACTACTGTTCGTGCCACAGCGTAAAAGCTAAGCGAAAGAAAACGTTCCGCCTTCCGCTCTTGTTAAGGTAAGGCTGTAAGTCTTAAGTAAAAGTAAGTAAAAAAAGAATTTTCCCATTTTTATTAAAATGTCTTTTTTAATTGAGATTTTCTTAAGTTTTTCTTTTATCTGCAAGTTATAGAATATTATTTCTAATGTTATCTATTTTTAGTTTTGTCTTTAAAAAAAAACGGGTGAAAATTTGTGGACATTTGCGTTGACAAGTTTTGTTTCAAAGATATCATTGACTTAAACAAGCAAGAAAGTTGTTTAGCAAAAAAATACTGTTTTCGTGCTTATTTGTTTATTTGTTGGTAATTTTTGTTGTAGTTTTCCTCTTGTTTTGCAAAAAAAAAAAGAAGAAAAATAAAACAATTGTCAAATAACATTTTCAACTAAAGTAAGGGTCGCCTTCATATGCCAAGCAAATATCTTGTAGTTGTTTCTATTTCTTTTGGTTCTCTGGTTTTGATTCTTCTTCTGGTGCTGCCGCTGATGCTGCTGGTTGCCTAAAAACTTAAAAGTTTCTTGTTAACAGTGATGAGCATCATTAAGTTTAACGTATTGTGTTTGAGTTTTTTTTTCTTGCGCTTTGGAGGTTTTACAAATAGACATTTGTGTTGTTAGAGTCAACTTTTTTGTGCTCCTTTTTGGGGTTTTTTTGGTTTCGTATTTGCACTATTTTGATGCCCACAAAATGTTCTTAAGTTTTCGCTTGATGATTGTTTTCCAGGGTGGTTTTTTCTTCATTAAGTTTTACAGCAAAAAAAAAATTGTTTTTAAGAAAAAGCGTTAGATAAAATAAAATAAATATTTTAACCCAGAAAAGTTTTTCGCTGATAATTTTAAACATCAAAATGTGGTACTGTAGTCTTAAATGAAATCTTCCTTTAGAGTAAGAGAGACAGGGTACTAGATTTAAATGAAATTATAGATCATTTTTAGTTAAAAGTTTTAACTGTGCTGTTAATAAATATTTCAATTGGGTTTCTTATAAATTATTTTTTTTCGGTGGATTATGAATTTTTATTTTTAATTTATATATTTTTCCATAGAACTCCCTTAAGGTTACTTTTCGTAACCAATTTGTCGTTTTTGTCTTTTTTTTTGTAATTTTATACATATTTTCTTAACATTTAAGTGTCAGTTTTCCGCTTGATTTATGTGTTTTTTTTAATTGTGTAATTTAATTTTCTTTTTTGCAGCTTAATTTTTGAACTTCTTTTTAAAATATGACACCATGTTTTCTCAGTTTATATTTAATTGCCTTGTTAAATTTAAAAAGTGTTTGCTATCGTTTTTTCTGCTGTTAAGCGTTGGCCATAAATTATTTATAAAATAAAAAATATAAAAACAGTCGTAACAATCATTAAAGGATTACGGCAAAAAATTCAAACAAATTTCTACAAAAAAAGCGACACCAACAGCAACAAAAACTTTAACACCTACTGAAAACTCTGCACTCAAAAAGAAAAAAAATTAAATACCATTTGTAGAACATGCGCTAGGCCAGGGTTTCCCAAGCTAGAAATAAAAACAAACTAAATAAAATCGAACTACATAATTTAAAGTAGTATCATAAATTCCAAACTAGATCCCAAAACTGAGCTAGCTCAGTTTACTATGTGTGTGAAGTTAAATTTCGATATTTATTGCATAACAGAGCTCTGTTAAAGCTCTAACATAGCACTGTTAACCATATAGAATTGTGATATATGTTTTCAAATTGGAATTATACCTACATTTATGGATCAAATGGACTGGAAAAAAATATATAGCTTAACACACATCCCACTTATCAAAAACTTTCATTACTTTAGGTATATAATAGGACTTTTCATGTTTTTTTTAATGTTTTAAATTTACAATTTTTCTGGAATATTTTCCCGAATTCCAGGAAAACGGGAGGAGATGGGCGGATGAAATTTGATGGAATTTGTGGACAAAGTGGACCTTTATGAAAATTAATAATCAGAAGCTTAAAGGTGTTGCGTCTTTATACGAATTTTTCAATTTTTCCATATTTTTCAAATTTTGAATTTCACTGTAAGATGAATTCCAGAAAATCGGGAGGAGATGGGCGGATGAAATTTGATGGAATTTGTGGACAAAGTGGACCTTTATGAAAATTAGTTATCAGAAGCTTTAAGGTGTTGCGTCTTTATACGAATTTTTCAATTTTTCCATATTTTCAAATTTTGAATTTCACTGTTAGATGAATTCCAGGAAAACGGGAGGAGATGGGCGGATGAAATTTGATGGAATTTGTGGACAAAGTGGACCTTTATGAAAATTAGTTATCAGAAGCTTTAAGGTGTTGCGTCTTTATACGAATTTTTCAATTTTTCCATATTTTCAAATTTTGAATTTCACTGTAAGATGAATTCCAGAAAAACGGGAGGAGATGGGCGGATGAAATTTGATGGAATTTGTGGACAAAGTGGACCTTTATGAAAATTAGTTATCAGAAGCTTTAAGGTGTTGCGTCTTTATACGAATTTTTCAATTTTTCCATATTTTCAAATTTTGAATTTCACTGTTAGATGAATTCCAGGAAAACGGGAGGAGATGGGCGGATGAAATTTGATGGAATTTGTGGACAAAGTGGACCTTTATGAAAATTAATAATCAGAAGCTTAAAGGTGTTGCGTCTTATACGAATTTGTAAATTTTTCCATATTTTCAAATTTTGAATTTCACTGTTAGATGAATTTCAGGAAAACGGGAGGAGATGGGCGGATGAAATTTGATGGAATTTGTGGACAAAGTGGACCTTTATGAAAATTAGTTATCAGGAGCTTTAAGGTGTTGCGTCTTTATACGAATTTTTCAATTTTTCCATATTTTCAAATTTTGAATTTCACTGTTAGATGAATTCCAGGAAAACGGGAGGAGATGGGCGGATGAAATTTGATGGAATTTGTGGACAAAGTGGACCTTTATGAAAATTAGTTATCAGAAGCTTTAAGGTGTTGCGTCTTTATACGAATTTTTCAATTTTTCCATATTTTCAAATTTTGAATTTCACTGTTAGATGAATTCCAGGAAAACGGGAGGAGATGGGCGGATGAAATTTGATGGAATTTGTGGACAAAGTGGACCTTTATGAAAATTAATAATCAGAAGCTTAAAGGTGTTGCGTCTTTATACGAATTTTTCAATTTTTCCATATTTTCAAATTTTGAATTTCACTGTTAGATGAATTCCAGGAAAACGGGAGGAGATGGGCGGATGAAATTTGATGGAATTTGTGGACAAAGTGGACCTTTATGAAAATTAGTTATCAGGAGCTTTAAGGTGTTGCGTCTTTATACGAATTTTTCAATTTTTCCATATTTTCAAATTTTGAATTTCACTGTTAGATGAATTCCAGGAAAACGGGAGGAGATGGGCGGATGAAATTTGATGGAATTTGTGGACAAAGTGGACCTTTATGAAAATTAGTTATCAGAAGCTTTAAGGTGTTGCGTCTTTATACGAATTTTTCAATTTTTCCATATTTTCAAATTTTGAATTTCACTGTTAGATGAATTCCAGGAAAACGGGAGGAGATGGGCGGATGAAATTTGATGGAATTTGTGGACAAAGTGGACCTTTATGAAAATTAATAATCAGAAGCTTAAAGGTGTTGCGTCTTTATACGAATTTTTCAATTTTTCCATATTTTCAAATTTTGAATTTCACTGTTAGATGAATTCCAGGAAAACGGGAGGAGATGGGCGGATGAAATTTGATGGAATTTGTGGACAAAGTGGACCTTTATGAAAATTAGTTATCAGGAGCTTTAAGGTGTTGCGTCTTTATACGAATTTTTCAATTTTTCCATATTTTAAAATTTTGAATTTCACTGTTAGATGAATTCCAGGAAAACGGGAGGAGATGGGCGGATGAAATTTGATGGAATTTGTGGACAAAGTGGACCTTTATGAAAATTAATAATCAGAAGCTTAAAGGTGTTGCGTCTTTATACGAATTTTTCAATTTTTCCATATTTTTCAAATTTTGAATTTCACTGTTAGATGAATTCCAGGAAAACGGGAGGAGATGGGCGGATGAAATTTGATGGAATTTGTGGACAAAGTGGACCTTTATGAAAATTAATAATCAGAAGCTTAAAGGTGTTGCGTCTTTATACGAATTTTTCAATTTTTCCATATTTTTCAAATTTTGAATTTCACTGTAAGATGAATTCCAGAAAAACGGGAGGAGATGGGCGGATGAAATTTGATGGAATTTGTGGACAAAGTGGACCTTTATGAAAATTAGTTATCAGAAGCTTTAAGGTGTTGCGTCTTTATACGAATTTTTCAATTTTTCCATATTTTCAAATTTTGAATTTCACTGTTAGATGAATTCCAGGAAAACGGGAGGAGATGGGCGGATGAAATTTGATGGAATTTGTGGACAAAGTGGACCTTTATGAAAATTAGTTATCAGAAGCTTTAAGGTGTTGCGTCTTTATACGAATTTTTCAATTTTTCCATATTTTCAAATTTTGAATTTCACTGTTAGATGAATTCCAGGAAAACGGGAGGAGATGGGCGGATGAAATTTGATGGAATTTGTGGACAAAGTGGACCTTTATGAAAATTAGTTATCAGGAGCTTTAAGGTGTTGCGTCTTTATACGAATTTTTCAATTTTTCCATATTTTTCAAATTTTGAATTTCACTGTAAGATGAATTCCAGAAAAACGGGAGGGGATGGGCGGAAATTTGATGGAATTTGTGGAGAAAGTGGACCTTTATGAAAATTAGTTATCAGAAGCTTTAAGGTGTTGCGTCTTTATACGAATTTTTCAATTTTTCCATATTTTCAAATTTTGAATTTCACTGTTAGATGAATTCCAGGAAAACGGGAGGAGATGGGCGGATGAAATTTGATGGAATTTGTGGAGAAAGTGGACCTTTATGAAAATTAGTTATCAGAAGCTTTAAGGTGTTGCGTCTTTATACGAATTTTTCAATTTTTCCATATTTTCAAATTTTGAATTTCACTGTATAAATAAATATAAAAATAAAGTAATAACAAAATTATTTACTATATTTAAGTTTTGGATTTTTTATTTATTCTTGAAATTTAATTTTTATTTATTACCCTGTAGTTCATGTGGCTGTCTCCGAGGTGTCTCCGAGGTGGTAACAACGGTAACGCTGTCTGCATATTGTTCTTGCATTTGTACCCATGTGTGTTTGCGTTTCATCCAGAATCCAGCATACGAAAAAACCAATACGTACACATAGCAACTGCTGTATGTGTATTTGATGGTGATCATAACCCAACAAACACGGAGGTTTGATTTCAAATTGAAAGTGATTTGAAATCAAACGTTTTCTCAAACGAAAAACGTTTGATAATGATTTGAAAATCATTTGTAAATCATAGCGTTCTCAACAAAAAGGGGAAATTATTTTCAAATTGTAAAATGCCTTTATTTCCAACTTGCTTTCAAACGTAATTCTCAAATGTTTTTCAAATGTGGATTATAATAGAATGTGGAATATAAATAAAACTATTTAATTTTTTTAATTTAAATTTTTTATTTATTTAAATAAACTTTGAGATAAACATTCGGTTCCATAGCAAAAAGATGAAATAGTGTTCTTTCCGTCTTCTAATTCTTGGAAAGACAAAATACTTGGCTCCCTTTTATTTTGAGGATTGTAGCACCGCGATCGTTCAACAATCTTTCTTCACTTTCCTGTTTTATTATTTTTCTTTTTTTTTCGTATTTTTAAACATTGTAATTTCTCACAAATAATTTTTATTTTTCACTAGAAATAAACTGTTCACTTTATATTAAAATTTATTTTTAATAGTAAAACACATGCAACCACAAGGAAAAATAATTTAACTTTAATCGCCATTTTTAATGCTTACATTTATTTTTCGCTTTAGTACTGCCAAGTTTATTTTTGATTTGATTTTAACTTTGACAAACATTTGACATCAAATTGAAAAAACATTTGATATCAAATGTTTATTTTCAAATCATTATCAATTTGAATTTAAATCTTAAATCAAACAATTGAAAAACGTTTGAGAATTGCGTTTGATGTCAAATGATAAAGTCATTTCATATCAAAGGTTTGACTTCGTGTTTGTTGGGAAAATACAAATTTTTTACATTCACACAATGACTTGTACCAACTAGAACACAATGTTAAAAAAACGTCTAAATGACCGTTACATTTTGTATTTTTTTTCTTTGACACCAGTGCTGCCACAACCAATACAATTTTTACAACCAAAATTTTTGAAAAAGTTACCAAATGTAAAAAAATATAACCAAATTTAAAATGCATTTTATTAATTGAGAAAATCATTAATATTTATTTCAAGTTGCATTGTAATACAAAGGTTATTTGCACTTTGTAGTAGAATAATAATTATTAATCAAGAAAACAAAGCAAGAAAAGTAATTCTTTTACATATTAAAAAATAACGAGAAACTTAATTAAAAGTTTTTATTTATTTGAGACTTTTTTTTGTAAAAAAAAAAAATTTATTTTACAAGAGTTAAACCCGTAAAATTTCCATTCAAAATTCAGTATATTGAAAGTTAATATATTGAATATTTTTTTAATATGCCAGTTATTTATAACAAAAATTAAAAATTGGTTTCCGCTTTTTAGATGTTATTGGCAGGACTGTCATATGCGATTTCTTAATCCTTTGGCCGCAATTTACGTTTGGCGATATGCGAAATGCATTTTATTTTAATATCTTAAAATTTACATTATAAAAACTTTTTCTCTTGTTTGTAAATTTTATTTCAAATTAATAATTCTTCTATTGAAAATAACTGTTTCAAAATGGTTCTATTTGATATGCTTGGTGCATCATTGTAAAATATTATGGCGAATTTAAACAAATTCGCCTTTCGCAACGTACATTCAATGGGGAAAAAGTAAATGACTGACAGTCAAATTCAATTCAAAATTTGAAAATATGGAAAAATTGAAAAATTGGTATAAAGACGCAACACCTTAAAGCTTCTGATAACTAATTTTCATAAAGGTCCACTTTCTCCACAAATTCCATCAAATTTCATCCGCCCATCTCCTCCCGTTTTTCTGAAATTCATCTAACAGTGAAATTCAAAATTTGAAAATATGGAAAAATTGAAAAATTCGTATAAAGACGCAACACCTTAAAGCTTCTGATAACTAATTTTCATAAAGGTCCACTTTGTCCACAAATTCCATCAAATTTCATCCGCCCATCTCCTCCCGTTTTCCTGGAATTCATCTAACAGTGAAATTCAAAATTTGAAAATATGGAAAAATTGAAAAATTCGTATAAAGACGCAACACCTTAAAGCTTCTGATAACTAATTTTCATAAAGGTCCACTTTGTCCACAAATTCCATCAAATTTCATCCGCCCATCTCCTCCCGTTTTCCTGGAATTCATCTAACAGTGAAATTCAAAATTTGAAAATATGGAAAAATTGAAAAATTCGTATAAAGACGCAACACCTTAAAGCTTCTGATAACTAATTTTCATAAAGGTCCACTTTGTCCACAAATTCCATCAAATTTCATCCGCCCATCTCCTCCCGTTTTTCTGGAATTCATCTTACAGTGAAATTCAAAATTTGAAAAATATGGAAAAATTGAAAAATTCGTATAAAGACGCAACACCTTAAAGCTCCTGATAACTAATTTTCATAAAGGTCCACTTTGTCCACAAATTCCATCAAATTTCATCCGCCCATCTCCTCCCGTTTTCCTGGAATTCATCTAACAGTGAAATTCAAAATTTGAAAATATGGAAAAATTGAAAAATTCGTATAAAGACGCAACACCTTAAAGCTTCTGATAACTAATTTTCATAAAGGTCCACTTTCTCCACAAATTCCATCAAATTTCATCCGCCCATCTCCTCCCGTTTTTCTGGAATTCATCTTACAGTGAAATTCAAAATTTGAAAAATATGGAAAAATTGAAAAATTCGTATAAAGACGCAACACCTTTAAGCTTCTGATTATTAATTTTCATAAAGGTCCACTTTGTCCACAAATTCCATCAAATTTCATCCGCCCATCTCCTCCCGTTTTCCTGGAATTCATCTAACAGTGAAATTCAAAATTTGAAAAATATGGAAAAATTGAAAAATTCGTATAAAGACGCAACACCTTTAAGCTTCTGATTATTAATTTTCATAAAGGTCCAGTTTGTCCACAAATTCCATCAAATTTCATCCGCCCATCTCCTCCCGTTTTCCTGGAATTCATCTAACAGTGAAATTCAAAATTTTAAAATATGGAAAAATTGAAAAATTCGTATAAAGACGCAACACCTTAAAGCTCCTGATAACTAATTTTCATAAAGGTCCACTTTGTCCACAAATTCCATCAAATTTCATCCGCCCATCTCCTCCCGTTTTCCTGGAATTCATCTAACAGTGAAATTCAAAATTTGAAAATATGGAAAAATTGAAAAATTCGTATAAAGACGCAACACCTTTAAGCTTCTGATTATTAATTTTCATAAAGGTCCACTTTGTCCACAAATTCCATCAAATTTCATCCGCCCATCTCCTCCCGTTTTCCTGGAATTCATCTAACAGTGAAATTCAAAATTTGAAAATATGGAAAAATTGAAAAATTCGTATAAAGACGCAACACCTTAAAGCTTCTGATAACTAATTTTCATAAAGGTCCACTTTGTCCACAAATTCCATCAAATTTCATCCGCCCATCTCCTCCCGTTTTCCTGGAATTCATCTAACAGTGAAATTCAAAATTTGAAAATATGGAAAAATTGAAAAATTCGTATAAAGACGCAACACCTTAAAGCTCCTGATAACTAATTTTCATAAAGGTCCACTTTGTCCACAAATTCCATCAAATTTCATCCGCCCATCTCCTCCCGTTTTCCTGGAATTCATCTAACAGTGAAATTAAAAATTTGAAAATATGGAAAAATTGAAAAATTCGTATAAAGACGCAACACCTTAAAGCTTCTGATAACTAATTTTCATAAAGGTCCACTTTGTCCACAAATTCCATCAAATTTCATCCGCCCATCTCCTCCCGTTTTTCTGGAATTCATCTTACAGTGAAATTCAAAATTTGAAAAATATGGAAAAATTGAAAAATTCGTATAAAGACGCAACACCTTTAAGCTTCTGATTATTAATTTTCATAAAGGTCCACTTTGTCCACAAATTCCATCAAATTTCATCCGCTCATCTCCTCCCGTTTTCCTGGAATTCATCTAACAGTGAAATTCAAAATTTGAAAAATATGGAAAAATTGAAAAATTCGTATAAAGACGCAACACCTTAAAGCTTCTGATAACTAATTTTCATAAAGGTCCACTTTGTCCACAAATTCCATCAAATTTCATCCGCCCATCTCCTCCCGTTTTTCTGGAATTCATCTTACAGTGAAATTCAAAATTTGAAAATATGGAAAAATTGAAAAATTCGTATAAAGACGCAACACCTTTAAGCTTCTGATTATTAATTTTCATAAAGGTCCACTTTGTCCACAAATTCCATCAAATTTCATCCGCCCATCTCCTCCCGTTTTCCTGGAATTCGGGAAAATATTCCAGAAAAATTGTAAATTTAAAACATTAAAAAAAACATGAAAAGTCCTATTATATACCTAAAGTAATGAAAGTTTTTGATAAGTGGGATGTGTGTTAAGCTGTATATTTTTTTCCAGTCCATTTGATCCATAAATGTAGGTATAATTCCAATTTGAAAACATATATCACAATTCTATATGGTTAACAGTGCTATGTTAGAGCTTTAACAGAGCTCTGTTATGCAATAAATTTCGAAATTTAACTTCACACACATCAGTTTACTGAACAAGAACTGAACAAGATGAACTAAAACTGAACTAGAACGGAACTAGAACTGAACTAGAACTGAACTAGAACTGAACTAGAACTGAACTAGAACTGAACTAGAACTGAAGGAAAACTGAACTAGAACTGACTGGAACGTCATCAAAACAACTATGGCAAAAATTCGTTCAAAACAAAAAACTTTATACATTTCCTGCAGAATAGATTAAGATTTTTAAATGTAAACAAATTATAATAATAAATGAATTGAATTAAAAAAAAAATGAACTAGAACTGAACTAAAACTGAATTTGAACTGAACTAGAACTGAACTAGAGCTGATCTAGAACTGAACTAGAACTGAACTTGAACTAAACTAGAACGGAACTAAAACTGTGCTAGACCAAAATCAAATCTAACATTTTGATCAAGAAAGTCGATTTAGCAGATTCTCAAAATATATTAAATGGCCCCAATTTGAGAAGGGTTAGTTCAACGCAAATAACCCTTTCAGTCGTAAAGTTGTTCTGGTACAGGTGTGTGTCTACTAAATTGTATAATGTGCTGATTTGTTAATTTTTGTATGTGCGTATAGGTGTTTTAGAATGTGTATATCTGAGGGTGTGTATGCGTATAAAAGTCAAATGTTGACTAATTAATTTTCCACCGTTTATTTTGGTCGTTGTGTTGTTTTTTCGCCTCCATGTGTGTCCCCCCCAACAACATGAACGGATATGTCTGTATTTGTACTTTTGTTTTGCATGTGTTTTATTTCCAAGTCACTGAGCGTTTTCGATTTTTTGCGTTAGCAATTTTACTTAATACAGAAGAGTTGGTGTTGTTTTTGTTAAGCTCAAAATAACTTCTTTAAGTTTAGCAAACATTATAAATTAAAAAGTAACAATCACACATAAAGTTTGTGTACAACAAGGTTAATATGAATTAACAGAAAGGGGAGCAAGAGAATTTGTCTTTTACTTCAAAAGGACTAAGACAGCGTGGCGTTTGTTTTATGCAAAATCAGGGAACGAAAATAAAGCAAGATTTTTAAAAATAAAATTCAGTTTGACTAAATATTTATACTAAAACGAGCAAATTACAAATGTCGGCTTCAATTTATATAAAAATTTGGAAAAAAAAAGTCGGTTAAAAATTACAAGTTTTAAAAAATCGCTAAAACTGTATAAATTTTTGGCGAAAAATTAAGATAAAAAGCGTTTTTTTTTATGTTCAAAATACGAGACAGTCACCAATTTTCCAGAGAAAAGCACCAAAATCACCAACTCTTTTATCTTATTTTTTTACGGTCCCTGCTTATATGTATGTATGTCAGGTGTCTATTTTACCTGAGCCAGACATTAATTTCAATCAATGTTGTGTTTAACCAAAACAAAAAAAAAACACAAACACCCTCATGCGCGATTTCGCTTAAATATTACATGGCTTTTAATGGCCACAAACATTATAAATAGTTAAGAGCCTTAAAATAGGCAACGTATTTTGGTGTTGATTAAAGGAGAAAAGCGATTCCTGAAGTGACAAATTTGTATATAAAAGCTTAAAGCTCTTAATACGACGAAAAATTAGCTGTATATAAACTTTACTACAAGCATTCATGATGGTGATTTATGAAAATCCTTAGTATCTCCGTCAGATTCTCCTTAATTACTTAGACACATTAAGATACTTTTAGGAGTCGTATTAAAAAATAAAATTAAGTGTTATATATTTTAATTTTTGAAGAACAAAAATTGTTATACATTTTTTTATTTGTGACGAAAACTTTGCAGCAGGCCTTTCCCTGATTAGATTTTTTGATTAACGGACGACCACTTAAGATCCTATCTTAATTTAACTGTTTAACAAAAGACCTAATTTTCCTATTTAATTAAATAATACAAAAAATTATCAATTTTCCATTTCCTTATGTCCTCGTTTTTGTATTTTGTCTCTGTTTCCCTGCTTCATTTAGTGCTCCAATACTTTTAGATGGCACAGATCCACATTTATCTTGTTGGGTTTCCTTTATTACTTTATTTTTCATTTAGATTTTAATGTCCATTTACCGAAAAAAGGAGGTAATACAAATACTCGTTAGCTATACTGGTCATTTAAACTCGATCTTTCTTTCAGCAGACACCACCCACACATAAAAAGATTTAAAATACACAGAACTTCACACCATTTTAAAAGGAAATGGTAATACTTTGGCGTTAACAAATCAACAGCAATTATTTATTCGTCATATGCCACAAGGGCCATTCGTACTTGATAATGGTCATTCACTGGGTGAATGAGACAATGACAAAGAGACAGAGCAGCTGACAGACAGACAAATAGAATGACAGAAAATTAACAGAGAAATACGTTGAAATTGGAATGTGTATTTATCAAATAGAAATAGAGGCACTTAACTTTAATAAAGTAACATAAAAAGGAAAAATTGTAGGTCCAGCTAGTGTTTTTATCAATTAACTTCTTTAAGGGATTATTGGTTAATAAAAAAGTAGTTTAATCACTTCACAGATTTTTTGTTATTTATGAATGGCCAGGAGAGCAAAATCTCACCTGAAACATCCAGAAGTTTAAAAACCCTTATATATAATGCAATTATTTAAACATCTAATTCACTGCTTTAAACTGTTAACTAGACTGACCCTTTGTTATCTTAAGATGACCTATTAAGATTCTTCAGATATCAAGATATTAATTGGGATGCTGATATCGGTCATTAAGGGTCACTGGTTGATAGAAACCCATGATACTAGGATGGGTGTAGGTTATATTGACTGCTGTAGAAGTTTCCATAATAAGGAGGAAACGGTGTATCCCATTCTCTGCCAATATCGCGGTCTCGGGGAATCTAAAAAACGTTTAACTTACATCATCATGTTAATAAAAGAAGACTATCAAATTTTTTTTATTATTTGTGAATAAATTTGCTACTTAGCCAACCAATAAAATAATTATTTCTGAGACATTTTGTGCTCTGGAGTATTTTTTTGTTGGAATAAATTAACAAATCGCTCTAAAATACTAAGCGATCCAAAAAGTATCAATAAAATTTTTAAGTAGATTTTCGCTTAAAAAATTTTGCACACTGAGAGAAGAAATACGGCCCAAAAAGTTGCGTATTTTTATACCAGATTTTACCTTTAAAAATATTGCGTATATTTAGGAGGAAATATTTACCAAAATCTTTGCAAAAGGTGTTGTATGGTTTCAGGATAATGCTTTAAGTATATTTAAAACATATTCCATATATTGAGCTAAAAATATAAGCAATTGCTTAAACGCTGTTATTTTTCGGATGATGTTTAAAATTTAAATAAGTTTAATAATAAATATAGCAAATGCTTTGATTAAAAAAAGAGATGTAATATTAAATGATTTAAGGAGGAAAAAGAAACACTTATCTAATTTACATACTTTTAGGCAAACACAGAATAGAATAAAAAGTTGTGTGTTCCTAAAGATCCTCCAAAGATGTTTAAGCACTATTTGTGTGGCATACTTTAAGATGTGAGACATAAAACAGATTTAACAGATGCATACTTTTAGGCAGTGATAAAGATATTCGCTCAATAATATTGGATTCACCTTACTGTTGGGAATAGTATAAAGGAATTTTTGTAAAAAGTATTGAAAAATAACACACAAAAAATTAAGCCTGGGTATTTATATCTAAAACACTTCTTATCACTTCTCCCTTTACAGACATACTTAGACAGTCCATAAGAAAAAAAAAACATCAAATGAAAAATCAGTGTTATTTTACAATTTGCACAATTTCATTTCATTTCGCCGTTTCGTAAAAGCTATGATCCTTTTTTTACGATTTTTTGCGTTTTAGCCAGTCAGTCAGCCACACAGCCAGGGTCTATCTGTTTGTCCATCAGACACTAATACACTCTTACGCCAATGCAAAAACGACAAAAACACACATTCGCACTTAGTCACACAGTACATTTCAGTCTCTCAAAGCTTTTGAAGTTGATGAAGTTGCTGTCACCTCGGTGATAAGTTTAGTTCATTGATTTTTCACACTTAAATGAAATGGAGTGCATATAATTAAATAAGTTTGTTTTTTCGTTTTTTTTAATAACCAAAACGATTAAAAAGCTAACAATTCGAAAACAAAACTAAAACTGAAAAAAATTTATTTAAAACTTAAAAGAAAATAAATTTTCTTTTCTTTACCAAATATTTTTTAATTTCAATTATGTAAGTGTCTCTTAAGGTGTTTAAGACTTAACATTTTGTAGTTTTTGATTTTTTTAAGTTGACATTTGCTTTTTTAATATTCTGTTAAAATTGGGGTACCAACACCCATGTACACTCGACATTTTCTAATTCACAAATCCACACACAATTGCTGCAGTAATGTGGCTTTTAGGCCCTTTGGCTGTTGCCTTCATTGCTGTTGCCATTCCATTTGGGACATATAAAATGTTGCTGTCAATTGGCTGTTAAAAGTGTTTGTGTGTGTATATTAGACTGTCCCAAGCTTGTATGGGGATTTTTTTTTTTTCGAATTCAGATATGAGTACCCTCCAAATTTTTTCCTTTTGATCCGAATAACCGAAATATGAAATATTATTGTGATCGGATAACGTTTACCAGTGTCGACTTGAAGTCAAAGTTTGAGATAAAGGCCAGTGTGAAAGCCATAGAATAATCTTGGAATTTAAAACCATCTTTTAATTTTTCTTGTGTAATTCACATTTATTTATTAAAAATATGCTAATATTCAGTGTTTTCTGAATCCTCTAACCACGCCCACTACAACTGGTACTGTACTGTTGCCCTGCCACAAGTCCTAAGTTCCTGCCTAAGACCATCTGGACATGGTAAGTGATAAAATGTAGACAAAAAAATATATATATATATTAATTTTAAAGATTTACAGCCGTATTCATAAAAATTTATTAATGGTTAATTAACCAAATATAAGGCAAAAGTACTAAAGTTGAATTCATAAACGAAAAATAGTCTATTAAACCTTTAATAAACTATTCATAAAGTAAGAAAATTTATTGTTCGATTTACCCTTCTTTAAACCAAAAATAAAATGAAATTTTGATAAGTGTCTGCATTTTATGATATTATTTTTGTGAAATATGTTCAAAAATAATGAAAAAATGTTTTATTTATTAATATGGACATGTTAAGTACATGTAACAAAATTTTTTTTTTATTTTAGACAACCAATTTAAAGTTATATGGGTAATTATTTAAAACATTTTTATATGATTTAAAAGAATATGTTTAGGGGCAAATGCAGATATTATCATTAATAACTTATTAAATTACTGCAACTAGTTGTTTTTTTTTTGTTTAAACTAACAAATTATTGTTCAAAAATATTAAAAAATATAGAATAAACAAATCATAATAATAGTGATGTTAATAAAAAGTAAACAAACTTTTTATTCGAATATTTTCTTATCGTATATTTTAAAAGGTTCAAACAAAAGTGTTTATGATACCTTTCGGCAAGATTTTTTTCAGAAACTAAAATAAAATGTAGTTTTATTTGATAAGAATAATTTTTAAGTTCTACAATTAAAATTTCAAAAGATTTTGTTATCCGTGCTTAATTCCCAGTTTTTATTATTGATAAAAACAGTTGAAATTTATTGTTGATGGGATAAGCTATTCCTACAATAAAAAAAAACTATAAAAAACAATTTAATATAGAATATCATGTAAACCGAATAGAAGTTGCATGCATCACTAGCAATAAAATGGCAGCAAAATATAAAGAAAGTTGCCATACTTAAACAAAAAATCTCCACAAACTGTTAATAGTAATAGAACTGTTAATGTACGTTTATGAATACAAATTTTTATAGAAGTTTTGTTAGACAAAAAGCATTTGATAGTTACTACATGCTATAAACATAAAATAAGAACTTTTTATGAATATGGCTGTAAGATTTTATTATCTTTATTCATTTAATTTTCTTTTTAAAGTTTGTTTATTACAGTCCGGATACATCTGTCTGTGTTCTTGTACACAACGTAGTAAATATTGCTTTTGCTCCTCTTCAGCTGTAATTAAGCCATGAAAATCCTTTACTAACTTAACCGCTCTTTCAGCAGTATCATTAACCGCTCTCAGTGCATTAACTTTCTCTTTACTTTGTTTAAATGATGCATTAGTTTGCCACGTAGTGGGACATTCGCTTAGAAAACTGTCGTCGATTTTAAGCCGATTAAATAAGGATTTGCTTTTAAATGAAATAAAGTCATCTATATTTTTGTCTAAAAATACAAAGGGAAAACTGTTATCAATTGTATATTGAAGTATTTATTGAAAGAAATTAAATCTATTATTAGTATATGCAAGAGTAACCGTAAAGTGAGCCGCAAAGTTCTTCTTTCGATGGGATGTAGCGTTTACCTGTTGCTAACGGAATTTCATTTCTTAAGTTAGCCACCATTTTCGCTTTAATTTTTTGATCTACTTCATCGTCAAATAGGGACAACATACATACTTCATCTGTCAAGTACCATAAATACTGGCAAAACTTTTGCAACGTTGCTTTTGAAAGAACAAGAACACAGACAGATGTATCCGGACTGTAATAAACAAACTTTAAAAAGAAAATTTAATGAATAAAGATAATAAAATCTAAAACTTTAAAATTAATATATTTTTTTTTGTCTACATTATATCACTTACCATGTCCAGATGGTCTTAGGCAGGAACTTAGGACTTGTGGCAGGGCAACAGTACAGTACCAGCATGGGGGGGGGGGGGTTGTAGTGGGCGTGGTTAGAGGATTCAGAAAACACTGAATATTAGCATATTTTTAATAAATAAATGTGAATTACACAAGTAAAATTAAAAGATGGTTTTAAATTCCAAGATTATTCTATGGCTTTCACACTGGCCTTTATCTCAAACTTTGACTTCAAGTCGACACTGGTAAACGTTATCCGATCACAATAATATTTCATATTTCGGTTATTCGGATCAAAAGGAAAAAATTTGGAGGGTACTCATATCTGAATTCGAAAAAAAAATTTCCTGGGACAGTCTAGTGTATATACATGTGTGGCATAAACAAGTTAATGCAGGTGCATGCATGCTCCAAGTGAAAGGCAATGTTGTGGCAAATTACCTGCCAACTTGATTTGAGTTGTATACATTTAATATCAGCTAAACAAAAATGCGTTTTTCTACATTCTTTAGAAATTTTAAGTGCTAACAGGAGAAATTGGCACGACAAAGTGAAATACTTTTCTAAACAATTTAGTTGACAACACTCACAATGGAAAAATTAAATCCAGAAATCTTAAGAGTTAAATGAACTCTTTTTGGACACGAGTACATGTATAACCAATTATTTATGGTATGAAAATAGCTACATATTTTTGAGAATTTTTAAATAATAAATTTTTTTATAAAAAAAAATTTGATTAATTAAGGTTAGAAACCAAAAAATAATTTTGTTTATTTAGCATTTCATACTTTAAGGAGCTACTATTTAATTTAAAAGTTGCAAATTTTTTTTAATTAGCTTCCTTTTAGGTAACAACCCTCATCATCTTAAAAAAGTTTTTAATGTTAAATTGTTTTTCATTTGCAAAATTTGTCTTATAATATTTTAAAAGTGATTTTTAGAAAATAAGTTCAAAAATTTTGCAATAACAAGTTTACAAAAAGCTTTAAAATTGCATATTTTTAGGAAAAAAATTCTTTGTACAAATAAAGTATATTTCTATGAAATGTTGCATACTATTAGGAAACACTTATTAAAACAAGAAGTGGAAATTTTTCAAAATAGCTTAATTTTAGGTGAAGGATTTTAAAGAAAATTTAAATAAAACTTTTAAGATTTTCTTAAGATGCAGAAATCTCACTTAAAGATTGCGTTTAGGAACAGAGATTTAGGCAAGTAAATTACAAATTTGGGAGTTTTAAATTTCAGAGTTGTTGCAAGAACATTTTAATACAAGTTTATGAGAACTGTAAATTAATCAGGGTAGTAGACTTAGCTGTTGCCAAGATTTTGTTAATAAATCCCTAAACTTAATAACAATATGCATATCAATATCGCAATTAACTGACGTAATGATTCATTATCGTACAGTCCTAAGCTCATTAACTTAGGAGTTGAAGTTTGGAGCGGAGGTTGGTCTCTGGCCAAATCGATTCACTAAGGCGTGATTTTTGGAAATTCTAAAGTTAAGGGCGTAAAAAGATTAAAAAGGAGACACATACAAATTTTGTACTAATCGTTGGTCATTGAAGGGAGTAAACAGGTAAAACCTGTATTCTGGAGCTTTTTGTCACCAAGATATATTCTTTTAAACCAATAAACATAAATAAAGATTATACCAAATTCGTAAATTATTTTATTATAATTAAATTATACCAATATTAAATTGGTACTTTTTCGAAATTCAAAACGTTAAGGGGCGGAAATCGTACCTCGTTTGGTACTTTTTTATAAATCCATTACTGACATAAACATTTTAAAATACGGGCTTCCAATTCAATATTGAAATTAAACTGCAATGGGGTGAAAAAGTTTCAAAAGTCCAAAAAAAGGGAAATACGGAACCCTTTATTTATTTTTTTTTACTTTTCCGTTCCACATGTGGTACTTATTCTGTTGAACTTAGAAACATAAAATTAAAGGTGCAGGGTCCTGACTAAATGAGAAAGTATAAACGTAAATGTTGGTGCATGCATACTTTTTTAAAACATAAAAACATAATCTTTGGCATATAAAACTGTCCATGAAAGAAAGCTTTTAATTGAACTCCAACCTCGCACGATTTTTTCCATTATTTCCTGTAGGATATCGTAAAGTCACTAGTTTATGCTGAAAACCAGCAACACATTCGAGTTATTCTATGCGTGTTATTTCTGACAATTAGTCAGCAATGTTTTAAAAATAGACCTAAAGTTGGATATCCAGAATGTGCGTTTGCGCGAAATCATTTTCAAACATTTAAGATATGTATTGATCTTAAAAAAAAGACTTTTTTGGATTAATATTAAATTTATTGTGTTATTTTTTAGAATTTAAAGAGAATATATTTTTGTCTCCAAACAGTTTTTCTAAGTTTATAAACTATTGGCCAATATTTGAATAATTTAAATAATTTAAGAATGTAGACAAATATGTTGTAAATATAAATTCCTCAATTAAGTAACTCAAATAAAAGGTAAATACCAAAGTAAGAAGTTGATTACTACGAGGGTTAGTCTATTAAATTTAGGATGTGCTATGTACAGTGGAAAGAAAAATCCATTCACAAGTACCTCTATCAAACCAAAGCGGTGTGAATATATAGAACGGTTAGTAAGGAATTTCTTAAGTCAAGTACATAATGCTTGATTTAAGTACAGATTATTCAGGTGCTCCGTACTTTATATAATCAGAAAACGGGATGGATTTAAGTTAAAGTAAGAAAATTGGTTCTTATGCCAAATTCGTACTTCAAACAATCCGAAATTGAGATTGGTTTTAATCCAAACACTGACCCTACAGAACAAAAGATAGAGAGAGAAATATTGTTATTATTTACTTGCCGTTACACATGTTTATTTCATTTTTGTTGTATTCCGATATTTTTTATAGAAGAACTCTCATTTAAGGCTAGTTTACACGGTAAAACATTGTATTACGACATTATGTAGAATGAGAAAAATCATACCATGTAAAAGGTAAATGTATTGAGTAAGAGAGAATACGAACACAAAATCTGACAAGCGGTCGGTAAATGATTTTTTTCTAAACCATTTTAGAAACTTATGTATTTTCATCACACCAGAGTTGTATTTTAACAGAGTATATTGCAGGTGGTAGCATTTTTATACAATTACAAAAACAACTAAAATCAACTCAGGAACTTTTCATGTTGTTTTTGTAAAAATTGTAAAACTGCAACCATCTGATTTGTTGTCATTATTTTTGATTTTACTTGTACCATCCGTGTAAACATGAAAAATACATACAACAGATTTTTATTTTTTTCTTTTAAAGACGGAGAGAATTTCATAATATTTTGATTCTACAAAGTCGAAATACATTGTATTACCGTGTAAACTGGCCTTTAGCAGCATGCTCGATATGGTTTTTTCGATCATTCTACTTTGAAAATTTGATAACAAACAGTTTTGTTGTTCTTTCTACACTAAATAAGAAAATTGTTTTTTATACATCTGTTGTAGTATTGTTGCTGTTACTACAACAAACTTTTACAAACATACGCATGTGCACACACATTTGTTTTTGAAAGTTATCCCATTTTGGATAACTTTACGAACTTTTCAATGTTATTTGTACTTAAATTTTTAAGTACAACATGTGCTATAAGTAAGTAAGAAAACTTAAATTAAGTACGAGTTTTTTCATAAATATTTAAGTTCGGCTCGTTTTTAAAGAAAGTAAAAAAACTTAAATTTAAAATACTAAAAAAAAATATTCATTTTTCGAACCACCTTCGTTTTTTTCGAAAATTTTTGTCAATTTATTTATGTTCATTTGCAGCAAATTTACTTATTGTCAACGACTTTACATATTTTAAAAGTCTATTTGGCACTGAGCATAACAATTTCATTTTAGTTTTTTTCAATTTACATTTTCTTTCATATTGCTACATTTTATAGAATTTTCCCAGTTAGTTTGTTACCACTTATGGAATTCAAACTGAAATTATATACATTTAACTTCACCAAAATATGTTGAGAATGTTTACTCTTTTCCACTTGCAACTTCTAGTTTATGTTTCCAAACTCTATAAACCAAAGAGAAATTACTTGAAAAGTAGCTAAAAGACATTTTATTTTAATTTATTTTGGACAAAAGCCAATACGAAACCCAGAGTAAAACTATTAAAATCAACTACTTTGTATGTGATTTTTTTTTTTGGGGACATAAAATTTAATATAATGACATACGAACATGTGTGTTTTATCGAGATTGTTTGGAAGTCATAAGGTAGGTTGTGAGCCAACAATTGTTGCTGATTTGTTAAATTATATGATAAGGGATAATAAGAAAAAAATAATAATATTTTAATAAAAAAAAATACTGCCTCAATAAGTTTAATGCACAAGCTATTAAATTAATTTGTATGTGAACTGTTACCTAAAATTAATATAAGTTATTGGGCTGTTTAGATTAGATGGCTTGAGCAATACGCAAATATTAGAACAGATTGTAATTAAATTGTAGCCACGACAGAAAACTCTAAAAAGAAGCGCTCAAAGTTATCTGAGAAGATCGTTGATCCAAAGCTGATCTGTCAAGAATTCGGTTGACTTAAGCCGATATGGAACGAGTCATAGATGATAAGACAAACGAGGCTTAAACTATTTGATACAATTGTAAAATCTATATACTGTATGCGTGTGAGAACAATTTAAATCGGCAGCTTTAGTCAGAAGTTTATCGAACATCAACCACATATGAAATTCGGAAGCATAAATAGAACTGGATCGGCCATATTGTATATAAACAGTTGAATAATATTGCAAATCAAGCTTAAAATTGAAATTTTGATGGCAGCCGACGAAGAAAAAGGGCCCATAAGCCAATTAAAATCTACCCATCTAAATGTATTTAATATTAAAGTTAAAAAGTTAATGTTTCGGATTAGAAGAACACTTCAAAAAGTTAAGAGACCAAATTGTGGCATTCGATAGCGGTCCAAATTCCCATTAAAACTGTATTGAAATTTCGTTCGATATCGAATGTCATAATTTGGCGAAGGGTAAAAAGATTTATGGTAAAAACCTAGAGGTAGTCTTACCTTTTTGGCTATATCTCAGTCACTTGTGGACAGGTTTGGTTGAATTTCCATAGCGAAATTTTCCTGACTACATATATGCAATTTAAATATATATAACAAACGGTGGCACGTCATAACGTCCAGTGTCATAACGTCCACGGACACTGTGACACTTTTGTAAGTGTCATAATGTCCGTGGGCATTATGACACTTTGCAAATGGACATTATGACACTTACCAAAGTGCCATAAGGTCCGTAATTACTAAAGAGGTTAAATACAAAAAAATATCTACATACACGCTGAGAAAAACATGTTTTATTATGGTCACAACCAACAAAACTATTTTTAAAGAAACTAACTTAACTAATTTGCGAAGTGTCATAACGTCCGTGGATGTTATGTCACTTTTCTGATGGACACTATGACACTGGACGTTATGACATGCCACCTAACAAACTATTCTCCATCATAATGGGGTCTTCGGTAAAAAAAAAATTCAACCAAGACAGCGGACACTTAAAAGGGTCTAAGATCAATATTTAAGAAATTAAATATTGACGGCCAAACTGATGAACTTGTGGTGAAGGCTATAATTATATTGAAATGATTTCTTCCAGTCAAAAACTACAATTAAAATTTCATTCCTTTTTACCGCTTAAGTACCTTTAAGAAAAAGTTCAAATTTAATTTTAGTAAAATTAAAATGCATATGTCCCCTGATACTAAAACAAACTTCATATGGATAACATTTTCTTTCTAAATACACATGAAATTATCAATAGAACTCATATGTATTGTTGCTCAAAAATACCAAATAAATATTTGTTTTCTAACCAAAAAAAAAAAAAACGAAAAAATAGAAAAACGTATAAAATAAATCAATATTTGGTTTCAGAATTGTATTTTTCATTTGTAGCTTTGTTACTCATGCATAATAAAAACAAATTCTATTGCATACAAATAGGGTTTGTATAACTAAAAATAAAAAACAAAAGGAAAAAGTCCAGAGGTACATCACATGAAAAACTAAACATTTTCCCCCTTTTTTTATTTCTAAATAAAAATCCCAACCAAATAAAGTGCACAAATCCTTTTTCCTACGAATTATTTTGTTATTGTTAGTAGATTGTTTGTTTGCATTAACACACCAACAAACATGTAAATGCGACAAAATTCTATTGCTTACAAACACGTTTCTATCAGCATCAACATAAACCAGCCAGCATCAGCAACATCAGTCACCCACCAGCCAGCATCAACATCTTTCTGTCGCTCTATTAGCCAAAAAGCACAACAACACACATGCAGTTGTAGTTTTTGTTCTCAGCATTTTTAAGCTTTAGGCTTAGAGATTAGTGCTTTTAATCCACTGGGTGTTGAAAAACCCCAAAAACCAGGCTGCAATTGCCTGATAGTTGGACATCATAGTGAAGTGTTTTTTTTTTTTTGCTTTCTAGCAATTTTTGTTTGTTTGATAGACATGAATTTATGCTAAATAACAACAGCAGCAATTTGGCTAGCAAAATGTGAGAAACAAAATTCATATTTTTTTTCTATAAAAACAAGTTTGGAGAATTCAAAGTAGAAAATTCCAAATGGCTTTTGTTTTACATAAATGAAAAATAAATATTTAAAAAAAAAAAAAAAAATAAGAAAAAATAGAACAAAATCCTTAATAAAATACATCTAAATATTAATGCATTTGGGGCTATTGAGCCAAAGATAAAAGAAATTTATTTAAAGTTTAAATAAAAATCATTGTAATATTTTTGATGGACAACAGGATTTTTTTTTATTCTTTTTTAAAGATTTTAGGTAAATTAATTTTTTTTTTACTTAAATGTGCATACAAATATATTTATTGCTAAAACTAACAACTTTAGACTGACTACAACAGATCTTCAATTGAATATATATCTTGACTATTTTAGATCTTCGATTAAGGCTTAAGACTTGCAGCTAAAGACTGATTTGCAAAAGATTGACAATTTAAGTTAAAAACTAACAGCTAAATCTTAAATGTGATTTTGGGAAACCAACGATTCAAACTTTATGCTGACTATTGAAGATAGTCAAAAAAATCTTAAAATTGACTTTTAGAAATTTACAATTATAGCAAAAAGTTACCCTCAATTAAGGCCGTAGACTATTGAAGACAATCAAAAAAATCTTAAAATAGACTTTTAGAAACCCACAATTAAAGCTGAAGACTGGCTTTAAAAAAGCTCCATGTTAAAGCTTGAGTCTTGGAACTGGAAAACTACAGTTGAAACAAATGATTAACTACTGTATGCTTTTGATTGGAGGACTGCCTACAATTTAATCTTAAGACTGTCTAGTAAAATCTTCAAATTAAAGCTTAAAATCTGAAATTAAAGCCAAAGACTGTTTAATAGCAAACTAAAGCTAAAGACTGACTTTTAGAAAACATGTCAAACTAAAGCTTAAGACTTGCTGCGAAAAGGCTTCGATTGAAGTTTCGAACCTACTTCTGGAGACCCACATAAAGAAAGACAACAAAAGGATTCCTACTACAGCTAAAGACTGACTACTTCAAACTTATTACTGAAGCTTCATATAGACAACTAGAGACTTTCGTTTAAGGCTTAGGTTTCGCAAGTAGAAGTCTTCTTCTTCTTAATTTCGTCATACAAATGTTAGCTTCGCGCAACTTAAAAGCATAAATGTGTTCAACGTTAAGGCTAATTTTTGGCTTATCGGGTTTGCTAATATTATCCGTACATGGAAGATAACCAATGCGCAACAGACCTCCAGGCGCCATTCAGAAAAATTCATATACTTAGACACGTTATCATCAATGAAGTTCATTACTGCGCTATGATCAATCATTATTCTTGGAAAATATGAATGACTAATCCTGGTGAGATGTGGTTTAAACAGGATGACGCTATGTAATAGACGGAAACTCCAATCATCAACTTATGGAAATCAAAATTTTGCGAAAAGTTTATTTCGAGAAATGTACCTAAAAATTGGCCTCCAAGGTCGTGCGATTTTAAACCTCTTGATTATTTGCTGTGGGGCTATGTGAAGTCACTGGCTTATGCTAAAAAACCAGCAACAATTGAAACCCTGAAAGTCAGTATGGTTTGTAGATTTCGTGGCATATGGCCACCAATGCTCGTAGGGCCTCCAATTGCATGTCCAGCAAACATGCATTTCAGTCGCGGTGTTTATATGACCGACCTCATTTTTGAACGTTATTGCAATATTTTTGATTAAAATTTTAAATTTTTTGCGTTATTTTGTACAATTTCAGTTTCTAACGGACTTAAAAAAGCCCGTTATGATTCTCAAAATTCTTTTATTATTGCAACATTTTAATACAAATTTTTATTTTATTTCTAGTGTTCAAGTTAAATTTTGATCTTTGGTGTATTCAAAGACTTATTGTAGAATTTTGTGAAAAAAATTTTTTGAAACATTGTAACTTATGTTCCCCTATTAAAGGGTACTTTTTAACCTCTCGACGTTTATTTGCAATATGATGATAAACTTATATCTGAAGCAATCGTTTGAACATTGTTATTTAAAATAAGTTAAATTTTGCAAAATGTATTGGGACCATATTAAATGTTAGACATACATTTGAATTAGACTGTTTTACAGCATAAGAAGCATAGTTTTGAAATGTTTTTCGCTTTTTTCTTGCAAGTTAAAAAACGTTGTCTTAAAATTTTCCCTATTAGTTTCCAGTTATTTACCCCAACTTCATTAATGAAAAGTATACTCTTCTATTAAATCTTCCGTTTTGCTTATTACCGCATTACCTTTAAGTTTCTCTATTTATCTTTTATTCTTTAAATATGTTTTTCGGTTTTCTTTTGCTTCAGCAACCTTATTTACTCTTCTAACTTTTCTTATTAAAATCCTTGTTTTCTAAATTCAAACTTACAAGCCACTTTTACTTAATCATAAAACTAACCTAATTTCTGTCTAAACATCAACAACAAGAACAACAACAACAGAAGAAAGAAAATAAAAACATTCTTTTACCACTAATTTCCTAAAATTTTAACATAAATGTTCAGTTTGGTACAAGAGTTTATGAGTGAGTTAGAATATATGAGTGTGTATCTCTGTGTGTGTGTGAGTCATTTTAATGAGAATATTTTGGTAACAATATTTCCTGTAGCCACCCAGCCACCTTAAACTATTTAATGCTCATTTGCTTGTTATTTAAATAGTCGTAGTCGTAGCTGTAGATGTAGTGGTGGTACGATGAGTGTAGTTGCCAAAAAGTTTTAAATAGTTTTCTTTAACTTTTTGACTTGCAACGAGTTGTTAGTGCAAATACCAAGACCCATTCAGACGTGTTGGTGTTTTAAATAAAACATGTATGTGTTTTAAAGTTAAGTCTCGTACTATTTAAAGAAATTTTGTTGGTCAAAAAAAATAAAAAAACAAAAAATAATAGTTAAAAGTTACATAAACTAAATGAAAATTAGTAGTATTTGAAATAATTTGCTACAATTGCATATGCATGAACGTGTTTGTGAGAGAGTCTGGAAAGCAAAAACTGTGATGTTTATTTATTTAAATTCTTATAATCCTTGTATTGGTGGTGGTGTTTTTTAGAAAAATTTTTATTTATTTTTCTTAACTTTATTATGAATATGAGTTTGTTTTAACTCCTTAATATTTGTTGTTTGTTCTCTTTGAAATGTTGTCATAAATATTAAAAGTTTTTCCTATTGGACAAAATATTTGCACTATATTAAGCAACTAAGGTATTTGAGTTCTTTAATTGTTGATGACAATAAATACCTAAGACTAGATCTAAAATAGGTCTGTATAAAGTACTTTATTAGGACTATAAAGTCCAAGGGTTTGACATAAATCGCAAATATGTTAACAAAATATAAAACTATATAAAGGTCTATGATTTGGGCTATGTAAAAACTATCCTGCAGTACGGATAAGAAGCTCTGCATTGATCAATTAATTCCATAATTATAACTAAATTTGAGCTTTATAAAGACCTATGATTGAATCTTAATTGCCACTACCTACAGAATTATGATTAACACTAGAAACTGAAAAGAATAATGAAAATCGACAGATCGTGAAATACGGTTAAGCATAATTTGACGAAATTAGCAAGGGTGAATGCCTAACTACAGAACCAAATATACAAATGATAATAGGTAAATTTAGATTACATGCAAATATACGATAAGAACAAATTTTAAACTATATAAAATCAACGATTAAAGGTAAAGTAGGACTATAAAAAAAGCCTTCACAAATTTGTTGAATACACCCAAGGAAAAACATTTTTTAATATGGTCACCTCCAACAAAACTATTTTTATAGAAAAATTTTAACAATTTTATGATCAATTATTGTCACAGGCTAGCATATTATGATAAAGTTAGTTCTCCACCAAGGAGCCACAACCATATTATGGTTGCCTACGAACATGTTATGATCACTAATAACAAATATATGTTTAACACTTATAATAGCATAGTAGTTTTTCTACCATAGCACGTTGCCTTTGGAAAAGAAGAAAATACTATTGTTAATTTAAAACCAAACAATTATTTGTTGTAAACAAATTATTATTATATTAAGCCATACCATGGCTAGAGACAACCATAATATGATTGTGGTTTCTTGATGGAGGACTTATTTAACAAAAATATAGTTGCCGGGGACAAGAATATGGTTAAATTAACTAATAGCTAAGTAAAGTATAATATGCTTTAAAATGTTCGTTTAAATACTTTTGTTGAAGATGATCATTGTTTGAAAAATTGAAAAATGTTGTTTAACTGCTTGTAGGACTGATTTGGGGTTATATATGTTCTAACGATTAAAGCTAAGTTTGCGGTTTTATAACTCGATCCGCAACGACGGGACTTTGGAAATTCGAGTGTACAGAATGTAATAATTGTGAGTAAACGAAATCTATGACTAGAGGTAAATTGAAACTTTATAAGCCCCTACGATATGGAATCAATTAGAGCTATACAAAATTTTCCTAGGACTAAGGTCTAAAAAATCAGAGCAAGTTAAACTCTCTTTTTGGTTTAAAATGTGTTTAAACCAACAAATCTCTAAATCACCAAACATGTAAATCATCTTTAAAAATTGGGCGTTTAAACTACCAATACAGACCATATGCATTTGATAAGATTTATCGTAGTGCTGCCACATGTTATTTTTTTTAAACATATAATACATGGGACACTGATTTATAGTTGTTGAGTTTAAACTACATATAAATTAAAGTTTAGTTCAACTAAACCAGCGTTTAAACCATCAGTGATTTATAAGCCATAAGAGTTAATTGATCTACATATATAAAATAAAAACGTTACTGACGGATTCTGACTGATTTGTCATCGCACCGCCTAAAGCGCCTGAAGCTAAAAAGCAAAAATTTGGAACGCAGATTGGTCTCTCTCAAACTAGATCCGCAACGACGGGACTTTGGAAATTCGAGTGTACAGAATGAAATAAAAGGGAAAACATGTAAATTCGATAACCTCATTTCTCCTAAACTAAAATAAATACAAAAAAATGTATACTTATCGTTGTTCATTAAAAAATAAATGGAAAGGTGCCTGGTACTTTTTTAAAATTCGGAGTAAACGGGTTAATTTTGGAACTTTTTTGTCAACCCATCTTTCATTTAAACCAATAAACATTGAAATAAAAATTCATAACACATTTTACTTGTGTAAAAAATACAAATATATACAACTGGTACTTTTTCAAAACTCGAATATTTAAGGGGTAAACACCATATATGTTTTTGTTATTTTTTTGTAAAAACATTTTTTTTCATTTATTGACAGATACGTTTTAAATTATGGCCTCCCTCCACAAATTTGACATTTTTAAAATTTCAATAAAAAAGAAAAAAATTACCAAAAAAAAGGGAAATACGGAAACTTTAATTGCTTTATTTAACTTGTCCGTTCTACATGTGGTAATTTTTGATTTTTCTGTAATATAAAACTTAGGAACTGAGCAAATGATAATCTTTAATATGAAAAATGTTTGTACTTTAAAAAAAAACATAGAAACCTAAACTTTGGAATATAAATATGTCCACGAAAGAAAGACGCTAACGAAGTAGCTGGTTAAATGCAAGTACAATATAAGACTCAAATGGGACTACATAAAGAATTAGGACAGGAAAATAAAGTTGCATATTGATGACAACTTAGGACTTTAAACATATCTATAGTTAGGGCTTACATATTACTAATGCTAAATCCGACTGTTTAGGGGCCTACGATTAGATCCAAATTCAGCTTCATTACGAAAGTCGTTTTCGTGTTCGAAGTCGTAAGTCGTTTTAAATATCTATCGATATCATTTAAATTTCACACGTAGATATTTCTTGTATTTATGTCGTGTTCGACAAAAGAAATAACAATTTCTAAAACCGACTCGCTTTCCACCACGATACTCGTTATAAGGCTGATTATGAAATAAGATCTACAATTGAAGAGGAATTTAACTTTATAACATACTCTCTTTTAAATTAAGCTAACTCTGCAGAAGTGTATTTCAAATTCTCCCGCGCCGATTGGAAAATCTTATCATAACTGTTAAAGTGGAAACATTAAAATAAAGTTTAATTTAAAGAACCCTGTTGTTTATATTTTTAATGTTGTTGGCTAAAAGTTTCTTCAATATTTTTTTACAACAGTTTCGAGAGTACTTGATATTGTTGCTATTGCTTTTGCTTTTGTTGTTTTTGCATTTTCATAACAACTTTTCATTTTAACTGCTTAAGTTGGCGTAATAACTCTTATTGTTGTATTATTCCCGCCAAACTCCAGCGAACCAACAAGAGCAACATAAAATAAAAACTTGCAAACTGATAAAGTTATGAAGGGTAAGAAAATACAAAAGAAATTTATATCAAGAAGCTTACGGCAAAAAGTTGGTATATGGAGGGGTGTTATTTAAAATATTTTAATATTTGGCTAGAAGTTTAGTAACAAGTGATCTTGTAAAGTTTTGGAGTTCTTAGTTTAGATTTTTCATAGTCGTAAACGTTTTTAAAGCTCTAAAAATTACTAAATTTTCGTTTCACCTTTCTTAAAGTTTTTACCATGTTTATGTACTTTTGTTTTTGTTAATCCCTTTGGTCTTTTATGATCTTAAGAAATAAACGTTAAAGTGGCTTGAACTTTATTGCTCCTATTCAGTAACTTTTATTTTCCAACTTCTGTTTCTTTGTATTCCAAAGTGAAAGATTATGTTTGCTATTACTATTTTTGCTTTAGAAAAATACTTGCAATTTTTTTTTTTTTTTTTTTTTTTTTGTAGCAAGTCTTTTGAGTATTGTTGTTACATTTAATGTTTATAAACTCGGTGCTTTGCATGTGCCTTTCTTCCCTTTGTACTAGGAATTGTGTACTCTAAACCATTATGTTAAAAAAATTCCAAGTCTCACAACAGTTGCTGTTCAGTTGAATAAAAGGAGCAAATATTGCAGGGTAATTGTATGAGGAAGTTTGCTATATAAAGGTAAATAAAACTTTAAATTTTGTTCTAAGGTACCAGCAAGAGTCGTAGGTTTTTAAACTGAATCAGTTAAGCATCAATTATATGTTATTATATCGCCCAGTGCTGCTTAGATCATAGCAGTTTTCTTAGACCCATTAAGATTTCCAAATTAGTGCAGGGGTTTACACGTAGGTAAAATACATTTTTCTGTACAATTTCACAATTTCAGAATTTATTATGGCTAAACATCAGAAAATTGGGTACAATACCGTCATAATATCTGGCATAGTCAGTCAGTATTAGCACAGAGTATACAGAGCTTTCGAAGAAATCAGGCCGATACAATCAACACTAATTTCGTGATCAAAACAAAAATAACAACACACAAACCACGTTAAACAAAAGCATAAGTTCAACAAAGGTTTTGTGTTGTGCAAAAATATCTACCTAGTATTATTGTTTCGTTTTGTATTGTTATCAACTTACCAAAATATTTTTTAAATATGTGGTGGCAAACTTTAAAGTTAATTTTTACAACAGTTTTGTAAAAAAAATCTCAATTAAACACCTAATAAATTTGTCTTAGTTGTGTTGCGGTATAAAAGATGATTCAAAAGAGAAATTGCGAAAGGAAAAGGGAAGAAAAAACACAATCTGCCTTATTATGGTTGTCGTTGTCATCAAAGACTGTGAAATTTGGTGGTGCTCTTGAATCTACTACAAAAACGACACTGTCGTTGACGACAACGACAACTGTAATAAAGCTGAATATCAAACGCCTCGTGTCGTATACACTCTGTGGTATTAATTTCAGACCTTGTCAAGTTAAGATCCATATCACACGGAGAAAATAAAAATCCGCTGTACAAGAAAGGTTGTGAAAGTGACTACACGCAGGAAAAAACATGCTTAAATATTGTTACCTCCAACAATAATATGCTTAAAGGAAACTTTAACCATATTATGTTTAAGTTCAACATATTGTTGTCAACGACAATCATATAATGGTTAAATAAGTCTCCTTTCAGTAAGCCACAACCATATTATGGTCTCCTCTAAACATGTTATGGTTAAATATGACCATAATTTGTTTTTAAATTATGAATAGTATTTTCATCTTTTTCTATGGTTGAAATCCAACCATGTTATTATAAGTGTTAAACATATTTTAGTTATTATTAACGATAATATGATTGGAGGCAACCATAATATGGTTGTGGCTTTTTAATGGAGGACTATTTTTACCATAATATTGTTGTTGTTGAGAACTATATGGTTAAAATTTTCTATTAACATCGTATTGTTGGAGGTGACCATATTTAAACATATTTTTCTCTGGGTGTAAGTGTTGTTTCTTTGTGTTTGTTGTCTTAAGTTGCAAGCAGGGCTGTCAGACATGGCGATTTCTCGCCCAACCTAGCGATTTGGAAACGTGTTAAGCGGCATTAACCGATTTATAAAATAGAAGACGAGTTTATCGTCTATTTCTGAGGAGCCATGATTTTGTTTTCAACATCGTTAAATTCAATACGAAATTTATGAAATTTAAAGATTTTCTTAAACATGAGTATTAGTATTCAAAATATGACGACGCTGGTTGCAAGAAACGAAATTTCGAGGTTTATTAAACAGAAAATAAGACCAAACGTTATTTAAGAGGTAGTAACGTAGCAATAGTTTAAACTGAGACTGTATTTGCATTATTTTAGTAAAATTTAATTTAAGTTTCCTTTGTATCCAAATAAACCAATTTTACGTCAACTTGAACTCATCATCTATTACAATTTTAGTTTCTTAAAAAAAAAAACATGGAATGAAAAATGTCATATAAAACTCCCTTTAAAAAGGTATTATGCGTTAGGATATATGTACAACAACATGTTGTACACAATTTACTTAAAATAATCAGTCATTTGTGCAGATTTCTATTATTTTTTGAATGAAATGCATCAATCCTTGTAAACGTAACGAAGAAGGTTTGGTAAGGAACTTTTATGTTAAAACTTATAAGTAAAAAAAGAAAAGTGAGGACTATGTTCGAATTTTAAGAGCAATTTTGTTTTTTTTTTTAAATTTTGATGACAATTTTTTTTTAAAGTTTTCGTATTAATTTCAAATTCACCCTCGTTTTAATCATTTCATCAGAATGGCATTTTGTTTTGGTTTTTTAGTCTTTCTCTAGATATTAGTTTTGAGAGCAAAACATGGTACCTTTAGCCAACATACAACAACAAGGACATCATTATAAGAAGGAAAAGGACATCACCAAAATGTTCCTTCTGTTGTTCTGACTAATGTGTATTTTTTTTGTTGAAAGTTAATAGAACACAGGCTTAATATACAAAATCATCAAAAAAGAAATAAAGATTTAAATCTAATACTCCCTCACACACTCTTCATTACAAATAAATGTTTCAGTTATGTTGCCTTTTCCACACATGCACAACTGTACAAAGGTGTTCTCAAAGGCTTACTTATTTGGTAATAAAACTCTCTTGTTTCTTTTATTTGTTTGTATATACTTGTAATAATAGAAAGTAATTCATTTCGTTTCATTTGTCATACATTTAAAGTACTCATGTGTGAACGTTTTTCTAAATGGTTGCCTGTGTTTTTTTTAAAAGAATAAATGTTACGTGTCTGTGTGTTTGTGTTCACAAATAACGTGTCTTTATGTTTTAGGAAAATAATGATTGCATTGACATCGAACTAAAAGATTTAAATTTTTTTTCTCTAACTTCAACTAAAATGTCGTAACAAATATCCAAAACGTAAATCTTGAAAAAATCTGTTGTTGCACCTGTTTTATATTGGGGGTACAAAACGTATTTTCCGCTAAAAATCAAAAGTTTAAGATTTTCTGCGAATGACAAGTTTAGCATAACAAGCTTAAAATCAAAACAGAGACTAAACTGAACAGACAACGTTATGGAGTATAAAAAAGACTAACCGTAAAACTAAACTAAAGATCAATTTTATAAAAACTACCTAAGAGATAAGACTCGAGAAAATACTAAAGCAAAGGCTACAAACAAGACTAGAGACTAAAATAGACACTATGGTACAGAACATACTAGAGATTAGACTAGAGAATTGACTATAAACTTGTCTAGAGACAAAATCAAAGACTAGACTAGCGGCTAGACTAGAGATTAGACTCATGGCTAGACTAGAGTGCAGACAATAGACTAGACGAAAAACTAGACTATAAACTAAGCTGTAGAGTAGATTGGAGATGACACTAGAATCTCGAATAAGACTAGAGACTAGACTACAGAATATAGTAGAGACTTAAATATTCACTAAAGTAGAGAACATTCTAGAGATTCGACTATAGAATAGACAAGATACTTATTAAGAGACTAGACCAAAATTTTCTAGTGACTTGACTAGATGGACACTTGACTGATGAATAGACTAGAGGCTAGTCAAGAGAAAATACTATAGTATATACTGAAACTGAGTTGTATAGAATACTAGACAAGAGACTAAAGAACAGACTAGAGACTAAAGAAAGACTAGACTTGAAACGAATTTTAATCCATAGCTAGAGTTTTGATAGTATAGATTTAAACTAAGACTAAGGAATATATTACTAAATAGAGTGGAAATTATACTACTCTTATGTAGTCTAGAGACCACAATAGAAAAAAGGCAAATGACTTAAATCGAAAGTATTTAAACAACTAGAAAAGTTGTGATTATTTTCCATAGCACATACTAACAGCCGAACGGCAAAGACTTTTTTGACTTCTAATTTAAACTCAATTTTGTATTTATTTTTTTTACCTTTCATTTGTCTACTTATTTGTTTTTGTTTATTATAATTCCTTATATTTAGCAAGTTAATCCTTTTTATCTGTTCTGGTTGTTGTGTTGCTTGCTTGCCTAAAATTTCATTCCAAATTGAAATTTCTTTCATTTCGTATTAGAAAATGTTATTATTTTTTTGAATTTTGTTGCAAACGAAGATTTCCGTTTTCCATTTTTTTTTTTTTTTGAAAATTTTCAGTTTGTTTATTAAGATTTTTTTTTCTTATTTGTAAAGAGACAAAAAATTTTGTTATATTTACACATCAATTCCTTAAAACAATGCAACGAGATTGTTTCCATTTTCAGGTGTGTGTGTTGTTTTCGAGGAGATTATTTTCTGCAAAATTTCAAACAAAAAAAGAAAAATAAAAATCCTTTACGAACAAAAATCCAGTAGAGAATTTGCTAAACGAAATATGAAATGAGTTTTTGTCATTATGACAAGTGGAAACTGATTTTGTTGTTAGTATTGTTAAGCAAAAAAAAGGAATATTTCTAATTTAAGTTGATTATAAATTCATAAGGGAAATAATGCATTTTTGTGTTGAAAGTTTACAAAAAGAAAAAAATTTTCTTTCATTCATTAAAAATGTATGGTACTAAAACAATGTAATTAAAAATTTTACATTGTTTTTCTATTACAGGAAGTGAAATTTCTTAGTAAAAATTTGAAACCAAGATGATCTTAACAGTTTACCAAAATATTATATTTTAAGCTATTTAAAACCATATTACTTTTTTAAGATACTCTTAGTTCTCAAACCTGCTCAAACTAATTTTCGTCTTATTTTTAAAGGGTTGGCAAAGGCTGCTATTTCCTGTTACATTTTGTTTTCTTAAAGAAGCTTGAAGGATTTATGTGATAGTTTCCTGTTAAACTCCCTTCATTTCTGATCTCCGTATACAAAATTTACTACTTTTTATGTGGCTGCCAACAAATAAGAATGTCATAGATGTTACTGGAAAATGTAAGAAAATCTTAGAAAATGTTATCAAAAAAATAAATTTTATTGCCTTCGCTCAGCCGAACACACGCACTCCTAAAGACGACTACATGAATGGAAATTTATACAATGAAAATTGTGCGGGAGTGACTGAATTCATGAATGCGGTATCATGATGAGGTTGTACATGAAATTGATTGATTTATTGCTTTTAGTTTATTTTCAGAAAAAAGTGAAAATCTAACATGAAGGTTAGCAAACAAAGGAAAATTAAAAAGCAAAGGGACATAATAAACAAAACTTTTAAGGGAAATGACAAGATTTGTTTGAAAAAAAAATGGCGAAGATGTTGAATATATTAAAGTAATTAAACAAAATCTTTAAACTTATAAACAACCGCATCTGAAAAATAAAATAATAATCTTTAAATTAACAAGAATAATTTAATAACATGGATTTTTAGCAAAATATTAACTTAAAAGAAAACTAAATAATTAAGGAGGAAAACCCCTTAATACCCCGAAAATCTTACAAAATTAATAAAACTCTAAAAATTTTAAAATAAGGAGAAACCCTAATAAAAAAGAAATAAGATTCACTAAAATCTTAAAAACTCAAAATTGCAAATACATAAAATCACCAAAATCTTACAAAAAGTCGTATGATTCGCAAAATCATTAGTTTTCTTAAAAAATGTTTAAAATTTTAAGAAGCAAAATTCTGAAATACAATAATGCTAAAATATCTTTAAAAATGTATAATTCTTTATTGTGTTGAAATCGCGATTTTTATCAATTCAGTTTTCTCAGTAAATTGTAAATAAAATAAAAAGTTGTGCACCGATTACAATGAAATGAAGCTAACTTGATTCGAAGCTTGTTTAGCTAAATGTTTTTAGCCAAAACTGTGATTTTTGTCGCATTTTATTTTTTATGAATTTTTAAAGAACAAAACATTTTTTTTAAACCACTCCTTTTTTAAAACTTTAACCATACCTCTGAAACTACTGGGCAAATAAAAAATCAACAACAAAATAACAAAATATTTATGACTTTGTTTTTGCTTTTAATGTAATTCTTTGGCGTTGCGTTGCGTTTTACATAATTAGGGCCTTAAAATTGCTAAGAAAAAAAATGCTTAAATCATAAAAAAGTGCAGAAACTTCGAACTATACGAATCAACAATATCTTCTTTCATATGTTTAAGAAAATTTGGATTTGATAAAAAAAAACATTATTATCTTTAAAACCGCGAAGACACAAAATTAATACTAATATGAAATAAAACCTCTGGATTTTCACAAAATACGCTAAAGGGAAATCTTTAAAAATTTTGCAAAGAATCTCTAAAAGAACGGAAAAAATAACCGAAATCTAAACGAAACTATTAAAAAGAAAAATCAGTTTAGTTTTTGTTTATGAAAAAAGTCGTCTAAATAAAAAGATATAACAATTAAAAACGAAGTTAGTATAAAAAAGCAGTTTAATTCACCGATCACGGCTAAATTTTAAAAAACCAGAAAATTTGCCAAAACCGCCAATAGAATGAAATCATAAAAATTTAAAATTTCACAAGGAAATAATTGGACTTAACTAAATAAAAATCGGCAAAATATAAAAATCGTAAAAAATTTAAAATTGCGAAAACCAATCTCTAAAAAACTTAAAAACTTAGCCTTAAAAGCACAACCTTAAATAATTCATTAAAATAAAAAATTAGCTTTGCTTTTTTATTTTAAAATCGCTCATTTGGTCGAAAGGTTTAACATTTTTTTGTGGACGATTTTAAATTTTTGGTAACGTGATACTTTTTTATTTTTCTATTTTTATAAAAATACAAAGAGTTTTTGTGGAGTAAACGGAAATTACGGAATTTAAAAAAATACCTGAATATTCCTTTGTTTTTACGAAATATGTAGTTAATTTTTTTATAATTATTTTATAAAAAATAACTAAAACATCATTTGTTTTTACGGAACATGGTGTTGAATTTTTGACGGTAAAAATTATATGAACTTTAAGTTATTTTAAATCACTTTTTTATTAAATTTTACATAAAGAAGAATTTTACTTAATCAACGGACACATAGTTTTATTAATAAATGCCAGAATCAGATGAAAAAAAATTTGCTTGGAATTTTAAATGTTTATTTATTTAAAATTGACTGCACGGAATACTTCCTTTATAACATACAGCCCGTAATAATATTGTCAGTGAAGAGACCATCGTTTAAAAATTGCAGTCAAAGCAGAAAAACTGAAATTTCTTCCACTTCTTCATTTGTCATTGGCCAAAAAAAAAACTATTGGGACAAACAAAATCTTATTAATTAAAAATTTTGTATGTCCAAAAATTACTTTGATAAAATAACAAACCCATTTTGAAGAAAATATTTTTAAATGAAAACAAAAATACATATTTTGAATTTTGTTTTTACATTTCTGTGGCATTTTCACAAAACATCTTAAGTCGAGATAAGATAGCAAAAATGTTTTAAGAAAAACACGGGGAAAAATCTTTTTTATTAAATAATAAAATAAACCAAATTAAAGAAAAATTTCGTTGATAATACCAAATTATAAAAACGTAAACAAAAATGATTTTTGAATAAAAATTGGTATGATTAACAACAATTTTGTCAACTTTTTAAATTTGACTTATAATGTTTTGTCAAAATTCCACAGATTTTAAGAAAATACATTTATATCTACGATATTTTTTTAAATTTACAGCCTGTTCGTCGATTTCGAACGTTAACGTTCGCATAGAAAATTATATTTAAAACAAGAACAAAATTCGAAAATTTGTTATTGTTTTAAATTTAATTTTCTATGCAAACGTTAACGTTCGAAATTGACGAGCAGGCTATTAATTTTTATTTTTTTATTTAATTTTTTTTATAATTTTATTTTTCTTATTTGTACACATGTTTCTTCTTAAACTGACTTTTATTTCATAAATACAAATTAAACGCAGTTTTTTATTACCTCTTTTTTATACATAATTGATTTTTATTTAACTAATAAAAACAAAAACATTTCCATTTCCCTTTTACTTTGATTTTTTTTATTTAATTTTGAACTTTGCTTTTGCATAAAATCTTCCATTTCCCTCTTTGTAAACAAAAACTTGCACTCATACACTCTTTACTTTACAGGAAAGATACTCCACTTTTTGCTTAAGTAACGACGCGACTCTCTTAAATACCACAAGCAGCATTGCAACAGAGACTGCGCTGCATAATAGCTCTGATTTATATGAGAAAAACTTTAACACATTTTTTACCACGAAACACAAAACTTTTTTGATTAATTTTTTTATATAATAATGAAATAACAATTAAATTATATTTATTTATAAAAATTATAAATTTTCTAACACTTTTTTCTATTAATTTAATTAATTTATTAGAGAGCTTGCACTTAAACGTTCACGCACCTTTAAAATTTCTTGAAACTGAAAGGAAGTGGAAAGAAAATCAGACAAAAAGTAGCAAAAAAAAAACTTTTTTGTAATTGAGTATGAAAGAGAGAGAATGAGGCTAGCAGAGTGGTCAACTCGGTGCTTTTTGCACCGATTTTAGTACTTTTTAAATTTTTAGAAGCGAAAAATTCTTTAGTCAGTGCTCGATGCATTTTTATACCCATCATTTTTTTATTTGTTGTTATTCTTTCGCAGTTAGTGAAATAGGCATTAGATGTTTTTTTATAGTTGGTGGTACTAAATCTAATTTTATAACATAACTTCTTAAAGTGTAACTAAAATATTTTAGTACACAATAATAAAATAACATTGCAGATTTTATTTTTTTTGCAATTTTAAAAAAGGGGAGAGTAGGGAGAGTAAAGATTATGCCATTTAAACAACAACGTTAGTATTTCATTAGCATGTTGTTATTGTATTTAATAATCATGTAGTCGTTAGCGCATCACGAATATTTTACGAAACATAAAAGATGATAAAATTGTTTTAATGCAAGAAGTGGTGGGAAGGGGGAATTAAATAATTTTGCAATAACAACGACAACAACAATAAATGATTGATTTTAAGGAATAGGTATGAAGTGTTTTGTTGTTTTAAATCAAGTGGTTTTTTGTTGTAAAAGTGGAATTAAATTAAATTGCCTTTACTTATTACAGGGATGGGTAATACTATTCGATATAGTACAATGTAAGTACATATAATTATTAAAATACATAATTTAAATTGTTTAAGGATTTCATTTCAAAATACTTAATGTTGAATTTAATTGTGTTTATAAGTAACAGACATGTATGTTATTTAATTTTGTATACGATAAGCAATAAAAGATAAAATAATAATAATTAAAAATCCATATTTTGGATAAAAAAAAATCAATTTAGTTTAATGACAATTAACGAAAACATACGAACACATGCACAGAAAAATAGAGTTTCAAATATAAAAACAGAAATCGCATATTTGAGTTTGAAGTCTACAAACTAGTTTAATGAGTCAATAAAAAAAATTATTTTCCAAGATATATTACTTTAGCATAATGATTTAATGATTAACGGCCAATTTAACCAAGTTCAGTAATAATTAACTATCAATTATAACTGTCAAAACATATTGTTAACTGGAAGCTTAAGTAATAGTTAGTTTTAACTGAACTTGGTGTTATTGGTTGTTAATTAAATATATTTTTGCAAATGTAAAAACAATCAATCAAAATATTTGTCAAATTAATAAAATTGTATATATATTTTTGCAATAACTGATAACGGAAATCGTTAAAGTGATACATTTATTTATTTTAAATGTGCACTGATTCTAATATAACTTTTATTAGCATTTTCGTTTCATATTTTATAAGAAAACCCATCTACTTTTATTTTGTTGTATTTTTTTTTTATTTTTTTAAAGAAACATTAATTACAATTCAGTGTTTAATAATAGAAAACCATACCTATAAGTATATGTATGTCCAGAAAATATGGCTTCTCGTCCAAGTCGAAAATTTCTAATTGGAAACATATGTGTAGCTTGGTTTAAGGAAAAATGTATGACTTAACTAAGATTTACTTAAATACAGCTAAAAAAAAATTGTATGTCTATTGTTACTTAAATCTAGTTTTCATTGCTTAGTAGTTTACAAAATACGACGAAAAATTTATAGCATTAGTAAGTTAAAGAAAACTTAATATAAGAATAAGAAACTTTTTATTGATTTGCTTAGCATATCGATACAAATAAAAATTAATTGAATCAGACTAAGTTTTCTTTAATATTTTCTAAAAAATTTTAAAAAAGCCTTAGCAGTGGTTTCTTGATGCAAAAAATTCTAGTCTATTTAAAATAAAGAAAGCCAGATTAATATTTAAATAAATGCAACTTGAATTTAGCTGTAAAATTAAATAAAATTTCAATTGAAGAAAAAAAAATTAAATAAAATATCTAATACGCATACTTTAAGGAAAAATTTGGCATACTACTACATGTTGGCATATTGTACAAGTAATTAATATCACTTTTTTAGGTAATTTGGGTGCAATTTCTAAAAAAATGCAGAGTTTTTTTTAAATATTTTTATTTTGAAACATAAATTTAAAGTATGTGATGATTTACACAAAAGCAAAATGTCTGGCATAATTTAAATTGCACGTTCTGCGCAGAGGTATTATCTTCACTGAACTTTTTGAATAGCTGATGGTTTTTTGACCCAATGTCTGAGAAAACATTTATTTCCTTTTAGAAAGTCGGAAAATGTTTCCTGCAGTGTAGCGAATTTATTTTCGTTGAAAGTATGATCAGAAAACCAGACTTGGCTCCGTGAATCAAGTAACAATTTACAAATAATTGCAATCGATATTCCGGAAGAGATATAAAAAACAAAAGTGCCGAAATAGCTCTAGACTTCCAACGAGAATTACTGAGTGCTGGTATATAATTCGATAAAAACAGCAATTGCGTTTGGTGCGGAAGCTTTTTTGCAATTTCGAAGAAAAAATTATAATGGATCTTCATATTTTGTATGCCCTATTCGACTAGCCATGCCGTTTTTCCTTTTTGCAGAAAATGAAAAAGTTAAATGCCTAATGTATAGTCACTAAAACTTTTAACTTGATTTTGATAAGAAATCGGCATATATTCCAAAATAATCATCAAAAATCGGCAAAATAAAAATTCCTATTTTAATAACTAAAACATATTTTTAATAAGATAAAATAACAAAACCGAATAATTCAGTTTTATGTTATGCTTATAACATGTAAAATAAAAAATAATAATATATATGAATATATATGAGTCCAAAAGTGACTCAACTCAACATTTTAATTTTTTTGGATTTATATGGTTTAAATTATTATTAGTAGGGGTGAGATTTTCATGCACTAAAAAATCGAAAATATGCGCTTAAAATATGCACGAAAAAATTTAAAATATGCACTAAAAAAATAAAAAATTTCCATTTTTTAATTTTACTAAAAAAAAAACAAAAAAATATAGGCCTGTATTTATAAAAATTGTTTAAATTTAATAAAGGTTTACAAAGCTAATTTTTTATGAAATTTGATTTAATAAACTTTAGGTTAATTTAATAATCGCTTATGAATACGGGGATAAGTCTATTGTTATCCAAATATCGTAAAAAAACTAAATTAACTAATTAAAATTTTTGTTTGTTTAAACATTGTCTTGTACTTAAAGAATGAAAAAAAAATAATTTTCAGATCCCACTTTGACTCCAGATAATATCAAAAATATTTGAAATTTGTTTTATTTGAAGAAATCCTTCTTTCATTCTTAAACTACTCGAAGTTTTTTTAATAGAATTCTTGTTTACTACTGGCTGTGGTGGAAGGGGAATCAAGGGATATATTTTATTAAAAATTGCATATCGAATTGGCTCCTAATTTCCTATGCAACGCAGTATAACACATGTGCCCAGCCAGTATTTAACTTGTTAAATATTTTAAGCCTTAACCAGCAGCATCGGTTTAAAATAGAAGGATCTTTTGTCGAAATCTTGAAAATCTTGTATTAAAAGCAAAACTTTTTTGTGTATTTAAACATTTTTTTAAGAACTTTTTTATAACATGAAAATTTAAAAAATCACTCTAGTTTGTTGTTTGTATACACAGAAAAAAATACCAATGTTAAATTAACATGGCAAAATGTTGATTGAGAATCATAGTAAATTTCTGCAAAAGTATGCCCTTTATTTAAAATTATCATTATTTCATATTAATTTTAAATTAAAAATATTTATATAACCTTAAATCACGCTTATTTAATATTATTCACTGTTAAAATAACATTGTTCAATATTGAATCCATAAAAACCTGTTTAAATATTAAAATCAAAAGTGTATCTTGTTAAATTAACATGCATACATACTAAAGTATGTATATTTTTTTATTTTCATGTTCAAAATATGTTATAAAAGAAGAAAATTCCCGTATTCTTTTAATCATGAAATTCACGTTGTTTCAACTTGAAATAACTTTCATTCAACATGACTGGGATTGTTATTTCAATTTAAATGACATTTTGCTCTAACTTTACTGCAATATTAAATTAACATAAATTATAGTTATTTTAAAAGAAATAAATGTTGCTCGCAAGTTATTGTAAAATCTTGATAAATTAACATTAAGTAACAATGAAGCAAAATCACTACCGAAAACGGTAAAATAACCATGTTTTCGACGATTTTACATTGATTTTTTTCTGTGTGTATGAGTTGAAAACTTTAAATGAAAATACATATAAAGATATTTTGTTTTCAAATTTTTCTTTTATTTACCTAACAAATATTGCATCAATTATTATAAATAATCTTTAGGAAATAGAGTTCCTTGCAAATATTAATTTTCCAGGAAACATCGAATACATTTATAGTTATACTAAATAACACTATGCAAAAATTGTTTTATGTGCTACTGTCCCGTTACTGCAACAACAGTCGAAACTTTTAATTCTATGTATACATTTTTTTTATTTTCTAAAATTTGCGGTTTTTTAAGAGGTTGCTCCATCGATTTGGCAAACTAAGGATGGCATTATCTAATTTTATCTCAAGAAACGTTTAGTAACTAGAAATTAAATTGTCTTTAAGTCGTGCTAAAATTATTTTTTTATGTACTCAATGGTTTTGGAATAATTCAGAACGTAATGATATAATATATATTTGTTTTTGCAAAATTAAAAAATCATTATCAAAGTTTTTTTTGGGAGTCAAAAATGCATAAATAATGTTTTGTTTAAATATGCTAAATTCCCAATTACTACTACTGATTATTTTTATTTTTTAAAAACTTTAAAAAAATATTTAATGGAAAAAGCTTATTATTTTTATAACATTTGCTAATCACCAATTTTATACCAAATCTCGCAACCCATTTGTTGATTTTGCACCTATTACCAAATATATATATATTGACTACAAAAATTGTAAAAATTTAATATTTTGAATATTTTTTTTCAATAAATTATATTTTAATTAAAAAAATTATCAAAAAGCTTTGCCGTTTCAAACAATGTGTTGATTGATTTTGACAATTTCCAACAACAATTTCACAAGTTTAAATTATTTTATTTTAAACGAAATAATTTTTTGTTATTTTAATTCTAAATTTATTTCAAAACAACTAAAGTGTTAATTAATTCAAAATTATACATATTTTTAATTTTCGTTCAACAAAAAAATAATAATTAATTCAACTATTACATTTATTAAGTTTAAATACTTTTTAAATAAATTTTTTCATTGATAAAAAACAACTAATAATTTTTTCTGCGTATGTATATTCCAAAAAAAACATATTTATTACATGAAAATCGATGGAAAAATTTTGATTTTATTTCCAATTAAGTGAAATATTTAGATTTTAGCAAGAATTAAATTTTACAGAGAGTTGTCCACAGATAAATTTAAAACTTGAGGCAGATTTTTTTAATTTTGTTAATAACTAATTTAATTGATGAGAATTTTAGTCGACTTTAACCGACTTATTTCGGGCGAAATATAAGTCATATCCATACTGAATTAAGTTAACATTTGTACACCGATGTTCATGATATACAGCATTTTTGATTCGCTATACACCAGGTTTTCTGATGTATTATAAAAATGTTAAATTTTTTTCCTTCAAGTTATGTTATGAATGTTTAAAAAGAATATTACTATTATGCATGAAAAAAAATGTATCGACATTAATTTCCGAATAACTCAGAAGGAATTAAATATACATATAAAAACGTCATTTAAAAGACTTAAAGAAATGCCAAATCATTAGCTGGTGCTGTGACTAAAATCGAGCGAATAGTGCTCAAGTTGTGATAAAATGTATTAGCATAACCGCTTTCTTGGGTGAAATATTAGTCGAGCCCATAAAAAAACCTAAACCCAACAGAAAATAACCTTTATAAACGGATTTGAATTAACCGCGTTTAAATCTTTATAGTCCACGTCTTTTTTTAATGGCGATTTTCAGACCAGTGTCATTTATTTCACTTTGTAAAATTATTTAATAAAAGTTGCTAAGCTAAATTTTTACATAAAACATGTAACTTCACTTCATTATGAAAAAATACCACATTTTTATCGATTTTCGTGGAGTATAAAAAAAGTTCATTTAAGTAATACGCAGTTTCCTGGTTCAGTAATAAAATTATACATTTTTTGCCATTTATTTTTTTTATGAATTTTGAATAAATAAAAATTATAAAAAAATTTTGTTTTGCACCTAAAAAAATTTTTGCTTTTCTAATGCGCCGTAAATAACCTGGAAACCGTTTAGCATAGAAGCACACACTTTAAAGTAGCTTAAAGACGGTTGAAAATCTCATGAATTTAAATGATTATAATAAAATTGGAGGAATCTGCCTCAAGTTATAAAAAAAAATTTGTGGAGCACTCTCTTCAAACCTAATTTTTTGCTTAAATCAGGATGTTTCACTTTATTGGGAATAAAATCAACATTTCTTTCTCGATTTTTATGAAACAGAGCTTGTTTTATTTGGAATATACGTTGTTTTAGGAAAGGTTAAAAAAATTGTAAGATTTTTCCATTTTGAATTTTTTATAAGTTAATTTTGCTCAAAATTTTTATTGCGGTTCAATTATGCAAAAACCGTGGAGTTAAAAATAAAATAATTTATATTCGTTTAAATTATATTCGTAAGACTCAAAGACAAGGCCTTTAGCGTTCCTTGTAATAAAATTGGATAACCTCTTGCTGAGTTATGATAAAATCGGTGAAACAGCCTCTTCAAAAACCTCTTCAGTACCTGGTCTGCTTAAAAAAAAAACAGTTAATCTGCACACCTACTTTAAGCGGACACATTGAATGGGCTGGAGGATCGATAAAAGAACTTTAATTAATAAAAATAAAGGAATCCGTAACATACAAATTTTAAAGCATTTTTAATACAAATATGCAAATAAACTCACCTTTAAAAAGTGATTTATTTATGTTTTCAAACATTTTTATCTCTTTGATTGGCTTTTATTTAATTATTATTATTTTTAACTTAATTTGTATTTCTTTATTTATTTATAATTTTAAACCTATTTTTACACATTTTTCTTCTTAAACTGGCTTTTATTTCATAAATACAAAAAAACTTCCAGTTTTAATAATTGATTTTTTATTAACTATTAAAAACAAAAACTTTTCAATTTCACTTTTATTTGCACTATTTACTTTAAATTTAGCTCTTTTCTTTTTCTAAACAAACTTTCATTTCCTTCTTTACAAACAAAAACTTGCACTCATACACTCTTTACTTAACTTTTAAGTAACGACGCGACTCTCTTAAATAACACAAGCAGCATTGGAACAGAGACTGCGCTGCATAATGACTCTGCTTTATATGAAAAAACCTTTTAACACATCTTTTACCACGAAACAAACCACCTTTTTGATTAATTTTTTTTTATAATAATGAAATAACAATTAAATTACATTTATTTATAAAAATTAAAAATTTTCTAACACTTTTTTCTATTAATTTAATTAATTTATTAGAGAGTTTGCACTTATACGTTCACGCACCATTAAAATTTCTTGAAACTGAAAGGAAGTGGAAGAAACTCAGACAAGAAGTAGCAAAAAAATAACTTTTTTGTAATTGAGTATGAAAGAGGGAGAACGAGGCTAACAGAGTTGTTAACTCGGTGCTTTTTGCACCGTTTTTAGTACTTTAAATTTTTAGAAGCGAAAAATTCTTTAGTCAGTGCTCGATGCATTTTTTTTATTTCTTTTGACCAAATACATTTGAAACAAAAACAAAGTTTTCAGAATTTGTTTTTTTTCGCATTTAGTGAAATAGACATAAAATGTTTTTTTTATTTTTGGTGGTATTAAATCTTATTTTATTACAAAATTTCTGAAAGTGTAACAAAAATATTTTAGTACACAATAATAATTTAATTTTTGGTGGCACTAAATCTAATTTTATTTCTTAAAGTGTAACACAATCAGGGCTGGGCAGTATTTGAAATACATGACGTGCAAGCATTTGGTTTTTTGTATTTTAAACACATAAAAAAATAGGAGTATTTTGTATCTTAAAAACATAGTTTACAAAATATATTTTGTCAGTTAATTGATGGTTGCTTGCATTTTATCTACCAAAAACTAGCATCGCTTAAAAGCGTAAGTATTTGAATATGGAAATATTAGAAGTAGAAGTGTTTTCGTAGATAGGAATGATGGTGAATCTAGGACATCAAATTTGGAGTTGGAATTTGTCAGTTTCCTCAGTGACACGCTATCCAAATATAAAAAGAGTTTTCATAGAATTTAACACAAGTTTGTGCTCATCCGGACCTGTAGAAAGATTATTTTCTTCAGCAGGGGCCTGATTCTGGCGGTCGTGATCGAGTAATTTTTCCATTTTAAAGCAATTTATAATCTAATTATTTCAGTCAATACTGAACGAATCGAAATTATTTTTTCAGTGTTATACAGCCATAATTTGAGTTTCACATACTGAAAAAATAATTTCGATTCGTTAAGTATCGACTGAAATAAAATTGCTTTCGAATCGAGAAAGCAATCGATCACGAATGCCAGAATTAGGCCCCAGGTTTCATTTATTCTCCAACAATAAACTGTTTGTCTAATGCTACATTTAAAAATCTGATATTTATGAAAGGAATCTATTGTTTTGTTAATTAGTTTTATCTATTGTATTTTTTGGTTTAAATAAAAATGGTGTATTTTGTATTTTGAATACATATGTACATGTACATGATATGGAAGAATTTTGTATTTGAAATACGTCCAATAAATGGAAGTATTTTGTATTTTGTATATTAAATAAATAACCTGAAAGTATTTTGTATTCTAAATATCGCAAACCATGTATTTTGTCCAACACTGAACACAATAAAAAAAAGTTGGCAGAAATCCGTTGGCTTTTAATTCTTTAGGTAATTTTTAAAAATGTGGCTTGAATTAAAAAAACCCCATTTAATAGATAACCAGTATCTCAAAACAAAGCTTTTTATCAAACCAACTTAAAAGAATGTTTAATAACTATATTTGTAAATCTTTTGTAAGTTTTTAAATTATTCGACCTTTTTTTCCATGGAATTGTGTAAATTTGTAACTAATATTAAAAAAACGGACACCGAATTCGGAATAAAACCTCAGGGATACTGTGCAATTAAGAGATAAGATTAACGATAGTGCAGTAGGTGACGATGAGAGAATTGTATCATTTGACGTAGCTTCATTATTCCCCAGTATACCTGTAGATTTTGCTATAGAGACAATCATAATGAAATGGGAAGTGATTAAAAACACACTGAAATGACGAAGGATCTGTTTATGAAAATTATGAAATTATTTGTAAAGGACAACAGATATTTTAAATGTAAGCACAAATTCTACACGCAATGTAAGGGGACTTGCAGTGGGGTCACAAGCATTCATAGCAGATTTGTAATGGAAGAAATGCTTAAAACTGCCATACTGAAATTAACAAATAAGCCGAGAATGCTAACGAAATACGTTGATGACATGAAAATGCAATAGAAGAAACATGGACACAATTAAACAGTTTGCACAAACAAATAACATTCACTATGGAGGAAGAAGAAAATAAGGAAACCAACTGAAAACAGATTGGTACCAGAAACCAACCTCATCTGGTAGAATTGTGAACTTCGTTTCATGTCAACTAATAAATATTATAATAAATACTGCGGTAAATTTAATACGACGAGTTATGACAATTAGTGACAAAAAATTCCATAGAAACCACATTGAAAAAGTAAAGGCCATATAGTCGAAAGCAGACTGAAGGAAGTGAAGATGATATGTACCAGGCTGGCTTAATTTACCAGATAAAATGTAATGGCAACGAAAACCACAGTTGCGAGCAAATATATGTTGGAAATTGAGAACCAACATTTCTGTACACAAATCGGACATTGATTGTTAATAATATATCAACACAAAAATCAGCACTAGTAGCACACTGTAAGGAAAGATGAAACACTCCTAATTTTGAAGATGTTAAAAAATTACAAACGGAAGAGAAATATAATAGGAGATACACACTGCTACAGATATTCAACATACCGTTTTAGAAGAGAATTAATTTAAAGAGTGGCACTGATAACTGCGCTCAAAGGTACAGACGCATTATTAATAAGAATAAGAAGCTACAATACGTGCAATAATCGATCAAGCTAATTGTTGTGTATTTTTGTGACTCGGTGCAAGTGTTAATTTTTTTTTAATTTAAATATGTTTAGGTTTATGTTGTTTAATATTATAGTGATATTGAAATATGACTTATGTTCGATTGTATTTATTTTAAGATTCCTGAAGATGACATCCAAAGAATATCGAAATATTGAAAAATAAAGAATTATAAGAAAAAGGAAAAAACTGACCTCGAGCTTGAATAATTTATTTCTTTTAAAAAATATATATCGCACCCGTTCAACAATACTATATTAACTCAAAATTTAAACATTTTCAGTAGAAGCAAAACAATTTTCAATTTAACATTACAGGCATATGAAAAAGAATTTTTAAAGCAGCCGTTTCATTACAAAAAAGTGGACAAAATTGCACAATATTTTTACAGTGGGTAGATATGAATATTACGTATCCATTTTTTCAAAAAAGTGAAAAAATAAAAATTTTGAGTTAATACAGTATTGTTGAACGAGTGCGATATGTAAATTATATCTAATGAATATATTTATACATTATTCTTAAGGATGTGCAACGAGCTGATCTAGCAATTGGCTTGTTATTGGCTGCCACCAAACTGAATTATTTGAAAATATAAAAAACCTGACAGCGAGTTCGATTTTATTTAACAGGTGATATTAATAACTCGTTCACCTGAAAATGTGTGTTTGTAACTTGGGTTACAGATTGGCAGTGCAACAAAAAATGGTTGTTTTAAAACTGCTACCGATTTACAAGAAATTTCGTTGAAGAGATACGGGGCAGATTGCCTTTGAAATTTGATGCAAAATTAAGGTTTAATCCCATTTTAAAAATCATATTTTGCTTTTATCTACAGAATTTCAGTCCATTATTGAAATATGATCTAGTAGTGCTTGACAAATAATTATTATTTAATTTTTTGCTTGGAGCACTACAACAATTTTTTCAACTAATGTTTTAGGATATTATGCCAACATGACTTAAAAGAATACCGTTTAGAAAGCCTTAAGTTTTTTTGTAGACTGAACAAAAAATCAGTCCAAAATTAGTACAAAGTAAAAAACACTTACATGTGCGTAATTTTTTGGGTGTCGCGCATAAAACAGTACAATTGAAAAAATCAATACCAGTACTGCTAAAGAGAGTGCATCTCCTTTTTTAAGGGGCTAGAGGACCGAAAATAAGACTTTAAATTGACAAAAAAAAAATAAATGAAGAAAATCCCTTATCTAAAAATTTTAAAGCTTTTTTAATACAAATATGCAAATAAACTCACCTTTTAAAAATGGTTTATTTATGTTTTCGAACATTTTTATCTCTTTGATTGACTTTTATGTAATCATTATTATTTTTAATTAAATTTTATTTATTTATTTATTAATTTTTATTTATAATTTTAAACCTTTTTTCTTTTTTTTACACATATTTCTTCATAAACTGACTTTAATTTCATAAATACAAAATTAACGCAGTTTTTTATTTCGACTTTTAATAATTGATTTTTAATAAACTAATAAAAGCACTTTTCAATTTCATTTACTTTAAATTGGGCACTTTTCTTTTATACAACAAACTTTTATTTCCTTCTTTGTAAACAAAAACTTGCACTCATACATTCTTCTTTGCTAAACAGAAAAAATACACGCACCACTTTTGCTTAAGCTTTCTGCCCTTCCACGTTACGACGCGACTCTCCTAAATTACAGAATCCATTCCCGAACACAAGCAGCATTGCAACAGAGACTGCGCTGCATAATAACTCTGCTTTATATGAAAAAACTTTAAACACATTTTTTACCACGAAACAAACCACTTTTTTGATTAATTTATTTATATAATAATGAAATAACAATTAAATTATATTTATTTATAAAAATTATAAATTTTCTAACACTTTTTTCTATTAATTTTATTAATTTATTAGAGAGTTTGCACTTAAACGTTCACGCACCATTAAAAAGAAAATCAGACAAGAAGTAGCAAAAAAAAAAACTTTTTTGTAATTGAGTTTGAAAGAGAGAGAACGAGGCTAACAGAGTTGTCAACTCGGTGCTTTTTGCACCGTTTTTAGTTCTTTTTAAATTTTAAGAAGCGAAAAATTCTTTATTCAGTGCTCGATGCATTTTTTTTATTTCTTTTGACCAAATACATTTGAAACAAAAACAATGTGTTCAGAATTTGTTTTTATTCTTTCGCATTTAGTGAAATATGCATTAAATGTTTTTTTTGTGGTATTAAATCTTATTTTATTACAAAACTTCTTAAAGTGCAAGACAAATAAATGATTTTTACTTTACGCAATGGATACTATTAATGCTACATTTTGAACTTTGGACTGACGTTTAATGTTATATTGATTCTAGCTCAAATTTCGTTACCGATTATCACTAAATGGGCTAAATCGAGAAAATTCTTGTCATGAAAAATACCAACCACCTGCTAAAGAAAATAGTAACAAATATTAATATTAAAACTGTTTGGTCTGAAGAAATAATAATTAAATTGAAGAAAAACCAATATTCTTACGAGGACGTAGGAAAGAATTTGGGTTGTTTTGGGAGGTAAGTAGAGATGTAACATTTTCTTTAAACAGGTATTTGTTTCTTTTGTTGTAATCAAACCGTTAAATATTTATTTTGTTATATATATATGTACATATTTTTTAAAAACGTATAAATATTTTAAGACAAATTTTATAAAAATATAGATGTTAATTAAATCGCAAAGTGCAGAAAGGGATGTACTTCAAAACATTTAGTTTGAGATAATAAATTAAAGCAGTGTCGTTAATTATCGATACTAATATGTGTAAGTTTTATGTACAATTCAAAATTGGTAAAAAAAAAATTGCAATTCACTATTGTTCAATAATAGCGAACACTGTATTGAGTGGAAGTTGTAATATCTAGTAGTTGATATAACATTTAATGCATACTACTTAAAATAATACGATTAAGGCCCGTTTTCTCAACTTACCGATAGCTAAAGGTAGGATTTAATTGGCCGTATAAGAAGTGTTCCATTATTACAACTTTACTTTAACTACCAGGTAGTATGACCTTAATTTGCTTTATCGCTCACTTTAGGTTAAAGTAAAGTTTTAATAATTGAACACTTTTTATAAGGCCGGATAAAGTATACTTTAAGCTATCGGTATGTTGTGAAAATGGGCCTAAGAAATGTAAAAATATCTATACGATAACTTAATTAATAGCGTACGTATGAAATTAAAAAAGGATTGGGTTAAGTTTTTTTGCATTTAAAGATATTTGTAAACTTTTTAAATCATAAATATTTAAGCAAAATTATTAAAAAATTTTGGCCAAAAATGTCAGTAGTTTCCTTTCTGCTCTTAGCGATTTAATTAAAATGTAGGAGTAATTATAAAATTTCGCCTGTTTTACGATTGGACGATTATTTAAGAAACAAGCGCCGATTTTTTATGAAACATTCTACAGAAAATCGTTGTTTACGTTTGGAGGCTTACTTAAAGAACAAGAGGTGGCTTAGTTTTTACATAACAAAGCCGGCTTTCGAACTTTTTACGGTTAGACGCTGCTATAATAAACTGGAACCGATTTTATATATTTATAAAATATTGAATTTTTAAGACTTATGTATGCACTATGTACGCATGTGCTCATATATTTTCACTTTTTGTCATTAATGTTAATTGCGTTTTTTATTCAAAATACGGATTTGTGATGATTACTATTAATAAATTCTTTCTTATTGCTATATAAATCATTATCCTCCATGGCTGTTACCAATAAACACAATTAAACTCAATATTAAATTTGAATTTGACTCTTAACCCATTTCAACTACGTGCTGTCTGGGTAGGGTGAACCCCCGATGCTATGAATATCTCGTTAGAGTGAACACCAGAATGTTTGCATTGACTACTCTGTAGAGTGAACACTGATGAACCTTAAAACAGTGAACATACTTTATAGTGAGTTTTTAGGTTTGGCGAAGGAGAAAAACAATGAAAAAGAGTGTAAAAATTAAAGAGAACATAAAGTAACGGTAAAGAAACGATTCTTTTAAAGTAATGCTAGGAACACAACTGGGACGAACGACGAATTTTTGGCCGCAAATATTCGTCGCCAAAAATAAAAAATATTTGTGTATATGAAAATGCAAACTTTAAATAGATTTAATTCTAATTCTAACGCCGGCGAACGACGAACAAATTAGTACCGGGTAGTCATATTGTTTGAAAATGGTAAGTGTTTTAGTAAATAAAGTTACTTTTTACTTTAGAAATTGTAAAATTTCAACTGAATATCATTTTAAATACAAATTGTAAAAAAAATTTACAATAAAAAGTATTTTAGTTAGATGTTCTTAATGTTTTGTCTGTGAAGTATTTTTTGTTCATATGGTACTACTATTTCTTGTTTATACAACATATTTTATTTCCATTTTGTTTTTTCGTCATTATTGTGTTTCATACGCCGAATTTATACAGCGAATTTCTTCCGAATAATTCGTCGTGCTGGACGAAATTCGTCGTTCGTCCCAGTTGCGTTCCTGGCATAAGTTGACAAGTTACTCTCACAAATACGCATTCTATCAAGGTACATTAACACAAGGTAGACTCATTTGGGAGTGTAGACATGCCGAGTGGAACCGAGTTGTCAAAATTTTTTTCATATAAATTTAACGCACACATGCACAAATTTTGCCTCATATACACGAAACTTGACGTTTGGGTTCCAACTTAGGTAAACAGCTCACAAACATATGGGCCAACGAGTTTACCTTGTGTAAATATACCTTGCATTCTATGAAGTGTTAATTTATTTTAGTCTGCGCGCATGTTCCATTTAGGTCGTGTCTCAAAGTTAATTTCTGAATAATTGGTGTTTTATAACTGATACATAATAATGGATTCGAAAAAAATAAAGCATTTATCCTTAAAACAAAAAAAGCGACATTATAAAAGAAATTGAATAAGGTGCTAGTGTTACTTCTTTGGCACAGCGTTATGGCGTTGCAAAATTGACAATTGCTGGCATAAATAAAAAGAAAATCGGAGTAATAATAAATGCATTTAAAAAAAATAAATTAGTTTTTTAAATAAAAAAAATGCAACCTTGATTTAGTGCACAACCTGGGTATAGTGAAATCGCTCTACAAAAATTAGTTCACTCTACCCAGACAGCACTGTATTTTAATAAATGTACTTTTATTCTATATCAATAAGTATTGCCCATCCCTGACAAAAAAAACTATTTTATATTCTTTTTTGTTTCGTAAAATATTTGCGATGCGCTAACGACTGCATGCTTGTTAAATACAATAACAACATGCAAATAAAAAACTAACGTTGTTGTTTAAATGACATAATCTTTTCTCTCTCCTCTCGCCAATATTTATATATCAAAAAGATTTTTCATACCTACATACATACATACATACCTACTAAAGTTGGTATAGTAGCTGAAGCTGAAGCTGACGAATGCTCTGTAGCGCAACAAAGTTTAATATTTCGAATTTTGGGCTTCAGCTTCAACTGCAGCGACTACTTCAACTACGTATGCTATTGGCACTTCTTTGAAACTATCGTTTTTAACTTTTTGCAGCTTGCAGCGCCATGCGTAACGTTGTACAACAGCGACTTATCAGTTCCCACTTTAAGTAAACAATTAGTTTCTTTATGTGTCACCAAAAGGTTGTTGGAAATTTTGTTCAAATTAACGCAGAGTAACTAAGCAGTGCAGTCTCTTTTGTTTCACTGCATCTTTTGTTAAGTTAGTGGCGTCGTTAAAGTAGTGTGCAGAGGGCTAAAGCAGAGAGTTTTTTTGCTGACCAGAGTGTGTGTGCAAATTAAATCAAATTGTTTTATTGGTTAAGTGAAAATCAAATTCAAGGCTGTCAGATTTTTTTGAGCTCTATCGCCAAACCGCATGTCAGAAATCGCCAAACTTCAATTTCGTTCAGTTTTCGTAACTTTTTTTTTTAATTCAATTTTGCATACAAAAAACCAAATGTAATATTTCTGTCAAAAATCGCCATAAACTGAGAATAAATACAAAAAAGTGACCGAAAGTAAATTTTGTTTAGCTTCTATTATTTTTTTTAACATAAAATAGAGATCTTTTATTCAGTAAAAATAAAATAAAATTAAATACACAAGTCTATAAGATCGTACACTTCATCCTCATCGATTTCATTACTGTTGGTTTGACCTGCATACCGTCACCTAAAATGCAAAAGGCCGTAACTACACTTTATGGTTTTTTACATGAGAAGGAATAAACGTTATAAATTAAAGACTACTTAAAACTGAATATCCAAATTTTAGATTCAAGCTTAGAAAACAAAGACGGATTTGTTTCTAAAAAAGAAATTAACGGAAAAAAGTACTTTTTAAGAAATGTTAGTTACGGCCTTTTGTACTCTATTTTTCTGAAACCAAAAAGCCGTTACTACAAGAATAAAATTGTGCATAAAATAAAACAAATGGTTAAGATTAGAAAATAGTGCTTTAAGGACGTAACTAAAAAAGTTTTTAGGCAAGTGATGTCTTTTTGTATCTATTTATTGTAAGTATTTTAAAACAAAACACAAAATTCCTCATAACTATTAAAAAAATTTATTAAATTTATAAATTTAATTCGAGAAAATAAAATTAAATTAAAGTGGTTAAGAAAAATAATAACGCAATAACACACATTGAAAGAGAATCAAAGGCAACTTTGTTTTGATTTTTTTCTTGTTTTTTTTTTGGAAAACTGTAGTTACGGCCTTTCGGTTTATGAAATTGTTAACGTTGCAGTTACAACCTTTTGTTTTTCGGAAATAAAGTCGTTATTTTTGGACGTATACATGTAAGATTTTCTGTGTAGTTGTGTTTCGGTTAAGTACGTCATAATCAATCAAAAAGTCAAATTTGAATTTTTGAGTAGTTACGGCCTTTTGAATTTTAGGTGACGATACATACTATTAGAATTAAATAGTAACTGAATATAAAATTCACTTTACTGCCCGTCTATACCAAAGATAATTATTGCGACATATATTGTAGTAATTGTCAAAATTATGTTATCTTTAATGTAGACATCAATTGTTTGTACATATTTATTGCTAACAATTTATGTTGCAATAATTGTTAGGCAATTTTCGTTGAAAATTATTGCTTACAAAAAACGTCAATTTGGTTGTCAGTTGAAAAATAGAAGCAAAAAATAAAAAAAAATAGAAGCAAATTGTGCGGGAAAGAAATAAAGTTTTTTGAGATTGTAGCAAATTATAATTGTAGTAAAATAATTAAATTAAATAAACACTAAAATAAAATTGCAAAAATTAGAATTTTTCCCCTTTTTATTAAAATTAATATTAATTTGTTTAACTTCGAGTTCTTTTTTATATAAAAATAATAATTTTACATTAACAAAAATAAAAAAATTAATAAAAATTAATATATTTGTATTAAAAATGACCTCAAGCTTAAACAAATAAATATAAATTTAAATAATAAAGTCGAATAAGAAAGAATTTATAATAATAATAATAATTCTTGTAAGATACCGCCATTTTTTACACTGCACCTTCTTCCTTGATTTTTTTCAAACTATGAGTTAACATAAATACGTTTTCCCATGCCTTTAACATAAGCTGAGCAATAAGAAATATTGCTCTGTTATTCTGCCGACGATATTGCCAACTTGCTGAGATAATTATCTTTAGTGTAGACCTAGGGTTAAATGATAACAAAACAAAAATTAAGTGAAAAAAGTTGCCAGATTTTTTTAATTAGTAATGATAAAAAATGACAAACAGCTAAAAAAAAATCGCTAAAATAATATAAATGGTAAATCGTAAAACAAAGTAAATCGCCAGTCAAAGAAAAATCGCAAAAAAAAGTCGCCAGTCTCCAAATGGAAAATCCTACCGCCAAACAAGTTTCAAAATCGCCATATCTGACAGCGCTGACTAAAGTACATAATTCAGATCAGGCTTGCGAAAAGAATTCAAATTAAAAGTGCTAAATCGCCAAAAAAAAGTGCTAAATTGTTATACAGTGAAAAAAGTGCTAGTTTTGTAACATTGATTTTTATGAATTTAATAAAAAATTTGCATTTGCAATTGTTTTACATATTCATATTGTTTAATATAAACACTTATTATTTCTCATCTAGAAAAAAAATACTAACAACGTTAAGCCTTCATCTCATGATATTATATCATTTGAATATTTTTGTTCGACTTAAATAGCACTCCTTACTTTTTTGTATAAAATTTTTTTATACCACATAACATATCGTTTATTTGATATTGGTTTTTGATTAAAATTTGGTTATGTTAATTTAAATATTTTTTTATTTTTAAATATATTAATTAATTTAATAATCTTATAGTTAGCAATATATCAAAAAAAGTTGTTATTTCAACTTTATTATATAAATATACATTTTGACCTTGATTTTCCCGGCATGTGAAATACAGTGTTTTTTCCATCGAACCGTTTTCAACCGAATTCGAATTCTGTGCTGTAATTTTTCTTTTAATTTTAAATAGGTAAATAGGTAAACTGGATTGCTTTCTTTTATTATAAATAAGAAAAATTGATCAGAGAAAAATTGCAGAGCGAACAACGTAAAAATGCAATTTTTTTTATTTTATATTTAAAGTGGCACTAAAATGGCTTAATATTTTGCCGCCAAACTTCAAATACAAGTTAAAGACTTTCATATCTACACTTTGATATTCCGCTTAACGATAGAATGGTTGGTTAGTTGACAAATTAAAAAACTGCCTGAGTTATAGTGGACAAAAATTTAGTTTCTATTAAAATTTCAACGATTTTTCACCAATTATTGTCATTTCGGAAGATTTTTTGTTTCACAATTAATAACAAAATCCATAATTTTATAAGTTTACTATTTCATTACAAAAGTTTCAAGCTATATTGTACCAAAATGGGGTAAAAAATAAAAATCCTCCAATAAAAAAATAAGAAACGAAATTTAAATGCTATTCTTTTCTTGTTTTTATTATGGGACTTATAGGTTTTACAATAACATAAAAGAAATAACAGATTACTTTGATTTTCACTAAAAAAAAATCAATTTGGTTTTATTTGCACCAGGGTTGATAATTGACTTATTCAAAATTGTACTTAATTCAGCAAGCAATTTAACTTTTTTGACCCTAATTGCAAAGAGCAACAAAGTAATTTTTACCAATTTTATTAATAGAATAAAGCTTTGTTCACAATAGGCAACAACATTTTCACTGGTGTTCAAAATACAGCAACGATTTCTAATGGCTAGATTGATTTTTTCAGGGCTTAACAAGTTGATAAATGGCTAAATTTAGCCACCACATGGCTAAATGAGCATCACTGGTTTGAGATGACTTTGTACATTCAAAGAAACAGTTAGTGAAAATATGTAATCAACAAAAAATGTTATCATATGAAATTTTTAAATTGTACGAAACATGTCATTGGAGTACTTTAGTACTTTTACGTTGCTAATTGTGCTGAAAAATGTACAATTCTACTAACTTTACCATCCCTGATTCGCACACACACTCTGTTTTGCATACGTTCTTAACTCTCTGCATAATCGCTCTGCTCACTACTTGAATGACGCGACTTTCTTAACAAAATATGCGGCAAACAACAGAGACTGCGCTGCTTAGTACCTCAGCGTTTTACTATTTTTTACTTTAAAAAATATATGTTGGTAGATGGAAAAAAATCTGTTTTAGCATTTTGAAAAAGGGGAGAGTGGGGATAGCAAAGACTATGCCATTTAAGCAACAAGGTGATGGGTTAGCGCATCACGAATATTTTCGAAACATAAAAGAAGATAAAATTGTTTTATTGCAAGAAGTGCTAAAAGGGGAATTAAATTATTTGGCAATAACAACATTAGTAAGAGAATAATGTTAGTATTTTGTTGTTGTAATAGGGGAGTTGAACGAAATAGCCATTATTTTTAACAGGGATACAGGGGTAATACTAATCGACATACAAAAAGAGTACAATTATTAAAAAAATGTAATTAAAATTGTTTAGTGAGCTAAATTCGAAAACAATTTTTATTGAATTTAATTATGTTTATTGGTTACAGACATGGATGATAGGTAATAATTTTTTTAATGCAATAAGAAAGAAAATGTTGATAATAATCATAAGAAATGCGTATTTTGAAAAAAAAAAACTATTCCTATTAACTTTAATGACAAATAACGAAAATATATGAACACATGGGTACATACGAATGCCATCTAAATTCAATATTTTTGAATATATAAAATCGGTTCTAAATACTTATTTGTTATTAAAAAAATTAAGTCACCTTTAGTTCTTCAAATAAGCGTCCAATCATAAAAAGGCAAAAATCTAATCACGCTTACATTTTAATTGCATCGCAAAGTGCAATTTATAATTTTGTTTAAATATTTTAAATTCAAAAAGTTTACAAATTTCTATTAAGTGCAAAAATGGATCATCTTCAGCATTTGATCGAATATTTTTTGGAATTTCATATGTATATAGAGACTTTCTTTTTCCGGACTTTTTCATATCCTGATATCAATTAAATAAGTTTATAAATGTATTAAACTTTTTTATTTCTGTGACAAAAAGGAAAAAGTGCTTAAAGGCACATGGGCAAAATTTCAATTATTTTGTAGGATTTTTGAGTAAGTTATAGGCAAAATGACTTTTTGGTTATCTTTTTTTCAATGTGCAAAAACATTTAGAATAATTAAAACATCCATTCTGTGGCAGTAGAAGCATTTATGAATAAAAACAAGCCCTAAACCGCAGAGAACTGATGATTATATTAAATTCGGAGTAAATTTCCAAAAGCCACCTTTAAAGTTTTCAATTGTTCTCCTATAAAACTTAACAAATAGAACTAAGTTCTTATGAATTGACTCCTTTATGGCGTTTGGCAAAAGTGTCTTAAGTTAGAAACTGTAGTTTTTTTCATGTTAAATTTTAAAAATATTTATTTGGTGTATTGTATAGACTTTTTTTGAAGCAGTTGTGCAAGACTAAAGTGTTTTAAACCAAACAAAAGAGAAAACAAATTTAATTAAACCCAATAAAAAACTCAAAATGCGTTTTTTTGACTTAAGGCCTTTTTGCCTATCTATTTCATGACACAACTTTTTTACAATTATATCAGCAGTAAAGTTGCCATAATTAAACACAAAAAATACCGAGAATCCCCACACAAATTTCCGGCAATTTTCCCTAAAAATGTGAGGGATCCTGGGATTTTCGTCCCAGGATCAATTCATTTGTATCATCATACAGTTGTTATAACACAGTTTTCATTATTCCTTAATAAAATTGAATTGAAATGGCTATTAATGTAAATTTTAAATGTAGTAGGCTGTGTGAAAGTTAATTTTTATGAATGGAATTTAAATTTTGCAATAAGCGAATTTTGCATTTGTATAGTGTGCTCTTCAGATTTCATTACTATTTAGTGCAGAAAAGTGTCTTCTTCATGTACCTTATTTGAGTATTACTAAGAAACCAGTGTTTAAAGTGTCATCTTAGACCACTTCAAACTTAGAACTTCTAAGAACATAAAACTTTAGTTTATTAATATCGGTAATTACATGCACTGTTTTAATTTACTATCTCAAACTATGTAAATGTTTTTAAGCAGTTCCTTTTCTGCACTTAGCGATTCAATTAACATCTAAATTTTTATAAAATTTTGCTTTAAATATTTAAACGTTTTTTGTATTGTTTCGTTTTTAAGTAGGCATGTGGTTAACCAAATAAATATTTAACGACTTGAATGAAACAAAGGAAACAAATACCTGTTTAAAGTATATGTGACATCATTTAACTCTACTTCACCTCCCAAAACAATCCAAATTCTTTCCCACATCCTCGTAAGAATATTGTTTTTTCTTCGATTTGTAATGAATAACTTAATTATTATTTCTTCTGACCAAACAGTTTTTATTTTAATATTTGTTACTATTTTCTGTAACAGGTAGTTGGTATTTTCTTCCTACAACAATCCAAATTCTTTCCTACTTCCCCGCGAAAATCAAGGTCATCATCAAGACTTGCAATTTTTGTTCCTGCAATATTTTAAAATTAATATTCTTGAACAATGCGAGTTTATGTATATGGTAGCAGCAATACTACAACGATACAAAAACAGAGCTTTTTTGCTTTAAATTATTAAGCCCAATATGAAAAATGCGCTAACTTATTTTGAACGAAATATTGAGAAGGTCTCAAAAGTCTAAATATTAACAGCATCTTTGTGACATTTAACTTCAGCTCAAAGATCTAAAATTGGACTCAAATTGTGAAGCTTAAGGAAAACTATAATTTTAAGAATCGGAATGACCTTTATTTGCGTCAAATTTCAAAACTTCCCCGTATATATTCAACAAATTTTCTTGTAAATCGGTAGCAGCTTAAAGATATGTGCCTCTCTTTTTGTTTCACTGCCAATCTGAAACCCCAGTAGCAAACATTTTCCGGTAAGTGAGTTAAATAAAATAGAAATCACTACCATTGTTGAGATACTTGTATTTAATTAACAACGTTTTTTTATTCAAGTCAAGTTTTTAAAATTTACTTAACGGGGCTTTCTATTGAAAGCCAACGAATTTCTGCAATCTTATCTAATTATTGTGTACTAAAATATTTTGTAACACTTTAAGAAATTTTGTAATAAAATTAGATTTAGTATAACCAAAAAAAAGAAAACTTAAAAAATAAAAGCAAAATGCATTGAGCATTCACAAAAAATTTTTTTGCGTCGAAAAATTTAATAAGCACTGAAAACGGTGCAAAAAGTACCGCGTTAACAACCCTGTTAGCCTACTCTTACGCAATTTCTCTTTTTCATACTCATTTCAGGCTTGCCAGATTTGCCGATCAAAAGGAATTTTGCCGATTTTATACCTCTTTGTTATCAAAGCGCCGATTTGTCGATTTTTGCTCAAAATATGCCGATTTTTTTTGATAAACATCTAAAAAACGTTAACTTTTTGTTGGGTTCAGGACAACTTTTTAATTTTGGATGACATTAAAATACTTGTTTCATTAACAAGAGAGACCTGTTATTAAGTCTGCGCTTTTTTTTTGTGTGCTATAAACATAAGGTAATGCCTAATTGTTCTGTTTTGTCACTAAAAAATGTTTTAATGTATTTAAAATAAGTATTTTCGGTTTGCCGATTTTTTTTTGAAAATATGCCGATTTCTTACAAAAAGCATCTGGCACCCCTGACTCAATTACAAAGAAGTTTACCTTTGCTACCGTCTTGTCTGATTTACATTTCCACTTCCTTTTAGTTTCAAGAAATTTTAATGGTGCGTGAACGTTTAAGTGCAAACTCTCTATTAAAATAAAAAAATTAATAGAAAAAAGTGTTAGAAAATTTATAATTTTTATAAATAATTTAATTGTTGTTTCATTATTTTATAAAAAAATTAATCAAAAAAGTGGTTTGTTTCGTGATAAAAAATGTGTTTAAAGTTTTTTCATATAAAGCAGAGGTCTTATGCAGCGCAGTCTCTGTTGCAATGCTGCTTGTGTTATTTAAGAGAGTCGCGTCGTTACTTGGAAGGGCAGAAAGCTAAAGCAAAAAGAGGTGTGTATCTTTCCTATTAAGTAGAGAGTGTATGAGTGCAAGTTTTTGTTTATAAAGAAGGAAATGAAAGTTTGTTCAGAAAAAGAAAAGAGCAAAATATAAAGTAAATAGTGCAAATAAAAGTAAATTTGAAATGTTTTTGTTTTTATTAGTTAATTATAATTGGAAGTAAGAAGTAGTGAATGCTCAATGCATTTTGGTTTTATTTTTTAAGTTTTTCTTTTTTTTTTTGGTGGCACTAAATCTAATTTTATTACAAAATATCTTAAACTGTTACAAAAATATTTTAGCACACAATAATTAGATAAGATTGCAGAAATTTGTTGGTTTTCAATAGAAAGCCCCGTTAAGTAAATTTTAAAAACTTGACTTGAATAAAAAAACGTTATTAATAAAATACAAGTATCTCAACAATGGTAGTGAGTTCAATTTTATTTAACTCACTCACCTGAAAATGTTTGCTACTGGGGTTTTAGATTGGTAGTAAACCAAAAAAGAGAGGGGGAGAGGGGGACATACGGGGAAGTTTACCTTCCAGTTTTGAAATTTGACGCAAATAAAGGTTATTCTGATTCTTAAAATGATAGTTTTCCTTGAGTCCAATTTTAGATCTTTGAGCTGAAGTTAAATGTCACAAAGATGCTGTTAATATTTAGACTTTTGAGACCTTCTCAATATTTCGTTCAAAATAAGTTGAGCGCATTTTTCATATTGGGCTTAATAATTTAAAGCAAAAAAGCTCTGTTTTTGTATCGTTGTAGCATTGCTGCTACCATATACATAAACTCGCATTGTTCAAGAATATTCATTTTAAAATATTGAGGGAACAAAAATTGCAAGTCTTGATGATGACCTTGATTTTCGCGGGGAAGTAGGAAAGAATTTGGATTGTTGTAGGAAGAAAATACCAACTACCTGTTACAGAAAATAGTAACAAATATTAAAATAAAAACTGTTTGGTCAGAAGAAATAATAATTAAGTTATTCATTACAAATCGAAGAAAAAACAATATTCTTACGAGGATGTGGGAAAGAATTTGGATTGTTTTGGGAGGTGAAGTAGAGTTAAATGACGTCACATATACTTTAAACAGGTATTTGTTTTCTTTGTTGTATTTAAGTCGTTAAATATTTATTTGGTTAACCACATGCCTACTTAAAAACGAAACAAAAAACGTTTAAATATTTAAAGACAAATTTTCTAAAAATGTAGATGTTAATTGAATCGCTAAGTGCAGAAAAGGAACTACTTTAAAACATTTACATAGTTTGAGATAGTAAATTAAAACAGTCCATGTAATTACCGATATTAATAAACTAAAGTTTTATGTTCTTAAAAATTCTAAGTTTGAAGTGGTCTAAGATGACACTTTTAACACTGGTTTCTTAGTAATACTCAAATAAGGTACATGAAGTAGACACTTTTCTGCACTAAATAGTAATGAAATCTGAAGAGCACACTATATAAATGCAAAATTCGCTTATTGCAAAATTTAAATTCCATTCATAAAAATTAACTTTCACACAGCCTACTACATTTAAAATTTGTATTAATAGCCATTTCAATTCAATTTTATTAAGGAATAATGAAAACTGTGTTATAACAACTGTATGATGATACAAATGAATTGAAAATCCCAGGATCCCTCACATTTTTAGGGAAAATTGCCGGAAATTTGTGTGGGGATTCTCGGTATTTTTTGTGTTTAATTATGGCAACTTTACTGCTGATATAATTGTAAAAAAGTTGTGTCATGAAATAGATAGGCAAAAAGGCCTTAAGTCAAAAAAACGCATTTTGAGTTTTTTATTGGGTTTAATTAAATTTGTTTTCTCTTTTGTTTGGTTTAAAACACTTTAGTGTTGCACAACTGCTTCAAAAATAGTGTATAAAATACACCAAATAAATATTTTTAAAATTTAACATGAAAAAAACTTCAGTTTCTAACTTAAGACACTTTTGCCAAACGCCATAGAGGAGTCAATTCATAAGAGCATAGTTCTATTTGTTAAGTTTTATAGGAGAACAATTGAAAACTTTAAAGGTGGCTTTTGGAAATTTACTCCGAATTTAATATAATCATCAGTTCTCTGTGGTTATTCATAAATACTTCTACTGCCACAGAATGGATGTTTTAATTATTCTAAATAATTTTGCACATTAAAAAAAGATAACCAAAAAGTAATTTTGCTATAACTTACTCAAAAATCCTACAAAATAATTGAAATTTTGCCCATGTGCCTTTAAGCACTTTTTCCTTTTTGTCACAGAAATAAAAAAGTTTAATGCATTTATAAACTTATTTAATTGATATTAGGATATGAAAAAGTCCGGAAAAAGAAAAACTCTATATACATATGAAATTCCAAAAAATATTCGATCAAATGCTGAAGATGATCCATTTTTGCACTTAATAGAAATTTGTAAACTTTTTGATTTTTAAATATTTTAACAAAATTATAAATTGCACTTAGCGATGCAATTAAAATGTAAAAGTGATTAGATTTTCGCCTTTTTATGATTGGACGATTGTTTAAGGTACTTTCACCGATTTCTTAAGAACAATTCTATTTTTGAAAAAAAAAAATATGAGTATTTACAGATATTTGGTATGTTTATGATTGGACGCTTATTTGAAGAACTAAAGGTGACTTAATTATTTTCATAACAAAAATGATTTCCGAACTTTTTACGGTTAGATGCTGCTATAAGTATTTAGAACCGATTTTATATATTCAAAAATATTGAATTTAGATGGAATTCGTATGTACCCATGTGTTCATATATTTTCTTTATTTGTCATTAAAGTTAATAGGAATAGTTTTTTTCAAAATACGCATTTCTTATGATTATTATCAACATTTTCTTTCTTATTGCATTAAAAAAATTATTACAATAAAAAATGTTTTCGAATTTAGCTCACTAAACAATTTTAATTTCATATTTTAATAATTTTACTCTTTTTGTATGTCGATTAGTATTACCCATCCCTGTTAAAAATAATGGTTATTGCATTCAACTCCCCTATTACAACAACAAAATAATAACATTATTCCCTTACTAATGTTGTTATTGCGAAATAATTTAATTCCCCATTTTAGCACTTCTTGCCATAAAACAATTTTATCTTCTTTTATGTTTCGAAAATATTCGTGATGCGCTAACGCATCACCTTGTTGCTTAAATGGCATAGTCTTTGCTATCCCCACTCTCCCCTTTTTCAAAATGCTAAAACAGATTTTTTTCCATCTACCAACATATATTTTTTAAAGTAAAAAATAGTAAAACGCTGAGGTACTAAGCATTGCAGTCTCTGTTGTTTCGCCGCATATTTTGTTAAGAAAGTCGCGTCATTCAAGTAGTGAGCAGAGGGATTATGCAGAGAGTTAAGAATGTATGCAAAACAGAGTGTGTGTGCGAATCAGGGGTGGTAAAGTTAGTAGAATTGTACATTTTCAGCACAATTAGCAACGTAAAAGTACTAAAGTACTCCGATGACATGTTTCGTACAATTGAAAAATTTCATATGATAACATTTTTTGTTGATTATATATTTTCACTAACTAGTTTCTTTGAATGTACAAAGTCATTTCAAACCAGTGATGCTCATTTAGCCATGTAGTGGCTAAATTTAGCCATTTATCAACCCGTTAAGACCTGAAAAAATAAATCCAGCCATTAGAAATCGTTGCTGTATTTTGAACACCAGTGAAAATGTTGCTGCCTATTGTGAACAAAGCTTTATTCTATTAATAAAATTGGTAAAAATTACTTTTTTGCTCTTTGCAATTAGGGTCAAAAAAGTTAAATTGCTTGCTGAATTAAGTACAATTTTGAATAAGTCAATTATCAACCCTGGTGCAAATAAAACAAAATTGATTTTTTTTAGTTTAGTGAAAATCAAAGTAATCTGTTTTTTTTTTATTTTATTGTAAAACCTATATTATTATTATTGGAGGGTTTTTATTTTTTACCCCATTTTGGTACAATATAGCTTGAAACTTTTGTAATGAAATAGTAAACTTATGAAATTATGGATTTTGTTATTAATTGTGAAACAAAAAATCTTCCGAAATGACAATAATTGGTGAAAAATCATTGAAATTTTAATAGAATCTAAATTTTTGTCCACTATAACTCAGGCAGTTTTTTAATTTGTCAACTAACCAACCATTCTATCGTTAAGCGGAATATCAAAAGTGTAGATATGAAAGTCTTTAACTTGTATTTGAAGTTTGGCGGCAAAATATTAAGCCATTTTAGTGCCACTTTAAATATAAAATAAAAAAAAATTGCATTCTTACGTTGTTCGATCTACAATTTGTTTTCACTGATCAATTTTTCTTATTTATAATAAAAGAAAGCAATCCAGTTTACCTATTTAAAATAAAAAATGGTTAATCTTTAGATTAAAAGATAAATTACAGCGTAGAATTCGAATTCGTTTGAAAACGGTTCGATGAAAAAAACACTGTATTTCACATGCCGAGAAAATCAGGGTCACTGTTAAGTAGCCCAATATGACCACAAAACAATAACAAAAAAATTTTAATTTATATCATAAAGTTGAAATAAAAACTTGTTTTGATATATCGCTAACTATAAGATTGTTAAATTAATTAATATATTGAAAAAAAAAATTTTAACTTAAAAATTTTTTGACACCAAATTTTAATCAAAAACCAATTTCAAATAAACGATATGTTATGTGGTATAAAATAGTTTAATACAAAAAAGTAAGGAGTGCTATTTAAGTCGAACAAAAATATTCAAATGATATAATATCATGAGATGAAGGCTTAACGTTGTTAGTATTTTTTTATAGATGAGAAATAATAAGTGTTTATATTAAACAATATGAATATTGCATTAGCAAATTTTTTATATAATTCATAACAATAAATGTTACAAAACTAGCACTTTTTTCACAGTAGAACAATTTAGCACTTTTTTTTTTGTCGATTTAGCACTTTTAATTTGAATTCTTTTCGCAAGCCTGATCTGAATTATGTACTTTAATCAGCGCTGTCAGATATGGCGAATTCTCGCCAAACGTGGCGATTTTGAAACTTGTTTGGCGGTAGAATTTTCCATTTGGAGATTGGCGATTTACTTCGTTTTACGATTTACCATTTACATATATTATTTAAGCTATTTTTTTTTAGCAGTTTTTTATTTTTTATCATTACTAATTAAAAAAAAATCTGGCAAATTTTTTCACTTGATTTTTGTTTTGTTATCATTTAAAGTGAATTTTATATTCAGTCACTATTTAATTCTAATAGTATGTATGCAGGTCAAAACACCAGTAATGAAATCGATGAGGATGAATTGTACGATCTTATAGACTTGTGTATTTAATTTTAGTTTTTTTTTTACTGAATAAAATATCTCCATTTTATGTTAAAAAAAATAATAGAAGCTAAACAAAATTTACTTTCGGTCACTTTTTTGTATTTATTCTCAGTTTATGGCGATTTTTGACAGAAATATTATATTTGGTTTTTGTATGCAAAATTGAATTAAAAAAAAAAGTTACGAAAACTGAACGAAATTGAAGTTTGGCGATTTCTGACATGCGGTTTGGCGATAGAGCTCAAAAAAATCTGACAGCCTTAAATTTGATTTTCACTTAACCAATAAAACAATTTGATTTAATTTGCACACACACTCTGTTCAGCAAAAAAAAACTCTCTGCTTTAGCCCTCTGCACACTACTTTAACGACGCGACTAACTGAACAAAAGAAGCAGTGAAACAAAAGAGACTGCACTGATTAGTAACTCTGCGTTAATTTGAACAAAATTTCCGAAAACCTTTTGGTGATAACGTTACGCATGGCGCTGCAAGCTGCGAAAAGTTAAAAACGATAGTTTCAAAGAAGTGTCAATAGCATACGTAGTTGAAGTAGTCGCTGCAGTTGAAGCTGAAGCCCAAATTCTAAATATTAAACTTTGTTGCGCTACAGAGCATTCGTCAGCTTCAGCTACTATACCAACTTTAGTAGGTATGTATGTAGGTATGTAGGTGTGAAAAATCTTTTTGATTATCAAAAATCATTAATAAAGGGCGAGAGGAGAGAGAAAAGATTATGTCATTTAAACAACAACGTTAGTTTTGTATTTGCATGTTGTTATTGTATTTAACAAGCATGCAGTCGTTAGCGCATCGCAAATATTTTACGAAACAAAAAAGAATATAAAATAGTTTTTTTGTCAGGGATGGGCAATACTTATCGATATAGAATAAAAGTACATTTATTAAAATACAGGGCTGTCTGGGTAGAGTGAACTAATTTTTCCAGAGCGATTTCACTATACCCAGGTTGTTCACTAAATCAAGGTTGCATTTTTTTTATATAAAAAACTAATTTATTTTTTTTAAATGCATTTATTATTACTCCGATTTTCTTTTTATTTATGCCAGCAATTGTCGATTTTGCAACGCCATAACGCTGTTCCAAAGAAGTAACACTAGCACCTTATTCAATTTCTTTTATAATGTCGCTTTTTTGTTTTAAGGATAAATGCTTTCTTTTTTCGAATCCATTATTATGTATCTTTATTTATACATAATTATTCAGAAATTAACTTTGAGACACGACCTAAATGGAACATGCGCGCAGACTAAAATAAATTAACACTTCATAGAATGCAAGGTATATTTACACAAGGTAAACTCGTTGGCCCATATGTTTGTCAGCTGTTTACCTAAGTTGGAACCCAAACGTCAAATTTTGTACATAAGGCAAAATACGTTCACTCTCCCCAGACAGCACGTAGTTGAAATGGTTTAAGAGTCACATTAAAATTTAATATTGAGTTTAATTGTGCTTATTGGTAACACCCATGGAGGATAATGATTTACCTATATTGCAATAAGAAAGAATTTATTAATAGTAATCGTCACAAATCCGTATTTTGAATAAAAAACGCAATTAGCATTAATGACAAAAAGTGAAAATATATGAACACATGCGTACATAGAACATACGTAAGTCTTAAAAATCAATATTTTATAAATATATAAAATCGGTTCCAGTTTTTTATAGCAGCGTCTAACCGTAAAAAGTTCGAAAGCCGGCTTTGTTATGTAAAAACTAAGCCACCTCTAGTTCTTAAAGTAAGCCTCCAAACGTAAACAACGATTTTCTGTAACTAGGTACCCATATTTTTCATCAAAAATAGAATGTTTCATAAAAAATCGGCGCTTGTTTCTTAAATAATCGTCCAATCGTAAAACAGGCGAAATTTTATAATTACTCCTACATTTTAATTAAATCGCTAAGAGCAGAAAGGAAACTACTGGACATTTTTTGCCAAAATTTATTAATAATTAACCAGTGAAATGCGCATAAGAATATCTTATCCCATCAACAATAAATTTCAAGTGTTTTTATCAATAATAAAAACTGGGAATTTAGCACGAATAACAAAATCTTTTGAAATTTAAATTCCCAAAAATTGAAATTACTTTTTGATAATTTTGCTTAAATATTTGTGATTTAAAAAGTTTACAAATTTCTTTAAATGCAAAAAAACTTAACCCAATCCTTTTTTAATTTCATACGTACGCTATTAATTAAGTTATCGTATAGATTTTTTTACATTTCTTAGGCCCATTTTCACAACATACCGATAGCTTAAAGTATACTTTATCCGGCCTTATAAAAAGTGTTCAATTATTAAAACTTTACTTTAACCTAAAGTGAGCGATAAAGCAAATTAAGGTTATACTACCTGGTGGTTAAAGTAAAGTTGTAATAATGGAACACTTCTTATACGGCCAATTAAATCCTACCTTTAGCTATCGGTAAGTTGAGAAAACGGGCCTTAATCGTATTATTTTAAGTAGTATGCATTAAACGTTATATCAACTACTAGATTTTACAACTTCCACTCAATACAGTGTTCGCTATTATTGAACAATAGTGAATTGCAATTTTTTTTTACCAATTTTGAATTGTACATAAAACTTGCATATATTAGTATCGATAATTAACGACACTGCTTTAATTTATTATCTCAAACTAAATGTTTTGAAGTTAATCCCTTTCTGCACTTTACAATTTAATTAACATCTATATTTTTATAAAATTTGTCTTTAAATATTTATACGTTTTTAAAAAATATGTACATGTATATAAAACAAAATAAATATTTAACGGTTTGATTACAACAAAAGAAACAAATACCTGTTTAAAGAAAATGTTACATCATTTAACTCTACTTGACCTCCCAAAACAACCCAAATTATTTCCTACATCTTCGTAAGAATATTGGTTTTTCTTCAATTTAATTATTATTTCTTCAGACCAAACAGTTTTAATTTTAATATTTGTTACTATTTTGTTTAGCAGGTGGCTGGTAATTTTAATGACAAGAATTTTCTCGATTTAGCCCATTTAGTGATAATCGGTAACGAAATTTGAGCTAGAATCAATATAACATTAAACGTCAGTCCAAAGTTCAAAATGTAGCATTAATAGTATCCATTGCGTAAAGGAAAAATCATTTATTTGTCTTGCACTTTAAGAAGTTTTGTAATAAAATAAGATTTAATACCACAAAAAAAAACATTTAATGCATATTTCACTAAATGCGAAAGAATAAAAACAAATTCTGAAAACATTGTTTTTGTTTCAAATGTATTTGGTCAAAAGAAATAAAAAAATGCATCGAGCACTGACTAAAGAATTTTTCGCTTCTTAAAATTTAAAAAGAACTAAAAACGGTGCAAAAAGCACCGAGTTGACAACTCTGTTAGCCTCGTTCTCTCTCTTTCAAACTCAATTACAAAAAAGTTTTTTTTTTTGCTACTTCTTGTCTGATTTTCTTTTCACTTCCTTTCAGTTTCTAGAAATTTTAATGGTGCGTGAACGTTTAAGTGCAAACTCTCTAATAAATTAATAAAATTAATAGAAAAAAGTGTTAGAAAATTTATAATTTTTAAAAATAAATATAATTTAATTGTTATTTCATTATTATATAAAAAAATTAATCAAAAAAGTGGTTTGTTTCATGGTAAAAAATGTGTTTAAAGTTTTTTCATATAAAGCAGAGTTATTATGCAGCGCAGTCTCTGTTGCAATGCTGCTTGTGTTCGGGAATGGATTCTGTAATTTAGGAGAGTCGCGTCGTAACGTGGAAGGGCAGAAAGCTTAAGCAAAAGTGGTGCGTGTATTTTTTCTGTTTAGCAAAGAAGAATGTATGAGTGCAAGTTTTTGTTTACAAAGAAGGAAATAAAAGTTTGTTGTATAAAAGAAAAGTGCCCAATTTAAAGTAAATGAAATTGAAAAGTGCTTTTATTAGTTTATTAAAAATCAATTATTAAAAGTCGAAATAAAAAACTGCGTTAATTTTGTATTTATGAAATTAAAGTCAGTTTATGAAGAAATATGTGTAAAAAAAAGAAAAAAGGTTTAAAATTATAAATAAAAATTAATAAATAAATAAATAAAATTTAATTAAAAATAATAATGATTACATAAAAGTCAATCAAAGAGATAAAAATGTTCGAAAACATAAATAAACCATTTTTAAAAGGTGAGTTTATTTGCATATTTGTATTAAAAAAGCTTTAAAATTTTTAGATAAGGGATTTTCTTCATTTATTTTTTTTTTTTGTCAATTTAAAGTCTTATTTTCGGTCCTCTAGCCCCTTAAAAAAGGAGATGCACTCTCTTTAGCAGTACTGGTATTGATTTTTTCAATTGTACTGTTTTATGCGCGACACCCAAAAAATTACGCACATGTAAGTGTTTTTTACTTTGTACTAATTTTGGACTGATTTTTTGTTCAGTCTACAAAAAAACTTAAGGCTTTCTAAACGGTATTCTTTTAAGTCATGTTGGCATAATATCCTAAAACATTAGTTGAAAAAATTGTTGTAGTGCTCCAAGCAAAAAATTAAATAATAATTATTTGTCAAGCACTACTAAATCATATTTCAATAATGGACTGAAATTCTGTAGATAAAAGCAAAATATGATTTTTAAAATGGGATTAAACCTTAATTTTGCATCAAATTTCAAAGGCAATCTGCCCCGTATCTCTTCAACGAAATTTCTTGTAAATCGGTAGCAGTTTTAAAACAACCATTTTTTGTTGCACTGCCAATCTGTAACCCAAGTTACAAATAAACATTTTCAGGTGAACGAGTTATTAATATCACCTGTTAAATAAAATCGAACTCGCTGTCAGGTTTTTTATATTTTCAAATAATTCAGTTTGGTGGCAGCCAATAACAAGCCAATTGCTAGATCAGCTCGTTGCACATCCTTAAGAATAATGTATAAATATATTCATTAGATATAATTTACATATCGCACTCGTTCAACAATACTGTATTAACTCAAAATTTTTATTTTTTCACTTTTTTGAAAAAATGGATACGTAATATTCATATCTACCCACTGTAAAAATATTGTGCAATTTTGTCCACTTTTTTGTAATGAAACGGCTGCTTTAAAAATTCTTTTTCATATGCCTGTAATGTTAAATTGAAAATTGTTTTGCTTCTACTGAAAATGTTTAAATTTTGAGTTAATACAGTATTGTTGAACGGGTGCGATATATATTTTTTAAAAGAAATAAATTATTCAAGCTCGAGGTCAGTTTTTTCCTTTTTCTTATAATTCTTTATTTTTCAATAGTATTTCGATATTCTTTGGATGTCATCTTCAGGAATCTTAAAATAAATACAATCGAACATAAGTCATATTTCAATATCACTATAATATTAAACAACATAAACCTAAACATATTTAAATTAAAAAAAAATTAACACTTGCACCGAGTCACAAAAATACACAACAATTAGCTTGATCTATTATTGCACGTATTGTAGCTTCTTATTCTTATTAATAATGTGTCTGTACCTTTGAGCGCAGTTATCAGTGCCACTCTTTAAATTAATTCTCTTCTAAAACGGTATGTTGAATATCTGTAGCATCTCCAGTGTGTATCTCCTTTTATATTTCTCTTCCGTTTGTAATTTTTTAACATCTTCAAAATTAGGAGTGTTTCATCTTTCCTTACAATGTGCTACTAGTGCTGATTTTTGTGTTGATATATTATTAACAATCAATGTCCGATTTGTGTACAGAAATGTTGGTTCTCAATTTGTTTCTAGTAGTGCCAACATATATTTGCTCGCAACTGTGGTTTTCGTTGCCATTACATTTTATCTGGTAAATTAAGTCAGCTTTGTCAAATTTGTCCACTTTGCATGAGAATAATTTTCTCATTGCATTATCGGCCCTCTGTACCATTTTATATTTTTCATCAGTATATATTTTGTAGTTTTTTTCCCGTTCCGATATGCCTGGTACATATTATCTTCACTTCCTTCAGTCTGCTTCCGAATGTTCTTGTTTTTATTGATTAAATTGTTAATGATTTTTTCAGGGAAATGGGTTGTCATTAATTATCATAACTCATCGTATTAAATTTATCGCAGTATTTATTATAATATTTATTGGTTGACATGAAACGAAGTTCACAATTCTACCAGATGAGGTTGGTTTCTGGTACCAATCTGTTTTCAGTTGGTTTCCTTATTTGATAACTACAGTATCCAAATAAGGCAGTCGTCCATTTTCTTCTTCCTCCATAGTGAATTTTATTTGTTTGTGAAAACTGTTTAATTGTGTCCATGTTTCTTCTATTGCATTTTCATGTCATCAACGTATTTCGTTAGCATTCTCGGCTTATTTGTTAATTTCGGTATGGCAGTTTTAAGCAGTTCTTCCATTACAAATCTGCTATAATTGAAGATGCTTGTGACCCCATTGCAAGTCCCCTTACATTGCGTGTAGAATTTGTGCTTATATTTAAAATATCTGTTGTCCTTTACAAAAAATTTCATAATTTTCATAAACAGTTCCTCGTCATTTCAGTGTGTTTTTAATCACTTCCCATTTCATTATGATTGTCTCTATAGCAAAATCTACAGGTATACTGGGGAATAATGAAGCTACGTCAAATGATACAATTCTCTTATCGTCACCTATTGCACTATCGTTAATCTTATCTCTTAATTGCACAGTATCCCTGAGGCTTTATTCCGAATTCGGTGTCCGTTTTTTTTAATATTAGTTACAAATTTACACAATTCCATAGAAAAAAAGGTCGAATAATTAAAAAACTTACAAACGATTTACAAATATAGTTATTAAACATTCTTTTAAGTTGGTTGGATAAAAAGCATTGTTGAGATACTGGTAATCTAATAAATAGCGTTTTTTTAATTCAAGCCACATTTTTAAAAATGACCTAAAGAAGCTTTCAATTAAAAGCCAACGGATTTCTGCCAACTTTTTTTTTATTGTTGGGCAAAATACATGGTTTGCGATATTTTGAATACAAAATACAAAATACTTGCTGGTCATATATTTAAAATACAAAATACTTCCATTTATTGTGCGCATTTCAAATACAAAATTCTTTCACATCATGTACATGTATGTATTTATAATACGAAATACACCATTTTTATTCAAACCAAAAAATACATTAGATAAAACTTATTAATAAAACAATGGTTTCCTTTCATAAATATCAGATTTTTAAATGTAGCATTAGACAAACGGTTTATTGTTGGAGAATAAATGAAACCTGGGGCCTAATTCTGGCATTCGTGATCGAGTACTTTCTCGATTCGAAAGCAATTTTATTTAAGTCGATACTTATCGAATCGAAAATATTTTTTCAGTATGTGAAACTCAAATTATGGCTGTATAACACTGAAAAAATAATTTCGATTCGTTCAGTATTGACTGAAATAATTAGATTAGATTATAAATTGCTTTAAAATCGAAAAATTAATCGATCACGACTGCCAGAATCAGACCCCTGCTGACGAAAATAATCTTTCTAGAGGTCCGGATGAGCACAAACTTGTATTAAATTCTATGAAAACTCTTTTTATATTTGGATAGCTGCCATGAGTTATAATGTCTTTGCATTGTCACTGAGAAAACTGAAAAATTCCAACTCCAAATTTTATGTCCTAGATTCACCATCATTCTTATCTACGAAAACACTTCTACTTCTAATATTTCCATATTCTGATAGTTACGCTTTTAAGCGATGCTAGTTTTTGGTAGATAAAAATGCAAACAACCATTAAAAACTGACAAAATATATTTGTTAAACTACTCTATTTTTTTTAATGTATTTAAAATACAAACTACAAAATACTTGCACGCAGGGGTGCCAGAAGATTTTGATAAGAAATCGGAAAATTTTCAATAAATAGATAATAAACAAATATATTTTTTATTAAGGATAAATTATTTTTACACAAACGCTCTTTTTTAAAGGAACTTTTCAATTGACAAATATTTGAGTTTCAAACTTAAAATAAGGTTAATAATCTTTAGAACAGAAAAACAATGCAAATTTAAAATGTTTAAAGAACATTGATATTTTGTTTTAGGTTGACTTGGTTTTTTTTCTATTTACTCATAACTCATAACAATTTTACAATTTTGAGCTTCAGCGCCTAAAAGGCATTGTTGAAACAAGTTGCCAAAAAAAAACAATAATTCTTGAGTTAGTAATTAATAAACAAACGTAATTGCTTAAAAATTAACATTATAACATTGTAGAGTAATACGCACAATTATTAAGTTCGAAAAAAATTAATTGATAAATAAAGTAGATTTCATCGTGTTATTAATTCTTCAACTTGTTGCAATAAAATATCTTTTAAAATTTGAAATTATATATTCAGTTTTTAAAAACATCGGCAAATTGTGAAACTCATGACTACCAATATACTCTATACGTTGTTTGGTAATTTCAAACCTGCACCTGGCTACAAAAAGGCTGTTATTATTTCTTGTATTTATCAAATGTTGATTTCTCGCAAAATAAATTGTGTGATGACCAATGTTGTTAATACATTTAAAAACATACATTATCAGCTTTACTTTAAAATCCTTTTCACATTTTCGAAAGAATGTGAAAGGAAAATACTTTTTGGAAATACACTACTTAAATTATCACATTTTAAATCTAAATTTTGTTTGCCTTCCTTCCCTCCTTCCTTTGCTATCGGATGTACCTGCATCATCCATGCGTATTATATTATAAGTATAATTTTTGGATTTAAATTATTTTCATTGATTGAGAATATAAAGTTTGCATACCCTTACACTTTTGTAAGTGTCAATTCATTTTCAAACTCAAATATTCAGTATTTAATATTTTCCTTAAAGAAAAATAGATTTTAATTGCATTGTTTTGGGTTTAAAAATCGGTGGTCAAAAAAATAATTATTTAGATTTATGAAATATTGAAAGATTCATAGTTGAGTATTTTTAAATAAAATTTTAAAAATGTAATAAGTGATACAGAAAATTATAAAGTCATAATAACACAAACAAAAAGTTACGGTATTTATCGAAAAATCGGCATTTTTTAAGCAAAAATCGGCAAATCGGCACTTTGATAATTTAGAGGCAAAAAATCGGCAAAATGCCGATAAATCGGCAATTTGGCAGCCCTGCTTGCACGTCATGTATTTCAAATACTGCCCAAAACAACAAAAAAAACATGACTATTTCACTAAATGCGAAAGAATAAAAACAAATTCTTAAAACTTTGTTTTAGTTTCAAATGTATTTGGTCAAAAGAAATAAAAAAATGCATCGATAACTGAATAAAGAATTTTTCGCTTCTAAAAATTTAAAAAAAACTTAAAACGGTGCAAAAAGCACCGAGTTGACAATTCTGTTAGCTTCGTTCTCTCTCTTTAAAACTCAATTACAAAAAAGTTTTTTTTGCTACTTTTTGTCTGATTTTCTTTCCACTTCCTTTCAGTTTCAAGAAACTTTATTGGTGCGTGAACGTTTTAGTGCAAACTCTCTAATAAATTAATAAAATTAATAGAAAAAAGTGATAGAAAATTTATAATTTTTATAAAAAAATGTAATTTAATTGTTATTTCATTATTTTATAAAAAAAATTAATCAAAAAAGTTTTGTGTTTCGTGGTAAAAAATGTGTTAAAAGTTTTTTTCATATAAAGCAGAGTTATTATGCAGCGCAGTCTCTGTTGCAATGCTGCTTGTGGTATTTAAGAGAGTCGCGTCGTTAATTTAGCAAAAAGTGGTGTGTATCTTTCCTGTAACATAAAGAGTGTATGAGGGCTGGTTTTTGTGTACAAAGAGGGAAATGAAAGTTTTTGACCAAAATCAAAGTTAATAGTGTTGGTAAAATGGAAATGTTTTGGTTTTTTATTTGTTAAATTAAAAAAAAATTTTAAAAAAATTATGTATGGGCAGGTATAAAAAAGAGGGAGAAGAAAAATAAAATTGAAAAAAGGTGTAACATTATAAAAACAATTAATAAATAATTAAAAATTAAAATAATTAAATAAAAATCGATTAAAGTAATTTTAAAATGTGAGTTTATTTGCATAAGTGTGTTAAAAAAGCTTTAAAATTTCTTGATTTTTTTTGTCAATTTGAAAGCCCTTGCCTCTAGCCCATTCCAATTGGCCATTTAAAGAAGGTGTGCCAAACGCACTGTTTTTAACATTGATTTCATATTTTCAGAAACAGTTTTTCCTCTCTCAATAGCACATATCTGCTTCTTAACGATGATCTGTGAATTATTAACGATGGCTGATTAAACGAGTGAATTATGCATTGATCGAGAGGCTGAATAATAGCTGTAGTATTTTGAGGAAGCTTAATATTTGTTAAAGCTAAAGTCGTCTTATGACATGTCACATTGCCAATAAAAAGAATTATTTTCGTATAATTTTATTCATGTCTTCATCTAATAAAGCATGTATATCATTCCAAACGAGAGCAGTCATCCAACAATTTTTGTTTGAACAATATGTAATGGGAATGTGTTTTATTTTGAAACAGCGAGGCTGCCTAGGTTTTCCGATCACAAACACACGTTGGTAAGAACCGGTTGAGTCACAATTAAAGAGAAGTGTTAAGCGGCGGTTTTACATTTTCCATCCTTTTGGTGGACTGCCTTTGTTGAAATATGTAGTGCTTGGCAATGCTTTATAGTATAACCCACTTTCGTCCCCATTAAAAATACATTCTGGTGAATATTCTTCAATAATTATCATCATTGTCCTTTGATTCTCCACAGATTTTGCCTACACATATTTTGTTTCGTTTCTTCCAACGAAATAGCCATGATTTATTTGGTTCAAAGTCCTGTTCTAAATTCACTGCAAATTCTTTGGCTTTATTTAAAAGCATCAGGCCAGTTACCACTGCATTCTGACCACGCATTTCGTTTAACCATATAAGAAGCGCCTTTTCAATATCAGGGGGATCCCCTTTTCTTTGACGCAATGTTTTTAAATTACAGGAATTGGACACTTCTCTATTTTTACTATTTTATAAGCTGTGGATTTGTCCACTTTATATTATTTTATATATTTTTATATTATTTTTTTTATTTTTATATTTTTAGCGAAAAGTACTGTAAGAGTTATAAAATAAGCTAAAAATACTGACTATAGAATAAAAATACACAAAAAGAAACCTTATAGACCATAGTACAGCATATAGAGAGTGGTATAGTTTAGACTATAGTTAAGACTAAAGTTTTGACTAAAGTTTAGACCATAGTGTCTAAATTAAAGAATAAACTATTAAGCAGATCATAGGGTACTATACAAGGAAGACTACAGACTATTAAGCGGATTATAGTGTTGCAAATAGAAAAGAATATGAGCTTTCATGTTTTAAATCAACTGGTTTTCAATTATAAGCCACTTAATAAAGGTAAATTAGTCGCAATAATAATATATTTTATACTTATCCAATGTATTTGTATGTGTGTGTGTGTGTGTGTTACCAAAGTTTTTTTTAAATTTTCACAAATCTATTGATTTTGTTATTTTAAACAGCCACTTTTAATTTGCAGTGCATTAAATTGTTTGTCTCTAAAATTTATTTTGTTGTTAAATTTTTTTTTTTTTTTGTTCAAAAATTTATATGTGTTTATCATTTGTTATAACTTATAAGTGTGTAAGTGTAATTGTATGCTTATAATTATATAGTAATACCATGTTCGCACGACAGCGTTTTTTCGTAATTCAGTCTCTCATTCGTAATCCATAGCATAATTATGATCCAAATTACATAATTCGTCATACAAAATTTTGAGAGCGGATTATCTCATTTGTACGTAATTAAGTTTTTATTACCCTGTGGATTACTTTAAAATCAATGCGATCTCTAATTTTTATCGGTGTTTTTCAATAACCAGCTGTCAAAGCACTAAGAAATCCCGGGAAAATCAAAGCACTAAAAAAAGAAAATAAATATTTTATATGTATGTATTTCTTTGAAATAATATTTTTACTAACTTTTTCTTTCCATTCTTAATACAAGTAACCGCAAACAAATAATTAAATTTAGCAATAAACAAAAATAATAAAAAAAGAAGATGAACTGTCAACCCCGATTAGGAAAATGCCGTGCGAACATGGTAATTCAAATATGTAATAAAAATAGAGAGCGAAGTAATCCAAAGCACCGTGCGAACATGGCATAACGCATGCTTAATTGAATCAAATTATCCTATGATGGCTTAAAACAATAGCAACAACACGTATAATAATAGCAGCAACAGCAATAATAAACAACGGCAACATTAAAAGCAATAACAACACGTCAGTGCAATATGAACACAATATACAAAATACAGATGTATTTTGCAATAATTCCCTAATGCATTTCAACACAACATTCAACAAGCTTTTGGTACTAAACTATACGAGAGAGAATGCAACAGCAGACAGACAAATGGGCGTTAAGAGACATACAATATGGAAATAAATTGTGATTTACAGTGACAAACGAAATAGTTATAGTTTTAAAATGGATTTTATTTTTTTAAAGTAAAACTTTTTTTAAATAGATCTCGTGTATTGATAGCGGAGTAGTTTGTACCAAATGTGGATGGTTTTATTGCTTTCCTTCGATTTAGATATTAATACATTAATATTATCCTTGTGTGGGAGTTGCCACGCCCACTTGAAAATTATTACATATTTATTCAAATTAGGCTACGGGTGATCAGTGGAAATTTCAGAACAATCTGAGTCTAAAGGCAAGAAACAAACACATTTTTATTTTTATGTGTATGTATATTAGGGTGGGCCGATTTGAAAGGACAAACATTTATCGATAGCTTTTCGTATGAGGGAAAAATCATTCTACTAAGACATATCAAAAAAATCGTTTGCGAGGCTCCCAAATTTAAGTTTTTTACTTTCTCAACTTTTATTTTTAAGGTTTTTTTTAGTAGGTTATAAAATTGTACGCGTAAAACGATATAATTTTTTTCCTCAAGCCAAAAGCTATCGAAAAATCGATGGTTTATGTATATCTATATATTTATATAGAAAGAAGTGTACACTGTGATGTCACCACAAACTGCGGAAACGGGTCGACCGATTTCAAACAAAATTTTAGGGTGAACTGCTATAAAAAGGCTTGCTAGAGTTTTATGAAATTGTGTATGTGCATTTGTTAGGCATGATAATAGGTCGTAAAGTTTACTTTATATCGCTAGAGGGCGCAAAATAAGGCAAGAGGGGCAAAAGCTCCCCCTCCCTATATCTTCTTCACTAATCAACCGGTTTTCTTAAAATTTGGCGCGCAGGCACTGTTACATCGTAAAGAAAATAGGAGATAGGAATTTAAATAGGACAAGAAAAGTAAAACCTCCCCACCCTTTATTTTCTTAATTTATTAATCGATTTTCTTGAAATTTTGCTGGCAAATAGTGCAACATCAAAGTTTTATTATTTAAGACGTGAAAACTGTCAATAGGGGTAAAAGCTACCCCTCCCAAAGATTCTGAACCTGGAACTATAGTGTAGACTAAAGAGTACACAGACTATGAAGAAGACATTTTTTTTTATTTATTAAATGTGAAAAATAAAATTCGAAATTATATTTAAACTAGATTCACCGAGCAACAGTTACGTAGAGCTTTAGCCCATTATAGTGAATCATTCTATAGTCTCTGGTGGAAAGCGAACCCGGAACCCTCCCACTAAAACACTAGTTGATTACATACCAACTAGCGACTTTTAAGAAAACTACATCGTAGACTTTGGAATAAACAATTGTTAGAAAATAAATTGAAGTTTTTCGAAAAAAGGATACTTGTTTTGGAATAAAGTATTATTTTTACCACCCACTGTTCTGAAACATGCATATTCTTGTAGTGCATTTTAAATGCACATAAACTATTGTCTCTAAATAGGTATGCATATGTATGCACGTTTTTCAAATTATGTATGTGTGTGTATAACACTGACATACACATACACACACATATAACATTTATTATACTTTAGAGCATAATAAGTTTATACATGTTCGAATTTGTATTTATCAATGTATGTGTTTAATTTGTTTTTTTTTGCTTCGCCTCTTCTATAAATATGACAACAACATCGGCGTGGCTACGATTTAAATTTGTTGTTACTAAATGTGGTCGAAATGTGCATACAAATGTGGAATACTAAGTTGGAACATACGTAGATAAGTGCGTATAATGATAATGACGATGATCAACATAATCATCATAATGATTATTGGTTTTGGTTGCATGGTCGTTTTGTGTCTGTCAGTGGCGTCTTGTCCATTTGTTTGTTCATTTGTCTGTCCAAACGAAGTTTGTCTGCCTTTCATTCTCTATTTATGACCATGTTTGTCTGTTCAATTGTATTCGTATAATTACAATGTTGTGTGAATCATTAAATGTGGCTAATACGACTACACGTTCGTATTAAGTATATACATGACGAAATTTGTTGTCTACAAATCGACAAGTAGGGGATTTATAATTGTGAAAATGTTCCAAAAAGGACATTGATATAAAAAGGGCCTTAATAATGGGCAAAATTACAGTTATTTGATGTTAAATACTTTTTAACAAACTCGAACAACTTTGAATAAAATAAATAAAAATATGTTTAAATAATTTGGTACAATTCCATACCCACTTTTAATTTAAAATTTTGTTTTTATCCTTCTTCTAAAGGCCCCTTAGCTTTCCTCCTAAAATAATACCTATTCTTCTCTTTTATTTAGTCTTTACACAATACAGATTATTATTAGACCATTGAGTTTTACAATGTATAAAATTTAATGGCTTTTTGCATAATTACGTACAATATTAAATGGGGTGGATCTCTTTCTATATCTCTACTTCTAATATCCATAATAAAAATAATCAACATTATAATCATCTTTAATACAACAATGTTCGAAATTAAACCAAATGCAACTTAAAATAAGCGAAAACAAATACAAAACTATTGCGGAAATTTGTTGGGCAAAAAGGAAGATAAAATAAATTATAACTTAATTAAAATACTTGGAAAATTAATTTAAAATTGACATTAATAGTAAAAGTGTTATTAAATTTAGTTTTTATTTGCCAATTAACCACACTAATTGATTAAAATGGAAATGTTGAAAGTATTTCCTAAAAATTCTTTAAACATTTTATAAACCGTAAATTAGAGATAAAAAAAGACTAAATTGAAAAAAAGAGTAAAAAGATGTGGGCAAGAAAGAAAATGCCGACTTTGGAGTCAATTAAAGTCGGCTTCAAAATCAACTGTAGATATGACTTTTTAAAGTTTACTACAGAGGAAACTTTGGTGTCGAATTCAATGTATCTAAACTTTGGAGTGGACTTAGGTCGATTAATAAATCGACTTTGCAGTCCACTATAGAGCCGACTTAAAAGTCGACTATATATTCAACATTGGAGTCGTTTTAAGAGCCGGCTATAAAGCTGATTAAAGAGTTGCTGCTGTCGACTACAGAGTGCAATTTATATCCGACAATAGAATCGGCTTCAAACTCGACTGTAGAGTTACTTTGGAATCGACCATATAGTCAATTATGAAGCCGACCATGGAGTCAAATATAGGGTCAAATTTAAAGCCAAATATCGAGTCGGCTATAAAGTTGATTATAGAGTCGTGACTTTAGCATCGACCATATAGTCGACTATAAAGTCGGCCTTGGAGTTGACTATAGAGTCAACTGTAGAGGCAAATATAGAGTCGGTTATAAAGTTGATTAAAGAGTCCTTGACGTCGACTACATCATTGACTTAAGAGTCGACTTTTTTATCGACTATAGTGTCGACGTTCGAATCGAGTTTGGAATTAACTACATATTCGATTCAAGAATCGACTGTTAAGTCCACTATCGACTATAAAGTTGATTTTAGATTCTTTGACGTCGACTTTAGAGTACAATTTAGAATCCCTTATAGAGTCTTCTTTGTAATTATGTCGGCTATTAAGTTGATTATATAACCGATATATGAGAAGATTTTCGAATCGAGTTCGACTGTTATACAGCTTTGGTGATGACTGTTTAATGAGCTAAAGATTGGCCTTTGTAATCAACTATAGATAGTACTATAGTGTCGTTGGGAGAATCGGTAAGTCCTAAAGGACGCCCCGCCTGGTGGGGAATACCACCCATATATGGGTTATAGGACCGATCGGTTTACAGAGCGTATGTTTCTTCATGTTAGTAGCGACTCAGAGAGCATGTGACTTAAAATGGGCGTTTGATATCAAATTGCTAGTCGGGTATAGCAGATGGCAGCCTGATCGCCTGATAACCTTTAAAAACTTTATAAATGAAACCACATGCAGCCCAAAGCTCCATTAGGAACTTGATTTAGCTTAGAGACCAGCTGCAGACTTGATGCTGGAGTTGATTGAAAATCAACTTTAGAGTACCTATTCCAGACATATTCTTCCTATTATGAATTTAATGAGTGTGTCGGATATATTATTAAATTAATATTCCTTATTCACATATGCCGCATTTATACTCGCACTAATTTTAAGCGTCAAAACACTTGTAATTTTAATGAAAAATATCTCAACTGCAATAATGCTTAAAACAATTGTTAAAATGTGTGCAGGGAGATGCAAACATTCCACTTAAGTGTAATAGGCGAAACACTATAACAGCTACACGACCACTACGACACTCTGCTAACAACAATAATGACGTCAGTCGAGAAAAACAATGTGTCAGCAAAAGATTAGTGAGTATTTCTAGCAAGAGTTTTTTTTAAACAAACACACACATACGTATTTTTGTGTGTATTTGTGCATTTTTATATGTTTTTTTTTTGTTCAATTTGCTGTTGAGTTGTTTTTGCTGTTGACATTGATGTATTGCTGAAACAAGCATACATTTTTTTGCCTTAACGCTCTTTTGCTGCTATTATTGTAGTTGTTGTGCCACAAAATGTTTATTTAATAGAAGAAAATGCGTTTGAAACGTAAAAATGATTGAAATGATTTTGGGGATTTGTGAAATTGTTGTGTTCAAATGAAAGTGATGGAGGATGGTTTTGTATGAGTATGTTGGCAAAATGAAATTTTATATTCATTCAATTAAATCAGCTGTAAAAAATATTAAAAATGATCCATTAGGTACTTAACTCGTAAGTGAAAGGAAATAAATAGGATAAAAGTTAAAATATGAAATATGTGGTCGACTTTAGGGTCGACTTTTAACTTCGTTTTAAGATTCGACTTAAGATCAATAAGGTAGAAAATAAATATTGGACTATACTATAATTTGTACGAAATTGGTATCGCCTATGAAGTCAAGTATTAAAGTCTTTCATAAATCGCCTATAAAATCGACTCTAGATTTAACTACAGACATTGAATCAAATCGTCTATAAAGTTGACTTTAAAATCGGCATTTGATTTGACGATAGTTCAGCATATTTTTTTAACTTAAGAGTTGATTATTGACTAGGGGGTTTTTCGACTCTAGATTCAGCAATTAATCTGATTTTACGACGGATAAAATTATTTATTGTATGATTGATTCTACTGTTCAGTTAACTTACGAGTCTGCTTTTGATTTGGCGGTATAGTCGACTTATAGACTTTAGAAATGTATTTAGAATCTTCTACACACAGAGAAAACCATGTTTTAATATGGTCACTCCAACAAAACTATATTTAAAGAAAATTTTACACATATTTTGTTAAATTTAATTTAACCATGTTATTGTCACCGACAATCATATTGTTGTTAAATTAGTCCTCAATCAAGAAGTCAAAACCATATTATTGTTGCCTCTAAACATATTATGGTTTAATATGACAATAATTTGTTTCCAAATTAATAATTGTATTTTCCTCTTTTCCAAGAGCAACATGCTATGGTTGAAAAACAACCATGCTATTATAAGTGTTACACATATTTTAGTTATTATTAACCAACAAATGTTCGGGGCCAACCATAATATGGTTGAGGCTTTTTGATGGAGGGTTAATTTAACTATAATTTGATTGTCAGCGGCAATAACATGATTAAATTAAACATAATATGTTTAAAATTTTCTTTAAAAATATTTTTGCTGGGGGTGACCATATTTAGACATGTGTTTTCTCTGGTTGTATAGGGATGACTTTGGATTTGATTTTAATTTTTGACGATAGATTTGACTACTCATTCGATGGTAAAGCGGATTTTAAAACCGACAATAAGACCTTCTTAGGAGACTGCAATCCTTTAGAATCGAATTAAAAGTCAACTTTATAGTTCAATCTTAACTAAACGAGATTGCTTTAAATTTAACCTTTTCATTTGTTTGGCAATTTTTCCGCGGGCATTTTTAAAATTAAGCATGTGCCACGGCTGTCAAGTCAAACGAGCTTTGACAAACAGTTTGTGTGACCAAATTGATAGTGATTTATTGAACGTGTGGCTGCAGAGTTAACCCTGCTTTGATTATATTTTAGTTTCATCTATTTTGTTAATTGACGTAGGAGTACATTTTGAAGTCGGCATAGACCTTTAAAAGTATATTTTGCTACTTTTTTTTTCAAAATTTCTTTTCATCTCTAAATTAAGATTTGCAAATAAAATTTGTTTATTTTTCTTGATTGGCTCTATTAAAAATTATTTAACTAACCAATCAATTTTGTTTAAAAATTTATAATCGTTTTTCCATCTACCACATTGTTGTTTAAGGTTTTGTTATTTTAAAAATATAAGCAAATTTTTGGGAAAAATAAAGCCAAGAGATTTTCTACTACAAGATAAATTAAAAAAAAATCAAAAACTAATAAACTGAGTAAATGTTAGAAGAAGAAAAAAATAATGGTTTGGTGTCGGTTTTGGTTTCTTTGCTTGAACTTAAACAATAAAAATCATTTGCAACAATATTAAACAAAGACTTTAAGAATTTTTTGAGTTTTGTCCCTTTTTTCTCTTTCCGGTTTTTACACAGACACACACACACATGCCAACAAACTGTGAAGGATGTCAAACATAAACAATAAATGTTATAGTATTAGTGTGTATGTGTGTGTTTATGTGTGTAAGTTAAAAAGCTTTTTTTTCTCCAAGACATTTTGAGTCTCTTGTCTCTCTGTGTGTATATTTGTGGCTTTTACTAAGGACTTTTTGATTTGTTGTCTAAGTTTATTTATTGTCACTCAGAATACAACAAAAAAGCCAACAAAAATTTTTTGGTAAAAGATTCTTCAGGATCTAAAGTTGTTGTTATTTTTGTGTTTTTTTTTATATTTCCAAATCAAGTACTTTTAAAATTTTTATTGCATTGTATTTAACACACAAGCCATATTGAGAAGAAAAAAATCCAAGACTTTCGAAGAGAAGTAGTAATAATACCAAACAGGATATTACAGACTTAAATTACAGTTAAAAAAGGACAATAAGAAAACAACACAAAAACAACATGGTATTTTTAGGTAAACTAAGAAATATATAGAAAAATTGTAAACGCAAAAAAAAAATGGAATGGAATGAAAAGTGTCTATGGGCATTAAAATTTCTTTAAAAGATTTTAAACTTACATTTAAGTTCACATATTTACTTTACTAAAAGAGTATTTACTTTTTTAAATATTTTACAAAATTTTTGGTTATTTTTTACTTACTTGTTTAATATGTAAATTTATAAATAATTCTATTTGTTTAAATATGTTTCAGTTTGTTGCACACAAATCTTTCATGGACTTACCTGCAATGAAAGTAATCAGAAAAGAAAGAAAGAAATTTAATTTCAGTGAATTTCTTGTATTTCTAAGCAATTATTAAGAGAATTATAAAAGTATAAATGTATTATGCCCAAAATAAAGTTCTGTAGTCGAATTTAGTGTTCAAATAGAATTGAGTCTTCAACTTCAGACAAAAATCCTAAAGCCCATAATTAAAAAGTCGGCAGAAACTTCGTGTTCTCTCTTATTTTATTGTTTTAATTTTCTTTTTTTTCATTTTCTGTTTAGAAAAGTATGAAAGTATGGTAGCATTGTTAGGAGAATAAGTGTATATATGTGAGAGCATTAAAATAAAATAGATTTTATTTCATGGTCTCGACGCAGTTCTGTTTGAACACTTAACATCATATTATCACATCTGTATTCCATAACATGCTAAGTCGACACAGCATATTTTTAATTTTTAACGTTTCTTAATTCAGTATTGTTCAACTTAAATTCTGTCGAATTTTGCTGTTGATCGGCTAATCCAATCCAAGGTTATGCACGCAAGAGTACTTGGCATAAAACTGAATGTTGTATCGCCCCAAATATTTCAGAGCTTCTCCTGCAAAACTCTCATTTTCGACTTAACGTGTTTTGGAATTAAGCTGTCGATTTTAATCGACTTTAAAATCATCTTAATAGTCTTCGAAATTCAATTTTTTTTTGTTAAGAATCCCTTTTAAATTTATAATAAAGGGTGGTTAAATTTTAAGGGCCGATGTCAAAGTCAAGTTTTTTTCTTGACATTTCTCAATTTTAGACTAACTAAATTTAAACCATGAAAAGACTTACAATCGAGCAACACGGTAAAGATATTCAGGCTTATTATGAAAATGAGCGTTCAAATCAAAATGCGTATCGTAATTTTTTGGCCAATTTAATCGTCCAAATGTGCGTACAATCGGAAAAATCGTGCAAAAATTTGATTAAACCGGGTCTGTAGGAGATGTGAAAACACCAGTTCATGCTCGTACAGCTCGTACTGCAGAAAATATTGCTGCTGTTCGCGATAGTATGACTGAAGAGCCGTCCACCTCAACCCGTCGTCGTGCCCGACAATTGCAGCTCTCACGCTCGTCGTTGATGAGCATTGTGTATAAAGACTTGCATTTACACGCTTACAAGGTGCAATTGACTCAAGAACCATTGACGGTCAGAATGGTGCCAAGAAATGGCAATAATGGATGATCAATTTTCGAAGAAAATCATCTTCAGTGATTAGGCACATTTTCACCTCAGTGGATTCGTTAATAAGCAGAATTGCCGCATTTGAGCGAATGATAATCCTAGAGTGATTGTCGAAAAATTAATGCACCCACAAAGAGGGACTGTTTGGTGCAGTTTATGGGCCATATTTTTTTCCAAAATGAGGCCGGCCAGGCAGTAACTGTGAATGGTGTTCGCTATCGTGAGATGAAACAAACTTTTTATGGTCCAAATTGGAAGATGTGGACGGTGCCGAGGTTGCGATGACCATTTGGCCGACATTTTGTTCCATAGATAATTGAACTATACCAATATTATCATAATAAAAAGAAATGACAATAATTTCCTAAATAATTTGTGTTTTATTCAAAATTAACATCGGCCCTTAAAACCAGCCTTTATATGGACCAATTTCTACATATTTTATATAAAATTTAAGAAATATTTTAGCGAATGTCAAGAATTTTGCATATTTGATTCTGGCCAGCTTAGCAGAAAGAGAAGTATAAAGCGGTAAACAGATATATACCTTTTATCTAATAAATGTGTCGTGGTTCTTTTGTAATATATAGACCACATCAACATATTTTGTATGAAATTTTTACAATTTTTAAATGATTTTATTGTGTCATGGTTCAAAAATTTCTTAACAATAGAAGAAATATCTAAAGTTTGCTCGTTTGTTTTGTAAATAGCCCAAAAAAGACTTAAGATTTTTCTTCCGAATTTTTTTACACTTATAAGTGACATAATTGTCTATAACTTTGATATTATTCTTTACGATCCCGACCTTAATTTTTGAGTAATTTGAAAAAAATATTAAAAAAAACCCTTACTTTGGCAGTTTCCCACTTTTTTTAATTTTTCTGAATTTCTCGCCAAACGTACTGTCGTCGAAATTGTAGATTTGATAATCTTAAGGTGGTATGCGAAATCTGGCTACAAAATTTTAAGCTCTTTTAGTGCCACTTCAAATATAAAATAAGAAGTTTTTCATTCTTACATTGTTTGCTCTACAATTTGTTTTCTCTAAGTGCACTGATCACTTATTCCTATTTTTATTAAAACTAAAAAATTCCATATCTTTAGATTAAAAAAAAAAACAGCCCAGAATTCGAGTTTAGCTAAAAATGGTTTGATAGAAAAAAACATCCTGAAGTAGCCCAATATGTCTCCAAAACAATAAAAATATTCGCGAATCTTTATTTTGAATTTGATATATTTTTTATATATCGCTAACTACAATATTAAATTTAATTTTTATTTAACTTTTGTAATGTTAACATTTTATAGTCCCAAATAAACAGTATGTTGAATAAAATATTGTTTTATATAAAATAGTAAGTTTGCAATATCTTATAAGTGAAAAATATGTTAAAGTTTAAATAATTTCAGTAAAGAAGATTCGTTGTTTTACATTTTATGATTGTAGATTTAAGTTAATTTCGCTCTAACTCTTATAGTTTTCGAGAAAAACGCACTTAAAGTTTTTCATACAACAACATGAAAAAACAAATTTTGAGTGAGAAATAGTAGTGATCACATATTTCAATAATTTTTGCTCTAACTGTTACAGTTTCATGAAAAGTTAGTTATTTTCGCTCTAATTATTATAGATTTCGCGAAAAATGCACTTATTGCGCTTTACAACAAAATACAAAAAAAAATTCAATACTATATAAAGTATTCTCTAAAAAACAAATAAAAAACATGCGATTTCTGTATTAAAATATGAAAACTATTTTTTTCTGTGTATGTGCTCGTAGGTGCATATATTTTCGTTATTTGTAGTTAAAGTAAATTGAGTTTTTTTAATTCAAAAAATGGATTTTGAATTATTATCTTTTTCCTCTTCTTGCTTATTGGAAACAAAAAATTAAATTTTATTCATGTCTGTTTCCAATAAACACAATTAAATTCAATATAAAATCTTTTTGAATTTTACTCTTTAAACAATTTCAATTATTTTAATATGTAATTGTACTTTTATTCTATTTCGATTAGTAGTACCCATCCCTGTTAAAAATAGAGGCAAATTATATTAAACTTGACAAAAAACTACTTGATTTACAACAACAAAACACTACAAATTTCTTAACATTAATCGCTTACTGATGTTGTCGTTGTTGTTGTCGTTGCTATTGCAAAATTATTTTATTCCCCTTAAACCAATTTTATCCTCTTTTATGTTTCGTAAAATTCTCGCGATGCGCTAACGACTACATTATTGTTACATACAAAAACAACATGTAAATAAAAAACTAACGTTGTTGCTTAAATTGCATATTATTTTCTCTGCCCACTCTCCTCTTTATATTAAATGCAAAAACAGATTTTTTAACTCCCTTTTTATTTGATTTCCTTATCCTCTTCTTTCAGTTTCTAAAAAATTTTTGTAGTGCGTGAACGTTTTAAAGTATGCTCTCAAAAAATTGCATTTATTTATGGAAAATAGTTATAAAAAAATATTTATTTTTTAAAATAATGTAATTTAATTAATATTCTTTTAGTAAATAAAATAATTTCGGTAAAAACTAGTTTCATTATGATGAAATGTGTGATAGAAAGTTTGTTCAAATAAATGCTGATGAAATAAGCAGCGCAGTCTCTGTTGGTTCGCTGCTTCTTGTGTAGAGAGAGTCGCGTCGTTAAAGTAGTGTGCAGAGGGCTGAAGCAGAGATTGAAAAATGATTTCTGTTTCTGTGCTAGACAGAGTATGTTTGTGTGCAAATAAAAATAAAGCTTTTAAGCAGAAGCAAATTGTGATTTTGGTTTAGTTAAATTCAAAGTAAATAATTCAGTTCAAAGAAAAGTGTTTTGATTTTTGTTTCTATAAGAGTAATAAAGAGAACATTTATGAAATAAGAGAATGTCTATTTAGCACAAAATATGGCCTGTTTTAAAATAAAATTGTGCAAAAGCAAAAAAAAAATCAAATTGTAGAAATGTCTGAAGGTTTTCAAATGAAAGTTAAAGGGAAATTGTTACAAAATTATAAATTTTTGAAAAGGTAAGTTACTATATAATTTTTGGCGTCCTAAAAATAGAATTAATTAATATACCTATTTCAAGAAATCATTTAATTTATAGGTATAAACTTTATTAAAAATTCCTGTATTTGCATTGTTGATTTTTATTATGTAGAACGTTATTTTATTTCTTTAAGGCAACAATTGCGGGAAAGTGTTTAGGGCAAACTTAAACCTTTAATGGTAGTCTTTGTAAATGCACGATATACACACCTGAATATAGAAAATTATTTATTGGTTTTTTGTTGATTTTTAGCGATTTTTTTAAAACAATGTCAGATTCTTTATTAAAAATAGCGATCAAAAGATGCGTCCTTGAATCCTACTACGAATACTAAAGTCGACTTCAATATCGAATTTATAGTCGCCTTTAAAATCGTCTAACGAATCAACTACTTAATGATTTCTATAACTGCTCCAAAGTCGATTTTATAGTCTTCTTTTTACTAAAACGATTTTATATGTCGATTCTATAGTTGACTTCAAGGTCAGTTAAGTTAAGTTGAGTGAACTTTATTGTTTTTAAATGCTTTCCTACAAAAAATTTTTGTTAAGATTTTTACAAGAAAAGCTGCAATAAAACTTTTTAACAAAGCAGCTTTCCCAAAGGTATTAAGCAAAAGAACTTTCATAGAAAAAGCTAGCATAAAGTATTTAACAACCAATTCTTATATAAGCTTTTTTAACAAAAAACTTTTCAACAAAAGGCATTCTTATAGAAACACATTAATTATTTTTAATTTAAAAGATTTTGTTAGTCGTGCTTAATTCCTAATTTTTATTCTTGATAAAAATACTGAAATTTATTGTTGAAAGGATAAGCTATTCCTACCGCATTTTACTGGTTGCTTAGGCCAGATCGTCAGTAAACTTATTCCAAAGATTAGGAAAAACTAAATTAAACAAACAAAAAAAAATCTTTAAGCGAATAAGAATTATAAACAACAGCTTTACTTGTAACAATATCAAAGCTTAAGCAAAAACAACAACAAATAACAGTGAGTTTATCTTTCCTGACATTCCCCACTACAATTGATTGGAATTCTTACAACATTAATTGTAGTTGTAATTAGGTTAAGAAAAAACAAAATGAAAACAACTTGCTTTATTGTTTTCGCAGAAAATAAAGCATGTCTTCAGTAAGGTTTTTTTTAGCTTGCCAGTTTATTTTCAAAGTATTTTTTTACAATTAACTAACGTGTTTACCCTAAACTTTTAAAACTAAGAAACTATCTAGAAGCTTTATTTAAAAGTTTTACTTAGAATCGTTGCTTAACATTTTTACTAAGAAGCTGAAGGCTTTAAAGTGTTTGTACAAATAATTTTCATTTGCATTAGATCCATTAATTTTACTGTGACGATTAGTTAATTAAGTCCTGCCTGTTTTTAAATTAAAACTAACAATTTCCGTTTGGAAATTTACATTAAAAACAACAAACTCAAATTGGCTTTTATTTCAATATAATATTCTAAACGAAAATTTTCATATTAACTTATACTACTTTTCAATTTAAATTTTTAGAATCAACTATTTTTGCTTGCTCGGATTACAGATTCATTGAAAATTATTGATTCTATTTAATATTAAACATTTTCAAGCATTTATATTAAATATGCATTTCAAACAGTAAAACAAATATTTTGTACGATTTCCATCATGACACATCATGCCATTTACAACTACCACCATTCAAACAATTGACAACTGAAATTGTATTTTTTCTATAAAGTAGTTACCACTGAAGAATATCGAGAGAAAAAAAAGATAAACAATATCCTTAGAATTATAAAGTAGTCCTAATTTTTTTCTACTTTGCTCTCCATTTACAATAAAACAGAATAACAAAAATCACACAAAAATAAAAGACAAAAAAATATCATATCACATAATAGAATTGGCTCTAGGCCAAGGGAATCTGTAACAGAATCAAACAAAAACTAGAAACAAAGCAGGGACGTAAAACAAAATGCATCTAAAATAAATTTAGTCCAAGTTTAGGCGATTTCAAAAGGATCTATAGAAATTTTGATTTGAAGAGGATATTAAGAAATAGATAAAGAAGAAGGCAGACAAAATAAAAGGAAAATAGAATTAATTAAAGACTGGTCCTCGATTAAGAATCTCGCGGCTTAATAAAAGTTTAATAAAACCATTAACCGCAAATCTTCTATTATCAGTTATAAAGAATTTTTCTGATAAAAATAAGAAATTTCTTTAAGCCTCATTTAAAAGCTTCAAGTCCTCATTTGTATGTTCGTTTAATCACAATGTCATGTGACTCTATTTATTGAACTATAGTAATGTAGGGTATTAATTATATTTAAAAATTATATTAAAAAAATTATTTATAACGCACAGTAGCATTACAGCAGAGTTGACTTTGAGGCAAGTGGCAACAAACATTTTATACAAAAGCTCAAACAATACCAATTTTTTTTTTGTACTCAATCCAGTTTTTTTTTTTTTTTAATATATACCCTACCCCAAAAACAATTTCAAAACAAAAATAAATTTATCATTCCATTTAAAACACGTGCGGAAAATTTTTTTTTCTTCTATCTCTGACATTTATAAATCTATCTTGCTAAATATTAATCAAAATTCAAGCAATCAGAGAAAAGTTAATATAATCGAGGTTATTATAAACTCTTTTATTTTGGACTCAAGAACTCAAATTATCAAATTATTAACTAGAGTTAGATTAACGTTTCAGATTTTTTATGTTAAATCTTTCTATGTTCATAAATTTTATTTAAAAAAGTTCTATTTTTTTTTGTGTCTGTTTTTTTCTAATTAATAAAAAAAATAATCACTTGCATCCGTCCTAAGGGCGTAGATACGTAAAGTAGTGAGCGATGTCCTTGCTTTACTTTAGCAAGCTTTCTCCTTCCTCTCTCTTGGCCCTAGAAGTAAAATTTTGGAGTTAATCATTAGTTAGTGCGCTGCTGAAGTTGCCAACCTGGAAGAGAATGTGTAACTTTCGGTATCTTTGATAATTTTTTCAAAAACATTTACTTAAACTCAAGCTTTCTAAAATTTTTCGTAAAACGCTGCATATTATAATAATTATATTAAATTTGAGAGTCGAGCTACATTCAGTATAGGGGATTTAAAATTAACGAGGGGACTTAGTTACATGACTCCTTTTTTTAATATATTAAATAATTTTTAAAAGGACCTAATAGGCTTTTTACACTTGCTCACATCTTACATCTTTCATCTTATCGCAAATATGATTACATCTTCCCATAAGAATTATACAGGGCTAAAACTTAACATATTTCTTCGCCTTAAAAGATGTTCCTATCTCATGTTGTTTCATTCAACATCTTTTGATTATTTTAGTGCCATCACTAGAAAAAAAAAATAATTTTTTACCATCACTAGAAAAAAATACAAAAGAGCAGGACAGGAATATCATCAATTTAGTTTTTATTCGCTCTTACACGTGAAAATAAATATTTTTATGATGAAAGATGAGAGCTGTTACAAATGTAAACAAGTTTTTTTCATTTTCATCATCTTCCACGCATTCCTCTAAGATGTGCTCAAGTGTAAATAGGCTATAAGGAACTGGGCAAATTTTTGAGAGACTCCAATAATGAGAATCGACTGAATTGGTCTTAACAGTAAGTACTTTACCACGAAATGATATTTTTTTATATGAAATAAAGTTTATTATTTAATTTGAAAAATTTTAAGAAAGTTTTTTAATAAAAATTGTAGGCAATTTTGGCCGATATTATGGAATTTCAAAAGCTGAATTCTGCAGAGTATGTACATTAAGCTTTGTTTAATTGTTTAATTGTTGAAATCGCATTTACAACATACACTCACTCAGAGCTGCCAGACTTCGGGATTTATCCCCAAACTTGGGGATTTCATGCGAGCAAAAAGGACAAAGAAAGTCATTTGGGGATTGGGGATTTTTTTCTAGAGATTTTACACATTTTTAATATATTTTCCCGTTTTTCCCGTTTCGTACATTACATATCAAAAAAAAAAGTAGCAAAAGTTTTATCTTGCTCTTACCAACAATTAATACGGTGTAAAGGGTCCTAACTAAGATTATAATTTTTGATGAGTGTGTAAAAAATACGTAATAAACGTAATAAACAAGAACATATCTTGTTGTTGAAAAAAAGAAATTAATACCGTTGGCAACGCGTACAATTTTTGATTTTTTGAAAGGCTATTTCAAGCAAATATGTATGTCTTCCCCAAAAATATGTAAATATTAAAGACAATATACGTAATAAAATTTAGGAAAAAGAAGAACTAAATAAATGACGGATATATGTATTTTTCTTGTTGATTTAAAAAATGTCTAAAACCGATTGAACAAGCTCCGAATTCTTTTAAATTGGCGCATTCGTCTTTAAAAGGAGCGTATTGTTCTGCTTGTAATTCCTTACTGGAATCGCATACAAAGGATTTAAAAACATGTGGAACCCAGTCGATAAAAACAAAATAAAAAAAATGTTTTTACTAAAAATTTTAATTTGGAGTTTTTGGGGGATTTTTTTTATAATTTTTCTTTTTATTTTTAAAAAATTTTTTTAATTTGGTCAGAAACAAAAAAAAAATTAATTTTTTAAGTTTTTGTATTTTAATTTGGGGGTTTTTGGGGATTTATATTTATTTTTGGGGGACCAGGAAAAAAAGTAGCTGGCAGCCCTTTTAATTTGGTCAGAAACAAAAACAAAAAAAAAATATTTACTTTTTAAAGTTTTGTATTTTAATTTGGGGGTTTCTGGGGATTTATATTTATTTTTGGGGGACAAGGAAAACAAGTAGCTGGCATACCTGCACTCACTGTCTATTTCCCTATTCTGTACTGTACGGGACGGGGAAAAATTACCAGCTGGTTGCTGTTCAACAACAACCAGTGAATGTGGCCAGACTGTCGGCGGCGCTGGTATGCTGGCGGTTTGCGCGGCTTAAGCTCGCCGGATGGGGGTGGTTCTTGCCGACCAGCTGACGTAAACCCGGGTACAAAAAAAAACTTCATACCAGCTATGAAATTGAAAAAAAGAAAATGTTGGGGCTCGAAGTAGCAAAAAAAAAATAAAAACAATCAAAAATACCTCCTTCCTTACCATTTCCACACATCTCCGGCTGAGGACGTGCCGGGATTGGCCCTCCCACTAGAGACGAAGTCTCGCCATGACATCCCTTAATTTCCGGATGTCCCAAAAATTCACCTGCAAACGGTTACATTCCTCTACTTACCCGCCTTAAGTAAAATCTACCAAATCATAATTAAAACCAAGGTAATATTCATTTAATACAAATATAAATTCAAAAAACTTCGTTATGTTTATTTTTGCGAAAGAAAGCGTACTTTCGACATCGTGAAATTGCCAGTTAAATAACAGCACGGGTATGTCATTCTATTTGCTTAAACGTTTTGTGAAATATTGTTATATTGCAAAAGGTTTCACCGATAGATCATGGTGTGTAACCTTAAGAATGTATTGACTGTTATCCTAAATTTTTTTGATTAATTGAAAATTATTGTTCTATAAGTCAGGATTTAATGTTAAAAAGCATCAAAGATTAATCTTTTCAATTGTTATTAATGCAAAATATAGTTGGTATTGTGAAAAATATCACTTTCGTACGTAAATGTATTGAGCGTTACATTGACACAATTTTTATAAAGAGTTTATCTTTAAATTTTAGGACGGCAAACAAAATTTAAACCAGCAGAAAGCCAGAAATGATTTATTTTTTATGTTTTTTTTTTGTTTTCATGTTTTTTCAACTTTTTTATACCCTTACCTTTATAGTGAAGAGCGTTTATGCTGATATGCTAACACCTTTTACCGAACGACTTATAATCACTTTTGAATCGATATAACGATGTCCGGCTGGTTTGCGTGCCGTTCATGTAAAATTTGTAAGCAAAGCACAGGTTGCAATTTTGAAGATGGTTTAATGAACTACGGTACAAAATCCTTATTGTCTGAAGGCCAAGCTTATAGAAAATTGTAGTATTGACCGCCAATTTCACATTGCCCCCTTACAAGCTTCTTTTCGAAATAGACCCTTTGTGACCATAAACCGTCTTTTTATGGTATTTCGATTGAGTTTTTCCCAAACTTATTTTATGGCAATCTTAATCATATTATTAAATTTAATTGGAATCGGTCTATATATTACCTTAGCTACCACGCAAATAGTACTGCTGAAACTTTCTTTGATACCTTTTATGCACTTTAAGTGGACTATTATTTTCGTAAAAAATCATTCCCATAATAACAATGGAGGAAAATGTAACGTTCAATACAAAAATTAAATTGTTAAAGTAAAAAATTTAATACAAAATGTACACTAATAATAAGAATTACCCATTCATTTAAACCCTAGACTATAAATTATCTATTCCAACCAACTCCAAGACATATTTACAGACAAAGTGCCAGAAATCAACTCATATTTCTGTAAGGATTTAGAATATTAAAGAAGTTGAAAACAGATTTATACATTTTCACTAGCAAGGATCTACAAATGGTGACACTAATTCTAATTTACAGAAAAAATTATTCAAAATAAAATAGTGTTTCAAAAATTCGCTTAAGCCTGATAAATTTTACTTAACTACCAATTTCTCTTCCTTTTGTTTATAACAATATAAATAAATGACTGAATGAGAAAGAAAAAGAAATTACAAAAATAAAAAAATTCCTACAAACAATAAAATAAACAAAAAAAAAAAATCGGAAAATAATATTGAAAAGCGGACAATTGCTAAGTATTTTTATGTGTAAGATCTGTAAGTATTTGTATTTGTTTGTTGGTTGTATTTTGTTACAATTGTTTATAGGCACTGAAGCACAACGTTGCATAACAATGTTTATTTCATACTCTAAAAGATTTTTCAAAAAAATTCATTTTTTCTAGTTCTTGTATATTTTCTTGAGGTTTTATAGGAATATTTTTTTTCTGTTAAACACAGGGTTGGCAACCGAATTTCATCTAAGTATTTATTATTTCGGTATAGGTGTTATAATTATATCAGTATAGCGGTACAAGAACTTTTAGAACGGTATAGATATCGGTATTAGAAATATATTAACCTGGCCTTTTCACATGTTAACGCAAGCTCAACAATGCCTTTTAGGCGCTGATGCTAATTAAAATGAAATGTCATGATATAAAAAAAACTAAGTACACTCACACTATCTTACTAATGCCCGCAATTTCTACAAAAAGAAAGCAGGTCGTGTTCGTACCCAACAGTTATCTTTACCTATTTCAGCGTTTATTTCGCCTACGTGTTTTTACCTTCAGTTTTCCTTTAAATTATGCCAGCTTAGAATTCTTTTTGTAAAAAGTGTAGAAAGAAGTAGTCATTAAATTAACGGTTCGGTTGCCAACCTTGTTTAAAAATAGTTTGGTTTGAGGATATTTTAGTTTATTTATTCTATACGAAACAAAAGATCAACAACAAACTTACAACTGATAATGTTTGTTTGCATCATCGTGTGTATCGAAATGATACTTATTGTTGGGGGAAAAAACCGGACTTTCGAGAATAAATATGAGAAAAATGTATACAAAAATATAAAATACCTAAAAAAATTTAAACTTCATGTTTGAAATTTTAAAGACATTTTGGGAAAAAATTAAATTATGTTATAAAAAAACTCTAAAGCTATGTTCACACCTATTAAATATTAGACGTCCTACACGTAACCACTAGTTTTCTTAAAGAATTGTTTGCTTTTGCAAAACATTTGGCTGGAGCAAACAATTTTTAACGGTTTCTTTACTACGTTATACATAAATACAATTAACATCTTTGACATAAAGTTTAGCAAATAAATAGAAATTGTTAAAAATAAAGCTTAAGTTTAATCGCTTTTTTTGGTTTTATCGTCAAATATTTGTTAGGTCTGAACATACCTTAAGATGTATTAAATACACTCATCGGTGCGGTTTATTTTAAAGTCTAGTTATAAGGGTTTTTAAATATTTTATTGTATTATTTACATTTCAATAAAGCAATGGTAGAATAAAATATATTTAGGCCCGTTTTCAAAACTTACCGAATGCTGAAGGTACAAAAAAAAACCACAACGTCCCATCTTTTTTAAAAGTTTCAGTCTTCCAAACCAAATAGTTCCGAACATGCCGACTGCCGATGTTCTTTGTTGTGTACAACTTTTCGTTTTTTTTGCTTTTGCCTTGACTGCGACTGGGTTCATTTAATGAATCAGAAGTTAAGCCAGCAGTTTATTTTCGTCCAATGACAAATGAAGAAGTCAAAGTTACAGCACATTCTTATGACTTTTACTATCTCAACTGCAGCTTTTTACCACTCAGCTTGAATTTAATATTGAAATACAGTATTCTTTAGTGCCTTTTGAATGACCAAGCAGTTGTTTTAAATTTGCATACGTTGCAAGTGGGATATCAGCGTCGGCATCAAAGTCCGGTAGATTATAAGTAGCTGATTAGAATCCAATCGGCAATTATCTTACCATCCTCACCAAATAAGTATGTCCTTTGTGTTAATAGGGGAACCACCAATTTTATATTAATTTCTACGTATATGAATCATAGTTATCAAAACAAGAACTTCTAATAAAATTCAACTCTTGTTGGTGTATTTCAATTTCTGTCTGTTCATTGGAGAATGTCCGGTTATGGGCACACATTTTATGGGAAAAAACTAATGAACATCTTGGATAAACGAAACATGAGAGGTGCATGACCATTAGAGCTGTCTTTGGAAGGTTTTATTGTATATAAATATATTCTATTCATAAATAGCGGGAGGTTTCACTGCATATTAATGTATTTTTTTTTCATTTCATCAAACGCGCGATAATCTTATACATTGACGCACGCCATACTTATACAAAGATGGTTCATATTGTCTTTATATTATAAATGCTCTTTAAAATATATTCGAAACAAACTACTAATATTTTCTAAAATGCCAAATAAACTCTACTTGTGAAAAACCAGCAGCTGCAAAACTTTTTTAAAATAATATTTTTTCCTATTCAAAGTATTTCTAATTTTTAATAATCCCTTAAAAGTTGTTTATTTTTTGATGATTTGCCGTGTAAATTTTTCGCAAGCAAAGTAAACTTTAACTTCTTCAGACCATGGGTACACATACTAATTACAAGTTTTAAAGACTAGTGACATCGTGTGACCAATAGAATCAATTTTATTGCTTGCTTTAAGCTACTGCGCTTTAAAAAAATATTAAAAGATGGTAGGGTTTAGAAGTTTTAGCCATTATTTTTACATTTGAATTTAACAGTTTGAAAAAACCACACTGTTTGGATATTTTTTCTCAACAACTCATCGTTAAGACCTGAAGTACACATATGTGTACCTCTTTTTTCTACCACTTAAAGTATAAAAAATTAAAAAATGTTAAAAACCGAAATTTAAATAACACCTCATTAGATAAAAAAACTAGTGAATAAACTTTTTACTCAATCGGTTCAAATTATATCTCAAGAAATTAAGGATTTACTTTGAAATTATTTATATTTTATGACCTGAGGTACACATATGTGCACCCTTAATTTCTAAGAATTCAAATAAATTTTTTTAAAAAAAAGTATACAGTTGTTTTATTTGCTCCCCAAAAGGTGTAAAAAATATATAAAAAATGTAAAAATTCAATGGGTTAATGTCCGGGTCTCAAGAGGTTAAATTGTTGTTTTTATTGAGCTTTACTTTTTTGTAGCAAAACTAATATTTATGTTGGTAAATACGCACCTAAATGTATACCTTACTTATTTTTAAACTTTGACTACTTTAACCTTGTAAGATGGCTTCAAGAAGTGAAATACAAAATTTTCTTAAATAAATATGACTCTAAGGAAAACTTAACCGAATTAAAAACTATTCTCTGAGTTTTAGAAGAATACCCTTATAAGCCCAAATAATTGTTTAGATCCTTTAAATATGCTTTATAACAATCACACACTAGTTTATTATTTGCAAACAAAAAATCAAAATAATCTATTTTTACACCACAATAATTCACAAAAAAATTTTATTTTTAAATAAAGCGTATGCCAACTGTATAATATTTCTGAAGATACATAAAGTATGCTATTTATAAATTTCTTGCATAATAATTTAAGGTTTTCAACGCTCCCTAATGTATGCTACGGTAATAACTAAAGGCTAATTCAAATATTTGCACACTAACATTTATGATTAACAAATTTTTTAAACAAAAATTAGTCGTACACAAACTATTTTGAGCTATTGCCCCAAACAAATCGTAAGCGACATCATTTTCAATTTTCGTTTTTTTTTTTTTAATAAATTACTTTACTGGCAACACTTGCATCATCTCCTTAAATGTCATGCCCACATAAGGTACCGTTATGATTTTATAGCAAAACTAATTTTATCTTAAGCGACAGCATTCATACAAAATTTAATGAAATAAAATAAAAAAAATCTTCTTCTGCATAATTTTGTTTTTGTTGCTTAAGCTTTTTTGGGGTTATGGCTCGATATATTCACATAAAAATATGACAAGTTTCGTTTTGCTAAAAAATTAGCCATTGCTGCGATTTCTGGAAAATTTCTTTTAAAGTTTTCAGAAAAATAAACTGTTAATTTTAGAAACTGTTTATACTAAATGCATTCTTTAATAATTATTCGCCCTAAAGTATCCTACAAAATTATATACAAATATATTAAATGCTTTTACGCAAAGTATTAATTATTTTTACACCTACAAATATTTCGAAAATAAATTTTTTAATGCGCTATTCAAATCATACTTTATTAAAAAAAAAATTATTTTTAATGCCCCGTAATTAAAACTGGTTATACACTCTATGCAACTCTTTCTCTAACATCCTTTTATTTTAACATTAAAATCCTGTTAAAATCGCTTTAAATATTAAACTATTATTAAAAAGTAGCGGCTGGTTTTTATTTTAGTTTTTTTTTTCTCCTAAAAATAGACACTACCACTTTGAAATGTTACCAGCAACAAATTGCAACAATTCTAAGTCCATTTAGATGGCGTGCTAAGATTAATACGAAACGGTGCGACCTCAACTAAATTGTGGCTGCAATCAGGCCGGCTTAATGTTACCCATATGATGTGTTTGTTTCCTTGTTTCTATTCTGTGTTCTTTTTTTATTTGCAATGCATATTTTTTGTTTTCTGTTCTGTATGTTCTAAATGCAGCAGAGATAAAGAGTTTATAAATAAACACTTAAACTAAGGAAGTATGTTAGCAGAAAACGAGAAGGATACATGTTTAAATAGAAAAATAACTTTGCTTGAGTTTCAGGCACTTCATTGTAGTTTTATCTTTTGCACTAAGAGCATGAAATTGTCATTGATAGCATAGTAAACATAAATTTTGTTTAAGGGGAAATAAAAATAAAATGTTAATTTGTGTGAATTAATGGCAAAAGGAAATGTATGTTTGCTAATCTAAATTAAAAAAAATAATTTTGTTAAAACCGATTATAATATTATATTAAACGCAGAAAAATATGCTTTTTGAATAAAATATAACATACTATCTTTCTATAAAAATTCTTTATATCTGCCTTGAGATTTGCTTTGAAAAATTACTTGATCCTTAAGACAGAATATAAATAGTTTTATCCTGTTTAAGCTTGTCTTAAAAAATAAATAATGGCCACGGTATACCTCTGAAACTAAGTGCCCGGAATTACGCGATATAAAAAAATAATTGCCACAGATTAATATTTTTTAGATTTTAAATAGTATTTATATATGTTTATCTTAACCAAACATCAGCTTATGATTTTTCAAATAAGTTCTTCAAAATAAAAAAACTCCTTTTATGTTCAATAATATTTTGTAGTAAAAATAGACTTTCTCACTTTCAGTATTTTCTTTAAAAAAATTTCCTGTTTATACGAACCCATTACAAATATTTGCCCACATGTTTACAACTACAGAACCTCATGTCATGACTTATTGATTGTGTTAAGTAAACAAACAACATGCCAACATGGTCTTTCTTTATTATAAAATGATTGACAATATAAATTACAAAGCCTCCCAAATACAGAAAAAAGGCTATCGAACTTAAACTATAAAAGTTCAATAAACTGGCGCCTTAAAGTAGACACAGTTTATTTCAACACCCGGACAAAAACTTTGTTGATCTGTGACTAATTCTTAAAGGCAGGAGTAGTAAACATATATTTATTCTGGTTTATTAACTGAGATAAAATTCATTAGAAATAAAACATGATTTTCTAAACCGGATAAACTTTAAGGCCAGGAGTTTTTCCATACACGCATAAACTTAGAAAGATAAAGATAGAAAAGAAGAGAATGAGAGAGAATAAAACAAAAGGTGTTGTAATACGAATTTATTTTTTTTTAAAGTTCGTGTTAATCCTTTTGTAAATAATATACACACTTAAAAACACTAACAAGAATATAAATAACATAACTACATTTCCAGGAGTAAACGAAGCAGAACCTGCTTTTAATCGATTAAAGGGGTGTTATGAAAGACTTTTACAACATTCTACAATAAATGTCGCAGTTTTCATATGAGTCACTGCGTTTGAGATTAGAGAAAAAAATAACATGTGTACGTGTTTAAATGTTATAATTTTATTTTACTATTTTTAAATTGTTAATAAAAATGCTAGAAAACTCCCCACAACAAAGGAATCGCTACTAAATATAATTTAATTGCTGGCAAAGTTTTGTAAAAAATGCAGAAATTGCATGTTGCTACAAAGTAGTTAAAAAGCAAAAGAAAACATAAACAACAGCAACAAAATTTTTTTGAGCTAACGCCTAAATGTATACTAAATATTTTTCTTTGTTTGTGTTTATAAATTGTTAATTGCCTACATTTAGGTGCTCCATAACTTAATAAAATTTAACTCGAAACTACATTTTGTACACTTTTGTTAAAAAATTATTAACAAAAAGCACACACTCACTCATAATACTAATTTTTTAATCATTTAGACAGAATAGCCTTAAGGCAACAAATTTTTTTTTTCTAAAAAATAAAAACAACGACAGCATGTGAGCCAAACCACATACACATGAGTAATTAATATTTAATATAAGCCCGGCAAAATTCTAGAAATGCAATGTGTTACGCATTTGGAATATGAAGCTTTAAATGATTATAAAATCTGAAAAGGGGAAATTTAATAATGTAAAAATGGCGGCAAAAAGTTTCTTTCTAATAAATCAATATAACAAACGTCAAAGTCAATTTAAAAAACGTCAAATCAGGATGGTAGATTGTCAAATTCTCTAACAAAATATTGATTAGTTTTTGTAGCCTACCTTAAGAAGAGTAAAATATACAAAATTATTTTTAGGAATTTTGTGAACCATACATTAAAATGTATTAAAAGATAGTTTACTTTTTGTTTAAGCAATTAGTTTTACTAAAAATTGTTAAAGTAAATTTATTTCGCAAGGAAAGATATTGGATAAAATATCTTCAATAATCAGAAAATACCAAAAACATCACATCGTAAAGGTAATTTTTAGTTTCAGGACAATGATTTTATTCAAGAAAAGAGAAGGCTTACATTTTCAAATTTTATAGCATACCTTAAGGATAATTTTAATTAGCTTATGGAAATTTTTTATTTAATTAAATTTATTAGCATGCTTTAAGGATGAATAAAGAAAAATCATGCTTTCAGTAACAGCAATTATTTTTAATAATACATATTGCTATTGCTTATTTTAGTCGGGTGATAGTCATCCATTTTAAAATTTCTTAATATTTTTTTTTTTTGATATTCTTTAATTAGGCTTGAGTTCATCAAATTTAATTTTCATTAAATTATTTTCACTGAGGGAAGGAATTTTACAACTTGGAATTTTTATTAAAATTTATGGATAATTTTTCTTGGCTGAGCTGGGATTTGAACCCGGGTTGATCTTTACATGTTTCAAGAAACACCACTTTCTATCGTCAGAAGATCTTTGTGTTCTACCCACTGCACCACTGCGGTGCCCGTTAGCCAACAGTCAAACATCAATCTTTAACCAGTAGTACTGGTGGTTCGAAATTTGCTGTTATTATCACTTAAATTTCAAATTACATGTTGCCTCCTTTTTCCTCTGTTTTTCGTATTCTTTCTGTCAAGACTTTGTCTTGAAAACCTGAATACATTTGTTTATTATGTTTTTTTTGTCCACTTTCGTCGACATTTTTATTTGTACAAATTAAAGTACAAATGTAAACATTAGAGCTTGTGCCATAGCTATTTCTAAGAACAATTTTGATTTTTAGTTGAACTGTTAATTTTTAATTTTTTGATATTCTTTAATTAGGCTTGAGTTCATCAAATTTAATTTTCATTAAATTATTTTCACTGAGGGAAGGAATTTTACAACTTGGAATTTTTATTAAAATTTATGGATAATTTTTCTTGGCTGAGCTGGGATTTGAACCCGGGTTGATCTTTACATGTTTCAAGAAACACCACTTTCTATCGTCAGAAGATCTTTGTGTTCTACCCACTGCACCACTGCGGTGCCCGTTAGCCAACAGTCAAACATCAATCTTTAACCAGTAGTACTGGTGGTTCGAAATTTGCTGTTATTATCACTTAAATTTCAAATTACATGTTGCCTCCTTTTTCCTCTGTTTTTCGTATTCTTTCTGTCAAGACTTTGTCTTGAAAACCTGAATACATTTGTTTATTATGTTTTTTTTGTCCACTTTCGTCGACATTTTTATTTGTACAAATTAAAGTACAAATGTAAACATTAGAGCTTGTGCCATAGCTATTTCTAAGAACAATTTTGATTTTTAGTTGAACTGTTAATTTTTAATTTTTTGATATTCTTTAATTAGGCTTGAGTTCATCAAATTTAATTTTCATTAAATTATTTTCACTGAGGGAAGGAATTTTACAACTTGGAATTTTTATTAAAATTTATGGATAATTTTTCTTGGCTGAGCTGGGATTTGAACCCGGGTTGATCTTTACATGTTTCAAGAAACACCACTTTCTATCGTCAGAAGATCTTTGTGTTCTACCCACTGCACCACTGCGGTGCCCGTTAGCCAACAGTCAAACATCAATCTTTAACCAGTAGTACTGGTGGTTCGAAATTTGCTGTTATTATCACTTAAATTTCAAATTACATGTTGCCTCCTTTTTCCTCTGTTTTTCGTATTCTTTCTGTCAAGACTTTGTCTTGAAAACCTGAATACATTTGTTTATTATGTTTTTTTTTTGTCCACTTTCGTCGACATTTTTATTTGTACAAATTAAAGTACAAATGTAAACATTAGAGCTTGTGCCATAGCTATTTCTAAGAACAATTTTGATTTTTAGTTGAACTGTTAATTTTTAATTTTTTGATATTCTTTAATTAGGCTTGAGTTCATCAAATTTAATTTTCATTAAATTATTTTCACTGAGGGAAGGAATTTTACAACTTGGAATTTTTATTAAAATTTATGGATAATTTTTCTTGGCTGAGCTGGGATTTGAACCCGGGTTGATCTTTACATGTTTCAAGAAACACCACTTTCTATCGTCAGAAGATCTTTGTGTTCTACCCACTGCACCACTGCGGTGCCCGTTAGCCAACAGTCAAACATCAATCTTTAACCAGTAGTACTGGTGGTTCGAAATTTGCTGTTATTATCACTTAAATTTCAAATTACATGTTGCCTCCTTTTTCCTCTGTTTTTCGTATTCTTTCTGTCAAGACTTTGTCTTGAAAACCTGAATACATTTGTTTATTATGTTTTTTTTGTCCACTTTCGTCGACATTTTTATTTGTACAAATTAAAGTACAAATGTAAACATTAGAGCTTGTGCCATAGCTATTTCTAAGAACAATTTTGATTTTTAGTTGAACTGTTAATTTTTAATTTTTTGATATTCTTTAATTAGGCTTGAGTTCATCAAATTTAATTTTCATTAAATTATTTTCACTGAGGGAAGGAATTTTACAACTTGGAATTTTTATTAAAATTTATGGATAATTTTTCTCCTTGAAAAAGGAGGCAACATGTAATTTGAAATTTAAGTGATAATAACAGCAAATTTCGAACCACCAGTACTACTGGTTAAAGATTGATGTTTGACTGTTGGCTAACGGGCACCGCAGTGGTGCAGTGGGTAGAACACAAAGATCTTCTGACGATAGAAAGTGGTGTTTCTTGAAACATGTAAAGATCAACCCGGGTTCAAATCCCAGCTCAGCCAAGAAAAATTATCCATAAATTTTAATAAAAATTCCAAGTTGTAAAATTCCTTCCCTCAGTGAAAATAATTTAATGAAAATTAAATTTGATGAACTCAAGCCTAATTAAAGAATATCAAAAAATTAAAAATTAACAGTTCAACTAAAAATCAAAATTGTTCTTAGAAATAGCTATGGCACAAGCTCTAATGTTTACATTTGTACTTTAATTTGTACAAATAAAAATGTCGACGAAAGTGGACAAAAAAAACATAATAAACAAATGTATTCAGGTTTTCAAGACAAAGTCTTGACAGAAAGAATACGAAAAACAGAGGAAAAAGGAGGCAACATGTAATTTGAAATTTAAGTGATAATAACAGCAAATTTCGAACCACCAGTACTACTGGTTAAAGATTGATGTTTGACTGTTGGCTAACGGGCACCGCAGTGGTGCAGTGGGTAGAACACAAAGATCTTCTGACGATAGAAAGTGGTGTTTCTTGAAACATGTAAAGATCAACCCGGGTTCAAATCCCAGCTCAGCCAAGAAAAATTATCCATAAATTTTAATAAAAATTCCAAGTTGTAAAATTCCTTCCCTCAGTGAAAATAATTTAATGAAAATTAAATTTGATGAACTCAAGCCTAATTAAAGAATATCAAAAAATTAAAAATTAACAGTTCAACTAAAAATCAAAATTGTTCTTAGAAATAGCTATGGCACAAGCTCTAATGTTTACATTTGTACTTTAATTTGTACAAATAAAAATGTCGACGAAAGTGGACAAAAAAACATAATAAACAAATGTATTCAGGTTTTCAAGACAAAGTCTTGACAGAAAGAATACGAAAAACAGAGGAAAAAGGAGGCAACATGTAATTTGAAATTTAAGTGATAATAACAGCAAATTTCGAACCACCAGTACTACTGGTTAAAGATTGATGTTTGACTGTTGGCTAACGGGCACCGCAGTGGTGCAGTGGGTAGAACACAAAGATCTTCTGACGATAGAAAGTGGTGTTTCTTGAAACATGTAAAGATCAACCCGGGTTCAAATCCCAGCTCAGCCAAGAAAAATTATCCATAAATTTTAATAAAAATTCCAAGTTGTAAAATTCCTTCCCTCAGTGAAAATAATTTAATGAAAATTAAATTTGATGAACTCAAGCCTAATTAAAGAATATCAAAAAATTAAAAATTAACAGTTCAACTAAAAATCAAAATTGTTCTTAGAAATAGCTATGGCACAAGCTCTAATGTTTACATTTGTACTTTAATTTGTACAAATAAAAATGTCGACGAAAGTGGACAAAAAAAACATAATAAACAAATGTATTCAGGTTTTCAAGACAAAGTCTTGACAGAAAGAATACGAAAAACAGAGGAAAAAGGAGGCAACATGTAATTTGAAATTTAAGTGATAATAACAGCAAATTTCGAACCACCAGTACTACTGGTTAAAGATTGATGTTTGACTGTTGGCTAACGGGCACCGCAGTGGTGCAGTGGGTAGAACACAAAGATCTTCTGACGATAGAAAGTGGTGTTTCTTGAAACATGTAAAGATCAACCCGGGTTCAAATCCCAGCTCAGCCAAGAAAAATTATCCATAAATTTTAATAAAAATTCCAAGTTGTAAAATTCCTTCCCTCAGTGAAAATAATTTAATGAAAATTAAATTTGATGAACTCAAGCCTAATTAAAGAATATCAAAAAATTAAAAATTAACAGTTCAACTAAAAATCAAAATTATTTCTTAATATTATTTAAAAAAATTCTCATATTATTCGAATGTGTATTCTAAGTCAAATTACAATCCTCAAAAGCTTTTATACTTTAATAATTACTCAACGTGAGAAATAAATTCCCAGATTCTATTTATTCTTTAAAGAAGTTTTTTTATATTCTTAATATTAATAAATTGCCAATAACTATGTTTTTAGATTTACTTTTGGCCGCTCTAGTCTTATATAACTCTAACCACTTCTTCAAAATTCTTTCTCCTTATTTACCCTTAACGGAAAATTTCAATTTCCCTTAAACACGTTTCCTTAAAATTTCTTATTTTTTCCCCTTGATTTAGTTATTTCTTTTTTTATTTTAACTAACATGTCACTTGACAAACCGGGACACACGTACCTATTTGTAGTTTTTTGTTATTTTGAAAATTTTAACAACAAAAACACAATGACAACAACAGTCATATGTAAGGAAATTAAAGCTAAAAGAACGCCTTCTTCTAAAACTATGTAATACGTACAAAAATATTGTTAGTGTGGAAAATACAAACAAGGCACGCTCTTGACAGTTTGGCAGGCTGACGCGTTAACGTGCAAATGCTAGAAAATTTAATAATAATAGAAAAAATGAAATCAACAGCAACGACAAAACAAAAAAAAATTATTTACTATTTCACAATAAAATAGAAACATAAAACAACTAACTTAACAAACCTTTAACTGAATAAAATAACAAGCAAATGTAGAAGGAGAAAGAAATCTCTTTCGAGTCATAGAAAAACACAATGTTGAAAATTTTAAAAAAAACCGCCACATGAAACACATACACACGTTTAAACACCAGCACATGAACTATAAAGCATTATAACGCATTGCAAATTTGCAGTACAACCTTACTTTGTACTTTAGCTGATGTGGCAGGTAATATATGAAGTAAGCTGTTGCAGTTATTCAGTAGTAGGGGCAGTGGTGGTTAGAAATTAGTCAGTATTTAACAAGGCAGTTACAACCAAGAGGAAAAGCTTTGGTAGCCATAACATATTTACTTAACTAGAACAAAACTAGAAATAATTTAGAACTAAAGTAGAACTTGTGCCTGATTCTGGCAGACGTGATCGAGTAATTTGTCAAAATTGAACGAAAAAGAAAAATTTGTTCAGTGTTATAAAATAATAATTGAAAAAATAATTTCGATTCGTAAAGTATCGACTGAAATAAAACTGCTTTCGAATCTAGAAAGGACTCGATCACGACTGCCAGAATTAGGTCCCTGATCTAGATATAAAGTAGATTTGATCTAGAACTAAACAAGAACTGAATAAGAACTGAACTAGAACTAAACTAGAACTGAGCTAGAACTAAACTAGAACTAAACTAGAGCTGAACTAGAACTAAACTAAAACTTACCTAGAACGGAAATAGAAATGGACTAGAACTGTACTTAAACTCTTTTCATGTGTGGATGAGACATCTTTTTTTCTTTATTGCTTTATTAACTTAAAAGTCTGAAATTTACTTGAACTTATCTAAAAACGATTTGTAGAAGAACTAAACAAGAAATTAACTAAAATTAGACTAGCAGTAACGAGACTGAAAACAGAACATAAACTAGAATCAGAAATAAAATTTTAACCAGATTCTGAACTACAATCGGAATTTCAATTTAAATTCTTATCTGAGCTAAATTTTAAGTTCTCCGAATTTAAATATATTTTTTTTCTAGAATTCTTACGGAAGTAGAATTTGAATTTTAATAAGTTTATGCTTAAGAACTGTTGTATCTGAATAAATTTGTAATACCCTGTACCACCATGCGTTTTCGGTGGCAATTGTTAGTACCGCTAACAAATCACGTTTTTAGTTTTTGTTTCACAGCTCACAAATATAAAGACATACATAAGAAATGAGAAAAAATAACAACTAGAAAAACCCCAATGTCACCTACTCTGGATTGACATCAACACATACTTCCCATTCTGCGTTTCTCGCTCGCCATCTTTCTCTCACTCTCTTATTCACACAAAAAATGCACCGTTAGTTTGTAGTTTTAATGGCAAGAGTAATGTCGCTATGGTTGTTGGCATTTACGTGATTTTCAAGTAACTCCTAAATGTATGCTTGTTATAAACAACAATTGCACATAAATAAATTTATAATTTTTTCAAACAACAAACAAATAAAAAAAATATTTTTTTCTTGTGTATCCGAAAGTGTGTGTACATAAAATATGTGAGTGAAATCAGGTGTTAAGGCGTTGAGTCTATTTATGTGTAGAATTTCAGTTTATTTATGTGTTTCTTTTTTTCTAACAACTTTTTTTCAAACTACCAATTCCATTTGCTATTCTACATTAAGTATGAAAATTTGTTTTTCAAATTTAATTTTAGGTTTTCTATTTTGTAAACGAAAAATTTTAGGTTTTTTACTATAATTTGTTTTGCAATTTTTTGTTCAGTCGTCTGTATTTAATTTTTTTTTTCACAAAATTGATTGATGTTAGAAACGTTTTTATTTAGTTTTATTTCTAGTTATCCTACTTTTTTGAAACAGACATGTCGAAGTTAAAAACTTAATAGTAGATGTAATAAGAGAGCACGGAAAATTTGTGTGGGTTTATGTGTTCTTGTGTTTGTATGTTTTACCTTGATAAACACATATTTTTGCGGGTAAACGTCAATTCAAATTTTGCTAACTTATGAAGCGGAAATTATACAAATATTACTTTGAAATTGGGGGATACAAATTTTAAATAAAAAATAGAGATTTTTTAAAAGAGAGAGAGAGAGGCCCAAACATAAGGTAAATAGCAAGCAAATATTTTGAAATCCAAAATTCCTATTTCTAGGCCAAGGCCTTGCTTAAAAATTTTGTCGAACTTTATATTTAGTTCAGTTGTAGTTTAGTTCTAATTTTTTCTATATAATTCTTAGATCAATCTGAATTTAGTTCTAGTTCAGCTCTTGTCAATTTCTAGTTCAGATTACAGTTTAGATTCTAATTTTGATTTCAGTTTCCAGTTGAGTTCTAGTTTAATTTTAGGTAATTTTTGAATATTACATTTGATTACTTAACGTTTTTAGAAACCAAATCTAAATTCTAACAAGGCATACCCTTCTTGTCTTTGTAGAAATTTATAGGTATTTGAATGCTAATAACCAGGGAAACCTTTCAATATGCACCTGCTTGTTTTTGCTTAAGCGATCTGTGACGGCAGAAGCAATATACTTATTAATCTATTTTTCGCTGGGTAAACTCGCTCTCTTCACTAATACTAATGTGCAGCAATACAACCACAGTTTAAATTTTGCTTACCACTGACTGATTTCAGCATAGTGATTTTCAAGGTAAATCCGTCGGTCCGTCTGGCTGGTTGTCTTCACATGTAAACCTTGTGCGCAAAGTATTAATTGCAATTTTGTATATAATTTTATAACATTTTGTTAATAAGTCTTTAGAATATTTATATAAATAATTAGAATACGTCTATGGTTTTGCAGTTTCACCAGACAAACTTCTTTTCGAAATAGAGTTGTTGTGTCCATTCACCATCTTATGATGTTTGTATTGAGATTTGATTCGGTCCTACAATATTAAACTGTAAATTAAATTTTTTTCAATTGGTTTACAATTGACCATAGCTGCCATTCAAATATCACTCCCGGAAATAATTTTTACTTTCTTTTTTACATGTTAAGATGGAAAATCTTATAAAGATGGTTTACTAAGATAATTTTTTTCTCCAATACCCTCTTTGGGAGAATATGGCATCCACAAACCATCTCCATCGTACACGATTTGTTGCTTTTTTTTGCGTCTTCTCATGTAATATTTCGCTGTACTTGTTCTTGGAGCATCGATCCATTCAGTATTTTCATTTTGCCTTCTATCAATTTCTTTAATCGGCTGTTGTCCCAGCTGTAGCAGGTCCTAGGATAATGGGGCAGCCATCTGTCGTTGCCTAGAAACAACGTCCTCCGTTTATTTTGGTGTAGTGGAGGGGAACCTTGCTAGTCTCTGCTTCCTACCTTTTTCTCTCAGGGAGCGGGAGTTGCCTGATCTTTCCAATGATATTATCCTCTTTGCCAAGCGGAGGAGTGGTCAGGGGATTCTTGGATGAAGCCACTTAATATTTAAAATTTGAAAATCAGGAATCGAACCTAGGGTGCTTTGTTTTTTAGGCAAGCACTTCAACCACTACACCACGCCGCCACGCGACTCATGACTGTCCATCGATTCCAAAGAGGGAACAATCTCGAAAATTCGTTTGGAGTTACCGACCAAAAGATGTAAGCAAACAATTAAAATCAAATAATATTAAAGTGTTGAATATTTTGTTTTCAAAAAAGCTTATTTTTTCATGCTATACTTTAAGCAAATACACTCTTTTCAGAGCATATTTCCCGTTTCCCTGGTTATGATTGTACAAATTTAAATGTATACAACAAATTCTATACCCGGTTATTTGTAGTAAATATTCTTGTTGGCAGTGGTTGTTATTGTATGAATGTGTATTAGTACATTTAACTAACAAGCAATTCAAATAAAATTGCACACTACGTGCGTATAAACTAAATAGGCTTTATAAACGTATAACTTTTCTTCCAGCTCCCTCCTGAGTTCTGCCCTACAAAACCTTAGACCTTCAAATGCAAACACACACACACACTCAGTTACACACATTGCTTACATATGGATACAATCATATGTAGTTCATACGGGTATTTGTAAATGATTTAGGTAAATTATGATATAACTAGTACAATCATTTTATAGCAAACATATTTACAATATGCATTTATATGCACGTTACCAACAATTTAATGATTACGAAAATAAATTTTAAAAAAAACTCTACACTTCTGCATTATATAAACATAAATATAGAAAAGAGTTTGCAATTTGCATAATAAATATTGATGAAATATTAAAACACACAGCGAAGGGAGAAAATTATATTAAAAATAACGTAGAAAGCAATCATAATTATGTGGCATATGCAACTTCGCTATAGTGAACTAGAAAAAAACACAGACACTTAATTTTTTTCGAATTGATTCGTTCAAAGGTTTTAGATTAAACATTTATGAGAAAAATAATGACGATAATAAGGTTTTTTTTTTGGAATAACAAATTAAATGCCGTAATTGCGTTTAGAAATAAAATTGTAATTTGGTAAAATTATGAAATTTTATCAATTTGTTTTCTATATTACACAATTTGAGATAATTTCATGGTAAAGAAAATTTTAATTTATTTTTAAAAAAATATCACGATTTAATAGTCATTTTCAACGAACAACTTTGTAATAATCCTTGCAACAGTTAAGTTTTAAAAAGTTGTGAAAACACTTTTATACACAACCAAAGTTTCTATATAAACTTTTTATATACCAGTAAATTCGAAACATTTTCTCAGAAACTCGTATTCGTTATAAACCTTATCATACTTGCATAGGCCAGCTAACACTCAATTTACATGATGAATTTTATGACGTCCAATTTTATACGTCATTTTTTGTTTGGTAGCAAGCGGTGTAGAGAAGAAAGAGGAAGAGAAAACAGAAATCATGTCTATTTTTCTACCCCTCTTTCTTCTCTACCCCGTTTGCTCCCAAACAAAAAAATTACGTCCAAAATTGGAGGTCATAAAATTCATCATGTAAATTTAGTGTAAGAATTTAAACAAAGGTTCTAATAGGTTAGGTTAGGTTCAATGGCAGCCGCGATCAAGCACAGCTCACGCGGGCCCATTAATTTGTTCCTGTTGTGTTACCATGTAACATCAACTCCCAAGGGTCCTATGCTACCTGGCTGCTAATATTCCCACACAGCCAGCCGGTCGATTCAATAAAGGAGTGGATCCTGCTTAAGTCAATATAAGGGAGACAAGTTTTGTTCCTATGTGTTCTTCGACCAAACATTTCAAGTCTTAAGTCTCCGAATGCCGGACAATTACAGAGAAGATGTTCCGTTGACTCTTACTCCTTTAAATTCTATATAATAAATTATGTTCATTAAAAATTTGATAGCAGTTTTTACACGACTAAAGATTCTTCAGAAAGTCTTATACTCAAAAAGTTTACATAGAAAGTCCAAAATTTGATTAAAGTTTCTTTACTCTAAAGAATTTTACTAAAGAAACTCTTGCACTTAATAAAAGTTTATAATATAAACTCTTATTCTAGATAGAAATTTCTATGGAAAAGTTTCTTTAAAAACACTAATGCTCAATAAAAGTTTATATAGAAGCTTCTTTACATCATATTTGAATAGTTACTATTACATTCGAAAAAAGCTTTTAATGCTGAATAAAAGGTTTTGTAGACACTCTTATACTCGATTAAAGTTTTTTTTAAACTCCCTTATACATCTTCTGTTCAAACTCTTTTATACAATAAACATTGCCTTAAAAACTCTAATACTCGATAGACATTCCGGTAGAAATCTTTATTATCTATAAGGATTTCTTATATCAAATAAAATTTCAATAAAAATGTTTATACCATATAAAAGTAGAAATTTAATATATAATTTTATTTCATTTATAAAGTTCTTATGCATATATTTTCTCCTTTAATCATTATTCTGCCATAATTAGCAAAACTTTCATTAAAAATAAAAAATGAAATAATAACAATTAAAATATATTTGTATGAGTGTGTGTGTGTGTAAAAGACTTATACAACAAATAAAAACAAAATTACAAACAGACAATTGCATATTAATTGATAATTATTGATAAATCGCTGAGTTGTATTAATTTAATGGTACGAGTATGATATCAAACCAATATTTATCATGTTGCGTTTAATTTTTGTTGTCGTTTGTGATGTTGTTTTCATTTTTACTACCTTTAAATAAAAAACAAAAAAAAAAATGTTGCCACGGGCAATACAGGACATCCACACGTGTACGCACTAGCACCTACTAGTGTCTACATGAACATTTAAACAAATTAATAATAACAGTAAATTATGATGATGAAGACCCTCTTAAACACCCTCTCCTTTGTTTTAAATTTTCTGAGCTTCTCCTTTTAAATTAACATTTTATTTTAATTGTTAAAATAATGTTGCTTTATGCATGCACATGCAATTGTGTCCTTTTGAGGGGGCTTGTAGGTAATTTTTTTTATGTTTTTGCTATTGCTTTTTCCTTTGTTCGTTTTTTAACTGAAAATAACAATTATGCATTAAACAATATTTAAAGTATTTTACTGCTGTAACAGCAATTATTACCAATTATAATTGTGGTTTAATAAACAAATGAATTTCAATTTAAAATCTGACCAATTTATTTAAATATATACAAGTGTTCCGTTTATTCTAAATACATATACAATAATTAGGGACTTTTATATAAAGCTAAAATTTTTAGTCAAAAAAGTATAAGAGATTCTATATTAAAGAATTATATTAAACAAATATTTATTGTACTTAATAGTATTAGAGTTTTTCTTAGAAAAATAATTTTGTAGACATTTTTTTTCTTGCATAAGAATTTCTTCGAATATATGTATATAAGAGATCATATAGAAAATCATAAAGTTCAAAAAAGTTTCTATACAAAATATTATCGTTTATAAGAATTTCTTTAGAAAATTGTATGGTCTATAAGAGTTTCTATAGAAAATCGTATGGTATATAAGAGTTTTTATAGAAAATCTTATGGTTTATAAAAGCTTCTATAGAAAATTATATTGTATTAAGTGATTCTATAGAAGATTTTTTTTCGTGCAAACTGTTTATATAGAAAATATAAAAGAGTTTCTAAAAAAAACTTAGCGTTCATACAAGTTTCAATAAAGTATATAAGAGTTTCTATAGAAAATCTTATCGTATTTACAAGTTTCTATATAAATACTTATCGCATATAAGGGTTTCTTTGGAAAATATTATTGCATATAAGAGTTTCTGTAGACAATATTTTCGTTTATAAGAGTTTCTACGCAAAATATTTTTTTATAAAAGATATTTAATAGAAAATGTTAACGTGTATATTGTGGAATAAGATTATTATATTGTATACTACTATACTATTGCACTACATTACTACTATAGCATTGTACTTTAACGATATAATAAATTGCTATACTATTACACTAGATCACATTTTTGTACTCCGTATCTCTTAAATAAATTCCGTTTCTTTCCCTTCATAAAACAGTTTTACTTATTTAAGACTGCTTCGCATTTTGAATAAATACATATGTATGTATATTAGGGGCACACACAAATTTTGGCCCTAGCACTACGCGATAGCGATTATTGTGTTATTTACGAAAACAATTTGTTTGGGTGGTTTGAAAATAAAAATCTCACCCACAAAAGCGATTTTCTAAAATCCATAAAGAAAAAAATTTAATAAAAAAATTTTAAATATTTTATTAATAAATGAAACAAAAGTTAAAAAGTTTCTTAAGTATTAAATGACATGAGTTTCAAATATAATTTGCGTGTTGTTTTGCTTAAGTTTTTGGCTAAATGTATGAGTACAAATAAAAATAAAATTTTCCAACTTTACCGCGTTTTGTGGGTGACCTTTTTTGAAAACCGCGAAAAATTAATATAATTTTTTTTATAATTTTCAATGGACTATTTGACTATGCTAGGGCCATTTTGATATTTGCAAACAATGCGAATAAGTTATACCCCTAATGTATATACATAAACAGATATAAGAAACTTTGTTTTAATATTCGCAACACATGATTTTTGTTTATGAAGAACAAAAAATTTTCTAGTTACAGATTCAACAAGATTAAGCGTAATATAACAGAAGTTGCTGCAGCTAGCTACTCATCTTGTGCTTGCAACAGAAAACAGGGACAACAGCTAGTAAAACACCCTCGTACTGATTTAACAAACAGTTAAAATTTGGGTGGACATATTTACTGTGGTAAAATATACGAGTATGCTAAACAATTTTAAAAAGGAATGTAAAACTTATAATTTCTTTGCAAGTTAGTATTCGCCCCTTTTTTCAAAATTTCTGAAACTCCTTTAAAATGTCACATCTTTGTAAGGAAGAATATTGCTAGGCATGTGTTTGTGTACTCGTATTTGCTAGTTGAACTAACACATACTTATACATTCATAGCTATATAAAATTGCATATGTGTAATCATACTAAAAATAACTAAAATTCAATTTAATTATGTGTAAACATGTATGAGTGTGTTTGTTTCTGCTCTGAGTTAGTGAGTGTGCAAATTGAATGTAAATATAATTTACAACTAGAATTTCTCGTTGGTGTTTTTTTTGTTCATCATCGTTATTAAATTATATTTCAAATTTAAATTATTTGCTTTGCAAATAAAAAACTTTGCCAAATAAATAAATAAATACAGAGTAGATGTTAATGGAATTTACACAATAAAATTTATTAAATTGTAAATTAAATTAATTAAGTAAACAGATTCAAGTAGGGGGAAATTGTTTGCATACTTTAAGGGGTTCAATAATATAGTTATTTAATTAAAATATTAAGTACTTAATAGTATAATAGTAAAAAATGTTAAATATTAAAAGAATTATATATTTATTATTGCATGTTAGTAAAATGTTTTATTTTATTTTTATAGAAAAGTTGTATGACGGGAATAATTTTTATAGATAACTTTTTTGTAAATACGAGTTTGTGAATAAAATTAAGTGCACTATGAGAAGATATATTTTTAACGCATCTTTTATTTCATTAGAATGTACGCAATACAATGTCATTTAAATGTCTGCCTCTATTTGTGTTGCCATAGTCGGTCCCTTTAAATGTTGGTTTTCAAATGCTCCAGCGGGATAATCCGCGTGGACACGGTCTTTAACGTAGCGCCACAAAAAAAGTCTAACGGTGTCAAATAGCTTGATCTTGGTGTCCAATTGACGTCGCCCAACACTTAAAGTTACGCGAGCTGGAAAGTTAGTGTTCAAACAAAACTGCGTCAAGACCACATTTTCCACACAATTTGACACAAACGTATTTCGTAGAAAGCCGTCTAGAAATAAAATCTATTTAATTTTGGGACTTTTGGAATTTTTGCCTGAAGTTGAAGCCTAAATTCTGTTAAACAAAGTTTAAGGATTAAATACAAAACTTTTAATGGCAATATTATTATGCTAAAGAGTTTCTATAAAAATAATAAGATTTGGTTTAAAAACATAAGTTTAACAATTGTAAAAGTTCATTAAAAAAATAATATAAAAGTTTCTTTGTAAACATTATTGAGAATGAAATTTTCTTAAAATAAATATTTTTTATAGAGTATAAGAAGCTTTGAGTGCAAGAGTTTTTAAAATATTTTTTTTTCATATGGATATGTCATGTATAAGAGTTTCTAAAGGATTTTTTCTTGGATTTTTAAAAGTTTCTAAAAAAATATTTATGAGTATAAAAGTTTCCACAGAGGATGCTTTGAGTACAAGAGTTTTTTAAATAATTTTTTTCTCTTATGTATATGTCATGTATAAGAGTTTCTATAGGATTTTTTCTTGGACTATACAACATATTACAACATATAAAATGCATTTTTCTCTTCGTATGGAGTTTCTTGTAATACTTATCAAGAATGACAAATCCCTATTTGGGTTTTGATGTTTAGTTGTTATTTGTAATTTACGGCCTCATAAAGATTTTTGCTTAAATTGCAGCTACAGACTTGGAGAAAGCGTGTAACAAACTTACTCGAAAAAAATCTAGTGCCTCAAAACGGCTAAAATTTCGAAAAATTAAGATTTAAAAAAAGTTTACGGTATATAAAGGTTTTTAATTTTCTATAAAATTATTTTGAGTACTTATGGGCTGTTTCCATTATGCAAGTACAGTTTTAGACAAGCAAGTGGTACACAAACAATCATATTCTAAAGGTTCTAAAAAATCTTTACAAATTTATCTAATGACATTATTACTTTTGAATTTAAAAGATCTTTTGCAATAAATACGTTTCTGGAAATAATTATTTGCTCACGTTTTTACCATTTTACACTAATTAAGCTCATTAACGAAGTAGCAGCTTTAGCACTAAGATCCGTTTAAAAAAGGCAATATCAAAAGAAAACAATAAAATACAATAATTGCATATATCTGCAACAATTGCTTACATTTTGTCTTCAATTCTTAAGTTTTTTCTGTTCTCAACTCATTATCTTTAACCAGTATAGCAAAAAGTTGCTAGGATATATTCGTACCAAGAAAAAAAATTCAAAAGAAAAAGTAAATTTACTCTAACTGAACTTTAGATACTAACAAATGTTGCCAAAACACTGCAACATTCTGTTTCAAAACTTCTCTAAATTACCAATGAAAAAAATTTAACCTGAGCCAATTTTTAAGTGGAACTTTTCATTCTATTCACAGAAGGAGAAAATAACACATTTAACATTGTAAAATAAACCTTAGCTCTTACAGCTTCTACACAAAATACAACGCCTTTGGAATACTCAATTAATTTTAATTTCAAAGTCAACACCTTTTGGCAACAAATACTGTTGCAAGTACAGCAAAAACTGCTTGCTATAATTATAACAAAGCCAAAAATTAAAACGAGTTGCTTAAAAGCAACAACATTTCAACGGTTTTATTTTTCTCCAATTTCTAACTATTTGACCACAATTAAAAGTTAATAGCCACTGAAAGTTTTGCTAAATGGTTTTATGAACACATACACCATCAAATACAAGCTCAATTTTTTAAACAAACACACACACACCTAAGCATTTAAATGTTGTAGAAGGCACGTATTTCAAATGTTTAAACGTGACATTAAAGTAGGAAATTAAGACAAATTTATTTTATGGTTTTTTAGAAGAAACATTTTTATATAAAAAATGGTTTTTAAAGGAGAGTTAAAAAACAGTCGAAAGAGGTAGAGAAAACTGTGAGATATATTTCATTCATTATATATTTCCAAAGAAATAAACTGATTATACGTTCAATCAGGGATTTCGAATTCGCAACTTCATTTATAAAGGATATAAAAATAATACAACAATTGTATTAAAGTTATCTCATTGGTTATTAAAGCTTCATAAATATTTTTTTTATTCTAAAAATGGCTTATACTATACATATCGCACTTATTTAGCAAGAGGCTATTAACTCGAAATTTTTATTTGTAAATTTTTGGAAAAGATCGACACGTAAAATTCATATCTACCCGCTGTTTAAATATCGTTCTATTGACAAGGACACAATTGGCTTAAAAATTCTATTTCATATGGCTTGAATATTAACCCTTATCCTGCTTATTATTTTTAAAACTAGTCAATACATTTTTTTAATTTATATAAATCTTTTTTATTGTATAGTATATATCGAACTGGTTTTTAAAAAGAGTTTAAATTCAAAATTACCAAATTAAAAAACAGAATTTTTTAAATATATTTACAATGAAAGTTGAAATTGTAAAGAAATACGAGTAAGAAGTTTACAACGGTATTTTTTTTTTGTAATTTTATCAAGTTTTTTGAACTGTGTCCCTTTATATGAAAATTGCCCATTTACATAGTGGTGTCATTTCAAGTTGTGTCAGTTTAACTAAAAATGCTGTTTAGATCCACTTATGGTTTCGTTATAAAACAAACGTTTCCTTATAAAGAGTAAAAGAGAACTTATTAAATCTTATATAGAAGAGCTTTTATAGCAAACCTTAAGCGTGTATGAAATTATATTGAAAATACAATCGAATATAAGAGTTTCAGTAGAACATTTTATCGGATTTTTACAGAATATCTCTTCAAATTAACGAGTATTCTAGCAAATCTTATCAAGTATACAACTTTCTGTAGATAATAATTTTGAGTGTTAAAGTTTTTCTAGAAAATCTTACAGATCATAAGAGTTTCTATATGAAATGTTATTGAGTATAAGGGTTTTAGTAGAAAAATTTTATCAAGTATAAAAGTTCTATGAAAAATCTTATCTAGTATAAGAGTCTCGGTATAAAATTTTATCCAGTATAAGAGTTTCAGTAGAAAATAATATTTGTATTAGAATTTTTATAGCAAATTAAAATGCTTATTAGAATTTCATTAAATAAACTTTTTTTTTTATCAATTTGAAATAGAAAGTTATATTTAGAGTAAAAAAAAACTTATCTAGTATCTGATTACCTGTAGAAAATTTTAATCAAGTAAAAGAGTTTCTATTGAAAATCATAGCAAAGGAGAAAAGACCTATAGAAAGATACAGATCCAGTTGGTATATTTACTTTTGCCTATTACAACATTTTTTCATGTAAAAAGTTTATGCAAGAACTAGATTTTTTATAAAATCACGTTCCGTATTCACAAAAATCCTTGTATCGTTGTATCAATTGTATGTTGTATTAAAATACATCGCTCACTATTGTTTTTTTAAACAACATATTATGGATACAACGATACGAGGGGTTTTGTGCATACTGCATGGCATCTATGGTCATATGTTAACGAAAACTTTGTCGAGTTAACCACTTTTCTTTAGGAAATATTTTTCGAGTTAATTTAAGCTAGATGAATATTTTTCGCTTTTATCGATTATAAATAAAACTTTTTATGCCAACTTTTACCAAGTTAGTTTTTTTTCAACTTTCTTAAGTGTTAAATTTAGATTAGAATGTTGTATCGAATATAAGAGATGATTTTAACTAGTAAACAATTATTTCTAATGGAAATCTTATAAAGTTTTATGAGTTGGCATTAAAAACTCTTTTAAGTACAAAATTATATACACATAACATTTGTGTAGGGTATTAGAGGTTTTAAGTACATCTTTATAAATTTTTGTGGAGTATATAATTTTTTTTTAATTTATCATGTATTTAAGCTTAGTAAAGGAGTATTTTTTAGTTAACATAAGAGTTTTTAATAGAATAACAAAAAGCTATGAACTCCTTTTGTTATATTCTAAATCTAATTTTAAGCTTACAAACTAATACCTACCCTTTCTTGTGTATCCTTGCCACTAATTTCAGTGTTATGGCATACATTTAAATTCCGATTTGCCACAAATTGTTGCAAATGCTATAACCTAGAAACACTGGTTTTATTTAAATAATCCCTACTACATTGATGTTGTTTTTTACTATTTATTGATGTATTATTTGTTGTTTTATTTAAATTAAAATCACTGCTTAGTTGCTGGGCACAAAAACGATTCTCGATTGAACTTAGGGTTAAAGATTCCTTGTTATGCCTTTTAGTTCTTTGAAACCAATAGGGTATAGAATTCATTGTTATTTCATTTATATAAGGCCGCTTTCTTTGAGTCAGATAAGACGTATTTCTAGCTTTTATTAAGATCTGTAAAGATATTGTTGAAAAAAAGAAAGAAAAAGAAATGGAAATTTCACCCTGAATAAATAGCCTTTTTTAAACTTTTGACTTAAATTAAAACAATAATGACAGTTACTTTTGTAAACAAATTAACTTTATTTATTTGGTTATTTTTTTTTTTCTTAGCAAAAAGAAAACCATTTACAACATCAATATTTAAAAAAATACATTTAGAAAAAAATTCTTTTAGATTTTTAAATATAAATACATTTATGTTCAGAAAATATTTATAACACACACATACATACAATTACAGCTGCTTGTTTTTTTTTTTGTAATGGAAAATAATTTACATACATCAATAATTTAAAAAAATATAGATATAGATATAGATATTATTAACAATTTTTTCTGATTTCCAGAGATTTATATAGAAAGTTTTGTTTGTTTTTTAGAATTAATTTTTTGTAAAATATATTTAAGAGTAGTATTTAAGATTAATAATATATAGAGAAAAAATACACACACAACAACAAAGTAACAACATCAATATAAAACAACATCAATATAGTTTTTTTTAAATTTTTTAAAAACAATTTCTGCTTTTTTTTTTGTTTTGGTCAACAACCCACACACTTTGTTTTCAAATCATGGCTTAAGCAATATGTTGCCAGTTAAATGTTTATAAACATCAAAAAAGTTTGATAAACATGAAATAATCTTAATTCTTTTTATATAAATACAAAAATAACAACATAAAATATTTAGTTTTATACTTAATTGATAAGAGAAGAACATTTAATTAATTTTACTAAAATTAAAGACAACATTTAATTGTTTCAATTAATTTTTTGTTCGTTTGTTTAAATACAAAAAGCATAGAACTTACCTTCACAAAAAAACATAGAAATTAAATAAGAATTTCGTTAATTTAATTATATTTTCCTAAAACTTAAAACAGTATAATTTGCATGCTTGAAAAAAGGTGTTGTGCTAAGAAATTTAAGAAACTTTTTTTTTTGGGAGTGGAGAAACTATAAAAAAGTACTAAAATATATTTAAAAATAAAAAAGCCATAAAATACATAGAAAAATAATAACTTAATTTAAGTACTTTTACAAATTATTTTTAATTTTTGTTGTATACAAGCGACTGCAAAGGGTGTTCTTTTATGCCCGATAGAAATTTAAATTATACAAAAAATAGCACAAAAAATAAAATTTAAATCGAAAAAAATATATTGATTTGAGAGATCTCCAGAGCATAAACATTTGAAAATGCTTTTGGGCATTTGGGTAAGGCAGATCTTCTTGACGTAGTGCATTCCGAACGCTAAATTTTTTGGGCGACTTGAAGGAACCTCCAACTTAAACAAAAAATTTGTAAAATCAAAACATTTTTTGCCTGAAATCGGTAATATACTCAAATTTGCATATTCAAACAATTTATTTGCATTTTGTTTATTTAAAAAAACACTGATTTTTTCAAACAAATAATTTAACTGAATCAAACAAAAAGTTTTGTACAAGCAATGACGCGCGCACCCATGCAATCACTGAAGGAGAATATGATAAAGGCAGAGTAGAGCGGCGACTGTCTTTGATGCACATATTATGTTGGAATAATTTTTGAACGAAGTGTTTGTTTATACACACAATGTTTTTCTTCATCACTCCCTGTGGATCTAATCCTTTTTTTTGGCTAAAGAAGAAAAAATTTAACCTTTTTGGCAGCAGACCGACTCGATATGTTTTTCGTCATCATTCTAATTTTGTGTTTGATGTACCTATTTAACTAAACAGTTTTCAAAAATTGCATACTGGATTTTGTGTTTCATTCTTTTCTACCAACTTTGAAACCAACCAAAATTTTTTTTGTTTCTTATAATGTTGTTGTTGTTTCTGTTGTTTAAAAAGAGTGAAACGTTTTTTTAACCTGCTACTGTTTTTGTTTTTTTTGTACTTTTTTACATCTTTCTTATTGTTGTACTTTTTTAAAGCGTCCAAAAATTGACTGTATGGGTTAATTGTTGTTGTTGTTGTCAAATAAAAAAATGCAAAACATTGAAGAGCGATTCATATTTCATACAAAATTATGAAAACTTGAAACCAATAACGCGTATATTATATTTTTGAATAGTTGTCAACATTTTTGTTCGTTAAATAAAAATCAAAAAAAAATATTAATTGAATCAGTAAAATAATTTGTAGATATTAAAAAAATTTCAAACAAGTGTTTGTTTGAAAATAATTCGGCAATAATTTTAATATAAGACTTGTTTGCAGATTTTACTAAGGAGAACTTTGCTTCTAAATAATACTAATCTTGGTTTTCAACTATCTAAGACATGGAGTAACCCAGTAGGCTAATTTGTGGTGATTCGGTGCGAGGGTAGAGGGTTCGACAACCTACATAGACTCTGGAATTTTAGTTTTAACATTTAATTATTAATTGAGAAATAAATAAATGTCCAAGAGCAGTTAGTTGTCAATACACGATTGACAAAATTTAAGCTATGAAAATAAAGATTTATAGCAGTAAGGCTGATTCTTAAGAGTGGGGTTTCATTGCGCGCTTTGATCAAAAATTAAACCATTGTAAGTTGAAATACAAGATAAAATCTCCAGGGATATCAACTCGTACAGTATTCCAAAGCAAACCTCGTAAAATCTGTTTTTATTTTTATATTTCAAATCCATATTTTTAAAATCATCAAAAAAAAAAATTTAATTTACATCGATAAGTTAAATTTTTATTTCATACTTGAATGACTTTCTTTACAGCACACTTTCTGCTAACGCCTGTAGACAACCCCTGATGTTTTAATTTGCTTTTTTATATTTAAAAACATTTATTTACCTTAAGTTAATTATTTTTTAAGCCATTTGGAAATTTACTACATAAACAACTTTAATTTTAATGTTTTCAAGCAGGAATGCCTGCCACAAATTTAGCAAGCATGTTGCTAAGTCATAAGTAACTAAATAAGTACACATAAGCAAAATAATGTTTGCTTACAGAGAACGATAATAAAAATATTATAAACGTTAATCATTGGAGGTAAATGTTACAATGTTGACAATTGTTTAAAGACATGAAGGTGAAGTTTAGAAAATAGAAAACAATTTTATATTAAAACAAGTAAATGTGCTATATTCAGCTGAGCCGAATCTTTGATACCCTTTGATATTTCAGGAGTTGGATGTATATGGGATCTATAAATTTGATTCAGTCTATAAAAACAAGCCGCACAGGATAATAATTCTTTGCGGTTTTAATGTCTATAACTCGGTTCCTCTTAACCAGTTGTGATGTGTTTTAAGCTTATACTACGTAGTAGAACTAGTAGAACAAAAATGTTATTTTCTATTGAGTTTTCCAAAAGTAAACGTGTTTTCAACAGATGGATAGACTGACAGGCAGACATTCAAACAGATTGTGAAAACAGATTTACATAAGCACCTAACCTAACCTAACCACTGGGTGACAAATTATGCATATACCTAACGCCCCAGCGTCTAGGCACTACCAACACACACAGGAACTCTCTTTCCACGTCTTTCGGTACCACGTGGCCCCTAAGATACAACCGATGAGAACAGCACTACAAAAGCATCATTCCGTGAGACATGCATTTCATTACATAGTTAACTTTTCCCTCATCTATTCTCTTGCCTCTTCCTTTAATCCTAAATGCAACAACCAATCTAGCTCGCTCCAATCCAAAATTTACACCAATGCACCGGTACCTCAACCTATAATCAGCTTTTAACATCCAAATTTTCACTAGTCTATATCGAGTTTCTCTGTCTTTTTATCAGTGCATCAACCATACCATTTTCGATCAGTCCTTCAACTTTTCAATCTACTCACGAAACTACACGACTTTAATCATAAACCAGCATACCATTCACTAGACCAGTGCCACTACTTTATCAATTTCAGTCTTCTCTGCGTATTTCGCCAGTCTATCAACTACACCATTTTGCTTAAAATCCGGGTCCTTAACGTATTTGGGAGGCAAAAACCTGTTCGGCCTTTCATTTAATATCATTACCAGTCTTCACCACCCACGCACTACGCTTCACTTTACACCAGTCTCTCAATTTACTTCACTTCACAAAAACTACAAATTCACCGCTCCATTTCATCCGTTAATGGTAATGCACTTACTGCGGAACAAGGTACATCATAATTTCATTCGCTCAACAACTACTGCGTTACAATCATCATCACTCCACTTCACACCTCTTTTGATTCTCTAATAAAATGTGTATCCCACAAAACTTATTATTACAAGCTCAAAGACACCGAAGACTTCATAATTAATATCACTTGAATGTTAGCCGGATCCAGGCTTACTCTAGACCTGTGTAAGTTGGTTAAGGTTCGAGGAAAGAGCATCGACACAACATAAACTTCCATGCTCCTCTAGTCAATCTTCCATATCAGGGTATCGAGATATATTATCGGTACTTTGCGAAGGCTTCTCTATGGTACGTGTCCTGTTACGTGGCATATTGATCAATTTTAAATCCTTTCAGATTCAGGCATTGACCTCATTGACATCCAGCGAATGTAACACCAAGAGGTTGAATATCCTTTGGAACAGCACATCCCCCGGGAGGAGTAGACGGACGGACAGATGGACATGGCCATATCGACATAGAATTTCTCAAGGACCCAGAATATACAGAGTTATTTCCCTTAATGGAAACCTACCTTTATCGAACACCTTCTTCAATAAATATTATTCCCTGATGCCAGAAATTATCCAATGGAAAGTATTAAGATCTTTTGAAAGGACACTGCCCCTGTACGAAGATATTTTAACTGTCCCTTTGGTGACAGGCAATGAGAGATTTCACTGTTTACACTTGTTGTGGTTTAGATTCTATATAAAACACGGAATAACAAAATAACTTTACCATCTTTTGAAGTGGAGGGTATAAAAAGGAGTACTTAGGGAGAACTTACAGTTTAAAAAAAAATATTATAAAATTATTTGCTTTAAAAAGCAGATTTTTCAATAATTGGTTTTATGCTGATTTAGTGAAATTTTTATTAAATTCTTAAAAATTTTATTTCTTTTCTTCTTATTTTCCTTCATTTAATCGGCTTTAAAAAGTTTTCTTTAGAAACAATTTCCATTGATTTTCTTTGACAACCAAATTTAAATAATTCTTTTGCCAGGTGGTTTATTAAATAACAACTAAAAAAACCTTTTGTTTAAATACTGAGGAATTACAATGCAAATATATCTGTTTTACACATAAATGCTCTTGCTACACAAAATTGTTTTTTGGCCGATATTTTTGACTGTTTTTGGCGATTTTCTTTTTTTTTCTCGAATGTTATATCAACCAACCATTTAACCAAACATGCAACCAACCGACCAATATTATTCATTGAATTTTAAAAATTATTTATATGTATGTTTTATTTTTTATTTTTTCAAAGCCAGTTTTTTATGTTTGCTCAACAACAAACGAGCAATTTGTTTATAAATATTTTTTCAATTTAAAAAAAAAACTAAGAAACACACACAAACACATATAAATTATTTATTGATAAATATTTTATAAAACAATATTGCTGGCATTTTTATATTTTTGCTGGTTTTACTAGTTTTAATGCCTGCACAATGGGTTTCAAAAAAACTTAGTTAAATATTAAAAAAAAAGAAGTGGGTGAAGATAAATACGCCGAGTTAAATATGTTTTATGACGTAAACCGTTACGTTATTAAAAACGTAGCTGAGCTACGCGTGGCTGATTAAAAACGTAGCTCAGCTACGCGTATTTCAGCTAAGCGTAGCTCAGCTACGTTTTTATTTAATTTTTTTTTTTAATTTTGAGCGGTGTGTATGGGAGAGATTTTTTAAATTGCGGCCGAACCAAAAAAGATTACGGAACGGGAGGGACACCAAATAAGAGGTTATTAGCTCTACTTTTGTAATCTTTAACCAAAATTTATGAAATATAAATTTTTCTATGTTTAAAAAATTCTTTAAATTTCGGCTAGTGTATCTGGGAGGGATTTTTTTAAGTTGTGACCGAACCAAAAAAGATTACAGAACGGGAGGGGCACCAAATTAGAGGCAATTAGCTCTACTTTTGTAATCTTTAACCAAAATTTATGAAATATAAATTTTTCTATTTTTAAAAAATTCTTTTAATTTCGGCTAGTGTATCTGGGAGGGATTTTTTTAAGTTGTGACCGAACCAAAAAAGATTACAGAACGGGAGGGGCACCAAATTAGAGGCAATTAGCTCTACTTTTGTAATCTTTAACCAAAATTTATGAAATATAAATTTTTCTATTTTTAAAAAATTCTTTTAATTTCGGCTAGTGTATCTGGGAGGGATTTTTTTAAGTTGTGACCGAACCAAAAAAGATTACAGAACGGGAGGGGCACCAAATTAGAGGCAATTAGCTCTACTTTCGTAATCTTTAACCAAAATTTTAGAAATATAAATTTTTCTATTTTTAAAAAAATTCTTTAAATTTCGGCTAGTGTATCTGGGAGGGATTTTTTTAAGTTGTGACCGAACCAAAAAAGATTACAGAACGGGAGGGGCACCAAATTAGAGGCAATTAGCTCTACTTTCGTAATCTTTAACCAAAATTTATGAAATATAAATTTTTCTATTTTTAAAAAATTCTTTAAATTTCGGCTAGTGTATCTGGGAGGGATTTTTTTAAGTTGTGACCGAACCAAAAAAGATTACAGAACGGGAGGGGCACCAAATTAGAGGCAATTAGCTCTACTTTCGTAATCTTTAACCAAAATTTTAGAAATATAAATTTTTCTATTTTTAAAAAATTCTTTAAATTTCGGCTAGTGTATCTGGGAGGGATTTTTTTAAGTTGTGACCGAACCAAAAAAGATTACAGAACGGGAGGGGCACCAAATTAGAGGCAATTAGCTCTACTTTTGTAATCTTTAACCAAAATTTATGAAATATAAATTTTTCTATTTTTAAAAAATTCTTTTAATTTCGGCTAGTGTATCTGGGAGGGATTTTTTTAAGTTGTGACCGAACCAAAAAAGATTACAGAACGGGAGGGGCACCAAATTAGAGGCAATTAGCTCTACTTTCGTAATCTTTAACCAAAATTTTAGAAATATAAATTTTTCTATTTTTAAAAAATTCTTTAAATTTCGGCTAGTGTATCTGGGAGGGATTTTTTTAAGTTGTGACCGAACCAAAAAAGATTACAGAACGGGAGGGGCACCAAATTAGAGGCAATTAGCTCTACTTTCGTAATCTTTAACCAAAATTTTAGAAATATAAATTTTTCTATTTATAAAAAATTCTTTAAATTTCGGCTAGTGTATCTGGGAGGGATTTTTTTAAGTTGTGACCGAACCAAAAAAGATTACAGAACGGGAGGGGCACCAAATTAGAGGCAATTAGCTCTACTTTCGTAATCTTTAACCAAAATTTTAGAAATATAAATTTTTCTATTTTTAAAAAATTCTTTAAATTTCGGCTAGTGTATCTGGGAGGGATTTTTTTAAGTTGTGACCGAACCAAAAAAGATTACAGAACGGGAGGGGCACCAAATTAGAGGCAATTAGCTCTACTTTCGTAATCTTTAACCAAAATTTTAGAAATATAAATTTTTCTATTTATAAAAAATTCTTTAAATTTCTGCTAGTGTATCTGGGAGGGATTTTTTTAAGTTGTGACCGAACCAAAAAAGATTACAGAACGGGAGGGGCACCAAATTAGAGGCAATTAGCTCTACTTTCGTAATCTTTAACCAAAATTTTAGAAATATAAATTTTTCTATTTTTAAAAAATTCTTTAAATTTCGGCTAGTGTATCTGGGAGGGATTTTTTTAAGTTGTGACCGAACCAAAAAAGATTACAGAACGGGAGGGGCACCAAATTAGAGGCAATTAGCTCTACTTTCGTAATCTTTAACCAAAATTTTAGAAATATAAATTTTTCTATTTTTAAAAAATTCTTTAAATTTCGGCTAGTGTATCTGGGAGGGATTTTTTTAAGTTGTGACCGAACCAAAAAAGATTACAGAACGGGAGGGGCACCAAATTAGAGGCAATTAGCTCTACTTTCGTAATCTTTAACCAAAATTTTAGAAATATAAATTTTTCTATTTATAAAAAATTCTTTAAATTTCGGCTAGTGTATCTGGGAGGGATTTTTTTAAGTTGTGACCGAACCAAAAAAGATTACAGAACGGGAGGGGCACCAAATTAGAGGCAATTAGCTCTACTTTCGTAATCTTTAACCAAAATTTTAGAAATATAAATTTTTCTATTTATAAAAAATTCTTTAAATTTCGGCTAGTGTATCTGGGAGGGATTTTTTTAAGTTGTGACCGAACCAAAAAAGATTACAGAACGGGAGGGGCACCAAATTAGAGGCAATTAGCTCTACTTTCGTAATCTTTAACCAAAATTTTAGAAATATAAATTTTTCTATTTTTAAAAAATTCTTTAAATTTCGGCTAGTGTATCTGGGAGGGATTTTTTTAAGTTGTGACCGAACCAAAAAAGATTACAGAACGGGAGGGGCACCAAATTAGAGGCAATTAGCTCTACTTTCGTAATCTTTAACCAAAATTTTAGAAATATAAATTTTTCTATTTTTAAAAAATTCTTTAAATTTCGGCTAGTGTATCTGGGAGGGATTTTTTTAAGTTGTGACCGAACCAAAAAAGATTACAGAACGGGAGGGGCACCAAATTAGAGGCAATTAGCTCTACTTTCGTAATCTTTAACCAAAATTTTAGAAATATAAATTTTTCTATTTTTAAAAAATTCTTTAAATTTCGGCTAGTGTATCTGGGAGGGATTTTTTTAAGTTGTGACCGAACCAAAAAAGATTACAGAACGGGAGGGGCACCAAATTAGAGGCAATTAGCTCTACTTTCGTAATCTTTAACCAAAATTTTAGAAATATAAATTTTTCTATTTATAAAAAATTCTTTAAATTTCGGCTAGTGTATCTGGGAGGGATTTTTTTAAGTTGTGACCGAACCAAAAAAGATTACAGAACGGGAGGGGCACCAAATTAGAGGCAATTAGCTCTACTTTCGTAATCTTTAACCAAAATTTTAGAAATATAAATTTTTCTATTTTTAAAAAATTCTTTAAATTTCGGCTAGTGTATCTGGGAGGGATTTTTTTAAGTTGTGACCGAACCAAAAAAGATTACAGAACGGGAGGGGCACCAAATTAGAGGCAATTAGCTCTACTTTCGTAATCTTTAACCAAAATTTTAGAAATATAAATTTTTCTATTTATAAAAAATTCTTTAAATTTCGGCTAGTGTATCTGGGAGGGATTTTTTTAAGTTGTGACCGAACCAAAAAAGATTACAGAACGGGAGGGGCACCAAATTAGAGGCAATTAGCTCTACTTTCGTAATCTTTAACCAAAATTTTAGAAATATAAATTTTTCTATTTTTAAAAAAATTCTTTAAATTTCGGCTAGTGTATCTGGGAGGGATTTTTTTAAGTTGTGACCGAACCAAAAAAGATTACAGAACGGGAGGGGCACCAAATTAGAGGCAATTAGCTCTACTTTCGTAATCTTTAACCAAAATTTATGAAATATAAATTTTTCTATTTTTAAAAAATTCTTTAAATTTCGGCTAGTGTATCTGGGAGGGATTTTTTTAAGTTGTGACCGAACCAAAAAAGATTACAGAACGGGAGGGGCACCAAATTAGAGGCAATTAGCTCTACTTTCGTAATCTTTAACCAAAATTTTAGAAATATAAATTTTTCTATTTTTAAAAAATTCTTTAAATTTCGGCTAGTGTATCTGGGAGGGATTTTTTTAAGTTGTGACCGAACCAAAAAAGATTACAGAACGGGAGGGGCACCAAATTAGAGGCAATTAGCTCTACTTTTGTAATCTTTAACCAAAATTTATGAAATATAAATTTTTCTATTTTTAAAAAATTCTTTTAATTTCGGCTAGTGTATCTGGGAGGGATTTTTTTAAGTTGTGACCGAACCAAAAAAGATTACAGAACGGGAGGGGCACCAAATTAGAGGCAATTAGCTCTACTTTTGTAATCTTTAACCAAAATTTATGAAATATAAATTTTTCTATTTTTAAAAAATTCTTTTAATTTCGGCTAGTGTATCTGGGAGGGATTTTTTTAAGTTGTGACCGAACCAAAAAAGATTACAGAACGGGAGGGGCACCAAATTAGAGGCAATTAGCTCTACTTTCGTAATCTTTAACCAAAATTTTAGAAATATAAATTTTTCTATTTTTAAAAAATTCTTTAAATTTCGGCTAGTGTATCTGGGAGGGATTTTTTTAAGTTGTGACCGAACCAAAAAAGATTACAGAACGGGAGGGGCACCAAATTAGAGGCAATTAGCTCTACTTTCGTAATCTTTAACCAAAATTTTAGAAATATAAATTTTTCTATTTATAAAAAATTCTTTAAATTTCGGCTAGTGTATCTGGGAGGGATTTTTTTAAGTTGTGACCGAACCAAAAAAGATTACAGAACGGGAGGGGCACCAAATTAGAGGCAATTAGCTCTACTTTCGTAATCTTTAACCAAAATTTTTGAAATATAAATTTTTCTATTTTTAAAAAATTCTTTAAATTTCGGCTAGTGTATCTGGGAGGGATTTTTTTAAGTTGTGACCGAACCAAAAAAGATTACAGAACGGGAGGGGCACCAAATTAGAGGCAATTAGCTCTACTTTCGTAATCTTTAACCAAAATTTTAGAAATATAAATTTTTCTATTTATAAAAAATTCTTTAAATTTCGGCTAGTGTATCTGGGAGGGATTTTTTTAAGTTGTGACCGAACCAAAAAAGATTACAGAACGGGAGGGGCACCAAATTAGAGGCAATTAGCTCTACTTTTGTAATCTTTAACCAAAATTTATGAAATATAAATTTTTCTATTTTTAAAAAATTCTTTTAATTTCGGCTAGTGTATCTGGGAGGGATTTTTTTAAGTTGTGACCGAACCAAAAAAGATTACAGAACGGGAGGGGCACCAAATTAGAGGCAATTAGCTCTACTTTCGTAATCTTTAACCAAAATTTTAGAAATATAAATTTTTCTATTTTTAAAAAAATTCTTTAAATTTCGGCTAGTGTATCTGGGAGGGATTTTTTTAAGTTGTGACCGAACCAAAAAAGATTACAGAACGGGAGGGGCACCAAATTAGAGGCAATTAGCTCTACTTTCGTAATCTTTAACCAAAATTTATGAAATATAAATTTTTCTATTTTTAAAAAATTCTTTAAATTTCGGCTAGTGTATCTGGGAGGGATTTTTTTAAGTTGTGACCGAACCAAAAAAGATTACAGAACGGGAGGGGCACCAAATTAGAGGCAATTAGCTCTACTTTCGTAATCTTTAACCAAAATTTTAGAAATATAAATTTTTCTATTTATAAAAAATTCTTTAAATTTCGGCTAGTGTATCTGGGAGGGATTTTTTTAAGTTGTGACCGAACCAAAAAAGATTACAGAACGGGAGGGGCACCAAATTAGAGGCAATTAGCTCTACTTTCGTAATCTTTAACCAAAATTTTAGAAATATAAATTTTTCTATTTATAAAAAATTCTTTAAATTTCGGCTAGTGTATCTGGGAGGGATTTTTTTAAGTTGTGACCGAACCAAAAAAGATTACAGAACGGGAGGGGCACCAAATTAGAGGCAATTAGCTCTACTTTCGTAATCTTTAACCAAAATTTTAGAAATATAAATTTTTCTATTTTTAAAAAATTCTTTAAATTTCGGCTAGTGTATCTGGGAGGGATTTTTTTAAGTTGTGACCGAACCAAAAAAGATTACAGAACGGGAGGGGCACCAAATTAGAGGCAATTAGCTCTACTTTCGTAATCTTTAACCAAAATTTTAGAAATATAAATTTTTCTATTTTTAAAAAATTCTTTAAATTTCGGCTAGTGTATCTGGGAGGGATTTTTTTAAGTTGTGACCGAACCAAAAAAGATTACAGAACGGGAGGGGCACCAAATTAGAGGCAATTAGCTCTACTTTCGTAATCTTTAACCAAAATTTTAGAAATATAAATTTTTCTATTTATAAAAAATTCTTTAAATTTCGGCTAGTGTATCTGGGAGGGATTTTTTTAAGTTGTGACCGAACCAAAAAAGATTACAGAACGGGAGGGGCACCAAATTAGAGGCAATTAGCTCTACTTTCGTAATCTTTAACCAAAATTTTAGAAATATAAATTTTTCTATTTATAAAAAATTCTTTAAATTTCGGCTAGTGTATCTGGGAGGGATTTTTTTAAGTTGTGACCGAACCAAAAAAGATTACAGAACGGGAGGGGCACCAAATTAGAGGCAATTAGCTCTACTTTCGTAATCTTTAACCAAAATTTTAGAAATATAAATTTTTCTATTTTTAAAAAATTCTTTAAATTTCGGCCAAATTAGAGGTAATTAACTCTACTTTCGTAATCTTTAACCAAAATTTATGATCATGTCAGTTGTAGACGGAGAGTTATTTCCAATTTTGATCCTTGATAAACATACTGAAATTTATTGTTGATGGGATAAGCTATTCCTATGCGCATTTCACTGGTTGCTTAGGCCAGATCATCAGGAAACTTCATCCAAAGATTTAAGAAAAACTAAAGATACATAAGTATTAAACAAATAAAACTGTTATGCGAATAAGAATTATGTATAAGCATCAGTTTTACTTGTAACAATAAACAATGAGTTTATCTTATCTTACTTTAATTGCCAATATTGGCCATATAAGCTCATAAATACCTATAATGGAAACATTTTTATAAAAGCTTCAGAGGTCAATTTTCTATCACTCTAATTTTTATTTTGTTTAGACCTGCGTTGGTAAACTAGTTAAATGAAAAAAAATTTTCGTCGTTTATCTTTTACATGCTATGAATAAGATATTATTATTTATTTAAAAAAATTACATACCAATGCAAATATTTATTTTAATAAATTAATTGCACCTCCAATAAAAACTAAAATGGTAAAATAGATTTTCTTTTATTAAAATTAATTTTTTTCAGTGTACAATTCAGGTAGTAATCAGAGTTGCATTGGTTAGGCAATTTTTCTTTTTTGTTTTTATGGATGATTAAGCCATGGAATTCAGCAATAGCTAACAGTATTAAACATACGAAACCAAACAAACATGCAAATCCAACATGCTTTTTGTTTTCACATTCTTAGCCCAGAAGTCATGACTGCTTGTTATATCTATAATACATATAAATGAAAAAAAATATGTAAAGCAAGATAAAAAATTTGCTTTTTTAGGAAAGTAATGTTGGAAGATACACTTAAAATAACAAAAAAAATCGGCAAGCGTCTATTGCAAAATTTATTGTCAGTGTTGGTTCACACTAAATGTTTTTTTTTCAAAAGTCGTGAGTATATTGGCGTCTTCTTTTTCACACTACATATGTATATAGAATTCCTGGAAATAATTCATATTACAAATTGTAATTTTTACACCTACATACATACACCACAATAGTAAAAAGGGTATTATGCATTTGTAGTGATGCTTGTAACATCTTAAAATATTTTGCCTAGACCCACCTTTTAAGTTTAAGTATAGCGATCGACACAGAACGTGATTCTTACAATGTCCGTCCGGCAGCCAGCCTCCCATAGAAGCCTTGTGCGAAAAGAACAGGTCGAAATTTTTGAGATAAATGAAGAGTTTTGGGAACAAATCTAATTAACCGACGTAGCTCCAAATAAAATAAAAAGAACTTGTGGTATAGAAAATTGTAAAATAATACCCCCGACAGACATAGCTTACATACCATGGTATGCATACTACAGTAGTATATAAACCATCAATATACCACTTTGTTTCATGGTTAGTTGTAGTTTAGGTAGTACACATGCATATACCATGCTAGTCAAGTATACTAATCCTATGTCTGTCAGGGGTAGGTATAAGGAGAAAATATGAAGTGAAAAAATTGGCGCACAGTTTGCGATTTCCACTAACTACATTTCTCAACGTATAGGTTTAAAAATATGTATGTATATTGATTAAACATTTTCAAATGGAGTATTATTAATCATTTATACCTTAATAAACTATTTTATACATAAAAATAAATATGCACAGAACAATTTTAATTTTTTACCTTTTTATGATTTACAGATAATGAAAGAAATTTCCGATTAAATAATTAATGTTGTCTTACTTACCGTTGAACTTGCAGGATTGCTCGAGTCAGTTTGCAAAATGACGTATTAAAAATTATTGTTATTTATTATAACGGATTAAATATGAAATTTAATTTGTATAAAACTTTGTTTACAATCAGAGCAACAATTTCGTTTTTACAAAAATGTAACTAAAATTTTTTTAAAAATTTAACTAAATTGAGTTCAGTCTACAGTTTCTGACGTTTAAAATAATTTATTTAGTTTTGAATGAAAATTTTAACATATCTAATGTTGTAAAAAATAATAGAATAAAAAGCATAATATTGTTGTGGCTAAAATTTGTTATGTATAATAAAGTTGAATTTTTACATGTTTTCATATTTGCAATATAAAAAACTAAAGCTGAATACCCTTAATGAATAAAAAATATATTTGTATTTTTTTAAATGTAATTTATTAATTTATATTAATTTTTTTTACACAAAAACCGACGTACATATGTATTAACAACTCAAATGGATTTAAAATCAATTTAAAGAATAAATAATTTTTAAAAAACATATACCAATGCAGGCATGTTCTGAAAATCACTTTGGGAAAAAGGTGATCTGGACAAAAATCCTTTTTCATAATTGTGATTTGAAACCGGTCAACCGGCGACTTAAAATTACTTGCTTATTGTTTTCCACCATTTTAAGCTAAGTTAAAACTTTTGTGGTTTTCAAAACACAATTAAATCACAAGTGATTTCAAATTTTATGATTTTCAGAGCATGCCTGTTAGGTTTAAAATCTAAATTTATTTGTATGAATACGTTACAAAATATATATGTACATATGTATTTAAAATAATTTTAACATCTTGAATAGCTTTTTTATTAAAAACATTTTAAAATAAAAATGATTAAATACATATATCGCACTCAAGGCGAATTCATTTTTGTTATTATTTTTGTTTGTTTTATTTCAATTTTTTAAATTGTACAATGATTTTACAAAATCAAATTGCTTGTGGTTTTTCTACGAGTAGTACTTACTGCAGTACCGTGATTACCTGCAATGCGTTCCCCTTGATCGCACTTGGTCACAAAGGTATTAACTCAAAAAATTGACACGTTATATTCGTATCTACTTGCTTATAATAAATGGGTTGATTTAAAAATTCTTTTGATATGCCTTTAATATTAAATTAAAAATTATTGTTTTGCTTCTACGAAACAAATTTAAATTTTGGGTTAGTTCCCTTTTTATGATCCAGTGCGATCAAGGGGAATGCAACTTTGTGCTGTGTGAAATTATGTATGTATACAATTTGGACCATATCAAATTTTGACATTTCTGAAAAATAACTTAAAAAAATATTTGTAAAATAATGAGCAATTTTGGAAAATATTTACCAAAACAATTACTTTTAATTTTTTGCATTCATAATATTTTATACATGTTTTTAGTTTACTTTTGCAATTGAAACTTCTTATTTGCTACTTGTAAGACATTTTGTTGGTTAGGACTAGTGAATTTTATTCACCTTAGAAGTGTAAATTTTATTTCCAATAGTACTTTGCTTTATAATTTTAATAACGTCCATAAATAATATAAAGCAATATTTTCTTTTAAAAATAAAAAAACTGAAAAAATAATATATTAGAGAGTTTTACAGGGGGTATGCTGGAAATCGCAAACGCAAAACGCAAGAATTTTAAAAGTCATTTTTAAATCAGATTTCTGCAATAAAAAATTGTATGACAACTTTTAAACAAATATTTTCTTATTCAACAGGATTTTAAACCAAAAAGTATAAGAATTAGGTTTAAAGTTTATTAAAAACAACTTCCAAATTCTTGCGTTTTGCGTTTGCGATTTCTAACACACCCCTGTTAGTTACTTTTTACACGTTTAGCTTTTTTATAAGGTATCCAAAGGTTGATTTGTGTTTTTTTTTTAATGCAAACTTTTATTGTACGGTGTATGTGTATGTGTACGGTGTATGTGTATGTGTGACACATTTTACTTTTTGCGCCTCGACCACAAACTTTTTCTGCCCGGAATGTCCATAGTGTAAATTGCGACAAATTTTGATACATTTTTTTGTTGCGGTGTTAACTACATAAATAAGATAACCAAGTCTACAAGGGTACTTTACTTCCAAGAGTGAAAACAGATAATATTTTTTATATATTACATAAGTGGCATAAAAATAAGTCATTATCGGATATACAATAGTACCTTTTTAAACATTCATTGTCTACACCTCTTTTACATTTAAGGCATCTTAAAGTTGGAGTTTCACTGCTATTGCAATGAAGGCAGTTTACCTCTGGGTTTCCATAGACAATAAGGTCGTTTTTAATTACTGTTCGATATATGTTAGGATTACCTATTTTTTCTAACGATTTGTTAGTAATTAAAGCTTCCGCTAGTTGACAACATATGACACCGCAATTGTAACCATCAATTTGCTTGTATTGTTTTACAGTTTTATATTTCCATTCATTTGGATGATTTAAATGAACATTATTTTTGAAGTTCTCAAATTGCTTTATAACAGCATCTTCCGTTGCTACTTGGGGATCAACAAATTGAAATTCCTTTGTAAGTAAGTTTATGTAAACAAATGTATAATGTGTATTTCTGTATATAGGCATTATAATATGTTCTATTTTTTTGTCAAATTTAAAAATATCGCGCTTTTCATTGGACGTATTGTTAAAAACTTCCATGCCAATTTCACACGTAAAACAAAATCCATTTTTAATGTTATGTTTTAAAAGTAAAATTGATATGTATATTTCAATTATGTTGTTATAAATCAATTGTCGAGGATTTAAGCACTGAAATTCGTTTAGATCTATTGAGTTTGACAAGTTGGGGGTTTGTTGTAAATCTTTAAAAATTGAATTATATTCAAATAATATAAAATTTAACGTACCATAACGATCAGGTACCTTTATTTTGCTATACATTAAATCGAATTGTTTAACTTCTTTTTCGATATTTTTTTTATTACTATAAGATTCTTTCAATTTTTTGGGTGATCTTCTCCATTTATCCTCAACTATTTGTAAAGTGGTTTTTAAAGGACGACGTTTGCAATAGTTTTGGTGAAACTTATACTTGCGATTTAAATCGTTTAGTTTTGCCTGAATATACTTTTTTGATTTTCTTATATAAAGCGTTGGTCGTACATTTCGATCTCCTTTTAATACAACATTTTTAGTTATATTAAAATAGCCCTCGACTGGACTATTAGAAATTCTGGTACAAGTTGTAGTTTCTACATATTTGCCCATTACATTAGACCACCACGGCAAGTATGGTACATATTTCTTCAAAATATGATTTAAATAATTTATATTTTGAAACTTGTTTTCGGATAAACTATTGTCTATTATTTTTACACTGTTATTTATTTCTTGGCCTTTTAAATAAAATGGGCTTTTTTTATATATAGGTTTTGTAGATATATTTGGTATGTTTTCCTCTAAATCATTAAAACCTTCATCTACAATTACTTCTTCCATATAATTTGTTGCTTTTAAACAATCTTCACTGCACCCCTTTGATTTTAAAATTATAATGGCATTTTTCAACCAAGACCAGAAATCTAATATTGTGCTAATATTAATAGCTTTAATTATAATTTGTTTAAAAAATTTCCTTTGTTGGTCATTTTTGGCATACGTTTCAACATCTTTCAAGCAAATTTTTAGGAAATGGCAATAGCATATTTGTATAACGACAAAACCTGATGGTAATTTTGTTTGCGAGTGCAAAAATTTATAACATTTCATAAGGTAGGTCACAACGTCAACATCGTTAAAAATTTTTATGGTAGAATTTATAACAGCCCAACTAAAATCACAACATATTCTTTTGCTTAAAGGCCACTTTATTTTTTTTAGTGCACAAAATACTTTTAGTTCCATTAAAAAGCGACTGATATCTTCTTCAAAGTGGCGTGATAAAAGTGCCTCTGCAACTGGAAATAATATTCCACTTGCTTTATCTTCACGAACATGAAGAACAATAGAATAAAGAAACACTCTATTCGATTCTGGGTCAATTTTTTTTATTATGGATCCCGTGGCATCTATAAACAAGGTGTTTCTACTTTTTAATATTAATTTTCTGCTATCGTTTGCAATTTTTAGTTGGGCTTCAGAAAACAAATAAATTTCTTGAGGGCTCGATACTTTTTGGATAAATTTGTTCCATTTTTTGTCTCTCCGCATTAAAAATAAATCTATTTCTAAATCTCTGTGTCGATTATGCTTCTGTAAAATTTCGCTTTTTATCTTTTTAACGACATTTTTGCTTGGAATACTCTTTGTGTTATCAGATGTTGAAAGATTTATAAGAAGATCGTCCCTGTAATTCGATGGAAGCTGGTTCTTTAACTGACATTTTGCAACGTTTCTTTTAAATCCTCTTATTTGTTGGCCCTTTGGTTCTGAAGAATGATTATATTTTTCTTTATTTGCTGATACGATAACTTTTATCGGTGATGACTTGAGGTGTATTAAAAATTTGAATTTCTTACAATGCTCATAGATGCACTTGGCATAAATTCTCATTTTAGTTAATTCTTTGGTGTATCCGTGACTGCAAACGTTAACGGGGCATGTGGTATTAAATTTATTGTAGCTTATTTTTACCATGTCTTCAAGACATTTGGTAAATTCTTTTTGGTTTGAAATATTATCATCTCTTATATAATACTCTTGAAGGTATGTCATTTGCTGCTTTGTTAAATAAAATTCACCTTCACCAAAAATGTAAATATTGCTTTTATTGCCTTTATTACTTTTATTAAAAATATTCAAGTTTGGAAGTGAGACGCAAATCTTTTTCGTCAATAAACTGTATTCCTCATCTTTAATATCTTCATCAGTGGTGTGAACAATATCTGATAAGTTCACTTGGGTTGATGAAGATATATTTTTGAATTTAGGAGAGGTACAATTTGAACTGTTATCTGCTGAAATGTTTTCGATTGGAAGTAAATTCTCAAAATTTTCCACAATTTCCAAAAAGTCGTTGTCTAAATTTGTATTATTATTGAAATCCAAATCTGGTGGTTTTATGGTTTGAACAGAAATAACTTCTACTCTTTCATGTGTTGTATTTATTTTACCATCAATTGTATTTTTGTAACATACATCAGACTCTTGGGAAAATATTTCATTGGTGTTAAAAATTATTTGCCTGTTAACTATAGTGGAAAAAATATAAAATCTGATTAAACAAAAATTATCCCTGTATTCATAAAATTTTTTTTAACTTAATAAAGGCTTAAAAATCAAATTTTCTATGAAAATTTTCCATAATAAACTTTTATTAAATTTAATAATCGTTTATGAATACGGGGGTTATTCTACAAACTAGGGACTGAATTTATATGACTCAAAAGGAAAGGTCTACTTTCACTGATGGTTTATAAAAAAACTGCCGATATGTGGCACAGTGTGGCTGGGTTCTAGTTATTAACAAAATTAGCTTACATCAACATAAAGTGTGCCTAAATGAGGAAAAGTTATTTTCGATAAATATGATATACATACAGATTATATAGTATCAAGGAGAATTCATCCCAGGTAGGGCCTGTTCGGAAATGCATCACTGCGCTGCATCAGAAAAGCAAACTTTTTTTAATGCCGTTAAAAAATAATTTAAATTTTTTTTTATTGTGTGACTATTATTTTTGTGTAGTATTTGACAATTTTTTGGTTCACATCTACTTCACTGATATATATTTAAGCATTTGAAATCACTGATGCAGCGCAGTGATGCATTTCCGAACAGGCCCGTAATCTCGGTACTACAACAAGTACAACTCGTACAAAAACCACAAGCAATTTGTTTTTGTAAAATAATTGTACAATGTCAAAAACAGAAATAAAACAAAACAGAAACAGAAACAAAGATAATACAAGAGAATAAACAAAATTTTGACATCCAACAGTGATTTTAGCTAATATCAGCAGGGCTTTTAAGACCACCTGTAATAAATTCGCCTTGTATAGTATTATATAAAATTTAAAAGAATGTTAGCAGGAAATAAGAGATTTAAAATGGCTTTTTTATAAATCGATTTTCATCGTATACCTGTATTCGAGCCCAAACTATTAATAATTCTTACACGAAACATTTTTTGACAAATCTACATTTAAAACTCCATAGGTATTTATAGTAATTTCTGAAAGGTTGTTTTGTTGTCTTAAAATTTATAAAAAGATTTTTGCTGTATGTATGTACATATAAGAACAAATGCTTTAAATACACCAGTTTTAACTTAGGTTCATTATTTTATAAAAAATATAGTGGCGATTATAATTTCCTATTTACGATACTATTTTTCTTGCGACTTTAAGACGATTTTATACTTTACGAAGTAATAATAATCAAATAGTTTTTTATATAAAGTTTAAGATGTAGATTTGTCAAAAAATTTTTGGTGTATAAATTAATAGTGGTGAAGACAATATAAAAGGTTTATAAAACAATTTTTCTATAAAAATTTGTTCAACAAACTTTTTACATACGACGATATATCGACCCCTTTGCGCGAAATTATCGTATGTTACAAAAACCAAATTTTACAGGACAGCCATTTTTCCACTTTTTTCTGCGTTCGATTGCAATATGAAAATGAAAATATACATTCAATTTTTGGAGCAACGAAGTGGAATTCGACTACAATATTTTGTCAGGTGACGTCTCTTTTAATGTAGAACAAGATTGCATCAAAAACTTAATTTCAAAAAAATTTGCATATATGTACGATAATTTTGCGCAATGGGGTCGATATGTATAACGAAAGTACTTTTCTTAAATAAGGCCTATCTTTTTAAATGTGTGTTTTTTTAATTGTTGTCATGCAGCCCCTAGTTTCTTCACTGTATACACATTAACATACCGGCTAACTTATTACATTTTTCACCCAAAGCGTTTATCGTATTTTGTATGTCCTTTTTAGGGGTTATTTGGTTGTTGGTGTCAGCAATACACATTTCTGCATTGATGCAGTCTGAATTTTTATGCATTACTGGAGTACTATATATATATAACATATCACCTTCATATATAATAAAAATTTTAATTATTAAAAATTTCAATAGTAAAATTTTATCAAGTTAATAGGTGTGTTCATTTACAGAAAAATATATTGCTTATTTTCAATAAATCTTACTAGTAAGTGTTCACCTACTCAAAAAACTTGCAAAGAGTGAAAAAGATCATAGAAATTTCGCAAATTTAGCATGAATTATTAAACAACCTCTCATGTAATATTTTTGAGCAAATTGGTCAAATCAATTGAATTATTTTACTTTTTTTAAGTAATTAGGAGATTTTTTTATTAACTCCCTCGTTGCAAGTTTCTGCTACCAAAGTAAAAGAACACACCTAATATTTTTATTGTGCACATACCGTCTAATATTTCGCAGCTTGCATTTAAAATGGGCTTTTCAATTAAGTCCTTTTTTGGGGTAATTTGTTTGATGCTTTCGTCACTAAACATTTCTAAAATATGAAATGTTTTTTTAAATCCAGAATAATATATGTAGCTAAATGCCCAACCATAATGTGTTAAGCAACTGTGAAAACTTTTTAAGTTTAAGCAAACTTACATTTGCTTAATCAAAGTGCGCAACTGATCGCACATTCCGTATGAAATCAATCAGGGGATTTCTGGAAATCGAAAACGCAAGAATTGTTAATGCAATTTTTCTCATTTTTGTTATATCGTCCCCTCAATATAACAATAGCGTATAATTTTTTTGGTGTTTTGAGAAAATCGTGTTTAAAGTTTTTGTCAAATCCGATGTCTATTAAAACCTCAATATCGCGGTAAATAAAAATTCTTCATATTGGATTTTTCGACGAATACATAATACAGTTTCTTGTCTTTAAATTGACCAATTTTTTTTATTCTACGCATCCTTTAAGACCATAATTATGTCATTCAAAGTGCAAGTCCTCCATATAGGCTATTTTATTCGTATGAGGAATTCGTATGATGTATCTGATACACTATTTTATTTTGTATGGTATACGCTGTTTTATTCAATAATTTTACGATATTTTTATTAAAATATTTGATCTCAAAAATATCAATTTGTAAAATTATAAAACAGTGATAAATTCATAGATTCAATGCCACATATTCATTACATTCCAATTTGGGTTAATTTTAACAAAAAATTATGACAAATTAAGGTATACATTGCGTTAATCAAAAATAACTAGAAGTTCATTCGTCTTCTATCTCTTCCTCTGCTACATCTGGCTCATCTAAACAATTTCGCTTCTTTCCACCTTGTAAGTTAAAGAAAAATGACTGCGAGCCACGAGAAATAACATCCTTCTGGCACAAATTTTGGAGGTCATGCAGCTTTCAATGGTCGGAATGAAACTATTTCTCAAACAATAGTGTATATAATTATAAGCTACTTTATGAGTTTAAGTTTTCATAAATTGTATTTTTTTTCTACAGGCTAAAATGGAGTATAATGCGTATACACTATTATTCTTTTAACAACTTTGGAGTGGCAATTTCAAGTGAAATAGCGCATATGAGCTTACACACTTATTGAAGGAAAATTTTGAACAAGAAATTATACACTATTTTCTCCAACGAAATTTTGACCCACTTTTTGGAAGTAGAATTTGACGAAATTTTGACCAGTCATAAAATCAATGATGGAAATTCTAAATATGCAATAAAAAAATAATAGCGTATGAGGCACATACGCTATTGTTATATTGAGGGGACGATATAATACTGTTTAATAGAGAAATATTTGTATATTTGTCATAAAATTCTTTTGTACAGAAAACTTATTAAAAAACGTCGTTTAAAATTTTTAGTTTCTTCGATTTTCAGAACACCCCTGAATGTTTTTTGATTTTGTTCATTTTTTCATAAAATACAGTAAGGTTATGCATATTATGGTTGGGGTTTAAAAATACACATGCGTTGTGGCTTTGTAATGACGTCAAAATTACGTCAGGACTACATGCGCATTTGGCTTTTCTAAGCTCAAGAACTTATTTACTTACCAATTTTCAACTTTTTTATTTCTTCCGCTAACTCGGGAAACCTTCTTTCCAAACACCAGGCGATGTACAATTCGAATATATTTTCTGAATTAGAATAGTTCTAAAAAAAAGAATATTTCTTATTCAATATAAAACAATAGGTAAGTTTAAAATATTTTGATATTTCTTACCATCTTTTTGTATATATTTAACAAGCGCCCTTTATTTCTTTTGTTACAAAGAAAGCCACGCATTTTCACTTTGTTCAGAATTTCTTTGGAAAACACAAAAAAACTTTTAAAAAATTGTGAACCAAAGGATTTATCATCCTTGTTCAATTGGTTTTTTACAAAATAAACTTTTGCGATAAAAACAAAATTTTTATCTAATGTACGCATTTTTAATTTTAAAATTAATAGGAATTTAGCATGACTCACAAAATCTTTTAAATGAATAGATAATTTTTAGAAGCTAGTCAGGTTAATGAATATGTACACCAAAGCTGAATAGCTGAATAAACATAACGGTTAAAACTAGGAATAATGCTGTCCACCAACATTAGTTGAAACATGTGTATGTTTCACTTTATGTTAATGAGTGTGTGGTAATGTTTCTGGTATAAATTCGTGTTTTGTTGGGAGCAATTGTTGAAGAAATAGGAAAATGGCAACAATTGCAAATTATTACAATTGAGAAAAAAATTGTAATTGAATATAACAATTTTCCAGAACTATGGTACATTAAATGTATAAAAGCAAAAAAAAATAAATTTATTTATTTTATTATATCCATTTGTTAAATATCATTAAAACTTAGCTTATATGTACTTTGAGTACAGAATATCTACATACACATGTATTAAATAAAAAAAAAAATTTTGTATCAATGCTTGTCATTTCAAAAACCTTAGCATCAAAATCTTCTAATTCTGAATTGCAATTCATTTTCATTTCATTTGAATTGACTTTGAATTAATTCAAATGAGTTAGAAAAAATAAATTGCAATTCATTTCGAATTCATTTGAATTGATTTTAAAACGGTACATTAATTTCTGAAGAAAATCAGGAAAAAACTAAATAAAAATTATAGTCTTGTAGTTAAGATTTTTTTAAACGCAGTTTTTTATTAAATTCTTTAAAGAATTTAATAGAAAATGAATAGAAAAGTAACGTTGCGTTTTATATAATTAACGCCTTCATATTTGAAAAACCAAAAAGATAACACGAATTTCAACCAGGTATATTACCACACACGTAGAAACATTTACTGAAACATGCCCATGTGTCAACAAATGTTGCTTCGTCTGTGGGTAACTTAAGATGTACCTCAAAAAAAAAAAACCGACAACCCTGTCCGTGGTTATAAAATATTGCAACTCTATTGTTAATATTGCTGAATTATATGGCTTTATCAACTTTAAAACAAAAGGCGCAAAATAATGCAACTCTGCTACAAGGCGCACGAATCATGATGTAAAGAAAATAAGATAAATTCGACTATTATTAGATGGTGCGTCGCAGATGCGAAACAAATTTAAATATACTATAAAATTGTATTTTGCGAATTTAGTTTTCTTTGTTTTATGTTCATGAATCAAATTAAATACATAAAAGAATGTATGCAAAATAAAATGTGCGTGACTACTTATAAAAATGTTTCTATATGTATTTCGGCGAGTGCCATCTAATTACCAAAAACCAATTGCATGTTATTTTTTTGAGAAGTTGGTGTATTATGCTTGTATCAAGGCGAATTCATCCCAGGTAATTCGCTTTGGCTTGTATGCAAGGAGAATTCATTTTTTAGGTGGCGTTAAAAGCACAGCTGTGCTACCTATTTTGAATAAGAGTGGAATCAAAAGTTACTTGTGTTTTTGACATATCGACCAACTAAAGCAACAAGAAAAATACAATTTAGTATCACCACCACCCTATACATGAGTTAACCTTGGTTGTATGTACATACATATACAAATTTATACACACTTATAAATACATATATCAGAAAGTACTTGAATATAAAAACAACAATATTTTATTTGAAAATGTAAAGCAAGATGTTTTTTTGTTATTTTAAGTGTATTTGGTACTGTTCCTTAGTTTTTTTTTACCTTATCTTGCTTTACATATATTTTTTCATTTATATTCTGTGCTAAGAATGTGAAAACAAAAAGCATGTTGGATTTGCATGTTTGTTTGGTTTCGTATGTTTAATACTGTTAGCTATTGCTGAATTCCATGGCTTAATCATCCATAAAAACAAAAAAGAAAAATTGCCTAACCAATGCAACTCTGATTACTACCTGAATTGTACACTGAAAAAAATTAATTTTAATAAAAGAAAATCTATTTTACCATTTTAGTTTTTATTGGAGGTGCAATTAATTTATTAAAATAAATATTTGCATTGGTATGTAATTTTTTTAAATAAATAATAATATCTTATTCATAGCATGTAAAAGATAAACGACGAAAATTTTTTTTCATTTAACTAGTTTACCAACGCAGGTCTAAACAAAATAAAAATTAGAGTGATAGAAAATTGACCTCTGAAGCTTTTATAAAAATGTTTCCATTATAGGTATTTATGAGCTTATATGGCCAATATTGGCAATTAAAGTAAGATAAGATAAACTCATTGTTTATTGTTACAAGTAAAACTGATGCTTATACATAATTCTTATTCGCATAACAGTTTTATTTGTTTAATACTTATGTATCTTTAGTTTTTCTTAAATCTTTGGATGAAGTTTCCTGATGATCTGGCCTAAGCAACCAGTGAAATGCGCATAGGAATAGCTTATCCCATCAACAATAAATTTCAGTATGTTTATCAAGGATCAAAATTGGAAATAACTCTCCGTCTACAACTGACATGATCATAAATTTTGGTTAAAGATTACGAAAGTAGAGTTAATTACCTCTAATTTGGCCGAAATTTAAAGAATTTTTTAAAAATAGAAAAATTTATATTTCTAAAATTTTGGTTAAAGATTACGAAAGTAGAGCTAATTGCCTCTAATTTGGTGCCCCTCCCGTTCTGTAATCTTTTTTGGTTCGGTCACAACTTAAAAAAATCCCTCCCAGATACACTAGCCGAAATTTAAAGAATTTTTTAAAAATAGAAAAATTTATATTTCTAAAATTTTGGTTAAAGATTACGAAAGTAGAGCTAATTGCCTCTAATTTGGTGCCCCTCCCGTTCTGTAATCTTTTTTGGTTCGGTCACAACTTAAAAAAATCCCTCCCAGATACACTAGCCGAAATTTAAAGAATTTTTTAAAAATAGAAAAATTTATATTTCTAAAATTTTGGTTAAAGATTACGAAAGTAGAGCTAATTGCCTCTAATTTGGTGCCCCTCCCGTTCTGTAATCTTTTTTGGTTCGGTCACAACTTAAAAAAATCCCTCCCAGATACACTAGCCGAAATTTAAAGAATTTTTTATAAATAGAAAAATTTATATTTCTAAAATTTTGGTTAAAGATTACGAAAGTAGAGCTAATTGCCTCTAATTTGGTGCCCCTCCCGTTCTGTAATCTTTTTTGGTTCGGTCACAACTTAAAAAAATCCCTCCCAGATACACTAGCCGAAATTTAAAGAATTTTTTAAAAATAGAAAAATTTATATTTCTAAAATTTTGGTTAAAGATTACGAAAGTAGAGCTAATTGCCTCTAATTTGGTGCCCCTCCCGTTCTGTAATCTTTTTTGGTTCGGTCACAACTTAAAAAAATCCCTCCCAGATACACTAGCCGAAATTTAAAGAATTTTTTATAAATAGAAAAATTTATATTTCTAAAATTTCGGTTAAAGATTACGAAAGTAGAGCTAATTGCCTCTAATTTGGTGCCCCTCCCGTTCTGTAATCTTTTTTGGTTCGGTCACAACTTAAAAAAATCCCTCCCAGATACACTAGCCGAAATTTAAAGAATTTTTTAAAAATAGAAAAATTTATATTTCTAAAATTTTGGTTAAAGATTACGAAAGTAGAGCTAATTGCCTCTAATTTGGTGCCCCTCCCGTTCTGTAATCTTTTTTGGTTCAGTCACAACTTAAAAAAATCCCTCCCAGATACACTAGCCGAAATTTAAAGAATTTTTTAAAAATAGAAAAATTTATATTTCTAAAATTTTGGTTAAAGATTACGAAAGTAGAGCTAATTGCCTCTAATTTGGTGCCCCTCCCGTTCTGTAATCTTTTTTGGTTCGGTCACAACTTAAAAAAATCCCTCCCAGATACACTAGCCGAAATTTAAAGAATTTTTTAAAAATAGAAAAATTTATATTTCTAAAATTTTGGTTAAAGATTACGAAAGTAGAGCTAATTGCCTCTAATTTGGTGCCCCTCCCGTTCTGTAATCTTTTTTGGTTCGGTCACAACTTAAAAAAATCCCTCCCAGATACACTAGCCGAAATTTAAAGAATTTTTTAAAAATAGAAAAATTTATATTTCTAAAATTTTGGTTAAAGATTACGAAAGTAGAGCTAATTGCCTCTAATTTGGTGCCCCTCCCGTTCTGTAATCTTTTTTGGTTCGGTCACAACTTAAAAAAATCCCTCCCAGATACACTAGCCGAAATTTAAAGAATTTTTTATAAATAGAAAAATTTATATTTCTAAAATTTTGGTTAAAGATTACGAAAGTAGAGCTAATTGCCTCTAATTTGGTGCCCCTCCCGTTCTGTAATCTTTTTTGGTTCGGTCACAACTTAAAAAAATCCCTCCCAGATACACTAGCCGAAATTTAAAGAATTTTTTATAAATAGAAAAATTTATATTTCTAAAATTTTGGTTAAAGATTACGAAAGTAGAGCTAATTGCCTCTAATTTGGTGCCCCTCCCGTTCTGTAATCTTTTTTGGTTCGGTCACAACTTAAAAAAATCCCTCCCAGATACACTAGCCGAAATTTAAAGAATTTTTTAAAAATAGAAAAATTTATATTTCTAAAATTTTGGTTAAAGATTACGAAAGTAGAGCTAATTGCCTCTAATTTGGTGCCCCTCCCGTTCTGTAATCTTTTTTGGTTCGGTCACAACTTAAAAAAATCCCTCCCAGATACACTAGCCGAAATTTAAAGAATTTTTTAAAAATAGAAAAATTTATATTTCTAAAATTTTGGTTAAAGATTACGAAAGTAGAGCTAATTGCCTCTAATTTGGTGCCCCTCCCGTTCTGTAATCTTTTTTGGTTCGGTCACAACTTAAAAAAATCCCTCCCAGATACACTAGCAGAAATTTAAAGAATTTTTTATAAATAGAAAAATTTATATTTCTAAAATTTTGGTTAAAGATTACGAAAGTAGAGCTAATTGCCTCTAATTTGGTGCCCCTCCCGTTCTGTAATCTTTTTTGGTTCGGTCACAACTTAAAAAAATCCCTCCCAGATACACTAGCCGAAATTTAAAGAATTTTTTAAAAATAGAAAAATTTATATTTCTAAAATTTTGGTTAAAGATTACGAAAGTAGAGCTAATTGCCTCTAATTTGGTGCCCCTCCCGTTCTGTAATCTTTTTTGGTTCGGTCACAACTTAAAAAAATCCCTCCCAGATACACTAGCCGAAATTTAAAGAATTTTTTATAAATAGAAAAATTTATATTTCTAAAATTTTGGTTAAAGATTACGAAAGTAGAGCTAATTGCCTCTAATTTGGTGCCCCTCCCGTTCTGTAATCTTTTTTGGTTCGGTCACAACTTAAAAAAATCCCTCCCAGATACACTAGCCGAAATTTAAAGAATTTTTTAAAAATAGAAAAATTTATATTTCTAAAATTTTGGTTAAAGATTACGAAAGTAGAGCTAATTGCCTCTAATTTGGTGCCCCTCCCGTTCTGTAATCTTTTTTGGTTCGGTCACAACTTAAAAAAATCCCTCCCAGATACACTAGCCGAAATTTAAAGAATTTTTTAAAAATAGAAAAATTTATATTTCATAAATTTTGGTTAAAGATTACAAAAGTAGAGCTAATTGCCTCTAATTTGGTGCCCCTCCCGTTCTGTAATCTTTTTTGGTTCGGTCACAACTTAAAAAAATCCCTCCCAGATACACTAGCCGAAATTTAAAGAATTTTTTAAAAATAGAAAAATTTATATTTCATAAATTTTGGTTAAAGATTACAAAAGTAGAGCTAATAACCTCTTATTTGGTGTCCCTCCCGTTCCGTAATCTTTTTTGGTTCGGCCGCAATTTAAAAAATTTCTCCCATACACACCGCTCAAAATTAAAAAAAAAATTAAATAAAAACGTAGCTGAGCTACGCTTAGCTGAAATACGCGTAGCTGAGCTACGTTTTTAATCAGCCACGCGTAGCTCAGCTACGTTTTTAATAACGTAACGGTTTACGTCATAAAACATATTTAACTCGGCGTATTTATCTTCACCCACTTAAAAAAAGTAGCTGATATACATACATATACATATACATATGTATATATAAAAAAACAACAAATAAACATGCAAATTTATACCATGCAACAAAATTCAAACAAATAACTATACAAATAGGAGCATTAAAAAAAGGATCATAAAAACTAGGACTAACCAGGACTCTTAAGGGAGGTAGTTAAGTTGGGTAAGGCAAAGGCTTGCATACAAAAATGCAGCTGTTGTTGCAAATGAAAATAAATAACTCAAAAAAAAAAAAAATATAAAAAAAATAAATAAAAAACCAAACTGAAATGAATATAAAAATATAATAAATTTTGTGTGCTCTTTTTTCAGAACTAAATGTACAAACAAAAAATAATAATAAATAATAAACATTTGGTGAAATTGACCGCATATGTTGCTTGTATGTTGCTGTTTAGTGTGAACAAAAAATCATACACACAGCCACATACACACCAACATATCCCAGCAAACATAAATTGTTAAAAAATCACACCTCCACACATCAGTTCAATTCATGTTAAGATTCTAGATAAACATAAAAATAGATTAGAGTTTCGCTTAACTTGTATGTTAAACTTTAGTTAAGATTATATTTTCGTTTAGATTTAGTTCAGATTTAAGTTAAGTGCTTAGATCCGTTGTTGAACTAGTTCTACAAATTCTAGTTCAGGTTTTAGTTAAGATTCTGGTTTGTCTTTTTAAGTTCAGGTTTGTTATAGTTCTATTTTAAATCTGTTTTGTTTCTGTCCTAGCTATAATAGTCCTAGTATAATTTCTGCTCTAGCTCTAATTGTGTTCAAGTTCTGTACTATTTTTATTCTAGTTCTGTTTAAGTTGTACTCTATTTTTGTGTTATTTCTGTTATAGTTCTGTTCTACTTCTATTCTAGTTCTGTTCTGTTCTGTTCTGTTCTAGTTCTGTTCTAGTTCTATTCTAGTTCTGTTCTAGTTCTGTTCTAGTTCTGTTCTAGTTCTGTTCTAGTTCTGTTCTAGTTCTGTTCTAGTTCTGTTCTAGTTCTGTTCTAGTTCTGTTCTAGTTCTGTTCTAGTTCTGTTCTAGTTCTGTTCTAGTTCTGTTCTAGTTCTGTTCTAGTTCTGTTCTAGTTCTGTTCTAGTTCTGTTCTAGTTCTGTTCTAGTTCTGTTCTAGTTCTGTTCTAGTTCTGTTCTAGTTCTGTTCTAGTTCTGTTCTAGTTCTGTTCTAGTTCTGTTCTAGTTCTGTTCTAGTTCTGTTCTAGTTCTGTTCTAGTTCTCTGCTAGTTCTGTTCTTGTTCTGTACTAGTTCTGTTCTAGTTCTGCTCTATTTCTGTTCTGTTCTAGTTCTGTTCTAGTTCTGTTCTAGTTCTGTTCTAGTTCTGTTCTAGTTCTGTTCTAGTTCTCTGCTAGTTCTGTTCTTGTTCTGTACTAGTTCTGCTCTAGTTCTGCTCTAGTTCTGTTCTAGTTATGTTGTAGTTCTGTTCTAGTTCTGTTCAAATTTTTTCCTAACTCTGTTCTATTTCTGTTTTAGTTTCAATTTCAAAGCCTCATTTCTCAAACCACAATCAATAAGCGATTGAAGTTACGTTTCATACCACGAAATTTGTGTGGATTTACTTTTACCCACTAACTCATATATGCTCTCACCCACTAACACACACACACAAACGAACAAATTAAAATTAACTCCCACAAACACAATATTTGCAGTGATGCTGCTTTATAAATTTTGATATCCTTAATTTATTTGTGAGTGTGTGTGTATGTTAACACTGCTGTGTTTGTACATTTGTTGTCATCTCGATTTTTTTTTTGTTTTGTTAATATAAATATTAATTTTTTTGTTTTTTATTTATTATATTTCATTTTAATTTAATATTGAATATTTAAATGCCTTTTTAACAGCAATGCAGTTAAAAATCATGTTCCACATGAATTTGCAGGAAAATGTTTACAAAATGTATTAAATATAAGGAAAAGTAAAAAAATAAAAGTAAAAAAATTGTTTAAATATATTGTAATTTTAATTTATAGGCATGTTTAACTTTGAAGCACAGTGGTTTAAACAAATATGTAAAATGGAATCTAAACCAGAATCAATATTATAATCTAAACTGCAATTCCAACATATGAATAAATCGTGAAGTAAAAATAGCCAAGAACTGAAATAGAATTGAATTAGAAATGAACAAGAACTGAAATAGACCTGGACAAGAACAAAAATAAAACTAAATTGAACTTGAAATAAAGTATAATTTTATTAAATAATTTCTTTTGCCAGTGCTCGGTAAATTAAATACAGCGGTTTGTAATTCGATTAGTGTAGTTGGTAGTACAACACTAATGGAAAATGAAGATTTTGTTCTTCAACATACCGAGAAAAATATTTTTTCAGTTGGTAGCACCTCTCAAAACAGTCTTAAGGGTTAATAGTCAGCTGCTTGAAGTTATCTGTACAGCAAATTGGCTAAGGGGGTTGCGACAGAGTATAAGTAAATGAGACGTTCAGAATCGTTCAGATCTCATACGCTAATACGTCCTTGTTTCAATACGCTAATAATGCAACGTTCTTTTATTGTAAGAGTTTGTAGAATTTGGAATAATATCTTACCCTATCCTGATAGACACTTTGCTTATTCATTTAAAGAATTTAAAAAGAAACTTTTTTCGGTTCTCTAATTTGGTGGTGGTGAAATAAATTTTAAAATTTTTATTTTTTTAGAAGAAATTCATACCCATGATTGAGAGAGATTTAGTTTATAAGTATTAATATACATTTAAAATTTTTTTTTGTAAATGTCAATAATTATAGTGACATAAACAATTATACTGTAATCAATTTGGCCTTTTTAGGGCTTAAAGATTATTAAATAAATAAAATTGAAATTGAAATTGAAAACCAAATATCTTTAATCTGCAGTTTTTGTTTGGACAAGAAGATAATCGTCTAATATATTTTTATTATTCATTTCGTCTTGTGTTGTCAGTATGGTCTGTATGTTTTAGTGTGTTATTTTATTTGATGTTTAGAACTTATAATGTTGTGGCTATAAATTTTGCTGGTGTTTTCCGCCTGTTTCTGCTATAATAGCGGTGTTGCTAGCGTATGTATGTGTAATTGTTTGCTGTTGTGATGTTTTTAGACGAGTATTGTACATGTTTATGGTACTGACCAGTACTCAAAAATTAACATAAAATATCGCTTCTTAGTGTGGGTTCACATTATGAAAGTTTTCTTTCAGAAAGTCTGAGTTTATTGGTGAGAGGGGAAGAGAATATGCTTTTTTCTCTCCTCTCTCACCCATAAACTCAGACTTTCTGAAAGAAAACTTTCAAAGTGTGATCCCAGACTTAGTGTACAGTTCGAAAGGTGTGTGGCAAATTCAAACGCTAAAAGTGCTTGTGTAGTAAATCATCAAAAATATAACGTTTCCTTGCTTGCCATCTTTCTAACACAAAAATAATACTTGTCTTATCCAACTCAACAAAAACATAAGAACATTTAATTACGTTCGGTTTTGTTTTAAATACACAAACTTCATTGTGTTCGGTTCGGCTTGTTAATGTTCTTTTCTTTTGGCTGGTGAAAACGGTTGTTGAAGTTATTGTTAGCATGTCTTAGAGTCGTTAGAGTTGTTAGAGTCAGATGTTGAGTTTGCTGTTAAGATCTTCAGCTTGCAGGGTTTTCTTATGCTTTAATCCTGTGCTTAATACATGACGAAACGAGCAAAAGATAAACTTACCTCAGCGCATCAAAAATGCAGAATTACTGAGGTTGTACATTTTGCTTGCTGCTTTTTGAAATTGTTGTTGTTTATGTGTTTACCAATCAAAATTTTCATCTATTTAATCACCTGGGCGTTTAAAGGTTTTATAAATTCTATTGTGTTATTGCATGTTTCTAAGAAGCCACTCTTATTAATTTCTTGAAGACATTTATAACTATAAAACAATATATATAATTTTCGTGAGATGAGGTTTAATTTGCATGGCTCTGGTTTTGAATGCGCTAATCACTAGTCTATTATTATGTCACCGTTTTGCGATTTCGTTTAGCTGAGTTTGCATAATTTCGCATGAGATTTCAATATTTTGATTTTAAACTTTGATGGCTGTATCATCAGCGTTTGCAAACATGGAACAGTTCCCAAGGAAATTTAACATATCATTTATTTATATTAGGAAAGTATAGACCCAAGTTCTAGTTTTACTAGAATATAAAGTTAAATCGGAATAAGAATCTTTAGTAGACAATATAATATAAGAAACAATAAAAAAATGTTCCTTTCAGTCAGATTTTCTTGATTCGCGATGTTTTTCTGAATCACTGTCTTTAGTTTTTGGTGTGAATTCTATTTTAAACATTTGTAAATTTGAAATGTTGGCGCCTTTTGTTATTTTATTCGCCATTTATCAACAGGAAACGTTAGTTTGCCAAAACGGAATTACAATGTAACTCTAGAGTAAATTTTGTGAACAAAATCATGTGTAGATTTTGGATAAGTTGTAAAAAAATAGTTGTTAGACAAAAAGGTTTAGCAAACGATTAACAAATTGGACAGGAATTTTCTTTAAGGACAATTTATCAAAAGAATTTTTAAATGAAAACTAAAAATGGTTTCAAGTGCTTATAAATTTTTATTGAGGTTTTTGTTGCAAACAAAACCTTTTTTAACCTAAACGGTTTTTAATAAAAAGATTGTTAATTTTTGTTTTAAATGTATTTTTCATTTTACAATTTATACATTTTAATTGTTCCTTAATAATTTCCCATTTAAAAATCACATTTGTCACTTAATATTTTTATATTGTTTTTATACTGTTATTTCCAATTTGCTTAATGCGTCCCTCTTGACTGCCATTTTTATTTTTTTCGAATGAGCTCTTTTAGCAATTTCCGGTAATCACTTAAAATCAAATATATAAATATTATTTCAACAACACTAACAAACTCATTTGCATCTATACACCTCTGCAATCGTGTTAACACTCGCTTTCTCATCAAACAAATTCCCTTAAGTTATTTTTATGAAAAACACTTCAATAGTCATAAATATGTGATATTATTCTATATTTCTTTTTCCCAGGGTTTTTTTTTGTTTTATTATTTTAATTCATCTACATTCGTTTATGAATCATTTCCCCTTAAGAATATTTACAATAAAACAAAAAATGGAAAAGCAACGTTCTGGGATGTTGGTAGAAAAGTAAAAAGCAAAAAAAAAAAGAAATTGTAATAAAATAAAATGTGATTTGAGGAAATCAATCAATAATTGCTTTGACTTTACACACATCGTAATACAAGCACAAAATTTTCATTTCCGTTGACACATGCTACTCCAAACAAAATAGCGTTACTCCAACACGCACACATACAAATACAGGTATTTACTTACAATTGCTTCAGAGAGGGGGAGGTCTGTATTAAAAAAAAAACATTAAAAACAAAAATATGACAAATTTCTTGCGAGTTTACGCTTTGATCAGTATTGCCGGAATGTAAACTAAATTTTACACAGCCATTTACACAAATTCGGTGCACATGGAGCCCAGCAAAAGTCGCATGCGTTCGCCGAATATGTCTCTTTACAAGACCAGCGAGGCACATGTGGTATCTGCTGCAAAATCACAAGATTGGATTGTTTTGCTCAGCTGGCATAGAAAATTTTCCAATATCGCCGGATATGTACCACTATTTATAGGGACTAAAACACAAATGAAATTTACCAAAAAAAAAAGTTTAATCTTTTTTCGGACGATACACTGTACCAAACAGTGCATTTAAGTGGGTGAAATTGCCGCTGATGCACTGCTCTTAATTTCTGCGATGCAGTCTTGTTTGTGTACGTAACAATACATGGGCAGATATCGAGAGACAGCTCACTTGGGGTCCTTTACTGGTCCCTTTGTGATAACAATGGACAACAAAAAAACTTATAATCAAACAAGTAAGAAAAAAGCCCGACCAACTTTTAAAAACAAATTTTCTAAAGTTTACCTTTCCTGGGACTTATGGGCAGTCATGGACCACCAGAATAAAATTATGTTATAGGGTTAAGATGAATGTAAAAGCTCTTAGTGCGAATATTTTTGATATGAGATTTGTTTGCCTTTGAGTGATTTTAGGAAGAGGGTTTATATGCGAACTTTGGTTAGAATTAGGGACCAGATTAGGACAGTGATATCGGCCATTACGGGTCACTTGGTTATAGGGACTTATGCAGGCAGAATCAATCTGGATAATACTGACTACTGTAAAAGTTGGCAAGATGAGTAGAGAGAGGAAACGGATTTTCCCTTTCTCTGCCAATGCCCCGGTCGCGAGGCTATTAGGATTAGGCATTTTGAGAGACCAGAACTGGCATTTTCTGCCGCGCTGTGTCTGTTGTAGGACAGTAATCGATCTTTGCATGGAGTCGGGGTGGTTCGAGACTGCAGGAATGTCTGAAGAAAAGTCTGTTGGATACTTGCTTACTCTGGTGACTGGCTCAGTGAGCTTTAAGAACCGAAGTAAGCCATCCTCGTGTCGTCAGCTCATTGATCGAAACCTTTGGTTAAATTGGATGTACCAGTACAATATCGGGTTACAGTTTCTAACGTAAAAGTTATTGTCGTTAATTTTGATGTCAATACAAAGATTGATAAGGAAGCTTTTGCATTAAAAGCTATTTGCAGGAACAGTATTTGTATGGGAGCTATGGCACAATATGGACCGATTCCAATAAAATTTGGTAAGGGGATTTTCATTGCAATAAAATAATTTTGGAACAAACTTAACCTAAATACCAACATAATAAGATGATTTATGGGGACAAATTCCCATTCCGTAAAGAAACTTGCAGGGGAGTTATTCAAATTATGGAGATTCTCTCACCAATATGCTTGGTTCGTATGACAAATTAAGCTAACGTATCTAATTTCATTAAATTATTTTCATAATTCCGAACTGTATTTTGCGCACAAGATTTACTAGGATAGCCAGTCTGTTTGTTGAACGGATGGATGGACAACGTTTAATCACTTCAAAAATCGATAGGCATACTCAAAGCACAAAGGCATAATACCCTCTCCACTATTGCGTTAAAACTAGTGTGAAGGCGAAATTACACAAAAATTTTGGGCTCCAAAAATTATCCAATACCAAATTTTAGTCTCATTTTTGATAATTACGTAGAAATCGGCAACGCTGGCTTTTATGTACGTATATAATGCAGTTGATTGTGTGTGTTGAAATGCACGCTTTCATTTCCTTCTGCTCTTATAGTTGCCTGTCGCTTTATATCTATATATGTATGTGTGTTAAAATCATGACATTTTTGTTATCCTGCCATAATTTTGAGAGTATGAGTTGGAGAAGTTTTTAAGCGATTTTATATGTAAAGCGTCAATTTTAATTTATTACCCCGTTTGTCGTTGCCAATCGTGTGTGTAAAACCATGTGTTAAGGAGGGGAAAGGATCAGGTAGCAACAATATGCTGCTTTTTGATATTAATGACAATGTATTTATTTTCACGTTTTTTTTTTGTGTTAAATTAATAGCGATATTAATTAATATTATTTTAGCCAGCTTTTAATAAAAAAATTATAAAGAGGAATTTGTTAAAAATTATAAAAATTAATTAATATGTTTAAGCCATTATTAAATGGCTAGTAAAAATATTATAAAAAAATATTTCAGTAAACATTTTCGAAATAAAACAAACTCTAAAAACAGCGCGGAAGAAAGGCAACAATTTTAAGATCTGCCGTAAGTTAATAACATCCTGTCTGAAAATTTACTTTAAGTTAAAACGTAACTTTTTTACAAAAAAATACCTTTTTAGCAAAAGTACCTTTTTCCAAAAGTATCTTTTTAGCAAATGTACCTTTTTAGCAAAAGTACGTTTAAGCAATTGTAACTTTTTAGCAAAAGTACCTTTTCATCAAAAGTGACTTTTTAGCCAAAGTACTTTTTTTAAGCAAAAGTACCTTTTTAGCAAAAGTACCTTTTTGAGCAAAAGTATCTTTTTGGAAAAAGTAACTTTTCAGAAAAAGTACCTATTTTTTTCAAAATTACCTTTTAGCAAAAGTAAAATTTTACCTAAAATTACCATTTTACCAAAAGTAATTTTTTACTAAAAAAAAGTACCTTTTTTTACAAAAAACTACTATTTGGAACAAAAACTAACCATTATGTATTTAAAAATCTAAATTAATTAAGAATATATTTGCTTTTTTTAAGCGAAAATACCGCAAACTATTTAAAATATAGTAAATTTGCCAATGAAGTCTTTTCTCTTTTATTGCAGATTAAGCAACAACTACAACTACAGCAACAACTACTGCCTTCGACCAAAAGATGAACTAGAGAAGTAAGTTAAATACTTGAAAAAAAACTGAAAAACTTTCCACCATATAAAAATGCTGAGAATTTTTGAACAAATACGTGTGTAATTAAAATCCTTTGTAAATTTATGCTTATGGATTTGTGTAACTGTGTTTGTAATCATACATGTATGCAAGTGCATGAAATTGTGAAAACGAAAAGAGTATAAACCAAGTAAGAGTGCTATATTTGGCTATGCCGAGTCTTATATACCCTACACCATGGTGCGATAAGAAGAGAAAGTTATAAAATATCGTTTTTTTTGATATAAATCAAAACTGTTTTGTGCCACGCCCTCCTCTACAATACCGTCCATACTTTTAGAGAGGTTGTGTATTAAAAACCCTGGAATGTGTTTCAAATTTTTCTCTTGTCGTTCTTTAGCTGTTAATAACTTCTCCAATCCCTTCCACATTTTGTCGGATGTTGCGTATTCATAACCAAAATGCTTGTACCTTATTTGAAAAAGTTGGATTTTGCCGTTCTCGAGATTTGCAAAAATCTATAATGTATTTGTATGATAATTGCTACGCCTACTTCTCTAATTTGCTCACATTTTTTCGGATTGTGTGTATTCATAACCAATATACTTCTACCTAATTTGGAAACTTTAGCTCTTGCCGTTCTCCAGATACACAGAAATCTATAAAGTCATTATATGGGAGGTGCACGCCAACTTCTCCAATTTTGCCCATATTTTTAGAAAAGGTGTGTATTACCAGCCCAGATATGTTCATATATCAAATTTAAACAATTTTTCTCTTACCGTTCTTGAGATATAAAAAAAACTATAATCTGAAAAACCACAACAACAAGAGATTTATGATTAAAATTAGAGGCAGTCTTGTATTTTTACTCATATCTCAGCCGATCATGCAAAATTACAATTGCAAACAATTCTGAACTATATGTTCTTAGCAAAACCCATTTCAATGGACAAACGAAGAGACGGACGGACATCGCGATTTTAACTTCTCTTCTCATAGGGCTCAATAATATATATATAACTTATAGGATCTAATATCAGTATTGTAGAAATAACAAACGGAATGAAAAAGTTATGTATAACCTTTTATACTCGGTGAAGGGTATAAAAAAGATATTAAAAAGTAAAAATATGCAAATGATCACATAAAGGCTTAAATATTTACCCGAAAAAAGGGTAAAGGTACAGAAAATGAGCACGTTTTTTTCGCTGGCCTTAAATGAACAATACCGAAAACGCAAACAAGAAAGAAAAAGTAGAAAAGTATATAAATTGTTGAAAAGAAATATAAAAAAGTAGAGAAATATTAAGGCCTTTTGCTATTGCTGTTTGGAAAGATTGTTCTTGTTTTTATCTGAGTATTTTGGCTTGTATTGTTTTAACATTTTAATGAAAATATACAAAGTGGTGTTTACAATTAAGCAATGCTCGAATGCAATTGAAGATTCCTTTATATGTACCTATATGTATGTATATAAATTTATGGAGAATTTCGTATTAGTATGTGTGTTGTAATGCAAAGGAATTAAAAAACCGTTACAGCTTCATGTAGAGGAAAAGCCAGAAAATAGCTAAAGATAACAAGTCAAAGTGTGGTAAATTAACACATACAATTCATGTAATTTTTAGCATTTAAATGAAGTCAATGGTTAATAAAGAGTAAAAAGAAATAAAAGACACAACTTTTTCTGAAAAAGTTTTGGGGTTTTTAACCAACGTTGTATTGAAGCACGATTAGCAATTTTAATAATAAAAAGTTTTTTTGTTCCTTTTTTACTCTTTATAGAAAAAGTTGCTTTTTATTGTGGAAACGGTTTTATTTCTAAGCAACGTTTTATACAAAAATTCGGTCTGTTAATATTTTTATTTTAAGCAACTTTTAATAAAAAAATTGATTTGTTTCTAGATAACTGTCTATTAAAAAAACTGCCATATTTTAAATATAGTTTATAGTAAAAAATTGCTATGTGTATATGCAAGTTTTTAGGGAAAAACTTTATTTTTTATAAAAATATTGCTCTGTATCTAATCAATATTTCATAATTTTCCTTTTACTAAAGAATTTCAATCAACAAATATTGCTCTATATTTAAAGTATTTATTTAATACTAGCTGACCGTGCAAACTTTGTTTTGCCATATAACTTATTTCTAGTGAATATCTTCGTTTTTAATTAGAAAATAATTTTACGCCCTCAAAAATTACCAGTTAATTAACAAAAAGTATCAAAAAGCCCTCTTACAGATTCTCATTCACTCAGGACCGTGCATGTTTTATTTTATGTTTATAGGTCCAATAATAACGGAAATTCGAAAAGTGCCTGTTAATGAACAAAAAAATACCAAGAACTTCCCTCTTATAGAGTCATATCCACTCAGGACATGGCATCTTGAATTTTCTGTTTCTAGGTCCAATACTAACGGAAATTCAAAAAGTACCAGTTAAAGAAAAAAAGTGCCAAAAAGCTCTCATTCACTCAGGACCTTGCATGTTTAATTTTATCTTTCTAGGTGAAACACCAACGAAAATTCAAAAAGTACCAGTCGATGTATAAAAATTGCCAAAAAGTTCCCTCTTATAGACTCTCATCCACCTAGGACATTGCATGTTGAATTTTAAAAAAAAAAAAGTACCATTTTAAGAACAAAAAAGTACCAAAAAGTTCCGTCCTAGATTCTTACCAGTTGTAGAACCAAAAAGCTTAAGTAAAATATCGAATTTAATTTAGTACGAATATATCAATGAATGGAGAAAAATGTTTTGTAAAAAAGTACCAAAAATAGTTACGATTTTCACTCCTAAAATGTTTAGTTTTCGAAAAAGTACCAAATTTGTATTCGTATTTTTTGATAAGTTTCGAATGTGGTATAAACTTTGTTTCTATGTTTATTGGATTTAAAGAAAGATGGGGAGTCAAAGTACAAAAATTCAGGTTTTTCCCGTTTACCAGACACTTGTCTGCTTATTTTTCTAAAGAAAAAAGATAAGTATTAGATTGTTTTGTATCTGTTTTAGTTTTGGAGACATCAGGTTATCGAATTTACGAATTTTTACCCCCTAAATATTCGAATTTCCAAAAATACCGTCTTAGTAGATCGATTCGGGGAGTGACCACTCTCTGGTCCAAATTTCAAGTTTTTAGCTTCAGACGTTTAGGCTGTGCGATGGTGAATCAGTCAGTAACGTTACAATTTTATTAATATAGATAAATTGTTGTCCTATTTTGTAACTTCCCTACTGTCTTAATTCTGCATTCTAGCTTGAACCTAAGTGCCATTAGTACTTTTCATTTTAGTCCCATCAGGCGCGTATACAGGGGGAAGGGTGTTCTGTAAGACTTTTTTATTCACAATCGAACGTTGGTTAAAAAAATCGTTTTTATATAATTTTAATCGATTTTTTTATATTAAATCTTTTTTGATTTATTATTACGTTCTTATTCAAAAACAAGTTAAAGTTCACATTAGTTAACCAATACATTAACCAAAGCAAAAGTGTCTGAGCTTAGTATGTTGGTTAAATAATGTGAACTTGAAGTTTTTTTGCATAAGGGGGTTGGTTAGTCTTTTCATATAAAAAATATGATTTAGACAGTAATTCTCATAAATTAGTTCTGTGAGGGCCACTAATATTTCATAAAAAAATTAAAATTTAGTGAAAATAATCGTATTTTCCTTATAATATATTTTTATCGCATGCAATATTTTTAATATATTTTTTATCGCATACGATATTTTTTAATATATTTTTTATAGCATGCGATATTTTAAATAAATTGACTTAACTTTTCGTATTTATCTACACACACACATTTCATGTAGACATATTATTTTTTGAGCCGATATCCTAGAAGCTAGTGCCCCATATTATATACATACATAATTGAATAATTTGTGTAGTTTTTAAAAAAAATAATAAAATATTTGTTTCACTAACATTTTTGCGCCTTGTCAAGGCTTTACTGGCGTTGAGTAATTTTGAACTTTTGGAAATTGTTTTCGCATTACGGAATACCGGCTTGCCACTATTTCTCATTTTAAATTCGAATAAAATCGTACTTTGCGTACACCGTAATGCAGAATAGCAATTGCTCGCATATATATAGGTATAATTGACTTTCGCATCGCAATACAGATTAAAACCCCCCAGTTTTGCAAAGTGCATGGCTTAAGAATGATGTTTTTACAATTATACCTTCAATTGTTTCTATCTGATTTTAATATTGTTTTGGGCTATTTGCCCAAATTTTTTTGTTGTTATTTTTTTTCGGATATAAAATATCGATTTTTTTGCATAAAGTTTCTACGAAAAACTGAAGATTAAAGAATTTTCAATGTCTCATTTGATTCAATCTTTCGCAAAGCTAACCGGCCTTCAGCTGTCAATTATTAAAATCGATCAGCTGACTCCCAACTTTAACTTGTATTTTGAGAGGTGTTGTCAACTGGATTTTCCTGCTGCGTGTGTAGCAAGGAACTTTGGTTTATGCCATATGAAAAAGGCAGCTAATAGCAAAATTACAATTATTTGCTTAAATAAGTTTTTAAAAGGTCCCCCTGGATCCGCGCCTGAGTGCCAGTTACTACTCTTAACTCCTTTTTTTGGTATTTATAATTTCAACTTTGATAGTCGCTCTATGTAGTCTTTACAAACATAAATCCTTTACAAACATAAATCCTTTACAAACATAAATCCTTTTTTTCCTTTCCAATGATCTCTCAGGTACATGATAATGACTTTAAAACCTTTTGCACCACTCCTCTTTTAACTAAAACGGGGAGTTATTTGCCACCAACCAGTTGATTATTAACAAGTCGTAAAGTTTCTCACACTAAAAAAAATCCAAAAAGTAAAAAAGAAACAAAATAGTAAAAATAACGTTTTATAGGAGAATTTTAAATTTTTTTTCTATAGCTTAACCGCAGTTTGGCTATAAAATTGTAGAGACAAGGACTTCTTCTTATGCTTCCTTTCGCTAAAGATATTTTGTGCTTAAGCTTAAAATTTTAAAATGCTTTAAAGTTTTTATTATTTTTGTCTCTTTTTGGTCGTAAAATATTGTCATTTGAAAGCAGAAGAGTTGCTTGCTTTTTTATAGCTTGAGTTAAGATAATAAAATTGCTTGATACTACTGTCAGTGTCATGGTAAGAGTCAGAAATAATTTTTTGTTCTTTTTTATTTAAAAGGGTTATAAATTTAATAGCAGGTATTTTTACCACACACTTTAGTTTTTTCAACCATGAAATGATCATTATTAACAATGGCAAATAAAACCGGTAATAAATATTATGAGTTTTTATACTTTTAAGGGTTTTAAGGATAAATATAATTGAAAAAAAGAAAGAGAATAAAAAATGCTGAATTTTAATATGGCAACAAAGGCTGATTAGATTAAAAGCAAGTTTTAATAGAAAAAGTTGCTCAGATTTTAGGCAATTAAAAAAGTTGCCTTCTTTGTAAGTAGCGTTTGTTTTAAAAAATCCTTAGTTTGTAACATTTTTTAAATTCGTATTCAAGTTTTTGTAGAGGGAGTTGATTAACTTGAAAAAATTGCTTAGTTTGAAAGCAAGATTTCAAAGGAAATTTAGCTTTGCTTGTAATCAAGTTTTTATAGAAGAATTCGATAAGCTTGAAAAAGGTTGCATGGTTTGAAAGCAACTTTTTACAGAAAAAGTTGCTTAGTTTGTAATAAACTTTTGATAGAAGACGTTGAAAGTTGCTTAGTTTGTAAGCAACATTTTAAGAAAATTTTTTTTTCTTATTTTCTACAACTTTTTACAGAAAAAGGTTGTCTAGCTTGTAACAAAATTTTTAAGAAAATGTTGCTTATTTTGTAATCAATTTTTTTAAAAGGATCTTATAGGCTTTTAAAAAAGTTGCTTAGTTTGAAGCAACTTTTCACGTAAGAAGTTGCTAAGTTTGTTATCAAGTTTTTGTAGGAGTTCATTAGCTTGAAAAATATGCTTAGGCCTCTTTCAGACTCGGCAAGTTAGATGGGGAAGTTACTTGGGATTACAACAAATTCTGTACAAATTTTTTTCCTTACCCCGACCTTACCGCTGGCATCCACAAACCAAGAGTTGCGCAAGTAACTTGTCGAGTGGGAAAGGGGTCTTAGTTTATAAATTTCAAAGAAAATGTTGCTTAATTTGTAATCAAGTTTTTTTTAGAAGGAGTTGAATAGCTTGAAAAAAGTTGCTTAGTTTGTAAGCAACATTTCAAAAAAAATTCCATTTGCTTGTAATCAAGTTTTTACAGAAAAGTTGCTTAGTTTGTAAGCAACTTTTTATAGGAAAAGTTGCATAGCTTGCATGCAACTTTTTTAAAAAAATTAAGCTTAATTCCGAAACAACGTCTCATTAAAATGTTGCATAGTTTGTAAGAAACCTCTTTAGAAAAAGTTGCTTTATTTTTATTTGCCAAAATCGCTGTTGTAAGATGTTTGGATTACAGTCAGTTCTTCAATTGTATTTTTGGAAAAAAATTAAATTCTTTGTTTTAAGCAAAAGTGCTGTTACATTTTTTGTACTTGATTTCTCTTTTAAGTTTTCTGATAATTTTTTTTTTGTCTTTTAAAGCATTATTTTATATTAGAACTCCCTTAGAAATTTGCCTTTTTTGAATTGTAATTATAAAAAATATTCCAATTTTAATTAAATTTCTTTGTTTTTTTTTCCAGAAAGTCCTTTGTTTAAGTCGTAAGTCCTTCAAAAGGAACAGGCACTTACTCATAAATGTCCCTAAACAATTATAATATGTTGTGTGTTTTAGACATGTTTTATAGATATTTCATTTTTCTTATGTCTCCGACTAATAAACTCATTTAGCCCTTAATTTTTTTCTTTCATTTTCATTTGAACAAGGACGAACACAGGAGAACAAGAACAACCACAACGATTTTGTTTTGTTTATTAAATGCAATCAACAACAATGAGGACAAGCAAAGAAACAACATGGTCAGCATCTTCATAATTTTTAAAAGGCTTGTTGTGAAAAGCCAGTCAACAAACTGACGATGACAGGATAGTAGATTTTTGTTAAGGATTGAAAAGGAAGGGAGCAAAGGCAAAAAAATAAAAATTTGAAAATATCTAGTAAAATTTCTGCCTAAATATAGCAGACATGTAGACGTCTGCATATCAAATATAATTGTTTAAGTCCTTAGAATTTTTAGCTGAAATTAGGAAAAAAGGATTCCTCTGAAAAGAGACAAAAGGGGATTTTGTCCTTGTTTAAAAATAATTTTAAGGTTTTTGGTTTAGTGTGTAAATGCTAAACTGAGCAATAAGATAAATATTGGAAAATCCGTTGATGGTTACAATTCGTTTAGAATTTTGTTTGTTTGTGAAGAACTGCAGAGCCGCAAGGAATGTTTTGAAGGGGAGTTTAGTATTTGTATTTCGTAACAGAGACACATACACTCACACACATAATTTACAATTTCACTTAGCTGTTGTTTAAGGCTTTGAAATATTGCTGTAGGAAATATTTTTTTTTTAGTTTTTCATAGTGGTTAGCAGCAAACCCTCTCCATCCTCATCCTGGAAGCAAATAAAAATCGGCTTGATATCTACGTTAGTTTCGGGAAGTTTAAAAATGTTATCTTTCATTTGTTTGCAGCTGATTTTTTCTGCGTTTTTTTTTGTCGGTTTATAATATGAATTGTTTGGTTTCTTGTTTTTTTTTTTTTTGGTTTTAGTTGGCGCTTGGCGTTTTTTATTTTGCATGAGGCTTTAGCCTGCTCATTCCAAGAGGTTTTTTTTAATACTGACCAAAATAAAGTGTATATGAAAACATTGTTTGGTTTGTTGCCGATTTCTTTTCCTCTTTCAGTTTTTTTTTATTTGCCCTGGCTTGAGGTTTGGGCTTGATTAATTGCATGCTGCGGTTAAATTTTGCTGATTTAAAAACATTCAGCCAAAAAAGAAGAAAATTCGGTTGAAGAATTTTTTCTTTTTAACATTTGAGTTTAATTTTTATTTTAGTTTTTCTACTTTCTTTTTTTTAAATTTTTCTTTTTTTCTGTGTTTTGAGGTCTTTTTGGTGAATGAGTGTCTGTGTGTGTTTTTGTGGCTCGAGTTTTGGTGTGTGTTTTTATCGTTGTTGACCGGGCCAACAGCAACCGTAAGCAAAAATATTTTTATTTTTTTTTATTTTAACTTTTTTTTTTGGGGTAAAGAAATTGAATGCTTACACAGCTCAGTTAAGCGTCCAGACTTGGTAATTTGTTAAGTTTTTGTCTTTTTTTATTCTTGCTCGATTGAAAGAGTTTTTGTTGGGGAAGAATGAGTTTTATTCGTAAGGAAGTTGATTCTTTTAGGGCAGGGGAAGCTTATAATAAACACGAGAGCTATACTTTTAATCACAAATATAACTTTCGATTTAAACCCAGGCTTTTTGTAAAACAATAAATTCATATATTTCTTGGTCAAAAATAAATAGTCGTCCAATTCACAAGCTCTGTCGTATGGCTTATCGTTCAAAAATAAATCCGATTTCTGTTTATGGACTTGTAAACCAATTTGTTGTATCGTTACTGCATCGTATTGCTAAATGCCAAAAATGGAAAATATCGATTAAATGTTTATTATCAATTCACTTTAAGTAAACTTTGTAAAAAATAAACAAATATCTTTAAAGCAAATAATAAAAAAAATATGAGCAATAAAATTAAAAAAGCAAATTATATAATTTAAGTTATAATTTTTACATCACTTTTGGTTTTTATTTATTTTTTCTTCTTCTTTAATAAAACTTGTCATTCACATTGATTGATACCATGAAATTAAGCCAGGCTTTGGAGTTTTAATTTGAGATGAAATGGTAATAAATATTAATTGATAAGCAATTTAAAATAAAATAGTTATCAGATTCAAAAAGGAATTTTAAAAATTTACCAAACAAATCAAACATTATTACCAGGCCTGACATAAATACAATCGGGGGATTCACAAGGTAGTCATATCGCTCTTTTACTGAGGCATAGTCAAATCTCAAAAAAAAAAAAATATCAAGCTTGGCAAAATGCGATTAATGTTTTCAAAATTTACATTTATAAACAGACTTAAAAATATATATTTTGCTATAACTTTGGTTCAGTTTAAGATATACTACTGATTTTTTCTATTTAAACAAGGTATAAATGCACATTTCTACTTAAGTAACCTAAAATGTTTAATTTTTTGAGATAGGACTAAGTTGGAATTAAGGAACGATATGTGTTGAAATAATAAAAATAAATAATATGGGGGCTGTAAGCAACCCTTATAATTCGGATTTCTACAGAGTAGTTATGACAAAACAATAAACACAGCACAAAACGTCTTATTTTGTAGGACTTTTTATTTGTATGAAACAAAACAATAATTTTTTAAACTATAGTACACTATTAGGATATTATGACAATATGACTTGATAGAGCAACTTACGTATACTCAAAACTTTTTTGAACTCAGTTAAAAATAAATCGTTTAATGATACAAAACTTTTGTATAAAAATCACCAAAACAAATTTACAATTTTATATAATTAGACAACGAATACGACGATACTACGGGCTTGTGAATTGCATAAGTTTAGTATAAACAAATGTGTTTTTGGTCATAATTTTTTTTTAGTGAAAACGAAATTTTTAGTCAAAAAATATAACTTATGATTAGAAATTTTATCAGTAGTGGCTCCTTTGCAATGCTGGTGAGCCATTTTTCTCGTTATCAGATTCTAACAAATTCACCAAACAAATCGAACATTTCCATGCCTGGCACAAATACAAAATTTTTCAAAACACATAAAAACAATCGTTTAATGTGACAAAACTTTTGTATAAAAATTACTTACAACAAATAAACAATATTGTATACTTAAGCGATTATACAACGAATACGACGATACCACGGGCTTGTGAATTGTATAAGTTTTGTGGTCAAAAATTTGTTTTTTTAAATAATATTTACACAGAAAGAAAACCACTCAGAATAAATAAAGTTTTTTGTGATTACTTTAAGTTGTAATCAAAAATTCAAGTACGAATAATACTAAAATGTACTCAAAACAATCTTAAATGGGATAACTTTCGAAAATCAATCCCGAAATTTCTTGAAATAAGTATAAAATTCTTAAATCAAGTAAAAAAAGATTAAACTTTTCATTGTGTTTAACCCTCCAGCCTACGCATGTTTTGATTTTCTATGCACATTGAAAAAAGGTCTGGCCAGACTCATGTGCAACACGAAGGCTTAAAAAGTAAATTTGAACTCTTGCTTCTCATTTAGTTTATATTTTTGGTTAAATATATTTCTAAAGTAAAAACCATATCGGGCATGATGTTGGTGTTATATCATTCTGTAAGGTGTGAAACGGGTAAGTAAATCAATCATAATAGAGTTTTCCTTATAATTCCTTTTTCGTTTTTTTCAAGCACGAATTTGGGATAAAATAAACTTTATAATACTTAAATCAAGCGCATTTTGAGAATGATGGATGGATCATTTAAGAATTTTGCGATTGAAAATCCGTACTTGAATCAATCTTTCTGTACTCGATTCAAGAAAATCAGTACTTACCGTACTATTAATACCGCTTCGGACTAATTGAGTACGGATGGATTGATTTTTCTTTAGAGTGTATAATCCAAAAATGCATTTTTTTTAATCAGACATTTGATCAGTAGTGGCTACTTCTTCTGTGGTGGTGAGACAGGTACGTCTTTATATACTCAAATTGATGCAAAAAGACCCATATTATTAATTTTTAATAAAAGAATTTTAAAGAATAAATTAAAAAAAATAAACAGATTCATCATGGAGAAGGGAAATAAATTTTGAAAAAATGTTTGTTTAGCAAGTAGTTCTCTCTATAAATTCGTGAAAATTTCCATTTCGGACTTATTTCCATTGTTTAAAGACTTAAAGGCAGCAGACAAATTTAGATGCCTTAATTCACTTTTTAACACAATTTCTAAATATTTAACCACTAAAGCTTGTATCGATATAAATTGAAATATGGCTTAAGTACTCTTAGACTGACCAAATAAATTGTCTGACAGCATTGTTAACCTCTAGTCTGCTACAATTTTTTATTTTTTTTTTGTTATTTTTGTTAGAAAATCCCTTAAACAAAAAAAAACCGGCAATTTTTCTTGTTAACAGGCGTAAAGTTTAAATTTAAAGGTAAATGTAACATTTTCCCAAAAAACGAGACTTTTCCTACTTCCAGTTAAAGCAACAACTGAAACCACAGAAAAGGCGGTTACTGAAAGTAACAATCATGGCTAAAACAAATAACAAGAGACAATGAAAAAAACATAAATGGAAAACTTCGTGTAAAAAAGAAGCTAAAGTCTAGAAAAAACAAAAAAAAAATTGGTAAAAGAAGCAAGAAAAGAAAAAAAAAAATTAGCAAATAAAACGTCTACAATCATTTGAGGCCAAGTTAGAAAAAAACCGCATGTAAAGCTTTCAGGTAATAAATATGCAACACTGATTAATGTCCAGGTTTAATTTTTATAGTTTTTTTTTTTTTTAATTTTTTTGCTTAATGGCCTGAAAAAGTAAAATAAATTTTCAGCAGGCCACAAAATTGCAATTTATGGCAAAAGAAATATAAACAGATAAAAATTATCTATTTAAAGCTTAAATAATTCGCTTTTTATTCTTTCTAGTCTCATAGAAAAAAAAAATTCTCCACAATTGTTCACCAATTAAAGCATTAATTGAAAATAAAATCAGTTTTAATTAGACATTTAATCAAGTTAAATAAACGTTTAACCAAGTGCATTAAAAGTTTAATTGATACTATTAATTTGTTTACTTTAATTAATTTTTTAAAAAGATTTTAATTTAAATCAATTTTTATTTTTTTCTGTGCTTTTGAAATGCCTGCGTCTAATTAACGTAGAAATTTTGAAACCAGCGACGAATTTTTTTATAAAAAATTTGTAGCCTCAAACTAACTTTTATAAAAACTGTATCACAAGCGTCTGATTTGCATGCAAGTGTTGTCGCTAGCAACTGGTTTTAATAGAAATTCTATTGCTAGCGGTTGAGTAATATAAAAATGTCTCGAGCGCCGGATTATGATCCTCGCTTATCTATAAAGATTTAGTCCCTTGCGTTAGGTTTCTATAGAAATTGTATCGTTAACGTCATGTTAGATTTGGTAGAAACGCCATAAAGTACTCCTCTGACACACTTAATACCAATGATCCATTGTGATACCATGGAGTTCCACTCAGCAGAATTCTCATTTTAGAAGCAAACTGAACTTCAGATAAAACTCGAAATGCATTTCAGTTCAACGCCAGAATTAAAGGTGGCTTAACCTATTTCGGTCAGTCGCGTTCTCGCCAAGGTATGGCAGTCCTCGTTTTCGTCATCGGAGCAGAAGCAGTAATCACAGTATCTCGCTGCCAGACGCTGTACATGGCCACATATAAGACAATGTGGCGTGATAACAAAAAGCAAAAGTGCAACGTACCCTTTAATCATGGTTTGTAGAGACATGGCCTCATTCATGGGGGCCCACAATGCGTGACAATCCTACATTTAGGGTTTGCGGGCAGTTTTGAATTTCAGCGATAGTCAATCGCCGAAGTTAAGCGATATTTAATCGCCGAAGTTCGAGTTTGCTGGGAAACAGAGGTACCCAAACACCTTCGAAACTCCGTGGGCCACATAAGATAGTGCCAAGTCTAGCAAGCACATACGTCCTAATGTCTCCCAATACAGGGATGGCCGTGCGGTCCATATGATCCAAATGTCGAACTGCTCAGCCATATCGTTTAAAGATGAGCGGATGTCAGAAACTGTTCTTGTTCTTAGTAAGGGGTTATCCAAGCACAAAGCGGCGACACGACTATTAGTTGAAATATTCGTAGCGTCTAATTTCTAAAGAAATAAAGCCACTAGCGTACAATTTCTGCAGAAATGATGTCTCTAACGTCGGATTTTTATAGAAACTATGCACTAGCCTTTGACCTTTATAGAATTAATCCTGCAGCATAAAGAAAATAGGTCGTAAGCTTCTACTTTCTGCAGAAATTATGTCTTTAGTGTCTGATTTCTACAACATTTTTATCGTTTTCTTCTGATTTATATAAATATTATGCCACTAGACTCTAATATCAATAGCTATTACGTCACTTGCATCTAAGAGTCTAAAAGAAAACATATAAAATTGCCCAAAATATCTCTATTCCATTTTAATTCCTTAAATTCTTTTAATCCTTTTCAGCTCTTCACAACTTCCTTTGTATTTATGGCATGTTTAATAAAATTAAACATGTTAAATCATTTAGCTAAATTTCGTTGGCATGCAATTTTCATGTTATTATGTATTTCATTTTAACAAAACACCTAAAATTATGCTCTTAATTTCAACACTTATATGAACCCTTAAAATATACGTTTATATTTAACACAAACATTACCATTTAACAAAAATCTACTTTCTAGAAAGCCAAAAGAAGAAAACATTTAAAGTATGCAATCATCAACAAATATTATAACCATTATTATGATTGCATACTTACGTGCGCTTCCTTTGTGGTTAAAAGTTTTCGCTGAAAAATATTCCATAAATATCAAGTAACATCCGTAAGACCTTAAAAAAAAATCAAAGTAATATTAAGGCATTTTTTTAGTTCTTCTTACAATTATCATTGTTTAAAACATGAACATTTTAAAAAAACCCTAAAAGGCAAAATAACTGCCTACTTTTTGGAGTTAGTAAACGGAAAAAGTATTACAATTTTCTATAGAAAATTTTTTGGCATATAAATTTCTCATTTCCTTTATTTTTTAGTTGAATAAAAAAAAACAACGTACCCCCCCTTGAAACAGATCAGCCCATGTAAAGGCCAAAAATTCTAATCTTTAAATAAATCCCTAAAAAAAATAAAAGAAATGAAGGAGAAGTGCATGAAGCAAAACAAGAAACAATCCACATTTTCTAGTTGCAATTGCTTTTTAAACATGCAAATTCTAAGACTTCCGTTTCAAGGAAGAACAGAATGAGAGAGAATATAAAGTTCTGGGTTCTTTAAGAAGTAAAATTTTTTTTTTTAATTTAAAAATTTCCGTTATGATTTTTTCCAATGATTTTTTGACTGTCTATATACATATTTCACTTTTGAAAACCACTTGATTTTTATCGCTTGTTAAAAGGAAAGACAAGAAAAAAAATTAAAAAAATAAACTTAAATCAAACCGACAAAAACGACTTTTATAATCCCTACACTTAATTAAAATAGCCCACAAAGAAAAGAATTTAATAAACAAACTAATGGTAGCGACTGATTTCTAAACAAATTTGCAGAAAATGTGAAACTAAATTTGATAAAAATTTTGTAAAAGCGACAAATTTCTTTTAGAACTTTTCAAGCCAGTGCTTACTTTTTTTACAAATTATGCTGTAAAGGTAGAATTTCTTCAGAAGTGATTAAGAACCTCACGATTTTCTTTTTTATTTATTTTATTTCTATAGCGCTATTGTTACTTATGCTGGATTTCTCTTCAAATTGTGTCGCTAGCATCTGATTATTTTAAAATGTACCGCTGGCGTAAAATTTCTTAAGAAATTTTATTAGTCGCATCCAATTTTTATTAAAACTGTGTCGCTTGCTTTTCCTTTTTAAAGAAATAATGTCGAAGCATCTGATAGAAATTAAATCTGATTTGCTTTTTGAAATTATGTCGCTAACGTCTGATTTTTTAAAATTTATATAAAAATTACGTCGCAAGAATCCAGCTTTTGACTTGTTTGATGTCACTAGCGCCCATTTTCTTAAGAAAGGTTGTCGCTAATTCCGATTAAAAACCACGACACAAACTTTTGATTTCTGTAGACATTGTGTCGAATTTCTAATTAACTATTGACGCTCTCGTCTGTGAATTACGTCGTAAGCGTTTGATTTCTTTAGGAAATTTGTCGCTAGCATCTGATTTTAATAAAAAGTATCGGCCAGTGTTTGATATTTATGGAAATTTTGTAGCTTTTCTCAGGTTCCTTTAAAAATTACATCTAGCGTCTGATATTTAATTTATGTCGCTAGAATCTGAGCTTCTGTTCTGTTTTGGGAAATTATGGCTCATGCACTGATTTCATAGAAATTATGTCGCCAGTGTCTTATTTATCTAGAAATTATATCGCTCGCTTGTATATTATCGCGCTTTGTCGCTGGCGTCTGATTTTTTTTGTAAAATTATGCTAAAAACTTCTGATTTCTGCAAAATCTTTGTGAATGGCTTTTATTTTTTATGGAAATTACGTCGCTATGGTCCGAGTTCTGTTGAAATTATGCCGATAGCGTCTGTTTTTCTATAGAATTTATATCGATAGCGCCCAGCTTCTATAGAAATTTTATTGCTAGCGTCTGATTTGTATATCAAATTATGATAAGAACTTCGGATTTCTGTAAAAACTTTGTCGATGGCTTTTTTTTCTATGGAAATTTTGTCGGTTGAATCTGGATTCTATAAAAATTATGTCGCTAACGTCTGGTTTCTGTAGATATTTTATTAGTCGCTTCCAATTTCTATCAAAATTATACCGTTGTCTTTTTATTTTTTAAGAAAAAATATCAGCTTCTAATTTATTTAGAAGTGATGTCGCTAGCGACCAGCACCTATTTGTCGCTAGCGTCCTGTTATTCTAAAAAAATTTGACACGAGCTTCTGATTCATATCGAAATATGTCGCCGGCCTCTAATTTTATTGTAAATATGTCACGAATTATGACACGAACCTCTGATGCATATAAAAATTTTGTCGCCGGCTTCTATTTTATAATAAAATTATGTCGCGAGCCAGTTTCAACGTTCTACTGAAATATTATCAAACGTTAACGAGTTCTCTATTAAAATTATCGTTAGATTGCTATCGGAATTATATCTACAACGAATGATTTGTAAAGAAAATACCTCGCTTTCTTTTTTTTCTCTGATAAAATTATATCGCTAGCGTCTGTATTTAATAGAAATTTTGTCGCTAGCCTTTATTTTCTTTCGACATTATTTCAATAGCGCTTAAGTTCTTTTGAAAATTTGTCTATTCTCTATTGAATTTATGGCGCTAGATTCTAATTTCTGTAAAATTGGACCGCTTGTGTCTGAATTTTATTAAAACTATGACATGGTCTCTATTGAAATTATGGCGCCAGTGTCTGAATTCAATAGAAGTTATGTCGCTAGCTTCTATTCTCTATTGAAATTACATCGCTGGCGTTTGATTTCTATAGAAAATTTATCGCTAGCGTTAATTATTTCTGATTTCTTATTATTTGTAGTAAGTTATTTTCGCTTTGCCCAAAAAACCGTCGCTAGCGACAGAAAGTAATCTGGCTTTTCTTATTTAAAACCTCATTTTAATATGCCATTGAATGGCATGCAAAAAAAAAAAAAAAAAAAAGGCAAGAATAATTTTTAAAACTTAACAAATACTGTCCTTTTTTAGAATGTACACAATTCTCATTCTACTCCTACGATTTCCGTTTCTTTTCCTTCCATATTATTTCTAATATTACTCTTGGAAAAAATCTTTGAAAAATTCATAAGCAAAAGCATAACAAGATCAAGATAACAGAGTTTTTTTCCTTTAGCCAAAATAATGGAAAATAAAGTTTGAAAGACATTTTTGGTTTGTCTTTTTTCTTTTTCTTAAGAAAAGTTTGTTGGTTTTTCTGGAAGGAAAAGAAAAAGGAAGTTCTATGCTAATATCAATGCTGTTAAAAATGCCGGTCGGCTTTTGTACAAAATTAAAGTTGGCATTTTTTATTTTTTTCTTGCCTTAAAACTTTTTGACAAGAAATTATGGTGGTCAATTGAATGCTAAAAGCAAAAAAAAAAAAGCTTGACTAAATTATAAAAGGGAAGTCATATGGAACGTATGAGTAATGGACAACAAATGCAAATAAATCATACGTATCAAAATAATGATTTTACAAAGGACTTTTTATTTCTAAAGTTATAACAATTAAATTTGAACAATTTTTTGCTATATTAATGCAAGATTTTCAGTATTAAATAAATTTATTACATTTATTTCTATACATTTTTTTCTTTCTTTTAAAGCACATTTGATTTTTTTTTTCAAAAATATTAAAAAAATTTCTATACAAAATATATTAAAAAACTAAATTTGCATTCTACTAGTACATATGCAAATTCTAAACAAATCAAATATTCTACAAACAAAAGGCTGCCTGTCAATTCTAATAAAAAACTGTATCCTTTTTTCCTTCTGCATCAAACTAAAAGCTCAAACGTATAAGTGTCTCTAACATTTATTCCTTCGAACCTCAAAATATACAAAAACTACATCCTTTTTTACAATAATATTTCTTTTCTTCTATTTGATTTGTCTTAAATCCAATTCCTCTGCAACATGTGTAAGTGCATTATCAGACCATGAATATTTCAAATCCTGCAACCGTTTGAGGAGTGTTTTGTTTTCATTTCTTTTGATTTTTTTCTTTTTTAAGTTTTGATTTAACTTGCAAAAATAAAAATCTACAAGATGTATACAATTCTTGTTATAAAATTTATTGATAAAATGCAATAACACAATAAATATATTTGGTTTTTTCGGGTTTTTTTTTTTTTGACAAACACAAAACAGATTTTTAGACACAATATGAATAAAATTAAGAAGCAGAAAATAAAAATAAAAAAATATTTGTTTAAAAGGGGAAATTGGGGAAGAACAAATGTAAAATGTGAACTGGAAAAATATTTTATTCACAAATCAGTTTCCACACAAATCAGACTCAAGTGACAGAATTAGACACTAGCGACAAAATTTCTATAGAAATCAAACGCTTACGAAAAAACTTTTATAGAAATCAAATGCTAGCGACATTATTTTTATTGAAATCAAACGCTAGCGACAAATTTTCTATTAAGAAAACGTTATTTAAAAAAAATTTATAAAAATTTGATGCGACAGAATTTCTTTAAAAAATTTTTATAGAAATCAAACGCTAGCGGTATGTTTTCTAAAAACTTTCAAGCGCCATACACGGTAGTGTTTGATTTTAACAAATCAGACTAAATCGACATTTTTTCTTTGGAAATTATACGCTAGCGATATAATTGATGTAGAACTCAGACGCTAGCGAGATGTTTTCGTATATAAGTCAGACACAAGGGACATAATTTTAGTTTGTATTAGACAATGTTTCTATATATTATCCAGAGCGTCATACGTCATATAAAACAAAAAAATAAAGCGACATAATTTCCGTAGAAAACCAACGACAGCGAGAAAACTTCTTTAGAAATCAAATGCCAGCGATTTGATATCAACATACATCAAGCGCTAGCGCCATACTTTCTGTCTTGTGTTTGATTTTTACAAATCAGATGGCAGCGACAGAATGTTTATATAAATTAAACGCTGGCAACAAATTTTCTATAGGAATGAAACACTAGCAATAAAGTTCTTATAGCAAATAGAATTTAGTGACTTTTATTTTTTAGTAGTTAAGCGTTAGCAACAAAATTTATTTAAACGTCAAACGTAAGCGACATAATTTTTTAAAAAGGCAGACTCAAGCAAAATGATCTTAATTTTAATCAGACATGGGCGACACAATTTCTATAGAAAACAGACTCTAACGACATAGTTTTTATAGTAATCAAAAGCTAGCGACACAAGAAATTAAAGGCTAGCAAACAATTTGGAATAGTTATCAAACGCTAGTGATGTAATCCAATAGAAATTAGACGCTAGTGACTTAAATTCTTAAAAAATAAAGCGAAAGCAGCAACATTTATATAGGCGTCACAAGTAAGCGACATAACTTATTAAAAAGAAGAAGAAGAAGTTAAGCGACATGATCTGAATTTAATAATTCGATAATAGTAAAAAAATTCCCATAGAAAACGGACACTAGCGACACGACTGGTTACTAGCTTCAAAGTTCTGATAGAAATTTGTCGCCACTTAAAATGTTTTCTAGAAGTTTATCGCTTTGAAAGGGCCTGCTTTGGAAATGTGCGTAAGTGTCTTTTGTATCGTGTTAGTCCTGGCCGTTTTTGAACCTGAATTTTTGAATAAAACTTAAAAAATAACATAAATAAAAATTAGATGTTGTTTTGTGCAATAAATAAACCACAAAAAGCAAACACCCCTAAAAAACAATTGCAATATTACGAATAAAGCCAAAAAAGGAGATTTGCACTTTCATATTGTGTGTTTTTTTTTTGCATAGACGTTTGAATATTTTAATAATATTTTTTTTTGGTTCTTATTGAAATTTATAAATATTCAAAAGCTTTAAATAAAAACCACTTCATCTTTTTTTTGGAAGGAAAAAATGAACAAATTGATTTTGTATAAAACTTCTGCTCTATTTAATATGAATTTTTGAATATATTGAATTGAATTGCCTTTTATGCATAACAAAGAGATGCCTGTGCTAAAAGTATGCCACATATTATATAAGAAAAGTTGAAGATTGTTTAATAAAATGTGGCATGAATGAAGAGTTTTTTTTTTTGTTTTAATTTTCAGGCCACGGAATAAGTTAACAAATTTTATTTTTATTAAAAAAAGAAATGTTGTTAATAGTTATTTATTAAATTTATGTATAAAATCAAAGTAAATAAAAGGAAAAAGTTCGCATTTAAACTGCTTAATTCTTTTTTGTTTAGTTCGATTGATCTAGTTATATTTCTTTCTGGTTTTTTGTTTAAAACCTAATTTTATTTAAAAAGTTTTTTTTTTTGTAAATCCTTTTCCACCAATTAGTTTTAAACGCCATTAACTAATATTTGCATATCCTTTTTTTATGTTTAAAATCCTAAACTGTTATTTATGTTTAAAGGCGGCGCAAAAATGTCTGTCTGGCGTCGAAATATTTTGTTTGACTGCAACATTTTAAATAAAATAAAAAAATGAATACAAATATTATTAAAAAAAGCAAAACAAAAAAATAAACATATTAGAGGAATAAAAAAGGGCATTAAAAACGAATGACCAGAATACCCTATGAACAGCTTTTAGCTTTCTAGGTAATTAGAGACATATCTTGAAAACCCTGTAGTTAAATATTAATTTTATTATAATTCTATACAGTTCTAGTTTAATCCTGGTTAAGTTCTTGTTCAGTTAAGTTCTAGTTCAGTTCTAGTTCAGTTCTAGTTCAGTTCTAGTTTAGTTCTAGTTCAGTTCTAGTTCGGTTCTAGTTCAGTTCTAGTTCAGTTCTAGTTCAGTTCAAGTTCAGTTCAAGTTCACAGTACAGTTAAAGTTAAGTTCTAGTTAAGTTTAAGTACAGTTCTAGTTAAGTTCTATTTCAGTTCAAGTTCAGTTCAGGTACAGTTATAGTTCAGAACTATTTCAGTTCTAGTTCAGTTCTAGAAGAGTACTATTTCTAAATTGCTATCATTGTTCAAGCGTAAATCTATTCATGATCATTTGCAAAAGTATGCTGACAATAAATGTAAATAAATGAAGTGCTAACCCTTTCGTAATTTGTAGCTGGCTTAAAGAGACACCATTTATTCCAGTTATAACTCGATTTTAGTTAAGTTTTGTACGTTCCTGGTTCATATGCTCTTAATTCGAAAATGCTTACTTTTAATATTTATGTAAGCCGAAGCAATTTCGAAAGTACTAAAGTATAGAGCTAAAAGCAAATATTTATATATATAATTAGGTTGTTCAAAATGTTTTCGGGATCAAATAATAATTTTAAGTTAAGGGCGTTTAATCATACTTGAGCTGATATTAATCGTCTCCCTTTGGTTTTGTCCATCTACTTTTATGTATTTAAAAAATTATTTCCCCAAAAATGTTACATTTCTAATATTTTCTTTATATATGTATGTACACTTGCATTGAGTTTATTTAGAATGTCCGCTAAGTGTTAAAATATTTAAAGGTTTTTAATTTATGGCTCAATAAATAAATGTAATAAATTATAAACGAGATATGCTTTTTAATAAAAATAAACCAAATGAACAGCAGTCAAAGCATATTTTTAAATTAATAAAAAAAATATCACACACAAAATGTTATCGACTAATAATAAATTAGTGAAATAAACATACAAATTTGCAAAATAGGAATTAGAAAAACATTTAATTTATTAAAACGTTGAAAAATTTTACCAAAAATTTCTAATATTTAATAAAACTACTTAAACATATTTAAAACAAAAAATACACCAAAAGTAATCACTTGATTTATAAACTTAAAAGCGGAAAAAATTACCATAAATAATATACGAAGAAATGTAAAATATCTTAAAAAAATACAAAAATTGCAGCAGTTAAAAATAAATCGGTTAAATAAGAAATAGACGATTTTGTATTTATTTTGGTTAAATTAAAAAATCTCTATAAACAGACAATGATCACTTCACAAGGATTTTTTACTTTATTAAAAAAAAATTAAGAAAAAATATCCGACAAGTATTTTTTTCTTTAAAATAAAAAAGAACACAACTTTTTAACTTAAGCTTTAAACTTGGCAATATTGATAAAAAAAAACAATTAGCTGCCTGTTTGTAGAACGCGTTTTCAAAAGTGCCTTGTTTAACCAACATTTAAAACGACAGCAAAAATTGAAAATTTGTTTATGTTTTAAATGTTCGTTAAACGAGTCACTTTTGCGCTCGAGTTCTACAAACAGGTAGTAAGAGTGCTATATTAAGTTATGCCGAATCTTATATACCCTTCACCATGGTGTGATAAGAACACAGAGTAACTGTTCTTTAGAAAGATACAAATCTATTTTGTGCCACCCCCACTTTTCAACTCTCGTCCATATTTTTTCGGATGTACTATGTTAATAATTAAGATGATTGTAACTAATTTGGAAACTCTTTCTCAAGACATACAGAAATATATAATGTCTTTGTACGGGAGGTGCCACGCCCTCTTTTGTAATCTCGCCCATATTTAAATAATTTATTAATGACCTAGCTATTTGTACAAAATGTGTATTCTCTTACAGTTCTTTATACATAACAAGACAATTTAAGTTAAAAAAGCTATTTTCGGTCACGATTTCTTCTTCAATCCCGCCCACATTTTGTGGGATGTTGTCAGTTGATAACTGAGATGTTTGTACCCAATTTGGAAACTTCCGTTTCCGTTTTTCAAATATATAAATAATGTATAATGTGTTTGCATTGAAAGGGCCACGCCTACTTCTCCAATCCCGCCCACATTTTTATCGGTTGTTGTGTTTTGATAACCAAGATGATTGTACCTCATTTCAAAACTTTGACTGCAACAAGAGATTTATGGGTAAATAATAGGCAGTCGTGGTTATTCGGTCATATCTCAGTCATGTATCAATAAATCCATCTCGATCTGTATCTCCATGTGTTTCGCAACTCACTATCTCATATAATAAAAAAATTTACTTTATTTTTATTAAAAACAAATTACATTCTTACTCAATTAACCAAGCAAAAGTAATGTAGGTCTGCAGTCCTTTGTATAGAAGCAGACGGGAATTGAACCCTCCCACTGATGCACTAGCTCACTACTAACTAGCCTACAAAGGCATACAAATTTAAATTTATAAAAATAAGCAATAAACAAAAATAATTATCAGAATTGTAAAATATTAAAAATTTAGAGGTACAAAACTGGCACTTTTTTATTACTATTTAAGGACTTCTCTTAATTTAAAAGTAATTCTAAATAACACACTTTCCATTCGAGTTTTCTAAATTGTTTAAATGTCTATCTACTTTTCTGGCTTTTGCTTCACTAGTCTCATAAATTAATCCAAACATTATCAAAACCTTAACAATTTTCTTGATTAAACAAACTCTCATTAATATTTCTTAATCAAATTACTCTTAATACCAAATAAAAGTATAAAGTGCACAAACTTAAATTGTCTTTCTCCCTTAATAACTCAGAAAACGAAACGAAAATATTCCAAGTGTTAGGAAACGGAAACTAAACTTAAATAAACTAATTTATAATAATTAAAAATAAGCGGAGAGTTACCGAGCTAAATAAAAAACGTATTTAAATATTTATGCATATTTAAAAAGTGACTAAAAATAGCAACAGAGAAAAAAACCAAATTTATTCATAAAACCCATAAAGGACACTACTACTACTACTACTACTAAGGACAAGAAAGAATTAACACAGGAAAAAAAGAAAAAGCCAGGTTAAATAAATAGAGAACATTTGTGAATAAAACAACATTTATGATTGTTATAATTTGCTTAGGCGACTACAAACAAAACTCTGGGAAAGTGACTACAACAAAAAAAAACAAGGAATAAATATTAAAAGAAAGAAAAAAGGAAAGAGAGAAGAAGATAAAACACTTACCCCTGTTAAAGCTTGCTTGTCATTTAAAATGGATGCAGCTGCTGCTGTTGTTGTTAAGGCAGTTGGTGAGGTAGAGGCCGTAGTGCTATCTGGTGTAAAATATGTTAAGAAAGCACAACCTGAAACAAAAAATTAATAACAAATTATAAAGATAATAAATTTCAAAAAAACTAAAACAAAAAATTAAGTAATTTTAATTTAAAAATGGAAAGCTAGAAAGAAATATCTCGAACAAATTGACTATGAAAAAAGAAAATTACGGTACGTATGATAAATAAAAAATATAATAATTATAAGGCGTATACGCCTACGCTTTGTATGTTTTTTTTATTTTAAAGTACGATGTCAATTGTGAGTCAATCCTTAACGTTGATAAGTTTAATAAAACAATGTGATTGACTGCTATTTCAAAACGAACTTATTTATTTCTTATACCCATAAATATACACATGACATAAATATACATGACTACTAAGGAATAACTTATTTACTAAAGAACCTTATGATAATACAAATCAAACGTCAAGTTTTTGCCCAACAAATTCAACCATGTTGAGGTGCACGATTGATCAGCGCGTTAAGATTTACGATTTAAGATTTAAGCCATTTACGAAAGTTTGCGTTCAAATCAAAATGCATTTCGTGCACTTCGTGATTTTTATTGTCAGCGTAATCGACCAAATGTGTCCACAATCGATGAAATCACCACAAAGATTGACTGTTTGGTGCGGTTTACGGGCTGGCGACATCATCATTCAAAATTGAGATCGGCCAAGCAGTTTCCGTGAATGGTACTTGATTTTGCGGGACGAAAACGGCCTTCTTGTGGCCAGAAATTGAGGATATGGACCTGGACAGGGTTATCTCACGTCGTTGGACTACCCTTCATTGGAAAAACCACTTTAAAAGAAAATTGAAAAAGTTTTTTCTACTTAAAATCTTCAAGATAAACAAAATAATACCAAAAAGTAGTGTTAAATCGCTAAAAATAAAAAAAACTGCCATTTTTATTCTTTTAAGCGATACACAACAAAGTTTTCTGTCATAAAAACTTTATGTTAGCCATTAGTCCTTGCAGTTATTAAGTTTTTTTTTTTAATTTCTATATTTTTTCAACAGGGGGAAAAACGAAAATAAAAATACCAAATCATTAACATAAAATTAGTTGTCTTTGTGACACTCTGGCCAAAAATACAAGAGCAAAAAGGATATTAAAAACTAAAAACAACACAGTAATTAAAATTAAACACCTTTAAAAAAAATACGTTTGTGTGCTCAACACTATAAAAACAGAGAAGCAGCTACAGAGACAATTAGTGTTATAAACATATGAGCATACTTTTAGGCATACTTAGGTTTAAGTGAATAAGTTTAAGTGAATAAAAATACTAATTAGATTCGCTTTGCTTAGTTACCATTTTTTTAACTTAATGAATAAGAGGACCAAAATATTAAGGATCAGTAGTAAAAAAACCACGCTACAGTTTATGTAAGCCAATAGACTAGACTATAGGCCAGCAGTATGACTAGATTTGAATCGACACTATTATATAGACGACAATACAGATTATACTATAAGCGATACTATAGGCAAGTCTATAAGCCAGACCATAAAACAGACGTTTATCTCTTATCTATAAGAGAAAGACCGAAAAACATTTCAAAATTTTATGTACAAGTTAAATTTATTATGGTTAACTTTCTGTTCAAAACTATAACTAAATTACAAAGAGGAACTTTAGTTGAATGTAATTTTTTTTGTTACCTTAACTTTACCAATCATTTGTTTCTAATACTTGAGATTTAATAAAAACATAACTTTTCGCAAGTGGATTATATGTGGAACGCGAGTTCAGTTCAAAGTTTGCCAACAAAAATCTATAGATAATTAAACTTTAGATCACAAATTTAGTTTTTTTTAATGTTTATGAAGTAATTATGAAACAATCAAGAGCTGTCATATCGAACGACCTTGGAGAGACACGGCAGGCCTTATCGAATCAGAATAGCGGAACGGGAACCGTAAATAAGAGAATTTTCAAAGTTATTTTTGGGAATACAAAATTCATTATTCATACGAATTCCGTATGACATGCTAAATTTATTTATTTTTATTTTTGATAAATTCTATGAAATTTATTGTTGAAGGAAGGCTAGTTTGTATGCGCATTTTATTGGTTGCTTAGGACAGATCATCAGGAAACCTTTTTCCAAAAATTTTAGAAAAGCTAAAAATTAATTTTCGTTCGGCATTGGCAGGACGGTAACTTAATAATTACCGTAAGGTTGGATTAACTACTGTTAGATTATTTTAAAGCTATGAATATTCCATTAAAAAAATTAATAAATAAAATTTTTCGTAATATTTTAATATTAATACGTTGATGGTTACGGTCCCCGTATGAAACATAGTTTTTTTTATTAAACAAAAAATGTAGGATAATGGTGTCCTGGGTCCATTTTTTGAAGAGATAAGATGCGATTAATCCACTAGTGTATAAAGGGCACCAAACGGTTAATATTTCTGAATTCAATGGAGCATGTAGGATCTGTTGTGGATTTCTCTCAGATAGAGTTTTTCTTTTCCTGGACTTTTTAATTTTTTTTAAACTACCCGGGAATTCCCGCTTAATAAAAGATGGTTGAAAATTTAATTTATTTTATTTGAACAAATCACAAACATAATGTTTCTTTGAATAACAAATTGTAGTACAGAATAAGCAATTACAGAATAGTTTGACACTCTGTTTCTTAATTTTTTTAAGAAGAGTCCTGTCAATGCGAAACACATTCACTTTCTCCGAATGTTGGTCTAAAAGTTCAAAGAGCATGATATAATCTGTGGAGACTTAATTTTTTTACCACTTCCTTCAAAAACTTGTTTATCCTTTTTTTAAGAAAATTATTTTTCATTCATAAGATTTGGTTTATTGTGCTTAATTCCCAATTTTCATTCTTAATTAATACTCTGAAATTTATTGTTGGAGGATAAGCTAGTTCCTATGCGCATTTCACTGGTTGCTTAGGCTAGATCATCGGGAAACCTTTTCCCAAAAACTTAAAAAAGCATAAGATATTTTGGAAATAACACTGTAGAGTAAATTAGAATTACAAACGGTTAAGTTTTATTTGAAACGGCGTCAAAGAGTTTATTTTTTCTTACATTTTTCACTACAATTGGTTGGAATTCTCCCAACAATAACTGTAGTTGTAAGTTAAGCTTTGAATTTTCACACAAGTTTCGCGGGATGTTTTCACAAAAAATGTGCGGATTCCCAGGGTTTTGTTCCTAGAAATCAGCCATGAAAACACTCGTCTCAGGCCTATTGTTTATTAACAAACTCATTTAGTAAAAGATTTTGAAAATATAAGTTGCGCGAATCGATGGCTAAGTCTTAATGCAAATTTGGCAGTGTTTGTTCAAGCGTAAGTCTATTCGTGATGATTTGCCAGCTTATACCTTTCCAAAAGGCCATAAGTTCTCTTAGGCTAAAAACACTTTTTACTACAAACTTATTGAAAAGTTACAACTAATGCTTGTGGAACGTATCATTATAAATGTGGAATGCGTTTATAGTTTAACACGTTATAACAAATTTTTTAAAAATGCCATTAAAACTATATTAACTTATTCTTCAGCAAACTATAATTGTGACATTAGCCGAGCAGCCAATAACAGAGTTCAATACAAAAAAGTAGTGGCGGCCCTTTTCTTCAGTAGTAAATAATGATGACAGTATTTTCCAAAATTCTATCCAGAATATTTCCAAATTCTGTCCAGAATTCTGACTGTAATCTTTTAATCCAGAGAGTTTTTTTTTGGTTTGCAAAATATCGTCTGTTCTTCCTGCACAATCTGACAGCTGTCATTTGAAAAGTTTTATACGTGTTACAAAAACAAGTTCCTTTATTATCAAAACACTCTAACATAACCCATAATGATGGTGTTTATGGAAAAGAAACTCCCTTTTTTCTTTTCATTACAATATTTTTTATACATGAAAAGGCGACAATGATGAAAACGAAATTCTCTATGATGTTTGTCACTTTTTTTTTTTGAAAAAATGTTAATTTTTGTGATGAAAATTTTAAGCTTGACCTTTTCACTGGCAAAACTGTCTACACTTCAGCACAATTTAAAAGGAAATATTTAGAGAAAAAAAACAAACAAAAAACATTTGTTCTTATTTTGGTAGGAAAATGAGGTTATACTTGTTCCTTTTTTCGACTATTGGTTTATGTAACATGTTTTTTTTTTAATTAAAGGAACAAAAGACTTGTTATTTTTTGTAATGTCATACTAATCGGTGTTTTTGCTAGAAAATTGCAACTTTTTAGCTGTTAAATTGTAAAAAGAGTAAAAAATGTACAAACGTTTTATCACACTTTAATATAATTTTTGTGTTTCTTTCCAACATGCTATTAAGATGTCGAACGAAATGTTTATTTAAATGAGTTGTAATAAAATAATTAAAAAAAGAAAACCATTTTAAACACAGAAAAAAAAGAAAAAAAAACATTTCGTAAGGAGTTCAAAGAGAAGGAAAACGTTTGTGGAATTTGTTTTCATTTTATAAACAAATTCAAAAATTAATGTATTTTAAATTATAGAGAAATAACCGTCATTGTTTAAATAGCTAAATAATACCCAAACATTTAGGCTGTTGTCCTAAATTTATAAAGTGGATACCATGTGGAATATATTTTCTTTTTAAGGAAAAATTTAAAATATTAAAAAAATCGACAACTAAAAAAAATCCTTAAATTAATTACTGAACATTTTAAATAGAGCAAATGCATTATTTAAATGTCCAAATTTTTTAAAGTACATAATCTTAACTTTTTAAACAAAAAAAATAATTTTTACTAATTCAAACTACAAATAGCCCTTTTATAAGATTTCTTGCTTTAAATTCCCAACCAAATTCTTTGTTTAAAAAGTGGAACGCTTGTGGAACATGATCTCTTTTGATAATTGTGCTAAAAAAATTAAAGGTAAATAAAAGGTAAGCCCATAAGTTGTTTAATGATATAATTTGCTAAGCAAATTAAAAATTTTTTGAAATTTATTTTCTTAGTGAAACGTTTTTACAAGCTTTTTAAAATTCAAATATTAAATTTCACTTGAAAATTCTCAATTTAAATTTTTAAATTAAAAGTTTTTTTAATGCTAACTTTAAATAGAATTTTTTGCCTGTTAAAATTTATCTTTTTTTCTTTTACACAAATATCCCCTAGCAATTTCCAGAACAAATCTTATATTAACGCCATCTCCTCAAAAATATTCTTCAATATTTAATAAAATCTTAGATACACTAGAGAACAATAAGCCCAAGAAAAACATGTTGGCTTTTGATAACCTTTTCTTTAGCTAATGGCTTTTAATGAATAAATTATGTACATGTACATATTCCCTCTACCTCTTGCACATGTTTGTAAACGTGTAAATGCCAAAGTTCTTATACCCTGTGGTTCAAAGTTCTTACAGCGAACCGCAAATTTTGTTGTATAAAAATAAGGAAAGAATCGGTGATTTTGATTGGGTGGGACTAGAAACATTTTGCTGCTTAACTTAAAAAGAGCACAATAAGATCTTCTTCGCGATGTAATATTTTTCAAGTTTTGACAAAACCACAACTTAGTCATGAAGATTTTGTTTTAGTCTACCTTCAACCTTAACCTGTACTAGTCAATTTGACTCTACTTTATGCAACTTGACTCCATTCTCGACAATTCGATACTACTTTTGTCAACTCGACTAGAATCTGTTTACTCGACTGGACTGAATACCATTCAAATTGACTAAACTTTAGTGACTCCGAAAACTTTTGTCATCTCCACTAATCTTTAGTCAACTCGACTAAACTCCACTCACCTTGTCCCAACTTCAATCATTTAGGTAATCCGACTCCATGTCGTAATGAATAAACACTGATTGCCCACATAGGAGATGAAATACTGTTTCCTCAGGTACAGGTTCACTGCAGCTGCTGTAGCATTCATTAAAAGGGAGACAGAGTTTCATAGCGTACTTATCGATAGTCTAGTGACCAGTATGTACGTATAGCAGTCTCAAAATTTTCTTGCGACTACAGAGAGAAGTCGCTTATAGCGACTCATTTCGTATGTGGGCCACGTTATCTAAAGATTTCGCTTCTAAAATTTCCCAGAGGTATTGCGCCTGTCATACCCTACGACTTGCCCAGAAAACTTTACTCGACATTAGCCAATTTGATTCTACACATGTCAATTTAACAGCACTCAAATCGACTCCACCATAATTTAGTCGGCTCTACACTAGTCAGCTCTTCTAGGTTTAGTTCAACACATGCCATTTGGTTGGACATTAGTCAACTCATCCCTACTCCAATCTACTCTACCCGTCTCTTGGTAACCTGATTTTAATCTAGTCAACTTGTCTTGACTCTTATCTGAAACTCTTGTCAACTGGGCTTGAATCAATTTAAGTCAATTCTATTCTTAAGTTTTTGTCCACAAAATCTTTGAAAAAAAGATTTTTGAAAAAAAACTTAAAATTTAATAAAATATAACATCGAATTTCTCCTTTTTGTTCGCAAAAGGTCAGTTAAGCGCCAATCAACTTAAATAAGGACAATAAGCAACCTCCGGTTAGGCTTCTTCTGGCCCTGTTGTCGGAATATTTCTACCATTTTGGCGACAGAGTCTGGATGGTGTAATTTTGTTAAAACATGTTTCATTTGGTGTCGGCGATAATGTCTTTTGATTTATATCGAGCTTTTTTAGAGATCGCTCTATACGAATTTTTATAAATGGGGCTTCGTCAAACGAGTAAATAATTCATTCAGGGGTGCCTCAAGGCTCCTTTCTTTCTCCTACTCTATTTCTTATTTGTCTTATTTTACTCTTTTGCAGATGACAGCAAACTTTCCCATTCGTATTCATATGATTATATACCAAACGTATCCGATGTAGATACTTTGAAGCAAAACATAAATGATACGTTTAATTGAGACCTTGATATAATCTCGCAATGAGGTCATTTATGGGCTGGTGCTTCAAAGTCTATTTGGAACTTCAAGACCATGTGAAGGATAAGGCAAAGGTTCTCATTGGTGCAAGTGGGGTATCCAATTAAATTGATTTCCGTGAGCACCATCGCAATGTGGGTTGCGTTTGCCGGTTTTATCGCTACTACAATAGGATGTGTTCTGATGAAATTAGGCATCTGGTTCCCAAAACTGGAACGTTTGTACGTAATTTACGTTTTACCCCCAGAGCCCATCATTTTGTGCTCGATTGGTTTGTCGTTCAATCATACAATGCATTAGAGGGAAAAGTCATGGTTTGACTGTTCGAATGTAGAATAGTCTTCCTGCTGTAGTCTTCCCTCTCATTTTCAACATGAATACCTTCAAGTCGAATGTCCTGAGGTACTACACCCTCTATTATCCTTCCTATAACATATTTTCCTCGTTCAAACACAATGCATTTGTAGGGGTCGTCCATTGAAAAAGGTGCCCTTCAATGGTAGTTGATCCTTCGGCATTTAATTAAGTCGAATGTCCTGAGGTACTACACCCTCTATTATCCTTCCTATAACATATTTTCCTCGTTCAAACACAATGCATTTGTAGGGGTCGTCCATTGAAAAAGGTGCCCTTCAATGGTAGTTGATCCTTCGGCATTTAATTATACAGGTGTACAAAATTTAGTCACAAATAATAAAAGTAAATTAAGTATTTTAAAAAAATAGAATCTGGGAATTTATTTCACATTCGAATAATATGAAAATGTATATATTTAAAAAAAATATATACACTGCCATTGTCAGAAAAACGGGCCTTAAGTGTCAATTAATCCTGCCATAGATACTAATTTGTTATTTTGCTACTTTTTAATAGAACTTAAGCCAGAGAAGTACCCATTCTCGTTTGAAATGAAATAGCAGATAGGAGTCTTTGAACTAACGGGTGTACAGCGAATTTTTAATGAGAGTGAGATTCAGCTTTTACAAACACACAATCCCTCATAAAGATTCAAACAACACTTTTGAAAATATTTAAACGAATAGGTAAACGAAAACTTACAATATTCTATAAAACTATAACAAAAGAATTTCGAGAAATATTTATTTATGAGGGAACAAATAGATGGCTAAAGGTTCAAGAGTTTTAAAAGGCGGCCATGAAAAAGGTAGAAGTTGCACATAAATACAGGTTACTCTTGGATCGCAAAAAGAGAGTATTATAAGGCCTTTGCTTTTGTTAGCTAAAATGGTGAAATGAAAAGATAACGGTATTTTCACAAAGAGTAGCAGGAAGCTTGTGTTTCTTTGTACAGAAGTGTCTGTAGTTGTGTTGGTGTTTAACTTGTATGGGACTAAGGTTGGTATTTGTGTGTGTGCTTGCTGTGATTATCAATGTTGCCTTATTGTTGTTCACATTAATGATTTATTAAAAATCTACTTTAACCAATTAAACGCTGCATAATAGATGACCCGTGTTTTATTTTTGTGGAATGTCTAAATTATTTATTTATATCGTTTCGGTGTTTAAGTGTGTGTTGGGAAAATCTTTTATAAAATCTTTAAATTAATTGTATACACGATAATAAATTATATTTCTTAATAAATAATTTCCATTTTACACCCACAGGGGACATTTTGATAAATTTCTCTGCTTTAGCCGCACAAAAAAAAAAAAAAAGATAAAACAGACTGATATTAAGTGAATTATTACATGCCAAGAAATAAAAAATTATGGAAATCTTTTGTTAAAGAGTAAAGAATGTAAAAAAGGGTTTAATTCATAAAGAACAACTTTTCTTAGAAAAGTATTTGGAAGTTGTATTTAAAAAAGGAAACCAAAAGTTTTGTGAGGCTTTTGACAGATTGATTTTAAACGCTTTTATTTAATGTAATTGATTTTATGTGTTCCGGATTAAGAGAATACAAATAATAATACTTAACCATTTAATCAAATTTCTCATATCATAAGTTTTACTGCCTATCCCACAATGTCTATTTTAAAAACAAAAACAAATTTAAGTGTTTTATTATCACAATATTCTGTACGTAAAATTAACTGAAATTGTAATATAAAATAAATGAAAACGAGTTTTAACGTTCTACTTATTGTTCTATTATTTTTAACGAAAAGCTCATTTAATTTTAATTTTTGGTAGTTAAATTGCATAAAATACCTAAATATTCATTTGTTTTTACGGAATATGAAGTTAATTGTTGACAGTTAATTTTTGCAAAATAACTGAATCTTCATTTGTTTTAACAGAATTCGCGGTTTAATTTTTAACAGTTAAAATTAAATGAACTTTTCGTTATTTTAAATTACATTTTCATTCAGTTTTACATAAAGAAGAATTTAACATAATCAAAGGAAAATATTAAATGCAATTGAAAATCCGTATTAATGTGCACTTAGTTTTTTGAATAACTGTTTGAATCTGTTAAAAATAAATTTGCTTGGAATTATATAATATTGTGAGTGTATAAATATGCGAAAGAAATGTTCTTGTCGACATTGTGGGCCAGGCAATTAAATAACAGGCTGTTCGTCGACTTCGAACACTCGTGGCGGTTGTAAAACTCAAAGTTTGTAACCAATATGGCTTGCAGACATCATAAAATTAGGCCAAAAGGGCGGTTGCTGATGTCAGTCTGTAAAAACTTAATTTGTCAAATTTTTCCGTAAATATTTTACTCGCCAAATTTTTACCAAAAAAAATATTTTCGCGAAAAACAATGTTCGCCAAATTTTTCCAGAAATGGTTTTTGTAAATTTTTTTTTTAACTTATTTCGTGAAAAATGGTTTTCGCTGAAAATATTTCACCAAATATTAGTTATTTTTCTCACATTATTACGAAAAAATCATTTCGCCAAGTTTTTTTTTCTTAAAAAATAAAAGTAGGTTTCTTTTTAAAATTTTTGCAAAATTTCGCCAAATTTTTATAAAAAAAATAAAATTGTCACAATTTTTTCTAAAAAAATTGATTTTTCTTCTTCTTTGACCAAGTAATTATTTTTGTTTAATTTTAAACCAAAAAATTATTTTCGCCAAATTTGTCCTCGAAATTGTTGCACAAAAAAAATTGTTATCGCAAATTTTTGACAACAAGCTGTTCTATTAAAAAATTTCCATTAAATTTTACAAAAAAAAAAAAAATAGATATTCGTAAAATTATTTACCGAACAAAAACGTCAAATAATAATATTTCTATAAAAATTGTTTTGCCGAAATTCTTTTGCAAAAAACTTATAATTTATAAACAATAAATTATTTTTGACATATTTTCATCAAAAATATAGTCTTCACATAATTGTCTCCCAATAAAATGCTTTTTGTCGAAAAAGTTACACTAGAAATTGTTGTTGTCGATTTCTAGTGTCGACCTTTTTTTCTTTTTCAAACTTTTTGAATCAGTTACTCACTCTAAAGATAAAAGCAATGTCCTTTTAAAAGAGTTTATTTAAAGTTTTCTAATCAATCACGTTTTAATCAAAGAAATTGTTTAAAAGTTTTTTTTTTTAAGTAGAATTTCCATAAATAAATAAGTGCTATTAAAACATTTTTGCCATTAAGTAATTAATTTTTAATTTTGGCATTTCTATAAAAATAAAAGAAAATATATTTAATATAAACAAATTTTTGTGGAGCAATTTCTTTAATTAAATGGGAAAAAGATTTGTTGGCCACAAAACGATTTTTTTTTTCAAACTCTTAAGCATACAACCATTTTGTGTAGCCCAAACTGCCACCTGGGTGCCTGGCTGGGACCACGTGAATTTTGTATGCATTTTTTTTGTGGCTGTCGCAAAAACTCACACTGAAGTACTCCAGGGCCTCGCTGGGACTTCTTTTATTTGTATGGAGTTTTATGGATACATCAAAAACATTTTGTTGTCTATTCTTTAAAATAAAAGTAAAGAAAAAATTTTAACTTGAGACATTTCGTTATAACTTTATTTCCTACCGTACATAAATAATCCTGCCTCGTCAGACCCAGGAGGATACAATATGCACAAAGTTTTCATTTGACCAATTGCCACGCCCACGGTGTTTAAATTTACTTTTTTCTCGTTTTCTTGTCAAAAACACTTTGATATAATTAATAGTTCTACGAAAAAAACTGGAAAAATGCCTGATCAGGCCCAGGAATACACTTTAGGATTAAATATTTTCTTAATTTTTTTTTTGCTTGTTTTTAATTCCATAACTTAATCCCGCGTAACGCTTCGCTTCGCTTGTCTGCAGGAAAATGTGTGGAAGACAAAATTTAAATAGTTTTTAAATAAAAATTTTAATTAACGAATTTGACTAATTGGATTAATATTTCTTTCACAAATGCCCGTAATTTCTACAAATTGGTATCTAGTCGTATTCGTACCTAACAGTTATCTTTATCTATCCGGTAACACTATTGTGGTAATTTGAACGTTAATTTTCCCTACGTGAATTAACTATCGGAAATCGATGGTGTAAAATACATTACACTTTAACCCGTAGGTTAGAAATATGTTTTAAAATTATGAAAACCATAGATACAACATACACAACTAGGTACCTATTCGTAGAAATTACGGGCATAAACAAAACAAACGAGTAGAAGATTTGCGATAATTTTTTATTATTTATTTAAAAAGGCCCATAAGACCTAGAGGTCTTAACCTTTACTTTCATATGATTCTTACCCCAAAGTGTTTTTTTAATTTCATAAGTCTTGTTAACTTTTTTTTTAATTTTTCAAAAGCCCAGTTTCTTTGTGTTTTGAAATTGTTAACTACAAAAGAGCAGAAAATATCACGCTTGAAAGTACATTTTTTTCGTTTGCCAGAAAGTACCAGGCAACAAACAACAAAAAGTAAAAACAAACTTTTTTACACTTATTTTTTCTCTCCAAATGTTTGTCACCATGTGTAAAGCTGCTAATGACTTTTAAAGTAGATGTACTGGGTTGTAACATTACCAAGTAAGCTGCTTTTTGTTGGCAACACACAAAAAGTAGAGTGAGCGAGAGAATGAGAGAGAGAGAGGTAGAAGGGGTGAGGGAGTGGAGGGGGGCCCGAGTAAAAGATGAAGAATAAGTACAAACTTTAACAGTTATAAAACGGTGAAAGCCACATGTTTGAAAAGCATAACTCATACAATAAGACTTAATGTGTTTGTTACACAAACATACATACATAGAAAATCTAGACTTGCATTGTATGTTTAAAAGCAGGAAAATGCATAAAGAGAGAAAAGCTTTTCAATGGGTAGTGATAAAAAATCTATGAACAATTTTATAGACCGATATAAACCGTACTTTTTCTTAAATTAAATTTTATTCATTATAAAATTATAAGTTTGTTAATAGCGCTAAGTAAAAAAAATAGTTATAGTGTTATATTGGAACTACACATAGAGAAATTGCTTTACAAAAATGTTTAAAGTTTGAGTTTTAGGGCCTATTTCACGAACATGTTCGATTTAAAAAGTCGCATTTTGTTCATAAAGACATCCACATTTTTCCTTATTTATTACAGAAATTTATATAAAATTTTAACTTAAATTGTAAAAGAGGCAGGGTATTTAAAATATAAAATCTTTAAATTGCCATCGCGTGAAATATTATCCGATTAATAGCGATTACGGCTACGTTTATCATATGATTGTCCACAATATCTATATTTTCAGTGGCTTTTATATGGGGCCTATTGGAACCTTTTAACCGATCTTCACGAAACCAGAAGTATGATTTATTGTCATATCAATCCGTGAAAAATTATTAACTTTATATAAGGGTGGTTTCACATTTAGATTCTTAACTCTTATCCTACTACACCGATGTTACGGGTAACTAGAAATAATTTGAAACCAATATTGGTTTTTTGTTTTGAATTGTTTGCAAGTGAACGTGTTTTTAACAGACGGACAGATGGACATGGCTTAATCGACTTTGAATAACTCAAGAGCCGAGAATATATATATACTTTACGGGGTCTTAGATTAATATTCAAAAAGTTTTATACGAAATTACAAGAAGTATACTCTCATTGACCACTAGGGGTGGAGGCTGTAAAAATAAATAAATTCCTAGATCAAAGTTATTTTCGGAAATGCAAAAATTTGTTATTCAATTATATGTGCTAAATTCCCAATATCAATTGTTTAATGCATTGAAATTTATTGTTAAGGGGATAAGCTAGTTTCTTTACGCATTTTACTCGTTGCCAAGGCTAGATCATCAGGAAAACTATTCCCAAATACTCTGGAATAGCTGAAGATATTATAGCAATAAAGCTATAAAGCAAATTAGAATTACAATCACTCAGTTTTGAAATTAAATCTGTAGCTGCCTTTGCAAAAAAACTGAATTGGCAAATAACTTTATTTTGATATTCTTACAAAAACAATTAAATGAAGCAATTTGTTTTAAATTTAGTTTTTCCGACCAATGACACTGTGCAACAAAAAAAAACCAGCCTCAACACTTGCAACGCGAAATGAAAGTAGACTACTAGAAGAACAAATATGTCAAAGGGTTTTGAAAAGTTAGCTCGGGCTCCCGAAATATGGGCTCCTAAAAAAACATCCTTTGGAAGTAGACGTTCTAGAGCACAAAAGCTCAGATCAATACTTAATAAAATCGAGTTTTTGTCTAAACTTATAATTTCCTTTATTTAGACAAATGGACAAATAAAAAATTTAACTTCAAACGAAGCAGGCTTGTAAGGGAGAAATGTAAGAGTTTCGGTTACCATTTCGCTTACGGCAGCTATGAATTTAATATGGTAAGTTCCCACTTGGAAACTATACAATAAATTTTTGACTGAATGCTTTTTACAGTTATTTTTTAGTATTCTCCCATTTAAACCTACTTCGTAGTAGGGGAATGCTGGGACACTTGTTTATTTTATAAGACTTGTTAAGAGTTCCTTCACTTACTTAACTGCATCGCTGTATTTCTCATTGCATATCGCATAACTGTACGCTTTCTTTTTTAAATCTACTATAAGTTAGAGCTTCACAAAATGTTAAAATTTTTTATTGGGCACTTTTGAATTTCGGCGGCCTTTAAAGAAAATAGATATTTTTTAAATCTATTTATAGATTTGAGTTTTGTTGTGGCTCCTTAAATGCATGCAAAAGTAAGTCAAGAGTGTTTGGCTCCTGTTGTCTCTGACTGCCAGTCGCTGGCTTATGTATTTATTGACTGGTAAGCTAGTGTTGTCTTGTGTGTGCAAGTGCAAGTGCAAGTGCAATAAAAGAAGTAAATAATTTTATTGCTTACTCTCTTTTTTAACACAATAAAAAAGCGTCTATATTAAAACACAAGCAACAAAAAATTAGAAGTAATAACCTACAATTGCGGAAATCATTTAACGACAATTTTTAAGAAAATAATTTTTTCCCATTTTCCTTTCTTATTCCTGTTACTTTACACTTACTGCTTGTTTTCCTTTAATGTTTCTTTTCTTCTATTTCCTTGTGGTGCGGGAAATATTTTAAACATAAATAAATAAGCCTGCTGTTTCAATACTTCTTATTTTTACTCAAAACATTTTTGCAAGTATGCATGTAGTAAAAAAAAGAAAATAAAAATTATAAAGTAACGTAAATATGAAAAGCATTTTTTTGTATTTTGTTTATGGTTTAATAACATTTTTATAACCCTTTTTCAACCAATAAAAGCGAAAAAAACCAAAATAAAACATTTATTTCCCATTTTTCCCTATAAAAGTGTCTGCAAATGCAAGTTGGAGCTTAATGTTTACAACACACATGTGTTGTTGACATTATTTTGAATTATAATTTTATTTTTTTCTTTTGACTTTTTTTCAATACATTTTAAGGCAATTGCTACAAACGAGTGAAGGCTGAAAAGAAATATCAAAAAAATATAAACTTCTACAAAATTCAGAAAAAAATTGAGTCTGATTCAATTAAATTTTATTATCAAGAATATATAGAATATTATTGTAAAATTTCATTTATTTCATTTTTAAGCCAGTCAGACAGAAGAACACAATTACATTGTATTTGCATTTAGAGCCTTCATATAGACAGAAGGAAACAATAATAACATTTCAAAATCAGAAAATTTTCTTATAGGTTAGTTTTTAAAGGTTAATTTCTTATTTTCATCCTTCCCTCCTCGTCTAACAATTCTGGGATTTCAAGCAGACGGAAGGTCAGAATTACAACGTTTAAAATTCCAGGGTCTTCAGGACGACAAAGCGACACAATTCTGCGGCATTTTGACAAAATATCTTAAGTCAAATTTAAAAATTTGAAAAAATATTGTTAATTTTACGAATTTTCATTCAAAAATCATTGGTTTTTACGTTTTTAGAATTTTGTATTATAAACGAAATTTTGGTTTATTTTATTACTTGTTAAAAATTATTTTTTCATGAATTTTTTTAAAACTTTTTTGCTATCTTATCTCGACTTAAGAAGTTTTGTCAAAATGCCACAGAATTATATTGTCTTGAATCAGAGTAGAAAATGTTTTGTTTAACTCAAAAAAAAAAAAAAAAAAAACTAATAAAAAGGAATTATAAAACTTGCTATTTCTTTTTCATTCATGAATATGAAAGATAAAAAAATAACATTTGGCTTTTATGAGATTTTTTTACTTCTTCGATTTAAATAATATTGCTTGCCTTAGTGAAAAGAACTTAAACAACATTGCTTATTCATATTGTTGGAGTATTTTATTTATTTATTTATTTATTTATTTATTTATTTACTTATCCATTTGTAATTCATGTATTTCGTCCATTAAATTAGCACACACACTTTGGTTGATAAGGACAACAAATAAATTTGATAACAACAAAATATTTACAAAAATTGCGGAAAACTTTAACGAGCGTTGTTTGCGTTCTTTTCGCATATATTAATAAACAAAAACCAATAGATTTTTATTCTCAAATAATATTTCGTTTTAATGTGCTTAATTCCCAATTAGTACTCTTGATAAACACAATGAAATTTATTGTTAATGCGCATTTCACTGCTTGCTTAGGCCACAAAATCAGGAAACATTTTTCCAAAGGCTTCAGAAAAGCTAAAGATATTATACAAATAAAACTGTTAAGCGAATGAGAATTTCAAGCACTCAAGTTTTATTTGAAACAATATGCCAACAATAAACAGTGAGCTTCTCTTTTCTTCTTTTTTCTCTTTTCTTCCTTTTTCTTAATGAAAAGGACATAACAAATTCTTTTTAATAGGAAAAGCAAATAAGCAGCAACATTTTAAAGCGTTTTAACTCAAACATAAATGAACGTTGAACGTGAACTTTTCGTAAGTCTGTGTAAAATATAGCAAACTTCTGGGATTTTGAGAAAATTTTTTTTGTTATTTATTATTTTACAAATCAGCATCTTAAAAAAGATGGAAGAACACGACGAAATTATCTGAAAATCCAGGCACTGTCTGCAGTTTTAGATCAATTTTTGAAATGATTTAAACAAAATTCAGTCGCAGTTAAAACAATGGTTACCAACCGAACATTATTTAGTGTACAATACGCACCCAGAAACCATATCCATTTTTTTTAAAGTGGCTGTGTATTAGTTCACAACCGTTAATATAGTTCATAACAATTTTCACGAAAGTAATAGATATAATGAAGTGTACTGATTTTCGATATAAAACAGAAAAAATGTAATGATTCTGTAGACATGTTTTTTCAAATGTTAGCAGCGCTTCTCACTATTATTTTTATTTGCTTGGCAATTCGCACGATCATAGCACGAATAGCCTGTGTGTGTTGTAAAATTTTTGTTAAAAACTTTTATGTTTATTGTTTTTGTAAAAAAAATTTGTGTTCACCAGCCAAAAGGGCGCTGAGTACAACTGACAAAAACGGACATTAATGTGCTAAACCGAATACAACGAAGTTTGTGGTTTTCAACGAAAAACCGAATGCAACGAAATGTTCCCAACTTTCTGTTGAGTTGAATGAGTACAGCCAATTTATTGTGTACTAAGATCACAAAAAGCATAACGTTATTTTTTCAAGGTATTTACTACACACACACTATGAGCATTTGTTTTTTCTATATTTGTACCGTACCGAACACTAAAGAACAGTAAATGAGTTTTTCGTCTTTCGTATACTGGTACAAACCTTTTTTTTAATATTCTCTAGTTTAATTAACGTTTTCTTTTTTTTTTCTGAAAAACACTATGAAAACCTTACTTTCAAAACCTGTGCACATGTTCTGTAACTCTCGCGTCGAGAAACTTTTCGATTAAAATATGTGAAATGAAACAAAAATGCCATATATTGAAACAAACAGCAGTTTTTCTCATTAAACTGTGTCTGTATCTTTTTTGGCGAGTACTAGTTATCACGTAAGGAAATTACTCGCCAATTTACAGAAAAAGTGTGTCTGTAACATTTTGGTGAGAAAAGTTCCCGCTTAGAAATGCAAAGAATAATAATAATAATAATTAGTTCTTGGAACATTTTTTCTTTGTTTTATTATTTTGGTTTTAACATGTTTATAAAATATACGAATATTTTCAAAGCTCGTTTGCAACCAACAAACATTAAAGTCGCAATTTACACTATTTGGTATAGCCTACGGTTGCATTTTTGCCGCCGTCGTTGAAAAATTTAAAATTTTAGTAAATTTTGGTCGCCGTCAACGATATGAGTTACTTGCGTCCTCAACGTCTGCAATGTCACATCGGCTGCGAGTACAATGTTATGACATTTATGACGTAACGACGTAATCTATTTTGATAGTTTTTGACATGAGGTACAACACACTTTTTTCTCACTTTTCGAGAAATTATGGAATATTTTGTTTCACATCTTTTGGATGCTTGAAGTCCTCACTAAAGTTACAGAACATGGGTACTGGGTATCCTTTAGCAAAAAGTACTTAAATTTGTTCATCATTTCCTTTCCTAAATCTATGTTTATCTCTTGGAAAAACATTTTCCTAATGAACTTCTAAAACTAACCTTGCTTTTCTTCCCCTTTATTTTGAGTTATAATTTTCTGTTACTTTTGTATATTTATTTTCCTCTTTTTTCTGTTTTCTTCCCCATATAAAAGTAATTATGGTCTAGTTAATGCCAACTTCTAATTACTTGTTTAAGGCTGCTGCAGTGAAGTACGAGTGCAATTACAAGTATTTTAGTCTGAGTGTGTAAGTATTTATTTACAGAAATTAAATTATATCCCCAAACCATATTAAGAGAAAAACATTCATTTACAAATTCTGTAAAATAATTGTGTATTCCGCATTAAAAAAAAAAATAAAATAAAAAATGAGATTAGCTTTGTTACAGCAGGATTAAGCCGGCAAGGACATGTTAATGTAATAAGTGCAAAATAAATATCAGGTTATAAGTTAAAAATGCTTGTTTGTGCACCCAGAGAAAAAACATGTTTAAATATGATCTCCTCTAACAAAACTATTTTTATTATGTTTAATTTAAACATATTATTGTCACTGACAACCATATTATGGTTTAATTGGTCGTTTATCAAGAAGCCACAACCATATTATTGTTGCTTCCAAACATGTTATGGTTATTAATAACTAAAATCTTTTAATAGTATGTTGCTCTTAGAAAAGAGGAAAATACTATTGTTAATTTGTAAACAAATTATTTTCATAATTAACCATAACATGTTTTAAAGCAACCATTATATGGTTGTGGCTTCTTGATGGAAGACTAGTTTAATAACAATATGGTTGTCGGTGACAATAATATGGTTAAACTATAGCTACATAATATGTTTAAAATTTTCTTTAAAAATAGTTTTGTTGGAGGTGACCATATGTAAACATGTTTTTTCTCTACGTGTGGTGGCAAATTTTTAGCGTTTTTTTGTGAAACTTTGGTACAATATATCTAAATTTATTCAGGGTATAGGCCATTATTACCTATAAACTTGTCTCACCCATTTGGCAGAATATGAATACTGAGCCAAAAGATTTTCATATAATATTGTTTTATCCCAAAAAACTTTCAACATTGCCCATTGTTATTTTCAAAATGTTTTCAGTTTAAATTATAATTAAGTTTTCTTATACTAAAGATGCAAATAATCTTCGGTGAGGTTCATCTTATGCAATTAATTCCCAACAAATTTTCCAAAAATTTCTTTTTTTGTTTTAAGATTGTCATCAGTTTGAATCAAAGTTATGCTACATTAATCTCAAGGTGTGCGGTTTCAAATTTGCTTCCATGTATTTTATAATCTCGGCCGTAGTCTTGACTAATGTCTGGAAAATTGTACAAATTTATTGAATGCAAAGACCAGCGTTACCTACAACCTTTTCCAATTCTACTGGCAGTACATATATAGCTTATGTTTTTAATGCCAACATATTTTTTAACAATGCCCGTTTTTGTTTTAAAAATGTTTTCATTTGAAATCAAAATAATATTTTTATATTATAAAGGTGTAAGTTGACCTCTATTAACATTATAGTCTTGGCCATAGTTTTGTTTTATATTTTATCGTGTAGTTGCTACAAGGAACATAGGCCACAACAAAGTTCGTCCAATCATCTTTTTTATTTGCAACAGTTTTATTTCGCTTCAGCTGCGTCCTGAAATTCTTATTTCGGTATGCAGCTGTCTCCTCCAAGTATGAGCCGCCCTTTACTACGTCGTTGTCCCTGGGAATTCCAGTGGTCTTCTGAGCGCATGGCAAATTCTGTTCCACTTACGTAGATAGGTTGGTGGTGTTACAAAGATTCATGTTGCTTACTTTTTCAGGCCAGAATATAAGAAGGATAATACGTAGACATTTGTTTACAAATACTTGGATGTTATTGATGTGATTCGGTGCAGCATTGCAAGATTCAGTGCTATTCAGCAATATAGACTTTACGTTGGAATTAAAGATTCTAAGTTTGGTGTTGGTAGATAGCTGGGTGGATCGCCATAAAGGATTTGGCATAGAAAAAGCCCATCTCGCCTTGTCCAATCTGGTTTTCACATCGTGAGATGAGCCGCTGGCTGTTGTAAAGGTGAAAGCCAAATAATAGAAAAAAGTTTTGTTAGTTTTTGCCTTGACTTTCGGTTTGGCTTAAGTCTTGAGTCAAGAAATTACTTTTTTCTTACTAAAAATCGATTTTCTATTCAAAACAGTCGCTTATATTCGTTTTATCAATATCTTTAATTTTTTATTTTTTTTGCCACAAATCTTTTCTTTTGCGTATTCTTACTTTTAATCCTCTTATTGACTTGTTAACTTTTACACATTTTTACCTTCTCCATTTTAACCTCTATAGTTTCCTTTATTTGTATTAATTGATCCTTATTTGTCGTCATTTTTGGTAACACCAACAACAATGTCGGAGACAAGGATACAACACAATAATTTTGTTCAATCATTAATTTGCGTTGTAAATTTAAATACAAATAACAGCCAGTTACTGACCTTTAACCAAATCCCAACAATGTTCCTTGTCTTTGAAATGTATTAAAATTTATAACTAAAGTTCAAAATATTTACTCCTTTAAGCATACACAGAGAAGCAGACGGATGGACAGTCGGTCTTCGGTATTTGTCATTTATTCTAAACATTTGTTTGTATCCTTGTTCGTAAGTTTGTGTTTGTTGGCATAAATGGATTTTGTAATTTGCATAAATTGTTTTTAAGTAGAATAATTGTATTACTTATTATAAAGACATGGACATGAGACATAAGGACATGGTTGCCAGTCATGGCATGGGATCCTGCATTTAACTTCGAGGTTTATTATTTGAGTTAAATGTCCTGCTGAGGAGGCGAGTCTCATATAAAATGTAAACAGCAGACATTAACTTTTCTGTCTTACAGGAATTTCAGTGAAAACATGTGCAGGAGTTCACGCACAAATTTTCAAATATGTTGTAATTTTATTTCTAAAAGTTTTTTTTTTAAGGAAAGGATAATAGTATTTAAAGACATAGAAGAATAAGAAGTACTCATGAGTTTGAGAGTTTTGGTTTGGGTTGTAAAGTTTTCCAAACAATTTCTTAAGTAATTTACAATACTTATTTCCTTGGTTTAGTGTAAAAATGGTGCTAATCTTTCACTTAAGATGTTAATGACACAATTTATTTATTGTCTAAGAACTTATTTTGTAAATTAAAATTACATTTTTACTTATGTAAGAAAATTAAATGTTTTGCAATTAGAAGACATACATTTTTGTTCGTAGGCAAGTCTAATGTTTAGTATATTATCAAGTCCTTTTAATCTACTCTACAGTCTAGCGTATAACTTAATCTATAAAATGGTCTATAGTCTAGTTTACAGCCTAGTCAATATAGTGTAGTCAATAGTTTAGCTTATATTCAATCGAAATTATGGTGTTCCCTCTTATTTACCCTAAAGATGATTCTATAGACTTCATGTTCACCAATCCACAGAAAGGAACAGTTTTCCTTTATTTCTATTTTTATGAAATTTTTACACGATTTTTATGAGTTTGCGAAATGCACACAACGTTCTTAGGTGTCAAGATTAAACACAACCTGTTAGTTAAAGTTCTCCTCTATTTCACCCACATCTTCGTCTGGTGATCCGCCTGAATCACAGCTGTTTATCTTCCTCAATTTAAATCTGTGCAGATATTTGTTAAAACAACAGTGAATTGTCATCACCTGTGGTAGAAAATAGCCTTTGCCTGCATGGTGCCTCTCAACCCAGACCCTCATATGTGGGATTAGTTAACATGTCCATCTTCTATTCTCTTCTAGTTTCCATCGTTCTTGCCATTTACTTACTGCATTATTCTTAGCATATTAGCCTAGGCTATATTCTAGCGTTTGTCTAGTCCAGCTCTTGTTTTTTAGTTTATGGACCGATCTATATAAGTAAAGGGTACTTTTTTTTAAGCTCCGTACTACTTAAGAAAGCATTAGTATACTCAGTAAGATCATTATAAATTGATTAATACTTAAACGGCGCTACTAAATTATTCAAATTTTTGTTTGAACGGGTCCCTTTGAAACTTGATCATTCTACATAATGGCTACGCAATATACTTCTGTAGACTATTTACGTAGTGTGTACCCAATCCATCTAAGCTTCGCTTATACTCCATTTTGAGGTCAATTAAAGTCGGCTTACCCTTTTATCATTCGTGATCGGATTCGTAATGATGGTCTCCGCGTGGTAATCCTTGAATGATGACTAAGTGAGAGGCGAACTGTACCACCAGGCGGGGAGCCTAAGATGTCGATTTGATGTGCCTGGTAAGCCATCAAATCGGCATCAAGTACCCCTGTTCCACCTCCGAGTGATGGATTCTGGAAACAACTGGATATTTCCAGTTGGCTAAGGAACAGGGTTAAACAGGTCTGTGAAGGGAAGAAAGAAAAATATTTTGGGCAATTCGACCTCACTATATAGTGGCTACTGACCAAGATAAAAAGTCTTCAGCTTTTGAAATCAGACGTTTGGTGTCTATACCTCATACGTGGCGAGCAGAGACGTATATGTTTCAAATGATCACACTACTCTTCTAAGGAAGTTTTGTAAAAAAAATTAGAGCGATACATACCTCTTCTAAAGTGATGATTTGATACAATAAAAACCCCAATTTAATTTATCCATCTGGTATGTTGAATTCGAGAGGGAGTCGGTTGGGTTAACACAAGCAGGTTGCGGTCATCTCTGGGATTCGAAAGGTGACAACTGGCAAAGTATGGTCTTGGCTTATCCTTGACTAGAGGTGCACTGGCATTTCTTGAGAGTCTCAAACGACCATAAATAACCGTATGCTATTTGTGGTGATCTTGGCTTATCCTTAACTAGAGGTGTACTGGCATTCCTTGAGAGTCTCAAACGATTAACCGTATGCTGTTTGAAAGCGTCTATGAAACTATCGAAAGACGGAGTTCGTTTGGTCCGGAGGACCAGATCAACTTGAAGGACGACCTAAGGACTTAAACCGTAAGTGCTACGGTTGTCAGCCACCCCAGCGCAAGCCGGACTGACAGTTGGTTGAGGTTTCCGTTTAGTGGGCTTCTTGCGAGATATGCTTCCTGCCATTCAGGTTAATTGTCTTTGGGGAAGTCGATGGCCTGTGGAATGGCTGTGGCTTAAACCCAAAGTAGCGGGTAGGAATTCGTCACTTCAAAGTCTGATTTTCCACCTTCGGGAAAGTACGGGCTGTGAAGGGTTCGTGGGTGCTGTTGCTTTTCGACAGATTCTGCCAGATTCTGCGGAGGCTAGTTAGCACCAGTCCTCAAACAAGGGCCGTGTTTATAAACCTCGACGGGTTTATAACACTTAAAGTTGCTACCTGTGTGTGCAAATGAATTCTCACTCACACAGGGGTATTTGGTAAGTTCTTAATATGAACTCAACAGGTAGGTTTAGTTTTGACTACTGTAAGGTTTGGTCTTAGGTCGGTACTAACGTTAATCAAAAATCGAATCAGTACCACCAGGCTTACTTAAGGTATACCTGAATGGCACGTTAACACCGGTACGTCTCAGGAAGTAAGTGACTACCAGACGTAAACATTCACTGAAAATCGCTGATATATTCGGTGAAGTATCAGCTTATTGACTTAGGTGGCAGCCCCACCATAAGGATAGGAAGTGTTAGGCTAATAACCTATCCGAAATTAAATTGTATTCCCAGTAACTCTTTAAATAATTAGTCCATGGTCTAGTATTTTATTTTTATTATTTTTTCGAAAAAAAAATGTTCCTTATCTATTAATTTCATTTAAATAAATCATTGCATCATAAATTGTTCTATAAAAATAGATTCTATTTTTCTTAGTGTTCCAAAAATTTTAATTTTTTTATTTTTTTTTTTTGTTCTCCATAATATTGATACGCTTATTGGCAATATTTAAACCATCAGAAAAAAAAACTGAATATAAAAATGGTAAAAGAATTTCAATTACCGGAAGTTTTTGCACCAAATATCCTCCTTTTACTTTTGCAACTCGTACTTTTTTTTAGTTTTTTTTTCTCATGTTTCAAACATTTATGCTTGAAGAACCTTTTCAAAACAAATTTTCGACAAATTGATATTTCTCTTTTGTTATCTATATGGTGTTGTTTTTTTGTTCTAAAATTTTTCCCTAAAAGAATTTTTAAAATAATAAAAAGAATAAAACAAAAGCATATGAAACCTCATAATATTTAAAATACAAGAATATTGAATGTTTGTGTGGCTGTGTTTAACCCGAAAATGCCAAATGCAATTGTTTTTAATGCCTTTTTGCCCAACACATAACTTATTGTTTTTGGCTAAATACCAAAATATATACACTAATACAGCAACACTCATACAGATATAATCACAGATACAAATACCACTACATTTAAATTCTAGCAAGGCAAGACAAACCTTTTTATTTTTACCGAATTTTTTTTATTTTTTTTTTCTTATAGAAAAAAGTTGCAACAAAAAAGAAAAACTTTTGCATATTGATATAAGCCAACGAAATTTATATGTATGAATTTAGTTTATTTAAAAGCAACAACAACAACAATTTTAGCCAAACAAAAAAGTTATCAAAAAGTCGAAACAAAACCACCTGCTTTTTTTCAACAAGAAAAACGGAATTTTTAAATACAATCGAGAAAGAAAAAAGTTAAACAGAACGTTAAAGAAAAACTAAATTCCCTTTTAAAATATTCAACAAAGGAAGCCACGGCTAAAACGACTAGAAAAAAGGGTTAAGTCGTCGCTGCCTTCGCTGGCAATTGCATGCTTGTCAAGTACATTTAGAAAATTCTTTTTGAAGGCGTGTTCTTGTCCCCGCTCGTTTTTATATTTTTTTTTCTTTTTCTGCTGTGGTTTTGATTTTTTGCTTTTGAGGTAAAAATAAAGCGGAAAAAACCTGTCAAAATTTTAATATTCTTTTTCAATTTATAGCCACAATCAGCTTAAGGTTTGTGCATTTTAGTTTTGCTCTAATTTTTGTAACTAAATCCAAGAAAATTCGATAAACGATTATTTTACAAAGAAAGAGATACTTAAGACAACAAATTAACTTAAGACTAGTGACTAATGACTCGTCCAGATACAAGAGACATTTGAGCGAAGAAACCATCAAACCATCTACCGAACAATAACTGAAAATCCAGAGACTTGCAGAATACACATCCGAAAAATGGAAAAGAAAAAAAAACTATAGAAAATTGTCAAAGACAATGGATGAAGTAAATAATATTTTAACCCAATTTCTTACCGGGCACAAAGGTCATAGCAGACGAAGAAGATGGGACGTTATAAGAGATAAAGAAGAGATAATACCAGAGCCTGTCGTATTGAGATAACTGAGATTTTCCAGAAACCGGACAGGCTAGAAATGTTTCATACTAAATTTTAAACGATTGCCAGCAAAGTAATACCAATTGGTAGTTCTGCGGAAATCTGGGCCTTTAACGGCTTGCGGATCTAAAATTTGTTCAATATATTTTTGTGTTACCAAACCAAAGTTATACTTAACTAGACTATTTATCATAAGCATAACCAAACTATGCTCAAGCAGACTAAGAGGAAAATCGTTATCCCGGTTGACAGCTCCCTTTTTCTATTATTAAGCCGCTCCCGTATGGTCGGAGGCCCTTGAAATAAAATCAAAAGCAAGGAAAGTATTTTCTCTGTATAGGCAAGGAGCTATACACAGTTGCTGCTCCTTTCGCAAGACTTCAGAGGAAGCAGCGTTCGCTATTTAAAGCATGATTCATATTGATATCCTAACTGATGTGAACGAACGTCTGTAGGAAAGTAAAGAAAGAGGAGGCCAACACAAACTCTGGCAGACTCGATAGGAGGGATTCAAACTCGTCTGGTGCATGGATGGCGGGTGGATAATGTAGTAGACATCCTTCTAAGTAAGGAGGAAAACTGGAAAACTCTATGTTATATGCTAAAGTATATCCATAAGAAACTCAAGAGTAGAGAGGGTAAAATAAATTATCCACAAAAAAGCACGACAGAGGCTGACTCAGACTTTCGTCCCTGCGATGCAATAACTCCGTAGACAGTTTTGCTGAGCGTTATGAAGTGGCAAGAGGTGGTTTTATTCGATAAGAATCCGACATAACCCGTTGGCCTCTAGTAAGATCGGTTATCTTGTGACAGATTTCCATTTCCCTAATGGGAGGGGGAAGACTAGTCAAGCCTAAATTAGACTCTAGAGTATATCAGTTATTAAAATCGAGACAGCGCAACTGAAAAAAAATTCATTTTAGGTAAGGCAACTTTTGTCAGTTACCAATTTAATAGACTGACAACCAAAAAATGCAAACAAGTGAATTAATAATAAAAAGTTAATTTTGCTTGGCTAATTAATGAAGTTGAAATATAATTTGTCATTGGATTTGTAACTCTTAGTTAATATAAATAACAAATAATGAAATAGAATGACTTCCATAAGTTTATTTTTTGGATGACCAAGAAGATGGAGTGAACATAGCATCTCCTGGGCGACACTTAAGAGTCAATTCTAATTCGCTAGAATCAAATCAAAACCGTCATTCTCTTCAACTCACACTCCATCTTTTATAAATAAAGCTGACTCTCAACCAGGGTTGTAAACTATTTCTAATCAAAAAGCGAGGTGCCCCCAATCAAAAAGCGCTAAAAAGCGCTAAATAAAATACTTAACGAAATGTTTAAGAACTCAGTTTTATTAATTACACTGGTTGTCAAAAAGAGCGTTTATGGTACATACATTTTATCATAACTTAAGAACGATTTGTGCGATTTTGATCTTTTACAAATGATTATTTTAAAAATTATTTCTCGATTAGTAGCCACCATTTTTTAATTAGTATTTACACATTTTTATCATTTTGCAGAAATCCAGGTATATTATGAATAAATATGACATCAAATCATGAAGATGTTATTAACTAGACGTGATTGAATAAACTATCTGGATTCAATACGCTAAAGTCAATTAAAATCACATAATCAAGTTCTCTATACCGACTTTCTTTGTCATTTGCCGCACTGTGTTAATAAAACATTAGCTTTTCTGATATTTCAGGAAAAGTAAAATAATATAATTTCAAATATACATACATGGAAAGAATTGTTTACTAAATCACCAAAAAATATGTCTTAAACCAAGAAAATGTTGCACCATTCTCGTCCAAGGCAAAAATTTCTTACTGTAAACATATGTGTGGCTTAGCTTAAGCAAAAAGTAGTGACTCAAAGCGACCTAAAATTTACTTAACCACAGCTAAAAAAAAATATTTTACTTGATATAAAAATAAGAACTTTTGATTGACTTACTTAACATGTTGATCTAATATGAATTAATTGAAACAAAATTCTAGCATTTGTTTCTTCATGCAAAAAATTCGATTCTCTTTAAAAATCAAGAAAATCAGACAATAGTTATTAAATAAGTACTGCTTGATTTCAGAACTACGTATCTTTCTTCTTTTTAATAAAAATAAGCTACTTTTGTATATCTTGTTTTAAGAAATTTTTGATCATATGTATATCAAAAACATAAATTTTTTGATCATGAGAAAATATTTTTTTATTTAAGAAAGTTTCACAAATTACGAACAAATCAAATTTAAATCAGGAAATAATTTTTGGATTTTCTTGTTTTAAGGGTGTGTGTGAAACGGTAGCAAAGTACTCATGGAAGTAAATTTTTGACATTATTGCAAATTAAAGTACAAACAAATTGGGTATTTATAAAAGCGCTAATTTAGCGCTCTTTTAAAAAAAGCGCTAAGGGAAAAATATGCGCCTTTTCGACAGTTAAAAAGCGCCAAATATAGCGCCAAAGGCGCTAAATTGCCAACCCTGCTCTCAACATTTTGCATTGCCAACAATGTCAATTTTGATGTACACCCTCTAGATTTCCAGTGTTTACTATTTCTTTGAACTTTCACTATTGTTGGCGTATCAAAAAAAGAACTAAAATAGCAATATTTCAATAAAAATTTGATTTCAATCGAATTGATTACAAAAAATCAATTATATCCAATGAGTTCTAAACAGAATGAGTTTAAAATGATTGCAGTCACAAAATATAACAATTTTGACCAGATTTAATTTTAAAATCTGAAATCATTTTTAAATCAAAGAATAAAATTAGTTTGGTTGAAATCATTTTGGTTCCAAAGTTCGTCAATTTTAAAAACTTCATGAGCAATAGCTTTTAACCTTTTTATGTGAAGAGCTCTTACAAGTAAAACGTTTAAAGTCTTGCTCTGTGTTATGGTATCAAAGTGCATTATTAAGCTAAATTTTGCGGTAGATCTTTTGTATATAGATGCTTTTTGGCCGGTGGAATATAACCATATTTAACGAAATCGCCTCGGAAAGGCCGTTGTAGGAAAGTGTTTTAGTTAGCCGTATGAGGCATCAAGAGCAGCAGATAATGGCCATATACACTTCAAAGTATATACCTTATATGGTACACATGAAAAAAGTATTGGTTTTAGATGCACAAATACCACACACAATTTTTAAGATTTAAAAAAGCGGAGCAGTAGTTCTTGTAACGAAACAGAATATTAGTACACAAGTGCACATTGTGAAAAAAGTAACCAATTTTGGTTAAAAGTAACCAAAACGGCAAAGCTGATTGGAAGGTTGTAGTAGTGCCACCTCCTGTAGCTGAATTCGCCTAGATATAAATCAAAATGTGTTAATGAGAAGCTTGAATAAAATGACGGTTTGTAATCAGTAATTCCTTATTTATTCGAGCATGATCTTCAGTGAATGGACATGTCAATATATTTATGAAAGAAGTTGTCCACGCAGCCCTTTAGTCTATTACTAGATAATTGTCTATAAAATTGTTTCAACAAAATATGTTAGACCATAAAGAAGGCTGATAACTGGACTTTTATCGGCTTATGCCTGTATTTGGATTAAATTGAATGATTTTAAATTTATTGTTGTTCTGTATAAACTTGCAATATGCTAATGGTATCCTTTTGTATTGTTGCAGTCCTTTTACGCAGCAATTTTTCTTAGAAAATAATTTTTGCTTTTTTATATTTATAAATACTTTAGTTTCTGAAAAATAAAAAAATAATAATAGAAACCTACCACAGCTGCTAAATTAAGGCACATGTGAAGTGGCAGTAAAATCAACAAGAAAAAAGGAGTAGTAACTATTATTAAAAAAGAAGCCCTGCTTGCTAATGGTTCCAACTAAACAAAAAAAGTTGTTACAGTATAAAAAGGATACAAAGTGTTGTTGGCTGTTCTTGTTGGTTGTTGTTTTGGTATGGATGGCTTGGACTTAACTGTTAGTTTGTTAGCTGGAGCTTGCTTGATGCGTTTTTTTTGTTTTTGCATTTGGTAGTTAAAGGCTTTTAAGTGTAATTGCCAGACCCCAAGTGTATAAAACGAGCATTATTTTTATGCATTTTTCTAAATGCTTTTAACAATATTACTTGGGTTTAAAAAAAAAAAACAAAATATTGTATGTATATATAAACTGTTTTTTAGTTTTTTTGAAAAACAAAAAAAAAATAAGAATTTTTGTTAATACTTAAGAAAGTTAAATTAAATGTACAGAAATTGTTAAGAAAAAAAGTACTTACTGGCTATATGTTCGTTATGAAAGGCCAACATTGTTTTGTTTTATTAATATTTTTTAAAATTTTTTTTAATTTATTTTTTAACTTTCTTTTGTTTGTTTTTAACACAGATGTTACAAAATCTATAGTTGTTGTCTAAGGGGCACCTTAACACCTGCAAAGAGATGAAAATAGAAAAAAAGTTAGTAATATAAAAAAAAAGTTGTTTAAAAGCAATAATTTATTTTATATTAAAAACAAAAAAAAAACTTTCAAAGCTTTTTGTCTATTTTATTTACAATTTGTTGTGTTTGTCTTTGTTGCGTTATCCTTTAGATTTATTTTCATGCTGTTTAAAAAATTTGTCTGGTTGTGTTTTGTGTCAACTTTGCCAACCTTTCTCTTGTTAAATATGATTTTAAAACGTAAACTTTTATGCTGTTCAACAACAAGCAATTTTCAAGAATTTATGGCAACAAATATTAAACAAAAGAATGGAAAAAGGATAACGCTTTAAATTAATCAACTAAAATGTACAATCTTCAAAACATTTTAAATATTTTATAAATTTTACGCTGCTTTAAATAAGTTTAAGGTAAATATTGGGCGATTGCCCCGGTAGGCAACATAGAAGTGGGCAAGCTTACTAGTGTCATGGTTGGTGGTTCGATTTTAGCTAGATACTCTGGTCTCGGTTTGGCGATTGCCCCGGTAGGCAACATAGTAGTGGGCAAGTCTACTAGTGTCATGGTTGCTGGTTCGATTTTAGTTAGTTACTGTGGTCTAGGTTAATTAAATTAAAATAAAAGTTGTAATATATTTGCATCATACATACATATACAGTGAAACATACCGGACGTTCGCCGGTTATGAGAGATGTCCACTTAATGCAACAAAGTCGTCTCTGACAAAATTCTTCAAACAAGATAAAAAATTCCCAATATTTATTTATAATTACACTAAAATTTTTTGTTAGGGGAAAATATAGTTCCTATGCGCATTTTGCTAGTTGCCAGATCATCAGGAAACCTTTTTCCAAAGGATTTGGAAAAGCTATATATCTGTGGCAATAAATAATAATAGCTTAAGTCGAAATACCGTGTTTTGAGATATTAAGGGTTTTGTCTAAAAAAATTGTGTGTTTTGTTTTGTAAGCTCAAATATAAATGCGTTTAGTTTTTGATTAATAATGAAATTTTATACTTGAAATTTAGGTGAGTGATAGATCTTGAAGAAGAGAACAAAAATATGTAATAAAATTAAAAAGCACTTATGTCAACTTTAGCAATTATATTTATTGCCACAGATATATAATGCAAATAAAACTGTAAAGCGAATGAGAATTACAAACAGTCAAAGACTTTTTAGCCACAATATCAAATCTTAGACCAAACACCAACAATAAAAAGTGAGTTTATCTTTTCCTACAATCCCCTACGATTAATTGTTTTTATTTTCAAACCCGACTTGTAGTTGTTAGTGGGTAAAAGTAAGTTTAGACTCTTTAGTTAGTTTAGACTCTTTAATCTACTTTTAAAAATCCTTCAAATCCATTTGACTGGCCGAACAGCTCTTTTATACATTGCAAAAGTGATGTCATCCTCGGCATCAAAATCCGATAGATTATAACAAACTAATGAGAATTCAGCTTTTCCAAAGCAGACAACACTAGCTAAACAAACAACTTCTCCAAATAATTAGCAATATCTTTGCCACCCTCAACACATGAGAATGTACCTGTGTTTAAAAGGAGGAATCAACAGTATTATTGTAATTAACACAAGTATGAAACAGAGTAACAAAAAAAAACTACTTAAAAAAAACGCTCTTTATTTCAATGCTTCTGTATGTTTATGAGAGCTATTTTGAAAAAAAACTTTTAAATATAGTGTCCACGACCGGTTATGGAAATACTAATGAACAGATTGGATCATGGCCGGTAATAGGAGGCATCCGTTATTGGAGGTCTTACTGTATCTAAATACATACATAAATAAAAGTATAAAAAATATCTAAAAATTTTTGATATTCTTTAATTAGGCTTGAGTTCATCAAATTTAATTTTCATTAAATTATTTTCACTGAGGGAAGGAATTTTACAACTTGGAATTTTTATTAAAATTTATTGATAATTTTTCTTGGCTGAGCTGGGATTTCAACCCGGGTTGATCTTTACATGTTTCAAGAAACACCACATTCTATCGTCAGATCTTTGTGTTCTACCCACTGCACCACAATAAACAGTTCAACTAAAAATCAAAAATTGTTCTTAGAAATAAATCTAAAAATTTTGTGTATGAGTAACATTAATTACCACATCGTAAAATATTGCTCACACGCCTTCTTTCCACTTACTTCAATTGTCAAAAGTTGAAATCAAAACAAACATTTCTAAATTTCAATTTCCAAAACGCCTTTCAATCTCTAAAAATTTCAACATATCGACAGCCTTAGAATACTTCCAAATAGTAGTTTAAAAATTGATTTAAGCCTTAAAATTACAAATTTTATTTCTCTCTCCATACAGTTGAAATACAAATTATTTTAAATTTTTCTGACTGGCGTACAATTTGTGCTTATTTTTGTATATTTGACAAGACATTTCCGTTTAAATTTGTTACGAAAAATGCAAAACAGGAAGTCTTTGAACAAGTTTCTGAAAGTTTGGCGAACAAATAATAAATTATTTATTAAAAGCAAAGGAAAACAACAGCAGAAAATTTATAAATCAATATGCCAAAAATTATAAATGTCATATTGAGCTTTAAAAATGGGGGTAAAACGAATTCAAAAAGTCTGCAAAATTTTTTGTTAAGATCTCCAAACCAAAACATGAAAGAAAGTATATTCGGTCAAGCCCGGTCATATGATAACCTACACAACAATATTTAACAACAAATTTTTGATTATTTTATGAGGTTAAGATTCATGTCAAAGTGCTTTGTGCAGAATATAATTTAGATGTCTTACCTGCATGAGGATAAGGTGTTATATAGGACCCATCGGCCCTGTTTCTCAAGACTACAAGTTACAAATCTACAAGTAAAATATATTAGAAACAAAAACAAAAATTGTAAAATTTTTGCTTTTTTAACGCTTTTTTTCTTGTAGATTTGTATTACAGCCTTTTCTTAACTAGTTGTGGGGAGTATAAAAATGGCTTGGCAAACTTGCGCTTTATTTTTGCTTCTGTTTGCCAACAAACAACACAATCATAGACTTTTATAGAGGTCAATAAATTCATTTAAAAATATTTTTTCCTCGCCATTTCTTAATGCTTCTTCTTATACGTCTTCACTATGCAAAATTTTCACTGAAATGATTACATTTAAAACTATACACTACAAAAAGGTTGACAAATATCCAATTATTAAACATTTTTAATATTTCTACAAACATTGCTTCAAATGTTTGTACAAACAGCAAACACCCCAATTAACAACACAAAATGTTTGTACAAACGAAAAATTTTGACATATTTGCCAAGCTATTTGTGTGGTTTAATTTGCCCTTTAGAAAAACATTCTCTTTTCAAGTCGTTTTTTTAAAAAAAAATTTTAAAAAATCTTTTTAAATTACTCTTTTCTGTGGAAAATGTCCCACTAGAGAGCCATTTTGTTCTGCTGATACAATTTAAGTTTCTAAGTCCATTTTTGCATAAAAACTTTTGTAAGTTATTTTTCTTTTATTTGCGTAAAAATAAGTGTAATTTGCTTGGCATAATTGCAATTGATTTCTGTAGAGCTTTTACTGCTAAATTTGAATTACTTATACGCCAACTTCAGAAACTGGAGTACTTAGTTTTAATGAATTTTTTCTTCATATTTATTAAAGAAATTTGTACTTAATGTTTAACAGGTATAACAGTTTTGTTACCCTCTTATACATTTTATTTCTTTTGATTTAATTTAAAGTTTTCACCATCCTGAATACACTTTTCTACATTTATTTATGTACGTATGTTTTATTGCAAATGTTGTTGCTGTTAGAGCTGATGTTGTTGTTGTTGTTGGTATTGTACCTTTAGGGGTATTATAACAAATTTTAATCAAAAACTCATTTAGAGAAAACGATGTGTATAATACACTTACACTTTCGCACAAACTTATTTTATATAGTATTATTATTATTATTTTTTTTCGTTTGAAAGGGCAAAAGTGAGCTGGAAAAAAAGAGGTGAAGAGAGGTGGGGTCGGCTGTGAAAGTGGCAGGCGAATGTTTATATTTGTATGCATAATTTTGTAGAAATGTTTGAGAATGTATGAGTGCTCACTTGTGTTGGCTGTTAAACACAATTTTTATTTTAGGTTAACAAGAAAATTTGATTTTATTTCAATTTCAGTTTTGAAATGAAAACCACAAAATTCATTAGCGAAAAATCCTTGTTGCGAAATAGCACTAGAGCAGAGAAAAAAAAAGAAATTTATAAATATTTTATATAAATGATGGAATTAGTACATGTGTGGGAATGCTTTGCAGTTTAGATGAACATATTGTGTAAAGGATTTTTATTTTATTTTAGTTTTTTTAAGAGAATAAATTGTAAATTGAAGTTGGCGAACACGCGTTTGGAATTGATGGAGTTTTCTCACTAAATTATATTTTAAACAAGATACTATTAATTTTATATTAGAATTTATAATAAAATTTTCGTAAAACTCTTTTCTAAGGGTTCTTTTGGTAAGCAATGTTGGCTTATTGAACGTGACTTTTTATATACCTCCTAAGAGGCATCTGTCAGTTTTATCCTTTCAAAATTTGAGTAAGCTACGTCACCTAGTCTGTGACCTTTAAACCAGACTACCGAAAAATGGCAAAAACTGAATTTCGTGTGCTTATTAAGCATTATTTTTTGTGAAAAATAATCACATACCGAATGCTGAGCTTAACAAATACCATGGGAACTCTGCAACATCAAGTCAATGGTAAAAGAATCGTCTTAGTGGATTTGGTTGTGGCCGTAAAAACATGGAAGATACCGAATTTTGTTGACAATCAGTTAAGGTCTCCATACTCGAAACAATTAAAAAACCTCGGTTACATGTTGGCCGTTTGGAGTTTAAAGGTACGTAAGATTACGAATGCCATAGGCATCTTATATGGCTCAGTTGTTTCAATATTGAATGATCGCTTGGGTATGAGTTTTCCCTAAGATGGGTGCCTTATTTGCTCACAATCGACCACAAATTTAATCATGTGACAACTTCGCAGGAATGTTTGGCGTTGCTCAACTGCCATAAGGAATCGTATATGCGCCAATTCGTAGCCGTATGCTTCTAATTTATTTTCTTAAAATTGCTTTAAATATTCAATTCTTTCAATCAAAACATATTTACTCATGCATTCCTAAACGATTATTAAATTTAAATTTTGTTAAACTTTATTAAATTTTATGAATTCAAATAAAAAAAAAAAGAGAAAAATTCGGATCTTTTGAATGAAAAGTCCCAAACAATTCATTTGTCTTTTTTTAGCTCTTCAAAATACACCAATTTTTGGAAAATTAACCTTAATCAAAAAAATGGTTGCTGTATTAAAGACTTAAATTAAATTCCTTGAAATATTTTAAATTTTATTTCATTACCGAAATATTAAAAATGGTTGCAAGTACACTTTCATTCCGAAACTGGAGGTTCCGATTACAATCTTAAGAAGTTCGTCGTGTAAAATAATCCTAATCTTTCAACTGTTGGCTGTTTTTTAGCTTAAACTGTCTCGAAAAGCAGCTGCTTATTTCGAAAATAAACCGATACTCCTTAATATTTTCCCTAATAATATTTGAACTTAGTTTTTCTGTTGCCTACTTTAAGGTTTAATAAAAACTTTTTTGAAAAAATTGCAAATATAATCAAGACTTTTTTGCCTTGTCGTAGCATTTACAAACAAATTTCTAAGATCATTCTCATTTAAATTCATCGATTTTTTCATCAATACCTAATTGCAATTTTTTTTTGCAATTGTTTATTTTAGACAACATTTCTTGCTTTCCAATATTTGTTTGTTTTTTAACCAAAAGAACAATGAAAAAGTTTTTTTTGTTGTTTTGCTTTTAGTCAATACTTTGGTCAAAAAATGCATACACAACGTTATACTCTCTTGGTAGAGACAAAAGTTTACCTTAAGTAAAGCCTTAAAATAAGAATAAAAAATTAAGCAAACATTTTTGGACATAAAACCACTTTCTCACAGCACGTTCTGGAAGTCTGGTGCATAGAAAATCAATAGAAATAAAGTATCGACTTGGTAATGATGATGATTAAAGAAATGACTATCTCTATTTAAATTATAGAAAATAGAAAAGATTTTGGAAAAGCAGTTTCAAGTTCAAAATTTATGGGTAAAAATTACTTTCCTGCATATAATAGGACTATTCCAAACATGCGTGTAAAATGTAGCCCACAAAGGACTAGTCCAAAAGTAACCCAAACGTATTGAAAAATATGGTCTATTTAAAATTACGATGTCCTAGGACAGGACCATATAACCCAGCTTTGGATTACAAAGGAGTATTCTTAAAACTACTAACTTCGTTTAAAATCGAAAACATGTCGTTAAAAAACGAAGATATGTTGTCTAACTGCAAACAATTTTCAACAATGACATGGTCTATGCTTGCATAACAGCGGACCAGTCCACCGAGTAGTCCATTTAATCAAAATGGATCAGGTGGTCCAATATTATTTGCAGGGTTTTTACCAGAGTTCCGAATATTGTGCCTGCACGCTGAATGCCTGCACAATTCCATTTGAACACACCTGCAAGTTATTGAACATTTTTCAAATTCTTTACAAAAGTGGCGCTGTCATAAACAAATACGACCAATTTTCGTAAGTGTGTGATTCACTACAGCGAAACTGTGGGTATAAAAAGTACTCTTAAAAATTAACAAGGGAATGGAAAATACACTCAGCAAGGAGAGTGGAAAAATTTACACATTCTTAGCATATTTTTTAGTGTTAGTTTAGGATATGTATGTACGATATATTTTGTACATTTATTTCATTTATAATCTTACAACAACAATTCTTTGTATGCTAACGCCACAAACAACACAAATTGTTTGTAAGTGTACGCCCCATATGACACGCAAATAATGATCAAAACTTCTCGCAGACTACATGAGGTAATTTTCAAATATAAGGAGTATAATTGTTGACAGTATTAAAAGATTTTGAAAGAAACAAGTTCTGTCTGGAGGTGTTTCTTAGAATTCTGGCAGCTTCACAACACTATTTGACCTGTGCACATTGGCATTTGTCATTGTGGTTGTACACAAAAGTTTTGTACAGACATTTAATTTTTGTTGTATGTTTGAAGTTCTTATTTGTTCATGAATATGGAAAATAAAAGACTTTGGCTATGATTCACACATGCATTAGGTGATTTAGTTTTTTCGAGTTTAAAAACTTTTCACGCATAAGTGAAAAGAACGTAAACAACGCTATCTTTTCAATAAAATACACAAAAACACTTTGGCTGGTAAATACAAAAAGCCGAAAAATTTGACAATATAAATTAGCGGCATCGTTCCGATTCTTTTCACTTATCGGCCATGTTCTCACAGTCGCAAGATTTGAAATCGCAAAACGCCAGGTTTATTTTATGGTGATTTTAAACTCGTGCAGAACACCTAATTTGCGAGTTTAATTCAGAATCGCCAATGTTAAGCGTTTTGCGATTGTCAGAACATGCCCGTATGTGTGAAAAATTAATAAAATCGGAGAAACGAAATTATCTCATACATGTGTGAAGCAAACAAAAGAATAATGGTATTTATTTAACATATTCGTGAATGAAAAATAAATCAAAAACTTTACATTTCAGCAACGAAATTGATGGCGTTGGCACTTTTCTTTTCACGAGCGTATTCATGACGACTTACCCCCAAATTCATCAAAAAATTCCTGGCTTATAACAGCTTTATGAAACGAATTTTCTATGAAAATTTGTTTAAAAGAAGGCTTCTTGGAATGAAAATTTACAAACCTAAAAACAGTTTATTTGGGAATGTGCTTTTTAGTTTTTTTTCAATTGATTTTGTTTTACGGCATATTTTTAAAGGCTGAAATAAGAAAAAAAATAACTAGAATACTTTGTTCAAGTTGTTTAGCAAAGAAACCATAAACTTGGGCATAAACAATTGAAAATTAAGTTTCTATGTAAACTTAACACATCAAATAAAAAGTCTAAACTTTTGAGAAATTTATGAAACACTACCTTCTATTTGATGCGAGTCTTTTTCTTTTAACATTTTAATTGGCCTGCGAATACTTCAAAACTCCTAGTCCCAGACGAGGACCCCTTTTAGCTTTACAAAAAAGAACAAACAAAACTATTTAAGAGACCTTTTTCTGAATGATCCAAAAAGACAATTTTGTTTAAATAACAAACAACAGGACTAAATTTTGTTCAAAACCCCCTAAAAGTATGCAAAAAGGAACTAAATGTTTTACTTCAAGAAATTATATTGTTTTATGTTGTTTTCTCTTTGAATTGTTCATTCTGTGTTCTCTTAATGATGACATTGTAAATGCTTTAATGTTAATTGAAGGCCATAGTTTTTTTTCTAAAGGGAGTTACGAAGAAACCCTCTTAAATTTCCTTTTTGTAATATAGATTTTACAGGTAAATGAAAAAAAATTTTTTTTCTGCTTAGAAATACTTATAACAAGCAAGTAGAAATAATGGTAATGACTTTAGTTAATGGACTTTTCTTGTTTATTAAGAATGTTTTTTACTATTTTTGCTGAAGTTCCTATTAGTTCGTAAATAATTTATTTTCTAAATCAATTAATCAAAAGCTAATCAAATAATATTACTAGTTTTATGATTACTTAATTAATTTAATGAACAATTATAATAAAGTGATTTATAAAAAAAAAGAAAAAAAAACAGTCACTTAACTAATAGCTTTTCTTTAACAAAATACACAATAAAAACAATTAATTATTTAATGTTTAATTAATCGAACACTCAAAAAGGATTCCAACTTTCATTAATCGAGGACAAGTTTTTCGTCTGAATATTTAGAAAGTGAAGGAATAAACACAAAGAATGATTAGGAACTTAAATTCTTACCCCCGTATTCATAAATTATTAATAAATTTAACAAACGTTTATTAAGCTAAATTTTCATAGATAATTTGTTTTGTAAGTCTTTATTTTATATAAAATATTTTTTTGAATACGCCAGTAATACTTTATTTAAAAGCTACTTTTTGGTTGAAGAAAAGATACGTTTTTTTTTTTGAAAGTAAATGTAATATTTTTAATTCTTAGTTTAAAAATATACTCTTTTGCTAAGGAATTTTTAAAAAGTACTAAAAAGGTATTTTTTTACTAAAGACTTATTGTCTTTATGTTGCAAAATAGAAGTTTTTGTTTAAAAAGCTAATTTTGGTTTTAAACTGTACTGTTTTCAATTTTGTTTAAAGTGTAAATCTCTTGTTAAAAGTTATTTGTATGAACAAAATGTACTTTATAATAGTCAGGGCCATATATACTATTTGCTATTATTTCAATTAAAAAATATATTAAAAAATAGAAAATTAAATATTTTGTTTTTCATTATTTTTAAGCATGAATAGCATATTTTAAGAATCGACATAAATCAATTTGTAGTTCACCAGATTTCTGACTTATAAATGTCCATCATATTTGGTGGTCGAAAAATCTACCACTGACCGGAAGCACAACAATATCATTACCACATATCGGCAATATGTTCAGAACATCTAAAAAGTATTTAGATCTATCAGATAATAGTCGCTAAGGTACAACGTATCAATAAAAATTATATGCAGTTTATGCAAATAGTTTCTATATTGAGTGACACTCGTGCAAAATGTTCGTTAAGAGAAAACTTATTTAATATCTTTCGGTTTAAAAAGTAATTTCTATTGTAAAGAACTAATTTTTTTTTGTCAAAATGGTCCTTTTTTTAAAAAAATAAGGTTATTTTATTGCAAGAAAGTATTTTTTTGTTCATAAAGGGAGTTTTGATATTATTCCTGCTAGAATTTTTCTTAATTTCCAAATCGATTTTCTATTATGCTAAATTGCTTCTGTACCTTTTGCCTACACGTGCTTTTGCAAAAACTCCTGCAACCAACTTTTAACTAATTTTTTTGTTTTTTTTTTTAAGGGAATGTTTAACAACATTTATTTACCCAAGAATTTGCCTTATAAAGTCATGATTGATGGTAAATTTTTTTTAACAATTATTTCACTAGTTCTAGCGAAATGCTTTCCTTCTTTGCAGCCTCTAGTCTTTTTTAGCTGCTAAAAGAGCCAGCACATCATGAAGTGTCTGGCAAACAAGGCCTGTATTTGGAAAAGACATGAATAAAAGGTAATGATGATTATATATGAGCAGTCGACTAGAGCAGCTTGAGGTTGAAAGAGGAGGGGGGAAAAAGCAAAATGAAATAAAAGAAATCAGTGATTCTATTGTAAACTTGTGTACACAAATACAAATGTCATAATTTCCTTTTTTTCTTGTACTACTAATGGAGGCAACACAAACAGGCAGTTATGGATGTAGCCACCAGCCAGACCTTTAGCTGCCATATTTCTTTTTATTACAAACTACAACACAAATTTGTTGCTATAAAAATGTCTTCATCACCATCATTTTTATGTTACTAGAGGATATGTGTTTTACAGGAGTTGTTATCCTTTTTATTTCTCGGTTTTGAATACTTTGCTCATAACGAAGAGTCTAGCTAGACATGTGTGAAGGTGGCAGGTGATTTAGAAATAGTGGCTAGAAAAAGCAGGCTAGTTGGGTAACAAGGCCTAAGGTTGGTTAAAGAAAACAAGAATAAAAGAAAATGTGTGATTTTTATGAATTTAACACTCAATTCTACACCAACATTTACACACATATGTATAAAGAAATATGCATGTGTGTGTGTGTATGTATAAAAATTGTTATCTACATTTACTGCTGATTTGCTAGGACATTTGCATTGTTGTTTTCTTTGCCATCGAGGCGAAATTTATGATTTTCTTTATTTTTTTTATTTCCCCATTAGGGTTCTGATTTTTTTTATGTATTTATCAATAACATTTTCTATATTTCCATTGTAAACACTACTGCCTGTATTCACAAACATTTTTTTAATTTAATGAAGGTTTAAAGAACAAATTTATTATGAAAATTATCCTTAATGAATACGGCGGTTAAGGTTTAATGTAGTGTTTAAATTTTGTTTTAATATTTTCGTTTATTTTCCTTATTGTTGTAAATTTTAATGCTAAGTAACAAATAAAACAAATTTTACAAAAATTTTTAATTGGCAAAAAGCCCCTTTTTAACAAAAAGAAAAACTCTTCGAAACATAAGTTTCTTTTTTTAATCAAAAAATTATTTTTATCAAAAAGTCCTTTTTTAACGATAGGTACCTTTTTTAAATGAAAAGTACCGCTTTTATACAAAAATTTGTTTTCTTTTAACAAAAAACCCTTTTTTTACAAATTGTACCTTTTTTTTTAACAAAATATACCTTTTTAAGCCTAAACTACTTTTTTAAAATAAAAAAATCACTTTTTTTAACAGAATTTACCTTTTTTAACAAAATTTAATTTTTTTTTAACAAAATATACCTTATTTTAGCAAAGGGATCTTTTTAAACAAAAAGTAAATTTTTCTGAACGGAAAGTACCAAAAGGTACTTTTTGCAAAAACTATTTTTTTAACGCATTAGTACCTTTTTAACAAACAGATACAGCAATCTCTTGCAAAAAAAAAAAGTACGTTGTTAAACATAAAGTACCTTTTGTAATACGACAATCTTTTATCAACCAGTGGCTAGTTTTGTTCAACAAATACTTTATTTAAACGAAATTATCCATTTTTTTTTATTAGAAAGTACATTTTTCCCAAAAGAAGCTGAAGGTGAAGAAAGAGTGTTTTTTTTTTGCAATAAGTAACTTGTCTAATAAGAAAATATAAAGGGAAATCACGATGGGTAGTGCAAACGATGCAAATGCGTGAAAAAATACACAGATTTGTGCAAAACAACTACACAATTTACGTATTTACAATTTGCACTATTTTACTTCGTTTGCACTAAAAAAATCATGAGCAAAATTAGTAGTGCATATTTGCATAGTTGCAAATAAATGTAAACAATAACATTTGACATATTAAGCGCCATCTTGTTTTTTAAGGAAACTTTTAAATTGAATATTTTCTTGGGTTTAAATATAAAATGGAGAATTAAATTAAAATAATTTAAATAAAAAAGGATCCGTTTTAATTTGCTTGTGTATAAGAGTGAACAAATGCTGATTTTTTACAGTGCTGCCAGAAGTTTTTTGTGTTCAGAAAAGTAGCACATTTGCACAAAAAAATAAAAGTGGTATGCTCACGATCAATTATGGTAGTGCAAATTTGCATAATAGTTGTTATATTAAGCAAGTGAGTGTGCTTCTATAAGTCAAATTTCAATTAATAAAGCTTTTTACAATAGCCCTATTCCCTTAATATTTCATAAACTTTTTGGTTAAACCAAGCTTTGGTAAAAAAAAAATTTAATTCAATAAAAATAATTTATGAAAAAGAAATAATGTCCACATTCTATTCGTTTAAAAATACAATTTTATGTAGTAAAATTTAATTTTTTAAAGATAATTTTTAACAATTTAACTAAAAGTAATATTTAAAATATTTTTAATCAAAAATACTTTCTAGCAAATACATTTGAATAAAAACATATATTTTTTTTAAATTATTTGATTGCCGAAAAGTATTTTCCCTTTTAACTAAAAGTTCAACTATAAATATTTGAAGACAAATACACAATTTTTGTATATATTGAAAAAATTTTAAAAATTTCTGTAAATTTAAATTTTCTTTTATTTTATTTATTTTATTGATGATGGGATAAGCTATTCCTATGCGCATTTCACTGGTTGCTTAGGCCAGATCGTCAGGAAACTTCATCCAAAAAGATTTTAGAAAAACTAAAGATATTAAACCAAATAAAACTGTTAAGCGTATAAGAATTAAAAGCAACAGTTCAACTTGTAACAATATCAAAGTTTAAACAGAAACATTAACATTAAAATATGTATTTATCTCTTCTTACATTCCCCACTACAATTGATCCTCAAATTTATTTCCCCTTTTTTAACGATAAATTTTTTATTGAAATTTACTTTCCATTATTTTAGCTTTAGTTTCAAAGCTGTTAAAAAAACCAAAAATACGAGAATTTAACATATTTCAACTTTTTTCGCATTTAACCTTTTTTGGTATGTTTAACTCGAAATAAATAGAAAAAAATACATTATAAAAATATTAAAATGACACTTTTAGCCTCTTTTGGCCGTTGTATACAGCAACCAGGGAATTTCTAACATCTGTGGAACTTTCACACACGTACATTCACTTACCAACAAAAAACGCACACACACACATACTAAAACTAGTGCACATTTTTATATTAAGCTGGAACTAAAATATAAAAAATAAAGCTATCTTTTTTCTTAAATGATTAAAAAAAAGTGTGAGAATTTTTTTTATAAAAAATTTTTTTTTTCAACTTCTTGGTACGACATGGCAAAAATAAAAGAAGCAACCGAATAAATTTGAAAAACATAAAATGAAAAATGCATTAAAATGCAAATGCTATTGGGAGTAGAGATGATGATGTTGGTGATGCTGGTGCTACAGCCTTTTTGTTCCTAAATTATTTTATATACAGGACATAAAACTTTTGACTTTTTGGTCAACATGTGTGCTGGCAAGTTGGGCAGTTTATTTATTTATTTTTTTTTTTTTAAATAAAGTTTAGCTCTAATGTTTTGTTTATAATCATTAAAATAAAATTTAAAAATAATGAAATTTAAAAAACTTCTTTTAGTTGAGTGTGGAAATGTAAAAAAAATTACTTTAGAAAGTACATTTGGCCAAGACCGACCCTTATGAGATCCTACCCCACAGTATTTGAAAACAAATGTTCGAGATTGACCCCTATATGGGACCCATAGGCGATTATGAACCTCCAATTATGTTATGGTTAAATTTGACAATTGTAAATTAACAATTGCATTTTCATATCTTCCAATGGCAACATGCTATGGTTTAAAAACAACCATACTATTTAAGTGTTAAACATATTTTAGTTATTGTTAACCATAACACGATCCGAGACAACCATAATATGGTTGTAACATTTTGTTTGTAGGCTTTTTTAACCATAATGTAGATGTCGGTGACAATAATATGGTTAAATTAAACATAATCATCCCTATTGTGAATAAAAATTCCTTGGGAGTTCTTTCCCTTTTTCCATTTTTACAATTGAATTGACATAGGAAAAATGGAAAAAGGCAAAAACTCCCAAGGAATTGTTATTCATTCAAAAGCCTTGTGGAATATTCTACTACACGGACCGACGTTTCTCAATGTATTCCGGCTTCGTATCAGCATTCTGCAGCGACGATCCCAAATAGTGTTTTTACCTTTCTCTCTTTTTTGTTTAATGTGACAAGAAATTTGAAAACCCCAAAACTAAAAACAGTTTTTTTTTTTCTTTTTTTTAAGATGGCAAGAACACAATTGTTTTTATCATCGTCAATATATTTGATATTAAAGTTACAATACAATTTAACAAATCAATCAAAATAATGACAGAAAATAAAATGGCAAAAAAGAAAAAAAAAGGAAAAATATAAAACGTTTTCGCCAAAAAATTTCTACATTTCCAACAAATTTTTTTTTTTTTTTTTTGGTGCTAAATGATAAAACATTAACAATAATCTTTTTTTTCTTTCATTCATTTTTCTCTGTATTTGTGATTTCTGTTGTGTGTGTTCTTGTAAATCAAAGTAAGGGTGAGTGAGTGTGTGTGTGTGTGTGTGGTTGAAAAACATTGATCATTTTGTACACATCTATTATATGGGACAAGGACATTTTTTGATGAGTAAGCAACACAAAAAAAAAGGACTAAAATGAAATGAAAAAAAAAAACCAAAATAAATTTGAAACAGTTGAAGCAAAGACTTAGGCAAAAAAAAAATAGAGAAAAAATTACTCTTCATAGAAATGACACCCAAATTCTTTATTTGTTTTGGAAAATATCCAAAAAGTTTTTTTTTTCAATTCTTTTTTCAATATTAAAACATGAAAAATATTGTGTAGCCTCTTTTTTATGTTGTTAAGTATCCAACATTAATTCTGTTATTATATATTTCCTTTTTTTTATATTTTTAAAAAATAAAATATGTAGCCGAAAAATAGTCAATAAGTCCTTTTGTGGAAGGAGAAAAATAGCTAAAACTGAAAAGGAAATGGAAGTACAATTTTGGCCTTTTTTTTAAGGGTAATTGTGGTGCGTTTTGTTTTGTGTGTGAAATATGTGCAGCTATTTAACTGCAGTAAATCTTTGCAATATTTAATAAATTTTCTATTTTTCTGGTACAAGAGAAAAAAAAGATTAAAATTATTTGTAATATTTGGCAGCAATTTGTAATAAAGTGATAAAATTTACTGGCAATAATAGAAATGCGGTTAAATAGTGGAATAAAATCAAAGGAGGGGAATAAATGAAAAATGTATTTCTAATGGAAAAGAATGAAAAGTGGCACAGGGTAAATTTGTCTATAAATACTGTGAATTCAATAACAGATAAGACTTAAAACTTGTTAACAGATCAGATTGTATGCATGTTTATCGATCAGACTGTTAACAAATTCAGAAACCGGATTTGTAGACCAGTGGCATTTTCACAGACCAATTTTAAGTCTGATCAGTAACTTATTAGACTGTCAACTGGCTTACCGATTAGTCTTTCAGTAAGTTTACGTAACAGACTCCGATGTACTGTAAATTTGTTTATTGATCAGTTTGCATAACAGACCAGACTAACACCGAAGTTGTATTAGTTAACAGCCGAGTAACTGAGATTAAATCTGCATCGAAAATAAAATATCCTGACATTATATTGATAAAAGACTCAGTTTTAAGCAATTCAGGGAGTATAGATACAAAAAAGGCACAAAATATCGCCTTTGACAGGATTACGCCAAAATACGAAGGATTACGCCAAAATATCAAGGGAACATATTCTCTGTCACTTCTCGGTATTCTAGAATAATCAGGGACAAAATCAGTCTTTCCGAAATTGATTTGAACAGCATCCATCCAGTGAAATATATGAAAGGTTGAGATATTAAGGCGCATTTATGTTTGTGGGTTTTTTTAATAATCTTGTGAGATATGATTTTCGAGGTTTTGGGGTTTTGGGGTTGGTGATCACGTAATGGCTGTGGTTTATAATAAAAGTCACCCTTGCGTTGAAGGAAAAGTTCGGCGTGTTATGGCTCTCCCTTTGTGATGTTGCTATTAAACAGATGCTACTGGTTGTTACTAAAGTAGCAGAGATAAGATAGCTCCGTCTCCTAATCAAGGGACGAGCGTATATTTATTGTTGGATTATAAACTCAAAATTCAACCTGTGTGTGTGTGTGTCTGTTCGCCAAGTACACACTGGGGCGGTTTGTAAACGCATTGTTTGTCGCCTATTTCTTATGATGATTTAAGGTCATTTAAGTTTTATGGAGAAGGTCCATAAAAAGAACCCAAAACAAAGATTTATTGTGTTTAGTTCGACAGTTTAATCCCTAGAGAAAATATTTGTAATCTACGAAATTATTCCACCGGATATTGCGAGGAAAATAAGCACAGAGAAGAAAAATTTGAAATACAGATCCTAAAAGGGAATGAAACCATAAATGGTTGGAAAAGAAGGTGAGATGATTTATCAAAAGGCCAATATATGTATACGATAATTTGGAATAGGATCATTATTTTGAAAGTAGGGGAGGAGAATTAGTGCCTTACCTGGTTCTTTACAAAGCACTTTAAGTTGAAACACGATCTCTTTAATCTGTCCAACATACAGGGAGAAAAAAAGCATTAAACGTATAGAACGCGTGGTGGTGACTTCTGGCTTAAAGGTAGTACCGCAAGGCAGTTTTGTATTTAGGCGATGTCCACCACAAAGTCGAATCTCACGTAATGAATTGTATTTATTAAAATCTTTCAAAGATAATTAAAAAAAACAGACACGTAGAACACGTTGTTTTTGCATTCCCTAGATTTGTGGAAAGATGTGCAGGGGAACATAAAGTAGGCTTTTCTGCTACACCAGAAAACATTTTGGAAATTATGTTGGATTCAGAGAAAAAATGGCAGTTAGTATCAAGCTTTGCTGTTACAAAGAAGAGACGCACAGAGGAGAACATGTACGAAACTTGGAAGTAGCTTAACTGCTGATTAGAACTGCAATGTAATACTACCATTAAGCTTGTTTTTACTGCAGACTACGGGGTAAGAGTCAAGATTGTGAAATGGTTAATCGTTCAGACTGTAAACTGAATTGCAATTTCAGGTGGTTTGTATTTCAGAACTTAAATAGGTTGCAGTAACGACTGTAAACAAGCTTATTGTCCATATTGAAACCTGGTCCACAATCCATACTGTAAACTAGTTTACAGTCCATACCACTTCAATCTGGTTGCAAACTCTATAACAGACGAGGTTTTTAAAGCCGACCTTTTTTTAAATTTCATCTTGCTCTCGATTCCATCTTTTAAGCTCGTTTAAAACCAGTTTCGTTTAAAATCCATTTTACTTAAAACTTTGTAAACGGTTTAACTTATAATACTTTTTAATTCCGATTCTTTCAGCTCACTATACTTAAACATTATAAATTTGTATTTAATTACGAAAAAAAAATTTAAGAAACCGTTTTATATATTTTTAATATTTTTCTCACTACAGCTTTATTTTTATTATTTCCTTTTCTTACGTGTTATAGGCATAATGCAGGATTCATATTTTAATATTTTTTTTTTTTTGAAGGTGCAAACGAACTTTAACGCATATGACATTATTTTTTCCTCCTTCCTTAAAACTAAAAAAAAAAAAAAAAGAAATTGAAATGAATGAAATAAAAATCTTAATAACGAATTTTGAATACCCTGCAACAAATTATGAAAAAGTATACAAAAGATTTGCAAAAGTCTTTTTGGAAATGACAACTAGATTAATGATCAAAAATTAAAACGTATGTGCTGTTTTCACAACACAAGTGAAAGAGTGTGTATGGAAAACACTCAAAACCCTTAGTGCTTCTCATATATATTTCACTAAAAGTTCAGTCACTTGTGTTGCAAAAACAGCACAATTTAATTTTGTAGATATTGGAAAAATATTAATTACGACCAATTAAAACTTTTTTTATTTGTTTTTATTTTGTCTTATCATTTTCCTAAAAGTACAATTTGGATCCATCACTTAACACTCAGGTTGTAGGGTTTTGAAATAAAACTGGAAATGAAAAACTTTTTCGTTTAACTTTTTTCTTCTTTTTTTCTTCTACATGACTGCAAATAAGTGAAGATATGCAGACAGGTGGAAATAATAATATCCGTATATGAAAATATAAATTTTCATAAAAAAAAAAGATTAAAATAAAATCAATAAGAGTTTAATAATAACAAGAAAAAAAAAGGAAAATTCCAGCATCAGCAGCAAATAAAAGAAGGAAAATGGGAAAAAATAAAATGTGTAAATAAAAAAATATTTTAAAAAGAAATTAAAGAAAACATTAAAAAGGGAATCAAGAACAAGTAAAAAACCCCAAATGTTGCAAATTAATTATTGTAAAGAATTCATAATTATGCAAAGAATTCATAGGCTTCACAAAAATCCTTTAAGATCTTTTTTAATTTAATCATTATTGTTTGAATGTTTCATTCGTTTACACTTGTTAAGCAGGACTTGAATAAATTGCAATTAATACTTTATATACTTCACTTATGTAGATATGTAGTGGCGCAAAAATCATCACCATATCAAAAGATGCTAACATTTTTTGCAAATGTTAGTTATGCTTTGACATTTGCACAAAATACACGTGATATACTCTTGAAGAAAGCGAGATAATTTTTATGATTTGCTAAAGGCTGCATTTCCTGATTGTCAAATCCCTCGTTTTAGTGATTTGCCCTGCCCGCAAGATTGTCCAACTTAACAGTTTTATATTTTTCTTTGTGGGGTTTCCTGAATTTTTTTTAATGATGCCACCTCTTTATAGTATAAAAACATTATGCCAGATTTTTTATTTGCCACAACAGGAAACCACTTAATAAGGCATCCATCGTATATGGAAATACAACAAAGAAATAACAGTTTGTCCTTTCATAATACAAACTTTGTAGCGAAATATATTCCTAATTTTAACTGAAATAGGGAATTTAAAATATGCTAGACTTCTTAACTAAAAAAAGGTGAAAATAATTTCTAAACATTGGCATGGTCCAATTAGCAGGTCTGCGCGCAACTAAAACATTCTTACAATAGAAAAAATAACACGCATTTTGTCTGTGTAAAAAATGGTAGAGATGTCAAGAACAAAAGCAATTCTTTGTGTAAAAAATGGTTGAAGTGTCAAAAGCAATTGCTACAAAAACAATTGCACGTAAAAAAACACAACTCTGCAAAAAATCAGCAGGCGTTTCAAGCAGATCTTCTAATTGGACCATGAAAATAAGCATTTATTTCAAGTTCTCTATTAAATTCTAAATTGAGTAAAAATTTCTTATCTTAGGGCTTTATATTGTCTGAAATTTCCTTTACTTTAAGGTTTTTAATTGAATTCAACACCAGCGTCAGTTGCGTTTTATTATAAAACTAGCTTTACCCGTTGTGTTTCGCTTCCCCCATTAAAACCAAATTAGTCTAATTTTTTAAAACAAATCTTGTGTACCGATAACGAAGCAAATAGTACGAAATTTGGAAACTTTTACTATTACCGTTCTACTGATATACAGGAACCATCATTTTGACAGATATTTTGTAAAAAAAGCAAGTTGAAAATATAAAAATTTTAGATACTGTGACCATTCTCCTGATATAATGAAATCTAAATTGTCCTTGCATGGGATGTACTAAGCCACGCCTACTTTCCCATTCTAGCTCCCTTTTTCATAAATTTTGTGTACTGATAATCAAGCTAAATATTTGTACAACCCCGTTTTCCGGATTACTGTTATTTACACTATCTATTAATGCTGGAGCTACTTCCACTTCTCTAATCCATTCCACTTTTTGGCAGATGTGTATTGTTGTCAAAGTTATTGGTTTTAAATTTGAAAACTTCTTTATATCCGTTCTTTAGATATGGAGTTATTCATACTGGCTTTGAAGAATTTCCTTAATTTGTTTAAGAATTAAAAAACTTATGCTGTGTTTTTAAAAAAAATATTTAGCCTACAAATATACTCTATATTTTTTTTTTTAAAGCAAAACCATACTACAAAAAGTAATCCGAAATATGCTTTTAATAAATGTTTGAACAGTTGCTTAAAATATTTAAAATACTTTTAATTATTTTTAAATACTGTTCATATTTTATAATCTTTAAGTGTTTTCACAAAGCAGAAGCCCTTAAAGTGTTCATTACTTTTTGGAAAAAAAATTTTGAAAAGGCTCAAAGCTTTTTCTTTTGTTTAAATAAAATTTTAATATAATATAATGAAATTTATTACTAAAACTATAAACGAAATATGTAACAAGTTTAAAGTAATCCTAAAAGTATACCTTACTCCAAAGAGTTAGTTAAAAGTTCTTAAAAGTTTAAATATGTCTTATGTGGCTTAGTTATTTTTCAAATACTCTTATTTAAATCTTTAAGTTTCAATTTAATACTATTTTCAAGAATTCTAAAAAATTTTTAATTTTCTTATAAAACCCTTAAGATATGCATTATTTTTAACAAAATTCTTAAAATAATTCCTTAAAAATCTCTTTTTATATTTTAATAAAATGCAAATAAAACATTCAATGTAATACTGATTTTTAAAACAATTTACATAAAATGCAATTCAATTTACTTAAACTATAAAAATGTCTTCCATAAACAAACAATTCCAAAAAAAAAGGAACTCGTTAAACAAAATAACAAAAAAGTCTTACAAATAAAACTGACAATATGCCAATACTGGTAATTGTTGGAGAGAAAATTCAATAAAGATAAAAGAAAAAAGAGAAAATTATACTAGAGCTTACCAAACACTATTCATGTGTGTGTGTATTTGACTCCTCTACCCCCAAAAGACGGCAATAAACTTTAACAACTATAAATTTATATCTTCTAGTTAAAGCAACCAGACATATTCAAATACAATTTGTAGAAACACAAGAATTGAATACCAATGGCTTTATTTAAAAGGAAATTAAAAGCGAAAGACTGATTGATTAAACGGTTTGAATGGATGGTTGAAGAAGTAACTAAAACATCTGTTTTTAAATTTGTTTTTTTATAATCAGCCCTTAAAAACTATAAAAAAGTGTGATTAAAAACAATAAATGGAATAGAAGAAAATAAAGATAATTTAAAAAAAAAGAAATTATTATTGTATCGAAAACTACATTTCTTTAGATACATTCCTTTAAGTTTGTACCGGATATTCGTTTTTAATTTTTAAATCATAACTTCTTATTTTTTTTTTCTTAAAATTATCTTATTTCCTTTAATACATTTGAAAAGTTTATTTGTCCTTAAAATTTTATCATATTGTTGGTGTTACTCTGCTTTAAAAATTTCAACATCCGTTTTATAGAACTTTGAGATATTTTAAATTGCTCCCATTTAACACCTCCAATGACATTAACATTGTGTGAGTAAGTGTGCATGGTTTTCTTTAAGCTTTTTATTGTAATACCTTTTCTATTTTATATTTATATATTTGTACCAAAACTATCATTAAGTCAAAATTGCTTCTGAAAAAATAACGTATCTTTAACTGAGGAAAGCGATGATGAGTGTTTTTATTTTTTTTTTCTTAAACCTGCTACACATCATTGATTATTCTAGTATTTCATCATACATTTCACAGTAGTACCATTACTTCCTTTTTTCATGGTACTAAGAGTATTTTTTTGTTGGTTTAGTTAATGGCTCTCAAGATGACATTAAAATAAGAGATAGTTTTGAATAACAAACCATCCCGAAACGATGAAAAAAGAAATACAGAAATAAAAAAAGAAGCAAACAAACTTGTTAAAATAAATATTTTTCTTTAATTTTTCATAAATTTAATTGTATTGTTTGGCAAATAACTAGATGTAATGTTTAAAAATGAATATTTGTGGCAAAAAAAAAATGATATCATCAAAATCATTTAAATATGTATAATATTAATTGAAGAAAAATATTATTTATTTATTTATTTATTTAAAGAAATTCAAATTGATTACAAGCCTATAAGGCCTAATAAATCTAGAAATACACTATGACTATACATTTGAAATTTTATATACTAAATTAAATTCTTAAAACACAACTTCCAGTATTTATATATTTCCCCCCTTTTTGCACAAATATTGAAGCTAAGCTAAATTACATGTTATAAATGGAGGTGTACAATTTGCAGTTCTTTGCTGAATTAATAACAGCTAATACAAAAATTACAAATATTGCTTAACGGTCTTCTTAAATTCCTTAATAGATTTAGTAAATTTCCTCTCATTATTTGGAATGCAGTTGTTCCATATCCTTGCAACTCTAACTAGGAAGGACCTTGTCATATACAATGTGGAATGATTTGGACAAATAAGACTATTGGTTCTTGAAGATCTACCAAAACTCAACTTTTCAAAAAGATACAAAGGTTTGCCATACTTTACTATCTTATAAAATTGAATCATTAACCGTAAATTAATAAAACTCTGGAAATCAGAACCTAATATTGAAACCACATGACCAGATATGTGTTCTCTATACCCTAGACGACAAATGTATCTAACTACACGATTAAAACAAAGTTTAAGTTTCGTAAAATTATGTTGGGAAATTCCCGAAAAAACCTCCAGCCCGTAAAGAAACAAAGGAAGGCACAACGACAATGCAACCCTTTTCCTTATCTGTATTGGAAGGTATAGGCCCACGCAATAAAGTTTTTTTAAAATAAAAGATATTCTCGATATTATAAAATTGATCTGATAGGAAAAATCCAACTGTGTGTCTATAAAAATACCCAAAGTCTTGCAATGAGATACAAACTGAATATTTGTATCAGCTATATGTATATTAGGCAGAACTACATTAGTAGAAAAGTACATGGCTTTAGTCTTATTCGGATTAAGATCTAAATAGTTAATTTTTGCCCATTCTGTAATGAGTTTTAAGTCATTATTAACGTTCGACTCAAGGAAATTTGTACCAAAGGTAGAATCATTAGCCAGTAGTTGAATATCATCCGCGTATGTATAACACTTGCAGAACTTTATAATATCATAAATATCTTCCAAATATATTGTAAATAAAAGAGGTCCTAAAATATTAATACGAAAAAACGGGAGTAAGAAAGATCATGTAAATTAATTAAAATAGATAACCATTCAAAGCAAATTTTGATCTACCAAAGGTTGAATGCAATTTGGTTTAAAGATTGATGTTTAACTATTGACTGCCAAAACACCTCTGAAGAGATTAGGTGGTTACAATTGAAACATGTGAGGGTAACCTGTCTGTGAAAGCCTGGGTTCGAATCCCGCTGCAGTCAAGAATGAAAAATGATCAATAAATGTTAATTAATTTCATGTTCTAAAATTCCTTTCTTCATAAAAATAATTTAATGAACATTAAATTTGATGAACTTTAGCCTAATGAAAAATATCAAAATTTGGATTAAAAACCATAACAGTTCATCAAAAATAACCACAATACTAATTATTAATTACTAAGATAATTATATTTTAGTGAGGTTCTAGTACATGTTATAATAGTTTATACGCTTAATTTTATAATATTATAATAGTATAATAGTACAATATTATAATAGTATATGTAGTAGTATATTAGTATAATAGCATAATAGTATATTAGTATCATATTATCATAGTATAATAGTGTAATAGTATAATAGTATTATAGTATAATAGAATAATAGTATAATAGTATAATAGTATAAAGGTATAATGGTATAATAGTATAATAGTATAATAGAATAATAGTATAATAGTATAACACTTTAATAGTTTAATAGTATAATAGTATAATATTATAATTGTATAATAGTATACTAGTATAATAGTTTAATAGTATAATAGTTTAACAGTATAATAGTATTATAGTATAATAGTATAATAGTATAATAGTATAATAGTATAACACTTTAATAGTTTAATAGTAAAATATAATAGTATAATAGAATAATAGTATAATAGTATAATAGTATAATAGTATAACACTTTAATAGTTTAATAGTATAATAGTATAATAATATAATAATATAATAATATAATAATATAATAATATAATAATATAATAATATAATAATATAATAATATAATAATATAATAATATAATAATATAATAATATAATAATATAATAATATAATAATATAATAATATAATAATATAATACTTTACTAGTATAATAGTATACGTAGCATTGGATTATAAAAGTATGTATATAAGGTATGGGTTAGTGGGCGACTTTTGAATTTCGAAACGCTATACCCTTAACTTTGTGAGGTTTAAAAAAAAGTAAATGAGCCAAAAAAATGGTGCAGTGGATTATTAACCAACGGAAAAAATTATTTCCAAAATATGGCTTGATTTAACAAAATTTTGCGTGCTTCTCGTATGTGGCTTGGTTTAAGCAAATGTTTCTTTATTTAAGAAAATTTTACTAGATACGAACAAAATAAGGTAAAATCAAGAAATTTGTCTAAAATTTTGGATTTTCTTGTTTAAAGAAACGAAATTGATTACTTTACAAAATAAACTTCTTTCCGTGCTCATGAAGGGCTAAATTCAGGACCGGTTACCCTTTTATTTTTTATCACCGATGTTTTCCCCGAACAAGCTTAAGGGACTTCCTATCCAAAACTTAGAATTTTATGAAATTGTAAAAAATTGGCCTCCACAGCTCCTAGGAAAATTCCAGACGGGTCGAATGTATGAACCAGCTCAATTTATTTGTCATCCCCTCTAACACACCTATTCGCTATTTCCATTTCTTAAGGGGGCTTTCATACAAAATTTTCCAAACAGTCTAGAAATATATTGAACAAAAAGTCCCTCAACTGGCTAGGAGTCTCTCCTATGGGGGTTACATGTATGACCAAACTCCATTAGCTTATTGTTCTAAACTTTTAAAATCATTTTAAGGTTTCAAAAGTTAAAAGAGAACAGTTATATTTTCTTAATTTATTTTAAATTGTTTTTACTTACAAACTTTTTTTCAATCTCAATATCATTGAATCCCAATTACTCCCTTTAGAAATTTCAAAAATAATTTTCAATATTGATTGGTCTCCCTGTACTAAATCATCAAAACACAACCATTGATAGCTATCTATAGCCAGACAGACGGACGTATGTACGCTCAACTAGAACACGCATAAATTGCTTTGGTGTAGAGTATTCAAATTAAAGCAAAAATCCCCTCTGGTAGTTATTTTAGCATAAAATGATAAACTACGAGAAACGTTCATAATAAACCAAAACAATTCGAAAATTCTAAACACACACACACACATAAGCGCAAAAAGTAAACGCACAAAATTTTAGCCACATTTAGCCACCCATACAATGAAAATTCAAAAACAAGTTGAACACAAACAAACTTTACCACTCACACACAAACATGGATAGAAAAAGATATAAACATTTCAGAAAATGCATGTTAAACATGCATATGCATGAAATTTAGTTTTGAAAGCAGGCACGAAAAATAGGCAAAATTATAATCAAAAATTTGGTTGATTTTTTCTTCAACACACAAACTTACATATTTATTCCATTTTCGGCCCATCACTTACTCACACTTTTAGCCCCACAAAAAAATAAAAAAAAAGAATTGTGCTAGTGATGGCTGTGTGGCAAGAGTGGCATTAGTGGTATGGAAAATGTGGCGGCGTCAAAGGCTGTTCTGAAAAACCAGCCTATAAACGGAAGTACAAAATAAAGCTTATACATGAGATAAATTACCAAAGATAGCAATTCCTGCGGGGCCAGAAACTGAATAGAGAACTAAAAGCAAATGGAGAAAAAATATTGTTTTTTTTTTAATTTTGTTGAGGGTGAATTATGCATTTGTACTGATGTGTGTAGCACATAAAAATATTGGTTCGAGACCCAATCTTCAGTACACCGATCTAGTCAGAAAGACTTTTTTTAATCGATCTTACGATGTCCGCATGTCTGGCTGTCTGTCCAAGTAAACATTTTGTGCAAAGTACAGGGCCCTGTTTCTTAATCTTAATCTAAAATCTGAATAACGAGCTGTCCCGGCAAACGTTGTTTTGCCATATAACTTCAGAGGAATAAAGCGCTTTATACCATGATCGGCGATGGAAGATATGGATGTGGACGATATGTGGTTTCAACAGGACGGTGCCACTTGCCACACAGATAACGAAACCATGGCCCTTTTGCACGACAAAATCAATGTCGGTGTTATCTCTCGTTGTGGCGATGCCGATTGGCCGCCAAGATCATGCGATTTGACACCGTTGGATTTCTTTCTTTGGGGTTATTTGGAAGAAAAAGATCACGTCAATTAGCCGGCAGCAATTCAAGAGCCAAATAATGAGATAATTCGGCACATTAACGGCATAGAACCTCAATTATGCCTCAGAGTCATCGAAAATTTGGAGGTGTGGCGCCGAGGTCACGGCGGCCATTTGGCCGATATTTTGCTCCATAGTATAAACCATACCAATATTATCATAATAAAAAGAAATAACAAAAATTTCCTTAATAATTTGTGTTTTAATTAAAATTAAAATCGGCCCTTTAAATTTAACCACCCTTTAGTTTTGAGAAACAGGGCCCTGCTCGAAATTAAGATTTTAGATTAAAATTTTTAAATGAAAACAAATTATAATAATAAATGAACTGAATTAAAAAAATAATAACTTAAGGCAATTTTGGCTTATGAGTTTTATTTATCATAAAGATCAGGCCTTAATGGTGAGCACTAAATTTCACATTAGCCCCATACAAACTTCCATCCGGAACAGAGTCCTTGTGTCCATAAACGAGCTTTAGAATAAATTTGGCCTTAAATGTTAATTTCAATGGTAACTCCTTTTCAGCACATTTTACAGGAGAGACCAAAAAAAATTTTATATTTTATATTTGCAGCTTGAGAGGAAAACCAAATATACAGTTGGTTTTACACACTTCAACACTCAAATTGAAGAAAAACTATATGCTGGTCAACAAGGCCCAAACGAGATCAAAATCTTAATTTACTTAAAAAGTGGACTTGGCAGGTTCGCATATTGAGATATTAATTTTGGTATTGATCTAGGCGATTTCATAGAAGTGACCGCATCAGAGAGAGAGAGAGAGAGAGTGCTTTGCTGCGTGTTCCCATTCTTGTATACATATGTATGTTATATGCTTTCATTATGTCAAACTCCATACCATAAAAAATTTGCCACTATAATAACATAATGCCCTCATCTGTATGAATTTGCTATTGTGTGGATATTAAATTTAACGACAATAACTTGCATATTAACCGCTATTTAAGACATGTTTTTTTATGCTGGTAGGTCCAGAATTAAAAAAGGCTCCATAAAAAGACCCTCTGTAAAAATACTTAAAGAGGAAATAATTTACATCTTATATATATATATATATATATATATATGTGTTTTGGCTGGGTCATAATTGCCCAAAGGTTCCAAGTAGGGTACACTTTTGCAAATGCATCTGTAAATATTGTGGTCTAGGGCATCATTCGGTCGGGCTTGACCAACAATACTTTCTTACTTATTTTTTATTGTTGCATTGTTCCTAACACCAGGGTGATGGTTGAACGTTGTTAGACAAAAGAGACATAAATTTTACTTTATGTGTTAAAATGCGAGGGTTAATAAACAAGTAAAAATGCTTATTATTTTTAAGTAAAATTTAACAAAGATATCTTTTTTGAAAAACCTTTGGAAGGAGCATTTTAGTACTAAGTCTGGGTCCATAATATGAAATTTTTCTTGCCGAAAGTCTAAGTTTATGGGTGAGAGGTGAGAGAAGAAACACATGTTCTCTTCCCTTCTCACCAATAAACTAAGACTTGCAAGACAACTTTCATAGGGTAAACCCACATTAAAAGCATTTTTATTCCAATATTTGTGGTATTTAGTACTTTTTTGTATATATTTAGTACTTAGTACTTAGGGAAACCATAAATATGCAATTGCATGTTTTTTCTTGTGCGACCAATGAAGGCAGAAACAATATATTTATCCGTTTTATGAATTTTGACATCGATTTGTTAGTGCATATTTTTGCATATATTGCCGTTTGCAGCATTTTTGTGCCTGAACATGTTTTAAGTTTAAAGCGCATATTTTGGCTTTTTAAGCACATATTTTGACTTTTTAATGCATTGCCAACGTGTTTCTTCAATTTCGAAATCTAAAATTAATGTTCACCCTAAAATTGTATGACAAAGCAGGTTGTCATTAAAGATAAATGTTATACGATGTCTATAATACATAGAAATCCAGACCAATCTAACGATGAGCATCCGTCCGTCTGGCTTGTTGTCTGTCCATGTTAACCTTGTGCGCATAGTACCAGTTCCTGTTTTGTATATAATTTGAACAAATATGGATGAAAATCGGTCTATAGTTTTACATTTGTTCCCATAACTTCTTATCAAATTAGACTATTTGTGTCCGTAAACCATCTAATTATGTTGGTATTTAAATTAAATTCGACCCAAAATATTTAACTGCAAATTAAATTATTTTCGAGTCGGTTCACATTTGCCCAAAGCTCTCATCCTTAAATAGTTATAACAACCTTTTTAATGATAGCATTAATAAACATTATAGCGACCCACCGCAAAATCCCTTTAGGACAAAAACCCATATGGATGTTAATATCTTTTTTTTTTTTTTTTTTTTAATTTCCTAAGCTAATCCCGCGAAGCTCTTCGCTTGTCTGCAGGAGAGAAACCAGAGTCTCTGGCGGGAATCGAACCCGCAACCCCGGCGCTGATAGACTAGCTCACTACCAGCTAGGCTACCGGGGCACTCTAGATAATATTTGGCGCAAATACCTCTTATATGAATTTAAGCTTAATATGGGCTTAAGCGATGTTATTTTTAGGTTTGTTTTCTTTTAATTTTCTTATTAATTCGTTAAATATTTTGTTTTCTAATAAGCAATTTTTTTAGGTCATATTTTTAAAAATGTTAAAGGCATATTTTCTTGTTTTTACTAAATATTTAATTAGCATAAAACGCGTTTTTAGAGCATATTTCTGGTTTCTCTGGTCATTAGTTAAATATTTGGCATAACAAATTCTTATAATCTTGTAGAAAAAAATAACAAAAAATCGTATCGTATTAACATTCGCATAGAAACTTTCTATAAAAATACATACTGAGTCTTAAAAATATTTTTCAGTAAAAATTCTGTAATTCTACACCAAAGTTTACGTTTTAGATTCTTGAACAGGCAGTAAGTTTTTTTATATATTTAGTACTCATATACATATGGTTGCTCTTTAATCTAATTCTCTTGTCAAACCTTTGAGAATAAATAACTTTATCGTTAAATATCAAGCAAAATTCTTAAAGTTTTTTTAATGGGTAACTTTAACATTTAAATTCAAATTGCTAATGATTTTAATATAAATTATTGACAAACAAAGTTTTTTAAGTAAAAAAAAATTAAGGAAATAAGAAATTATTAAACAAAATTATTTTTAATTTGTGTTTCACTTTGTTCAACATTTCACGTTTGAAAAACATTTGAGAATAATGTTTAAAAGCAAGATGAAAATAAAAGAAATAAATTCCCAGATTCTATTTGTTTAAATAAAAGAATTCCCTCCCTTGAGATTGCTAAATTTTCAATATATTTTCAAATCATTTTCAAACGTTTGTTGTTTGAGAAAGGTTTTGATTATAATAATTTTCAGTTAAACATCAAGTCTCCGTGTTCCTTAGATACCTTTTCTTGTGAATTCTTTTGATCTAGAATTATACTTTTGTTTACTCTTTAGCTCCTATGACTTTGTATTTGGATTTATCTTTACTTTTCTGTTAAGATATTCCCAAAGCAGACTTTCGCTGCCTCACAGCCCTCGTCATTTTATTCGGAAAATTTCCTTTAAATTTACTAGTGATTTGATTGGATGTCTAGCGAGACCGTTACCACCACTACCACCAACAACGTCATCAGCACCTAACACTTTTTTCCACAACCATGCAATTTTTTGTGAATTCTTGCAAACCTTTTGTTGAAAATCAATTTAGTGTTGAAATGTTGCCAAAAACAAATCCAATTTCTTGTTGTTATTGTTGTTGTGCTAATCATACTTTAAAATTTACCAAAAAATAAAACGGATTTGAAATGAAACCTTGGATGCTGTAAAGTCTGTGTGAGTTGTTAGAGTTATAAAACGGAAATGAAAACAACAACAACAACAGCAAATAATATTAAACACACATGTACGTCTGTAGGTGTGTATGTGAGTGTATTCATGTATGTATTTAAACTCCAAAGCATTCATAATAAACATTTAAACGCACACAGATATTTAAACAACCATGAAAATAAAAAATATCTAAAAATCCATTCAGTGTTAGTTTTTTCCTTACAGTTCTAGTGAAATCCTGCTGTTAACACATAATTCCATATTCCGTTGCCTGAAAATCCACCATATTTTAAAATCTACTTGTGTGTATTCATTTTGTGCCACACAATTTTAAGCGTAAATGAGTGTCTATTAAAGTAGATTTTCGCAGAAACGTATTAAATGTTCTAGTTTATCGTTTTACTAAAATATATACAAGACTTAGACAAAAGCAGAGCAAAGAATCCTACAGCATAAAGTATGGAATAAAAATTTAATTGTAAAATATGGGTTAAACACTTGAAATAACGACATTACTTTTGTTTTTTTTTTCTTTGTGAGAAAACCACCAGGCACATTCTTTTGTTTTAAAACTGTAATCAAATATGGCCAGAAATTTTGGGTTTCTCTAAAGGAGGATTTAAGAAAAGTTTATTAAAGGAAATAGTAATTTAAAGAAGGAGATTTCAAATGATAAGGTAATAAAGAAAAAGTGTTAAAACTTTCTTAAAGGTAGTTTAAACTTGCTTAAGTTATCATTCAAAAAAACACTTTAACTTTAAACTAACATTTTTAATTAAAAGTCATCAAAAACTCTTAATCGTGATGTTCAAACACTTTTAAGTATTATTTTATTATGTGTTTAACTTAAAAATGCTTTGGGATATCTTTGACAAATGGTTTGTGTCTTGGATCATTTATACTGTAATTAAGGCCCAGAACAGCCGGTGAAAAGCGGCTGCAACGAAACCCTTTTGAAATTATAGATTTCCAATATCTTCCCCCGCAACCTAAATTGTACTAAATTGTGATTAAATTTTTCCAATCATTTTAGTTTTTTTTGAGAATATATGAAGAGCAAACTGATTTCTAAGGCTTTTTAAACCGGTTTTAAAATTATTACGTCATGCGTGTTCTCTCAAAGTAGACTATGGCATAAACTAAAAAAAAAAATAAAACTTGCAGTTTCATTGCAGTAGCCTTTCGCCGTCTATTCTGGGCCTAAGAGGGGAAACATATTTTAATAATTCCCCTTCAGTTAAGAAAAAAGTGTTAGTAACAATTTTTATTTTTCTTTGAAAATGTCGTATTTTCTGCCATCAAAGTCTCAGGAAGTTTTGATATGACTCTTCAGTTGGAAAAACAGCAGCTGGAGCACATTGATATTGATTTCAACAAAGTTTAATCAAAACATGTCCATAGATTTCAAACTGCGAGGAATGGTTTGTGCGACTCAGAAGTAGTGATGTTGACATGCAAGACAAAAATCCCTTAAGGCCTGGAACATAATAAAGTAGTTACAGAAGTAGCTGAAGCTAACAAGTGCTCTGTAGTGCAACAAAGTTGAAATTTCGAATTCTGCGCTTTTCTTTGGACCAGCACTCAGGGAATGACCTCTACTAACTACTTCATTGTATTGTTTTAGAACTAGAAAATAGGTTTTAGGAAGAGCATAAAGAGAGATACGTGCCTGTGGGCATACGACTTGAAGTTATGCATGTTTAAAGTGAGATGGAAGACACCCGCAGAAAGGTTATTTCATATACGAGCAGTCCGACCAAAAAACCTTAGTTTCCCTGTAATGCATTTTACGATGCACCGGTTAATCGACTACAAAAGGACGGGACCTTAAGAAAAAACGTGTGCTACAAGCAAACGTACGAGTTTTGGGAACCAGATCCCTAATTTCATCCAAAAAAAATTGGTTTAAAACGTTGCGGGCTTCCAAATGTGAACATTCCTTTTGGCTCGAATGCTGCCAGATAGAAGTGAAAAGGTCTATTAAATATACCAATTCCGATTCCTAACCTGCATTAATAAATGCAGAGTTCTCGTGGTTTTATTAAGCATTGGATTCAAGAGTTTATAGAACTTTAAAATATGAACTTAATTTAGGTTTTGTTTAATATTGAAGTATATTCTTAACTGTGATTTTATAAAGCTTTTGAATAAAGACTGTACAGACAGGCAGCTCTCTTGTCACGCAAAGTACTTAAGGCAACGTCCATAGTTGTTTACACGGCAATACACTATTCTATTCATTCGTAAAATTCGTCAAAAAAAAAAGTAGAAAATTGTGACTTAGAAATAATTGAGCGACAGATTTTTTGACAAGTCTGTTCGACTTGCAAATGCTTATGAAAATGTTCATAAAATGATAGATTCTATTCAATCAGAGTTGCATTTTCTTTAAAAATCGCGTTGTGCAACTTCTCAATATCACCCGAAAAGATTTCTCGAGATTGACATTTGTATTAAAAGACTTGGTTTTCCCTTTAATGATTTCTGTATCAGCTGCAAAGAACTTGGTCCTGGGGAGATAAGATCTCATCTCTGATTTGATTGTGAAGCTTTTAACTTAATCAGGTATTAGTTTTTTGGGGTTCACCATATGTAGAAGCTCCATGAGATATCGTAACATCAAGTCTGATCTGGGATCCTTATTCTTGAAGGCCTGCGTAGTCCTTAAATCAACTTTACTTGATTACACGCTTAGTTTTCTCAATGCTACCACCTTAAGATTGAAGTCGTTATATTGGCATTATAAAGGTTTTAAAGAAGATTTTTCAAAAATTTTGTACCAAATGTAGTTTTATAAAACTTTAAAATTTAACGACATCATGATCTTTGTACAATTGCAAAAATCTAAGAGGAAAACTTATCTAACGGCTAAACAGAAAATTAAAAAAAAACTTTTGCGCTTATAATTGTTATTAATCCATTAAAATTAAACTTAAGATGGTAATGTAGTTTTATATAACGCGCAAGCAGGAATCCTAAAGTGTAAGGATTCTAAGAAATCCCACTTTCTTTTACGTTTCTTTAATTTTAATACCCCTGTTGTAAAATAAATTTAACTATTACGCTTCATTTTTTATACAGCAAATAGCCTCTAAGTGGAAATTGTTTCACTTCATACCGCACAAATGTTTTGCCTTCCTTAACCGAAACCACTTGAAGTGCGGCATTCAAAGCACTCCTTCATTATGACTATAATGCCCAGCTACTTAAACGGCTTGTTAAGAAATTACTTTACATAAGAAAAAAATTTAGAAAAAAAAACAAGTAGAAGTATTACAAAAGGAAACAATGGTAACAGAGAAAAAGTAACAAGAATAACAACGAAAAGGGAGGAAAACAGAATTGAAAAGAATAAAATCTTTAAGAGCCGTAGTAATAGAATTTCTTCTTTTTCAATTTTTTACTTAAGAACCTGCAAAGTAAAAATCTTCTTAACTACTTCTTTATTGTTGTAGAATTGAGTAACCAGATGAGCTATTTAGTTTTAAATTTAGCAGCAAATGAAAGCTTAAGCTGGGACAATGGTTTAAGGATTTTTTTATTTTTTATTTTTGCTTTATCAATTTAGATTGGACAGGAAACAACAGATAATTAAAACTCTTTAAGTTTCTTTTAATAGAGTCAAGATACGGATATTTATTAACAAGAATCTAAAAATATTGCAAGTTTTTTACTGCTGTAATTAAAGCCACAAGCCTTCAAACTTAAAAAGCCAACACAATAAAAATTATACAAAACAAAATTAACCAAGCAAAAGTTACTTTAGCCTTTAGGCCGTTGTAGTGAAACAGACACTCTGTATAGGAATCGAACCCAAAAACTTTAACTCTTGATTTGCTTTAAAAAGTATACGCTCTAGTTCCTTAATTGGAAACAATATCACGTATGCTAAATATTTAATTCATTTAAGTTAAGTATGCACCAGAGTGTTCTAACAAGAAGATGCTAACCAAAGGTTAGCGAAATATCGAAAATAAATATTTAAATATTAAAAGACCTAGAGCTTAATTTAAAAAAATAAAATATAACAATATTTTTTGTGAGTGTTTATTTTAATAAAAACAATTTTAAAAGAAAACTTATACTCTTTCCTCCTGTAAGTTGGATAAGATTAACGTGAGTTGGTGGCTTGCCCTTCGCAATGGGTGAGAATGTGCGCCTACCCAATGTGTAAGCGCAATCAACCAAAACACACAGGCTTCAGTTTGAGTACATGATTCTGCAGAAATATATACTCAACCGATGTGTTAACGCTGGAATTATCTAACCTTTGCTGCTATAAAAAAGCAACCTCTGTTGGTAGCAACAGTAGCCAGGTAGACCCAAAAGCCTCCGACCTTTTCTCAAGGTGGAAAATCAGCCTTTTACGCCGACTTGTTATGATGTACATTTCGGCGACATTGGGCTTAAACTACAACAAGCACGTGGTCTTCGAAGGAACCTCAGCCACAGTCTTGCTGGAACTGAAGTTTCAGCTTCACCTGACAATATGGGCATCGGCCAGGATCTTTGGACAGCAGCGATCTTAAATGATCCGTTAATTTTTCACCCTGCCAATGTAACAGCAAAAGGTGAAATTACAATAGTTAGTGGGTATACAAAACCTTGTCATCCCGTTTATAATTTCTACAATATTTTTTTAGATCTCTTTAGGTTTTTATCGGACACTCAATCATAAACAGGTGCAACTCAAAATTTATCTAAGCCGTTTTTTCATAGACCAGCGCACAAATTTAACCCAAAGTGACCACAAAATTTTCGTTTCCATCACTTTCTTCCTTCAGTTTTCTTCTTTAACATTTGTGAAACTCAATTTGATGAAAACTTGCAACCATATTTTGAACCCAGCTTTCTGCCCCTCCTAAACATATTTGAATTTTTTGTTTATGTCTGAGTTTACGATACATTCTAGTATCTTAGAATTGATTTAAGGGTGTTTTTCTGTGCGTTTGTCTTTTGAAATCGGTTTTCCGAAGACGGCAGATATGATGGGGACTAGACTCTTATGTAACCTATTGAAGTAACAGATAGCAATTGAATTTCGGCCAGATCGGTCTTTTAAACATTGTCGCTATAAACATGGATTTTCCAAAGTCCCCTTATGATTATTGAACTTAAAGTTTTCAATTTCAATCTGAACAAATTTAGTAGAATACTGGAAGTGAAACTAAACAAAATCGGTCTATAAATGATCTAGTAAAACTAACTACCTTTTTCCCAAAACCACATGAGCTGGGATCACAAACTTTGCCTTAAATATTGAAAATCAGCTTCATCGGTCCATTATTTAACCTGGCTCCTATGCAAGTATCCTTCCGATTTCCATATTTCATTTAATGGTTAATTCGGAATTCTGCTTAGTAGTCTAAGAAAAATTATTTTATATGTAACTAGCTAATGAATAAAAAAGTACAAAAAATTTCCCCCATATAGATTCTCATCCACTCAGGACATTGCAAGTTTGATTTTATGTTTATAGGTCCAATACTATCGGATATTCAAAAAGTACCAGTTAATGAACAAAAAAAGTACCAAAAACTTCCGCTTATAAATTCTTATCCACTCAGTACATTGCATCTTGAATTTTATGTTTCTATGTCAATTATTAACGATAATTGAAAAATACCAGCTGTAAAACCAAAAAGCTTAACAAAAAAATCAAATTTCCCGTATTTCCTTTTTTGGTACTTTTTTCCCCCTATTAAAGTAAATTTCAGCATTGTAGTGGGAGCCCATAATTTAGTACGAATATGTCAAAGAATGGAGGAAAATGTTTTGTAAAAAAAGTACCAAAAATAGTTACGATTTTCACCCCTTAAATGTTCGAATTTCGAAAAAGTACCAAATTCGTATTCGTACTTTTTTGATAAGTTTCGAATGTGGTATAAACTTTGGTTCCATGTTTATTCGTTCAAAAGATAGATGAGGTGTCAAAAAAGTACCAAAATTCAGGTTTTACCCGTTTACTCCCTAAAAGGGCCAAATTTCAAAAAAGTACCAGACATCTGTCCGCTTATTTTTCTTAAGAACAACGATAAGTATTACATTTTTTTTTGTATCTCTTTTAGGTTTGGAGATATAAGGTTACCGTATTTTCCCGTTTTTACCCTTTTTTACTCCCTAAACATTTGAATTTCCAAAAATCCCGTCTTAGTGGATCAAAATTTCAAGTTATTAGCTTGAGGCGTTTAGGCTGTGCGATGATGAATCAGTGAGTCAGTCAGTAACGTTACAATTAGCAAAAGTTGACATCGTTTTCCCATCATCAGGTTGGAGTTCATATTATACTAGTAAGACTTTACAACCTAAAGACCTGAATTTAGAATTTTGAATCCTTTTGCTGTGCCGATTTTTTAATGAACTCAACATAATTTATTCATATAGATTAAAACTAAATGATTCCAAGGAAACTAAGTGCTTAACCCTGGATGGTTACAATTCGTCAAATCGACGAAGCTCATTAACTCTTTATCATATAACTTTTTTATGTGCATTCAATTCCGCTTTTTTTTTTGCTTAGCTTTTAAAAGTTAAGTAATTTGAAAACACAAAAAAAAAATTCAAAATTTGTATTAAATTTTTGAGAGAGAAAGAGAACTTTTATTTATTACGCTTTATTTTATTTTTTAATAAAACGCTTAAGTTAAAATATTTTTGTTGATTTTTTTGCTTTTTTACGTTTCGCAAAATTTTTATTAAATAGTTCATCGATTCGACGAAGAATAACATTAATGTTCTAAAATAAAGACTACAATTCTAGGGTTAATATTCTGATTATTGATATTTTTGGGTCATTTCCCTTTTCGTGTAAAAACCATAATGTAGTCTTTGGTCTTGAGATTATTTTTGACTAAAATTTAAAAGACCATTTCCTTCCCATCTTAACTGCAAGCTTCAATACAAGGGCGTATGATTATTAAAATTAACAAACGTTTATTGAGGCAAATCTTCATACAAAATTTGTTTTATAGAACTTTAATATATTTAAAATTTTTTTATAAATTCGGGCGTTAGGCTATAGAAAGTTTAAGCGGAAATCAATAGTTTCCCAAAACTTTTTACAACAAAGCACCTTTCAATAACCTTAAAATGACCTAAAGCTTTAGTTTAAGCAAAAAACAAAAGTACAAATCATTTTAACTAAATTCTAACATAAATAATGTGTTGATGCCATTACAATCAGATCACCAAGAGACAAAAACTTATTTAATTTTATTTTTTCCTCTTGCCTTCTACTAGATTTTATTTTACCCTCAAGTATAGTAAACTAACAGCAAGATGCTTTAAATTAGATAAAGAATGAAGAAAAAAACTACTTGAAAACCAATTTTGCTTGTACTCAAATATCCTTCGTGTTCTTAACTATAGAAAAATAGAGAAAACAGCCCCTAAACGTTCACTATGCAAACGTTTACTAGAAAAATAATCTTTGCCAGGGGTTTTGTAGTAAAAGAAAAATTGCAAAAAGTTAAAAAAAAAATATATTAAACTTAACGAAAATTAAAGTAATTTTAATGAAAGTGTTTTTCGATAAAATCAAAATATTGAACAAAAAAAAAAAATAATAAGGGGCACGTCAGTAAAAAAATCCACAGAGCTTTGGATAAAAGCGAGCACCGACATCATGAAATGCATATAAAATATAAACGAAAATCAAATTTTTGTTTTTATGGTACCAAACGAAAAAAAAAAGATTCTGTTCTTATGAATGTATTAGTGTGTAAAAGAGTCCTTTTAAACGTAGAAAAGAGCCAAATCTAAATTAAATACAAACAGTTTGTGGCAAAACACAAAGTGGAAATGTAGAGCAATAGGAAAAGTTAACAAAAACAACAACGACAAAATAGCAACTTTAAAAACAAACGAAAAATGTTGCAAGTATTAAAAAAAATAAAACAGCAAACCAACACAAAAATTGGTGGTAGAGAAGTCATTTAAAAAAGGCAAAAACTAAAAATTAGAGAATAAAAATTCAAAATTAAACTTTACTTTTTGCTAAAACTAGAAACTTTTTCTTTTTTTTCTGTTTGTGTTTGTGTGCCATCGCCACTAAAGCAAAACCAAAACAAAAGCCTATACTACACTTTTTTTGGCAGCCATTTTGCAGCAAAAGAACATTTCCGGCTGCCACACCACTGCACTCACACACTATCACTCTTTCTATGCGTCTCTCTTTCTCTCTCTCCCAGGCTTATGCCAACACATACCCAGCAAATGAATTTAATTAATTAGTTAAGGAAATGTTATAATATAATAAGTATGAAAAAAAAAACAGAAAATAACTGCACAAATAAACAAAATATTATGAAGAGTTCGTTTGAAGTGAAAGGCTAACTTTGAAGAATTTAAAAAGAAAACTTGAAAAAAAATGTATGAATTTTTTCATAAAGAATCAAAAGAAAAATTATGTTAAAGTTTTTAATATGATTTAAACTAGTACAATTTATAGTATAAAAAAACTGCTTTAATTTTAAAAATATTATTTAGCTGAAAATTTCAAAGATTTCTAGAAATCTATGCAGCGGAATTATGATTCAGTATGCAATACAAAATTTTGCACTGGCAGGTCTAGAATTGACTAAAGGTTCCATCTAAACCCGGCCCGAAAACATTTTAAGACAAAAACAAGTAAGAGTGCAATATTCGGCTATTGCGAATCTTATATACCCTTCACTAAAGTGCAGTCAGAACTGAAAGCTATATAGCTACCGTTCTTTAGATATGAATTAGTTTTATACCATGCCCCCTTCTCCAAACCCGCCCACTTCTCCAAGCCCGCCCACTTCTCCAACCCATGTTGGATGTTGTTTACTGATAACCAGAATGCTTGTACCTGATTTGGAAACTTTGCCTCTTTCCATTCTTCAGATATACAGAAATCAGATGGACATTATTAAATCAACACTACTGTACACTAGAGCGTACCACCTTACAAGGAAAAACAGGCGCCGTACACCCTCTGATATAATGCATTTTTGCAGGGATATAATATATTATAATAAAATTTAAGCTGGAAAAAATCATTACAGTTTTGCTAAGGAAGAAATTCTATAATTCGAGAAGGACAGTCGGCAGCCTGGGATTTTATCAGAGGCGGTGCAAGCAATAAATTATTAAAACCTGGGGGTTATTATTTAATTCGATTCGAAACAAAAATACTTTCGAAAGAAATTTCCGTATCGAAAATGAAATTGTATTTTCTAATCCGTTCGAAAGACTCACAGATTTGTATTTGTTTGAAAAAAAGGGGAAAACAAAGTGCTGAAAAATTTATACACGATAAATATGACAGTACCCATCAATATTGACAGCACTTTTTGAAAAGCAAGCGTTTATAAAAAAACGTTAAATTTTCCGCAAAGAGGAAGTATTAGTGAAAACTTTCAAACTAAATAAAAAAATAACAAATAATTATTAATAAAATTTAACGGTTTATAAACATGGATTCTGTTGCATTGGGGTTGGAGGATAGCGATGAAGAAAATGATAATTTAATCATAAAAATACTACTTTACGTTTAATGAAGACCTTTCGGATTAATAAAAATTCATTTATGTATGTCTACAATTGTATAAAAGGTGATTAAAGCCACCTAAAAGATCGACAGCCATTGCACCTTTTAAAGAATTAGCTGCCACATTAAAATGTTTGGCACAAGGTGGATACAACATCAGATTGGGCGAGATCGTCAGGGGGGACTTTCACATTCATTAATTTCCATATTGTTAGCTGAAATGGAAAAAGGCGTAACTTACAAAAATTTAATTTTACAGGAGAAGCAACTTTGTAAATGCAAACTAGAAACATTAGAAGTGTAACATTTGCCTAGACATGTAGTTTAATGGCATTCATAATAATCAATCAAAAACTCGATTTTGAATTTTTTGTTAGTTAATCCTTTTTGCATTTTAGCTCACGATATGCTTATCTGAGGTATGCGAAATAATCCAACATAATCTTTGTCCAAATCATATTATCTTTGAAATGACTGCAGAAAAAAAGATGGAGGCGAAAGATGTTTTTTATTTAATAAATGTGGAAACCCTGTAGTTATTGGAGCAGTAGACGGAACTTCCTTCAATTTATACTTCAACTGAAAACAGACATTTTACTTTAACGTGTTGTTTATAGTCTTTCCTAACCTACTTTTTCAATTCACGATACGGTGGACCAACCGCATCTCAATCTTTTGACAGTCTTTGGCACAAATTCTTCGACTTGCTTTAAGCATTTGCAACATTGCGACGCCCCTTTGCTAAATCTGCATGTGCAACCATAATTTAACCATCAATACTGTCATATTCTCTTGAGTTTGTAAATATTGCTTTGCTAGAGCTTTTCCTAGAGCAACCCATATTTAAAAAATTGCTGTGTATGAAAATTTTCAGACTAAAAACAAAGAGTTTTGACAACAAACACATGGTATAAATTGTGACTTCAAGTAACTTACAGTAATGAATATGGAGGATATTTTATGTTTTTAACTGTATTTTACAGTTTTGTAAAAAGTGTTATTTAATTACTTACAATTTTAACATTTTTTATTGTTGTCGCAAGCACAGCCTCTTTCGAATAATTTACGACCAATTTAAAGTAACTGACATTTTCTTTCGTATTACATAGTTGCAATTGTAAAAGGGTAATTTACAATTTACGAAAATTGTTAAAAAAAAATCCCGCAAAAGAAAATATTTCCGAACGTTCGAAAATAAATGTTCGAAAAACGTACTACATAATACAATATGTCCGAATTCGTAAATCTTTTCTTTCGAATCGTATAACATAATAACCCCCCTGTCTACAACTTTTTTATTTACAAAAGATGAAAGATTTTAATTAAATTTCTGAATTTCGTAAAACGCCATATTTGTTTGGGAGCCCCCCTAAGGAGTGGTGTATAAGGACAAGTGTGTCTTGAGAAAATATTAAGAACAGAAAGTAGGGGGATATCCCCTAGGGTAGACTCCTGGACAGTTATTTGACTTTTTCTACGCGCTTCAGGGGCCAAATTTAAGACTTTTACTGCCTGTTTAACGATTTCGAACGTCAACGTTCGCATAGAAAATTATATTTAAAACAAAAAACAAAATTCTTTAATTAGGTTTTTTCTTAAATGGAATATTCTATGAGCACGTTAACGTTCGAAATCGATGAACAGGCTGTTATTAAGAAGGTATATTTGTATAGTTGAAATTCTTAAAATTGGCCCTTGCAGAGCGTAGGATGTTCCCTTTATTTTTCCTCTTTTATTTTAACAGACAAACAGATAGACAAACTTCGTTAAACCAATTGCACTACTCATAAGGACCCAGAATATAAATATTGTATAGGGTCCAAGATCAAACGTGTAGAAATTACAAACAGAATGACAAACTTATATATTTTTGCTGTCCATTATTACCCATGGGTAACAAACAGGGTTCACGTTCGAAATTATGTCTGTAAATACTTTACGGTATAGAGTATCATATGGTCGGGCTTGACCCACTATATTTCTCCACCAACACTATCGGTGAATGAGGTTATGGTTAATTGGTCATTACGTGTGGACATTTTATAGTATTATTTTTTCCTTTTTTTTTCCTGAGCTAATCCCGCGAAGCTATACGCTTGTCTGCAGGAGACCAGAGCCTCTGGCGGGAATCGAACTCACAACCCCCACCCTGATAGACTAGCCCACTACCAGCCACTTAACCTACGGGGACACCTAACAATTAAGCCATGTCCGTCTGTCTGCCTGTCTAACTGTCCTTATATTGAACACACGCTAACTTTCGAAAGACTCAACAGAAAAGATAAAATTGGTTTTAAACTCTTTCCTGTTCTCTTAAATTCAGCTCACCCAGTTTTGTAGAAAAATAGTTATCAGCCCTAGTGCGGAACAACCACCCGAAAAACTTTATATTTTTGTTATAAAAACTATTAAGAATTGGTGACAGAATCCACCTGGACATCAAAATGTTTTTTATTTTTTTTAAGGTCGGTTCATTATTTAACAAGGGTCCCACATAAAGCCAGGCTACTCTCGTTAAACACTTTAATGCGCCTTAAACCGAAACGAATCATGCTATAGAAGTAAATCTTGGTATGCCTTAGTTTTATACGTAAAGTCAAATTTCGTACAGATTGGTCCTTAATTTACCATTTATGCCATATCAAGCGGCTTTCTGGAAAGCGTTTTAAGACGCAATAAGCAGTATAATGCGCCTTAAACCGAAACGAATCATGCTATAGAAGTAAATCTTGGTATGCCTTAGTTTTATACGTAAAGTCAAATTTCGTACAGATTGGTCCTTAATTTACCATTTATGCCATATCAAGCGGCTTTCTGGAAAGCGTTTTAAGACGCAATAAGCAGTATATACATGTTGTGATGAACGACCTATTATATACGGAAGCTCAAATAAAAAAAACCCTTTTGAAAATCACTTTTATACGTCTACTGATATTTCTAAAACAAATTGTATTTAAATAAGGCATAGCCGAATATAACATTCTTACCTGTTTAAGTTTATTTTAATTAATGATTTCCTTAAATTATTTAAATACTTTCTGGAAATAAATTTAATTCTGATTTAAATTTTTCAGATAATTCTAAAATTCCTAATATAAAATTTGTCTTGATGGATATATTTTTGTTTTGTCTTTAATCCTTGAAAAACATTTTTTTCTACTATTTTCAAACCATAATTTTTTTTTTAATCATCTCAAGAATCATTTCTAGAAAAAGGAAACTAATTTAGAAATAAAAACCACTACAACAACAAAACAAAAAAAATAAAAGCAACATTTTGCTTTTATGGTTAAAAAAAACAGAAACCAAGAAGAACATGAGAATTACTTAAAGTTTAAGTAAAATACAAAGCCATTTACTCAAACTACAACCGCAAAAAACAACAACATAAATGTTAAATAAATGTAAATGAATATGAGTAAATATTAACAACAACATTTGAAAAACAACATTTTTGAGTTGTAGTCGTTGGAAGAAGCAAAAAAACCACAAGTAAACGAAAATAGCATTTAATTTAACCAATATCCGGTAACCGCACATACACACACACACACATACCGATATACACATAAACATAAACACATTAAAGCTATTACACACACACACATTACAAAATAGCTCTTAACTCAAGAGTTTGTGTTAAAAAAAAAAAATAAAAATATCCTTTAGATAAAACATAAACATTTAAATATATCTACTCTTTACGGTTTCTATCTCCTTCACATTTTAGTACGAGTATCTGGTTTAAATACATGATTTCTATTGTAGTTGTAGTTGTATCTGCTCTTGTGGCTGTTGTTGTTGTCTATAGAAAAACCTTGGTCAATAATGAATGAATAAATAAATGATGTAGTAAATACATGTTTTTTTCTTGTTTTTGCATGATATTAACTCTAGAAAAATTTTCTATTAAAACAGTCTTTTCAAATACTTTGAGCACTACCAGACAGGAGGAGGGGAGTTGCCAGAGAAAATAAAATCATGTAATAACAATGTGTAATATCCTGTGATAAAATATCTTTATTGTATAAAATAAATAGTTTAATATAAATAAAAGCAAACAACAGCAACAAAAATACTTATCAAATGCTGGTTATAGCAAATATGAATAAATGCCAGGATTTGTCTGTTTTACTTCCACAATTAACACCACATTTGGTTTTCTCGTAGATATTGTGAAAAACTGTCTTAATTTGTTAAAAATTTTTAGAAGTTAAATGAACTTTGGATATGAAGGGAAGGTTGCCCAAAAATATAAATTTGTAAAGGAATTGGACAATTAAAAAGTTCAGTGAAACGTGCTGTTCAATTTCAATTTGTTACTTATATCGGGAGCAAGGCTTAAGCAAAGCCTGGCTTTAAATTCTAATGGTATCTATATATATAATTCCTCCTTGACTTAAACAAAAAATACACCATTTGAAAGGTATTTACTCACGATTGGGCACAATATATATTTTATTAAAAAATTAGGAGGTAAAAAGGTACGGGTACATTAAGCAATCTGATATATAAAAAACTAAAAGAGATACAAAAAAATTTAATACTTGTCGTTGTTCAATAAAAATTAATTGGTCAGGTATCTGGTCATTTTTGAAATTCCGCTCTTTTGGGACTTCTTTGTCACCCCGTCTTTCTTTAAAACCAAAAAACATAAAAATTAAGATAATACCAAATTCGTTACAGTTAACAATTTAGTACTTTTTCGAAATTCGAACGTTTAAGGGATGAAAATGTTACCTATTTTTGGTACTTGTTTCAAAAGATTTTTTTTCCATGTATTAAATGATGGGCTCCAACTACTATATTTAAATATTTGATACTTCAATGAGGGAAAAAGTATCAAAAGAGGGGAAATACGGGAAGTTAAATTTCTTTCTTTTACTTTTGTGGTACTGTATACGCAGGGTCCTGAGTGAATGAGAACCTGTAAAATTAAAACTGTTGGTACTTTTTTGTACTTAGACTGGTACTTTTTAAATTTTCGTTAATATTGGGACTAGAAATATAAAATTAAACATGCATGGCTCTGTGTGAATAAGAATCTGTGAGGGAGAAATTTTGTTATTTTTTTCATTCCACAACTGGTGTTTTCTTTGATTTTCGTTAATATTAGACCTAACAACATGAAATTAAACATGCAAGGTCCTGAGTAGATGAGAATTTTTAACAGCAACAGTTTTGTTCTTTTTTCGTTGAGTTTTTTAATCTAAATCATGATTTATTTAAAGCTTTATATAAATTCCTAAAAATAAGAAGAGTAAATTTTTTATAAAATTTTATGGAAATCGGCACAAAAAAATACTATATTTCGCTATCTTTCCTTTAGAAATTCCTAATATGTTGAAATTTTACCTTTGATTCTTTATGATTTTTGGGGTAAATGCTTTCCGATTTTAGTAAAACCTTTAGAGTATATTTAAAATAATCTGGACTTTTATGTGAATAAATGTAACTTTAAATTCTTCGCCAAAATATGGCAAAAAAAATTAGTTTTTCCCGAAAATCGCAAAATTTAAATAGCAGGTACGAAAAAACTTTGAGAGTTATTGACATAATTTTTTCATATTTGTATTTCCTATTATATCCTTAATATATCCCAATGTGATGATCAAAAAATTCTACAATTTGTTAAACAAAATTTTAAAAAACTTGAAACTTAAGTTTTAAAACCACCGGTAAAAAACAAATACATGTATATTTTAGGTTAAAATTAGCTCTTATTAAAATTTTTCTCAAAACATATAAATTTTGTTCACACATTTCTTGTGCAAGTGGCCTGAGGCTGAGGTTAATGAGGATATAAAAAAATAAGCGATTTAATTCTGTATGAAACAATTTGGGGAAAAAATCAGTCCTTTGAAGTGAATTATTGAATTTATTTTAATATTGTCAGTTGTTAAGAATTACAACATTTTATAATTCTAAACAGTGTTCGAAAATAAACAGGACACTATTTAGCGTTCGGTTCACAAACCCAGGAATGATATCTATTTTTTAGTGCTTGTGTAGACAAACAAAAACCTTATTACCGTTCGTAACTATTTTCAAAAAAGAGCCGAACATTATAAAGTGTTATGTCCCTCGTTAAAAAACAGAACAATTGTAGGATACTCTACACCCAGAGAAAAAACATGTTTTAATATGATCACCTCCAACCAAACTATTTTTAAAGAAAATTTTAAACATATTATGTTTAAAATAACCATATTATTGTCAGCGGTAACCATATTATGGTTAAATTAGTCCTTCATCAAGAAGCGCCGACCATATTATTGTTGCTTCTAAACATGTTATGATCAATAATAACTAAAATTTGTTAAACACTTAAAATAGCATGGTTGTTTTTCAACCATAGTATGTTGATCTTGAAAAAGAGGAAAATACTATTGTTAATTTAAAAATAAATTATTATCATATTTAACCATAACATTTTTAGAGGCAACCATTATATGGTTGTGGGTTTTTGATGGAGTACTAATTTAACCATAATATGGTTGTCGCTGACAATTATATGGTTATATTAACCAAACAAACAAACAAAAAATTTTAGTAACGACCGCAGCACGACGAACATCTTGTGTATATGTTTTGTTTGTGTAAAATTAATTTGCTGGCTTTTTGGTTTTGATCGTATGTGTATTTTATTTTTGTAAAAAATTTCTGTTTTTACTAGTCAAAAGACGCTTAACACAAAAGAAACGAAAGACGAAGATGGTGGTTAAAAAAAACAGAACGCAATTAAATGTTATCATCTTTTTGTTGAGTTGGATAAGAACAGTATTATTTTTGTGTTCGCCGAGATGACAAACAAAGAAACGTTTTTTTATGATTTACTACACAAACACCATTAGCGTTTGTGTTTTCCACAAATCTACCGAACCGAACACTAAGGAGCGATATTAAGTGTTAATTTTCGAACACTGTTTCGACCTTTAAATAGCTGGCTTTGATAAATAATTCGTGCTTTATTTTTCTAAAATTTTCACAATCAAAAACATGAAAAAATTTGAAAACGTGAACACTCTGGTAAAAAGTTGTATATTTTTTAGGTATTTTTTAAGTTGTTCAGAAGCTTTAAATAAAGCTTTATTCTTTTTTAACATTAGTGTTTTTTAACATAGCATTAACACGTGCCACTGCCAGTTCGAAAAACTTAATACACCCACACTTTTTTTTTCTAATACACTCATATTTTTCGCAATGGTAGGTAGCTCCAGTGGCAGCAAAAATTACATGCGAGTGGAAATTTTTTCATTTGCATGTCACTAAATGTCAAAACGATACGCAAGGTTACCCTGTTAAAAATTGAATGCAAATTTACTGGATTGTTGTAAATTATGTTTTAACTTGTTAAATGTATTATGATGAATTTTTTGAAATGCGCATTAATAAAAGCAAATTTGTAAATTGTTAAAATAATGCTTACATAAATTAATGTAAATCTTTTCCCCAATAATGTGCATAAATGATTAATTCGGTAACTCTATTTGGTTTTTTGGTACTTAGTAGCTTTTGAATAAAAACCCCTGTATTTATTTTAAAAGATAAGGAATATTTTTAGTTTTTTTCGTGTACCTTCCCCTTTTTACACCAGTCATATCGAATTTATAACAATAGTATTTATTGCCATTATTTAGTTTAGTTTTTGGTTTTACAGATAAGCTTTTATTGTTACTTTTATAAAACTTATTTGTTTAAATATGTGCAGTTATTTCTTTTTCCAATTTATCTAAAGTTATAAATTCTAAAGAAAAATAAAATTAAAATATTTATTTACAATACTAAACACAAACAACAAAACTAATAGCAATATTATAAAAAAAACTAAATAAAGAAATAAACAGAAAAGGGAGATAATCATTAATTCATAAAATCGGTTACATTCGAAGTTCGAACATACACACAGACACATATTATGGTAGAAGATACTACCCAGCGGGAAAAAGAAGGGGTACGGATGCCTTCTAGAAGGCCTCTGTACTCCTTCTTTTGGATATACAAGGCCTTCTCGCTCCATTCCATACTCATATCTTTTTTACACACGTTGTCATTGCGGAGAAGGCCTTCCGCTCTCGCTTCTCTAGCAGGTACATAAGAATGGCAACGGGATCAAAAAAATAATTGTTTTGCTTTTGCTTGTGCAAAAAAAAACAACACAAAAAATGTTACTCCTTCTCATAGAAGCGAGTGAAGAAGGTGTATCTTATCTTTTACACCAAAGAGCCGAGGCCTTCTATGAGGCATTCTTTAGCAGTTAGATAAGAATAGGAATTTAATCAAAACAATTTTTAAGCAGGCCTTTTACAAGGCCTGAAGTAAGAAGGTCTTCTGAGTTTTACCGCTGGGTAAAGACATACAAACATATTAGTCCAAACACATTCGCATATAAAAGCAGACATATTTACATACCCAGCCAGCAAAATAGTCCGACGTCTTCTAGATATCTGAGAGAAGCGTCGATAAAAAAGGTCGGAATCGTAAAAGAATTCTGTCAGATTTCTGACCCAAAAACGTATGTATGAAGTAGTTGACACGAAGTCTGACTGACCTGTCGTGGGAAATTCTGTTTTTTTTTTGCCGACATTTCTGATAGATATCTGATAGAAATCTAATGAAAAAGGCATAGAAAATATTAATGAGCTAGCCGAGATTCTTATTGTTTTATCACTGATAGCTGGAAGAATTCCTTTTATTGAAAAATATTTAAAAGTATAAAATTATAAATTTTACACGCACGTACCTTTTTTTTATCTTTTTCATCTTGAAAAAATAAAATGACAATTGTCATTATTTTCAAAAAAAAAAAAAAAAAAAATCTGTAAGAATTCCGTCGGAATTCTATTAGACATATCTGTACATAAATTTCTCCCGATATATCCATTCGAAATCGATCAGAAATCGCCCAGACAGTAAGTATATGCAAAATCTGAACAAAGTCTCTGAGAATCAAGTCAGACATTTGCAAGAAATGTCTAATTCAGACAACGTCGCAGTATTTTGCTGGCTGGGTATACAGGGAATACACGTAGTTTTAAACACAGGGCCTATACTTTGTACAGATTTTAAAACGAATTCAATTTCTTTCTGTACACAGAAAAAATTTTTGCAAAAAATTATTCAATTAAATAATTAATTGGCGTACATTAATTATTCAATTAATTTTTTTAATCAAAACCCATAAAATTAAATGTTTGTGTATATGTGGTGTATTTTTTTGTTTATGCAATTAATTTTTTAATTGACTAAATTTGTGTCCCATGACTCGAAAATACAAATCCGTTAATTGATATGATCAATCCCTTTGCAGGGGCAAAATTAGTTAAATATTTAATTGTCTGAACGAATTGTTTAATTAAAGTCGATTTTCTATTTTTTCTGTTCAATTATTTGGATTCCCTTTTATAAAAAAATACTCATGTCCTTAACTTTTTTATATAAAATGTCATTAAATAGGGGAGTTATTGCGTATTTCGATTTTATTATTTACAGCTTTGAACAACTTGTACTGCCAATGACGATTTTCGTACTCGTTTAAAATCACGACAGCGTTCTACTTATGTAAAAATGGGAATATTGACGACAAGTATTGGTCTATAGGGAGTTTGCTGTTTTTAAATCGATTGATTTACTTTGATAAAGTAAAAAAAACTCCGCTCTTTCGAAGCAAATAATACGAAAATCGTAATACAAAGTACAAACTGTGAAAAGATATTCTTTATAAGATCTTGCAATCATCTTTAGTTAATATAGCAGAAAGCGATCAGGGATAAAATTTTTAAATACCAAGTAGAAGATCTTATAAAAACCTTTGAACGCCTAAAAGGAAAAACCTAATACAAAAGCCCTTTTCCTAATGACACTGAAAGCAAGAAAGAAATACAACATTTAAAAAAGGTACCAGATAAAATAATAAAGGGAATTAGAAACCTTCCCTTAAGCCTTTTTTCCCCCTGGGTTGTTTATGGTACTGAATTTTATTTATTTTTTTATTGATAAAATGTATGTTTGTAAGTTATGTTTTGAATGTATGTGTACCTAAATGTTTATATCCTTGTGCCGACTGTTCGCAAATAATTAAATTAAACCCAAGACTGAAAGAAAACCAGCAATAAAATTTTATTACATTTTCGCCAATTTTATTTGTTTTATCAGTTGAAAATTAAATAATAAAAATAAAGGTTTATAATATTTTTTTTCTTTTTTATACCCACCAGCACCACAAGTGATAAATTGAGGTTAAATATATTATCATTCCGTATGAAGCACGTGTAATTTTTTGTTGTCCGTCTGTCTGTCTGTCTTAAAATTTGTATAACATTTTCCAGTTAATTAATTTGCATCTAAAGTCGATTTTTTCATACAAAAATTTAAAAAAATTTAAATAACGCTGAAATCGAGAAAAGAACTTTTAACTGTGATCCTTCACATTTCTCATCAAAAGGCGATTTTTTCATACGAAAATTTAAAAAAATTTAAGTGGCTGAAGTTTCTTAAATAACGGTCCAATCGAGAAAATTACTTTTGTCTGTGATCCATCATATTTTTAATCAAAAGTCGATTTTTTCATAAAAAAAAATGTAAAAAAAGCTTTAAATAACTGTAGTTTTTTAAAAAACACCCTAATCAAGAAAAGGACGTTTGTTTGTGATCCCTACCATTTTTACCAAAGGTCGATTTTTTCATGCAAAAATTTAGGGATTTTGGATAAATTTTAAGCAAACAATTGTAAAAAGTTGTAAAAAAATATGAATGCTATCTCCCAACGAAGCAATTGTTTTCGGTTTTACGGATTTATGGACATTCAGCTTTAACATTGACTCTGCAATTTATCAATGCTTCTTACAACTTCTCGTCCATACTGTGAAACATGAGTGCACTGAATAGTGTTCTCTCGTTCGTGTACAAGCAGTTTGCCTTTGAGAGCAAGAAGAAGAATGGTAATCAAATTTCTTTAAATTCTGGCAAACAATTGCTAAATTGTATGGTGACAAATGTAGTTTCAAGAAAGAATTAAGAAAAGTCTCTGCAGGAAATATGAACGAGGACTAAAGCAGCTTTTCGGTCATTAAAAATCGTTTTTCGAAGTCTGTTGAATTAAATAACTAAGCCCGAGTTCTAAGACGTAAGTGGTAATGTAACTCGCTTTTCTAAATGCATTCTACAATGCAATCTGTACAATTTTGCAATGTAATCTATTCAAAATGGCACCAAAAGAGCAATCGATGCTTTTGATATAACCAAACTGGGCATCTTTAAATTTGATGATACATTTTAGGCTTAGACTGCGAAGTTGTATGATGTTTTGGCACTCAACCTAATTGAGAGTAAATGATATTTGTTTGCATTCCAAAATGCCATACAAGTAACTAAAGACACAAACCATGTGTTTTAAACGCCAGCTGTTCACAGAAAGAATTCTCGCCAATTTTTTTTTTAATTAAAACATTAATCAAAAATAAAATCAGTTTTAATTAAAAATTTAATCAAGTGAATTAAACGTTTAATTATATCAACAACATAACTGCAGAAAAAGTTGTTAATATCACAAAATATTTACTTAATACTATTAATTTGTTAACATTTCCAAACTTAATTAGTATTGTGGTTATTTTGTTAGTTTTTGCATTGCTGACGGATATTTTCTTCGAGGAATTTAAAATGCAGACCTTAAAGTTTCGATGGTAGGTCATGCAGTATGTTTCGTTGCTTAATACTGTCGGAACCACAAGTTCTCTAGTTCTAATTCGTCCAATTAAGGTAGGAGAAAGTCGCTGGATCTCTAGCGTTCGCCGTTCACAGTAACTTGAAGCATGTGTAACGCCTCCTCGTCTTTTATACGCGCATTTTCAGTCCCCAGAAGCCATCATAAGCTTTTCTACGTATTCACATAGGTGAGAAAAGGTCTCGTCGCTTATGACGATTTTCGATGAAAGTTGTCTTTCTTGTCGTCTTGACCGCTACATTTCTTATTGAAAAGTATATAAATGGTTCTTAAAACTTCCTTTTAAGTAGGCGTTACTTTACAAAATGCTTAATATCATGTATTTACGCAAAATGAGCATACAATGGGTATTTAAGTTTGACATAAGCTAATTTTCTGAGCCCAGATTACTCTTTTTTATGATCAATTTAAAATTTACTGAAGGTCACATATAAAGACCTTTCCCAAAAACGCTTTTATACATCTTTACTCCTAACAAATAATGATATTGTTGCAAATTTTTCATCAATTCAGTTTTCTTATTTATTTGAAAATTTTGTGATGAAATGTCCTTAATTTACTAAAGATCTTTTGTAAGGAAAACTTGCAAAAAGTTCTTTAACCGGAATATTTATATTTTTATAAAATTGAGCACAAATCGTTTTAATGCCATAAAATTTAAACACAATCGGCCTTAAATTGAACATAGTTCCATTCTTGATAAAGTATCAAAGCTTTGTTACATTCTTGTTTGTTTTACCGCTTTTAAAAATCATTTAAATTTTCTTTGTTTTGTTTATTAAATATATTTTTTTAAAGGTTTTTAAATTATGTTTTAAAAACAAACCTTAAATATGTATTTAAAAAGCAAAAAAGGACCTTTTGTGCTATAGAAACTTATAAATTCCTTCTAAAGGACTTAATAAAGCTAATCAAAAAATCAGAGAATCTTTCTTTTTAACTCTAGCATAAGACTTTTTAATCCCTATAAAATAGCATTGGAGTTTTACCTTAATTTCATTTCATCATAAAATTGCCCTTTTATATCCTTTTTTTTACAAAATTGTATTATAAAAAAACAAAATACAAACACACTTTTGTTTATTCATTCATACGTTATGACACTAAAGTTGTCATGTCAAAGGATATGACATTTGTTTGCTTAAATGTCAAAGAAAATTGTCATTATTGTGAAATGGCAGATGTTGATAATTTGTTTAAACACAACATTTTTATATATGTATATAAAAAAAAATATCAAATAGACACACATGTGTACATTAAAAAAGAAATATATATGGACATATCTTTTGTAAAAAATACGTAGAAATAAAATTTTAAATATATTTTTTTATTCCAATGAATAAAAGGAAAGAAACCCATTTATTTGATTCAACAATTATCTAAACTAATGAAACATGTAAAGGAAAAAACGTATTTATACCCTTTAAATTCTGCATGTAAAAGAAAGCATATTTTATAGGCAATTTATGAAAAAGTAATTTGACAAGAAAATAAGGATAATTATATTGTTTAAGGACTTTTATTAGATAAAAGTACTAACAACATTAAACAAATTTTTAATTGTAAGTCCACTTAGTTCAGAAAAGAGAATATTACGACTATTGCGTTTCTGAAAAAAATCATTTGCCCACTTTAAGGCGAATTGTTTAAAAATATGTACTGATATTTTAGATATTCGCCTACTGTTTCTCTAAACTGTATGAAAACTTAATAGATAATAATGAAAGAATTTTTAAGGCAAATTTTTAAGCTCTATTTTTGTTAAAAGTGCATATTTATTTTTTAGTTTGACTGACGAAACATTTTTTTAAAAGTTTTATTATTTTCTTGAACTCACATAACCAAAAATTCTTCTGCTTGAAATCTACCTAAACTTAACGAACGTTTATTTAAATTATATATCATTATACTGAATTGCCATTTTCTCTAAATAAACTCAATTAATTTCCAATCAGTGTTTAACTAGTTTAGAACTTTCATAAAATTTTTCTTAAACTTTCTATTGCTATTTATTGCAAATTTAATTATTAAATATTCTAATGTACCATTTTAATTAAACTTATAACATAATGAAGCACTCGTGTGTTCGTTCTTTCGTTTAAACTCTACAAAAGCCAGAAATATACATACATATTTTATAACAATTACCAACCAAATTCTATTAAATGGAATAAATTATAGGCAAAATCATATATGAGGAGTTAGAGTAGAGTTAGAAAAGAATTAGAGTAAAGTTAGAATAGAGTTAGATTAGAGTTAGAGAAGAATTAGAGTAAAGTTATAGTAGAGTTAGAGTAGAGTAGAGTTAGAGTAGAGTTAGAGCAGAGTTATAGTAGAGTTAGAGTAGAGTTAGATTAGAGTTAGAGTAGAGTTAGAGTAGAGTTAGATTAGAGTTAGAGTAGAGTTAGATTAGAGTTGGAGTAGAGTTAGAGTAGGGTTAGAGTAGAGTAGAGTTAGATTAGAGTTAGAGTAGAGTTAGAGTAGAGTTAGAGTAGAGTAGAGTTAGAGTAGAGTTAGAGCAGAGTTAGAGTAGAGTTAGAGTAGAGTTAGATTAGAGTTAGAGTAGAGTTAGAGTAGAGTTAGATTAGAGTTAGAGTAGAGTTAGATTAGAGTTGGAGTAGAGTTAGAGTAGGGTTAGAGTAGAGTTAGAGTAGAGTTAGAGTAGAGTTAGAGTAGAGTTAGAGTAGAGTTAGAGTAGAGCTAGAGTAGAGTTAGATTAGAGTTAGATTAGAGTTAGAGTAGAGTAGAGTTAGATTAGAGTTAGAGTAGAGTAGAGTTAGATTAGAGTTAGAGTAGGGTTAGAGTAGAGTTAGAGTAGAGTTAGAGTAGAGTTAGAGTAGAGTTAGACTAGAGTTAGAGTAGAGTTAGAGTAGAGTTAGAGTAGAGTTAGAGTAGAGTTAGAGTAGAGTTAGAGTAGAGTTAGAGTAGAGTTAGAGTAGGGTTAGAGTAGAGTTAGAGTAGAGTTAGAGTAGGGTTAGAGTAGAGTTAGATTAGAGTTAGAGTAGAGTTAGAGTAGGGTTAGAGTAGAGTTAGAGTAGAGTTAGACTAGAGTTAGACTAGAGTTAGAGTAGAGTTAGAGTAGAGTTAGAGTAGAGTTAGAGTAGAGTTAGAGTAGAGTTAGAGTAGAGTAAAGTTAGAGTAGAGTTAGAGTAGAGTTAGAGTAGAGTTAGAGTAGAGTTAGAGTAGAGTAGAGTAGAGTTAGAGTAGAGTTAGAGTAGAGTTAGAGTAGAGTTAGAGTAGAGTTAGAGTAGAGTTAGATTAGAGTTAGAGTAGAGTAGAGTTAGATTAGAGTTAGAGTAGAGTAGAGTTAGATTAGAGTTAGAGTAGAGTAGAGTTAGATTAGAGTTAGAGAAGAATTAGAGTAAAGTGAGAGTAGAGTTAGATTAGAGTTAGAGTAGAGTAGAGTTAGAGTAGAGTTAGAGTAGAGTTAGAGTAGAGTTAGAGTAGAGTTAGAGTAGAGTTAGAGTAGAGTTGAGTTAGAGTAGAGTTAGAGTAGAGTTAGAGTAGAGTTAGATTAGGGTTAGAGTAGAGTTAGAGTAGAGTTAGATTAGAGTTAGAGTTAGAGTAGAGTTAGATTAGAGTTAGAGTAGAGTTAGAGTAGGGTTAGAGTAGAGTTAGAGTAGAGTTAGAGTAGAGTTAGAGTAGAGTTAGAGTAGAGTTAGAGTAGAGTTAGAGTAGAGTAAGAGTAGAGTTAGAGTAGAGTTAGAGTAGAGTTAGAGTTAGAGTAGAGTTAGAGTTAGAGTAGAGTTAGAGTAGAGTTAGAGTAGAGTTAGAGTAGAGTTAGAGTAGAGTTAGAGTAGAGTTAGAGTAGAGTTAGAGTAGAGTTAGAGTAGAGTTAGAGTAGAGTAGAGTTAGAGTAGAGTTAGAGTAGAGTTAGAGTAGAGTTAGGGTAGAGTTAGGGTAGAGTTAGAGCAGAGTTAGATTAGAGTAAGAGTAGAGTTAGATTAGAGTTAGAGTAGAGTTAGAGTAGGGTTAGAGTAGAGTTAGAGTAGAGTTAGAGTAGAGTTAGAGTAGAGTTAGAGTAGAGTTAGAGTAGAGTTAGAGTAGAGTTAGAGTAGAGTTAGAGTGGAGTTAGAGTAGAGTTAGAGTAGAGTTAGAGTAGAGTAGAGTTAGAGTAGAGTTAGAGTAGAGTTAGAGTAGAGTTAGAGTAGAGTTAGAGTAGAGTTAGAGTAGAGTTAGAGTAGAGTTAGAGTAGAGTTAGAGTAGAGTTAGAGTAGAGTTAGATTAGAGTTAGAGTAGAGTTAGATTAGAGTTAGAGTAGAGTTTGAGTAGATTTAAAGTAGAGTTTGAGTAGAGTAAGAGTATAGTTAGAAATTTGAAGAAAGAGGCGAAAGTATCCCTTCAGTTAATTGAAATGTGGCGGATAATCCGAATTTGTCGATTGTCATTATGGCCGTATCATAATCGACTTTTTTTAGCCTGCTATTGAAGATCATGAACTGGACGCACTATGGTCACAACAAGCCGGTGCCGTTAGCCACACAGCACGACTGATATTGGTAATTTTGCATCGGAAGTTCCAAGAACCGTGTATAACGTCTTTTTGCGAAGTTAATTGGCCACCAAGATAATGTGATTTGACGCCGTTAGATTTTGTTTTTTTTGGGTCTCCTCGGATAGTCCCCTAACGTGTGAACGTTTGAAAACCTGCATTCGTCAAGTAATCGTTGTGTTACCGCCCGATATGTGCGAAAAAGTGTTCGTAGACTACATCAAAAGGATCGACAACTACAACCAAACTAGAGTTCGTCATTTAAATGATATTATTTTCGTACGTAATGACAAGCATTATAATGAAATAATAGTTTTATTGAAAACATAGCTTTATGTGTGTTTTATTGTACTTTACTTTTGACACCAAAATATTGGTAACCCGTTACCTCTTAATATTTCATTACATCCTGAAACCACCCTGAATACAAGAGCTGCCTTTATGTATTCTCCATAACTATACAAGTATATATATTTTTGTTATACTCTCATAAAAGTTTGAGGTTATACAAATTAATTAACAAATGTTAAAATATATTTCCAACCATAAGTTCTCACAAGCCTTCATACCAATATCTCTATTAAATATTATTAACTAAATGTTTGTGTATGGATTTTTATACATTAAAATGGTATTATAAAGTTAATTGTGTTTATTTAGGTTGGACTATGGTCTTTGTTTCATGCACTAATAGCAACAAAAGAAAAGGACGCCCAATACTTTCTTCTGAAAGGATGCTTAACCAAGCCAGCAATAGAAAATTAGAAGAAGAAGAAGAAGAAACAATTATTATTATTATTATTATTGGTATGGGCGTAAATTACAAGAGCCCACACAGCAGACACAGTTTTATACAAATTACATTTTCTGGGTATTATTAACATTTTACTTTAGTTTTAATCTATGATTATATTAACAATTGTATAATAATATTAAAATAAATTGTTATTAAATGTGTTTATGTGAATGACTTTATATTGCTTTTAACGAAATTTCTAGTAAATATGTAAATGTGTATAGCAACGAATACAGAGTTTGTTTGGCTTTGGTTTTCTAATTTTATTATGATTTAGCTTTGAACATGAAAATCGTTTTAAGTTAATTAGTTTTTCCCTAGAATATAGATTTCGTTTGAAGCAATTAATAGGAGATTATTGAAAAAGCTAAATGAATGGCAAACAAACTATTTCGACTTAAATTGTAAGTAATACATATAAGAACAGGACGAAGGCGGAGCAGCTTTTAATTTCAACATAAATTGTTAGAGTTAGGGATGGGTTAAGAGCTAGAATTAGTTAAGTTTAAAGCTAGAGAAGCGTTGGATTCAGTAAATCTAGATTTAAAAAATATATCTATTGAATTTTGTTGGTCCTTCCTTAACGTTTGGCTTCTAACAAGCTTGTTTTATACGTTTCATAACTACAACATTTCTTCCATTAACAAAATTTTCATATTAAAATAATATTCCATCTCATTTAAGCCTTAGTTTTTTTTCTCATCCTTTCCCTCTCTACCAAACATCACTTGACTGACTAGTGATTATTATTGTGATTGCAACAATTTTTATTGAGTACAGGCTTGATTAAAATTAATGTTGCCAGTGCCGCTGCCACTACAGGCATTGATGTTGTTGTTTTTCCTTTTACTGTTGCCAGTTTCAAGTACTCACAATAATTTTTAGCTTTTGGCTGTTGTAAAACACTCGTTATTATTGCATTCAATATCCTTCAACAATATTTTATAAAATCAGAACAAAAAAATATATAAAAAAAAAAAATAAAATGAAACACACAACATTGTGTTGTAATGTTGCATGTTTTTTAGTATGTTCAACATGTTTCAGTGGTGGAATGATTGTGGCTGTTTTGCAGAAAAAACAACATTTTATTTGTGGTAGTGCCAGAGTTGTATTATGAGAAAATATATAAATTATATATTCTTTATTGTTATTGTATAGATATATAGTTGTTATTTTATTGTTAATAACTTCTTGTTTTAGTGCCGTAATTCAAACAGCAGGACTAATTTTTTATGTGTGTGGATATTAACCACATAAAACATATCCCAGCGGTAACTAGAATGAGCAAAGTGGCCTAATAGAAGGCCTTATTGAGCACACACGTGTTCTTCTCCATACTTGTTTTTTTTTACACAAGTTTTCTTTGCGAGAAAGCCCTTTTACACTGCCTTAATTAATAACTTATTTCTCTTCCCAAAGAAGGGAAGGGTCTGTAAAAAAAATAAAAAAAATAAAACTGAACAATCTCCTTTTTCCCTTCTTTAACAAAGCAGTAGCGAAAGTGTACTGAATATTTCAAAAAGAAATGCATAATTTTAAACGCAGCATATCATACGAATCTAATCATTTACAAAGGAGTATAAAGGCCTTCAAATAGGGCTGTCACATGCGGTCAATTTGTACTGCTGGAATTGTTTGAACAATTTGTTAGAGGTGTGTGTAATGCTTTATAAGAAAATATGTGTTGCATACTAGAAGGAAGTTAAAAATTTAACTTATAATACTTAAGAGTTTTACAACAACTTCACATTTATTAAATGCAACGAGTACCTTTTATTGGAATATTTGTTAGAGAAACTTAAGAGTAGGCGTAATACAATATTTAAGTACTTTTATGCCTGCAGAAAAACAGCGAATAGGAGTTACCTGTGGCAAATTTTTAATTAAAAGAGAATATTCTTTTATATTAAAATGCAAGCAATCATAGCCAGCAACCAGTTTTTTAGCATGAGTTAAATTTCCAATGGAATCTAAACTATAACTGAAATAGAACTAAACTAAAACGAAACAAAAACTGAAGAAAAATCTTAATCTAAGCAAAAATTTGGAACGCAAAAATGTTTCTACCAACAATGTAAGTAAGTATGTATGTATGTCCTGAAAACCGGTTTCAATTAAAAGGCAATCTTGTCAAGGCTGTATATTCTTTGATAACTAGAACCACGAGAGGGGGAATAGGACAATTTCTGCCTCTGCGAAACCAGGGTTACAAAAACTGCAGTCGAAATCAAAAACTGTCGAACGAAAAACGAAAATTTGTGTTTAACTCTCGATTTTCGATTTGATTTGACAGCGACTTTTTACATTTAATGAATCGGAAGTAAAAGCAACAGTTTTTTTTTGGCCAATGACAAATGAAGAAGTGGAAGAAATATCAGTTTTTCTACTTTAGCTGTAGTTTTTTTTATCGATGTGCAAAACTATCTGAACGATTTAAATGAAATTTAAAAAACAACAAGTAGATCTATATTTGCAAAGACGCAAAGCAGTGTATATTTATGAAACTGGGCCTACTAGGGGAGGTATGGGGTAATTTCTGCCTCTCCGAGACCATCAAACTGATTTTAATGAAACCTTAAAAAAAGATAGATTCTTATTTAGAAGGACACAAAAGCAATGCATTTTTTTGAAAACTAGGACCATGTATTCCTCTCTAAAATAATTTAACGGATGTTAATGAAGTATTAATCATAGATAGACGCATATTTAGATAGATACATAAGCAAAGTTTATTTTCTCAAAAATAGGACGAAGAGAGGTGAAGAGCGTAGTTGCCGGGTATTATCTGAAGTTCCACTACTCTCCAGCTAGAGATTAAACAATTTCAATAAATCACTTTCAACGGACTGTGTTGTGGGCTGTTCTTAAATCTATTAAAAGCCTACAGTAATCTGCTCACGGACGGTTGCGAAGCGCCAAGTTGTTTTTGTGAACCTTGGGGTTTTACTGCAGCGCTGAAAACTTGCTGTCGTCGTACGTAACTTTTAGATCAACCCCAAGTTTCACATCCGTATAGGAGTAAGGGTTTCACACATGTGTTAAATATCAACTGGACTCTCAAATAGAAACTATTATCTCGACCAGAATCTCAACTGGAACTTGAACTAGAGTTTTAACTAAATCACTGAATAAATTCCCAGCGAAAATCCGAACTAAAATCTGAAAAAAACGTCTTAAAAAAACAAAAAGGTACAACTTGTTAATGTTGTACAACATGTACTACTCATACTAAAAGTCTGTAGCTATTGTTTTTTTTGTTTGCAATAATGCTTGGTTTAACTAATATTTTCTCATGTTCAAACAAAACAAAAAGTTGTTGTACTTTAGTAGTAAAACAAGTAAAGGTTAACTTTTCAGTTGTAGTACAATTATACCTTTTAATATTGCCAGCAATAGGAAAATAAACATCGACTAAAAACACTCTAGTTTCAGCAACAATAACTACCTAAACAGCTTGAATCATTTGAAGTAACAATTTTGGCTGCAACTTGCAATCATTATTGCTGTTAGATGAGAACATCATCGTTATCGTCAACATTAACATCATTGTAGTCATCATCGTCAGCATTATTACTCACTGGTATGCTCACGGTGAGAGGTTAGTTTACTTTTACCAACTCAGCTGCTGAAATGTTGTTTTAGTTTAGTTGTTTTTGCTGCATTTCAAGTTGATAATAATGGCCATTTTACAATTTTACCTTTAGCTTTGGTATACCTGCATCCCTTTTTACTTCATGTGTTTGATTTTTTGTTTGTTTTTTTTTTCTAGTATTTTAGTAACTTTGTATTATTTTGTGTATAATAAACAGTAAAAAGTTGTAAATCCTCACCTTTATGATGTTTGAAACACACCCACTTTTTTGTCTACTTTCTCAAAGTTGGTTGTTGTAAAATAAATGCACCCTTGCTAGTATTGCTATATACATACATTTACACACATGTGTATAATCGTAGCTGGTGACCTGTGTTTTATATTGTTTCTTTTTAGGAACAGAAATATTTACATGCATAACGACACAAACATGCACTGGCAAATATGTTTGTGTAGAGAAATATTTTGCTAAAATATACTTTAAAATATCAAAAAGTACACGCAGAAAATAAATATGTTTGGAGGTGACCATATTCTAAGAGCATCATACTATGGTTGAATTTTTGGTTAAATTTGACCATAATATTTTCAAAATTATACATGAACAACCAGTTGCCTGAAATCAATCTTAATATGGTCGAAAATATTCATAATTCGTTTAAAATTAACCATATTTTATATAATATTATCCATAAATTAGTCAAAACAAAAGATGCAGGTGTAGTAGTTAAAGTGCTTGCCTACAAAACCATGCACCCCAGGTTCGATCCCTGACAGAGGATGATTAGTTTTCATAATTCATCCAAGAAACTTCTTGACCACCCCTCCCACTGGAAATTAGGAATAGGTCAGGCAGCTGACAACCCCTGTATAAAAAGCTAGGAATTAAAGATTAACAAGGGTCCCATCACTACATCAAATATACAGAGGGCGTTGTGTCTAGGCAACTACAGGTGGCATTCCCGTTATCATAGGACCTGCTACGACAGACCAATCATCTGCAACCAATTATTATTATTATTATTTATTTATTAGTAGTATTTTTTATACTTTTACATAACATTACATGTTCTTTTACAAACTATATCAATAAACTCAAATTAAATATTTTAACGATACAAGGCAAAAATGACTAAAGACTGATCGATACTCCAAGTACTAGGAAAGTGCAATTTTAGTGCTGGTTCACACGCATCAAGCTTTAGGTGGCAAGTCTTTAGCTTTTAGAAGAGTCGGGAAAAGAGAATGCCACTTATTTTCCTTTCCTTCTAACAACTCCAGTCTTTACGACTAAAACGTGAAATGTGTGAATCAGCACTTTTCTTTTCTACAAAAAAATGTGCCTTTTTTTTAAACAAATTCAATTTCGTGTCTTTTTCTTAAAAATTTTGCTCCCGAAAAGGGTGGCTTGTTTTATTCTAAAAAAACTCATGCTTTTCGGGAGCAAAATTTTTAAGAAACAGACACCAAATTGCCTTTTTTTTTTAAGGGCACATCTTTTTGTAGAAAAGAAAACACCATAACCTGCTACAGCAGACCAATTATCTACTTAGCTGGAACAACAACCGATAAACGAAACTGATACAAGGCGAAATAACAAAACAGAATGGATCGATACTCCAAAAACTAGGACAGTGAAATCGTGCATGGGAAGACGCAAAAACAATTACAACAAATAAGATGGATTTGCTTTGTGGAAGCGATATGCTTAAAAGCTTAAAGGGGGTTATTGAGAAACATAAAAACCATATTAGGGCAAAATAAACCATAGTATTTCACACTTTTTTCCATTATTAGTCAAAAGTAGACATATTTAAGTCAGAATTAACAATAATATGATTAATGTTTACCATATTTTGGTTATTTAATTCGTCCTTCCGAATAGCTTTTTTAGTTGTTTTACTTCTTTTACAAATCAAGTTCTAATTTTTGTATTTTTGGCGTAGTCCTGAAAATTGTTTATGTAAATTTTCTGCAATAAGAATAACAGATCCTAATATATTTTTACACCACAGATTACGAATATAACATTCGTTTTGTCACCTCTTGTTTAAGAGATGTTGTTGATTAATTAAAAAAAATGAACTTTCCTTTTTAACCCCATTGAAAATAATTTGGATTTCATGTCAAATTTATCGTCAATAACAAAATCGCTACAAAGATAATCCCGACTGGCTTGTGTCAATATATTCTTGCACAGTATCGTTAACCTCTAGACTTCGATGCATATTTCAAATATTTTAATATTAATATTTCCAATCGAGATAAACAATGGGAGCTACATACTGTTTGACTAAACACCGCAGTGTCTTAACGGCGATGGTAGCTTGGGAAATGATCCACTATTAAATCTTAGACACCGTTGCCCCGTAATCATCCTGAAGCTTGGTATTATTTAAAACATGTAAACAATTAGAGAAATCTGAAAATGTTTTCTAAATATTTCACGGCCCTTATGCTGTGTTAAGCAGTGTTATTTAGTTAATCGTTACAAAAGTAATGTTTAAAACAACAATAGTTTGTTTGTGGCCATAACGAGGACCATAACATGTTTTTGAAACCATACTTCAACCATTTTCTGCGTATACCAGCTCATATTGATGTCAATTTTAGATTCCAGTACAGGGCCCTTATCCTGCCAGTAGTAATCGAATAATTTTTCGATTCGAAAGCAATTTTATTTCTAATTCTTTCAGTCGATACTGAAGGAATCGAAATAATATTTTCATTGTTGTAAAACATTTAGTTCAGTTTTCACTAAGCTGAAAAAATAGAAAAAATAGAAAAAATAGTTTCGTTTCGTTCAGCATCGAATGAAAGAATTAGAAACAAAATGGCTTTCGAAAAGACAAAATATTTGATAACGAATGCCGGAAGTAGACTCCAGTTCCTAGTTCGATTCCTGATAAAACTCTATGTCAGATTAAAATTTTAATTTGAATACAAATTTTATTTTTTATTTTCTTAAGTTAAGTACTAGTTTAATTTTAGTTCAGCTCTTATTCAGTTCTAGTTCACTTCTATGTCAATTCTAGTTCAGCTCAAGTTCAATTCTATTTTAATTCTAGTTGATATTTTATTTCACATTCTTGTTACGATGTTAGTTAAACTTATATGCATACTTAGCTTAATTTTTTTTAATACATATTTTTTTTTTCTTAAATTTTTTATCGCTCACTGTACTTTTGTCGGTTTGTATGTGTGTTTCGGACTAACATTGCTATTATTACAATTGGTTACAAATTTTCTGTTATTTTTGTTTTTATGCTGTTTAACAACAAATCTATACATACATACAATGCAATCTTGTCTATGGAGTTGTTTTTGGAATCGAATTTCTCTGTATTTTCCAGGGCCTGGGTTTAAGTTTAAAGTATAAATGCTGACTGATTACAGGACATTTTAAACCTTAATTGCTGTTAAATACAGGTTTTTTACTTAAAAAATTTATGTTGAAAACAAACCTGTAACGAGAATGAAAAAAGTAAAAAAAAAATTAAAAGGTTGAAGTAAATCAAGGAGGAGTATTCAATTAAAAAAGGATTTAAGATTTTTAAATCTTTAATAAGTAGATGTTTTAAGTGAGGCATTGGCAATAAGATGCAATTTATACAAAATGTTTTATAATATTAAGTTAAAAAAATAGGATTAAATATATTTATATACAATTTTTAAATTTATTCTGTAATAAACCAATTTGTTTTATTACTTATTATCTGATTTATTTATTTTATTTTTTATCTTTTTGCAGTGATTTATATGCTGGCAGCATTTGTTACAGCTGTTTTAGTGTTTCAATATTTAAAAGCTCATTTATATGTTCACAGAGTTCAAAGGATGAAAAAAATTCTTAATTTATAAAGAGATTATCGATGGCATATGCATAAATATGAAGGTAAGTCTACACATTTTATTAGGGTAAAATTCCCAGTAAACAAAATTGTTTAATTAACAAGGTTCCGTTTAAATGTGCTAAATTCTCATTTCATACTATTGATTTCACTGGTTGCTTAGGCCAGATATACATACATACATATAGTTTGAGTCTTAAAGATCTGTCATTTTTTTTCAAAAAATATAAACAAAATTTTTGTAATTTTTTGCGTCGTAGAAGTCAAATGTTGTGTTTACTACACAGAAAAAATTATTAGTAGTTTTTTATCAATTAAAAAAATTATTTTAAAAGTATTTAAATTTAATTAATGTGATAATTGAATCAATTATTTATTTTATTTTTTTTTTGTTGAAAGAAAATTAAAAATATAATTTTAATATAATTAACACTTTAGTTTTTTATATATAAAATTATAATTAAAATATTAATTAAACAACAAAAAATTTTTTCGTTTAAAATAAAATAATTCAAACTTCTGAAATTGTTGTTGGATATTGTCAAAATCAATTGTTTGAAACGGCAAAGTTTTTTGATCTTTTTTGTAATTAAAATTAAAAATTTCATTTATTAAAAAAAAAAAATATTCAAAATATTAAATTTTTATCAATATAATCATTTTGGTTGTATGTAGTAGTAAAATCAACAAATGGGTTGCTGGGTTCTATGAATTTGAAATGAATTTGGTGCTTAGAGACAATTTTTAATTTTTTCTGCGCAAGCATTATTTATAGAAAGCCATTGATTATTACAGTATTTATTGATTATTTGCACACCAGCTTAAAGCATTTTTCGCTTTTATTTATCCAAACTTGTGCAAATATAGTTTTCTACTTAAAATAGCCGAAATTGTTTCGTGTTTATTTGCTTATTTTCATATCCTTCATTTATGCATCACAATATTAAACAATTTTAATAAATTGCATTAGAAAAATTCATATTTAAGCTTCGCAAACTTTGAATTTATTCATGCACTCTCGATGCTGTTAAAATAGAATTTTTCGTGATGCTGATGAAGTTAAGCGAGTTTTTTCTGAATGAATTTCTCTTTTAAAAGCACCAAAAAAGTGCAAATTTAAATCTAATTAATTTTAAAGCAATAAATTCTGGTATAAAGTTATCTTCGGGAAAACACAAGTTTTTATTTCTTAATTATGATGTGCTAAATTCCCAATTTTTATTCTTGATAAATACACTGAAATTAATTGTTGAGGGATAAGCTAGTTCCTAAGCGCATTTCACCGTTTGCTTAGGCCAGATCATCAGGAAACCTTTTCCCAAGAAAACTTTAAGAAAGCTAAAGCTTTTGGTTCAGAATACATTTTATGTCGGATCAAAGTATATTGTGCAAATAAAACTGTTAAGCGAATGAGATTTACGAGCACTCAAGTATTGTTCGCAACTATTTCAAAGCCTAAGCAAAATACAGGGTGTCCGCCGGGAAGGTATACTTCTTTGTTTGTTTATAATTTTTGATTAAATGAAAGAGAATGGATCTTATATTGATAAATGTTTTATGTTATGTCAGCAATTATGTATGGACTACAATATCAGATAAATATCCGCCTCTGTAAGCCTCACAAATGCGAGCCCTTTTGAGCACAGTTTTCATTACATTCATTCATTTCATCACGAATATTTTGTTTGAGTTGCTTAAACGTTTCTAGTTTATTTGCATAAGCCTGGCTTTTCAGATATCTCCACAAAAAGAAGTTCGGACAAATCAGGCGCCCTTGGAGGCCAACCAACATCACCATTTCTAGAAATAACTTGTTGTAGAAAGAGAGCTCGCAGTAATTCCATTATTATCCTGGCTTCCTGATACCACATTTTTTTTTTATTTAATTTCCTTTGCTAAACGCTGCGAAGCTTAGCGCTTCTCTGCAGAAAAGAAGCCAGAGTCTATAGCGGGAATAAAACCGCAATACCGGTGCTGATAGACTAGCTCATTACCAGCTAGCCTACCGGGGCACACACATGCAGTTTTTGGCGTTAAAAAGTTTCTCGGACACTCTGTGCCAGCAGTTAAAAGTGAGTTTATCTTTTCCAACATTCCTCTACAATTGGTTCACTTTTTCCGACTCGAAATGTAGTTTCAAGTGGGTAAAAAGTAAAAAAAAAAAATATTCAACGTGGATCAGATGGCTTGTGCGATTTCTAAGGCATTAAAAAATATTCGAAGATGAGGAACTAAAGATGCTTCCAAGCTCTAAGAAAAAAAATCTTAAAAATTCCTCATACTCGAGCAGCAATTTCAAGAGGTTTGCAAAAAGCATATTCAATCAAAAGCAAACGATTTTGTTTATTAAACAAGTAGAAACCAAAAATAGAAACAGGTGTGATTGGAGAAAAATGTTTTTCAGTTAATGAAGTTGTTGAAATTATTGGAAAAGAATGAAAAAAATTATGATTTTGCGTGTCCGAAATATTAATTTACCGCCATAAAAAGGATTACATAACGTAGTTATATTCTTTGTAATTTAATTATAATACGTAAGGACTTAGTCTTAATATAAATAAAACAAAATTGGCTCTATTATTCCCTGGGCTCTGCGTTTAATGAAGGGTATTACAGTAGTCTTCGCGAGGCCCCTCTCTCTATTGAAATTAAACGTTTTATTCTTTAAAAAATTCTATAGAACACCACTTTGTAAAAAGTCCTTGGTAGCTTTTATATTTCTACTTGATCACTCTCACTCACATTTTGAATACTATTTCCCGCAATAGGACGTTTTATCGCAAATAGTAGCTGGGAAGTTTTGTCTCATTTGCCATGTAGTCCTTGTTTAGTTCGACTAACATTTGTTATGATCGATGCAAAACGCTATGCGTTTTACTTTAGTGCTCAGAAATCATTTGTTGCCAGATGTATGGAAAAAGTTCATATACAGTCGTGGGTGTTTTCGTTACTAACGCTCTAAATTTGCCAAAAAAAAAAAATAACAATGGACCTTTTAAATAGTTAAAACAGATTCTTAAAGAAATCTTTTCAAGATTAACTATTCCTAATTCCTCATCCATATAATGAAACATTTAAGGATGAAACATTTGAGTTTGTTTATGAAAGGGGAAAGACGAATGTATCGTGCACAAGCAGTTTTTGAGAGAGAAGAAATACAAAAGTTTGGTTTTATGGGCACTAATACAGTTTCAAAATAGAATTTAAGAAAGTTTCTGCAGCAAATGTTTTTCTAAAAGTTTCAAAATTTTATTAAAATTTAAATAAGAACTAAAATATTTGCTAGGTTTTCTTTTAAAACGCACATATTTGCCTAAAGTTGTTACGGTATATGTATGACTTTATGTTGATATTTGTGTTTTATTTATGATTTATCGTTACATCTGGTTACATTATCAATTTAATTTATTTTGTTTAACATGAATATTACATTATGATTTTGGTTATAAACATTTTTTTTTTTGTTTTTATTGCAATATTTTACTTTTTGCTTAGTTTTTGTAATTTGGTTTGTACACACATGTATCAGTCTATTAGCAAACACAGATAAGAGACACAAACTCAAAATACAAACACCTAAAGTTTTAACAGGGTTTTGGTATTAAAATTCATATTAATAACAAATTTATACAAGTATATAAACAAATAATTTACAAATAATTCAATTTTCTATAATTGTTTAAGTTTATACACGTATAACCATAATGGCTCGTTATTATTTCTATTATTATTTTTTCTGGCTTTTGTTTTGCAGTTAAAATTATTATTATAATTTTATAGCAAAAAAAAAAAAAAAATACAAAATAAAATATTTACGAATTTATTATCAATATTGAATGGCTTCAAGGTATAATAAATAATTAATGGGCTTTTTGGCAAAAATTTGTTGAAATTTATCCAAAAAAGTTGAAAACTGCTCAATAAAACAAACAACAAAATAAATGACATGTAAATTGTTTTATTTTGAAATGCATATTTAACGAACTTAAAAATAAATTTGTGTTTTAATTATGAGTTGTAGTTAGAAGTTTTGGATATAATTGAATCAACTTTGCTAAGGAAAATAAAAGATAAATTAGAATTAATGAAGAGTAAAATAAATTTTATTAACAAAATTCCGGGGCTACAGAAAAACATAAATTATACCAAGAATACATTGGCTTGCTGAAATAAATTTACAAAAGAAATCTTATCTTCTCAAAGACTTTTCTTAAGAAACATGAAATTTTAAAGAAGCCCAAACATTTTTTGGATTTTTGAATACAAACTTAACGTATTGTTTAAAATTTATGATGAACTTTAGCCTAATTAAAATATCAAAATTTAGATTAAAAACCATAAATAGTTCAACAAAATAAGCACAATACTTATTATTTCTTTTAATTTGGTTTCTAAATAGTATTATTTACATAAAATGTTTAAAAACAAACGTTTTTTCTCAACTGCGAAATTAGACAAGTTACAACACAAAGCAATGTCGCACACTTTGAATGAACAAAACCGTCAAATTGTGCAAAATCCCAAGATATTGATACATATAACAATTTTCGTGTGGAATAATCAATGTTGCTCAACATTTTTCACAAATTTGTACAGAGTACCAGGCTTAAGTTCTGCTCAATAAAAGAATCCTTTGAAGGCAGCATGTTTCGAGCAACATTTTTTTATACTTAAGCATAATACTTTGTATGAAAAATGTTGAGCAACATTGATTATGTCACACGTCAAGTTTTTAACATATCAATACTATCTATAGCCTGGTACTCTGTTCAACATTTCACGTGAAATGCTGTCAAAACGCATATGAAAATAAACTTGTACGGAATATCTATGAAATAATGTTGATAGAGTGGTACTCTGTTCATTTTGTGAAAAAGTTCCAAAATGTTTCTGGCAACATTTTTTACAACTGTAAAAAAATGTAAGCTGCACTTATTTGACGTGGAATTTTAAGAAAAAGCAAAAAACTATGAGCTGATTATTAAATAAGAAATAAAAAATTAAAATAACACAACCGGTAACAGTTTTTTATTTTTTATTAAAAAAAAATATTTTTGGTTAAATACATGTGGGTTTGTTTACATACGCAAAACAATGTCGCATAATTTGCAGGAATGAAAAGGTCAAAATATATAAACACGCATGATAGGTAACATTGATACATGTCAAAATTTTCAACAGTTTTTCACAAATTTGAACAGAGTACTAGGCTTATCACTTTTGTATGAGTTACAAGTATACAATGTTGTTCTCTACATTTCTCTTGTTAACTTTTTGCAAAGCTTGTTGATGAAACCACTACACAAACAGTTGTTGATTTAAATTTTGCTAGCAACATTTCATATTTTTTCGCAATACAAACATGTTTTTTGAAGTATTCATCCAATTAATAATAATATTCATTATTCTAATGTAATGTTTCATTACATACATTTTAATGAAACAGGTTTGATTGATCCAACGAAGCGCTGCATCGGTTCCTTTTTAATGAAATTGTTCATGGGTTTAATGCCAAAATTCATTGGTATTGCGAAGAAAATTCTTTCAGTGCAGAGTAAAACTCTATTAAAATTTTTTCGACTGCATCTCTGACTTACCATCCTTGTAAGCGCATTTACATGAGCAATATCGAAGAGGTCGTCGAATTCTTCGACAAACTTTTTTTCTTTTGCCTTGTTCGTCGGTCCTCCTCTTGGTGCGCTCTTGTTTAAATTTCTCCACTTCTGGTATAACTTCTCAACTTGCTGTACGATTGCAGACTTTTCTCGCGTCGGAATTTGAGCCTTATCCCAAAAAACGAGAACTTCATGCACCACCATTATTATTTGACCTTTTCGCACTTCAAGTGTGGAAAAATAATACGGCAAGAACTTCTTTATTAGACGGCGAATTTTCAATCAAATAAATATTAGACTGTTGCGATTTTAAATTAGTTCTTGTTGTAGATGATGCCATTGAAAATCAAATGCGCACCAGTTTTATTAAAACTTTAGTTTTAAGATTTAAGGTTTAAGTGTTTTATTCCTACTTTTACTCAACTTTTTCACTTTCACTTTCAAAAAAACTGAATTACGAAAGTCTTCAGAATGACAATAAATAGTTTTTTTTAAGATCATATATGTATGTATGTAATGAATGTGTCAAATTTTTAATTTTTATTAGGGGAAGAAGGGTTTAGTGTGGGTTTACTGCATGTTATATAATAAAGTACCCTTTTTAACCAATAATTATTAAGAATAATAAAAATAAGCCACTTGTAAATTTTCACCATTTTAACATAATATTAAAAACTACCTGTTAACTTCTACCTAGTTTTTCTGCATAAGTTTTATTTTTAAGGATTTAACAACACTTTTTAAGGTGGTTCTCTCATAAGTCCGCCATTTGTGAACCAATTTGAAATTTTTTTTGTTTCAGTAGATTGGATAACATCCTAATTGGTTCCGTATTTTTAATCTTGGAATTCATGTCCGTCTATTCTAGAGTCGGTTTTTGAGAAAATTAAATTCTTCGTATGAGGACCATACGAAGGGTTGGAGATAGAGGATAAGTTTGTGCTAGAGAAATATTAGGGATGCAAAAAATGGGGGTTGCTCATACATTTTACATTTCTAGGGGTGACTCCTCAATAGTTACGGGCGTTTTTCTCTCCATTTTGCCCGAATTTCATTCTCGCAGATTTCAATGCGCGTGCAGCACGCCAATTTTCAACCGATCGAGCTCATATTTTTATCAAATTTTTGTTTATCCTAACCTAACACAAAACTGGTCTACTTTTTTTAAAAAACAGATAACTTTTTAAATTTTAGTGCCAGCTACATAAAACTATTTGTATGACATTTTAACACTTAAAATTATATTTTTAATGGTTTAAGCTTAATAAAGCACTTATGTCGCCAGTAAATCTAGCTGTGTACAGATAAGAAAACCGCCTTTAAATATGTATTTCTAATACATTAATATGTTTACAACACAAATTAACTTATTAATGAGGTCATTTTTTTGTAAGAATTAAAATTAAAAATGTTTAGCAAGATGTTGCTTAAAAAAATATGTTTATACAATACTTTATTATGTTTCCTACGATTTTAATTATATTTTTATACTCTTTATTATGTGACTTCATATCAATGATGTTATTGTGGCGTTTTTATATGTCACTGATATACCAAACCCAACATGTAAAACCATTTTCTAGATGGCTTAGAATTTGTATCAACATGCTGATGTATAAAACAATTATGCTTTCTGAGCTTAAAGAATAACGTATACTTTAATATCATGTAAAAAAAATGCTTAATAAAACTTCTATGGCAATACCCTGTTTTAGCATCACAACATTTAATAATTTTATTCAAATATTTCTAAGAATCATTATTAACTAGAATGTTTATTGGCATTTGTGACCAAAAGCAAAAAAATTGGAATACATTTTCTGTTGACTATTCACTTTGCTAAAGAACGTGAGTTGCTAAATTTTACATATTTACTAGAATCTACGAGTATGTAGTGTTGTTACCCAAAAAATGTATATGTCCTTTCGCAATTACTACATGTGCATAAATGTAAGATTGTTATTATTCTGTGTCTGTATGGAAAGTAGAAATGTATGTATGTATGTATGTTTTATTGTTCTTGGTATATTTGCTGCTGCCAGCGATCTCTTGCTGTGCTTTAAGTATTATGAGACAGCAATTTACTCTACCAAATTGTAAATAAGATTTATGACTTTGTTTTTTTTTCATGTTGCTTTGCGCTCTTCCTTTTTTTTGTGTTAATGTATAAGAAAAATAGTGTGTAAGTGAGTGCGTGTTTTTTAAGTTCTGTGTGAGTGTGGAAATTTATTTCGTTGTCTGTAAATGATAAATTAAATTTGCTGAACTGAATGGCGTATGAGTAATATTAATTAATGAAATTCGTCGAAAAAATCCCCAAAAGCATGCTATGTTTTTCGAACAAAATCTTGATTGTACACGTGTGTGTGTGTGTTTAATGAGTAAGACTTAAGTAAAAACAATGAGTGAATTAAGATGGCTTGCAAAAAAACATGGAGTTCGAAATCAATGTGAATGTATTATGTTAATGGCAAGCAGGAATTTTGCCAATCAAAGCAAAGTTTTTAAAAATAATTAAGAAAAAGAGAGAAAGCAGCAAAAAGATAAATTAAATGAGGAAAGTTTTGAAATTGAAGACAATAAATTAACATTAATTATGGGGTAAGAACTAAAAAAGGAATAAATTTTGTATTGATTTCACAAAACAGTTGTACATATTTTTTCCAAAAAAACTTAGAATTCGTCAATTTAAGCAACTTGTCTAAGATTTTGCTTTACTTAAAGCAAATTTCCGTTTTACTAAGTTTTGGAATTTCATTTGAAAATGTATTCCGAAGCAACTGCTTAAACCCAACAAACTTAAAATTTCTTTCTTCATTTGTCTCTCCCACATTTAAACCATCTTTACATAATCGAACATTGCTTAAAATTCATGAAGGGCTGCTAAAAAGTTTTGCACATGTATGTTTGTTGAAACTTTTTTTTTATAGACTTTCAGCTCCTTAATTTTGCGTACCATGCCAACAGGCATCAATTTTCGCCAACCGACAAACTATTTACAAACCTGTTTTTTAATCACAGAGACGAAAACATCAAAAAGGTGTGTATGTATGTTGAGAATATAAACGACTTAGACGCCTTAAAAGATGCCACACACAATTGTGGTTATTACATTGTAAGATAAAATAAAGAGAAAACATAAAGGGACTTGTTATGTAAAGATTCATTTGCTAAATGACAGAAAGATTTTAAAAAAAGGAGTTCAAAATCGCAAATTGATTTAATTAAATAAATAAAGAAATATAAAACGACGTATGTTTTCAGGTTGTTAAGAAAAAACATAATCAACTAAAATATGTAATAAAACAAACAATGTAAAGTAGGAGCAAACCCTTAAGGCCGAATTAGTCTTTACTTTCTGTTTCTGTTCTGTTCCGTGCCGTTCTGTGTCAAAATTGTAATAGTTACTTTTTCTGTAGCAACTTATCAGCCATTTATGACAAATTTATTAGTTTTGCATCGTCCATTGTTTTATTTCAATAAGTTTTATGCACATTAATTTGAAGAAATTAAATTTTATGAATTTTTAAAATCAAAAAATAGTTTTTTTTAATAAAAATATGTATTTTTTATTATTTATTTTGCTGTCACTTACAATTACTTAACAAGTTTTTGATTTTAACAAACTGAACCGCAACAGAACAGAAAAACTCATCAATTTCACAGGTTTTTAATAACAAAAAAAAAATCAGCTGATTCGTAACAGAACAGAAAGTAAAGCCTAACTGAGCCTTTAGCATTTTAAATTTATTTTTGGGAATACAAAATTTATTATTTTTTAAGATTTCTGTATGACGTGCTAAAAGTGAAGCACATGAACAGGCGCGTAGTTAATCTTACCTTTTTTGATTTTTTTATAAAGAATTAAATATCAAGCATAAGGCACATTTAATCTAAATATTCCTTAATTATCAATTAAAACTCAAATGATTTTTGAAACAATTAACTTAGCATTATTTGACTTATAAAAATGCTAAAAGTCATTAAGAAAAAAAAACACGATTGACATTTCATTTTGCAAATACTGCCTTTGATCAAAAAATTTGCATTGCTTTAATAAAAATTCAGACCCACAACGCTTTAGATCCCAACCACTTGTTTTGCAAAATTAAATGCAAGTGTTTTTTTGGAAATAAAAAATAAAAGTTTGAAGGACTGGCCAAATGTAAGGACTATTTACAATAAAAATATACGTTTTTTTAAGCTTAACCAAACAAACCCCAAATGAAAATTCAAAAAGGAAAAATAGAGGAACAGTAACAATAAAAAATAATGGTGATGATGACCAAAGTTGAATGATACTTGAATTTAAACAAAGTAAAAACAGAATACTTTTTTTCAATACTTAAAAAAACTTGATGAAAAACTCAACATTAAAGCAGAAGTCCTTATCAGCATCATCATCTGAGTCCTGTAATGTTATTGTGGTTTTTAACTTTTTTTTTCTTTTCAGACTCAAAGTATTTAAATGGGCGAGTTTTGTTTAAATAAAACAAATTCTACTTTTTTCAGTATTTATTTGCTTCTTTTATCGTTTTGTTTTTTTTTTTTTGTTAAACGCTTCACATCTTTTATGCATACAGTGCGTGTAAAATAAACATTTATACACAGAACAAAAAAAATTTAACGTTTACTCACTAAATACTCAATATTTTATTTTTTATACTTTCTGGCAAATGCGAACCAAAATACACACCTACAATTTCAACTACATATTTATTTTCATTTGAGTTAAAGTGTCTGCAAAGCTTTGGATGTGTGTGTGTGTGTATATTTGTGTGTGTGTACTTATACCAAAAAAAATTGCAATTGACCACTACAAACAAATATTATACAAGAGTCTGACTATGAGTCTGGTAGTTATAAAAAAAATGTTTAAAAATAAAAAAGAAAATAAAAAAAATTCTTGTATAGAAAAAGTTTTTCAAGCCTACAAAAATAAAAAGCAAACTTGGTAAAATAATGATACTTACTCCATTTACAAATGAAATGATTTTTTCAACACGTTAAGTATAAGTAAATATTAAAAAAGCAAAAAAAAATCGCAAATGAAAATTTAAAAAAAAAAAATCCTTCAAAAGAGTGTTAAACCAAATGAATATGAAATGTTGTTAAAGTTCAAAAATAGCATGAACAAGATGAAAATGATAGCAAAAATAAAGAAACTAAATTGAAAAGAAATTAAAGAAAATGATACAGATTCAAATCAATATTATTAAATCTTGCTTAAACTAATTTTTAAAACTTATTTTTGATTAAAGGTAGATTTCTAAAAAAATAACTTGTCTAAAGAAAAGTATTGAGACCTGACACCATTTCAGCTAATTCCGACTAACACCTCCGTTTCGCCAAATCAGCCACCTAACTTCTTCAGGAAATTGAATTTTGATAATTTAATAATTTTTAAATTTGTTTAAAATTATCAACTTTCCACATCTGTCGTGGGTTTTTAATTTCGGCTCCAGTCTTACCCTCTTATGCAGCAAAAAGTAAAAGGACACATTAGTTAAACAACACATTAAGGCCCGTTTTCACAACTCACCGATAGCTAAAGGTAGGGTTTTATCGGCCGTATAAAAAGTGTTCCATTATTACAACTATTATTTAACCTACCAGATAGGATGAACCTTAATTTACTTTATCGCTCACTTTAGGTTTAAATTAAGTTTTAATAATGGAACAATTTTTATAAGGCCGGTTAAAGTTTACTTTTAGCTATCGGTAAGTTGTGAAAACGGGCCTAAGTCCAGCAAAAGTAAATGGGTTTTTATGTGTTGGTTAACTATTGTGAACTATAACTTTTTTTTGCATAAGGGGGTTAATATTCACATCCAGTTGGCGTTTGCATTCCTCTTGTACCCTGAAATAGAAGTTTAACTTTTTTTTATACGAAAAAAGGTGGGAAATGAGGGAGGACGGAGGTCATAATCGGATTCTAGAGATCATTTTACAAAAGAATTTTAGAGAAGATTTTCATACGATTCTATTTGATATATAAAATATTATTCTATATCTAAATCGGATTTTATTGCGGATTGTGGATCTTAAATGTAGTAGTTATTCTATTTTGTTCGCCATTACATCCTTTGGTAGCATATGGCCTTCACAAAGCATCACCAGTTGTTTTCTAATCTGTTGTTGTTCCAGCTTGGTAGATTATTTGTCTGCTGTAGCAGGTAAGACTGTAATTTTGAACTGTCCTAGTTCTTGGAGTATCCATTAGTCTTTGGTTATTTTGCCTGGTATCTGTTTCGTTAATCGGTTGTGCATGATTGGTCTGTTGTAGCAGGTCCAAGGATAATGGGCCTGCCATTTGTCGTTGCCTAGAAACAAATGCCCTTCGTGTATTTGGTGAAGTGGTTGGGAACCTTTGATTCCCACCTTTTTCCCAGGGGATGGAGGCTGCTTAACCTTTGCCAAGATCTTATCTTATTTTTTTCAGGAAGGAGGTGATCAGGGGGCTTCTTGGTTGAATTGTTTGCCATGATGAAATTTTTTCGCCCTCAGCCAGGTATCTAACCTGGGGTGCTTGGTTTTACAGGCAAGTACTTAAACCACTACCCCACGACGCCACTTAAATTCTATTTTATATTCCACTAACGATCTTTTTAAGCTTCCAGTTTCAATTACAGTTTTATGTTTAGTTTAGATTATTGATCAGATTTAAGTCAAATTCCAATTCGGATTCTAACTCAGATTTAATTATAGATCCGTTAATACTCTAGATAAGTTTTTAGATTATTATTCTGGCTCAGAATTAAGTTTCGACTCTGGATCAGCTTCAAGCTTAGATTCACATTCGGATTTAAGTTGCAATTATATTTTAGATCCTAATCAAATATTTGTTTAGGTTCTTGCTCAGATTTTATTTAAGAAACAGGAAAAAATTGTTATTCTGGTTTTAATTTGTTTCCTTTCCTTTCTAGTCTAGATTTAAGTTAAGATTCAAGTTTGAATTTAGGATCATATTCTAGTTCAGATTGTAGTTTAAAATCTAGCTTAAATTCCAGTTCATATTCTGGTTAAGATCTATGTCATATTCTAGTATAGATTCTAGCTTGAATTTTGTTTAAGATTTTAGTTAAGGATATCGATCAGTTTCTAGTTCAATTTGAATTTTTGATTCTACTTCAATGCTGGTTCAGTTTTTATTTCACATTCTAGTTCAGATTGTTGTTCTGTTTATTGTTTAGATTCCAGCTCGGTTTCCAGTCCAGAATGCATTTCAGACTGCAGATTACAGATTAGACTTAAAATGAGATTCAAGTTCAAATTCTAGTTTTGATTACTATTCTGACTCTAGTTTAGATTCTAATTTGAGTTCTTAAATTATATTCTAATTCAGTTTGTATTTCAGATTAAAGTTGAAAATCTATCTAATATTATAATTAAGATCCAGTTCAGTTAAAATTTCAGTTCGATTTATAGTTAAGACTCTGGATCCGATTTCAGCTCCATTTGTTTTTAAAATGCCATTTCGGATTCTAATTCCGATATAAGTTCAGATCCTAGCTTCGAGCCTGCAACATATTCTTGTTCAGATTCTAGTTCAGATTTAAACTCGAATTATTGTTCTGAATCCCGTTCGGATTCTTGCTCATACCATGAATAAGGTCTAAGTTCATATTCTAGTTCGGTTTCCTGTTTAGACTATAGTTCCGATTGTATTTCGGGATCTAGCTCAGATTCTAGTTCGGTTTAAGTTTAGGTTCTAGCTTAGATTCTAGTTTTAGTTAAGATTTTGGGTCAGAGTCTGGTTTAGATAATAGTTCAAAATAGTCAAAACTCTATGGATCAGATTATAATTCAGTCTGTCTTTTAGATTCCACTTCAGTGCTGATTTTAACTCGGATCCCACTTTAGACTCTAATGGCCGTCTTCTTATTACACGATTATCTTTTTCCGCAACGAAAAACTGCACAAGAAATTTGTGTTTCTCAATGTCTCATTTTCTTCTAACTATTCTGTCGCAAAGCTAACCAGCACTCATCTGCCAATTATTTATTTTCCTTTAATTTTTCGTGCAGATAAATTCAATCAGCTGACTCCCAACTTTTACATGTATTTATAGAGGTGCTGCCAACTGAATTGAGAAACCCAAAATCGTTCACGGACAGTTTATCGTTCAATAAATGAATGTTGACGTTAAGTAACAGACAGTTTGTCGGTATGTTAAGAACATGGCCATAAGTCAAATTATAGTACAGTTTCTAGTTAAGAATATTGTTCTGTTTCTAGTTTCGATTCAAGCTCGGATTCTAGTTCTGTTTCTAGTTTGGATTCCAGCTCGGATTCTAGGTCAGATTTAAGTTTATACTATGGATCAGAATTTGGTTCAGTTTCTAGTTCGGATTCATGTCCAGATTCTAGTTCGAATTATTATTCTATTTTCAGTTTAGATTCAAGTTAAGTTTGAGTTCTGTTCCAATTAAGTTTAAGTTCACTTATTAGTTTTGATTGATTTCAGCTCAGATTGTAATTGTAATACTAGTAAAGTTTATAGTTTAAATTTTATTTCAGAGTCTATTTCAATAAATTGTACTTAAATTTCTGTAAATTAACTAATATTGTTTTTGCCTATGATTATTGTGTAACAAAAAAAAAAAGGGTATTAGGTCCTAATCATACGCCTAAAGTTATTTTTTATTAAAATTATTGTAACATCACGCTTTATCCTTTTTATATAGGATTTCCATAACATTAACTTGTAATTATTATTAAATAAACTATTTCAAACGAAACCACATTTACTTTTTAAATCCCTTTAAGTTTTCTAATCTTACGAACAATATTAATTTAATCAATAGTTATTTAATATTGATATACCTGCAGTTCCTTCAACAGATATTTTACTTTGTATAGAGAAATTTTATATCAAATGTGGTTAAAATTCAATTTAAAACTTTAAACTTCAAACATGTTAAATATAAAACAATTTGCCTTTCTGTTTGATTTTCTTGTAGAAGACTTTATTATTTAAACTTCTTCAGTTGTTCACCATGTTTGAGTGACAGTTTATGGTTTTGTTGAAAGAATATTTTGAAAAATCAAAAAGGATAAGCTCATGGTATGTTAAATATACAAAGTGATTGACTCACATTTTATTTCGATTTTCTCTGTGTGTGATTTGTTGTTGTACACAGTAGTTGTTATTGGAAGTGTCGGAGCGTTTTTGTATTTGTTTAAGTTGTAGGTGTTAATGTTGGTGGTACACTTAAAGTAGTGTGTGTGTGTGTGTGTGTGTGTGTGTGTGTGTGTGTGTGTGTGTACATGCATGACAAACCCTTTGTAATTGGGAGGTAAACAATTTTGTATTTGTTTTAAATTCGTTTTAAAAACTATTATAAAAAGGAAGTTTATTTGTTGCATTTAAAAAGCAGCTGTGGAAATTATAAAAAACCAATTGAATTCCACTGAAAGTCTAAAAATCATTAACATATCACAATTAAACTTCCCGAAGGCATAAACATGATTTTGGCTTTAATTTTGTTTTTATATTTTTAATGTTAACAAAATATGAAATAGAATATCTTTCTTATAAGCTGGTAGGACTTTGCCCTTATAAATGCAACAAATTATTAGGAAACTATTGATATTTCAATTGATTTCTCAATTTAACAGCATTGCAAGGGGCTCGAAGGTCTCTATATATATCTGGACAGCGAGGCGGCTCTTATAATAGTAGAAGGGATCTAGGAGAAATCTTAGGGTAGTATGTGTTGAGGCTATGCAGGATGGCGGTGATGTGTTGACGACAGTTAGATAGTAGATTCTTAGACGAATTGGTAGATGTCCAGGGTTATGGGCTCAAGAATCTTACCGGATTCGTAATTGGAATGACCTGGCTGAGCAACAGGAGACTAGCTACTAAGTACATGTAGGGCTGATTTCTGTTTAATAGGGTTGTTCTTTCTAGCTTGGTCCGATTTTTAATCTTCCACTACTTTTTCTATTCTTGGGCTTTCACTTTTTATTTCTCCTATTTTTTTTTCTAACTAGTATTCTATAACTAACCAAGGCGTCATAATGACCCATTGAGGTCTTTGGGTTAGAGTGTGAAGTTGACTTCGCACCGGCCTTTCTACAAAACCTAACCTAGCTTTTAAACCTAAGCCAACTTTAGAATAATATTTGACGTTTTAAGCTCCTTAAAGGCTTAACCTCGAAAAAAAAATAGAAAAATAATTGATACTCATACATTTTTTTTTTAATATCGTAAATTCTCAAAAAAGGATATATATTTAATATCTTAGCTTAAGCGAATTTTTATTATAACTTTTGATGTTCTAATTTTAAACAGTAATCTGCAAGTTGTAATCTTAAAAAAAACAGAAGTTTTCTTAGCTTCACCTATCCTTACAGCTTAACATTATAGAAGAATACTAAGCTATTTTTCATTAGAATTTAATTTTTTAATATTCATACCAGGCAAAACCAATGCCGAATGCATTTAAGAACTACTGATTTAGCAATTTCGAAAAAAGGCTTTTAAACTAACGGAAATTTATTTATTACAATTACATTTTTTTTTAATAATTTAAAATTTTTAATATATATTTTTTAAAAAGTTATTTTAGATAATAATAAAAATAATGTTACAAGAAATCAAAAATATTTAAAAAAAAAATCATTTAGCTTTTTATAAAAAGGATATATGGCAAGCTTTTAAACTAAAGCAATAAGGTTAACTGTAATTAACAACCTCAAAAAACTAGGAGTTGTAGTAACATTAATTTATTTTAATTTTATTTATATATGAAACTAAGGTCCTTTGACTTCTATTTTTGATATACAAACACAACATTAATCAAACTTTTCATGACTTTTGTTCCTTTTAAATTATTGGACACAAATATTTCCTTTGTAACCATTCGATGGCCTTAATGAACACCATACAAATGCTCGGAGTAATACACATGCACTCCAATATGCAATTAGTAAAAATATAACACTTAAATAGCAAATATAAACTAGATTATGTGTCCCTTTTCTGTGTAAATGTTAAACAAACATAAATATTTGTTGAAAAAATTTTACTATTTCATACACCCCTCTTTTTCTTACTGCAATTCTCTTGCTGTCGCTCTCTATCGTACATCTGAATGCAATTTGTTTTTGCAATTTCATTCATTAAAGGAATACAAACAGTGTTTATTTTTCTTTTTTTTACCCTGACGAGCTCTTTTACTACATTTTTGTTAAAGTTCGCCATTTGTGAGTTAAAAATATGTATGTGTAGATGTGCACATTCATATAAAAACACATACAAAGGTTTGTAATATTGTATATGTTTACTATTTATGTGAAATTTTGTTGCTAAATGATGTATTTTATTTTAGCACGTAACAATGAAATTACATACAAAAAATTTTAACTAAAACAGAACAAAAAAAAAAACAAACTTATATATGAGGGTCCTTAAAAAAATGCTCACAAAATTTATTTATTTTCATTTGTAGAGAAACAAAAAAAATCTAAAATAACATCAGTTTTGTTCAAGCAAAACTTGTAATTAAGAGTTAAGCAATTGGTTTTTACTAGGAGTGCAGTATGTGTGTGTTTGCAGTTTTAGGGCCAACGTATAAAAGGCTCTAAAACTGCTTCCATAAAAAACTAAGTAATTAAATGTTGCATGTTAAATAAATTAAGAGGGTCTATAATTAACTTTAAAATGGCAGCATATAAGAACTATTTTCAAAAAAAAAAAAAAAAAATGCAACTAAAATCTAAAAAGAAATTCAATTTAGAGTTAAATGGCTATTACATTTAAAATGTAATTGAAAAAGAGTGCTTAAACATGTTAATAATGGCAAATGTTAAATAATATTGCCACTTTATTAGCAAACAAATTTTGTTTTAGCAACTCGTAGATAAGTGTACTTGTCAATTATATGAAGTTTGTTTCCATCTTCAATAGTTTAGAAATTCGTCTTATCCTTTTTTTTTTTTTTAAAGTCTAAAATTACAAGGAATATCTTATTTTTATATACTTAATACTATTTATAATTTCTATATATTAAACTTTATAAAAAACTCAAATTTTTTTTATGGACAATTTTATTTTTAAGCATAAGTGGCTATGGTTGTTAAATTGTTTGTACTGTAAGTCGTAGATTACTGTTTTTTACAATAACACCAAATTTTATTAAAATATATTTATTCGTTTAAAAGCCAGCCATATATCCTTTTTTTGTAAAAATTTCAAAATGAACGCAACTAAAAAGTAAGATGTATATATGATCAAGTTTTTCCACTTTCTATTAAAACATGTATAGAAATTTTGAAATTTTATTGTAAAATCTTTAAAAATTAGTTGATTAAAGAATTTAACTTTATTTAGAAAATGTCAGTTTAATGATGAAAAAGCTGCCATTTTTAAATAAATAAGTTACTACAACCCGTAAAATTTTGTCTTTTTTAACCATACCAAAGTCTATAAATAAATCTAGTTTATTTTCAATATGAGCCATACATCCTTTTTCAATTACGGTATAAAACAACAGCATGAATTTGACTTTGCTTATCTTTCTTTGAAGAATTAAATTATTTTTATGTTAAAGTTAAACTTGTGTCGTTACTTGCATTACAACTTGCAAATCGGTATTCTTTATAATTAAAACAAATTTGAACATATTCTTTTAAAAATAGGAGAAAGTCATAGTTCCTTTTTACATATTTTTTTTTTTTTTTTTTTTTAATGAGTTTGCTATTCCTGATGATCCGGCCTAAGCAACCAATGAAATGCGCATAGGAATAGCTTATCCCATCAACAATAAATTTCAGTGTTTTTATCAAAAATAAAAAATGGGAAATTAAGCACGAATAACAAAATCATTTAAATTAAATTTTGTATTCCCACGAAAATTATTTTGATAAAATTTCTTTTTTGTAATATTTTTGTAAAGGTTCTCTAATTTTAAATATAAACTTAAATATTATTCTTAAAATTCCTTAAAAATGGTAACATGTATCCTTTATAAGTAAAGCTATTTTTATACAAAAATATCCTTGACATGTCTCCTTTTACGCAAAAATTATATAAAAAAAAATGATAATCATAATTTAAGACACAAAGAAAATGGTTTAAGTATCAAATAACCTATATTAAAAAAGTTTTACCCTTTTCAGAAAAAACCAATTAATACACTCAAAAAAGTTTTACATTTACTGTTTGTAATTTACTTTAAAAGTTTTCCGTTATGTCGAAATTAAACCAAAATATAGTAATTTTAGAACGAAAATTACTTTTTAACTTTTTAGGCACGTTGTTTAAAAAACAAACTACAAAAAAATACTGAATTTCCGTTCATTTAAAATATTAATTTGTTTTTTTCCTTAAAAAAAATTTTATATGTATTTTATTTTTTAAAAATTGTATATTTATTATTGTTTTATATTTATTATTTGTTTTTTTATAATAAAAATTTTGAAACAAAAGTTAAAATCAGTAATTTTAACTGTAATTAGTGAGTTATTTTATAACATTTAAAAATAAACTGATTTTTAATTTGATTTAAAGGAAAAATGAGTTGACCGGGTTTTAAATGAATTTTCATTTGTTTTATATTTCATTTTCCTTTGATTTTACCTACGTAATATTTTGAGTGTATAAGTTTTTGGTAAAAACGTGTTTAAATTTTAAAGTTATTAGGCTACAACTCGTAGAATTATTTTGTATGTAAATAAACCGAACTTGGTTTGTTTAGGTGCATAAATTAACAAAACCGTCATATATCCTTTTTTAGTGAAATTATAACATCACCAGAGGAATACGATTTTTTTACTAAAATTTTTTTTCTTGTTGAACATTTTATTCCCTTTGTAACCAATTTGACATTGACTTTAATAAATGTTATAACTGTTTTTAATAGCCAATATCCCATCATCCCATATCCCATGTTTTTTTTGTCTAGAATTTATATGGTTATAAAACAAAATTTTTATAATATTTTTTTAAACTTTTAAAGGAAATTTAAATTTTCTTTGTAAGTATTGTTGCAAATTTCAAAAACTACTTTACTAAAGCTGGTAGCATTCTCTTTTTAAATAGAACAAATTACGTTTTAGTAGCTTTCTTAGTTTTTATTCTTGTCACATATCCTTTTTTCCAATAATAGTAAACCTATTTCAAATACTGGTTATTATGTGTCTATGCGTAAATAATAGTCATATTATTTGGCGAAAGTTTTCTTTTAAGTTTGTCTTAAACTAAATGTAAATTTTTATGGTAAGATGTTGAAAGTATATGTTTGTATATTATGGGTATAACCAAAATAAGAACCTATCATTACGGTATGGGCAATGTTATACTGATATTAAAAATCGATATTAGGGGTCATTTCGGTCCAAAAAACTTAAACTTAAAAAAATTAAGAGTTTCTATGAAAATAATACATATTTTAACGCATATGTTTTATAATGGGAATCCTTCCCACTAGTTTCCTGAAGCAGATAACGCGGGGAAAACGTTCAATAACATTACATAAAATTGTTTGTTATTTTAGTTTGAGTATTGATTTTTTTTGGTGGGAGTCCTTCCCCAAAAAATATTTGTGGGAACATCTAAAAAGTTAATATTAATAAAAATATATGTATTTTTACGTTATATTTTTGTCGCATAAATTGCAATATATAAATTTTTATGGTGGGTATCCTTCCCTTGTACCGTTTTTTTGGTTTCTTTTTTTGGAACGCAAGGAATCGCCATTTCATTAAAAAACACGAAATGCAAAGACCTTTCGACGTTAGAATTATGGATATCCTGTAAAACTGAAAAAAATTATAAGCTAAAACTTCATCGCGATCGGTGCCGAACCTTTTTGAACGCTCGCGAAAAAAGGAAGGCACATTTCTTCATATTTTTTTATGCACTATCTCACTATGATAGGTCCTTTTTGATATTTGCAAAAAAATGCAAATGGTTATATCCCTAGTGTATATGTATTGTAATTCTAGAATTTTTTTGATATTGTTTAATGCTATGTTCTTTTTAATAGAAAAGTCAAAGTTTGTCCTCTTTACTTATTGATTTATAGAAAAGATAAATTTTTAACTTTTTTTTATACTTAACTTTAGACAATTAATTTTTTTAAATTCATAAAACTTCATAAATTATTTTACTACGATTCGTAGTAAAATAATTTTTAAAAATGGAGCAAATTTGGTTTCGTTAGCGTTCACGTTATACATTCTTGCCTTATATCCTTCATTTAGTAGTGGTGTTTTACTTATAAAATATTCCTCATACGTTATCATTTACATTATTTTATATATCTGTTTTTCTTTTTTTAAATATTTCTTATGTTATTTAGAGCGAGATAACATTTACCAAAACAACTTTCATATATTTCTGATTTATCATTTTGTTCATAAAAAATATTTCTAAATTTCTATCCAATTTTTTTTTTTTAACAAAATTAACTTTATTTCTATTCAGGTATTAATTTTTTTTTTTAATAAATTGCCTTATATTTTTCTTACAGCAATCTTATTTTTCAGTATTTTATATATTTTTCGTTCTATGTGAAAATTTAAAATATTTTTTTTATCACATTTATAACACTAGAGCTGTTCTATCACGCCTAAATGCTGATTACATCTTAAAGATATGCAAGTGATATGTACTTAAACAGGAATAGGAAAATTGCTGTATATGTAGATGTGTGTATCTATGGAGTATATGTGTATAAGTGTGGTTATATCTGTTGGTATGTACTTAGACACATTACTGTGGATTGACTAAACGTGCATAGACCTACTTACAATGCCAAGGAAAGAAACGAAAATGAATAAGCATGATGAGACTGTAGAAAAACCTCTTAAAAGTGTTGAAGAGTATGACTGTTAGGTTCTAAGGATGTTCGTAGGTGTCTATACTTTACTACATTAGGTGACGTTATAACGCTTAAAGTAGTTATTTCATTCCTGTTTTTTTTAAGATTTTCAAAGATAAACGTTAACAATTTTCTCCCCTTCCTTTTTTTTAGCTGCTGAATATGAAAAATAGCAACAAAACAACAGCTAACCTAATATAATTTCATATATTGTGATGTTTTTGTTTTCTTTTAGAATTTATATAAAAAGTAAAGAACCCAACATAACGAATATATATAATATATATATATATATTTATATGAAAGAAAGAAAAAAAAAGTTTAACATATTTGCTAGAGGATATGAAAATCGATATGGATGCTTTCAATAATGTAATAGAATTGGAAAAACACGAACGATCTGAAGAACGTAAATAAATATAAAATACAAATGGGAAAAATAAAAATATACAAATGTAGCTATACATTATTTACCCAACACATACTAAAGAATGTGTGAATAACGAATTATTATTAGGTTTAAATAAGGTGGAAAATGTTTGAGGCAAATCATAAGATAAGTCTAATGGAAAATTTTATCATTGAAAATAACAACCTTAATTTAAATATTAAATAAATAAAAACTTTAATTTAATAGTATCAAAAATAAATTATTATGAAAATTTTATTTGGCTGAGAACAAGAATTTAAGAAACATAAATGCTTTATAGGTCGTGTAATTAAAACGTTCTTAAAACCTAAAATTTTAATTGAGCGAAAATGCTTCAGTTAAAAATCTGTACAAATTGAATTGCTTCATTTTTGTTGTTCCTAAGCGTATGCTAAGTTATATAACGAAAATCTAATGAAAAGACAAAATTTTCTTTTTTGTGAAATTTTTCAAAACTAAATACACTACAAGTTGTTTTGTAGCAAAAACCTTAAAATAAAAAATTTTTTTTAGTTTAAAAGTTGGCGGTATATCCTTTTTTTTTAAATCGCAAAATACTTTAAAGTTGGCTTATTTTCGTTTCTAAAATATTTAACTGATTATCGGCCATTTTCTGGAAATCAAAATCGAGTTAAAATAAAATTGAGGAAAAATTTCCAATTCATGTTTTTAATTTTGATGTAGTTGTATGTAGTTATACTAAATATAAATTGCCCCCACAGCATGAGGTTTTTAAAAGAAAATATTTTCACTCCAATTCGATTTCAAGAACATGGCTGTATAACAGGAAACAATTTCAAAGTAGGCAAATTTTTAAGATTTTTCTCGTCTCCTGCCCGTATTTTCTACAAAAAGAAATCATATTGTATAGCAAAACTGAAGGTAAAAACACGTAGCCGAAATAAACGTTGAAATAGGTAAAAATAACTGTTAGGTACGAACACGACCTGGTTTCTTTTTGTAGAAATTACGGGCAAAAGTATTAATCAAACATAGAGTTAAAGTAAGATAGACATTTTTTATGTGGGAGGAACTTTTTAAATAAAATTCAGGTTTTAAATAAAAAAATTTTATTTTTCAACGCAATTTCTACTTTGAACTTTATATTTTTTGAACAACGTTTGTCCAATTTGTCTATCCCTTACAAAATATAATTTTTGTTAGTTTAAAAAAAAGGGAATTTGCTTGTGACATGATTTAATAGTTGGAGTCAATTTATTTTCGCCGAGCCATTTCTTCAGGCTTGGTAACAAGAAATAGTCATTCGGTTCTTATGCGAAGAAAGAGGCGGCAGAAGAAGCGATTAGTTGCCTGAATCATGGATCTTTGAAATGAGCAAATGACATTCACTTTTTTCCATTTTATCCTCCAATCAAGCTGTTAAATTTAAGAGGACTTAGTTTGCTAAAACCTGTTGACAGGAGCAGTGCTGTCCATTGAGTTGAGAAGCCGAAAATTTAAAAAGTCACGCACTTTCTGAACCGAAAATAATATTCTCTACATTTTCAAACTACATAAGTATGTAAAAAATTTTAAATTTATTATAAAAATAAATAAAAAAAGAACAAGGTTTAATATGTTGAAATTTTTTCGAAGAAATTTATTGATTAAATCAATTTTCACGCACGAAAACTTTATTTACTCACGAATCAAGGCAACTTGTAAAGTCGAATCCCACATTTTATAGTTATACAATAAAAAATACCCTCATGCTTTATAATACGTATTAATTGGAACTCAAAGTTGCTTAAGAAAACCCACAATACCAATAACTTAAGGTTAAAAACTTGTTGACAACATCATTTGTAGCGAAAAACAAAAACCAGCCTGCATATAATGTTTAAGGTTCCGGTCGAAGAACATCAATTTTTAAGAAATATTCTTATGTTTAAATAAAATTTTTATCAACTTGAAAATTTTGTTCGTCGTTTTAATGATATCTTTTCTCCTTGAAATTATTTGTCTTTATTTTAAACGAATTAAGTATTCTAAAGCATTGGTGGGAAAACACAAATACTTCGATGTAACGAGTGTATGATTTTCTTTAAAAACACAGTACATTGATGTTTTGTCATACGAAATCGTTTTTGTCATAGGGAAGCGACTAAAGGACGACTTAAAATAAAATGAAAACATTTTCTCTTATAATAACGTTTGTGTGCAGTAGCAAAAACAAAATCCACATCATAGCGTTAGATTATTTTGGCCGATTTTCATGAGCACCTGTTGTATGGCCTCATCTCATGGTGGATCTTAACCACATTGCTGATAAGCAATGCGTTTACCAATCTCTCCCCGCGCTTTAGAGGCCACTTTAAACTCAGGTTGCCAATTTGAAAGCATAATTATACTCGCCTCTTCTTAAGGAGCAGGAGCTTTTTATATCTGCTGCTTTTTGGAAAAATTCCAGAAGCTTCTGTTTAGTAGTCATAGCACCGAAGGAATATCTTTCCTTAGGCCGATCTTTCCAACAATTGGTAAAAAATTAGCTTTTTAGCACGATCTTCAGGATCTACCTTTCCGCGAATTAAGGTAGTAAATCACAACAGCCACGTGATCCCTAAAAGTAATCTCCTTCCAGCAGACAGGCTTTCGCAAAACAATTTCCCTGAAAGACAGCAATCATTTCCCGTAAGAAGCATACAAACCCATAACTCAATCAGTCCGGTGCCGTTTCACTGACTCCCGCGGTACCAGCCAGTTACTGACTTCAGGAGTACCAGCCAAGTATTAACTGCACCCGATTATCTGCCGAAGGATGTGACACAAAAGGATAAAATATCTTTAAATGTTCGCAACACTTCCGGGAGGAAGGTGGTTTTGAAAAGCTGAGTTTAGTGTTTCCTTCTCACTGCCTCTCTCTCTCTCTTTCGATTCCAGTCGATTTCTTTAGTTTTTGTATTTTTTGTAAAAACAATGAAATATTTGAAAGTGTTGTCATTTAAGATGATTGGCTAAATTTAAATAATAAGCAGCGGTAAGTAGGGGAGATAATGTTTGCAGGTTAGATTTGGGACGTCGAGAAGGATGACGTCATGGCGAGACGAAGTGCTCGAGTGGGAGGTCTTAGCATTTGTGTATAGGTATGACCGGTATGAAGATGTAGGACTACTTTAAGCCCCTAATACTTAATAAATTAAACCATTAGCTGGTATGATTTTTGTGTTAGTGTGTGGATATGGTACAGGTTGCCGGCAAGAACCACCCCATCCGGCGAGCTTCAGCCGAGCTAAACGCGGGCATACCAGCGCCGCCGGCAATCTGTCTGTTGTCTAATTAATTGGTCTAAAATCGCGAAAAAAAGTGGTTCGAGGTTCCTAAATGTAATATCCTTTCGACCTTGAACTTTTGATTAAGACATCTGAATTAAAATTGATTATATTTTTCACAAAGTTCTTATGTTTTTTTTTTCCTTCAATAAAAATACAATTTTTACAAAAATAAACTATTTTAGAACACGTCTCAGGTTGATAATTTGTTGAAGATTTTGTACACAATTTACCTTAAAGAAAGCAGGCAGAAAAACATGCATCAACTTTTTTATTATTGTTTTTTTCCATTTTTAGTTTTCACTGTTTCTTAACGTTTTTTTCTTTCTTTATAAATATTTTCTAAAAGCTTTGGGTCATTGTTCTTTAAGGTCTCTTTTTTTCATTTCTGTCATGTATTCCTTAAATGTCCACAGGCTTTTAGTTACTACTTACTTTTATCCCATGACCTTTATTGTGAAAACCTGCTAAATGCATATATACAAGTTATTATAAGAGAATGAGGAGTTGTAGTTTTATTTGTTTAGATATCCATTTATGTAGGTATTGTATAAAGGGAAAGGGCTTGTTTATTTGTGTGATTATATATGTCCTTTAAGATATCCTTTACATAAAACTTATTCGGTATTCTTTTAAGGTTTTACGGTTTACTCCTCTATACAAAGCACGTGCTTTGGCTTTTTATCATGAAATAGAGAGAAAAAATATAAGGAAAAGAATTAAAATAAGAGTTCTAAAGCATGTGGTTACATGTATGTGTGTGTGTGTGTGTGTGTGTATCCAAGGATGGGAAAATATTTCTGTTGTAGGTTGCTGTTGTATTTTTTCCAGCCTTAGACTTCACGTAGTTTTATGCTTGCTCAAGTCTAGTCAAGTCTTATTTTTTATATAGTTTTATTCTCAAGAATACTAAGCAACATTTCATCTTTTAGCTTTTCTTCTTGTGATTTTTTATCATGTGTGTGTAAAAACACACATACACACGGTCTCACGGTTTTTACTACACTAATATATATAAAATGTTTTCTATACATACGTCATCATTGACTAGTTTGTTATGAAATTATATTTGTTTGCACGACTGCTTAGTATAAATTTGTTTGTATGTGTTACATTAAAATACACGCACACATGCACAAATAAAACTATGTGTACATAAATGTAAATGTTAAAGATTCCTTAAACATTTTGACATTCTTCTCGATTATAAAAGAAGCAGTAGGGATTTAAATCTTAAAGATTAAAACTTTAAACTTTTTGAAATTGTATACAAATAAAACTGGATGTAGTCATAGACAATATACATATACATCCACATAGACATGGAGAGGCCTTTTTTTAATAGAAACTGTCAGTTTTTGTTGCCATCTATTTGTGCATATTGTTGTTATTTACATTCTACTTTTAACCTTGAAATGTTTTTAAAGTGTAAAAAGATTTAGACCTTTTATGGGGATGTGTCATTTTTACTCTAAGTTTATTTTTTATAGTTTAATTTTTTGTTTATAGTCTTTATAAAAAAGAATTTGAAGCCTACTTTAAGACTATAAAATATTTTAAGAGTTTTTGTTTGCATACAAAAATATTTAAAGTTTTAAAAAACCGGCTATCAGTCTCTGGGTTTTGGAAAATGAATTTAATATTAATTAATTGCAGGTCAACGCAATTGAAAATTAAAACTTTTCAAATGATTTGTTTTTAATTGATAAATATGCAAAAATATTTTTTAGATTTGTTTTCCAACTTTAAATAAAAATATAAAAAAAATTAGCTAAAAAAAACAATTTTCCTAAAAAAGGATATAAGACTGGTTTCCTAACTAAAAGAGATTTTAAGAAAATATAATAGGAAATTTATAGGTGACATAAACACTCAGGTTGTAGAAAAAAAAGTTAAGAAAAAATACTTGTATTTCAAAAAATTCTCTTAATATTTTCCATTTATTTTAACTTGAAATTAACATATTTTTACAGTTTTTCTTTATTCGTCATGATAATTCATTATTTAAATTTTTTTAAAAGCTTATTTATGTAATTATTTTGCTTTTTAGGAAATTTTCAATTTAAAGAAAAAAGGATATTTGACGAACTTCTAAACTAAGGCTTATTTTATAACAGTTTAAAGAAGTTTGTTAGAAGATTTTATTGTACGTATTGTAGTGTCAAAAGATGTGTAAAAATTAATAAGCAAAAAATGTCTCTCTTAATGATCAATTATGAAATATCGCTTTAAAATCAAAGAATTTTCTTTATGATATTATGCCGTACAAGCCAAAAATTCTCTCTTAAAGAACATTTCGCAAAGAATATAAAACATTGTCACTTAAGATAAAATTTCGGTTAGAAAACTTTTAAAATTCGCAAAGAAAACGCTTGCAAAGAGAAACGCTTGCAAAGAAAACGATACGTTTTTTTGATTATATAAAAAAGTTAACAAAACAACAGTTTTTCTGTAGATAAAAAGTTATAAAATAAAAGTTAAATTTACATACGAATTCTATGATGCACCGGCATGAAATGATCGGGAACCAAATCTCCAATTTCTTCACGACACATCCCATTATAGTTACGATAAAATAGGCAATAAAACCCATCTTGCGACGGCGCTTAAAGTAGTCAATTGAATTAATTATCCTACTTCATTAGTTTTCCATACAAAATGTAATCCAGTTACACAAACAAGAGCTATATCTTATAAGCAGTTTCTCTTTTTTCAACTCTAATTCATATTTGTGTAAAAATTTGGTCGCATTTTAACACTTCAAAAACATTAAAAGTCATTCTTAAACTTAGTTAAAGTCTACTCTAAATAGATATTTTCAATCGCAAAATTCTTTAATGAAATGTTGCATTATAAAATAAAATATATAAAATAATAAGCTGACATCTCCTTAGTTCTTAAGAATATTTCAACGTTTTACTGCTACAGTTAAAGGTTTTTACAACATTTAGCCCATTTTGGCTTTCCACTAACTTATAAGGCATATCCTTTTAATTTCGTTTGCGATTCCTTTTTGTATTATTTGCCTTTTCATCGTGTTGACCAGTTTTTTTTCATAATTTATTGTATTTATGCTTATGACACTGACCTTTTATTGCCAGTTCATATAAACATTTCGTTTCTTTTGTGTTTTCGTGGAATTTTTTCTTTTTGATTGTAGTTTGTGATAAATTTTATTATATTTTATTTGCTTTGGAATATATTTAATTTGTATTAGGGTGGTTTCCAAAAAAAAAAAAGATGAAGTTATTAAAAATAATAATATTTAAAGCGTAATAAAAGATTAAGCTTCAGAAAATTTCAGGTGTTTTTCAACAAGGTTTGTTTAGTTGTTCATTTTGTGAACCTCCCTATTATTTCCGATGAGTTTGCTACATTGTGCTTAACTGTCGTATTAATTTTTTTTTTATTGTTCATTCCGTTTTTTATTGTATTATTTTCATGTGATATTAACTAAAATATATTAAGCGTAAATCTAATTTTTTATATGAACTTACAGAATTTTCTGTGGGTAGAGTTTTTTTATTCAGTTATTTCTACTTTTAATTTTATTGTGTCCTGTTGATGGGGGAAATTGTTGATGTTGGATCCATAAAATAAATAATCGAATGCTGGTATTTGGAGTATGACTAAGCGTTGTCACGCTGATGATGATGTTGATGTCTGAGTGGTTATTGTTCGTTTAAATAAATGAATAAAGGTCTGTGGATATTTTGTGTGTGATTGTTTTCTTTCTATTTTTTTATATTGAGTTGCTGTTCTGTCTATCATGTGGTTTTTATGTGGGTACAACTACAGCTAGTATTTGCTAGTATGTGTTATTACCACAAAAAGTCATTTAAACATATCAAAATGGGAATTTTTACACATGTTTTCCCTGTTCAGTATTTTTATTTTTGCTCCCTCCACTGTTTTTTTTTTATATAATTTTATTTAGCGAGGGGAGCCAGCCATCATGTGATATAAATTTAATAGAAAAATAATTGTTATTTAGTTTGGGGTTTAATTTAGTGGTATGTTGAAATTTAAACCAGAAGAAAAACGTATTGCAATTTTCGTATTCTGTTGGGAATATTTTGCTCGTAAAAAATAAAGCATATTTAAAGGGGTAAGGATTTTATTTTATTATAAACTTCTTAAAGGTTTAACATTATTAAATAGGAAACTAATTAAACTTAACATTTTTGATTTAAAAATCGTTTCGTCCTTAAAGTTTTAAAAGTGAGAAATATTTTATGTTGGGGAAATAACGACTTTAAAATAACCTAGAAGTAAACCTTTTAATATTTCAATGCAACAAACTTTTTGGTTTAGTGTCTATAACAAGAATTCTATGTTTTATTTAAATAACGACGGAAATTTTAAAACCATAAATCACTCTTTTGCTGCAACATCGTCTTAACTCAAAAATATTTGTTTCACATAAAACGAATTTAAAGTTTTAAATTTATACAAACATAATAGAAAAAGGAATTATTTTTCTTCTCTCAAGATTCTCTTTGATAAAAAACAACAGCCGAATGTTTGTCATCGGAATTTACACGAATACTATTATAATAGCGAATATATATATATATATATTGGGCGTCACTGCTTTAAATTAAAAATTAATATTAAATTTCAATATTATTTATTAAGCTTGAGGTTTTTCTTTTTTTATAAAAAATTAAATAACATTTATTTTATAAAAATTCCAATATTTCGATACAGCAATGTGTATCATCGTCAGGGAAATAATCAAACAATAAAAATTAATATTAAAGCTTAGCTGTCTAACGAACTGTTGTACTGCACTCACTTTCGACTTTTTGACATACTTAAAATCAGTCAGAAATGGATTTGGGATGTTTATGGTGTACATAATCGTCTATTTTGCGAACTGTAGGTAGATTTCGTACCACATACACTTTAAATTATATAATGGCACATTGAAAGGAATGCGCATGCTGAAGAAAATATAGCCGCTACTAAGGAAATTGTGGAAAATGCTCAAAAATGATCGACTAATCGTCTAATGGGACTAATCGCAGAAACTGGAGTTCTACCAGGCCACTAGGTGGTTGACTTTACGCAAATATTTTGGCCTACACCCGTAATAGAACCGGCTGTTTTACTAGAATTAAAGCAACGAGCCCATCATATGCGTCGTCCTTACGCCAATTAAGATCTTCAGCAACTGTGATATTGATCTACATGAGCACCTGCACTATGGCCTAATCTCATGTTGAGATCCAACCACTTGGTGCCTTAATATTAACCAATAAACAAATTCTCCTGTGTGAGAGATGGACCATTTGCAGACACAGGTAGCAATTTCGAGTGTATAATCCACCCTTGCTTAGGAGCCGGAGCTATTTAACCTCCAGTGCTGTTCATTAATTCAAGCAGCTTGTGCTAAACAGCAACAGAACCTAGGAGTATCCACAAGGGAGAAAAATCAGTCTTCCATGAGAATGTAACCCTACCTGAGACTTTGGGTTCAAACCACAACCACTACGTGCTTAACTTATAGTATCTCTTCATTGATAAAGCTGATCTTCGTTAAGCAATTTTGTGAGCTCATGCCTTCAAAAAGGTACTCCCCATCGGACGGAGAACAATAACCAAGGCAGAATGGAAAATTGTCACCTTTCAGATGAAGGAATGACCTTAACCTGATTTACCTAGGAGGATTAACACCAAAAGGCATTAAAATATCTTATCTCTTCAAAAATGACGATAACTGGACGTCCAGAAGGCGTTTCGTCAAGAACAAAAAAACTTTTAAAAAACATAATTTACTTAAAGAAAAATTTGTCTTGTAAAATTTGTAATTTCTTAAGGCGTGTTTGGAATTAAGAAATATTTTCCCCTATTATTATTAACTTTTTTTTGTTTGAAATTTTCTGCAAATCTTTTTCATTTTTCTTTTATTAATAAAAATGTTACCATTCTCTGTCTTAAAAATAACTTTTCGTTTTTTTACAAAACTTTCTCTCTAAAGTAATATTGTCGTTTTTTTACGAATCTTTCTATTCCAAGAACATTTTTAATTAGTACGATCTTTTTTCTTTTAAGTATAATTTTCGGTTTGTTACATAATTATCTCTCTTTTTATATAAAATTTCTTTTTTTATATAATTTTCTTTCGCAAATATTTTAATATTTTTTTTGTAATATTATGAAATTTTCTCTATAGAAAAATTAATTTATTTGGTTTTTTCAATTTCTTTCCAGAGAATTTTAATTTTCTATAATTTCTTCTCCCTATAGTTTTTTACAAAGTTCTTCTTCTGGTGCAAAATTTTATTTTTATGCTCGAAATCTTTCGCTACAGAAAATTTTTCGTTTTTTTTTATAAAATTTCCTCTAGAGAATTATTTTTTCTTAATTTTCTTTTACAAAATAATTTATAGCGATAGTATTTCTTTAAAAAATTCTATTTCTTGAATTTTTTTTTTTTATAAAATATTCAAAAAAAAAAATATTTGATTTTTTACAAAACTTTCTATACTATAAGTTTTGCTGTTTTATACAAATTTTTTTCTCAATTTAAATATTTCGAATTTTTATATAAAGTTTTCTATATGAAAAAGTTTTTTTCTTTTTTCCGTGCTAAACAATTTACAATAGAAAATTTCTAATTTTATTATAAATTAAATTTTTAACATTTTCCTTACAGATTTTTTTCTTTTAATTTTGAAAAACAAAAAAAAATGTTAAAGTTTCTCCTGGGATTCAAAAAATTAATTAACAAGGTTTCGTTAAAATGTGCTAAAATCCCATTTCACACTATTGATAAACCGAAATCAATTGTTCAAGGGATAAGCAATTTACATGCGCACTTCACTGGTTGCCTAGGCCAGATCGTCAGGAAACTCCATCCGAAGATTTTAGAAAAACTAAAGATATTATACAAATAAAACTTGGGAATTAAGAACGATAAACAAAATCTTTTAAATCAAAAGTTATTATTGAGTTTTATTTTTTTGCTTAGAAAGTAAAATTGATTCCTCAGAAATAAAAATTATTTTTTGAATAAAACTGTAAAGCAAATAAGAATCATAAACCCCAGTTTTACTTGTTACAATATCAAAGCTTAAACAAAAACCACAGCAATAAACAGTGAGTTTATGTTTTCTAACAGTCCCGACTACAATGGAATGATTTTTTGTCAACTCTAAATGCAACTATGTTTGGTACCAAAAACTTTTTTTTTATCAAATTTTCTCTATTGTTGGTAGTTTTTTTAATCTTTTTCAAATAAAATTTTAGCTTAAAAGTTTCTCCTGGGTTTTGTTTAAAATTTTCTTTTGAGAGCAAAAGTTTTGATTTTATGATGTTACTAGAGAAAAAGTTTTTTGCTTTAAAGATCGTTTTATTTTGGGTCGCAAATTATTTTCGTAAAAGAAATTTGTTTTTTTTATAAACGAAATTTTCCCTTCAGCAAGAAATTTCTTTTTTTTTTTGTTTAAGCAAATATATTTTTTGAGGAAATTTTTTAATTTAAAGTAATGATTAAAATGTCTTCCAAAGAGTTCAAAAAAATCGGTTCAGAAATTCACTCGCTTTTTGTTTATCTAGTGAGAAAGTGCTTTCGCCATTTTTCAAATAGTTTTTTTTTTTATTTTATCGATTATTTTATCAATATTTACTGGGCTATTGTATTTTAAGTGGCAGCACTACTAAAAGCCATCAGACAACAACAGCCAACAGATTTGTTAAGATTTCTGTTTCTCTATACTCAACCTCCACTCATTTCCACAATTTCATTCTCTATCCTTAACTATTCAATATTTATATATTAATAGAGCATATTTTTTCTGAATCACAGATGACAACCAACACTGAGTGGTTGTACCTCTTGTGAAGCCAATATACAATTTAGACTTGTACTTGTAGTTTTGGGTGTGTATGTATGCAAGTGTGCGCTTCCATTAATATGTATAGAAAGTAATATTAGCAAATGACATACTTAAATACCAATTTGTGTATGTATGATAGCAACATACAATGACAATAAGGTTGACTTAAGTTATTAAGTATGTGTAACACACAATAAAACAAGCCATCAGACACATACACACATACATATGTATGTGTAAGTGTTTTACAAATACATGTGCATAACTTACAATATTGCATAAGGGAAAAATCATGATGATGCTGCAGCTGTTTTTTAAGGTGGAATAGGGGATCTAAGGATTGTTGCTGTTGCACGTAAATTTAAATGGAAATGAAAAAAGTATGAGGTCGAGGAAAACGATGAGAATGAGCCTGAGCCTGAGCCTGAGTTTTGAGAATAATGACGATGAAAATGATGATATTAGAGAAAATTACAATGATGATGCTAAAGATGTTATTGTTAGTTATTGCTGTTGATATTGATGTAGTTGAAAATGTTGTTGCTATTGTAACAACAAAGCACACATAATGTTTAAATTTTAGGTTATAAATGTCAGGCACATACATACATATGTACTATTGATATCACATACAAGTAAATGCAGTAAGCTATACAGGAAACACACGCGCAGATACACACTAAAACATTAAACATGTACACATTCAGCAAGAATGAACAAACTTTTACATGTATTTAGGTATTGTTAAAACAAGTCCTTACATTGAACCCAAACATACACAAATATACAAATAATATGTGTGTGTGAATATGTTTTTCTAGATGTTAACATTACTTAGTGAATGACTCATTTACTTTAAGTGGCAATATTTTTCAATATTTTGCTTACAACACACAAACACACATGGTTATTTACAGATTATTCCCCCCCCCCCCCCTTCCTTCTCAAGCATTTTCATTATGATTATTGTTTTTGATTCTTAAGATCCCGGTCCAAGAAAAGAATAAACTTTTAAGTGTTGGGTTTTTAAATTTATAAAGAAAAAAATGTAGATTGTTTTCAATAAAATTAATATAAAAAAAGTGTTGCATAGTTCGAGTGGGTATAATTTCAGTGCGTAATTAATCTATTAGTGCAGGGAGCAAATTATGGCATTCGATATCGATCAAATTTTACATTTAAATTGTATTGTAATTTCAGGAGTTTTTTGTTTACGTATATGCAAAGATTACTTGAAATTATATTGAGAGGAGATATAAATATAGTGTAGGTAGAGTTGGAGTTAAAGTAGGGTTAGAGTAGAGTTAGAGTAGAGTTAGAGTAGAGTTAGAGTATGGTAAGAGTAGAGTTAGAGTAGAGTTAGAGTAGAGTTAGAGTAGAGTAGAGTTAGAGTTAGAGTTAGAGTTAGAGTAGAGTTAGAGTTAGAGTAGAGTTAGAGTAGAGTTAGAGTAGAGTTAGAGTAGAGTAAGAGTAGAGTTAGAGTAGAGTTAGAGTAGAGTTAGAGTACAGTTTGAGTAAATTTAGAGTAAAGTTAGAGAAGAGCTCAAACTAGTTAGATTAGGGTCAGCTTAACGTTAGATAAAGTTAGAAAATAATAAGTAGTTATGTACTAGAGTAGGAAAAAAGTAGAATCCACTAATATTGTCTCCTTATAAAATATAAACATAATATATAAATGTTTAATGTTTATTTAAATCTCAGATTCCTTGCAACATTCATATATTAATTTCTAAAAAGTAACTTAAAGTCATTAACCCACTTACTAGAAAAAAATGCATTATTAATGGCATAAAAGGAAAATCTGTCGCAACTCAGCGAAAAAAAAATATAGGCGGCTTACAAGAAAAATGGGATAAATATTTTTCATTTCTTTAAAACACATTTTTACATTTTTTTTTCTTTTTAATTTTTAATGAATAAGAAGAAAGTGAAGCAACAGCAATATCCTTTCAAAAAATACTTAACAATAGTCATCAGCATAATCATCACGAATGAATAATAGACTGAACGACTGACTGACTGAATAAGAATGAATAACATTATCATTATTATCGTGAATCAGGCTCATTATTAACAATATCTTTGCATTTTTGCGTACGTATGTGAATTTTTGTAAAAATGTAAAGGATATTCACAGTAATCATATGCAATAATAATGAGTGCTTTCTTCATTTCCCTTTTGCAACCAAAAAACACTTTAAACAGTTACACATTTGTACATTTGTACAATGTTTTGTTTTTCATTATCACTGTCTGTTTGATTGTATGTAGCTGAGTGTGTGTGTGTGTGTGTGTGCGTGTGTGTAAATGTAAACGTAAGTTGTTTTTTATTGTTATTATTATTTTCGTTGTTGTAGTTTTTGTTGTTTTCGTTATTAATGCTGTTGCTGTAGTTAATGGTTACAAAAAAATGTGAAGAATAGAGTAGACAACAATTTTATTTCTCTTGAGTTTCCGCAATCTCAGCAGAAAAAAGAATTCTCTATAATGGCAATTAACTGTTTTGGCAGAGAAATCCACGACACTTTGAACACATTTACATAAACAAACAAACTTATAAATGTTATCACTAAATTACACACTCACAGATACATATTTACATACAAATTGTGTAAATTAAATGCAGCGTCTGTGTGTCTGGCAGCAGTAGTTGTTGCTGCAGTAATTTTCTACATGCATTGATATGTATGTTCATGCATAAGCATGATTATTTCACTTGTTTAAATTGTATTCGTAGACTTGCTATTAAAATAATGTGTGTACGGCTGTTTAAGTTGAAAGTAGTTTCAGTTTTTTTTCAATATGCCGACATATTTGACGTTTTGTAACCGTTGTTTGTGTTAACTGAGGAAAGAAGTTATAAATGCTTTAATAAATAAGTGTTAAAATGTGTTTCTTTTAATTTTATTTTTCGATTTTTGTTTTTTATTTAAGAGTATACCAAGTGACACCTTTATAAATATGAAAAATTTTAATTAGTATTATAAAAGGATTGCCCTAAGAATTAAAAAAAAAATAATACGAAAAAAATTTAAAAAAAAATCAAGAATATTTTCGGGGGGAAAATTTATTTAGAGTGGATTTACGCAAACTCTACTCTAATTCTACTCTGACTCAACTCTAACTCTAACTCTACATTGACTCTACTCTCTCTATACTCTAATTCTACTCCACTCTTAATCTACTATAACTGTATTCGTACTCTCATATTGCTCTGCTTTAACTCTACTTTAAATCAATTCTTAGTCTACTCTAACTTTAATCTATCTCTACTGTAAACAACATTAACTTTACTCCGATTTTTCTCTACTTAAAACCTACTCTAACTTAACTCTTTCCCGACGATGTTCTAACTATACTTTTACTCTACCCGAACTCTACTTTAACCCTGCTCTAACCGTACTATAAATCTATTTTAACTTTGCTCTAGCACTTCTTTAAGATAGCTTTCTTAACTTGTGATAAAAACTTGGTGCCGAATGACGTATGAGGGATATAAAGCTATTCAACAAATATTAAGTACACGCCCCCAGTATGTAAATTTAAATAAAGCGGCAATATATTTATTTCACTTTTTGTATTGTACTATTTATCGCCAATGTGTTTCTGTTATTCGAAGATGGCATAATATAGTGGCAATAATCACAAGTTTGAATTTTTTTTTACAACGAAAGGAAGTGCAACAATATACTACTTATAAATAATCTGTTGGCAACATTCTACAACGTTGTTTTTGTTTTGCTTTTAGATAATGTTTCCCTTTTTACTAAATGAAAGTTAAGCCATATTTTAATTGAAAGAATTGTGCCACTTATTGCATAGTAAAGGGCAAAATGGAATTAAAATGGCGAATAAAATGTAATGAGTTATAGTATGTGTATGCTCTTCAAAATAATGTATATGTGTTAGTTAATTAAATCTCTTTATTAAAATGTTGCACTAATTACTTAAAAATTTATAAGTTCTTGTGATATTTAGTTTTTTTCTTTTTTATTGCTTACAACCATCTCTTTTCCTTTTACTCTTGGAAACTTTTTGAGTAGCTCTTCTCCTGCTTGACACAATTACTAGAAAGTTGTGTAAAAACGACTTCCTATATTTTTTTTTTTTCTTAACTTAAACTTTTTTAAGCTTTTTACGTCAAGTTTTCAATATAAGCAATATTTTGTTATTTTTTAATTAGAAAACCTTGTTAAAAATGGCCAAAATTTTAAGATGCTTTCGTAAATATTGTAGATTTTTTTTAAGGTTGTGCAAATGACAAACACGTGGCAGGAAAGCAAATGAGAAAATAATAAAAATACAACAAAATCTTGTTAAAAAACAGGAACTTTTTTTAAGTAGATAAAATTAGAATAAAAAAAAAATTAAAAAAATAATTTTAAAACGAAAAGAAAATTTTTTAAATTTAAATAAAAAAAAAATGATAAGCCAAAAAACTTGTTTTGAAAGGCTTAAGATGATTTTTCAAACAGTTTAATGAAATTAAAAAATTTTAAAATAAACAATATTGTTTTTAACTTTTAATTTCTATACAAAATCTCTACTTCTACAGCAGGAATTAAACAGCAAAGACTTAATTTAATCCTCGTTGATATTAAATCTGAATTAATTTAGTCCACATATCTATAGTTTTGTAATCCATATGGGCAATTGTTCATAAAATATTCTACATAATAAGTAAATATATTTTATATTTAATGCATAAAATAAGTTACACAATGCCTGGTTTATCTATGTGTTAGTAAGTATGTGTGTGTGTGTGTGTTTGGTGCGAGTACTTGCAAGTTAGTATTAGTATATAAGCAAATCTATTTAATAATGTGTTCAGCAGTTTGAATAGTGTTTATGTGTATTTACGTACTCAATACCACGACTAGTGGCTGCCAGTTCAGTATTTGTATGTGTTTAATGGTTTATAATGAGGTTGTTGTATTTTTTTTTTTTTAACTTTTTGTGCAAAATGTATTTGTTATGTTAATTAATTGTATAAATAATTTATAACTTGCTTTTTATAACAAAACTCAAAAAAATGCGGTTGAATAAAAAAAAAAAAAAAACAGCAGCTAAATTAACCCTAGAGAAAACTGAGATGTAACAAATGAGATGAGTTTTGGTTAAAAATGCAATTAAATATTTTTATATTTTTAATTATTAAAATTTGTTCTCTTTATCAAAAAAAAATTAAATAACATGGATACCGTATATGCAAAGTGAAGCAAAAGCCATCAGCCTATCTAAAGAGACTATAAATTTTGCAAATGGCGTTAAATACTGCTCAAGAACGAAAAATAATTGTTTAGCTTGCCGGCTTGTCCAATATCTCGTTTTGTCGATTTTTCCTTTGCCGTCAATTTCGCCCGATTTAGTCGTTCTAGACTTTTTATGGGGTTTCTTCAAATCACAAGTCTATGCCCATAAGCCTCAGACTCTTTAAGTCCCTAGAGAGAATATCGGTCTTGAATGCGCCAACCTATCGCTGGAAGCTCAGCTTCACGAGCAAAATAACCGCATAAGACCTTCTACTATAAGACCTATACTCACGTTGTGAGTGAATCACCTCGAAAAATCATTTTCGACAAAATTTTCTGATTTGTTTTTGAATCATATGTGAATCCTTTTTTAATCGCTCCAGAACTAATTATAAAAGTTATTTTTAAGAAAACAATAAATTTTATCCATTAATTATGATGTGCTACATTCCCAATTTTTATTGTTGATATAAAGTATTGCTGGAGGATAACATAGCTTATATGCGCAATTCACTGGTTGCTTAGGCCAGATCAACAGTAAACCTGTTTCTAGATGCTTTAGAAAAGCTTAAGATAGAATACAATAAAATTGTAAAGCGAATGAGAATTTCAATTACTGAAGTGCTATTTGCAACAATGTCAAAGCTTAGATATAACACCAACAATAAATAGTGAATGTCTAAAACAGATTTAATTACAAAAAAATGCATCAATATTAATTAAAAAAAAAACTAACAAAATTTATTTACTTCACGGAAATTGCACACATTATTTTGTTTGTTTCTTAAATATTTCAAGTAACAATAAGCTGAACATGAAAAAAAATCTTTGAATACCGAAAAGCTTAGCAAAATATCGAACAAATTTACCATAAAATTTTAAAAACTGGAAAAAACATTTGGCTAAAAAAATCGCTTATGGCCAAGCCAGATTAAAAATGTCTTAATCTAGCTACTCAGCAGCCAAATTGGCAACACTGATATAAACACTTTATAGATATCTATATATCCGGAGATCGATATCCATAACACCAAATCTGTTAAAAAAAAACAACAAATTTACTTATTCTATTTTAACAGAAGTAGCACCGGGCTAGGCTAAAATTATATATTTATATGCTTTAGCTGGGGTTTTGAGATGCAGATTATTTTAAAACTTAGTTTAACGGGGTATGATTTTTTTATTACTTCATTAAAGACCAACATTTTAAGAAAAACTAATCTAAACTAAACCTAGTATAACTGAGATCTCAAAAACCTGGCCGTACTGCTAATAAAACAGAGCAAGTTAAACTCTACTTTTGTTTTAAAATGTGTTTAAACCAACAAATCTATAAATCAGTAAACATATAAATCATCTTTAAACTCATAAAATTTGGTGTTTGGCAAGATTTATGGTAGTGCTGCCATATGCTTTTTTTTAAATACATATAGTACATCGGACTCTTAAACTACATGTTAATTTAAGTGTAGTTCAACTAAACCAGCGTTTAAAAATTCACTAATTTATTAGCCATTAGTAGCTACAATAACCCGTTATGCATGAAATCGTATGCAAATTTCGTATAACCAGCAAAGTGTAGTCCAAAAACCAAATTAATGAAAATCACAACATCCCTGGCCATTTAGTCATGTTTGACTCACGAGAGTAGATTGCAAAAAGTATATGGTCACATGTAGCGGTCATAGCGGGTCTGCATTCATTTTAAGCGAGTATTGGGCGAAAAATACCCAAAATATGCTTAAAAAAATTTATAAAATAATAAAGATGAGGATCAGTGTCAAACACCAGAAGATCCTTTAAAATATTGTAGCATTTGCTTCAATACCAAAAATATTGATAGCTCTAGGGTTAAACACTACTTTACTAAAACACACATACGCACTTATTGGGGTTTATTATTATTATTTTTTTGTTAATAATAATGCGGTAATGTTTATGTGTTTTAAAAAAAATTTTTCCATTCACTTTTTTCTGAACTCAAATGTGATATAAATTGCAAAACTCGTTTAAAAAGTTGTTATTGTTTTTAATTTTTTTAGTGTTTTTTTTTTTTTGTTTGTTTTTTGCCATTGTTTTGCAATTTTAATATTTAAAGTGTTAAAATTAATGTTAATGTCATTTTATTTATGCCGTATTTAACACATTTTTAATATTTTTTTTACTGTTTAATGACATTTTTAAATTTTTTTGTTTATTGTTTACAAAATACAAAAATATGTACTTGTTTTAATATATATATTTTTTTTTGTTAATGTTTTTACAAAATAAATTAGTTTTATAGTAAATTAACACATTTTTTTAGGGACATGATTTTTCAAATTTTTTTTTTTTTTTAATTTTCCATAAAAAATCATTAACATCGAAAGCAGACACTCTGCCCAGAGATATTTGTTACAACAACGACACAAACATAAATTTATTTATGACAGTTATAATTTAACAAATAGAATTTTTAATGTTTCTGTTTTTATTTTCAGACATTTATTTTTTTTTTAATTTGTAAATGTCATTAAAATGCTGACAAACAATATTAATTCCACTAAATCTATGACACGTAATATTTTTTATTTGCAATAATTAAATTAGAAAGCTGTTATTTACAGGGCAATTAAAAATTTTATTACTAAAGTCAAAAACACAACACAGATTTTGTTAAGCAGAAATTTACTAATTTGAAATATTAAATAAATAAATCTACAAAGCAGAGTATATTTAAAGGGGTTTCAAAACCAAACCTCCTACAATATTTCTCTTAACTTTACTTTGTTGCTGTAAGTTGTTTTCCCCACTTTCATGTCCAAACTCTATTTATTATATTCTTGCTCCATTTCCAGTTCATGGCAAATAATTCATAAATACTTTTAAGGTATTAAAAAAAAAAAATAATAATAATAATAAATAAAAAAGCTTAATACCAGCATTTATATTAAATAGTCTTTACGGTTTTTTAGTTTATTTTATTTTATAAACCTTCTTAGTGACAGCCTCTAATTATTTTTATAAAGTAATTTTAGTTTTTTCTTCAAGTTCCTTCTCTTAAATAAATGGCAAAAGGGGTTTTCTTCAACAAATTTTCTAAATTATTACTTATAAAAGCAAACAAATTTATGTTGAACATGAACATATTAGTAAAGAATTTATGGAATAGGCAAAACAAAAGAGAAAACTACACACTAAAATCAAAGTATACTTAAAGGGGTTAATGTAAAATAGTTAAGTAAAGCATACACATTTGGTTAAACAACTTTTTTTAAGTTTTTTTTTCTTCTTACATTAATTTTAAGGAAATGAATGAAAATCGATTATATTCAAATTCATGTCTTATACTATTTTCCCTATTCTCAAGAAATTTTTAATCGGTATATTTAAATTTGGCGTTTTATCTATTTATATATCTTTCTATATCTAGAAATTTGCATATTCGATCTAAAAGCTTATGCCTGTATTCATTAAATTTTTTAATTTAAATTATCCTTAATAAACATTTGTAAAATTTAATAATCGTTTATGAATACGGGGGTTATTCTGTAATTATTTAAAGTATAATCCTCACTGCTAGGAAACTATGCTCTTAAGCTTACCAAATATTTATACTGCCAATGACAGATGGGCCACGAACGCAAAATCCAGTATTGCCATGTCATTTCGGCTCTATCTATCTATCTATCAATCTATCTATCTACAATCGATGACCAAATGGAACCTATCAATTTTGGTATCTGATTTCATTTCGAACTTTCTTATAGGTAGGCATACACAGTGTCTGAAAGCCGGGCGCTATGATTACTACCGAAGCTGTGATAATGAAAACGAGAAGGAGGTCCTAGAACACCCTCTCTGTCACTACCATGCATTAGCGAGAAGGCGAATGGAAGACTACAGAATAAATGATGAAACAGAATTGAGTCCTTCAACTTCGGACAAAAATCCTAAAGCGCACCATATTTTTCTTAGTCTTAGAATGGTAGAATTGTTGGGATAAAAGTGTATAAATGTGAGAGCATTAGAAAGAACGTTCTCAAGATTAAATAGATTTTATTTTACGACCGCATTCTCTGGCAAAATTGTATGTCAAACTGTATGAAAAACATCGTTCAGCCCCAGTTCTGTTTCATCATTAAGGCTTCAAGAGACATTAGCTGAGCACATAAAAACAAATAATAATCTGATTAAAACAGGACCATACTATAGAGGTTGGTGCAGCAGAATTCAGTAAAGCATAAAAGACAAGTAATAAAACTTCAATTACGCAAAATTTTTAGAGATCTAAATGAAAATCGATTGCAATAAGTATATTTTTATGGGTCCTTATTCAATTTACACAATATTTCTACATTTGTCGATTAGGGAGCAGCAGTTCCCTAATAGTGGTCCCATTACAGGTTTTTATGGTGTCCGCAAACAAGAATAGAAAAATATTAGATTTTTGTGTATCCTTCTTTACATCATTCACTTTCCTTGCAAACATTTTGAGCATAGAATTTCATTTGGCAAGTATTTAAAAAACAACGTTTGTTTTTCATAAACATTTTTATGCGTATGCGAACGTTTAAAATTTTTAGGATATCCCGGTAGGATAGCTTGGTAGTCAATCAGCGAAAGGGTTGCAGGTCAAATTCCCGCCAGAGTCTCAGGCTTGTTTTATTACAATTTTAGTGATTGCTAAAATATCCAAAGAAGACTTTGGTATTTTTATCTTGAACTTTTATAGATGAGTTCATAGCGACATTGGCTAGCAAAGCCCTTATGAAGATGTTCCAGCTAAACTTAGACACTAGCTGTTTCAGCAAAATAAAAGACAATATAAAAAGAAAACCTAATACAATAATAAACTCAAAACAGCAATATATCGACATTGGCCTTTTTAGCATTGAGCCACGTATACTGTACTGCATTAGAATTCTAGATCGATATCAAGAAAATATTGCCCTGAAATTGCTGCATATAAAATTTCTTTGGTAAAAAGAAATAAGCCAATTCAGTTCATTATTTTATTATTAAATATCTATCGAAATAAATTTCTGTCACAATAGTGGCCTTACAATAGAATATAGTTTAAATAATATCTGCCTACAAAATTTGTTCAATGTATCCACAATGAGAGATTTATTTTATTTATTTATTAAAGAGTCAGGTAGTCTCTAAATGTACATGCCAAATATAATTATATTAGCTCTAGCAACTAGGCCTAAAGCTAAATCAAATGAGAGATATTGGACTATTATTATGCATAACTCACATCCCTCAAAATAGGTTTTTCCGCAATATAAGCAACAAGAGATGAGCTAGAAGGACAAAATAAGCCAAATCGGTACATTCTTTAATGATCAGTCCGACATAAAGCACAATTACGAAAAACTCTTTAATTGGCTTAAATTCGTAGTGATATTGTGATAAAATTTGCCGAACTTGAGTTTTATATGCCTTGAAATTTTAGTGTCAGATTTAATGGAGATTGGTTCATAACTTCTTGGTGGAGAGTACCAGAAATTCGGCAAATTTCCCTAAAAATATTTTTAATTTCTTAAAACTTAAACCTCAACAAAAACAGACTTTTGCACTTTCCAATAACTTCTCTTACACTTAATTGCTCAAGTTAAGCCGTTGATTTATTAAAACCAAAAATAAAAAATACTCAAATTCCTGTTTTTTCATCCTTACCAGGTCCCAAAACAACATCGACAAATATTTTTGTTAGTTAAAGCTAAAAAATTTTTAGGCCATAAATTTTTCTATAATAAATAATAAAAACAAAATATTTTTTTATATTTTTCCCTCCAGTTTATTATTTATTACAGAGACAATAGAAAAAAAATTAAAGAATTTCTATAAAAATAAAATAAATATAAAACAAATTTTTCTTTATTTATTATTTATTTGTGTGTGGACCGAAATAAATAAATAAAAAAATGTATGTTCTAAGCAAAAAAAAAAAAGGACTAAAATCGAAAAAAAAAATAATGTATGAAGAGAAAAGTAAAAATTCTTAGGAAAATTATGTTTATTTTTATATTACCCGCATGTATTTACAACAAATATAAAAACAAAAACAATGAATTGAGCAAATTTTTAGGGAAGAGAGAAAGAGTAGGGCCGTGGATGAGAGAGACGGCTTAAAAGAAAAACAAAGTTATATGTAGGTAAGGGTTTATTTTAAATTTGTGTTGTTTATTATTGTAGTTTTGTTGTTATTTCTGTAAAAAAAAAATAAACACCTTGTATAGTTGTTAGTATAAAAGACAGTGACTGTATATGTGTTTTAAGTCTAACACACATGTAAGTTTTTTAGAAATTTATTTACACAGAAACAAACTCACAGATTTGGAGATGAAGTAAAAGGGTTTTTAAGCAAGTGATAAAATTTGACAAGCCAATAGACTATACACTATTCACAAGATGAACACGGCATCTTAGTTTTGAATTTTTGTTAAGTATTGTCTTTCGTAAGTTATGACATTATTCAATCGTAATAGCAACAACCGGATTCCACAACAAAAACAAATTAAACTCTGTTCGGAAATGAAACGTATTCCTGGGAGAGCGTTCGGCATCGATCGAAACAAATGCCAGCGGATGGTTCAAGGTCTAGACGTAAATGAAAACTTTCCAACCACTAATTTTTTAAAGTTTTAAACTGGGCCCTGTTTCTCAAAACTACAAGTTTCGAATCTACAAAAGAGCCTCTAACCAAGAACAAATAATAAAGTAGAAACCTTATTAGAGAATAATATATATATGTATTAGCCTTTAGACTAGCTTGGCCTTTAGACTAGCTTTTTAGACTTTCTATCAACCTTAACATAACTCATAAGCACTTTCATGCAGCACCCTGTACGTAAGATCTTTTTTATTGCATTTCATGATGCTTAAGCTTACAAGTGTGCTTATAAGGGTCTAACTAACAATTTTATTTCTCATAGACATAAAATCGCACACAAGTATCAGTGTGAGTGTTAAGCAATGCACCAACACATAAGTAAATATTTACGAGAGTGTGCAGGGAAAAGATAGTTGAAACCAAAAATACAAAACTACAACTACAAAAACATTAAAGCTGATAAAAAATAAAAAACAATACAAAAAGCCGGATACCATGTGCCACTATAGAATAGAGACCTGCCTTATACATATACATACATACATACTAACATAAATACGTACTAACACACATAAATTCGCACACACTTGCACTCCTATAGTGCGGCACTTATACAGAGAACTACTTGCTATAAATTACAGAATAGTTAAAGAAAGGAGGGTGTATGTTGTTCATCTTCTTTTCTCTCTTATCCCCCCTTTAATGATTTTCGTCTTTATTTCGCAAAAAGGGTTGACTTTTTTTGTTGATTTTATTTATTTATTTAGTTTTGTTGCTTTTTTCCTTATTTATTTATATAATTTTCCTTTTTCTGTATTCTTGCTTGTTTTTGGAGATGTATTTTTCTTTAACAAATTATTGTGTATGTAATTGTGTGTGTTTTACCCACATATGAAATAACTAAAATAAATGTAGGTGAAAATATACATAAATAATAAGCTGTGCTCTTAAGTTTTCTGTTCATGTGTATAATTTATATTTTATTTAGTTCCTCTTAAGAGTTTTCCTTTAGTTAAGGGAAATGCCAAAACAAAAACATGTAAGAAAGTATAGTCGGTCAAGTCCGACAATTTAATAAGTTAAATCTGTATCAACAGAAAAATTTTCGAGAGTGTGCTCAATCTGGGAGCCATTGGCAATCATGGACCCACCACAAAACAAAATTATGTTATGAGTTTAAGATTCATATAGCCGAATATTATCTAGATATTTAAATCTATATGATAGTTTTCGCCTTTAAAGGATTTAAGAGAGATGGTTTATATGGTTTTAGGACCCACTAGCACAAAATTTTGTCATGGCATTGTAGCTATTTTAAAAGCTATAGTCTTTCAGTGCCGTGTTTTCTATAACGAGCGGCCAAAAATAGAAAGAGTTATTGAAATTTGGCACACTTGTTTTAGTTGATAAAAGGTAACCATGTAATATAAAAAAATTTAGTGCAAGGATCCGCATCCTTTTCATATATTTTAAAATGAAAAAAATTTCAATAAGTATAGAAAAAAAGTTTAAGTTTCGTGAAGCTTTGTACATTTATTGAATTTTTACACATAAAAGTTTGCCCAAGCTTTTTCCAAATCGGAGCAAGAATGTCCTTTTTTAAAAAATTCAAAACTAACTAAAAAAAAAAATCTTAATTAAATTCCTTCCACGCATCAAATATTTCAAGCTAAAAATGCTTTTAAATTGTATTTCTATTCAGAACAAGAACGTTAAAAATATCCTTCACAGTGTCGTCAAATGGTCAAAAATAGAAGAAATTAAATGAATTTTGGTTCATTTTCTTATATTATTTTTGGAACTTTATTTCCAGTTGATTTTTTATAAATCATCATTTTGTTTTATATATTTTTAATTATAAAATTTTATTTTTCAATAAAATTAAATTTTATACTTCTGTAAAGTTAGCACTCAACTTCTTGATTTGGGGAATCATGTTCTTGTCAAATTATACAATTTTGTATATGAGTATTTCCACAGGAAATAAATACAACATTAATTGCTTGGTGGCGCAACGTGGCACTTCTATGGAAGTGCCCATACCCTGTACGGAGTTTTTCCGGGTTTCTTCTTTTTTTTTTCTTATAAACTAATTTTTTTTTTTATCTTTTACCTGAATATTTTTATATCATTATTTTTACTTTTTCTGAGTCAAAGTATATATTTTTTTAAGCATCCTCAAAATATTGTTGTGTTTCAAGCATATCATTTTATTATTTTTGGCCGCCTCACAACACTGTGCATCAAGTTTTATATCAAAACAAATATTTTAAAATAAAATTCTGAAATTAAAAACTATTTTCGGGAGTGGTATTTGTATAGGAGGTATTGGAAAATATGGACCGATTCCAATTAATTTTTTTAAGATGATTTCGGTTGAAAAAATGCTTTTGGGCCATATTTAATGTAAATACGAGCCGGTAAGAAGTATGTATTAGGGGATATGTGAAATTAAGGAGCGATTCTTTTTATAATTACCACAGACTTCGTCCTTGTGACAATAAAATCGAATTTTTAATTTATATATTATCCTTACAAATTGCAACCTAAACTTTGCATACAAAGCTTACATGGGCAGACAACCAGCCAGCCATCCCGATGGACGGATCGACAATCTTAGATCGACTCAGAAGATGATTCTGAGTCAATCGTTTTATCAAAAGGTATGTCTTAAACCAATATTTCTACATGTTAGACACATCAGAACAAATGCATAATACCCTCTCCACTATGGTGGTGTGGGTACACACAGAGAAACCACATTTTTGTATATTCACCTTTAACAAAACTATTTTAAACTAAAACCTTTAAAACATATTTAAATAAGCTTAAACCTATAATTCACACTGGAAACTATATTAAGGTAAAATTAGTCCTCCATTAAGAAAAAACCGCCATATTATAATTGCCACTGAACATGTTATATAGTTAGTCATAACAATAATTATAATAATAATAACCATTAAATGTTGGAAAAAAGGAAAATGTTGTCATTAATTAAAAACCATACAATTTTTGGTAGCAGGGCTGTGGGGTCGTCAAGAAATAGTGATAACTTCGACTCAATCAGCTGACATTATTTAAGTACGACTCCGACTTCAACTCCGACTCTAACCTTGATGCTCAATGTAAAATATAGCAAGGAAATGATTGTGTAAAAATTGCAAATCGATATTTTTATTCTAACATATGCCGCATTGAGCTTTAATATAGTAATTAACATATGAGTATGTGTAACACTTTATTCGAATTTTGGGGAAATGCAAAAAAAAACATATAGTGCCCGATTTAATGGAGCAAATAAGTTGAACTTTTTGATTCTGATGAGTTATGCCATTCTTGATTAATAACTCAACATATGATGAAAAATTTAATCCAACTGAAATATAGAAACATAATAAAAATTATTTAATTTTGTTATATTAAGACCCACTAACTGTTAACATAATTAGTGGTTATGCTTATTTGGTCAAATATTTAATTAGTGTAACCGTAGCTTAAGTTTATAGTCGAGTCTAAAGTCTGGTCTTAAATCATATCTTAAGTCTAGTCTTAATTCTGAATTTAAGCCTTGATTAATGTCTAGTTTATCGTTTAGTCAAAAGTCTATTTCAGTGTCTAGTCCAAAGACTAGATTATAGTCTGGTCTATACTTAAGTCTTGTATTTCTTTGGTCTAGAATTTATTAAATATATATATTTTTTTTTTTTAATGTAACTACATTTCAAATCGTCATTTAACATTTCCTTTTTCTCGTTTACAAAACTAGAGAAAATATTTTTAAGTTTATATTGTGCAAAATACTCTAAGCATCATCATTTCAACATTGCCACATGTTGTTTGCTACCCAGACTTCTTAAAAAAGATGCAAGAAAAAAAATTAAAGAAAAATTTGAAATCAGACCAGCCATCATGTTTCTCATTGACATTCTAGGTTTATATATTTTTTTATAATTTGGTTTAGTTTTGCTTCCTTTTTAATTTTTTTTTTTCTTAAATGTTTTGATTTTCGTTGCTTATTTTTTTTGTATTTTTAAGTTTTTCCTCTTCTTTTCTTATATCAGCTTAGTTGTCATTTACGCCAGCATTGAATTTTTGTTGTGACTTTTAAGCTTTACTTTTCTGTAGAACACTTTACTTTTATTTGAAGACTTTTTTCCTAGCAGGCTAAATTTGTTAAAAAAAACAATTTTAAGGATACTTTTGGGCTTTTCAGAAGGTACTTTAATACTTTTTTAACATATTCTTTAACAATTTTAAAGTGAAAGGAAAGTGTTTTTTAAGTAACAATATTTTGAAGAATTTAAAATTAAAATAATAACATAAACTTCAGCAATAACACAGACTTGTGATTAGAAAATTTTAGTTTTAAAAAAATATTAAATCTTTATGTTTCCCCTAATATATAGAACACCTTACAAACTTTTATAACCATCCATCCAACCACATCAGTCTATTAGTTTTCCCATTATTTTTCTTTTAATTTTCCTTAGATTGCCAAACTTTTACAATTTCATACACTATTAATTACACATTCGTTATTTTTTAAAATTGATTTATTTTTCCCACAACTTTTTCTCTTTCTTGCCTTACACATTCACACATACACACACGCGCACACAAGCCCATACAATCAGATTTATGTATTTATAAACAAAACAATTTCCAACACTTTTATATTGTTTCTACTTTTTATTAATAACCATCATAATTTATTAATAGAATTAACTTTCAGTTTTGGAACTTTTTAAATCTTTAGGACAAACTTTGCTGAAGAGAAAAAGAATTCAATTTTCCATGAATATAAAATGCAATGACACGCATGTTTGCTACCCAAAAAATAAATTTTGACAAAGACATACATACATATAAAAAGTATTCTACAGATACACATACGAAAACCGGATGCCATATACACAGCTACAGCTACCAACATGTATTTGCAACACACATTATCCTTAAGCCGGATAACAAATATAAACTTTTTAAACAATTTTTTTTTATAAAAGTAAAAATTAAAAAGTTTTATTAAACATTTTTACAAATAATTTCCTAGAGCAACATGTTGCTGATTCTTTTATTATTATATAAACATCCTTATTCACATGTTGCCTAAAATAACTTTTATTATAAATAAAACTGTGTGAAAATATAAGAAAAATTTTTTACAAAAAAATCTTAGAACCCTTTTTATACTTTTTACCGCAGGTGGAATAGGGCATATACCTTTAAGTTTGTTATTTCGTTTGTAATTTTTACAATATTGATTTTAGAACCTATAAAGTATATAGTCCGGGTCCTTATGAGTACCTGTTGAAATGGGTTTTCAGGAAACCCCAGATAAGATGGGGACTTGTTAGTTATACAATTTCTATGACATTTATTCCTTATAATTTTTGTATTGAAATTAAGACAGATCTATCCATAAAAGGATGAGATATGAACAAAAAACCACTGCTGCCTCAAAGTTCTTTCATAAAGTCCCCTGTTGTTGTTTTTTTATACCCATCATCAAATGTTACAAGGCTTATTTTTTTTAATTTTAATGTTTTTTTGCCTTTTTTTATACATAACGTTATCCGCCTGTCCGTCTGTTTTTCTGTATATCTGCAAAATGGCAAGAGCCACAGTTTCCACATAAGGTACAAGCATCTTGGATCAATAGATAACATGCGGATTAATAGATAACATCCGACAAAATGTGGGCGGGATTAAAGCAATGAGTGTGGTACGAAATAGATTTATTTAAATCTAAAGAACGATAAGAGAAAAATTGTCCAAATTTGGTAAACGTAGATGTGTTATCAATAAACAACCTTTCGTAACATATAGACGGGATTGGAGAAGTGGCCGTTGCACATTCCGCAAAAAGGCTTTGTAGATTTCTGTACTTCTAGAGAACGGCAAAAACCAACATTTACAAATTAGGTACATGTATCTTAGTTACCAATACACATCATCCAACAAATGTGGGCGTGATTTACTTTTTTTTTCTTATCGCAACATGTGTTTATTACAATAAATTTTTAAGAAACATATTGCTGACAATTTTTTGAAAAAAAAAATGCTCAACATAATTTCTTGCAGTTTAACTTTGCACGGTTTCGTGTAAAATAAGCTTAATTTGTTTCAAAAACAAAATTAAGCAAAAATTTTCCGTTGGAAGCATTTAAACAAAATGTTGAACTTTTTGATGGGTTGCAATTTTTAGTTCTCAAAACATGTTGCTATAAAGTTAAGTTTTAAAATTATTAAATAATTAAAACTGGTTGTTGTATCATGTAGTTTGAAAAATATGTTGCTAAAACTACTCAATTAAAAAATATACCAAATAATAAATCGCCAAAATTTGCTTAATAAAAATTAATTGCAAAAAAAAATGTTACTTATATGTTGCAGCTACAATTTACTTGCACTTTTTTATTTAATATACTTAATAAGACTCTGATGGTAGGCTTTATTGGAAGCTTAACGAAAATAAGCTGCAGCGTCATAAATCCATTAAATATATAAAAAAAACACTTTAACCTACTTTATTAAATGTCAGTTAGCTTTACTTAAGAAATTTTTACATCAAAATTGTTCTCAACATGTTGCTGCAACACTCAGTTTGGAATGTCAAAGAAATGATACACGAAGAATATAAAAAAAATTCTTAAATGTGAACTGGCTTCATGGGCGGTGGGTATGACTCATATCTCATATCATAACCTTTAAGTCGCCCTTGTGTGAAAAACCACACAAAAGGAATCATTTGTTTACAATTTACAGAAAAATTGTTGAGGTACACCAAAGAAACTTTTTGACTTTGTCAGCAATATAAATGTAGTACTGAAAACACATTTTTTGATTTAAAAATATTTTTTTAGTAAAGAAATATTCCAGAGCTTACGTATGTTACCCTCGTGTGTCTTTTTCCACACATACATATGTTGTTTTTATGCTATTTGCACTAGAGACAAATTTTCGCTTGGCAAGCATGAATATTTTGTTGCGAACTGCATGCATACAATGTACGATTTATAAAGTAAGCGCTTATATAGAATACACAAAGCTTTGTATGTCTTGTTGTTGATCACCAACGGGATATTTACATCATTAATGTTACGTAAATCATGATTTTGTTTTCAAACGTACTATAGATGCTACATATGCCATCTGTCATTTAAATGATTAAGAAACCGCTTTAAAATAACATTTTAAGCATCTTGAACTTGATAAAAGCATAGAAAAAGAACATAACTCCGAATCATGTTTGCAATGTTGTTATTAAAAAAACAGTTTCTTAAATATGTTGCTGCAACATTTCACATCTCTTTTTTGTTCTTTTTGCTAACTAAAATTACGATCATATAAATTTAAAAAACTTTCTTTTTGCCTGTCTACTTATTTATTTTCATTAAGAAAATTTTGTAAAGCAAAACTTAATTTTAAGAGAAATTTTTAAAAGTATTGTACCCTTCTCTAAAAAATAATTTAATAAAACCAAGGCAATATTTAATAAATAAGAAAAACAGAATAAAAAACAATACAAGAAGGTTACATCAAAAATTGTATTTTTAACTTTTAACGAAGAACATGATAATGAAGACGATGCAGAAAAAAATGCAAATTAAAAACTTATCCAATTAATTTCGCTATCAAGTCAGAAAACAGGGGTAGAATGAAATATATTTATAAGAAAATGTTACTGCAGTTTTATGGAATTCTGTTATATTTTTTCCTTTTTTTAATATGTATGTGATTTTATGATTTTTTTATTTGATCATACAATGAGTAGAAAGCAGCTGCTGGAAAAAAGATCTGAAGGAAAAAAGCACAGCAACGAATTGCCATAACTTTTTTTTAAAATATGCATAAAAATATTTAACGCTACATAAAATATAAAATTTTATTTTATTTATTTTTATAAGTTTACATTCCTCCTTAACTACTGCCGCGATGACTACAAACTAGTGGTGTATGAAAGTTAAAAACAAAACGCTTTTACTTGTTCTCATAGTTAAAAGAGTACGGAAAATTTACAAAAACAAAAAAATAGTTACAGCCTCTGTAATAAAATGCTAGAAAACATATAAATACATCTTTAACCTTACAACAGGGAAATGTTTAAATAAGGGATTTGATTAAAGAAATTTGAAAATTTGTTAATGAAAGTAAAAATGTATATCCGGTCACTAAGCTATTTAATATTATAAAAGTGGAAAAGCTTAATTTAGTTAAGAAATAGAAATTCTTCTTAAACTTCAATAGTTTACTGTCTAAAATATCCGTTAACGGAATAATAGTTTTCTTTCAGTATTTTGGGTATAAAATGTAGATGTAGAAGTGAAAAATGAGAGAGGCAAGTCGACAAAAATAATAAAAATAATAACAAACAACAATAATAACAAATTACAAAGACGTTGTTGGCCCACTTGTTTTTCATAAAGAATCCTAAATTTACATACAAACACACATACATGAGAACAAATGTTCAAATAGTGCTGGCATATCTGTCACACAATAAAAATCCACTACACGCACATACATATTTATATGAACACTATTCTCTCTCTTAAAAATTTACCCGTTACCTACATACTTGTGTCAAAGCTTATTGCTTTTGGTGTCGGTAATGATTTCTCTCGATTTATATCGAGTTTCCTCAGTGATCGCACTATACGTGTTGTTATAGATGGGATTGCATCAAACGAGTTTCATCTGAATTCAGGGGTACCGCAAGGTTCTGTCCTTTCTCCTACGCTATTTCTTATATTTCTTAATGACCTTCTTAGTCATACTTCAAATCCTATCTACTCTTTTGCAGATGACAGCAACATTTGTCATTCATATTCCTTCGATCATAGGCCAAGCCTTGTTGAGATTGGGGGCAAAAGGCAGAATATGAATGACACACTTAATCAGGACCTGGCTGCAATCTCTGAGTGGGGTCAAGCGAATAGGGTCGAATTTAATGCACGCAAGACCCAATGTTGTATGTTGACCCACAGACGGGCCGTGGGACCAACTATGTCATCTGTAGTAATGGGTGGCATTGATATTGAAGAATCGGATACTCTTGATGTTCTGGGCATGAGAATACAGTGCGATGTCCGCTGGAATAAACACGTTTTTAAAGTGTCGAAAGAAGCATTCAAGTGTTTAGGTTTTTTAAAACGGTGCAAGACTTACTTCACTTCATCCGATCTCCTTACTATCTATACCACCTATATCCGACCGAAGATGGAATACAACTCCCATATATGGGCAGGGGCTTCAAAGTCTATTTTGAACCTTCTGGACCGTGTACAAAGGAGGGCGGTGAAGCTCATCAATGACAGTAGGGTATCCAACTCTATTGACTCATTGGAGCATCGTCGGAATGTGGGTTGTGTGGCACTTTTCTATCGATATTACCATGGGAGGTGTTCCACTGAGATGAGTGAACTTATTCCACCCGCCCGAGTATTTCTTCGTAATACTCGCTCATCCAGTGGATCACATCCGTTTGTAGTCGATTGTCCTGTGTTTCGCACAACGCATTATAGAGAAAATTCGTTTTTCAGTCGAACTATCCGTATGTGGAATAAACTTCCCGCAGAGGTCTTCCCCGATACTTACAATTTATTAAGATTCAAGTCAAATGTCCACAAACACTATTCCCTCTTTCCTCCTTCCCAAACCTTATTTTCCTGATCAACACAATGCACTGCATATATAGGGGGCATCCCCTGAGTGTTGGTTTATCGCTAAAAAAAAAAAAAAAAAAAACGTGGATGTGTAAGAGTACTTTTTTACGGGGATAAACTTGTTTTGCATGTGTGTCTATGTGTGCAGTAGTTTGTATGTAAACCAATTGTTTTGTAAATGTGGGTGGCAGACTCTTGTAATTTATTTTTCTTTTTTTTTACTCTTTGCTCATTTTAGTTTTTCTTTTTTTACTTTTCATAAAAGATAAAAAGTTTTCTTCGTAATCTCATGCTCATACTCATATTCATTTAAATGCATGTGTTTTTACCCCAATATACACATGCACACACTCATTTGCATGTATGTATACACATGAAAATCTTTGAAACATTCAAAAAAAAAAAAACTAAACAAAATAAAAACCGTAGAAGTATGTGAAGAAAAAAAAATACAAAGCTTGTCATTGTGTTTGTATGTATTTAGTTTAATTTTTTGCGTTCTTTCTTGTCTGTTCCACAGCAAAAACAGGAGACAGTTAATATAGAGAAAAAAATATACACAATATAAAATTTTTTTTAAAAATGTTGCATATTTTTAAGGGAAAAAGGCCTCAACTACGGAACTAAAAACAAAACGAAACTAAAATCTTATAAATTCCTATAGCATGATTTATTTTAATCAGAAATTTTTTTTTAAGTTTTAAAGCTAAAAGGATTTTAAAAATAAAAACGTTTTTAAAATTTAAGCAATAGCATACTCTTTTGGGTTAAAAAAAGAAGATCCCAAAATAATCGGCCTCATTGTGTTAGCCGTGGCCGTTAACAAGTGAGTCGTTTTTTGTATTTGATTTAAGTAGCACACAATCCGTGTTCCTTAATCTATTACAAAAACACCTTACACATTAAGTCCGAATATAATTTATGTTAAGAATTTCCACAAAAGCAGAGAATAATCAAAATCGAAAGCATCCATTAAGGCTATTTGCTTATTATATTGCTTACTAGATCCTAAACAAGCACAACTCAAAATTTATCAAAATCATTATGTTTAAATAAGCCAGTTCGCAAATCAAATCTATAGCGACCACGATAATTTCATTTGCGTCACTGTCCTCTTTAACATTTGCGAAACTCAATTTGAATGAAAAAATGCTTACAAGGTTTTCAAGCCCGTTTTCTAAACATTTCTGAATTTTGAGTTTTGCCTGTTTATGATTTAGCATGGGTTTTTTATCTAAGCTAATACTAACGTTTGTTCCTTTGAAAAGGGATGTGGTATATTTACTATATAACAAACATGGAGTTACTTTTATTGCAGATCAAATATAAACAGACCACTTTGATAAGACAGTTCATAAAACAGCTTAATTGAGCTAAAATCTTCACTTAACGATGTCTTAACAAAGAACGACGCGCTTTATTTATTTATTTAAGAATATAAGAAATTTGACATCCAAATTTCATGAATTTTCGCCTAAACTTTTACTAGACTTTTTATTATACCCACACCATAACAGTGGCGAGTATATTAAGTTTTTGCGCTAATGTTAGTAACGCCTTTAAATATTAGTCGTATCGGAATCACTTTCATAATCAATCTTACGATATCCGTCCGTCCGGTTGGATGGCTGACTGGCTTGTGCAAAGAACATGCCACAGCTTTGGATGAAATTTGGTACATAGGTACTAATTAGCACAAGGACAAGCCTATTGAAAATGTTGAGAAACGGTCTATAAATTCACATAGCACCCATACAAAGTTATTTCCGGAATAATATCCTTGTGCCCATTAACCATCTTTTAATGTTGGTATTTGGACTAAATTTGGTGCAAACTTATATGATTGCAATCTAAATTACCGTACCAAAAGTTATTGGAATCGGTTCATATTTTATCAAAGCTCCCTTACAAATACTAAAACGTGCTTATATATCTTGGTATTGATATTAAAATTGGCAAAATAACTTTACGATAGCTACTACTTAAGTCATGACAAAATGTTGTGCTTGTAGGTCGTAAAAACAATCGGTTCCATATAAACTCCCGTTCTAAAATCACTTAAAGACAAACAAATCTCATATTAATGAACATAGTCGGCACAAAGAACTCGAATATGCATCTTAACCTCATAACATCATTTTGTTATGGCAGGGACACATGGACCCAAATTTGTTCGCAGTATAAAATGTGGTCGCGCTTGACCAAATATACTTTCTTATTTGTTTAAAATTAGCTTTCGGTAGCTGATATTTATAAATACAAATTAACAGTTCTTTCTTGAAACTTCAAGCTGCACTTTTTCTAATTAAAACATATTTTATTTATTTTCAAATTCACAGTTATAAGAAAAGCCTTTCAATATAAATACTTTTTTATACCCTTCACCGGAGGTAAAAGGGTATATATAAGTTTGTCATTCCGTTTGTAATTTCTACAATATTGATCCTACACCCTATAAAGTATATAAATTCTGGGTCCTTAGCAAAAGCGAAGTTCAAATCCGGTTGTCTCTTATATACCCCCCTCGCACCCTTGCATTTCTTTACAAATATTAGCATAATGCCCAATATGATTTTCTTTATCACCCTTCTTTTATTTCAACTTTTTAACGAAATCATTTTAACAAATAGAAACGGGGAATTTTTGATTATTTTTGCTACTTAAAAACTCGCCAAAAAAGGTAAATCTACGGTACGACAACACTGGCTATACTTAAAGAAACAAACAAACACACATACATGGTACAAACCATTTTGGTGAATATAGGCCACTATTACGGTTCACAACTCAAATAAGTTGAATTGTAATTTTTGTGTTATGGTTTACAACTTTGCTGAGTTGCATTGACACAACTGAGTTGAGTTGTGAAACCTAAAATGGGCCGGCCATATTTCGTTTTAATGATATCCAAACAACGTTCGTTTATGGTTCAGTCGTCTAGGGGGTTGAGTTTAGAAACTGTGAGTCCTCTGGTGCAAATCTTGGTTTTGCAAAGAGAATTTTTTTATGTTCTAAAAACGATTTTAAAAAAATATTTACCAGTTTTAGATTTTTAAAATAAAAATATAATGAAGTTGTTAGAATTGTGAATATGTGTGTATATGTAAAAATTATTTAGTTTTTGTCTAGTTGATCTGTATTCTGCTCGCACAATGGTGAAGGGTATATAAGATTCGACACAGCCGAATATAGCACTCTTACTTGTTTTAATATTATGTTTATAAGAAATAAATTTTCTTAAACTTCAATAAATAAACAAAAAAAAAAAAAATCTGATTTTTTAAAAAAATATGGCAACACAAACTTTCGAAACGTTATTATGCCAATGAAAAGAGATAGTGGAACTGCCTTTTGTATTTATATCATGAATTTATATTTAAATCAATTGCTGTTAACTTTTCTTTATAAGTTTTTTTCCAAAAAATCAGTGAAGCCATTATCCATCAGTGTGCATGACTTTTGGGTTTTCTGAGCGGCAAACTGATCCAATTGCGTTTGTAGACCTTTACGGAATTTAAATTCACACAACACCTTTTCTGTTGATTAATTCTAGCCATTTTAATTGAATTGCTTGCTCCAACCTCCTTAATTGTTGACAGTAGAGAACAGAATCAATCGTTTGATAAGGTTATAAAAGCTCATAAAAACAATTACCCTTCAATGGAAGGTGGAAAAGCAAAATATTTTCATTAATTTTAAACGTAGAAAACTTTTCACAAAATAATGTAAATTAAGCTTAAAATGTCACCTTTCAATCAATCTATAGTATTGCCTGAAGCAATTAATATTCCCAGAGTTATTGTTTTATAGCCATCTACCGATAATTTTTAACCAAACATTTTCAAACAACAATAAAAAAACAAGTGAGAAAGTACAGTCGGTCAAGCCCGACCATATGTATTTTGAAACACATTTGCGGTAGTGCACCCTATTCGGGACCCTATATATACATGGATCTATCTATGTTTTAAGTTTCATTAAAATCGGTTAAATAGTTTCTGAGAGGTAGAAACATCCCCTATCTCCTCTCGTGGTCCTTTGATTCGGCCCATTTTCAATAGGCATGGTCCAATAAAAGCCTATAAGCCAAGTTTGATCAAATTGTCTCCAAAATTGCGACCTGTACTTTGCTCACAAGGTTAGATGGACAGCCAGCCAGCCGGACGGACATCGTTTATCGGCTCAGAAAGGGACTCTGAGTCGATCGGTATACTTTAAGGTGGGTCCATGACCCATATTTTAAGGTTTAACACACATCTGGACAAATTCATAATACCCTCTTCACTATTGATTCAAATTCAAATCTACACCAAATAAGAGGGCAATTTATAAGTAAAAAAAATGTCTATTGTCGCCTTTTGCACTTGATCTTTTACAAAAATATATTGTATATGTACGTAGCATTTGATCCTTTAATAAAAAAGTGTCACATACTTTTTCGGTTTTGTAGTCATAGTTAATACTGTTGCTGTTCCCTTTTTTTTAGTTTTTTTTTAACTCCCCTGCTTTGTATTTTTTTACACATTTCACAAATGCAAGTTTAAGATAAGGCCTACAAAATGTCAAATAATAAAAAAAAAACTTTCATATCATACATATGAGTTGGTTGAGTCATAATTTTTTCTTTTTAAAAACTTACAGCTTCTGCAACTGAAATGTGATTAAATTCTTAAAAAGAATATTTAACGGGTTTTTTTCTACTTGTTGTAATTAAAAGAAATTAAAGGATCAACGAAATTTATTTAAATGCAATAAAACGCAGAAATGTAAGTAAAAGTGTGTAAACAGATATTTTATCAAAAGTTTGTGAACTCTAAATAAAAGGAAAAAGTAAAATCTATTGCCTGTTTGCCTGCACGTGTTACTTTCCTTTTTTAATGGAAGGAAGGTGATGCAAAGACAAATTACAAAATGTTGTTGTAAATTCGGTCAAGTGATTTAAAACTCTAAAAAGTTTAATCCTTTTTTTTAAGCCTTAGACATTTTTCGTAAAAAATAACCCTTTTTAAAAATAAATTTTTTATGAGTTTGCCTTTTTATTTCTTACATTAAAAAGCAGTTAGTTCTCTTAATTGCCCTTTTCTTAAACATAAGTGCCTTAATGTAGGCTATCATATTTTATCAATTAAGTTTAATCAAAAAGTCCCCTTAAAGTTTAATAAAATTTAAAAAAGTAAAACAATTTGTTACAGCACATGCTGATATTTATTATTCAAAAATATAAAAGTTCTCTTAATTCGATCCTTAAAAGTAGGCTTAACATTATTAACCTAACCCAATGAGTATGCTTTAAAATTTAAAAATAGCAATGCTACACTTAAGATGTTTTTTTAGCAAAAATGTTACTTTATATTTTAATTTTTTCTACTTTAAATCAAATTTTAAAAATTTAATTATATTTTTAAAGTATTAGCAAATTCATAAAGTAATAATTTTAATTAGAATTGTGGTTATTTTGTTGAACTATTTATGGTTTTTAATCCAAATTTTTAATATTTTATATACATAAGTACGACATAAGTACGGAAAAAACAGAAGTTAGGGAAAACATGTAAAATTAATTAAAATGGATAATCATTCAAAAAAGCAAATTTCGATCTACCAAAGGTTAAATACAATTTGGTTTAAGGATTGATGTTTGACTATTGACGTCAGCAGTCGTCGATGGCTGCGAGTGTAAGACGGCAAATCCATCTGAGGAGATCAAGTGGTTGTGATCGAAACATGTCATGGTAACCAGACGCCTGGGTTCGAATCTTAGGTCAGTCAAGAATGAATGATTATCAATAACAATTTTAATTAATTTTCATGTTGTAAAATTCCTTTCTTCATAAAAATAATTTAATGAAAATTAAATTTGATGAACTTGAGCCTGATTAAAATATTAGTAATAATTTTATTATCAAAAAAATTTTCGTGGGAATACAAAATTTAATTTAAATGATTTTGTTATTCGTGCTTAATTTCCAATTTTTATTTTTGATAAAAACACTGAAATTTATTGTTGATGGGATAAGCTATTCCTATGCGCATTTCACTGGTTGTCATTAGGCTCTTCAACTCATATCAAATTTAAAAATTTTAGGCCCAATAGTCTTTCGTTAAAAATTTAATCAAAAAGTTATCCCTTAAAATATTCTGTACTAAAAATTAAAATTACATTTTATTTAAAATCAATCATTATTGTGAAATTTTGTTTAAATAGTTGGGGGAGTCAAACGTGATGCTATCAAGTTATATTTTCATAATGTTCTACCCCCGTATTTATAAACGATTATTAAATTTAACAAACGTATATTAAGGCAAATTTTCGTACAACATTTGTTTTGTACGCCTTTATTTAATTTAAAAAATTTTTATAAATACGGGCGCTAATATTTTACAATCGTTTAAGAAAAATAGTTGTTTTTTCTAAACAAAAAAGGCCCCAAAATAATATTAAGACTTTGTATGTTTATGTTTTTTTTTTTTACTATACAGCAGAAATCTTAATTATGAGGTGTTGCTCACAGTAGTCGTATTTTTGTGTTATTATTTTAAGACACATGATTTTTTGACTGTCCTTTGAAAACGCCCTAAATGCAATCTTTCTCTGTTAAATTGTTAGCTGGAGTTTTTCTTTATTAACAAAAAAAGTATTAAACATTTATGGCTCGATTCATAAAAATATTTTAAATTTAATAAAGGATTACATAACAAATTTTCCTTAATAAACGTTTGTTACATTAATTAATAATTTTTATATACGGTGGTTAATGTTGTACGCCTGATTTTAAAATAGTCGAATAAGCAATCTCTCTACTTAATACCAACATAAAAAGATTGTTAATATGCGCAATGACTATTCTGGCAAGAAGTTTGTATGGCGGCTATTTGAAATTATGAACCTATTCATGCCATTTTCAATAGACTTCATTCTTCTTAGAATTAAAACATGTGTACAAAATTTCATCAAATTATAATCAAACCTGTACCTTGTGCACAAATATACATGGACAGAACCAGCCAGCCAGGTGGACGGACGTACATTGTTAGATCAACTCAGAATGTTATTCTGATTTTAACTTAATACTGAATACTTTAACATTTTTTATATTTTATTAATTTATTCTTTAACCTACTTTAGCAACTGTTCCCGAAGCACATTTAAATTTGCCCTTTAAAGTATGCTTAAATATTTATAAGTTTTTAAATGTATGCTTTAAATTTACAAATTTTTGATTGCTTCTTTGAAGCACCTTAAATAATTAAATAACTTTTTCTGAAGATTATTATAATTTACACCCATAAGTAAGAATATTTAAGAATTTTTGACCCAATTTATTTTCTAAACCAAAAAATAAGATGCCTAAAAGCAAAGTAAAACAAATTTTATGTAATTTAAATTTAAACTAGTACATCTTCTTAAAATAACTTATTTACTTCTTATTTACTTTTTTTGAGTAACTTTCCCTTAAATTTAATTTTCTTTGTCCCTGAAAATTATGCTTTAATTTTTTACACAATTTATTTTTTCCTTTCATGTATGCTCTGAAATTTATCGTAACCTTTGAAAACGTGTGCAATTTCCTTTTTTTATTTTCTATTTTGTTTTTCTTAGCAATTCAAAACCCACTTACATAAAACAGCCACCCAAAAAGTATGCTAAATATTTTATTTATGATTTATTTACAAGAAAATCTTTAGCTTTTTTTATTTTTTTTTTGGCTGCTGGGAAGTTTATACCTTAAACCAATTTCTTGTTATTTAGTTTAAAGAAAGAAAAAAAAAAGCACAATTCTAAAAAGTTGAAAATTCAAAAAAATAGAAAAAATATTCATTATAATTTTCTACTCTTTTTTGTAATTTGCTATTGCTCTCCTTTAGAACGGATGACAAACTCTTGCACTTTGTATTAATCATTTTTTTTATTGTTGCTGTTGTTGTGTTTTTTAAGCAACTTAAAAGAATCTGTTGTAGTAGTTGTTGTCGTTACTTTTTTTCATCATAACAATTTTTGTTGAGCTTCTAGTACAAGTATTTTCTTTGCTCGAGTTTTGTATGTGACATTTTGTAAATGTTGCTTAGACTTTTCTTGCTTAGATGTTGCTACTTTTGCTGCTGCTGCTGTGTCGTTGTGTTGATGACATTTTCTACTTGATATTGTGGTTGTTTCTTGAGTTTTATACTTTATATTTTATATAAATAATTTTTTTGTACAATTTCACTCCTTGACGTTGCTTGGTTGGCTGGCAGTTTGAGTTGTTCTTGATTTTTTTAGTGTTTAATTTTTCCTCTGTCTCTGTCTTCTCATTTTTTTTCTTACTAACTCCGGCGTTTAGTTGTTGAGTTATACTTTTACTGGTTTTCAGTTTCTCTTGTTCTTGTTTAGATACTAGAGTTCATTACTCCGCGCGTGGTTTTCTAAAAAAAAAGTTCTAGTGTTTGTTTTGCTACTTCTCTTCTATTTTTTTTATCGCCAATATTTATACTCTACTTATAAAATACTTAAAAAAAACATAGCAAGGTTAGTTAGAGTCTACTTGTAGGCTTTAGGGGGTAATAGCGGGGGAAATGGATGTAAATAAACTTAAAATTTCCTTTCAACTCTTACTTGTTCCTTTTTCTTTCTATTTTATTAATTGTTAAGAGTTTTCAAAAAATTTAAATTAGACAACATTATAAAATTGTATTTCTAGCATAAAAAATATCAAAATCAGCTGGCAGTCAATGACTGTCTAAAAACACACTCTTATATTTGAAATCATTTCTAGACATTTTGGTTTTTTGCAAAAGAGTTTATTATGAAAAATAATAACAAACAAACATTTTGAAAAAATCTTAAATAACACCTTAAGTCAATGAATACTTTTTTACGAATAATAAATGAACCTTTAAGCCTACTTTTAGGTTATATTAATATAATCCTAAAAATACTACAAACAAGATTATTTAAATATTCTTAGCGATTTTGTGAATAAAATTATTTAAGAAAAATATTTACAATTCCAATAAATACAAGAGTCCTTTTGACATAAAATTATAAAAAAAGTTCAATAACTAGTGATGGGCATTAAAAACTTAGGGGCAATTATAACAACTAGCCGTTGGTTAAATGTGTGATTTTGTCGAACGTATTACCAGTAATTTATTATTTGAACTTAACTTAAGCCAACCTGCTAGAATGAACCTTCCTTTGACATATTGCTCACTTTGGTTTAAAGCAAAGTTGTAATAGTGGAAAACTTTTTATTAGTGGTACGCAATCCTACTTTTCACTATCGACAAGTTGTAATAATGGCCCTTAAAGATATTTAGGATATTTAGCCATTTTCTTTGTTCAAGTATTGAAAAATGTTATTAGTTGTCCTTAAAATGTAGGTACAGCTAATTTTTTTTATTAAATAAGGCATAGCTAAAGGCTTTTACATGAACTTCTTTCAATATTGACAATTCTTAACAAAAATAAAGCAAAATTAATATTTTAATTTCATACAAATAACTAGAGATTTTTAAGTTTTATTACATTATTTGTTTATATTTAAAGAAATCAAAGTCTACTTTTAGGCTTTTATATTCAAAACAGTTGTTTGAAGCCCTAACACTTTCAACTGTTTGTTTTATTAAACCGTTTAAAAACTACTGATGCTCGCAATTTCAATAAACAAAAAGATTTATATCCAGCTTGTTTATGTGACAGAAACTTAAGCCCACCTTTAGGCTGCTTTAACTAACACTTAAGGTTGTTAAGGTTTCTATATATTTTTTTTTAAAACTTTATACAAAAATCGCTTACTTTACTAAATTTTAGATAAAATTTTAGTACCAATATGTACCCAATATTGAGTATTTCCTATTTTTCATGCGAAAAATAAAGACTCCTTTTTTGCTTCTGCTAAAATTGTTTAAAACAATTGCACACAAAAACTAAAATAGCAAAAATACTTTTAAAATTTGTTTTTATATTTAATAAAAAGAAATGAAATTCCAATGTTATACAAAATTTGCCATTTTATCTGCATTTTCCTGCCCTGTTTACTGCTTGCCGTTTGTTTTATCCTGCCCGTGTACTAACAACTGTTAAAAAAAAAGAATATCCTTTAATAGTTATTGTTAATTGTTATTATTATGTTCCTGGACAAACAGTGAATGAATAATTTTTCAAATTTTATCTTTAATTACAATTAATTTCATCTTTTAATAGCTGTATACATAAAGATTTATAATAAATTTTTATAAAGCCACCCACAGAAAAAGACAACGACTGGACACATGGCCCTTTAGGGCAGAAAAGGGCGTAAAAACATCAACCTTGCAAGAATTTGAAAAAAAAATAAAAAAAATCTGGCAATAAATTTCCTTGTATTTCAACTAAGGCACTTTTTTGTAAAAGTAAATTTTTTGCAAAAGATACTTTTTGATTTTAAGACCTTTTTTTTTGTTATTTTTTGACTTTTAAGCTTAAAAAAATTTTTTATTAAAAAGTATAAAATTTTTAATTTCTTTTTTTGTAAAAAAAAACTTTTTGATCAAAGTTCATTTCCTAAAAGTCTTTTAAGAAATAAATGGGCTTTAAAAGATTTGCAAAAAAAATCTATTTTTGGAAGGAATCACATATCCTTTTGATCTATGCAAAAAGTTTTAATTTTTTTGGAAAAATTAATAGAATTTTGTTGAAACGAGATACTGATCACAGAGTTTTGTTGTCCTTTTGCGTTGAAATACATATACAGGTACTTTTAGGTTTTATTTTTGTTTAAACAATAAATGTTTGTAAAATTCTACTTATTACAAAAAAGTTCACTTTTTAAACTGGTTATTTTTGTAAAATTTTACTTTTTTATAAAAAGTTGTTATTTTTTTAACAGATATTTAAACAAAATTAAAAAATCCTTTTCGTTTTAAACAAACTTTTTATTAAAAAATTAATACGTTTTGTTAAAAAAGTCTTCTCTTCTTTTTATGAAAATTGTACGTCTTGTTGAATAGTCCTTTTAATTTAAAATAGGTACAATTTATTATAAAAAAAGGTTTTTTAAGGTAAAAATTATGATTTTGGGAAAAAAGGGTAACATAAAGAAGGGTACTTTTTGTTAACGTTAAACGTCCTTTTTTTGTAAAAAAAATATATTTTTTGGTAATTTTTTGTTACACAGGTGTGTTTTTTTTGTTAAAAAACGGGCCACTCTGTGATAGGCTTAATACGGATTTGTGCGGGTTGTGAGAGGACCCGTGGGAGATGGAGACAGCTAACAACATTCTGTGTCACTGTCCCAAGCAGCAAAACAGCAGGCTGAGATGGCTTGGTAGTACACTCTTAGGCCAATTGGTAGATGTCCCGGGTTGTGGGCTCGAGAATCTTACGGGATTAGTAAAAGGAATGACCTGGCTGCGCAACAGAAAACTTGGTACTGGGTACGCTTTTTTATAGGGTATAGGGTATTATTTTATATACCTCATACTTTTAGGACCACTTATCGTTACCAAAACTACTTAAAAAATTAGGAAAAGCTAAATTAGTTAAAAAAAAATTAATTGGAAATCTTCATCGATTTCCGTAATTTTGATTTTCAGAACATGGCCAAATGATAATGTATAGAAAAACACATTCTACTTTTTCGCGAAAAGATACTTTTTGGAAAAACATATTTTAAATAAAGTTTTTTTTTTACATGTTTTATAAATGTTTGTAAAAAAGAGAGGCCAACTTTTTAAGAAGATACCCTTTAGGACCAGGGTTCCTTTAAACACTAAAGAGCTGGGTTTTTTTTAATAATCCTAATTCTTTTCTTAATTAGTACTTTTAATTAAAAACTCTTAGGAAATTCAAAAAGTCTTTTATTGCGGCAAATTGGTTGTATTTGCTTTAATTTTTTTAATGTGACATTCATAAAATCAATGCAAATACAACCAATATAAGGAAATAGAACACTTTGTGATTTGCTTTTAATTATTTCTGTAAAAAAAGGGAAATTTAAAAAATGGTACTTTTCTACTACAAATACACTTTTAACCACTTCATACATATATTGACTTTTAAACCCCACTAACATAAACTCCTTTTTTGCTTATTCTCTTAAACACATTCCCTAACATTCCTGTGCCATTTTATTGCATATGGTAACTGCTATATTAAAAAAAAGGATAACAAATTTAAAAAATATTATGAAAAACAACTGCGGTCCAATCCCCTTTATTGTAAAGATTATATTCAGTCAACAATAACACAACAGTAGCAATTTGAAAAATAAAAATATTTTGACATTGTAATTTTTTGTTTACTCGTGAATTAAAATCTTTTAACTGCTCTTTAGCCATAGTTATTTTTGCTTTAACAAATTAATGTTTTGATAGCAAAAAAAAAAAAAAAGCAAACGTTGGCCGAGTTAAATCAAGTTAAAGCAATTTTAACCAATATCAACATAATTTTGTGGCCACAAAAAAATATTGAAGGCGAAAAACAATTTGTGTATATTGGAAAATAATAGTAAAATACTTTGGCTTTGAAGTGAAGCATGATTTTTGGTTTAAAAATATTGAAATTTTTCAGCACAAGTAAAAAAGAGCAAAGCATTAATTTGTGTGTTTAAGTTGAAGGGATTAAAAGATGAAAGTAATGAATTTTAATAAATTTTTTTTTTGTCACTAAGCGAAAAAGAAAGTAAAGCAAAATAACAAGGACCATAAAATGAAAAACGAAAAACACTATTTAAAAAAAAAATTAATATAACCGCAAATAATATTTGGTGTATGAAAAAAAAATCTAAATAGCTTTTAAACTTTTTGAATTTTTTTAAGCGAATTTGAATTTGATTTTTATCTTAAGTGATTTTTTATAAAAATGTTTAGTGAACTTTGGTAATTAGCCAAATCGATTCTAGTATTAGTTTTTTTTTGCAAATAAGTTAAGAAAAGTGTATAAATGAGTTTGTCACATACACAAGTAAAACTGGGGCTTATAATTCTTATTCGGTTAACAGTTTTATTTGTATAATATTTTTAGTTTTTCTTAAATCTTTGGATGAAATTTCCTGACGATCCGGCCTAAGTAAACAGTGAAATGCGCATAGGAATAGCTTATCCCATTAACAATAAATTTCAGCTTATCAACATTATGGAAAGGGGATTTAGCATATTTAAACGAAACCTTGTTAAAAACCCAGTGATAATGTCCCTTTGTTTTTTGTTAATAAAAGCGTAATTTTTTCTCGCAGAAATATAAAATGTTGTCAAGACAAAACTAAGCCTTTTCGCATTTTAGCTAAAGATATGTTCCATAAATTTTTGGCATTGAAATTGAGCCTAATCGGTCCATAAATTGCCTGTAATTTTACCTATAAATCCCTTGGTTTTGTTGTAGATCTGGAGAACGGCACTAGCCAAAGTTTCCAAATTAGGCATAAACATCGTGTTTATTAATAAGCAACATCCGAAAAATCTAGGCGAGATATATAAAGCGGGCGTGGCACTAACCATACGAAGACATTATAGATTTCTATATATCTGGAGAAAGCCAAAGATCAATGTTTCCACATTAGATACAAGCATCTTGGTTATTATGAGACAACATTCAACAATATGTGGACAGGAGTGAAAAAGTGGGCGTGGCAGAAATTAAATTTATGTATATCTAAAGAACGGTCATAGAAGAAATTTTTAAAAATTGGTACACATGGCTGGGCTATCAATACACAACCTTTCTAAAACATCGGAGGGTTTGGAGAAGTGGGCGTGGCACCTCCCGTACAAAGACATAACAGATTTCTGTATATGCATCTGGAGAATAGCAAAAGCCCAAACACAACATCCGCCAAATTAGGGTGCAATTGGAGAAGTGGGCGTGGCACAGAATAGATTAATTTATATTACTTTCTGTTCTTATCTCACCATGGTGAAGGCTTAGCCGAATAAAGCACTCTTACTTGTTTTTTTACTGAATCTGCCGAATGTAGGCCTAACAGTAAGTATTTAAAGCATTTAACTTAAACTTACCAGGCCTTCTTTGAAAATCACTTAAATTTAAATCACGTGATTTCAAACCGCATGTGCCTTTCAAAATCACACGTGTGATATTGTGGTATTCCGTTTTAGTGTCTTTCGGTGTTATATTCAATTACCCAAAGCACACCTAGAAGCACACATGCCGTAGAAATTTATATTGAAAAAATGTACAATTTGAGATTTTTTATTGTTATTTGAATGTAAATTCGAAACAGACAATAAAATTTTTCGAGTTATTTAAAAAAATAATATTTTAATATCATATAAAACTTATATAATGGCGAATAAAACAAAACATATATGGGTAGTTCCAGCGAAAAGTCCACTTTTTGTAACGTAACGCCAGAAGTATTTCAAATTGTTTCTCAAACAATTTTATATCTATAGTTTCCTTTTTTATATTTTGGTGTAAAGCGCAACTAGCTCTACATTAAGTAACAGAATGGATAACGGTTGAACGACAAGGTCCTAAAATACAACCTAATTTTCATTCTGCCGTTACATTAACTTTACTTTTTGCTGAAAATACCCATATGCGAGCAAAGATTTTTAAATTTCATAGCTTAAAAAATAAATCTATATAGTTAACTAAAAAAGGTTTTATACAAAACGTCTTGCTTAATTCGCAGTCTTATTCAGTTTTGTAAGTCAACATCCTCTTCCGTTTTTTAACGTCACGCCAGCGCATATTTTTGCTTATATCTGCAAGCTCTTAGCGTCGAATGCTGTAGATTTTTTTTTCTTCATTACTTTGTGTATTTAAAAAATCTTTTTACAAATTTGACTTCTTCATTTCATTTTTTACATTTTGTGGTACAAATATCACGACACGTCAAAATGGAAATGCCCATATGTGATAGTTTCAGTTAAAAGGGACCTATGGGCAAAAAATGAGTTTTGGAAAAAACGATTTTGAAGTTAGCAAGTCATTTTTATTTTCTTATCAAAGGTGTATTTTAAAGCTTACTTATGACAAAAGTAATAAAGTTAGAAAACTGCGGTTTGCTGCATTAGAAATAGCGTATTGTCTTTTTTAAGAATCAACAAAAAAGTAAAAATCTATTTTTCATCCATAGGTCCCTTTTAACTGAAACTGTCACATATTTTTATTTTGCCAGGACCTCTTAATTATTTAAACTTGGTTTCTTTGAAAAAAATTACAAATTTTTCAATTTTTTTAAAAAAAATATTTTATAACGTGTGTTTGGGCTTAAGATTAGAAAAGAAATGATTCTTATGAAAACTGTGTAACTCCTATATTTAATTTAATTTACTTCATTGGATTTTTTATGGTAAAAGTCCTAAACTACTTTCGTAATTGTGTAATAATTATTTTATATTGTTTTACTTTTTTTATTATTGCCTGTTTTTAGGCGTTAAGTAAACAAAATAAACGCAAACATTTATATTATTTAACAAACTTTAAGACGCTTTTAAAATTTCACTTCGAAACTTATTTTAAGTTCTGTAAAATTCACATAAAATTTTATTGCCTACTTTAAGGCAAGCGAATTGCTCTTAAAGTCTGTTTGTTTTCTAAACTCAAATTTTAAACAATAATAAAATTTACATATTTATAGACTTTTGACTAACAAAAAAAATAATCTTAATTTAATTTCTTTTGTAGTCTATTTAATACCTTTTTTACTTCCAAAGTTGTCAAAGAAGACTGTTTTTTTTTTTTTTTGAGAGCTAAAGCGACATTTATGAATAAAAAGGAATAAAACACCAGCTGGGTTTTGCTTAAAACGATAAAGTAAATTTTTTTTTTAATTTATTGCCTTTGAAAAGCAATTGAATTTGATATTTTTAGATTATTTTTTTTTCCTTCTTTTTAATTTTCTTTTGGGAAAACTTTAAAACTCAAGATATGCTTTTAAACTGAAACACTGGGTAAAGAAATTTTTGAGATTTTTTTCAAAGGATTTTAGATTGAGAATTAAATTTTTTTTTTTAATTTTACTTTTTAGCTAAATTTATGGTTATTTATAATATCAAAGCTTATTTATTTTTAATATTTTTTTTTTTTTTTTTGATAAAGCACTTTTTATTTAATTTATTTTAAAATTTAAAGAAATTTATGTTATTAACCGATAATTTCTAACGATTTTAATACCGTTTTTTTTTTTTTTTTGAAAGTTTCGATTCAAAAACAATTTTTTTTAATTTGTTAAGAAAAACTTATTTGCTTTTGAAATAAAATTTTTAAATATCAAATTTTATTTCTAAATTTTACGCACGTTTTCCCTACGAATCTCACTTCACCAAAATAACGCGTTTTTAAAAACGATTTTTTCAACAAATTCGCTTAAGACAACGTGTCTGTTTTTATATTTGTATTCAAAAAATATGTGTGAATGCAACGACTTCAGCCACACAACTGAATAAGCGCCAACATGTATTGAAATTTTTTTGCACTTTCCCAACATGTTTTTAGACAGTTTTCGGTTTTCGTTGCTATTTTCATACCAAAATACACAGATGACACACACACACACAACACACTTACACAAACACACTCTTTAAACAGCCAGCAGTCAGGATAGAAAGGACGAAAGTACATACAAATGAAAATTCAAATAAAGCAAAAGCGAATAACAGAAATGAATTAAAACAAAAAAAAGTAACAACTCTTAGAAAGAGAAATAAACTCTTACTTACTCTCTTATATATCAATAACAAGAGAGCTTCTCTATAGTGGGTGTTTTGAAAAAAGAGCAAAAGTCTTCAATGCTTTGTGTTTCTTCAAATTGAAAAGGTGAATGCATTAGTGACGTCATAAAAAAAGCTTTTAATATTTTTTTTATTTCTTTTTCTTTACCGTGTGTGTAATTTAGTGTAAGTGTTTGTGTAGATGACTGTGTGTAAGTGTGAGTGTTTGACAAAAGAAATTGTAAGAGCATCGTTATTAAATACAACTATTTAGGACTTTAAATTGACTTAAACGCAAAAACTGAAACGAAATATGTTAGAGAATTTCAAGCGAGACATAAATAATATTTAAAAAATATTTATTTTTTATGTCTTCTATGAAAAGTTTTAGTAACAATTTTAGGAATAAAGTGAAACTATGTATACACAAAAACAGGAAACTTATAGATACAACAATTTTAAGAATGGATTTATGGGTTTTAAAACTAACTAATTAAAGATCACAACATCACAGAATATTATATATTCTGCCAAAGATGAACGGATGTAAACAACAAGCAGTGTATTAGAATCCGAGAAAGAGATCCAGACATAAACTGCAACACACCAATACCAGTAAAAGAAGAAAGTGATTACTTCAACTTATCGCGGGAAAGTCCAGAAATTGATCTGGCTCAATTGGTAACTGAACGAGAACGAGCAAGAACCGAAGCATGAGAAAATACTTGCGGATTCCGGATCACTATACATACTCTCTTCTAGGCTGAGATCGTGGCTATTGCGAAGAGTTTTCGATGGTTGAAGGAAATTGATAACAAACCTGCGACACTTATATTTACGGATCATCAAGCGGTCTTCAAAATTCTGGAAAACGTCAAAGCTAAATATCGGACTACACTACGATGCATGGAACAGCTTAACTTCTATTGCAATTGTGCCAGTTTATATATAATATAGGTTGTTTCAAGCCACTGAGGCTTCAGGCGCAACAAAGAGGCAGACAAGCTATTCAGAAATGGGACGTACCAAAAAAACATTGTTCAGATTTAAACCTTAAGTAGCCGGAATAAATCAACTACCGGCAGGAAAACTGGAGAAACCCAAATCCTAATGGAGCAAAAGATACAAACACATAGACGACGGGTCAGACAGATCCACAAGCTCATTTAGCTCTCATAGGATTATTTACTGATACAAAATGTAGATCATGTGACGAAAGCGACAAGAATCTTGAACATTATTTATGCCAATATCTTGCTTTCGATCACATAAGAAGGCAAAAATTATAAAAGGACACTATATATCAAATCTGAAATTCTTAAGGGAAATGAACTAAAATCTTTGAAAAACTATTTAGAAGCAACGTTGATCTTTAAGTAGTATTGGATCTGATTTGGGCTTGCAGACAGGGCAAATTCTCACATAAGAGCGCTCGACATATACAAGTTGGCGTAGGTGTATACCCAGATGGGTATGGGCTACGCATTCTGCTCATTTCATTCATTCAACCTAACCTTACGTCACCAGAAAAGGTCAGGTTTCAGACAAACTTAAGGTGAAGCTTTGAGGCCAATTTTAGAAGTTTATATTATATTTTACTAATACTTGTAAATGTGAAAGTTTCTTTGTTTTGATATTTGTATGTTTAGAAGTTTCTTAGTTTGATTTGGACGAAATTTGGTAGACGGATAGCATACGGTTCGGATTCAAATATATGGTACTTTAAGAGGGAAATCGCGAAGAAAATTGGAAGTTTTTCTCTTTTTGCTTAATTTGGTATGCAAATTGTATTGTTCAGGATTAAAATATTGGGCACCTTTTAATAAATTTTAAAATTGGTACTTTTTAACGGATAAAATTGTTAATTTTTTTGGATAAGTTTGATATACATACTGATTGTAGCCTACATTAACGCACAGTGTTCTTTCTGGGGGCTTAAAACGAGGAAAAGCTGGTACTCTTTCACCATTGGCACATTTTCTCTTTTCGAAAAATTTCCATATGGCCCAGATTAAACTGTATTTTACTTTTTGTTATGTAAAAACTAGAGTTGTCAAAGCAGATTTCCGAAGTATTCGAAAAATCGATATTTTTCTATTTTTTAAAATGGCCTGATTTTGAAGTATACAAGAAAACGGTTTTTTGGTCTCGAATAATTGGATTTTTTCTAATATTTAATTTTTTAATTGGGTTCGCACTATGAAAATTTTCATATAGAAAGCTTAAGTTTATTGGTGAGAGGCGAGTGAAGAATTCATGTCAAGCATGTTCTCTTCCCCCTCTTACCAATAAATAAAACAAGAAATTTTTAAAAAAATATTTGCCGTATTCACAAAACCCCTTGTATCGTTGTATCTATTGCATGTTGTATAAAAAACCAATACTGAACTATGTTTTTTAATACAACAATACAAGGGGTTTTGTGAATACGGCAATTGTATCTAAAAATTTAGAATAAAAATGTTTAAGAAAAATATTTCAAAAGAAATTGAAGCAAAAATATCTTTTTTTTTAGTTTTATTAAAACTAAAAATCCCAGGTTCAAATCCCAGCTCAGCCAGGAAAAATTATCAATTAATTTTAGTAAAAAATTCCAAGTTGTAAAATTCCTTCCCTCAGTGAAAATAATTTAATGAAAATTAAATTTGATGAACTCAAGCCTAATTAAAGAATATCAAAAAAATTAAAAACTTTAATTTTATAAACGTTTACAAGACAAATTATCAATAAAAATTTTACATAATAAACGTTTGTTAAAATAATAAGAAGTTTTTGAAAACGGACGTTTATCTTCCTGACGCGGCGTCAAAATCTTCTTCACATAATTTCAGTTGTTTGTCCAAAATTTAAAGACCAGAACTGTTCTATATGCATAATTCTGGCATTTATTAAATTATGCATTAAATTTGCTAACACATTTCCATCATAATTCTTACACGAAAAATATAATTCAGCAATGTTTAAAAGAAATCAAATTTAATAAAAAGCCAAAAAAAAAAGCCGACTTTATCAAACTAAAAGCTTTTAGAGAACAATTATTACAACATCTAGCTCTTTGCTTAACAAAAGTCTCTCTTTTGCTAAAAACAAAAAAAAACTCTCTACAACACTGCATTAGTTGTAAACATTTTGTCTCCTCTTACTCTCACCAGCAACCTGCCACAACAGTTTATTACTTGACTTCTTATCCTACCACCACTTTTACTAACACACACACACAAACATCCTTACCAATTATAAAAGTGTTAGAGTATGAGTGTATAAAGTAAACACCAACAACTACTTGCACACAGCGACACTTTATACCACGACAGTTAATCGTTAGACTTTGACAGCATAAAGTTGTAGGCGCAAGCAACAAAAAATAATTGATACTAAAAAAAGAAAAATGCACTGTTAGTGGTAGGCTGGAGATTGGACACAACAAAAAAAAAACAGAAAGAAAAATGTGCAAAATGAAATGTAGCAGGCAATGGGAAACAAGTGTAAAAGGAAAAATCACAAGAATAAGTATAAAATGCCGCATACTGTTTACTTGGAAGAAAGATTGTTTTTTTTTTTCATTTTGAGTTTTGCGAATGGTGGTAACATAAAGAGACACACATACAACCAGAGAAATAGGAATATTTTGTTGCTTTTGGGCCTGCTGATAAATTTCAGCTTTTTATGCCTTGCGCTTGCGTTGGCTGGTGATGTGAAGTGGCATTTTGGCAAAAAAAAAAGAAAAGTTAACAAACTCACCATATATTATGAAAGATAAAACAGGTTCGGCTGAGAATGACCTTAAAAACTGAAAGCTGATTTTAATTGAATAAAAGTTATTTTAAAAAGTCCAGGTTAGTGTCTAGTATAATCTCCAGTCTAGTTTGGTCTCAAGTCTAAAATAGTCTCTAGAAAAAAATAGAGTTCGATTGAGATGGGTTTTAAGAACTAAACAAAATCTAAATTAAATAGAAATCGTTTAATTAATGACTAGAGTACTCTCTATAATAGTCTCTTATGTAGTCTATTCTCTAGTCGAGTCATCTAGTCTAGTCTCTTTTCTTGTCTTTTCTCGAGTGTTTAGTCTAGTTTTTTTGACTGGTTTCAAGTCTAGTATCTAGAATGTTCTCTAATCTAGTTTCTTGGTAAATCTTTAGCTTAATCTCTCGTCTAATCTGGCCTGTAAAAAAGGGAGTTTTGGTTAAAAAGAGCTTTAAAAACTAAAGGAGATCTAAATTGGCTACAAATAATTTAATAAATGCCTAGTGTATATTGCCTATACAAGTAAGTTATTAGGTCTCTTTCTTCTCTTGTCTGGTCTCTTGACAACCCTCTTATCTAGTATTTTCTCTAGTCTCAAGTCTAGTCCCTTGAGTGCTTTCAAGTCTAGTATCTAGTATGGGCTCTAGTCACGTCTCTAGTATAACCTTTTGTTTAGTCTCTTGACTATTTTAGTGTCTTTAGATAAAGTCTTTCTTGTCTAATCTGGCCTCTAGTGGAAAAGGAGTTTCGGTTAAGAAGGGCTTTAAGAACTTAGGAAAAATTGGATACAAATAATTCAATTAATGCCTAGTATAGCCTATATTCCAGTGTCTTGGCTAGGATCTTCTCTAGTATCTAGTCTAGTCACTTGACTAGTTTCAAGTCCAGGATCTAGTATGATCTCTTGTCTAGTCTATTGACTAATTTGCTGTCTTTAGATAAAGTCTTTTGTCTAGAGTCTTGTCCAATTTCTTCTCTAGCGTAGTCACTTGATTAGAGTCTGCAATTGAGAGAAATCCTTAGGGAAGCCGAAGAATAATTTATAGATGATATAAACTGACGAAAAAGATTATTATTTTAATAAAAACTCAATCCCTGAAGAAGTTAGAAAGAATACCAACGAAACGTCGGATTTTATTGAGAATGAAATAAATAATCTTTTATTTACATTAAATTAATGACCTTGAAAGCCTTCATATAGGAAACTATATAAACTATTTAGAGTTATCAAATAAAAGGTCGATCAACACTTATATATTATGCAAGAAGCTGCCACTCAAAACAAATGCTGGAGTGAATTGAAGCTTTTAGCCGCAGACAGACTTAAGTGGAAGCAATTTGTAATGGCACTATGACTCATAAAAAAATATAAAGGAAACAATAATAATAATCGTCACTTGATTAGTCTCTAGTCTTGTATTTAGTATGGACTCTAGTCTTGTTTCTTAGCTCATCTCTAGTCTAGTATCTGGGCTAAAAATGTTCTTCTTGTCTGACCTCTGAAGATGACTTAAGACTTGTAATGTCTTTAATCTAATCTGATCTCTACAATTGCGTTACAACTAATAAATTCGTTTATACACAGAATGAAAAACACTCGGGATAAATCAAGTTTTTTATGATAACGAATAACACTAAAATGTACTCAAAACAATCCTAAATGGGATTACTTTCGAAAATCAATCCCGGAATTTCTATAAATAAGTTTAAAATTCTTAAATCAAGTAAAAAAAAAGATTAAACTTTTCGTTGTGCTTAACCCTCCTACTTTGAAAAAAGGGTTAAAAAGTTAATTTGAACTTTTGCTTCTAATTTAGTTTATATTTTTGGTTGAATATGTACATAAGATTCCTAATGTAAAAACCATATCGGGCATGATGTTGGTGTTTTATCATTCTCTCTAGTTCGGGATAAAAATCAACTTTATAATACTTGAATCAAGCGCATTTTTATTTTGTTTAAATCTTAGGTTTACTTAAATCAATCTCATTTTCGGATTATTTCAAGTACGAAATCGGGATTGAATATGGATAATTTAAGTATTTTGCGATTGAAAATCCGTACTTGAATCAATCTTTCTGAACTTGATTCAAGAAAATCTGTACTATAGAAAACTTTTGAGTGTATTTAAAAAGATTCCTTTCTGTTTACCCCCGTTTTTTATGAAACGAAGAGCATCACCCTTAAATAAAGTCTTATTTTAATAATCAAGTCTTATCTAGTTTTGTCTCTAAATTTGTATCTGGAAAAGTATCAAGATCAGTCTCAAGACCAACATCCAGTCTATTGTCTAGTATTGTTCTTAGTATTGTCCTTAGTCCTACTTGAATCTTTACAATCAAGTTTTATCTGCTTAATTCCTATAAATTTTATTAAGATCCTTTCTGTTCCAACCTCGTCGTTGTGATACGAACAGCATCAACCTTAAATAGGCCTAAAACTATAGTCAAATGAACGTTATACGAATAAGCAACAACAACAGCCATATCACATTTTAAATGCCTTCAGTGCAACCACATTTATAACAAACACTATGAAGACCCCCACAACTACAACAACATTAACACAAACAAGTGTCTGTATGCTAAAACTAACATGAACGAATCACAAATACTAAAAGCAAGAAAGAGGAAAACAAATGCAACAAAACTTTTGAAAAAAAGAACAAATAAAAAACCAGCAACAACAAAATTAACAAAAAAAAAACTTAAACGATTTTTTGAAACTGAGCCAAAAACACGAGAATTGCATTTTTTTAGTATGAAGGGCTTGCGAAAGAGTGGCTGCAAAAGAAAACTCATAAAACTTTTGACATGTCAAATTTTAAATAAATTTTAATTTTAAAGAAGAAATTCTTAAAATATTTAAAATGGAATTTTTGGTAAGAAAATCTGCTAAAAGTGTTTTTCTTCAAACCCACCACCCTCGGCAAAAGCCTAAAACTAACACCAACAGCAACATCTATGAAAGTGTGAGTATATGTATATGTACATATGTACATATATACTGAGCAAAAGCACGTGCTTTTTTAGTTGTTGCCGGTATGTAAAACAAAGTTGCTGGTTATTATTGCTGTTGCTTAAACAATTACTTTTTATATACATATGTATATATGTAGAAAATATATTATATACTTTAATATTAATATAAAAACCATATAAAAGAGTTTACATTATATACCAGCAAACCTTTATTATTAGTGCTAAATGAAAAAGTTAAAAGAAAATAAATATTAGTGCTCTGTGAGTATTTGAAAATAAAATGCACTAACAACAATCTTTCTGACTTGCACATGAGTTCAAAATTGCATGTGTTTGTATCTACGTATGTATATAAGCCTATGTATATGTGTATGTATAAAAGTAAAGCACGTGGTTTTTGTGAGATTTAGTTTGTTTTTATTTTTTTTCTCACCACCAGCCATTTGATTGGGTGGCACTGGGATAAAGTAAACATAGCGGTGGTTTGCTTTAAATGAGCAAGAGAGTGAGAGAGAGGCATTATATATATTTAAGTAAAAAGCAAAGAGTGAGAGGATTTATTTTCTGCATTAAGTGTTTAAAGAAATAATAGAAACATTAAAAAAAATTAAATATATACATACATACATATATACATCCATATGCAAGTCATGTAAAATTGTATATAAGGGAGAAAAGAAGGAAACTACACTTGAAATAAAAATAAGGAACAAGTAAACAATATAATGGAAATAGAAAATGTTGCAATAAATAAATAAATTAAATGAAATCTTTTTGCTTTTTGGGAAAGGGAAGTCAAAAAAAGTTTGTTTTAATTTTTAAATTTTTCAATAAATATTTATTGAGAGATTGCGAAGAACAAAACGGATAACAGGAAAAAGTAATTAAAGTGAAACCATTAAAAATGATATGGAATATAAAGAAATTATAAAAATTGCACAATTAATAAAAATATACAGAGTAAACTATCGTGTACACTATTGTTTTGACCAGTGTACGAAATTAAACACTTTATACTGTTTTTTAGTGATTGGTACGGTAGAAATATGGAAAACACAAACTCTAAGAGTGTCTGTGTAGTAAATACCTTAAACGAATACGTTTCTCTGTTTGTGATTTTCGTACACAATAAAAATACTGTACTTATCCAACTCAACATAAAGATAAGAACATTTTATTGCGTTTGGTTTTTCGTATAAAACCACAAACTTTGTTCGGTTCGGTTTAGCACATTAATGTTAGTTCGTTTCAGATGTGCTCCGCGGCCTTTTGGGTGGTAAACACAACACAACAACAACAGTAATTAATTTTTATAAAAAACAAAATACATACATATGTGTTTTGAACAAAAAATTGCAACGTCTACTACAACTGCGTAATCTGTTGGCATTACTTTAGAACTGCCGTTTTTAACTTTTGACAGCTTTCAGCGCTATTCGTAACGTTTTACTACAGCGACTATTCTATTCCCCACTTAAAGAACATTAAAATATGTATGTCCACAGAACCACTACAATTGTTCTGTTTTATAATGAAAAACAGAACACTACATAATGTTTCTTATTTTCGTGAAAGCGTTCATAAGCTATTTAGGGTTTTGAACTCATACCGCTAGCTTAAAACTGTTGTGTTTTTTTTCGAACACTGGTTTTAAACACAGCGATAACTTTGGTATCACCTCTAGAGAGTAGATAAAATAAATAATTATGCATTAGTCTAAAGACTGTAAAGAAAACTATGGTCTAGATTCTAGTCTCTAATCTAGAGTTAAGGCATTAAAAACCTTGAGAATATGTAGAGACTTGGCTATAGAAATTGCTGGAACAGACACTAGAATTGAAAATTAGACAACGACTGGACTAGAGGTAGACTAGAAATCATGTTCTCGACTGGACAAGATACTTGACCATAATCAAGACTAGTGTCAAGACTAAGACTAAACGAAAGACAAGATTATAAGAGAGACTAGACTAGAGACTAAAGTAGAGTAGAGACTTGACTTGATTATAGACTAGACTAGACTAGACTAGACTAGACTAGACTAGACTAGACTAGACTAGACTAGACTAGACTAGACTAGACTAGACTAGACTAGACTAGACTAGACTAGACTAGACTAGACTAGACTAGACTAGACTAGACTAGACTAGACTAGACTAGACTAGACTAGACTAGACTAGACTAGACTAGACTAGAGGCTAGTTTATCCACTTGAGCAAAGATAGACTGAAAACTAAGACTATACTAGAGAAATGGCGGGAGATTGCACTATGGAAATCACTCAAGACTAAAAACTAGATACAAGAATAACGGCTAGATTAGAAACTAGGCTAGAGACTATGCTTAAAACTAAACTTGACTAAAGACTAGAGACTAGATAATAAGCTGATAAGAGAATATACTAGAGACAAGACTTCAGACTAGATTTCAGACGTGACTAGAAACTAGACTAAAGACTAGAGTGGAATCTAAGATAGAGACCAGGCAAGAGAAATGTGTAAAGACTAGACTAGAGAAATCACTTAGAACTAGACCAGAGACGAGAATTGAGACTAGATTTGAAAGCTAAAGACTAGACTAAAGAAATTACATAGGCTTATGGCCATTTTCTCAATGTACCGTCAAACTGCCTGTTACTTAATGTCAACATAAATTTATTATACCGATAAACTGTCTGTTAACAATTTTGGGTTTCTCAATATACCGACAAAAAACATGGTTTTAAGCTGGCAACACCTCTCAAAATACATGTAAAAGTTGAGAGTCAGCTGATTGAATTTATCTGTACGGCAAATAAAAGGAAAATAAATAATCGGCAGATGAGTGCTGGTTAGCTTTGCGACTGAATAGAAGCAAATGAGACATTGAGAAAACCAAATTTCTTTAATGTGCAGTTTTTCGTTGGGAAAAAAGATAATCGTTTAATGAGAAATCGGCCATTAGACTTGAAACAAGAATAGCGACTATATTAAACTAGACTAGAGAATAAACAAGCGACTTCAGACTATACTTAAGACAACACCAGAAACTTGACTATTGATTGAACTAAATATCAGGTTTTTCAACAAGAACTTTGTTTTTTGAAATAAAATAAAATAAAAAATTAAGATGATTATGATACAAATTTTATTGTATTACGACGAGAAAAGTTCGGCAATTATGAATGAAAAATTAAAACTAGCAAATGTTCAATTCTTTCATCAAAGATTTTAATCACTTTTTGGCAAAATAATATTTCGTTAATCACATCACGGATTTTGCGTTTTAAAGCTGGAATTGATTCGATTAGTCCCGTATAGACTCTGTCCTTAACAAAGCCCCAAAAAAATAATACAGTGGTGTTAAATCACAAGATCTGGCTGGCCACTTAACAGATGATGTTCATGAAATTATGCGATCGGGAAATTTGGTATGCAATAAATTTATCGTTTCATTGGCTGTCTGAATGTCACTTAAGCAGATTTTAATTATTTTAATGCGATTTTACAGCGAAATTGAATTCACTGTAATAATTGTCAATGCATCTAATACGAATACGTCGAAAAACTAAATGTCAAAACTATAATGTTGTTGGGGTTGCCACATTTAAAAAACGAAGTTCTTGTTGAAACCCCCTGTATATACCAGACAAGAAACTAGATACAACTTAAAACCAGACTTTTAGTTTAAGATTAACACGTTATTCATCTCGTTCAATGTTAATCATTTTCCAAAATTGTTCCAAGTTCAATTATAATTATCACTATAACTGTCAAAAAACATATTGTTAACTGAAAGTTATAGTACTAGTGAATTATATATGAACTTAGTGAAATTGGCCGTTATACGTGTACATCAGTTTTTATAAACCTAACAGCCAATTTCACCAATTTATTAAAATATCATTTTATGTTTAAAATTCGTTTTTCATGTCGAATAGAAATAAAATTATTTGAAAAACTATATTTAAATATGAGTTGATATTTTAATAGAATTGGTGAAATTGGCAATAAGTCTAACTAGACGTATGAGTAATATTTAATTAAGTTTTAAATTGTATTACGTATTCCCAACACGAAATGTTTCGTTTGTTGTTTAAAATTTAGCATTGTAAATAAATGCTTTCATTTTTGAAAATTATATTAACAATATGTCATGTTAAGTTTTAAGAATTAAAAATTCCTTTAAAATTTTTTATTAAAATCAAATTTTAAAATCAGCATTATTTAATAAAAAATAATGTAATTTGTTTGACTTTATGAGATCTAATTAAATCATTAAACAAAATTATTTATTTTTATATACTTTCCTTAATGCGCACGCATCAAGCCTGTGTTACAAATTCTCTTTTTAAAGCGACAACGTAAGGAAATCTTCATTTCTAATTGTTTGTTACATTACAAAAATTTTACTTTTACTTTTAACGAAGAATTTTAGTTAAAACAAAAGATTAACCAACAAAATTTGATGTTTTTTATAACGTTGCATGTTGGAAGGGGAGAAAGTAAAAGTAAAAACCAGTTCTTAGAACAAAATTATCTGCAAATTTCATCAAAATACGTAGATAAATACAAAGAACACATACAAAAAAGGGAAAAAGACTGTTCTAAGATGAAGTAGAATTTGAAATGCTTTTGAAGGCAGCTTCAATGAATAATGTATGTGTGTGTGCTTCGTTATGTATAGATATTTAGGGCCTTTATATACATACATTAATTACGTATCCTTATGTCAAAAATAACACTGTGGGACAGAAAACTTAGAATCATATTTTATTTTGGCTTAGTACTGAGACCATCCAGTAGATTTTATCAAAAAAATATCTTTTATTAAAAAAAATCTTCTTTAAAAGTATCATTTCATTTTATTATCACAAAAGTACCTTTTATCAAAAAAGTACCTTTTATCGAATAATCGAATAAGGTACCTTTTATCAAAAAGTACCTTTATTAAAAAAATATCTTTTATCAAAAAAGTACCTTGTATCAAAAATTACCTTTTATTAAAAGAGTACCTTTTTTCAAAAAGTACCTTTTATCAAAAAGTACCTTTTATCAAAAAGTACATTTAATCAAAAAAGTACATTTTATCAAAAAAGTACCTTTTATCAAAAAAGTAAATTTTATCAAAAAAGTACCATTTCTAAAAAGGTATGCTTTCAATAAAGTATCTTTTTTTAAGAAAAATATTTAGTTTTAATCAAAACAGTTTACCAAATACAGGACGGCGCATTAAGAATGTTTTTGTGTTTTTAGAATTAAATTTAACTTGGAGATTTTTTGAGAAGAGATTCAGAACAGGACAAAGAACCAAAGTTGTTCAATTTGATGTTGAAAGTCATAATTCTAATATTCAGACGCAAAGACCATATCGAGTAATGAGCGATTTGGCCAGTTTTAACCTCAATGGTCCGCTCAGTAAAAAAATTAGACAGCTTAAATACAAGAATAATTATTGAACATCAAATGCATCACACAGCTCGTGCAACTATTTTTTTTTCTTTTTTTATAAATTATTTTATTATTTAAATATTTTTTGAATGTGCTTTTTGAGTAAAATTTTAATGTATAAGGCAGTTTTGTAACAGCTATGTATATTACTTCAAACTGGGCGTGAGTGGGCATGGCACAAAATATAATATTTTATATCTGGAGAACATTAGCATTAGCTTAAGTTTTATAATTTTGTACAAATGGCTGCGTTATCAATACATAACATCTGTCAAAAAGTGGGTGGGAGATGATAAGAGGGTGTGGCACCGTCACAGGTCACTTACATACATATATAAAATAGTTACAAATTGGTGCAAAAATAATAGTTATCAATACACAATATCTGTCAAAAAGTGGGCTGAATTTAAGAAGTGATTTAAATAAAAAACTTTATATCAACAAAAAGTACATTTTAACATTTTTTAAAACGAAAATTACAAAAAAAAGGTAACTTTTTACAAAAACAGTATCAAAAAATAGTAAGTTTTTGCAAAAAAAAAAAACAAAAGGGCCGTTTAATAAAAAAAACTAATATTTTTGAATAAAAACAAAAATAGGTTTTATGTTTGCTCGAACCTTTAAAAAGATGTTTTGAAGATTGCTCACGCAATATTTTTTACTCCCATATTTCACTTACAGCTTAATTTACAACATGCTTAGGTTACATAATAATAAAAATGTAACATTTGCTTACATTTTATAACAAAAATAATACATGAATTACATTTAAACTCCTACTTCTTTATTTATAAAATGTTGTTTTTTACTTTTTGAGTGTCATCCTGTTCCCATTCCTTCCTTTCCTCCTTCCTAATGTAGGTACATAATTTGTTTATATGCTTAACACGTTCAACTTGTTATCACATGCAAGCTTATCATAAATGTCTTCGTTTTGTTTTGCCTCTGTGTCACTCTCTCTCTCTCTCTCTTTTCTTGTTCTGTCTTCGTTTTGGAGTTGTGAGTTTTTTTTGATGATTTGCTACAAAATCTGGCAAACATGTTTTTTTCATTTCTATACATATGTATATTTGTTTTGTTTTGTCTTGTTGTGTTGTGTTTTTTTAATATTTGTTGTTATTATAGTTGTTAGATGTTGGTAATATGTTACCTTGTGTCACGTGACATGTGTTTTTATAATGTTTATATTTATTTTTGTGTTATTGCTGAGTTTTTTGTAATGTTTTTGTTTTTATATTTTTGTTCCTTCTAGTATTTCATTTTGTGATGATAAAGTTATAAACTCTTGTTACATATAAATATGTAAGTATGTTTTTGATAAGTTTAGCATTTTGTTTGGAAGAGTTGCCAAGTGGTGAATTTAATTGTTTTACGACTAGTAAAATATGTACAAAAAAGGAGAAGTAGCAACTTAAAGCCAAAAGAATATTTTAAATGAATTTTACAGATTTTTGTAACTCTTAAGTTTACTTAAGTTTAGAGGATTAACGTCTTTATTTCTGAAACCATCTACGTACATACATCTTAAATGTTTATCAATCAACAAATCCAAAACAGTTAAGAACACTTTCATCTTCTGTTGTCAGTCGATTTCAACAAAAAAATACACCATATTTTCTTAGAAAAGTGCATGATATAAATTTTATTAAAATTTGAGGGGCTAAAAATGAGTAAAAACCGGTGAATTCGGTAACTGCATACCTCAACAAATAAAAAAAAATAAATACATATCGTTTTTCATTAGAAAAGTAAGCTGTCAGGTGTCTGGTACTTTTTTGAAATTCGGTACTTTTGGGAAGTAAAGGGTACGACCTGTATTTTGGAACTTCTTTGTCACCCCATCTATTCTTAAAACCAATAAGCATAAAAATTAAGAGGCTTTTGAGCAGGGCTGGCAAAAACCCGGGTTTTTTTAAAACCCCAACTCAGCGGGTTTTTTAATGGGTTTTTTGGGGTTTTATTGGGTTTTTTTTTTTTGTTTTATGTTTTTCGTGTAATTATATAATAATTGGTTTAGGCAATGTTGTCAACTCAGCCCTTTCGATAAAGATTTAGCAAGAAAATCTTCAAGATTTTTTATGACATCATCATCAAATGCATGCGTGTTAAAATAAAAGAAAGGACATAAATAAGTCCTTACATATGTATATGCCTCAACTGTCAAGTTCTGTACAGTGGAACTTTTTGAATCTTGAATTTGACAATGACCTTTAAAGAATTTTAAATAACGTTTAGTTGTATAAATAAGCTTTGAATATCCAACAAATGTTACTCAAAGTTCAAAAAGCTCGAAATGCTTTACAAAGTGACTCCGTTTTAATTGCAACTGTCATTGCTGTAATTTGTTGAACAATAATAAACTACTGTCAAAACGGGATTTTGTTGAAGTAAGGGTACGAAAACCCGGGTTTTTAACCTGTAACTAGGGATTATGGAGGTGGTTCGCAAATTTCAAGGACAAAGCTAGAAAACTAGAAAAAAGGTATAGCAACCCAGGTATATTTCCTATTTCACTATCAAGAAAGCATAAAGAAAGCGGAATAATGGATAAGTCAAAAGCATTTCTCATTTCTTGTACCCTTTTTGTCATATAAAATTTAAGTTGTAAAATATTTTTCACAATAACAAGTTAAGATTGTATTTGATTTAAAAAATGGAAAAATGCTTTTTTTGCAATCAGCAAACTTTTACGATGTTTTCATTTCAGTAATAAATTGCCCTGCTAGTTCAGCATCAATAGAAAAAAACCATAGAAATCGTCTAGGATTGGAAAAAGCATTAGCTCTTTTAAAAATGTGTCAACATTTAAAATTTGAGCAATTTATGTATGTACGTGTTTTCGCTACTATTGTATGATTTTTTTTATATTATTTTCTTGTAATGTTTTATGTAAAGAATTTTTACTTCAATTCAAATTCCGGTTTTTAAAACCAAATTCAGAATTTTCAAAATCAAATTGAGTATTTTACAAATTATATTTCGCATTTTTCAAATTAAATTCGACACTTTAAATATTAAAATCAATTTTATCAAATTCATTTTAAAATGCCTGCTGTTGATTTTTAAAATTAATTAGATTTAGAAACGGCCGAATTTAAAGTTAAAAACTCAAAGTGGTATAAGCCCTCTAACGTGAAATAAACATTTAGACAAATGGGCATATAAACAAATTGTATGCATTTTTTCATCATTTGCTTTTATGTTTCTTTAAATAAAATGTAAAAATTATAACATCTTTGTTTAAATCAATATAAAGAAAAAAACCCACTTAGGTTTTCCTAAACACAATACCCATTAAAACCCGGATGGGTTTTCTGGGTTAGCCAGTGGGCAGCCAACTCTGCTTTTGAGAAGCTTTACAACGGGTCCTTTTTTAATTTTAGTTATTATTGAACCTAGAAGCATAAAATGTAACGTTCAAAGTCCTAAAGATAAGAATCTATAAGAGGGAACTTTTTGGTACTTTTTTGTTCTCGACCTGGTACTCTTTGAATTTTCGTTAATATTGGACCTGGAAACATTAAATTAAGGATGTTATGTCCTGAGTCAATGAGAATCTGTAAAAAGGATATTTTTGGTACTTTTCGTTCTGGTACTTTTTGAATTTGTGCCATTTTGCAAAAATCGAAGTTCTTACTTCTTTTCGAACATTTTTCTTAGTTTAAAGTCTTTTACTTCTTTTTTAATTTAAAGGGCAACTCTCTTTTCAACTTTGAAAGACATTTCGTGACCTCATCAATTTAAGTCAAACACAAAAATAGCAACAGAACACTTTTGCAAAAAACTAACAATAATAAAACATTCAACAATATATAGAGAAAACTGTAAACGCTCTGACGTTTATGTTAATAAGCAGGCATTTTTGTGTGGAACCTTTTTTTCTTATTTTCACTATCTTCTCCCAGCCTTCAGTTCCACCCTTTAACTTTTCGATTTAGCCCTTTATAAAAAATTTTATATAACAAATTTCTCTTAGACGTCTTATTTTTCTAACCTTATATTAGCAGTTTTTAGTCATATTTTGACACGTATTTAAGGTATTATTTATGCTTTCTTTTTTTGTGAATTTTTATACAAATAACAAAATAATAGTCAAAACAGGGCCATGAAATTTCTTAATAAAAATGTCAGCAAATTTTACATTGCTATAATTTTATTGCCGTGATGATGATTATTTGTAGGATTAAAATTTTCTAAAAAAAAATAAAAAAAAACTGGTGAAAGAAGTTTAGACAAGGTGTTGTTTTGCTCAAGTAGAATTACTATTTGACATTTAAATGTCTTTATGAAATGTTTCGGTTTGTTAATCATACATTTGCGTGTTGAAATTTATTTGGAAAAAGTTTTTTTGAATTTTTTTTTATTTCAGACAAGAAACAACGTCTTGCGTTTGCTTTTGAGAGATATATTTAAATATAATTTTGTTATGGGTTTGTTATAATTTTCTCCTGTGTTCAAGTTATTCAATTTAAGAAGAAGAAAGTGCTTAGGTAAAAAAGGGGTTAACAGACAATTTTGTATGCAAAAATTTAAATGAAATTTGTTAAGGTTTAGAGCAAAAATAAAATTACTTTTTTTTAACAAATTTAGATTTTTTAAGTAGAATTGAAAATCAGGAACAATTTGACGTTTCGAATATATTATCTGCCTGACCACCAAAGTCGATTAGATAATTTATTTCGCATATTTAAATTTAAAACAAACACTAACGTTAATTTGTATTATTGTTTTCAATATAAATATTCGAAAGAAATTCTCTTATCGACATTGTGGGACAGGCAGTATGACTTTTATTTAAAATTATTCCGTTTAAGTCCTTTTTTTTTTTTTTTTTTTTTTTGCCAAAAGAGCTCATAACTTAATTACTTAGTTTATGAGTTTTTCTCAGCTACATTTAAAGGTATTTATATTAATTTAAATACAACTACATGAGTAAAGTATGTCTGTGTAAAGAAATTTCAATGTGCATGTTCGCTTAAGTCTTTTATATGTGTGTATTTGTACCCAGCGGAAAAAAGAAGAATTACGTATGCCTTCTAGAAGGCCTCTGTAATCCGTTTTTGGATATACAAGGCGCCAGGTCGCTCCATTCCATACTCATATCTTTTTCACACAAGTTGTCATTGCGTAGTAGGTTTTCCGCTCTCCCTTCTTTAGCAGTTAGATAAGAATTGTAACGGGATCAAAAAAAAAATATTTTGCTTTTGCTTGTGCGAAAAAACCCAACAGCAAAAGATACTCCTTCTCTTTTCCCTTATCATAGAAGCGAATGTGGAATGTGTATCTTGCGGTAACTAGAATGAGTAAAGATGCCTAGTATAAGGCCTTATTTAGCAGACACAAGCCCTCCACCCCGCATTCCCTACTTATTTATTTTTTACACAGGTTGTCATTGGGAGCAAGCCCTTCCAAACTCTCTGTAATAAAAACTTCGATATCTTCCTTTAGAAAAGAGTAAGGAAGCTCACTAGAAATAAAAAATTGATAAATAATGAACAACTTCCTTCTTAAAGAAGGGAGTAGCAAATGTGAACTGAATATATTGGAAGGTCTTTCAAAAAGAAATTTATACCTTCTAGAAGGCATACTTCTGAAGGCAGTATATCATTCGAAGCGAATCCTTTAGAAACGAGTATGGAGGCCTTCAATGGAGTATAAAGGCCTTTGATATTTACCGCTGGAAGGAAATGAATCAAAAATATGTTAAAGCAGGCCTTTTAAAAGGCCTGAAGTCAGAAGGGCTTCTGAGTTTTTCCGCTGCGCATATATTTAAAGTTATATTTTTGTATGTGTGTGTATGCTTAACATAAGAGTAGTAATCAATTTGTCATTAATTAATTTTGCGTGAAATATGTATGAAATTATTTTTCACCAACAAAAAAGTTTTTTTCAACATTTTTTTTTCGGAAGTCATAAGAAGTTATTGTTTTTCTGTGTGTTAAAAGTTCTTTTTTTATTAAAAGTTGTTGTAGTTGTATTTTCTTTTTATTTTTACTTCGTTTCAGTAATTTAATAAATTATTTTATGATTCACTGTTGGAAGTTAATTAATCACGTGTTTCCTGTAACAGCAAAAAAAATTCAACTGAAATTAATGAAATAGTTTTGGTGAATAAAAAAAATGTGCAAAATTTTTTTTTGGTTTATAAAAGTGTGAAGCAGGTAAAAAGATTTTTATCTAAGGGATAGCACTGCAGGGTGGGCAAAAAGAGTGTCGTAATAAAAGTACGGTTTTTATTTCTCACGAATATAATTTCTAGGAAGTTCTTTTTATTATTTCCTTTGATAAGTCAAACTTTGCTTATCATGCAAATTTTTGGTTTTTATATACATATTTAGCTTTGAGATAATATTCAGTAAATATACTACACCACTATAGGGGAGAGGGTATTATGCGTTTGTGCTGATGTGTGAATTACATGAAAATTATGGTTCTAGGCCACCTTTTTGTATACCGATCGATTCAGAATCACTTCATGGCTCCATCTATTGACGTCCATCCGCCCGTCTGGCTGGCTGTCTGTCCATGTAACATTGTGCGCAAAGTACGGGGAGCTACATACAAACTTACTTCCGGAAAAGTGTTTTTGCCAATAAAATGTCTTCTTATGTTGGTATTTAAATTAAATTTGGTCCAAAAGTATGTTATTGCAACATAAATCGTCTAATGCACGATTTTAATTGTGAGTCACAACTTAACGTTAAATTTTTTGCCCAACTTAATTTGGCATTTCTTTGTTTCAGTGTGTAACAAATTCAAGAATGGAGAGGTACACAATTATGTGCCACGTTAAGATTGTTGAAGCCTTTTACGAAAATTGGCGTTCAAATCAAAACGCATTTGGGCAAATGAGAATCCACGTTGTTGATTGCTGATGGTGTTTACTAGATAATAAAGGACTTATTGTGGTCAGACATTGAGGATATGGACTCCATAAATTTGCGGATTTTAACCCTCAAAAAACCCTTATAAATTATCAAAGACACAAACCATTTGTGAAAGCTACGTGATTTCTTGTGAAGTCCCTTATTTTTAAGTTATACACCGAATAATTATAATTTATTTACTATTTAAATTAGTATTTGCAAATTTATGTATTTAATGTCCTTTTGTAAGAATAATCTTGAAATTCTAATGGCAGAATTTTCTGTTTGTAACAAATTGTTTATTTAAGCAAATTTTTCTATGGTTTTGTTTATTTTGGCAGGTATTTGTTTTTCATTTGTTGTGAGTTTATTTCAATTTTATTTATTTTTTTTTCAAATATTTTGCCTTTGGTAGGGCCTTAAGTATGCATATATGCTTTAATACTTTCACACATTTGCTAAACATGTTTTTACTATGATTTTGCTCCAATACAAACGGATATTTCATCATCCTTTTATTTTTCGGAGTGAGTTTGTTTATAAAACAACTATAAAATTCGTCTGCTAGTGGGCTTAACAAAGATTTTTTCACAATTTTTTTAGAAGCTCCAAACAAGTCTGTAGTTACAGTTATTGTTTCATGTTTACTTTCTCTTTTGTTTTCTAATATTATTATTTTGCTAGGAAGGAAGTAGGAGAGCGTACTTTTCCTGAAGGTTTTACACTTGCATTGACACTTTGGCTTAACTAAGCCTAGAAGTTAGGCTACAGTTTTTGGCATTTGTTAGCCAAACATAAAACTAAACGCACACACATACATATTTATTTAATGTAGATTAAAGCATAACAATTCTTGATCTCATATTGAAGGCTTAAAAAGCTCTAACTCTTTTTTTTCTAATAATCTGCAAAACGAGTTTCCTAAGAACACACACATTCGCTTTTTAAATCCATTGCACAATGGCATTAATTAAAATAAAAAACGTGTCTTCTAATTAAAATTAAGAAAAAGAGAATGTGTACTTCTTTTCTTCTGGCCCTTTAAAATCCTTCATTATTTAAAATCGGTGTTGCCAGGAAATTATTTTTAAAAATTAACAAGCCTATACCCCAATAAAAATGTCTTATATTGGCGTTGCACTGTCAGTAGATATAGAAACAGCCAATATCTCAAGTTTGTCTAGTACTTTAGATTGGCAGATCTTTAAAGGAGCGCGTCTGACTAAAGTCCTTTTCGGTAGCACAGAAATCAGTAATGCAGAGAAGAATATACAGGGTTACTGATTTTACCTGACCTTGTAATTAATGAGCAGCGGTCTTGGCTATTTTCATAATATTGTCAAATTAGGTATATATTTATTTAATATATGCAGACTAATTAGGTTTGTTGAAATCGTTTACATTTGGGACAAAACTATTGGTCCAATATAGACCCATTCTTCCAACATTTAATGGAATTGTCTGTTTTCCGGGACAAAAATCCCGGGAACCCGCACATTTTTCCGGTAATAAATCCCGGGAAATTTGTGCGGGAATTCTCGGGTTTTTTCTTAATTGAATTATGGCAACTTTTAGCCGTTAATCAAAAAGGTCTTGGGTCAAAGAAACTCATATTTTTAGTTTTTGATCGGCTTTCATTCAATGTTGTTCTCTTTTGTTTGGCTTAAATAACTTTAGTCTACCACAATTCCTTCTTATCGTTATCATCTGCTCTTAGGAAAAAAGTCACTGAAATGCACCAAATAAATAACTTTTAATTTAACATAACGAAAAACTACAGTTTTTAACTTAAGACAGTTTTGCCAAACGCCAAAGTGATGTCAATTCATAACCGACAAGTAAGGCAATGTTTAATGCTCTAAAATTTCCAAAGAAGAAGAGTAAAAATGTACAGAATTTTAAATTTGTTGAAATATGTACTCAGATTTATTCCTTTTTTAGCACTAACAAAAAAGTTTAAAAAATAGGATTAATGAAGTTTTGACAAGGCTATAACTATGGTTCAATGATATTGGCCCTCATAATATTGACAGGTTTTCTGGTTAGTTTTTGTGCCTTAAAACAGCTTGTCTTATTAAGTCAATAAAGAATCAGGATAATTTTTGTTAACTTACGCGTTCGAGGAAAGTACATGACTGGTAAAACAATCTCATTTAATTTAGAATTTTAAAGTCCTTCGAACTAACTTCTTACATATATCTATTGTTTTAATTCTGCCCCATTGTGCCGTGTATGTGTGAGTTTGTGTTTTGCGTATGTTTTATTAATGTTGTGTATGTGTGTGTTTGTGTTTTTTTTACTGTATTTTCAGCCTTTTATTGTTTGCTTTTGTTTTGTATACTTTTGTATATTGTTTACCTTAACTGTTGTTGTTATTGTTGCTTTTTTAGAATTTTTGATTTGTTGTTTATTTGTTTAAAGTTAAATTTGTGGCTTAATACAGCACACATTTTTTGCTCTATGCAGTTTTTTGCTGTTGTGGCCTTTCGAACTAAGAGGATTTAAAATTTTGCTTTAAATTAGCAAAAAAAAAATTATATAACAAATGTTTATTCAAGTTATTATTAAATTATAAATTTTTGTAAAAATAAATATTTGTTAATTAATCTAAATATGAAAAAAAAACTTTTTAAGCTTCTAAAAATTTCAGTAATTTTTGGCAGCAATTTTTTATGTTTATTCGGCATTTTATTTTGTTCACATTTAAATTAATAATGATAAAAGTACAATAAATATATAAAAGGAATTAAAAATAAATTTTAAATAAATAAATTGATAGGAATGTTTGAAAAATGTTAAAGATTAAAGATTATATTTTTTTTTGAATAGAAGTAAATATTTTTTAGTAATTAATTATAACAAAACAGACAGTTTAGTCCCTTCTATAAGTAATTATACAAATAATGTATAGAGCCCTTACGCCACCCATATGTACATATGTATATATCCTTTTTTCGGTACTCATGAAATTTCTGTTTAGAGAGCTTCTATTTTAAATACTTAGATTATGAATTATATTTAATATATTGTTTAAAAAATCTTATGATCGAAACTAATTTTTAATTTTTTGCAAAAATTTGTTAAACAAAAAATTTTAAAAAAATTAATCAATAAAAAACGCGAAAGCAATTAGCTTGCTAAATTTACCAGCCCTCCATATATCCCTTTTTTAATTATAACAACATAATTTTTACAAGAATTTAAGTATAAATCAAAAAAAAAAACATTTAATATTTATAGTAATTTTATAGAAATTGCTTCGAAAACTTTTAAATTGGAGTAACATATTTATTTAATTTGTATGTTTTTATGTATATTTTTTCAAGTTAATAATTATTACAAAACACTCTGCTGTGACTCTGTTTAAAGCCCAGAGATTTTAATAAAAATAGATCATAAAGTTACGGAGCCACCCCTATCCAATTTCAGCATTACAACAAAAGTGATTATAAAAAAATAAAACTGCTGTTGATGTTTTAAGAAAAAAGAACTAATAAAGCTAACGGTTTTTTATTACTGTTTACGAAAAAACATCACTAAACATCCTTCTTATACTTTCCTTATTATTGCTTAATATGTATGTCAAAATGTTTTAAAATGTTTAAATTTTTCTTATGCTTTGTAAACATAAATCCTGTTGATATGTCCTTTAAATATCCTTTTCTTGAAAAACTTGCATTTTAGCCGCATTTACACGACCACAAAATTTGATGAATATTCCTGCTGTAGTTTGAAAGCCCGCCATATATCCTTTTCTGAAAAAAAATTTACAAATTTAATGATTTTATTATATTTATTATGCCTGGTTTGCTTTTTAAGAGTTTAAAGCTTAAAAATTCAAATTAAAAGAATTAAAACAAAAACAATTTCAAAAAAAAAACAAGTGTTTTTATAAAAAAAAACAATTTTTTTATAGAAAAACAAAAGTGTCTCTAAAACTAATTACGACAAAACTCGTAGTCTCTAGTCTTATTTGTAAACTCACTTGGATGTCTAAGTGGGGGCTTCCGCTTAGAATTTTCTTATATATCCTTTTATCAAAATTAGATGCTTTTTACTAAAATTGTTGCTGCTTTATTATAAACTTTTCTTATTTAAAGTGTTTGTTATTAAAACTTAGGATTTTTCTTATAAAATTAAATATAACAGTTAAAACTTGTTGTTTTGAAAAGCTAAATTTTTTACCGAAACCCTTAATTTTTTAAATTAAAAAAAAACAAGTTTAATTTCTTAATAATGCCTTTAATTTCAAAAAAATAAATTTTGTTCTTGAAAATTATTGTATATTTTATGTTATCACTGATTTTTTTGCTTTTCAGCGTGTCTTTCTATTAAACTCAAAAATATTTTCAATAAAATGATTAAAACGAACTTTAATTTCTAAGTATTATGTATATAATTTTTTTTATGACCAGCCACAATTTTTTAAGAAATTATTATCGTAATACTTGTAGTTTAATCCCCTTCGTAACTTCATTTAATTTTGTGAATATAACTGCATCCTTAAAAATATATCCTTTTTTCAGTATTAAAAAAAAGTAAAAAACCTAGTTATTTTGTGCATTATTATGCTTTTTAATTGATTTTCAACTAAAATTAAATTGACACAATATAATAATTATTTTGAAAACTTTAGTTTTTAGTCTAAGTCAATTTAAAATCTTATCACAAACGATTTTTGTTAAATAACTATAACAAAACATGTGAATAGGTCCTTTTTGAAAGCACACCAAGTTTCCTGAAAATAAGTGCTTGCATTTCTAAGCTGGTCATATATCCTTTTTTTGAAAATTTTAAAACCAAAATAAATTTAATAAGCCGCTTTTACCATTTAAAGAGTTTATAACTGAAATGTTTACATTTAAAAAAATTTAACATTCTTAATATCTTTAAACTAAAATGTTTTCTCTTTTCAAGAATTATGCTTTAATTTTATCTTTAAACAAATATTTTCCAACATCTTAAATATTTTATGCTTCAGTTTAAATATCAACAAAACCTTTTTCCTTATTGCTATTAATATTACTTTATATGGCTAGCAGGACCTTCAAAATTCAACGTCAAGCACCAAAAAGTAACAAGAAAATTATCTCGCAAATAATAAATAATGCATAATTTAACACAAAATAAAACACTTTAAGGGAAAGGGCAAAAAACAAAAAGCTCTATAATCAAATAAGAATTTTAATGAATCTCGTAAGTTTTATACTTAATGTAGTGTAATTTTTCTCCTCTTTAAACTTTAGACTAACATAACATTTGTAAGCTTAATCAAGCCCCAAATGGTTAATATACCCAAAAGGTTTTGTAAGCTTAAAAAATAGGACAAAAAAATCAAATGGCCATAATCATATACAGTAATGGCTTTTTATCCTTGTTGTGAATATAGCGCACAGTTACAAAAAGGATATGGCAACACCCGCGCCAATTAGAATTAAAGTGTCTACAAGGACATCATATTACACCACAAGTTTTTTACGGTTTGATGAAAAAAAAAACTCCTTCCTTTTTTAATATTTATTTTTTTTTCTCTTTTTAAAAGTTTAAGTAAAAGTACAAGAGAAGAAATAGCAACATTAAATTATTGTACAGTATAAATAAACTGGTGTTTGCAACAATCCTGGCCTCAAGCTGTTTTTCTAATTGAACAATTTCTTTTTTTTAATGTTTAAGGAGTTTCAACAGGAAGCCCTAGAGTCAGATTAAATGATAGAAGTAAAAACAGATAAAATATTTAGAGGTAATAAATTTAAAAAAGCACCAAAGAAAGGAAAAAATTAAGAAAAAAATTCAAATTTACGTAAACTTAAAATATTTCATAATATTCCATCCTCAAAATATTTTTTACTTTTACACAATTTTTAATAAACAATTTTAATTTAATTTCAAATATTTTAGTGAAACATGTCACGTCAAGTGAAATATTTCTTTTTTTCCTTTCAAAAAAAAAATTTAAAAAAAGCACAAGTTTCCTTTAGTAACTTTCCAAGTGCATATTTCATTATTCATTGCAAAATGGCCAGGCAAAAGAAAACTGTAAAATACAGGCTCATTGACAATGCCACGAAATCGAAGCATCATAAAATAGTAACTGCCGCCAAACCACAACGTGCCTCAGTAATATTTCTTTACCAAAAAAAAAACATTTTGTTTCTCTTTCGGTAGTTGTTGGCCTTTTATCTTTTAAGAAAACTACACAATATAGAAAAGTAATATTTTATTATTGTTCTAACCAATAGCACACAGAAAAAAGGAGAAAAAATTAAAAGTGATAAACAAAAGGAAGAGGAATTTGTTTAAAACAAGTCAAGCAATGCTAAAGAAATTGACATTTTTTCAAAACGGTACTTTTTCGTAATGTATTGTACAAAAAAAATGTCCAAGTATAAAACAAACAGAAAATATGAGTTAGTATAAGACAAATATTCGTCTAGAAAATATGTATAAGACAAATTTTCGTCTAGAAAATATGTCTATGTATAAGACAACTTTTCGTCTAGAAAATATGTCTATGTATAAGACAACTTTTTGTCTAGAAAATATGTCCTAGTATAAGACAACTTTTCGTCTAGAAAATATATCTATGTATAAGACAACTTTTCGTCTAGAAAATATGTCTATGTATAAGACAAATTTTCGTCTAGAAAATATGTCCTAGTATAAGACAAATTTTCGTCTAGAAAATCAGTCTTTGTACAAGACAAATTTTCTTCTAGAAAATATGTCTTTGGATAAGACAAATTTTCGCCTAAAAAATATGTCTTAGTATAAGACAGATTTTCGCCTAGAAAATATGAATTAGTATAACACAAATTTTAGATTCATAACATTTCTTGGTAAATGACAAATTTTCTTTTGGGCCATTTTTAAGAGAAAATTTTTGTTAATAGAAAAAATTGTCCTATAAAATTATTTTAGAGTTAAACAAATTTTTATTGAAAAAAGTTGCTTTAATATAATAATAATTTACTTTGTATTTATGGGAAAAAAAATGTTGAATTATAGGAGATTATATTAACTTTATCATCATTGATGCCATTTTCTTTTGGGTAGCTCCCAAAAACAAACAATTTATTTATGATGTTGTCTTATAGCCGTCACTAAAATTTGAAAGTTGTGTTTCTTTGCTTTTCTTTTTTTTTTAGATGTAAGATTTGAGTTTTCCGGTCCCTCCTTCTTTTGTCCTGCTTAGAGTTTGAAGAGGTTCACATTAAGTGTGTATAATAATTCATTCAATGGATCTTTTTAGTTTCAAATACAAATGATAAAAACTTAATAAATTATTGAAAACCAGAAAGCAACAGATGTTTTATGCTTGGTTTTCTTAGTCTCCTTCAAGTTACAGTGATGTCTTCTTTAGAATACTAAGGAAGCTGCCAAAAATTATTTTATGTGTAAATCAAATCCTTAAGTTTGTCAGTTGCATTTGTAGTGCAAATATTTATGATTTAATTTTATTATAATTTCTGAATAATGGTAGAAATTTGAATTTTAATTTAAAAAAAGCTTTTGAAATGCCAATGAGCGATTTTTTTTTTAAAAATTATAAGTAATTTGCATTGAATTTTCTGGGAAAAAACTTTAATAAAAATTAAAACAATAAAGACAGGAAGAGTTCGTTATTTCTAACAATGTCGGCGTTTTAAATCAAGAATTTTGAAGTATTCCTTATTTACATGCTTTGTTATCCTTCAACAGCCCTTTTTCATCACTTTTATCAAACCTTTGTTTTGATTTTTGAAAAATATGCTTTTTTTATTTTAATACTAAGCCTTAAAACTAAATATTTTCCATTACATTTTCCTTAAAGAGAACATTGTAAATTAAAATAATTAAAACCTAAAATACTAAATTATCATTTAAAACTACAAAGCCCTAGTCATTAACATTAACACAATAATCTCAGCGTCTTATAAATTCAGCCATGGGCAAAGCATACTGGCCATTTTTACTTAAATATTCTACAGAGTCGGAACAAGGTTGACAGCCACATGAGGCAGGGATTTCTAGTTCTTGTTCAATTGAATAGCCATCCTCACAGACAAGATGCACCGTGATTTGCTTAAAGGATTTAATATTGCAACAGTGGCAGATTTTATCCTGGGCCAAGGTAACTAAAAAGAAGTCAATAAAAATTAAAATCGAACTCTAAAATCATTCCTTAAAAGTAAATCCTTACGTTTATTGTATTTAGAGCCAGAGTTACAGGCACCACTACATTCAGTAAAACCTTGTATGGGTTTCTTGTTAACACAGTAGCCATGGATCGCGTTCGACACCTTCACCAAGTGTTGGGTTTCCGATTCAGCCAAAGAGACGGGCAAACAATTTGCTAAACAAAAACAATTTTGTCTAAAACGAATTTCTTACATACAAAATTTCTCAACTTACTTAAATCTTCCTTCTGAGGTTCTTCTTTGCAATATTTACAGCAGCTATCTTCATTTTGTGCCAACAAATGCTCTGGACACTTACTAACATCCGGGCACGATTCTGTCATTGATTCTACTAACAACATATCATTCTTCTTACCGCATGTGTAGGAGGTGCAATTGTCCTCCGACTTCCATTGTTGCAAAGGTTCAAATAATTCACCCACAAAGACGCATTGGGTCTGTATACATTCTCCGCAACATTTGGTACTATCCTTTATCACATATTCAAAACCAGTAGAACATTTATTATCGCAAGTTTCCTGTAGTGTAGAAACTATTAAAGAGTCATTGGGACCGTAAGAACATTGTTCATGTTTGCAAGGATCAGTAGGATGTATCCATTTTTCGGACAATTTCTTGGTGAATTTCTTGCCAGGAGCATATTCTACAATGCAAACATCTTTCGGTGGACCACAGTAATATGCAGGGCAGCAATCAGTGGGTTCTTGTTTCATATAGACTTCATAGAATTCTTCAACACAAGATTCAGGTTTAACGGGGCAAGTGGATTTATTACACACCACTTTTTGTGTAGGACAGCAACCTTCGTCAATGTTGACTATTTTCTCGCCAGGTTTTAGGGGGGGAGGCACTAAAGCATCACATTCTTCCTTGGGTTTGCATTCTTTAAGAATAAAATTTACACAATTTTGATAATGTTTAATCTATACAAAATATTTTTTCTTTAAAAACTACTTACCACATATGTACTGAGGGCAACCATCAGATCCTGTTTTCTGTTTCTTGAACTGACCAGGACCACACACAGGCATAATGGGTTCTAAACAAGTCGTTGCAGGAGGCAATTTGGGTTCAGGCACACAAATATATCGGGGGCAGCACGAGTCATCTGTTAGCTTCTTCTGAGGCATGTAACCTTCAGCACAAATGTTCTCCTCCACTAAGCACTTACGTTCCACACACTGGGTCTTGCCACTCTTGTCACACAAACACTCTGTGCAATTATTCTTTTGCCACCTTTCTCCAGGCATGCGATCAAGATCTTCACATTTCACACACAGTTCCTCGCTGATACATTTGCCTTTTTCCATAACCTTGCCAGGAGGACAGAAACATCCTTCAAAGCGTTCGGCAGGAGGACAAAGTTCATCTGTGCTGATGGTATTAACAAAAGTATTGGTATTCATATTAACAGCTTGGAATTCATTTAAAGATTCCAAAGTATCACACGATTTGGCACAACCGCAAGCTTCATAAATCATATCGCTGGGGCAATCAAAAGGACACAAGTCGGGACCACGCCAACTTAAGCAAATGTCCTGAGCAGCACACTCCTTGGCATAGGCGGTCAAAGTTTCACAAGAACCCTTTTGGGTATTGCCAGGTTTGCACATGTCTTGTTGGCACGAGGATATATAAGGCAAAGGATCCACAATCATATTACATTTACCAAACAAATCATCGTTAAATAAAACCATGCAAGGATCTTTTTCAGGTGGCAAAGGCAAACACTCTTCCTCTACCTCAATTTCACTCAAACACTCATTAGGATCCAAGCCCAGTTTGGGCTCATCAGCCTTCCAGGAATTAATAATATCCACCAATTCCTTGCTTGGTTTCTTACCTTTCTTCTTTGCGGCATTTTCTTGCAAGTCATTGTTAGGATTGCCATCACAATCACCACACAACCCCTCCATTTTACTGCCATACTTAATACTGGGTACACCAATGGAAAATATGAGGTCATCAAAAGCAGCCTTAAGTTCAACATGGGCTTCGGACAAATAGAGTATTAACTCTTTGCCAGGTATTTCCTTTAAATGAATCCAAGTATCTTTGTAGGGCATTTTCTTAACCTCAAAGCCATCGACAAAAGTTTGTAGAGCCTTAGGATTATTGGCCATACGTTGAATATGTATGACATGATCCCCGTTAAGTATGTGAAGAGATTTGGCGCAACTAGAGTGTTCAGGTGCCGAGACCTTACCCAATTTGTGACAGTCATCCATGCTGACGTAGACCTTGAATAGAAGAGAAGATAAAACTGATTATAATTAATTAAAAAAAATGAGAATAATAGCTTTATTCAAAAGAGAAACACAATTTGTCTGTGATATTTTTTGCAACAGTCAAAATAAATAAAAAAAACAAAAAATCAGTCAAAGTCGATTAAGACAACTTCCACATAGAGAGAATAGTTTTGCGGCTTAGCAAACCCGTTTCTTTTTCTGCTTTTATTTATATTTAGTTTATGGTCTTTTTTGTTTTTTTCATTATTCCCTTTTCAGAGATTTTCTAACCGCTAAATCCAACTTTTGCCTCACTTCATCCTCTCTCTCTCTAAACCTGTCCATTAACTCACTGAAATTCAATGTCATAAATAACCAAAACACTTCATTTTAAATTCCAAAAAAAGCAACCTATAATTTGTTAGCTTCCTTTAATCTCTCCACTCACCTGGAACGTATGAACTCCGGGCAAAACAATATCCCTGGACAACAAATACGTACAATTACCATTGAAAGTAAATTTATTACGATCGTAAGTGAAATATTTAGTTGAACCAATTGTATTGCACACACAATCCTTACACTCGGCAATAGGAACACAAGTCTCACCCTTGCGCACTGTACCCTCCGGACAATAACAGCCAGAGAAACAGGCATCTTCAATAACTGGACAATCATCACTGTTCAGTGTATCACAAGATGGCTCACAACGTCGTTTGTAACAATCCGAATGTACCAAAGGAGCCGGACATGAAATTTCTGAACAAAAAAAAACAAAAGACAAAAAATTTTCAAACAAAAACCCACATGAATTTTCAGATTTTCAATTGCAAAAATGTTTTCAAGCTGAAAGTTGAAGCACAAAACTTACCACATTGATGTACAGCCCTCCATGTAGCCAATTGTACATTTGGCTTAACTGTTAAGCATTTTTTAACAAAATCTTGCAAAATGTTACATTTGCATGTATTTGCATCACCATTGTTGGCCTTAAGGCATTCACAAGTGGTTTCCATGCATTTGCTAACGAATTGTTTATAATTGACCGACTTGCCACATTTAAGGAATGTTGGATGTCTGCGTTAAAGAGCATGAAAAAAAAAGGAAGATGATTGTGAGCAAGAAACTTTTTTCTGGCAAAAGTTTGTTGTTTTTAACATTAACATTACAGCATTACTTACTTAATGGTGTTGCATAAGGCCAAAGCCTTCTTTTGTAAAGCCAATGGACAAGTTTGTGCATAACATTCATCCTTAGGTGTTTTCTTGTCAAACCAGCTGTCACCAAACTTCACAGTATTAGCGATTATTGTGCCATCTGGTGCTCTCTTATCATTGCCGGCATTACCATCATAAAAACCACACAAACCATCAACAGTCTTAATGAATTTTGAAGACATGCCAATCTTAATGTAACCAATATCATCGTAAAGAACCCAGAAGCCACGTTTAGGTGAGACCACCAATACAGTATTGCCCGGTTGGGACACTACAAACGAGGCTTTGCAAATAGGAGAGTTGATCAATTGGGATACAGTGTATTCAAACCCATTGAAATTGACACGCATATTAGGCATAATAGTAAGAACAGCATGCTTCTCCAAATCCTTAATCGTAATAGTCTTGCGACAGAATTTACGGGTCTCATCGGTACATTGAAGGTGTACTAAAAAGAGAACAATCAGAAGAAGAAATTTTAAACATGAGTTCTCTTTTTAATTTTAAGGAAGACAATAAAATTTCTTTTCTAAGACCTATCCCTTACCCGATATCACCCACGATGAATTTACCAAATCTCTGGCCAAAATATGGGAACAAGTATCATATTTAAACTCAGTACCATCGAAGGTGGTAAATGTTTTGCCACTTATTTCACAAACATCATCCTTATTGGGTTTCAAAACACAGGCATATTTGGGACAATCATTGGGCTTTGCTGAAGACATATCCAATTCAATAATATAGTTGGCAGGGCACTTGGGTTCTGAACAGGTTACGGACTCATTCTTTTGCACCACCACCTCACGTATGGGTACACAAGTAAACTCCTCACAATCATCTTCTTGAACATAATCAAAAGCATCTTGAGGTTTACCCAAATATTCCATGGATGAAGACACAACCTTGGTCTTGGTTATCTTGTTGCCGTCATTGCTAACAGTAACACGTTTGTTGAATCTTTAAGTAACCATTAAGGCACCAGAGGCAAAAGGATTTAAGATTTAGTTTCGAATTAAAATTCATAAAAAAACACTTACGTAGAGGTAAACATGCTGGACATTTTTCTTTGTTTCTTTTCCGTTATCTTCATTTTCATTTTGGGTGGACATTCGGGAACGGGACAAGTGATAATCTCAGCTTCAATAAAAAGAAAACAAATATTAGTTTTATTTTTAATGCACTTTTCTTGCAAAAATACAAAACATACTTTCATTTTTATGTATTGTGGGTTGTGGTGTTACCACAAATTTGTCCTCACAGGTATCATCTTCATCATCAGCGCAATCTCTAATACCATTACACCACAAAACCTCGGGTATACAGTCGCCGCTAGACGGACACAATTTTTGATGCTTAGGACAAGGTTCACATTTACAATAACAGCCGGAAGCTACTACAGGTCTCAAGTCTTTGCTTTCACAAGGTGGGCATTTTTTAGGTTTACAGCTGCTATGGCCACCCAAAATACAAACACATACCTCACAGACTTTGTTTTCGTATTTGGAACCAATCGGGTAGCTAAAAAAATTACAATTTAGAAGCCGAATCTGCTTTAATTCAAGAACTAGGAATTACCTAACGTAGTTCTCTACACAAGGACACAAATTGCTTTGCACACAAGTATTGCCATCCCAAAAAAGACCATTTTTACATTTGCAATTCCCATGGGAATCAGGAGTATCCGTAAGACCATCGCAGGCCAGACAAGCACTAGGCAAAGTCTTCTCTAATTCCACAATATTTTCTTTTTGTACAGCTAAAAAATCAAAGGATTATTAACAATTCCAATTCTTGAGTTTCTAATACACCAACTGAGTTTAAAAAAAAAGCAATGGACGGACTGGGTTCGAAATTTGTAAGTTATAGTTTTTTTAAAAAGTAGGAAGGCCCAGTTTTTTATAACTTTTAAATCAGTTAGCTTAAGCTTTGCTTTATCAAAATCACAACTTACGATAATTCTCAAAACATCCCAAAGGCTCAATACGCATGTTAATATTCTCCTCCCATTTGGCTGGGGATAACTTAATGTATTGTGTCAATATAGGAGTCTTGAAATAGCTTAACTGTTCCGTATCCTTGTCATTATTTGCGGGGAATATTTTCGGCTGACCATCCAAATTCAATACCTTATTCCATATAAGTTTATTCTTCGAGAACAAGACGCGGTAACCAGTAACCCAACCATCGGGACCACCTTTTGTAATAAAGCCTGAAATATTTCTCGGCTCGAGGAAGTCAAATTCTATATATTCATTGGGAGTATTAACTACAGGTTTCCAACCTACAGGTGAGGATAATTTCAACAGATCTAGGAGTTTAGGTTTCTTGGCAGGTTTAGGCAATTGCCATATACTACTAGCCTTAACCTGGTTGGGGGACATCTGGTCATTCTCCACACCCATTTTATCGGTACATTGCAATTCATCTACAATTATTATTGGGTGTTCAGTTGAGGGAGTGGTTATCTTAATTGGAGCTTGTGTTATCGTGGCCGGAGTTGTGGTGGTGATTTGAGACAAACCACAGCCTAAAAGCTCCACACGCATGGCTATTGAATTATGCCATTTAAGAGGATATAATCGCACCGACTTAGCTTCAATGGGAATTTTGAATAAAGCCTTCACGGGAGAGCGAGAATCCAAGGGGCCATTAAACAATTGAGGCTTATCAAATTCATCCACCAAATAATGATAAGCTTCGCCATCGTGGCTGTACAAGATCTTTTAAATAAATTTATTAACTTAAATTTTTCATTTTTAAACCGAAATTCTAAAACTCACCTTGAACAGAGTAACGTAATTATCATAATCGGTATTACCAGCGATAATGACACCATACAAGGGTTCTTGTTCTGGCAAAGTGACTTGTAAGTACTGCATTTGGTCGTTAATCATAGGAGACCAGGCACCTGTTTTTTCCTTAGGATCCTTGACCAAACGACCCTTCTGGGGTGAGTATTTGGGACTTAAGGTAGAGCTAGAAGTAAAAACAGAGTCTGGCAAAGGTTCTTCGCCTTCGATAATTGGCACCATACTGAAAAATAAAAAATTAAATAAGAAATATTTTTTTCCTGAAAATTAAAACCTACAGATTAGGATCGCAATATTTGGGCGGTGTGACTGTAACAGGGAATACCACAGTAACATTATGAACCGACTCCGTTACATGGGTAATCGGGGCTTTTGTAGTTTCTTCGATTTTGTTGGGTACACAAGTATAAGCATTATCAATACACTGGCAAACTTCCCATTCGCCCAAATACGGCATGTGAGGTTGTACATATTTCTCCGATTTATCCATGCAAGGACATTGATCAGCGTCAACACAAGTGTTTTCATCACGCCAATATTTTCCCAAGGCAGGACAGTCAGGACGATTCTTATCCACACATCCAGGTTTACAATGTTCTCCAGGTTCGCACAAACCACGCCAGGTCAAACTCTTTTATTTTAAAATACATAATTCAATTTTAAAACCTTTGGGTCCAAAAAAAAACAAAACTTACCGTAGCATAATAATGACAGGTATGTTCACACTGATTGGCACAATCTGACATAACCTGACCCTCAGGACATTCCACAAGTTTTTCACTTTCCTTTTCACCACTCTTGCACGTTGGTTTTATTTCTTGTACAGTGATAATATGATCACATATATTCATTATAGGATTAAACATCATGTGTTCGCCACAGGTCTTTTCCACATAATGCCAATCCCCATTGCTTTTGGGCTGGCAGTGCAAGAATTTGTGACAATCTCCTGGATATTCCTTATACTCGGCCATGACATAATCACACGTCTTACCAGTTTCAGGTTTCTCGGTGGGTCTGGGCGTGGTAACCTGTTCTTCTTCACACTCACAGAACACTCTCAATTCATAGTCATGACATTGTCCTATACACGATAAGCCATCTTGCAAATTACAAAAAACATTTTCATCCATAAAGTCAGAGGACTCATGCGAGCCCACCACACGACATTCAATTTTCTTCATGTATTGCTTCTTGCAAGAGCCGAAAACACGTTCATTGTAGTCGTAGCGAGGCAAACTTTCGTCATCATTAAGGCGGGCCACTTTACCAGATGTATCGTGATCTTCATCGAACCATCTAGTCCAGCCTTTGGCACATTTAGGTTGTTCCTGATCTCCAGATACCAACGTAGTGCCTTCTATTATTGTCTTTTCAGTTGTTGGCTCTTCAGCACATTTAACACCACTACAAACTTCTTTCTTTTTGGAACATCTACAGGTAGCACATTCATCTTGGTAGGTTACATCACCCTCGTAATAGGTCTTGCCATCTTTAACCATGCAAATAGGCTTACATTCCGATTTGGGTACACATTCTTTGTAGGTATCGTTTAGGTAAATCATGCCTTCATCACAGAGTTTAATGTGACAGCCTTCGATGCAGTTCTCATTTTTGCACATGTGCTCACCAAAGCTTTGATCCATGAAGTTGTCGCAAGTTTCCACAGCACAGGCAGGAGTACAGGATTTGTATTCGGAACAATGCGGATCGCATTGCATAGCTAAAAAAGAGAGAGCACATTGTTGATCAATTAATCATACAAATAAAGGCAGCGATCTGGGAAGATCTTTTTCACTGCACTAAACCAAAAATAGAGCTTAGTTAAGAACTTAAGTGAAACCTGAAATAACGCCATAACCAAAAAATAAACTAGAACAAAGAGCTTAACTTCAAGTAATATAGATTGATCTTTACCATTCATCTGGCCTTGAGTCTGAACTACAATTTCATCTTTACCCTGAAATAGAATATTTACTCAAACCTGAGCCATAACCTACAGGTACACGTTCTATTTCAGATTCTAGATCAGGATCTTGTGCACATTCTAGTTCAGATTTTAGACTGAATTCTAGCTTAGCTCTTAGTGGAGCTTAAGCTTAGTTTAGGTTAGGTTGTTCCAGTTCAGATTCATGTGTAGGCTCTAGATAAGTTGGCAAATTACGGCATTCGATATTTATCAAAATTAAAACTCTATTTATTTCAGTTGAAATTTTAGTTCAATTCGAGAGAGAATGCCGTAATATGCCAACTGATCTAGAGCCTACACTCGAATCTGAACTAGAACCTTAACTTCTAATTGAGCTTTAGCTTGATCAAGAACATCTACTAGAACTTGAACTAGAGCCTTCGCTAGAAGCTAAACTAGAACTCAGACTAAATCCTTAACTAGAACGTGAACAAACCCCTGACCTAGAACCTGATCTAGAAGTTGGACTAAATCATGAAATAGAACAATAAAGGAGGTAAAATTGAATTTAAACTAAATTACATATATTTAACAACACAAACAAAATCAATTTTATTCAATTAACTTACTTCCCATAACCAAAACATAAAGCAAACTTTACCAAAAAAAAATCCTCTTTCCAAAAACCATCTACTGATTACCTTTTCGACACAAAATTCTATCTTAATGACAAATTTCCGAGTACCTAAGGATACAACTGCCACACAAAAATCATTTCTGCTGAAAAAAATTTGCAACAAAAACAACCTAAAATCTGTAATAACCACATAACGATTATAAGATTATACAAATCAACTAATGTTCCATGGATACCCTGAAGTATAGAAGTCTTTAAGAATCTATTAAATTGAGAGACACACACAAGTACGAGTATTTAATATCTTGTATGTGAGAATGTGTAAGTGTTTGCATGTGCAACAACCCCTTAACAAAATAAAGTAGCAACATACAAAACTGTCAAGCAATGGCAACATATTGAACAATATTCAAACTTTTTTTTTATTTTTTTTTTTTTTTTGAGAAACAACAAAAATGTTCTCTTGAACTATAAGCTTTTACACATACACAACCACACACACACACACTTTTTGATATCCTGAAATTCTTTTTTGAAATGAAAAAAAAAAGTTGTAAAAAAGGAAACTGCAATGAACAATGAGCACATGAAGTGTACGACAAGTATGTGACGATTTTCCATAATGAATAATTGAGAACAATAGTAGAACATGAATATCATCATCTTTGCAATCGACATCATAATGAAAAGAATAAACAGTGACTTGATTAGAAAAAAAAACAGAACTAAACTGCAACCAAGAACTCAATTAGCTTTAACTTAAATAAAACTGTATCTAGAGCCTTAACTAAAACCTGAACTACAGCCAAGGCGAATTCATGCAAACGTTGGTGGCGATACTATAACAAGTACAACACCACAAACACAACGTTGTATTTTGCTTTTTGCTCTCGTTGATCGATATGTCAAGCGAGCATTGCTCAGCTGTGCTTTCAACGGCACCTGAAAAATGAATTTGCCAATGGCCCAATTAGTAGGTATGCGAGCTACTACAACAATCCAACTTTAGAAATAGAAATCAGCAGGCGTTTCGAGCAGACCTACTAATTGGACCATAAACTCGCCATTACTATAACTTAAAGTACAGTCTTAACTGCACAGAAAAAAATAAAAAAATGTGTGATATCAATTAAAAAATTAATTAAATTTGCAACCGTCAACAAATTAATAGTTTCAATGAAATATTTTTTGATATTATCAAAATTCTGTTCGTTGTTGATATTACTAAATGTTTAATTTACTTGATTAAATTTTTAATTAAAACTGATTTTAATGTTGATTAATGGTTCAATTAAAAAACATTGGCGGGAATTGTTTTCTGTGTATAACATGAAGTAGAACCTAAACTAGATCTTGATCTTGAACATGAACTACTAATTGGACTAGAATTTAAGCTGAACTTACTAGAACCTGAACTGGAAACAAAACTATAAATTAGACAAGAGACAGAACTATAAAAAAGAAATTTATAAGAATCTGCACTAGGACCAAAACTCAAGCTGAATCCTGACCAAGAATAAGATATATAACTTGAGCTAGAATCTGAACTGCATCTATGATAAGCCAGATTTTCCTGGTTTCCCCACAGGTGGTTTCATCAAGGCGTCTCTGACCGGCAATAATATGAAACTTGTGTGCAATAAGTTGCTTATTCCTTGAGAGTGAAACACCTACATATATCATATGTTTAATTGTTTTCATTCAAAGTAGTGCCTGCATGCGCCAACGAGTCCCCCATACAGTTTCCATGTATGCCCCTGTGCCCGGGAACCCATTTGAGGGTAACCACCGAATGTCTCGCTGTCTCCTCCAGTGAATATCTGAATCACATTCGGAAATTTGTTGGTCATCGTAGTGAACCATGTTATCCAAGTATATTAAAAAGTTTATACGACGAACTTTTTCCCCGATCGAACCCCCTGTGCTACACATTAATAATGATGTTGCTACTACTCAGGACCAGGTTGTTGGATTAAGTTGAACACAATACGAGTACATATGTGTAAATGTTGCAGGTTCAAGTATTTTATATGTACGAGTATTAAGGATGTAAAGCAACATGTTTTTTTTTTCTACAACTGCCAAAGTCTGCCGTCGAGTACTTGAAAATATAAAAATGTATGTACGAGTGTTTAAAATTGTACTTACGACAAAAATGTGGTGTACGCCATCTAATGTTTATGCCCTTTTGCGAACAGGCATGTGAATAGGCTGCTACCGCTGTACAAAGACATTCACAGTCACCACCTTGATCACAGGCACAGGTATCGAATGTACAACGTTTCAAATACTGTTCAACTGGCACTTCAGCATGACACTCCTGAAAAAAAGCAACAGCAACAAAAGAAATAAATGGCAAGAAATAAAACAAAACAAAAAAAACAAGAAATAAGTTGTGAGTTGAAATGAAGAATTTTAATTACATTACAATCAAATGGTACAATTATACGAGGGTTGGTGGTACTCACACTCCATCCACAAGCTCAATGCAATACAATAGAAATTCATAAAATATGAATGAAATGTAAGTAGAAATAAAATTATTCAATAAAACCATGAATATTAAGTCCAATATAAATGAAGGAACGTGTTAACGTAGGATGTGCAATTTAAATGCCTACGATAGACAATGACGACGGCTGCACGTAAGGAAGGAAGGATGTCAGGAAGGAACATTAATAACTGCTTTACATTAGCAGCCGTAATGGTCGAATGATAATGGCGAATACATTAAGTAGAAAAAAATGCCCAGTTAACTTAGTTGAAGTATTAATAAAATTCTTAAAAATTATAGAAGAATTAAAAAAAAAAAAAATTAATTTGTTTCATTTAAAAGTTGCTTGTATCTTAAATTGCGGTTATCTTAATTATTAAGAATTGTTGTTAGATTTTTAGTAACAAAATTAATATTTTATCCAAAGTTTAAAGTTCTCTAAAGGTTCTTAACTAAAAACTTATAAGTTTTTATTAACACTATTCTTTTTGACGAGATAAAAATCTTTAATGTATCTGTACCAGAAGACCACGCCCACTTCTTCAATATTCTTGTACCTAGTTTGGATAATTTTACCCTTGCCGTTCTCCCTATATACAAAAATCTACAATATTTTTGTACGGGAGGTGCCACGCCCACTTCTATAAGCCCGCCAATTTTTAGAGAGGTTGTGTGTTTGAGTGGAAAGTGCCATGCCCATATCTCCAATTACACCTATTTTTAGAGGGCTGTGTATTAATACCCAAGATGCTTGTACTTAAGTTGAAAACTTCGGATCTTTCCGTTCTCAAAATATACAGAAAAATTAGAGGCTGTCTCGGTTTTTAACTCGTATCTCCATCATTTACTGAAGGATCTGGCTGCATTTTAATAACAAACTTAAGCACAGTATATGCCACAGAACTATATAACAACCTAGACCGCAGAATTTCTGGGGTCTTCGAAACCCCCATTTCAACATACACACGGACATCAATAATTCAACTTCGTATCTCATATGACTCCGAACATACACGTGAAAGGGTAAAATATCAATATTCTAGAAATTACCAGCGGAATGACAAACTTATCTATTCTCTTTCCATCTGTGGTAAAAGGCTTCAAAATATCTGTTCATATTTGTATATAAATAGAAATTTAGGAAAAGTATACAGAAACTTATTGTAAAAAATACTTAAAAGCATTTACAAAATTCCAAAAATTTACTTTTTTAATTTAAAAAAATGCATCTAGCAAAACAACTTAGAAGAACTTTGTAGATAAATATAAAAAAATAGAAAGGTACTTCGAAATGAGTTTTGAAAATAAATATAAAAAAAAAAATTCAAATTTATTTTCAGAAAAGTACCAAGAAAGAGTAATATCTTTTAAAAGGTACTAAAGCGTCAAGCAAAAAGTATTAAAGTGATTTTAATTAAATTACGAAAAAAGTATTTTTCTTTATGAGATTTTCCTCATTACTGTTTCCTGTTCTCTTTAAAAAAACCCCCTACCTTAAAAAGATTGGATTTTAATACGCCACATTTCAATTGTGCCCATGTTTCACGTTGTGGATGTTCTTTGCATGCATCGATGGGTTTTTTCGGCACTTCACAATACTTTTGCACCCGCCACGAATGACCAAATATTAATGGACTGGTCTCCAAAGCCTGTGAGGGTGTTTGCATGTCATCCATAGCATTGTCATTGTAATTGCCGCACAAACCACCAACTTTATTTTTCCATTCATTGCCAAGTTTAACATAGACACGTGTGCCCTCATCCCACTTGATTTGCAAATGCAAAGGTAAAACTTCGATGACAATAAAGACACCAGCTTTGTAGACATGGAAGGCACCATGCGTTTTAGAGTTAATAATAGCGCGTAATTCTAAAATAGAGAGAAGGAATTAGGGATTTGGCGTACAAACTTTTTTTTAAGGGAAAACTTACTATTCATTGCAGATTTATTGGCATCCTCTAGATAGGAAGAATCTCCTGTTAAAGTTAAAGTATCCTGAACACTGCCGGTAAGAGAAATCTCCACAGATTTGGAACAAGTAACACCCATGGTACCACACAAAACATTTTGTATGGTTATAGCAAACCCATCTCCATTAGTGGCCACACCTTTGGCCAAAACATAATCACAGGCACCTTGGAAATCAAAGTCATGTTTATCGAATGTTGTAAAATGAGAATCACCCCAAACAGAACAAGTCGATTCACAGCCATTTGAAGAACATTTCCAATTTCCAGCTTGACAAACACTACACAAATTTAAGGAGAAAAAAACAATCACGTTTTATATTGAATTTCATTTCGGTTTACAATTGCCCTGCAAAAAATATTTGTTTTTTAAACATTTTTAAAACTCACCATGTATTGCAGTCTTCTTTAATTTTTTCGCCATCATTATAACTCTTGCCACCATGATGACATGAGCATTTCTCTGGCAATACACACATCTTCAAAGCAGTATCATATACATAACCTTCCATACACTGGCAGCCAGGCACACACTCATCTAAATCTGATTTGTATTCATGCATATTTTTGCATGTTTCAGGTTCTTTGGCCACACACTTGGAGAACTCAGCGAAAGGGCGATTGGCGCATTCAGCTCTTAACTCAGAAGAGGGTGGATACTTGACATCATCGCCAGCCTCGGCATCTTCGCAATCCCACAAGCCATTTATACAGGTGCATAAATCTAAATATTTAGATCCAGGGCGCACTTCCTTGTAGCCTGGTTTGAAGGCGATACCATCGTAGGTGCAATGACATTTGCTTTGAGGCACACACTCATTGTGTTCGTCTAGGTACTGGCCATTGGGACAACGACATCCTTCGACACACTCTTTTCTGCAAGTCTTTTTACTTTCTAAGTCTTCGCAAGAGTGGGCACAGCTGTCACCACACTCATCATACACCTGGCCAATAGGGCATTTTACAGCTGAAATTTATAGTAATTTTATATAATGCTTCACAGATGTTGTTCCTCTCAATTAAAACTCACCGCATTCCTTAACAGCCATTCTCCAGCCGGTCTTTATACCCTGACGCATGCACTCGGATCCATATGCAGACAATATGGGGCAGAAACATTTGGATACGTCTCCCTCACAAGCACACACATCATACAAACAATCTTCATAATACTGTTCGGGTTCCACGGTCCAGTGACAGTCCTGGAATATATCTTCAGTAATCCAAGCACAATACTTCTCAGCTTCCGCCTTTCTCTCGGGATGGGCAGTACAAGGATGGGGTGTTGAAGGTGTTTGAGCCAAATAATCACAAGTGTCCTTAGTACGCCATTTATCAGCAAAAGGTTCAACAGCAGTTTCTATGTCACCTTCTGGGGTCAAGAAATCATCTTGGGTATTGGAGTTAAAGGTACCACAAAGCCCAGCAGTTTTATCCCGATAACTAGGAGGAGCATCAATGTAAACTCGAGAAACACCATCCCACCACACCTTAATACCACCAGGAAATTCCACAGTTATAAACGAAGAACTGGCATGCCGGATAAGCACTTCTCCGGCACCCAAAACTTTAGGAAATTTCAGTACCTCCTTGCCATTAATTTGGGTCAGCATTCCTTGCTCCAACTTAATGTTGGTGGGTACACCATTCTTCTGCACAAAGTTAATGGTAACAGATTTCGTGCAGGAAGGATCATCGGCAGCAGCAAATTTAAGATTTTCTGAAATTTCACCAGAACAGGCAACATTTTCCGCTTCCACCGACAAATCCGAGTTTTTCAACAAATAATACGAACACTTGCCCATAAAATCAAAGCGTTTGCCATCAAATGTTTGGTAATGGGGATCTCCAATAGCTCCACAGCGGGCACTGCACTTCTCATCGGTACACTTCCAATGGCCATTTTTGCAAGTGCATGTATTGCATTGCTTTTTAATTGTCACCTCCGGCTTAAATTCCTTACCGCCCATGCTGCAGGGACATAGTTCGGGATTAATGCAAACATCCTTGTATTGAACAGTACCCTCTGGGCAAAAGCAACCTTCATTACATTTTCCCTTAGTGGGCAAAACAGCTGACTCACAGGTGGGTTCGACATCAGGACCACAAGGCAAATAAACACGGCCATAACTGCAACTGATAGCTAAAATCAAAAATGTTATTGTATTGAGGTATAATAATATTAGTTTCCAAACTTACGACATATTTCCAAATTTCTCCAGCCATGCTCGAGTTTAACTCCCCTAAAAGCGCACTCTTTGGCCAACATCGACAAAGCATCACAATTGCAGGTTTCAGGATGTTCCCGATTATTGCAGTTACAAAAGTCATCGACACAGGTCTTTAGCAAAGCTTCAAAGTTAAAGGACTTAACGCAATCTTCTAATTTCTCATTGGCCAATAAACGTTCACACACATTCAAAGCCTTTTTGCGTTTTTCGGGCTCACAGGACTTTGAATCAAATTCCAATTCAGCACTATTTTCCATAACACACAAATCAGAGGAATCTTCTACGCGCCAGGAATCGGTAAAGGACTTAACAGTTTCTACTTTAATGCCAGTCTTTGTAACAAGATCATTCTTATAGTCGCCATCGAGAGAACCACAGAGACCGCCAACACGGTTCCAAAGACCGGGACCAGCATGAACTCCCAAATACTGATGACGATCCCAATCTATTTGCAAGCCAATGGATTCTAAATCAATTTGTAAATGTTGGGCCACTGGCACCACTTTCATGCCCATCACCTGAACGGGAATGGGTAGATTTTTAGTGGGGGTGTAAAGTCGTACAGTACCATCTAAGGAAACGAAAAAAATGGTTACGGATTTTCAGAAATGTTCAACCCTTAGTCAAACCTACTTTGATTTTCAAATGTATACAAAACCGATTGCCAATATATTTTCAAAGTATGTGAACAACCATAACCCGAACCATAAGGACAGGCCTTCAAAGTGATATCAAAGGTGGCATCTTCTTTGTCATTAATTAAAGTGTGGGAGCAGGAGAGAGGGGCTCTTTAAAGGAAAATATCGTTCACATTTTAGAAAAAATTTGTTAAGGAAGTTTAACTGTAAAACATACTTGAATACCAAGCCATCAAAGGTCTTCATATTAATGCCACCCCAAGTGGTACAGAAAGAAGGTTTGGGCGTTTGATCTAAAATAACATCCATATTTCCCGACATATACAGGGAGTAGCTGCTGGGTGAAATTATGACTTCTTCAGAGGACCACATTTCCTAGAAAAAAATTAAATAGAAATTCAATTTATAAAACAAATAAGAAGGATGGAAAGAAAGATAGAAAGGACGGAAAACAAAAAGAAGCAAGCAAAAATATAAGGAAACAAGAAGAGAAGATTAAAAAAAGAAAAAAGGAAAGAAAATAAAGAAAAGAAGAAAGAAAATAATGAAAAAGCAAACAAAAGAAAACAAAATAAAAGTAGGGTAGAAATGCAAAGATTGAAACGGGAAAAACGAATGAAGAAACAATGAAATTGGACGAAGAAAGAATATTTAAATAAGCAGAACGAAAAAAGAAAATAATAGAAGAGCTAGAAGTTATAGAAGAAATGAAAGGAATAAAATGTGGAGAAATCATATTTGCATTAAAAGAAATTTCACTTACGCTTCTGTAATCATGCTCCTTAAATTTTGCCAATATAGCCACAATTCTTTCATGGTCGGTCATATATTCATAACCGTATGAACCACCACCATTAACAGAGATTTGTCCGTGCTGCTGGCTGTAGTGGGCCGTCTTAGAGCCCTCACGTATCGTATAGCCGGCAGCTGGAAAACCCCGATAAATTTATTTTAAAACTAAATACTTCAAATGCTTTCAAATTCAAAACAAGAACTTACGATAAATACACTTTGGCAAAGGTGATGGAAAGAATTGGCCCTCACTATATTTACACTTGTACTCAATATCCAAACGACCATCTACTTTGAGGCCAGGAACTTCGGCACAGGCAAAAGTACACTTGGCCAATTCACTATCATACGAACACTTGTAATTGCCATTAAAATTGGCCCGCGTAACATTACAAGACGAAACACTGTATTGACAATGATCCCCACGAAATTTCATTGAGCACTGGCAGACATTAAATGAAATACATTGGCCGCCATTTTCACAGGGAGGATCACAAATGGCTATGAAAGGAAATGGAGATTTGTTTTAATTTGGTTTTTTGCTTAAAATAATTCTTAAAACCTACGCCCACAATCTGGCGCCTTGGGCAAACCGGATTTCGTGTGAACCCATTGACCATTTTGACACTCGATATTGGTAATAGAGCTGCCATCGGGGAAACGGAAACCACGCATACATTCGGCATTGCAAATACTGGGAATTGGGGAATATTTATTCATACAGTTTTTAATTAATTTAGAGAAAACTTACTTATTTATACAAGTTATTTTGGAATTCTTGGGTATCGGCACTTTCGAGGCACAAACCGATTTCTTATACTGACACAGAGGACCTGAGAAATTTTCCGCACATTTACAAAGACCCGATTCTATACAAATCCCATTATTTTGACAGGGTGGATTACAAATTGGTTGGCAAGGTGGCACTTCCAAATATAAAGAATCCCGTACAATCCAGTTCCTTTCGATACACACCAATTTAAGGGAAGTTTTGCCATCAGGGAAGTTATACATAGGCGGACAGTTTACTTCACATTGATTATTTTGGCAGGAGTATTGTACATTTGGGGGTAAAATATAGGCTGGACACTTGCCATACATAGGTAATTGTTTGCGGGCGTTAATTAAAAAGTCCATGGTCTTTTGGGCGGTTGTTTGTCTGAGAAATTTCGAAGAAAGATTAAAAAAAATTTTACGATTTTAATGGGGTACCCATAAAAAAGACAATTTAGTTTTTTCTTCTAAATCTAAATGTCTTTTTTATATAGTTCCAATTTTATTTTAATATTTTTTTTAGTATAGTTTAGATTTTTAATAAAAGTAGGCCGATTTCTTGTTCCAAACTGATTATATTTAGTTAGTTATTAAAAAAAACTTAAGCATACTTTCAGGTTTTTGTTTTGCCAATCTATAGACCACATTTTTAGCAAATTAGCTGCCACGAAAAACCTAAAATCTTTTAGGGTTATTTTTTGTATAGTTTTAAATTTCTTTAAATATGCTTTTGTTTTCAATTTATTTTCTTTTATATTTAATTTTGAAAATTTTATATTTTTAACCAAAAAAATATTGAAATTTACCCATTATTCAAAACATTTTGTAAAAAATCGGGAGCATTTACTTTAAGGAGAGGTTTATCCCTTCCATAACCATGATTGTGCCTACTTTTAAATTAAATAATTTTTATTTAAACTTTATAAACATGAGGAAAATAATATAAATTAAAATTTTTTAACCACACACGATTATAAATTCAAAAATTTTAGTACTTTTAAACTTTAAACAAACAGCAAGTTTACTTGTGCAAGTTCTTTCAAAATAAAAGATAGAGAATTGGATAGTGAAATCAGCAATCGATCTCTTATCCTTTTGTCTTGTTTTAACTCAAGTAGAAGAAAATTTGCATATTTTGTATTGTTTAATTGTTTTTAAATCAACCAATTAAAATTTAAAATGTTGAAGCTTTTAGAACCATTCCAACTTACCCAGTTTTAATGCCATAACCTCCTTTCGGTTCATAGCCACCATAAGATCCATAGCCAGGAGAACCGTACCCAGAAGAACCATAACCACCATAGCCCCCTAAGGAACCATAGCCTCCAGAAGAGCCGTAGCCACCGCCAGAGCTATAGGGAACTTTACTAGCAGTTTTAAAGCCGTAACCACTAAAAGTACAATAACGCACGTTGGTTGAAAAAATAATTGTTTTTTTTTTTTGATTGGCAAATTTTGATTTTTTATAAAAATATTTTAATTTAAAAACAAAAATAAATAAAACAAATTTTTCACTTACGGATTTGATTGCGTTAAGGTGGCAGCCTGAGGATAAGGTCCTACCGCCGGCTCGGGTTTTTTAAAGAAACCAAAAATTCCACGTTCATCGCGTAGCTTGTCATTAGCCTCATCTAAAACTTCCAAAGGACTAAAAAGGAAAATTGTAAATTTGGTTTTGATTTAATTAAATAAAGTATGTGCCTATTAAAAAAAACATTTAAAAATTTTATTTAATCTTTTTTAGGTTTTTCAGTTATTCGATCTTTTGTATTATAATTTATAAAATAAATAATTTGTTCAAGCTCGATTTAAAGAATAATAAAAACAGACCTCAAACTTGAACAAATTATTTATTTTATAAATTTTATTCATATAAAAAATACGAATAATTGTTATTTAACACAAATAATCAAATGTTAACTGGTCTCTTAAATTTATACCCATTGCTGAAATCCTTATAGTTCCCACTTCCCATTTTATTTTAAATTTAAAGAATCGTGCATTAGTTAGTCGGGTTTCACATTATGAAAGTGTCCTTGCAGAAAGACTGATATTATTGGTGAGAAGGGAAGAGAACGTGAATTTTATAGTGTGAATACAGACTTTTTTTGCCAATTATTCATGAAAATTTTTTTAAGAAGATTTCGATAGATTGGTCACACGATAAGATCAAAGAACACTATCGCTAAAACTACAAGTGCAAAGTGGTCACCCTAAATCCACTTGGCGGCCATCGACCCTGAAAGAGCTAACCACATCACGATTTACGTAGGACGGTACAGTAAGGACAGCACAAGACAGAACCAGCTGGAAATTTCTAATTAAGGCCGTTTGCTTCCAAGATGAAGAATAGTGGATTATCATCAAAGTTCAGAGGATTGTTAAAAAACTATACGATCAATTTAATAAATTGCACGGCAAATAATCAATTTAGGACGAGTATTCGAATCGGTTCATGCGCTTTATGTTTCATTCGCATTGCCTAATGGCTTGGCATCATAAAACTTTACCGATTTACACTTTTTCGGGTTTTAACTATATGCTCTCATTTTTAACCTCACTTTGTGCAACCTGTTTGTCTGGGGTGGTGAGCCATATACATAAAAAGGGAGGTATACCTATTTGAGTATTCAATCAATTTCCTTTATCCAATCGGCACCAAACTCCATATTAAAAGTTTTCATATTCAAAGCAACCAAATTAGGCCATTAATTCAATTTGAAAAATAGTCATACAACGTTGGGCCTCTCAAAAAGCCTATGTAGTCAAAAAACGGCATTCGATATCGTTCGAAAATCCCATTTCAATTGTATTATAATTTCGATCGATAGCGAATGCGGCAATTTGGCCCCAGCTAAGTCTGATGCGTGTAAATCACCTGTAAGTTTTTCTGTGTATATTCTTTAAAAACAGGGCTGTGGAGTCGGAATTGAGGTTTTTGTACCGGAGTCGGAGTCGAAGTAGCCAAAAGAACAGTCGCGACTCCAAAATTATTCGGCATTAAAAATTTAAAAAAAATGTTCTAATTTTTTCAAAAATAGAAATTGGCAATACAATATCTAAACTATCGATTTAAAATTTTTACAGAATAATGTTATTGCTATATTTAACCATTTAAAAGATACTGTATTAAAACAAGGAGTTTAAAGTCAAATAACTTTTAGCATCAATGTAAGAGTCGGAGCGGTTGAAGTCGGAGTCTTTGTTAGAACTATTTTTTGACGACTCCACAGCCCTGCATAAAAGGGTAATAAGTTTTGGGAGATACTGATTTTGCTTCTCTACGCCGGTAAACCTTTCTTATACTCTTTACCGAAGTTAAAAGGGTAGAATAAGTTTGTCATTCCGTTTGTAGTTTCTACAATATTGATCTTAGACCCTAAAAAGTACATATATTCTGGTGGAGGGAATTAAAAGATGTCCATACTTCCTTGTGTCCGTTAAAATTGGTTTTTCCGAAGACCCTTGATGTAGTGGGGATTTGGAAGTAATATATTTATGTCAGATATAGTCCGAAATTATTTGCTAATAAAATTCAGCCTTATCGGTCCACAAATTGCTGAGATATAGGCAAAAAAACCAAGACTGCCACTAATTGTACCATAAAATCCCTTTTTGTTTTTTCTATTTTTTTTTAATGAATATCTAGAGAACGGCAGGTACAAGCATCTTGGTTATCAATAGACAACATTTTGGCGAGATTGGACAAATTTTTTTTAATATTTTTTTTTTTTCTTAAAGGTGTTTTTGAATATTGAAAATAAACTTTTTTTTAAAGAATATTTTAATTATTATTATTTTTTAGTATTGCACTTAATTTAAAACGAATTCTTGTTTAAAATTAGCAAGGGTTTCTTTTTGGTTTTAAAAAAATTAAATAAATAAAGTATTTTTAAATTTTGGATAAATTCCCAAGGATTTTTTAGGATAAAAATTAGTGTAAATCAATCCCTTTATAACTATGTACATATATGAATTAAAAAAAATATTTTAGGATTTTTTTCCAGAAAGGACTTGCGAGTTTATTCCATTAAAAAGCGTTTTTTTTTAATTAAATTTTTTTATCACAATTTCGGTTATTTTGCATTTATACACAATTTTTATTTCAACTTTGTTTTTGAAATTTTCTTTATAATTATCCTTTTTTAATGTTCATTAAATGTTGAATATTAACAAATTTGCAGTTAAACAAAAAATATCATTGTTCTTGCCATTTTTTGTTATTAAATTGAAATTTATTATAATTTTTTTTTTTTTATTAAAAATAATTTCTTTTGTTTAATTTAAATTTATTGTATGAAAAAAAATCACCATAAAACTCGCACATTTAAACAAAAACACACACACAGTCCCGCAAACACAAACAATTAAAAGGAACAGTTAAAACAACACTCACTCTAGTTCTTCAGGCTCTACAATATCCTCAATTTCAGCTGTAGAAGCGAAACCTGCAATTAGCAGGACTAATAAATATAAATATAAATTAGCCATTTTCTGTTTTAATAAATGGCAATTATGTTTTCGATAAATAAAAAGTATATTGCTTTAAAAGTTTTATTTAAAGATTTTTATTAAAATTTTTCCAACATGGTCCTTTGTTTTTAATTAACTTTTTTTCTATTTTAAGGATAACAGGATACTAAAGTAATCCATAAAAATATAGTATCCTGCAATTAGTCCTTTTTATAATTTTCACTACACTTTTTCTTCGAAAAAAAAACACTTGAAGCCGAACTTTTAACACAAAATTTTAAACGCGTACTGTACCCTTTTAGTCCAGAGCAGAGCCTTTTATAGAAATTTTGAGCTGGATAAAATTAAAACACAATTGCCTTTGCTTTTATCGCTTTTTTTAATTATTCTAGTTGTAGATTTAATTTTTCTTTTCTTAAGAATTCAATGTCAGTGTGGATTGTATTTTTTTTTTTTTTTAGTTCTTATCAAAATTCTTAGTTTTTGAGCTTGAACTACATTTAAATTTCTTTGATTTTTTTTTAATATACAAATGTATTTATATTTTTGGTTTTTGCATTAATTTTATCTTGGGAAAAAAATTTTTTTTCGTTTAAAAAAAAGTATTTAGATTAACCAAAATACGTTTTTTTTTTAATTTTGCACAAATTTGTTTTTAATCACAACTTCCTTTTATTTTTTTGCTACAATATTTAGTTTTAGCATTTGGCTTTGAATTTAGAAAAATTAAATACAAATACATTAATTTTTAAATACGTACATTTTAATGCAAAAATTATTAAAAAAATACCAAAAAATTGCAAGAAATTTTTATATTAATAAAAAAAACTAACTTATTTTTAGCAGAAAAAACCACAATTTAAAGATAATTTTAGTTTAAAAAAATTTAACTGATATAAGACGTATGTTTGCTATTAATTCTATTTCTTTTAAATATAATTAATGAGAATGAGCTTCATATATGGTTAAAAAGACTTATAACTTTTTTATTTATGCCATTATTATATTTTTTTTTAATTATAGTTTATTATTGGAGAATTTTTGCAATTACGTACATGCTCTTTTTAGCTTTTTTCCATAACTTTTTGCAAAATTTTGCGGGTCATTATTTTTGTTCGATTGTATAGTTATTCATTAATAATTCCCCGAACCTTCTTCACAAAATGCTGAAGAAAAACAAAGACAGAATAATGACAAAAAAATAAAGAATTCAAACCATATAGTTCATTCTGCGCCACCCTGTAATTTGATTGAATTTAAGAGTATGGAAATTTCTTATTCGAAATATTAACAGAGTTTTTTAACTGTTTTCAACGAAATTGTTTGTTAAATTTTTAACCAATTTTTTAGTTTTCGGACCATATAAAAATATAATTCAAAAAGCTTTCCACACATTTAGTGAATGTATATATTTGCAGCATTTTTACAAAACATCTTAAGTCAAATTTTAAAAGTTGAAAAAAATGATTTAAATGATTTTGTTATTCGTGCTTAATTCCCAATTTTTATTATTTGATAAAAACACTGAAATTTATTGTTGATGGGATAAGCTATTCCTATGCGCATTTCACTGGTTGCTTAGGCCAGATCATCAGGAAACTTCATCCATAAAGATTTTAGAAAAACTAAAGATATTAAACCAAATAAACCTGTTAAGCGTATAAGAATTACAGAAGCAGTTCTATTTGTAACAATATCAAAGTTTAAACAAAATCATCAACAATAAACAGTGAGTTTATCTCTCCTTACATTCCCCACTACAATTGATTGGAATTCTTCCAACATTAATTGTAGTTGTAAGTAGGTTAAGAAAAAACAAAATAAAAACAAAAACAACTCGCTTTATTGTTTTCGCAAACAAAATAAAAAGCGAGTTGCCAGCTAGTTTTTTAGGCCGTGCAGCTACCAGTTTTTTATCAAAATAATTTTCATGGGAAAAACACAAACTCTATTCACAGACGACGCACACTGGGCCAAAAGCCCTTTTTCGCTGATCAATTCATTCATATAGTGAGATACACTTAATTTGATGAGTGTAAATCTTGGAACAAACTGCATATTCTAAAAAAAATCTTGTAGGCATAGAAGGGGGAGACGGATACACCCAATACAAAGTATTTTTTAATTTTCTTATATCTGCAAAATAGTGAGGCACACTGAATTTGATGTGCGTAACTCTTAAAACAAACTGCATGTTCCAACTAAATATTGGTGGTATTGGGGGAGACGGATATCCCTATTGAAAGTATTTATTATTTTTTTTATATCTGCAGAGCAACAATGGTGAGGCACACTAAATTTGATGTGCGTATCTCTTAGAATGTTTCAAAAAACCCTTGGTGGTATAGGAAGGGGCAGATGGGCCCCCCATAAAAAAATTATTAATATGCTTATGTGTATCTGAATAGCTACAATAGTTATGAGGCACACTTAATTTAACGTTAAGTTATGTCGAAGTGCGTAGATTTTAATTTTTATATTCACGCACTCTAGCTTTTAAATCATTGTGAAATTTAAATTTAACCACGGTCACGCGTGACTGATGTGTGACTTACGCGTGACTTGTGCGTAACAAATCACGAGATTTTCACATCTTAAATAAAAACACATAAAACATAGACAACCACAATTGCAATAAAAGTTAAAGAATAAGGCCTAAAGCGCTTTTTGTTGGTAAACTCAACGCGTGTTGCTACAAATTCGTACATTACTTCTAAGGCGCACCGATGCGCAACAAAATTTTTTCTAAATTAACACTTATTTGTTCAACCTTTAAAATAAAGTTAAAATCTCTGCTCAATTGGGGCAAATTGATAACTTTATGTCCACTTAAACTAAGAATATCCATTTTTTTTTTCATTTCCCATATAAACTTCAAAAATAAAAGCGCTTTCAAAAATAATTGTTTTACAAATCTCGGAGAGTTTATACGGACAAATCTTCTCTTTGTGTGTGGAACCTAACCTAGGCGTAAGGTTACTTTTGCCTGATGTTTATTTTTATAATAATTCGAAATATTGTTAAAGGGTGGAATTTTATATTCAAAGTTTGAGCAATTCGATTTATAAATTCGCCCCAAAAAAATTTCCAACATTAAAACTTTATTATTATCTTTTTTTTTAAATTTAAATTTTTAATTTTCCCCACATTTGTTTTTTTTTTTTTTTTTTTTTTGTTTTTCGTTTTTTGTTTTTTGTCCCCAGCTTATCTTAACATTTTACAATTTTGTAAAATTTCTGGTAAATTAAACAATTGCTGATGATAGGATTCAATATTCCATTGCCATGCCATTAACAATTTTTGGTTTTACAAAAATCTACAATACCTGCAAAACAAATAAAACTTTTACCGAAAAATAGTAATAGAATCTCTGTGAAATTACATACCAACATTTGTTAACCATGAGATGGAAATAAAATTGAAAACAAAAAAATAATTCAATATGGATTACTTTTCATTTGAAAATGTTAAGCTGCTTGTATGCCATGTTGTCATTTAGATTTTATTCAAAATAATACGCACTCCTACGGATGCAAAACTCCATACAACTATTTACACACACACCCACATACGCACTCAAACACTTTAAAAATAATATTAGAATTGCAAATGTTTAACTTTTGCCCAAAAATTTCAGACTAAAGTAATTGCAAAGAATTTAAAAACTCAGAAAACTTAACTCTGACTTGAGTAAAGTCAATTACATTTTGTAGTTTGTTAATGTATTTGAAAAATTACATATAAATTTAATTGTTTATGTATAATTAAATTTCTTTTCAATGCAAAAACGTAAGTAAAAATCAATTACAATTACTTTACTGTTATAGGTAATTGTAATTTAAAAAAAATAAACATTTAAGTTCAATTACAGATGGCTGCAAATAAAAAATCATAAAATTTTATTTAAAAAAACATTAAATCCAAATTTGTTAATAACAATTATTTGTTAGATATTTGCTTTTAAACGTAAAGTACAAGTTGTTTGCAATTGATAGTTTTCCATTATAATTGCTAACAATTTGTTATTGAAAATACCCAATTACAATAGCATTTTTAAGTCAATTAAAATTATTAAATAAATTAAAACAACATGGATTAATGTTAATTATCCATTAATTAATTAAAAAAACTTGCTTATAGCAATTACTTTTTATTTGTAGCTAAACATTTTTATTTAAATTATTTTTGTTACACTACAAACGTTCTTAACCATATTTATTTTGAATTTGTAGTTTATTTTTTTTTTTTTTTCGTTACAATAATATTTCAAAGAATAATTGCAATTGGATTTAATCAAACAAAACTAACTCAATTGACATAACACGAAATTGAAAGATATAAAATTCCATTATTTTTAATTAAAAATCGTATGTTCTTAAACATAAAGCTTTATTCACAATGGTAGCAACAATTTCGTTTTCTCTTCATCTTATCTCTTCCCAAAGTATTTAATATATTTCCCTTTAATTTTTCGAACAAATGTGTAACTAAAGTTTTCTACTTTAGCAAAAATTTTAATAAAATTATAAGTGACGTTTATGCTAATTTTTTTTAAGTTTTGAATTAAAATGTTTTTAAAAATTATAAAATATACGTTATTTGGCTCTGTGTAAAATTTGCAAACACTTTCTTGATTGAAAATGTGTGTGGTTGCGAAAAAAAATTGTTGCTTTCTTGTGAATACCGAGTGAAAATGTTGCTATCATTGTGAATCAAGCCTGAGTACCAAAAATATGATATTGGTACAACAATTTTATTTTATTCACAGAAATTGTCAAGTATGATAACAAAAAAAAAACGCATAAAAATTTCTAATCCAGGTTTCTTTTCACCAAAAAAGGATGTTTGAACTTATTGAAAACAATAATCAGTGGTTCTTTATCCAAATTTTGATATTTTAATTTGGCTAAAGTTCGTCAAATTTTATTTTCATTAAACTATTTTTATGAAGAAAGGAATTGTACAACATGAAAGTAATTATTGAAATATTTAAAAAATTGCTTAAAAAATTAAAAGAAATAATAAAACCCTGTATTTAAATGTTACTCGAAATTCCGGGCAGCACCGGCGCTGAACAGCTAGTGTTATTATAATGAAAGTTTATCCAGCTTAGATCTATAAGGTTTTTTATCACTTAAGGTACCATATTAAATTTATTTTCGACTTTATGACTGATTATTGGCTATAGCTTCCTTTTAAGTTCTAATCTCGAAAGTCACTTACGTGTATAAAACGTGAAAGTGAATTAAACAAGAAAAGCGATTAACAAAAGGGTTAAATGCTTTCATTTTATTTAATAATATTGCGACTTTTAGAACAAATTATATTAAAAGTTTTATTTTTCTTTGGTACAAATTTAAAAAAAATGTCGATAATAACTTAGCTTTTCAAAAAAATTTTTGCTTTTATCATAAAAATTGCAATAAAAAAAAATGTTTTTTCTAATATTTAATCTGTTTTTATTTATTTTTATTTATATAGTTTAGAAAAAATGTTTTCAAAAACATTCTCCCATTGAATAGTCAAGACTTTCTTAGAAATTTTTGCAATGTTTGTTGAAGTTTCAATTGCTTTTCAGATTTAAGAAAAGAAAAAATAATTAAGAATGTACAGTCGGCCAAGTCCAACCATATGATACCCCACACCACTGTATTTACAGACACATTTTTAGGAAATCGATAAATAAATAAATAAATTGTTTATTCCCTTTATAGGAAACCTTTGTATTCCTTTAATTGCAAATCAAGTAAATACACATACTTTGATTTACGTTTACAATCTTTAATGTATTGTTCTGAACCACTTATTGTACTGAGCCACACAATGGTCCCAATAAAATGCAATTAACATTAAAACATCAGGCTGTATTTATACCTTATTATATTTCTAGTAGTTTTATGATCCTTCTTGTACTTGAAACTTCTTGTACACTTAAACTGTTATCCATTCTAATTTAGAGCATACTTTTAGGCAAAAATTTTTTTATCTCTAGAAAATTCCGTAAAACACAATTATGCATAACAATTTTAAAAACATTCAACTTTCAAATTCAATTTATAAGCTAAAATTCCCGTTGTTCCTATAAGGAGCATACCTGTTCCATTAAATTCTGTACAACGCTAGTGTTTTGAGTTCGTTCCAGCTCTTGTTGCGCTTGACAGCTGTCGACTCTTTGGCGATGCCATGTATGCGATGGTCTACCCCTTCTTCTGCTACCATTCAATAGCATTTCTTGTTGCATTGTTCGTAGACCTTCGCTAGACATGACGTATCTATTTTATTTTAAGAATATCTTTTTTTATTGGACTTTGCTTTGTTTTCCTCCACAGCCTTTCGTTAAATATTGTTTGGTGCCAGAATATTCTTAGAATTCTCCGCAAAGATCGGTTTTGAAAAAACATGCAACGAATTCACATCCCGTGGCACTGTGTTCAACAGTTGAAAATGCTGGTTTTTTTGATAAGTGAGGAGACCGCCGGATGGGATTTAAGAGGCCAAATAACCGCTTGCCAGAGCTAATGCTATTTTGAACGTCATCACCAGAACCACAAGTAGCTGAAAATGTACTAACCAATTAGTTGAATTTGGAAACATCTTCTCGTTCTTCTCCATTTATGAAGAACGTCCTGTATTTGAAGAGTTTATACGCATGATCTTGGGCTTTGCTATATTGATCTTCGTACCAGATTTTTCAGCTTCATTTTGTGCGGCTGGAAACTATAACTGTTATCATTCTGGATGATCTGACAGGTTACTGTATAAATTGTTATACAGTGCTGCTATCTACATGGTGGTATTGGCATTGATATGTTGCCATATTCCCATTTTCATAGGAGAAGTAACGTGTTAAAATATGACCACACCTATAAAGTTGTCCTTGCGACATTTAAAACGAATGGAGAATGCTTCAGACAAACAAGCAGTCAGCTATCTAGTTAGACAGTCAGCCTGTATTTTATTAGCACGGCCATCTTTAGATCGTTTTAAAAATTTAATTTTAGATGAGCGGTATAGTAAAAGATGTCATTGTATTACAAATATCAGCTGAAATGCATTATACCTTTTTGGTGGCGTAGGGTATAACAGCGATAAAAACTAATACGTTATTAATAAATTTTAAAACAAAAAGTTTTAAAATCAAAGTCTTTGAGCAAAAATAAAAACATGTGCCGGTCACACTTAACCCAATTTTTTTGAAAGAAAACTGATAAGAAAAGTAGTGAAATTATTGTAAATTGTTTGATTCGAAAAAAAAAATTAATTCATAAAAAATTCTAAACCCCCTTGAACTTGAATTACAAAGTAAAAAACCAAGATTAAGTTTTTTTTAGAGAAATTTTTATAAATAATTAATTAGAAATCTTTTAAATTTCATTATGAAAAATTTTTTCCTTTAATAACACTACGTCTGTAATTTCATTTCAAAATAAAAATTTCCATATTTCCATAATTGTGATTAAAAAAAAAATAGTTAAAACAAAAAGCTTAAAAACCTCTTGGAAAAAGTTTTGTTTTTTATTCTTTTTTTTTTTTTTTTTTTGTAAAATTCCCTTATAATTTATTTAGTGAAGTGTAGTATACATTTCACAAAATGTTCTTCAGCATATTATTCATCTTAGAAAAAGAAATTAAGAAGTTGTGAAAAAATCACAAAAAAAAAACATTCAAAAGACGAGTAAAAAATCCAAAGTGCGAAAAGAACAAGTTAGAATACAATCAGTAAAGGCGAATTTTTAATACCCTTCCACAAGAATTGAAATAATAAACTTTACTTTCATTTAAGCTCTGGGCAATTATTGAAGAACTCTTAAAAATCATATTGCATAATTTGTTTATCATATTAAGAGTCATTTGTTGCCATGGTGCCAATCTCGATCCCGTAAATAGCGACATAAAGACCGCCCAGCTCTGTAAAAAATATTTGAAGACAATAAATTGAAGGCATTATTAAGATTATTGTCAAACTCAATAGGAACTTGCAATATAAGTTGGAGCCAGTCGAGCAGCAGGAATCATTTAAAAGCATGCTGAGCAATTCGGCTGGTGTTTATTTTCAAATAACTACGAAGAAAAAAAAGCAAATTAACACCAAAATATTTCCTTCCTTTTAAGAGTTTCGAAACTGAGTGTGGTTTCAACAGGCGGACAGACAGAACTCTTCCATCACTTCCAAAAATTACTCAAGAATCCAAAATAAATTAAATTTATAAGATCCAATATAGATACATATTTCTCGTTTTTACTAAGCGAATGACAAACTTAATATACCCATACACACAACTTCGTGTGGTGGAGGGTATAAAAAGAAAAAGCCCTTAACAAACTTTAGATATAAATGTATGAGTAAAGAGAGTACGTGTCAGTAAAACTTGTCTTACTAATATGCAAAATAATGTCATAATTAAGGATTTACATTTTACGACGCATCACTAGCTAAAAAAAATACACACTAACACCCGATAACAAAAAGCACAAAGGCAGTTAATAAAGAATTTTTGAAACAGGGGCAAAACTAATAAAAGAGTTGCAAGGACATACGGCTTAGTTTCAGCCAAGATCCTTAAGAACTCTCGAAGATTAAAAATAGTAGTTGCGGTTACTTTTAATTTCGCCTAAGCTTCTACTTCACATGACTTCACAACAACCCCGCCACCATCATCCCTGAAATTAATTTAAAAAAAGGTTAACAAATACACGCACGACTTTTTTCAGTCAAAATCTAAAAGAATTCTTCTGGCCAATAGCTATTTTTGTAGCTGAAAAACCTTCTTAAGGTTAAGAGCTAATTACAATCTTAAGATCTCGCCTTTTTCCCCTTTCTTCCTCCCCGCTTGTGTGCTATCACACATTACCCCATGTTTTCTCCCTGGCAAATGAAAAACTTTTTTAACATGCCTTAATAGTCAAAGCTTTTTAAAGTTCATTTGTGTTCAACACAAGAGGATCTGGGGTTGTAAACTAACTACAACTACTTCTGCTATCAAAAAATAAGCGACAACAGCAGCTACAAACACTAAGACATACTAGAGCTCGCCCTCCAACAGAATAACCAAAAAGAAAAATTCACTAACTGGTGGCTTTACTGAGTACAACAAACACCCGAAAAAACAAAAACAACAACATATAGAAAGGGAAAAAACAAAAAAAAAAAAAAAGACTATAGCAAGTTTTATGAAGCACAAGTGGTTAAATCAGCAGTAGCAGTAGCAGTAGTTTTAGCAGCAGCACAAGTAGCATATCAATCACATGCTACAAAAACAACAATTACTACAAGCACTAGAAATAGCATCAAATAGCATAAAAAAGGAACTGGTAAACTTTTTTAGTTCTTGGTTTATTTCTTTTTTTTTTTTTGTTATACATATTAAGAGCGCAAGAAATGACACTGCAGGCATGAATACTAATTTAGCGCTGCATCACATTAACAACATCCGCTCAAAGTAATACAACCTAAAATCTACTAGAAAAACAACAACAACTAAAACTACCACTTCTCGACTCAGAGAGATCTAAGTAAAAAAATATTAAAACTTTATTATTCTTTTACCAAAAAAAAAAAAAAAAGAAACTCATAATAGAGTAAAAAGTTTTTTAACAAATACTTTTGAATAATTCGTGCACAGAAAATTTATTAAAATTTAACGGAAAAGAATATAATTTCCAGAGGCAAATTTTTAACGAATATTTTTTTAATAGAGAATAAATTTCTCACAGAGAGAATTTAGATTACTTGAGAAATTGTTCTCTCTTCGGAAAGAAATTTTTCTAAAATAAAAAATGTCACTCACTCTTTATTAAGAAATTTATGATCACAGGATCTAGGTTATCTCCTTCCGGAGAGAAATTTAGTACCATGTACACAGAAAAATTTATTGCCGAATTATTTTCAAACAAACGATTATTTGAAAATTTTTTAAATATCTACAAATTTGTTTAATGATTCAATTAATAGTTTTGTTTTATTTTTAATTAAACCAACAAAAATGTTGACAGTCAAAAATATAATATACGCGTAATTTGTTTCAAGTTTCCATAATTTTGTATGAAATATTTAACGCTTTTTGCATTTTTTTTATTTGATCGTTAGCAACACTTCTTTATGTTAAATATGAGAACAACAACAGTAAACACATACAGTCTATTTTTGGACGTTTTAAAAAAGTACAACAATAAGAAAGATGATAAAATAGCGTGACGAGGTGTGTAGTAAAAAAAAAAACAAAAACAATACCAGGTAGAAAAAAACATTTCACTCTTTCCAAACAGCAGAAACAACAACATTATAAGAAAACAAATCAATTTTGGTTGGTTTCAGAGTTGGTTAAAAAAGAATGAAAAACGAAATTCCCGTATTTAATTTTTTAAAATTGTGTAGTTAAATACATAAAATACAAAAATAGAATGGTGACGAAAAACATATCGAGTTGAGCCAAGGAAAGAATACAGCAACAGTGAGTGACGAAGAAAAACATTTTAGGGTATTCACAAGGTGTGTTATCCTGCTATATTGTCATAATGTTCTAACATTTTACAATGGTTTAAAAATGTTGTTGTTGCTTTGTAAACAAAAAGTGTCCTTAATAAATTGAACTTTGCTTGCTATGTTTATTGTTCTGTCGTAATTAATCAGAAGATACCTGCGTTAAACGACAGAGTCGAGCCGCATTAGTTTTTGTAAGTCGTCGCAGTTGATGGTAAAATTTATCTGGCTAACATCGGAATTTAACCAGCGGCTAGCAATTTTTGCAACAAATCACTTGCGACTTTAAATTAGATCGGCTTAGGACTCTGCTGTTTGTTAAACAAAATAAAATATATTCCGATTTGCATCTGAAAAATAGAAAATAGTCAGGTAAGATCTAATTTCATTTATTAATTCAAATATTTTGATGTTAGGTAAATATTTATTTTTTATATTTGTTTTAAATCAGCTGATTTTAATTCAAAATAGCACACTGAATTATGAGGGGTTGTTCACAACATTCGTATTTTTATTATTTTAAGACATATGACTTTATGACACCTTGTGAATCCCCCAATTGTGTGTATAAACAAGACAAGACATCGTTCAAAATTTATTCCAACAAAAAAATGTGTCTCAAAGGCACCCGCCGCTCTGCTCTGCGTTCATCTTCTCCTTCAGTGATTGCTTGGGTGCGCGTCATTGCTTGTGCAAAAACTTTTTGTTTGATTCAGCAAAATTATTTGTTTGACTCAGTAAACTTTTTGTTTGATTCAGTTAAACTATTTTTTTGAAAAAATCATTGTTTTTCGGTAAACAAAATGCAAATAAACTGTATGAATATGCGAATTTGTTTATAGGACCGATTTCAGACAAAAAATGTTTTGATTCTACAAATTTTTTGTTTAAATTGGAAAATAATTTTTTCTGCGTATATAGAAAATGTTCTCTGTAGAACAAAATTTTACACTATAGGAAATTGTTTCTTTAAAGAAAATAATGTTTACTGCAGAAAGCTTTTGTTTTCTCCAGAGAATCTTAATTGCATCAGAGAAATTTTCGTTTTCCAAATAGAAAATATATATTTTAAAAACATAACATTATTTTTATAAAGAAAAAGATTTTACAATACAAAAATTTGTCACTGCATAAAGGAATTGCTTACCATAGAAAATTGTCTCTCTCAGAAAAAAATGTTTCTGCATAGAGGAATTATTTACTGTGAAAAATTTTTTAAGAACAAATATTTCTCTTTTTTAATAACAATTTTTTTTTCTGTTATAGAAAATTTTCTCTTTTCAGAAAGAAATATTTTAAATAGAGAAAATATTCTTTTTACAAAGAATAACGTTTACCTGTAGAACAAATTTTCTCTCTCTAAAATGTCTCTTATTTCAATTTAGTGCAGGTTTACATTGTGCAATTTTTGGTTCGGGTGTAAGTTACACTAAAGAGGAATTATTTGGCCACGAGATTTTCCAAGCCATCACGAATTACGGTTTACGTCAGATGAGGCTCTCCAGCAATCTATAATTTGACCAAAGGCTTCATGTATAATGCTGAAACTTCTAAAGTCAGGTCCTTACAATTTGCAATGTTAAATGTTGTTTGTTTTCCAGCTCATTAAAAAATTAAGGTTAAATACGATTGGTTTAAGGCTCAGTCAGTCTTTACTTTCTGTTTCTGTTGCTGTCACTTACAATTACATAACAAGTTTTTAATATTACAGATTGGACCGAAACAGAACAGTAAAACTAATCAATATCACAGGTTTTTTAATAACAAAAACGATTCAGCTGATTCGTAACAGAACAGAAAGTAAAGACAAATTTTGCCTTTAAGTGAAACCACGAAAAAAACTGAAGCGCGGTTGCTATGCGGCGCTTAACCATTAATGAATGGAGAAGAAACGTGAGCGGTGCAAGTGCAGCAGCTGCTTCGTTTTTCTTACCAAGCTTATATATAAATAGGAACTCGTACGTAACGTTACTTTGCGGATAAACCTAATAAAATTAAGATTTCATTCCATTTTGTTGTAAAATTTCATGTTTGCTTCCATTTATTGTTCAAGCAAACGTTCCAAAACGCTCAAATAACAAAAGCTAAAATTAAAACGGCAAGCCATTTGAAGAGATTGAGTGGTTGCAATCGAAACATGTTAGGGTAACCTGTCCGTGAAAGCCTGGATTCGGTTCCCAGCTCAGTTAATAATGAAAAAGTATCAATTAATTTTTAATATTTTCATGTTGTAAAATTCCTTTCTTCATAAAAATAATTAAAAATTAAAATATTAAAAGTTAAATTAAAACCCATAAACAGTTCAACGAAGTAACCACAGTACTAATTATTGCCTAAATTTATATATTAATAAATTTAAAAAAAAAAATTTAACACATTTGAACACGTTTACGTCTTTTTCGACTTCAAGCTTTTCCAATTTAGACCATATTTTGGAAAAAATATTAAAAAAAACTTGCGAAAGTTGTAGGATATCACATTTTTTTGCTTCTTTGTTTTCCTATCAGCCCTTTATATTTTGTTTTTTTTTTTTTTTGTTGTTTATTAAAATACGTCAGTCTATCAATAGTCGTGTTTAAAACCCAGAAAAATAATTTAGTTTTTAGCGATTCATTCAATCTTTTAATTATTTTTAGCAAAACTCTAGAGAGTATGATTAATATAAATTGAATAAAATAAATAAAGTTTCTCTGAATTTTTCTACACAGACAATTTTAAATGGCTAACATTTTAATTAATTTTTTTTGTCTCTTTTGCCAAAAAAAACGCTTTCAAATTATTTAATTTTTATTTAAATTTCTACACAAATTGATTTTTTAGGTTGAAAATAAATTAAAAACAAAAAAATTAACAAAAGAAAAACGTTAAATATTCATACAGTTTTAGTTTAAAATAAAATTGAAATTAATTCACGTGAAAAAAACTAAAAAGCCACTACAAACTAAATATATTTTGACATTTGCCTGTCATTTTCATTATTTAAACATAACAATTTGAATAGACATTTGAAATCTACAAAACCAACAAAAAAATTTAAAAAACAACTCTGACTTTTTGTATATTTAGTTTTTATAAAGAGAGACTGATGGAACTAAAAAAAAGAAAGCAGAATAAATAGAATAGAAGTATATTTTTAACAGTAACTTATCATGGAACCAGTGTTTCAGATTCGGATTCACATTTTTGTAGTAATTTTTTCTGCTCCACCTACAATCAAACGAGCTCATTCTACCGTTGAATGGATGATGGTGACGAGCCACAAACAGTTGCTAGATTAACTGACAGTCAAACAATAGACATAAAAATACAACTCACACACACTAACACACCTACACATACATACTCAAAGAGATAGCAAAAAAAAAACAGGAATAGGAGGCATTCAGGCCGACAATGTTTTTTCATTTGAAAATTTTTGTTGCTGCTGGATATTTCAACTCTCTATTCTATTCTTCATGCACAATGAATGGCAGACAATGTACAAATGTCAACAACATAAAAACGTTTGCAGTTAACTCAACTGACACAGTGAATGAAAATATTGTAAAAATACAAACACATCCACGGCTAAGGCTTCAAGCAAACTTTAGGAAAGATAATAAAGGTTCTAAAAGTTATTTAAATCGATAATTAGGTTTTTTTGGCAAAAAAAGTCTTATCTTTATTTTAAAATAAGAAAAAAAAACGCTCAAAAAAGCTTTGAACAACTCAGCTGATTTTGACAAATAAAGTTTTATTTTTAGTTGTTGTGATGCCGCTTAAAAAGCGTTGAAGTGTACATAGCCTTTAGGCGAAAACTTGTGGTGTGAATCTTTTTTTAAATAAGAAAAATTACTCTTAACAAAAAGTTTTTTGTGCTGAAAAGTTTCCTTCTTTAGTAAATTTGTCCCTTAATAACAAATTCAATATTAATTATAGAAATTTTTTGCCATAATTAAAAAAATTAATATTTTAAATGTAAAGAAATTTTTTTTTATTTAAGAAATAAACTTTTTAAAAAAAATTTTTCTTAAGTAAAAAATTTCTTTTCGAAAAAACAATTTTAATTTTTTTCTATAATAAAAAATTACGTTTTAATAAAGAGAATTTATTTATAGCATAAAAAAAAATTTGTTATGAAAAAGCAAATTTTTCTAATGAAAAAGACTTTAAAAAAAAATTCCATAAACCAATTTTTAAAACAGGTCTTTTTCTATTATATAAAATTACGCCTTTTAAGCAGTATTTTTTTTTTAAACGAAGTTTTTGAAGAAGAAATTTTCTTTAAAATAAAGAGAATATTTTTCTACTGTATAAAATTTATTTTAAAAAAGAAATAGTTAACGTAAAAGATTTCTTTTTAAAAATTAGGAATTTTTAGTTTCTTTAGTAAAAGATTCCTTTTTTTAAATTAGGAAGTTTCCAGAGTAAAAACAAACTATAAAAAAGAGAATTCGGAAATTTGATTCTATTTTGTCCTTTGAAAAATATTCTTATAGTGAAATAAATTCCCTTTGTTTGGCTCATACATACGAAATACCAACAACTTTTGACAATTTGGAATTATGAATACGCCTCGCTCTCTAAAATTTATAAACCTTATGAATGGGCCTTAAGTTTCTTGTTTTTGTTAGACCGAATTGCTTCTTGATTCTTTTAGGCTTAATTTTCATTTCAATGCTTTTTCTTAAACCAAGCATGACTTTAGTTATTTTGTTTTAATGAATTTCTAGATCTTCTACAACACCTTCTGAATTCATTCCTGTTTTTCTAAATAAAAAAGTCATAACTAAAATCCAGTCTTAAAGAAAATAATGTAGTCTAAAATAAACAAAACAAGAAACAAATCCAGACAAACGACACATTTTTAGCTTTAAAGCAGATTTTTGAGTTCGGATATTTTTTTTTATTTTTCAATTAAAATCCCTTTTTGGACTTCCCTGGCCTTTGCAAATGAGTGTATAGATAGTAGAAAAATGTTTGCATGTGTTTGAGTGTTGTAGGTCTGAATGTGATGTTGTTGCCAGTGATAGTGGCGTTTCATTTCAATTCTTTTTTTTCTCAATTTCAATTCTGAATTTGATGTTTAAATTGTATGGCTGTGAGTTTGAACAATAACATCAGCAGCAAAAAAAAAAACAACAACAATAATAGAAACAACAAAACAAACCAAAACAAAAATTACAATAACAACAAACAATGATTGCAAATGCATTAAAAATGAGAGGGAGAGGGCAAAGATGCAAATAAAAACACAGGCTGCATTTGAATTATAACGGAAACGGAAATGAGTTCACACAAACAAAATCAAAAATAATAAAAGAAAACATGTCCCCTCTAAAAAAAACAAACAAACACACTACATATTAGCAAATTTATAGTTTTAGAAAAAAAAGGGAAAATGAAAAAAAAATTTCTGGAAATAGAATATTTTCACTGTTTAACTGTAAAATCTAGAAAATATTGCTGGGCAAAATGAAAAAAATGAATATAAAATTGGGTTATAAATATTTAGCCTTTGATTGCTACAAATTAAAGGAAATTTGAAAATCAATAAAAAAAAAATGGTGAAGGCAAAAAAGACAAATAAACAAACAAAAAAAAAATTAAATAGACAAGTAAAAAGGAAATTGAAGAAATTAGTGATAAAAATAATAAGAAAATATTTGATTAATTTAGATTTGAGAAGAAAAAAGCAGAAATATAAAAACAGAAGCTAAACTTTTTTTTCAAAGGAAAAGAAAATTGACACAAACTAGACTATTTATTTAAAGCAAATTTGATTAAATGGTGAAAATGGTAAAAATTTTAAGATTTTGTATAGATTTTCAATTACATTTTCTTTCTTTTTTTGTTTACAATGTAAATGTAAATCAATTTTACATACAACCCAAATAATGTATCATTTTATATTAAGAGTAAGTTGTGATTTACAGCTTAACCTAAATCAGCACATCAAGCGTTTTTCATCTGTCAAAAACTCTCATGCTCAAACAAATTTAATGAAGCAAACCCAAATATCGCGGTGTCAACGCTTTGCAATTGGAAAATTTGATTTTGACAGCGCGGTTAGTAGGGAAGTTGGCTGTTATTGTAAAAAGTGATGTACATATGTTTAGCTATCTTTTGTTGTCAATTTGGCAACTGTAATTTCTCACACCACAATAGTAGAGAGAGTATTCCGCGTTTGTGCTGATGTGTGTAACAAATAAAAATATTAGCTCTATACCCTTGTAGTATACCGATCGACCCAAAAACACTTTCTAATGGTGTTTTCTTTTCTACAAAAAAAATGTGCCTTTTTTTAAAAAAAATTCAATTTGGGGTCTTTTTCTTAAAAATTTTACTCCCGAAAAGGGTTTCTTGTTTTATTCTAAAAAACTCATGCTTTTCGGGAGCAAAATTTTTAAGAAACAGACACCAAATTGTATTTTTTTAAAAAAAAGGGCACGTTTTTTTCTAGAAAAGAAAACACAATTAGTCGATCTAAATTGCTTTAAGCCTATTGGAAATCGGTCCATAATTTCACATAGAACCCAAACAAACTGTATTCCGGAATATAGTCTTTGTGTTCATGAACTGTCTTTATTTTACATAAAATTTGATCCAAAATGTCTTATTAAAACCATTATAATTTCTCCATATGTCCCGGAAGAGTGCAATTTTGGTTAAAATTGGTCCATGTTTGATCAAAGCTCCCATACAAATATCACTCCTGAAAATAGCTTTAAAAGCCATAATATTTTTGATATAAAACTTAGCTATGATTACTTTTAAAATAGCTACTATCATGGTAAAATTTTATGCTGGTAGGTACAAAATTTATTATAGACCCTATATAAACCTCTTCTCTTAAATCTCTTCAAGTTGAATAAATCGCATGTAGATGAAGATACATTTTTAATTATTCAACACAAATAACTCTTATATGAATCTTAACCCCACAAATTTTCTCTCTTTCACCGGATCCATTATTGCTTATGTTTGTATATACTGTGGGTATCATATGTTCGGGCTTGATCGACTGTACTTAATCACTTTGTTTTTATTTATTACTTTGCAACAGCGTTACCGTTGTATGATCCTTTTTTTGATTATCCTTTTGTATAATTTTTTTTTTTTTTGTGACACTTTTTGACCACTTTTGGAAATCTCCCGAGGGTTTTGAAAAGTTAGCTCGGGGTCCCGAAAGTTTTTGAATTTTTGAAAAGGCGTTTTGTATAAGTCCAAAAGTATATAATTAATGTACTTCTGAGCTAAAATACTATTTTATATTTCTTCAGTAGAATTGAATGGTGAGTCTTTTCTTAGAATACATTAACCCTCTAACACTTATTTTAAGGGGTAATTTTTTTAACTTCCCTACAAAAGTAAAACCCCTTTGTCAGATTTGCTCTGCCAGTAGTCTAGTTTCAATTCGCGTTGCAAGTATGTTGTATAATCTTTTTTTTACGGGTTTTTTTTAAATTCCGCTAAAACCTAAAAGTTTAATATAAATCTAGATATAAGCTGCTTTTTCAAAGGTATACGGCTCTCAAATACGTTACATGTTTCTTACTGCTCTAGCAATTTTATTCCCAAAAAAATAAATTAGTTAGAGTGATGAATTGGGCTTTGCCGAATCTTTTATACCCTCCACCTACAGTTAGAATATTTCCGGAGTGGTCTTTATATGGGACCTATGGTAAATTATGGGCCGATCTTTACGAATTTTTATATAAAAACGCAAAAAAGAGTATAACATTTACGCTATTTTTGGGAATTACTTGCCGTTTTAAGCAATAAGATTAAATTAATTAGATGAAAGTAAGTGAATTATATTGCTTGGGATCTATCGAGACAATTTCGATCAATACCTTCACAGATAAAAATTTACTAAAAATTTTATGAAGTGAATTAAACGTTTAATCAATTAAATTAAACGTTTAATAAATTGAATTAAACGTTAAATTGATATTATTAATTTTTTAACTGGTGCAAATAAATTTTGTCAATTAATACACTTGATTAAACGTTTAATTCAATTGATTAAACGTTTAAATCATTTAATTAAATTTTTAATTAAAACTGATTTTACTTTTGATTAATGGTGCAAAATTTTTGTATGTCTTACCTTTTGTTTCAAATTTTTTAGCAATCTTAAAGTTGTGAATTATCATATAGAGCCCTAACAAAATACTAACTGAAAATCGAGAAAAAATGTCACATACAATCTTCAGTTCACTAAAACTACAAAAGTAAGTAAAACCGTTAACATAAACAAGTAATTTTGAACCAAAAAAAACAATCAATTTTAATAAGAAAAAGTCTAAAATCTGTAATTTTAAATATTGAGAAATGTTTTTGTAGCGGAAATGAGCCGTTTGAAAATCGCTAGATTTCCCGCGATTGACATTTCAAAAACGCTAGATTGGACACAGTGGCTTTGATATCGTTGCAAATAGGACTTTTTGAGTAGTTTGCAATTCTTATACGCTCTGCCGTTTTATTTGCTAATAAAACTGTGGCTTTTCTGAAATTTTTTTAGGAGAATGTTTCCTGATGATCTGGCCTAAGCAACCAGTGAAATGCGCATAGAAACTAGCTTATCCTTCAACAATAAATTTCAGTGTTTTTGTCAAGTATAGAAATTGGGAATTAGGCACTACAAACAAAATCTAGTTAATTAAAAAATTTTGTATTCCCAAAAATTACTTTGATAATCTCATAAATTGTTATTTGTGTTTTCTTCGTCTACTTCTTCTATATTTGCAAAATACGTTAAAAATTACGTTTTAATATAAAAAAATACGTTATTTTAACAATACTATATGTAATTGCACTAAAAGGTACTTTTAATACGAAAAAGATTCTAATTTATACCAAAACAACATTTATAAACAGTACTAATGTATAATTTTTATCCAGGAATAGCTTTTTTATGCAGAAATTACTTTTTTATACAAAAATTATTTTTTATACAAAAATAACGTTTATTCACAAAAATTACTGTCCAAGTTTTACAAGAATAAGAGCGATTTATTTATTTAAAACATGCCGTCATAAACAAAACGAAAATGTACTTTCTTGTTCATAATTTTTTACAAAATGTTTCAAATAAAAAAAAAAAAGATGTGTACGAAAAAAAAATTAAGGTACCAAAACTTGTGTTTATAAGGACAAATTTCCATTTTTTTTTATAAAAAAGTACTTTTGTAAAATATGAAATGTATCATAATAATACATGATTTTTAAACCCATAAAAGTTAAATAGAATACCCCAAATTCTCCACTTCTTTCTTTATGTATTTTTATTCAATAAGCAACAATATTTAATTGAATTTTCTCGCAACAAAGAAAAAAAAAAAAATAAATTAAATTAAAACAAATAGAGTAAAATTATAAAACCCTTAAGTGTATATAATATAGAGGTACTTACTACAACTTAAACAAAAGGAAATTAATTTTAATAGATGATACTTTTTTAACATAAATTCAGTTTCATTTCAATCCTGATGAACAGCATACACTCGGTATGCAATGGCCAGCATCCATCCATCCATCTATCCATTCAGTATTTGCAATTTCAATTAATGCTTAAAATTATCTATCGAAATGTAAGTGAATGTATATATATGTGTAGGTTTATATGTTTGTGTGTAAATGTATGAGTGTAGGTGTTTATACCTTGCGAGGGAAAAAGGAATGAGTAAAGAGGCCTAATAGAAGGCCTTATTCATCAGACACAAGCATTCCTCGCCACATTCTTTACTAATTTATTTTTTACACAGGTTGTCATTGGAAGCAAGCCCTTCCACACTCTCTTCTTTTTACAGACCTTCTTAAAGCCTTCCAGAATAAGGACCTTAAAAATGGTATACGAAGAATGTCTTTAAGCTTTTGTTATTAATGTGAAAGAAGTCAGGAATGTCTCAAAAAAAATTAATTAAAACTAAACAGCTTTGTTTCTCCCTTCTTAAAGAAAGAATGTACACCGAATTTTTTTATATATTTTTTGTTTAATTAAACCATTAATCAAAAATAAAATCAGTTTTAATTAAAATTTTTATCAAGAGAATTAAACGATTACTAAACGATACTACCAATTTGTTTACTGATCCAAATTTTATGAATTATTTAATTAATATCACAAATTTTTTAATTGAAATCAATTTTTCTGCGTGTAATGAATATTTTAGAAGTCTTTCTAAAAGCAATAAATACATTCTAGAAGGCATATTTTTGAAGGCAGTATTTACCGCTGGTAACCTTTAATGACTTTTATTTACATACAAATATGTGTACATTTATATTGAAAGTATAAAAGTGTTGTTTATATTTATATACATATACTACTACAAATTCTTATAAACAGGTACCAGTACATCTGGGTATGTGTGTGCATGTGTTTAACCTAAAGGCTTTTAAGTATTTTACAATTTATTTCGCATATAAATTGCCACTCACATGTTAACAAAACAAAAACAACAACAATAAACTACTCGAATAAATATGTTTGTATATTTTTATATAGAAAATTTTCATATACCGCCTCTCTACTTTTGGTTATTACATTCATACTTACATAAACACATACACATGTTAACTTACACATACTTTTGCAACATGATCTTATGTGTAAAAATCGGTATTTTTACATCTAGCAGTTGTTGATGTCGTTTTTACTATAAACGTTCAAAATTTAAATGCAACTTGTGCAATTTGAGTGGCAGGCAATGTGCCAAGGTTTTTTTTAACACATACTACTTTTTGTAATCTTATTTACGAGATATAAAAGGGTTTTTCAAAAAAAAAAATCATCTTTAAAACCATTTGCCAAAGGAAAAAGGGTTTTTATGTATAAGTTTGTAATTTCGTTTGTTATATTCTATAATATTGATCGTAGACCAAAAAAATACTCACTGAAATAGGAAATATTCAAACCATTCCTTTTTATAAAATAGAAACTGGGAATTATTTCCTTCTGAAGGTTACTTTACATTCTGCATTACATTCTGCTGGTGTCTAATAATTGTAAATTTTTCTGTTCATACAATATACCTCATTGCTTTCCAACGGAAAGCTAAGGTAAAATGTAACAAGAAAATACAATATAATAGTCTGATAGTGTATAAAGTCATTTCTGAAAAATTGAAGGAATATGATTATTACAAAAAAGCTTTATAAAATACATAACTGAAATTTAGCTCATAGAATAAATTCGAAAAATAAAAAAAAAAATGTTGAACATTCCTTTTTATTTAAAAATATAGAAAGAGTACTTTTATATAAACAAAAAGATGTTTTTATAAAGAAAAAAATATTGTTTTACCTGTAAACTATTAATTTTTAAATGGAAAGGTCATTTTAAGAGAAAAAGGTACTTTTTACAAAAAATGTACTTAATCCAAATTTTGATATTTAATTAGGCTTAAGTTCATCAATTTAATTTTCATTAAATTATTTTTATGAAGAAAGGAATTTTACAACATAAAATTAATACAAATTTATTGATAACACGGTGCTACAGTGTAAAAAAACTTGGAAAACGACCTAGCGTGGGTTATTGGTCTTGTTGAGTACATATAAAATTGTGTCAAAAAAATTCAGAAACACCCTCAAATTCAGAAGTTATTTTAAAAAACCGTTTTCAGTGATGTTCGTCAACTTATCGACCTGTAACTCAGTCAGTTCTTGTCCGATTTTAATTTTTTTAACTGGTTTGGAAAGAAAACTAATTACGCTGCATTTTTGACGTGCATTTTTTATACATTTGTAAGTTATAACAATTGTTTTTGTTAAGAATATCTACAAAAACAAACGAAAATTATAAACTTTTTTGATTTTAGGTGCTTTTCATTTCTTATTTTAATATGAAAGCTTATACAAATTTATATTAACGTATGCAGAAAATTTAGTTCTTAACAAAACATGGTTTTCATTTTTCAAATCGGATAAAAATTGTATAAGTTATTCAACTTTTCATTAACACCTGTTTTTAGTATTTTCTCCCCCCGCGCAAAACATATGAATAAAAAAAACAATTAACTATACAAGCAAATTTGTCAACTTAATAATTTGTTTGTTGTAAGTTTACAGTTACGTTTTTGGTATTAAATTATGTGTGGTTTACAGAACACGAATTGAAAATTTTGTTTTTGTTTTAAATGTAAGTTGAACGGACGAGTAAGGCGCTCGTGTTCTGTAAACCACATATTAATAAGTTATTGTTAATCTGTCTTTATTAAAAAAAAAGAACTGGAAGATAATACAGATGAATAGGGTTTATAATGCCCTAGTTTTTTAAATCATTAAACAAGTTTAGAATGTTTTTATATGCAATTTTTAGTTATAAATATTTGGATAAATACATAAACTAATCGAATTTATTACCAACACAATGGCAAAGTTTAAATACAACCTTTTGGTGAAGGATATTGTTTTTAGATAAGAGTAAAAAAAGTGTAACTAGTTTAAAATTTGTGACAAGTGAAGTGATATTAATATCTAAATTTATTAAAACAAGTAAGTTTGTAATCCTTTAACAAATTTTAAATTGTGTGTTCTGCAGTGTGTGATAAGCGTAATAATTTTTGTTTTGTTTGCGGTTTATTCGCTGACAAAAAACATCGCTTTGATCTGAAGAAAAATAAAGCCTTGGTAAATGCCTTCAATACAGTTTTTAACTGCTCATGCAGTTCTAGCAAATGTTTTGAACCCGAAAGTATTTGTACAAGCTGTTCCAGTAGTCTTAAGAAAACTAAGTCCGAAAAGTTTATAAGCCAGCCATTACCATTATCTTTACCAATGATGTAGCATCATAAAATATTCCATAAACCACAAGACCGTTATTTTTGCCAAACAAACATCACTGGTTATCAATATAAAAATCGTGATAGCATTAAGTATGCTAATGTGTTAACTGTTACTAAGCCAGTATTAAGTGCAATTAAATGTAATGAAACTTTACATAAACTAAGTGATGATGAATCTGAAAACGAGGAATGTGATATGGAATATTTACCAAAATCAGCTGAGCCACATTTTGTGACAAATGCATATTTTTGCGATCTTGTGCGAGATTTAAAACTTTAGTAACTTTTGCAAATATAAGCCGATTTTAACAAATGATATCTCGGTTTTTTCTACATAAAATTATCTTTAAAATACAGTGCAAATAAAGATAGGTTTTCATAGAAAAAAATTAAAATAACTCTTGTTGAATTTGAAAAAAAAATAAAAAAAATTAGATAATTTTGAGAAAAACTCACCTAATTTTTTGGAATATATTTTTTATGAATACATTTCATAAAAGCTAAATTCTTTGCCTTTCCAAAACAGTTTAAAATTTTAAAATCGATCAAAAAATTAGTGAGTTAGAGGTACTAAAGTGCTACGACCTACCCTAAAACAGTTTTTTGAAAATAACTCAAAATTTTGAGGGTGTTTCAAAATGTTTGAAAACGGTTTTTGTATGTCCGGTCGGTTTTCAAGTTCTGACAAAAAGTGTTTTTTTGTAGCAGTGTGTAATTTTTCATTCTTGACTGACCTGAGGCTCAAACCCTGACTTTTACTTTTTACTTTTTCTCCAAAAGGTAATTATAATACAAAAAAGAAATAATTTTTACCAGAATTTATTTTTATACACAAAACAAAAGATTAATTTTTGTACTACAAGTTACTCATTTAACAAAGAGGTAATTTTAATCGAATAGAAAAATAACGGTTTTTATATACAACACCATACTTTTCATATACAAATTTCAAAGTTTTTCAAGCTCTATGCTTACATTTGTCCTTCAAGTTGTGCGTTGTAAAATTCCTTTCTTCATAAAAATAATTTAATAAAAATTAAAATTGGTGAACTTTAGCCTGATTTTAATATAAAATTGCAATTAAAAAAGTAATTTAATCTTAAAAAAAATTTACTTTTCTCTAAAAACAAAAATAGCTTTTCCAAAAGGCTTAATTTTAACACAAGTTTTTCCCACACCCTTTCTTCCATATTCCTTTTCAATTTATAACATATGAGTATTTATATTCAAAACAGCCGCTTTTTTTGTTCTCTCTTCCCTAAATTTATAAAATAGTGCAGGTCCGCATGAATGGTATTACATTTCTTCTCACACACTTAAGCCTCCTTCAATGGAACAAAAAAATAAACCGAAATATTTTTTCTCTATTTAACCAGCTCTAGTAAGAGCCCCAGCCTTAAAAATATTTGCATTTGTTGTCTATACGATGTTCTCTCTCTCTCGCTCTCTCTATATCTCTCTATAGTTCAAGTAGTTAGAAGTTAAGCCTAAAAATCGACATCGACATTCTACACTAAAGTGAACTTTTGGCTTTAGAGGCTCTTCTTTTATTCAAAGAGTATCTGTTTATGCAAGTGTTTATGTGTATAAATGTATGCATGTATTTGTTAGCATGGTTAGTTGTGTGTAGATGTGTTATAACATAGAGAAGGTAATGCAACTTAATATTTAGCCAGTTTTTGTTAAAGTTAAGTTTAAATTTCAGAGAAAAGGGTTTGCAGAACCAGTTGAAAAGTAGTTCTATGGGAAAAAGTTCACAATTTTTTGGTTCAGTCATAGTCAATCTATGACTTCATTTATTCAACATTTATTAATCCAATCTTTGAGTTTAATAAAAGTTAATCTTTGAATTTCAAGCCTAAGAAAAGTAAACTCTGTTCATGAGTTAAATAATTTGTTGGCATGTGTTATTGTCAATCTATGGCTTTAGTTATAGGTAATATTCGGCTGCGTTAATAGCTAAATTTGGCATTAACTATAGTCAATCTTTGCCTCGAATCACAGTCAATTTTAACTTGAATCGTAGTTATTCGTATTGTCGTTAATTGACCTCAATCGTCTGGCATTTAGTACTCAACTTCTGAAATGTATTGTAGGCTCTTGCCAATGTTTTGAAGTCAATAATTTTTTTCTGGCACTTAACCTTTTTTTCTGGGAATCAAAACCCCTTTTTCTATTTCACCCCTACACAAACTTTTTTGTTGCTGTTGCTAGTTTTACTACTGTTACATTTACTAGCCATCGTTCCTTTTAGCGAACTTTTTTTTTCGACAAACAAAGAACAAAAACTACTCTCCCCCAATATGTAAGTAACAAAATGTTGTGTTTATGTTTGTGTATTTGTTTGTTCATTTGTAGGTATAAAAATATTTGAATGTATGTCAAATATTTGGCTGTAAGCCAAGAAAATTTTCAAGCATAAAATACAAAATATCCTGCGATTAGTTAGCAAGTAACCCAAGCCCAAACAAGCATCTGCCTAAAGACTTTAATAACAAATACACACACACATACTATATATAGACGAAAAGAATGAAAAAAATATAAATAAAACAGGACTTTAACAAACACACACAATATGACGCAAGCACTGCAAATACAAAAAAGAAAAACTACAACATTTCAAATACAAACGATCAAAAAATATTATTTTGTAATACACTACACCAACAACAAGAACAACAACTGCACGAACAGCAGCACTTGTATACATGCATACATCCTTTAAATATTGCAAGAGTATGAAGCCTATTTTTAGGCTACAATAAGCAGCAAAATGTTGCCTGCCTTCCTGCTGCTCCTGTTCACCAGTTAAAAAAAAGTTATATTTTTGAAATGCATTCAAGCTGAATGTAGTAAACATTGAGGCTTGGTTGAGCCTTCTGCTAGATTTTTTTAAAAAATATATTTGTTTTTTTTTCTCCTATTTAGCTTTTTTCAGCCTTTGTTAACTGTTATTTTTGTTGTTGCATAAATACCAATGAAATTGAAGTGTTTTAACTTGTTATAGAATAAAGGATTTTTGTAGATTTTTGTTAAAGCTTTTTTGCTTTTTTCTCGATTTTTTTTTTTTTTCATTTCTGCAGCCTCTTTTTTCATGTGACAATACATTTACAAATAAAAATGTTAACAATTTTTTAGAAAAACAACGATAAAAAAATATGAAACAATTGTACTACTCCTATTACAAAACTAACAACAAGGTATTCGGAAATAAAATTGGTTTCTGAATTCAACAGCAAATAAAATTAATGTTGCTCAAACGGTTAAAAATGAAACCAAATGTTTGTGAAAAGACAGATCGCTTTTCGTGAAAAATTTTAGGAAAAAATGCACAAAAAGTTAACAAAATTATTTGATAGAAATTAAAAGAAAAACAACAAATAGAATCTGGAAATTTATTGAAGGTATAAGGCTATTAAAGTATAAAAACTTTTGAGGATTGTAATTTGACTTAGAATACACATTCGTATAATATGAAAAATTTATATAAAAAATAACAAATTTAATAGCAAATACTGTTTACTGTTAACATTGAAGAAGAACTTAACTGTAACTGGAAAACAGGAACCAGAAATATTTCCTAAACTTCACTAGAACGCGACCTATAGGATGTATCACATAAAAGTACGACATTTACAACAGTTGGTGGTTCTTTTACACGTACTTAACATATTTATTAATTACTTATATATGGCATGCTATAGGGTTTACATCATTTATTCTTACTTAGTCTGCTCTGTAAATAATGATGATTTTGTATGCTTCGAAGATGTCGATGCAAATGATAATTTCAAGGAAGTTTTGCTTTAGTTCTTTAGTTTAAAAAAAGTTCAGCTGAAGCAGATTGACTCATCACCAAAGCTTGTTCAATTTAAACGTGTGGGAGATGGTTTGTGCGGTTCAAAAAATAGGGTTTGAACACCGAAGACAAAGACAACCCAGTTCAAAAAAAAGTTTAAAATTGCATTAAAAAAAATATTTACAAGCCGCAGGATTTTTCATCAAAAAGCAAGGAAATTGGGTACCACACAAGTTGAAATCGTTATTGTATTTTCAATTTTTGCATTAAAACACAAAAAAAAACGATAGTGAAATCGAATCAACGCTTAAGCCGAATATTCATGGCACCAAGGTAATGCTTTGTATTCATTGGAACTAGAATGTTTTTATATTATATTAAGCAGCTGAAATCGGACCAGACGATCACGGTTGACCTGAACCAAACACGATTAGTTTGATTAACACGAGAAATGGCAGAAAAACGCCCGGAATATTGGAACAAACACAAGGCCGTAATATTCCATTAACACAGCAAGACCAGTAAAAATATCTTCAAAAATCTTGATGCCGACTTTTTAAGATCTCCCTTGCCGTGACTTTAGCTTAAAACAACAATTACCACGTGTTCCCCGAGGGCACCTCACAAAAACTTAATCCGTACCGTATCTCCGGGGCCTAGTGACTCTCGTGGTACCAGATATGATCTTTGGTTAGCTTCGATTTTAAGAGATCTTTCAATTTTTTACTCTGCCGAGTTCTAAAAACCATTTGTAAAACCAAATGGTGAAATATCCTTAAAATGATTTCCTACATACCCCCGGGGGTGGCAAATCACTTACACAGAAATACGCTTAACTTCAGAGCTCGGAGGCTGTATTTTCTTAATTTAATAAAATGTACTTGGAATTAATTAATCTGAAAAAAATGTTTGTTCTTTTTATGACAAATTCATATGTTGCCAGAAAGATGAGAAAGGTCATATCAATACTTGGAATTAATTTATATTGAACGCAATATTTGCCCAAAAAAAATCCCGCATTTCTAATGATGTTTTCTTTTCTACAAAAAAATGTGCCTTTTTTAAAAAAAAAATGCAATTTGGTGTCTATTTCTTAAAAATTTTGCTCCCGAAAAGCATGAGTTTTTTAGAATAAAACAAGCCATCAAAACAAGCAAAATTTTTAAGAAAAAGACAATAAATTGAAATTTTTAAAAAAAAAAGGCACATTTTTTTGTAGAAAAGAAAACACCATAAGTTATACCAATACCACCCGATTAAAAACCTAAGCTAGAACTAATGCCTGTAATTTCTACAAAAAGAAATACAGCTGTGTATAGAAATCTTTGGTGTAAAAGCTGCAATATTTTAAAAGAAAACTGAAGGTAAAAACACGAAATAGGCAAAGATAACTGTTAGGTACGAAAACGGCCAGCTTTCTTTTTGTAGAAATTACTGGCAGCCTGAACAAGAAACGTAACTTAAACCTTAACCATGACCTAATATAGAATCCAAGCTAGAACCAGAACTTAACCAATTATGGCTTCCCCTAGTTCCGCTCGTACGATGTTAACTAAATTTTTAAGTATGTACTTGGGGTCCGTAGAAGTTGCTTGCAGTGTAAAAAAATCTGTGTTCGAAAATAGACACTTAATATCGCTCCTTAGTGTTCGGTTCGGTAGATTTGTGGAAAACACAAACGCTAATAGTGTTTGTGTAGTAAATCAGTAAAAAAAAAATAAAGTTTCCCTGTTAGTCATCTTTCGAACACAACAATAATACTGTTTTATCAAACTCAACAAAAGATGAGAACATTTAAATCCGTTCGGTTTTTTTTTAATAATCCACAAACTTCATTGTGTTCGTTTCGGCTCATTAATGTTCGTCCCTTTTGGCTGTCAAAAAAACCAGCAAACTTTTTATAAACACAAAATACACATACGAAAAAATAACAAAAAGCCAGCAAAATAATTTTACACAAACAAAACATATTTGTACATAATACACACACAAGCTGTTCGTGGTGCGGCCGTTGCTAAAAATTTTTTGTTTGTTCATTTCTTTATCAACGTAAAAAAAAGAAATATTATAGAACATTAAATTATTACAATTGTTCTGTTTTTTAACGAAGATCATAACACTATATAATGTCCGGCTCTTTTTTGAAAATAGTTACAAACGGTATTAAGGGTTGTGTTCGTTTACATAAACACTAAAATATAGATATCGTTCCTGGATGAGTGAACCGAACTCTAAATAATGTTCTGTTCTGTTCTGTTCGAACACTGGAAAAAATATTACCTCTTTCCACTCCAGTACCCATGTTCTGCAATTTTAGTGAGAACTGTTCGCATCGAAAAGATGTAAAACAAAAAATTCCATCGTTTCTCGAAAAGTGAGAAAAAAGCGTTTCTGTTACTCATGTCGAAAACAGTTAAGAGAGATTACGCCGTTACGTTATTAATGTCATAATATTACTCTCAAAGCCGATGTGACATTGCAGACGCTGAGAACGCCAGACACACAAATTTACTAAAACTGAAAAAATTTCTACGACGGCGGCAAAAAAAACAGAAGTCTATACCAAATAATGTAAAGAGCGACTTTAATGTTCGTTGTTTACAAACGATCTTTGAAAACATTCGTATTTTTTATAAAAATTCTAGTTAAGCAATGAAAAATGTGTCAAGAACAAAATGTTATTCAGCCAATTATGAATAAAAATTCCCCGGGAGTTTTTTCCCTTTTCCCATTTTTACAATTGAATTAACATAGGAAAAATGCGAGAAGGGAGAAAACTCCCGGGGAATTTTTATTCATAAGTGGGCTGTTTATTATTATTCTTTGCAATTAGCAATATATTTTTAGTGTTGAAATTTTTTTCACACCGTTTTTATTCGTGAGCTTATTTGACAGTTCAAAGCGGTAACTTTCTCACAGAAATTTTACAGACACACTTTTTATGTAAATTGGCGAGTAATTTCCTTACGTGACATCTTACACTTGCCAAAAATGTTACAGACGCAGTAAGTGAGAGTTGTAAGTTGTTTGATTCAATTTATGGCATTTTTGTTTCATTTCTCACATTTCAATCGAAAAGTTTCTCGAAGCGGGAGTTACAGAACATGGACACAGTTGGGTATTTAACTGCCCAACAACCCAAATATGGTTTCGAACTGCGTTATTGTTATGATGATTTGTTAAAAGAGAAATCCTGCTTAAAATTCTACAGCTTGGTAGTTTTATTTTAAAAAGTGGGCTAAAATTTGTGGTTACTTAAGGAAAACGAAAAAATCAGTGTCCGTATGAGAATTTACTCTGCAGTTAATAAATAGTATTGGATTTTGACAAACTAAAAGATTTGCCACTTTATTCTGTCGCAATCTACAAAGATACTTATCAGATACCATCAGTTTATTTTAGGTAATGTAGATTCAACGAGATCCAAACGAAATGTATGCTCTCTCATTTGCCAGAATAATTGGCTTCGTACGTATCAAAGATCGGTCATACACACGTCGTCATTATCCACAGTGTAAAGGCAATACCTAATACGAATGCTGGGTGTTCCAGGTAAATTAACATTCAGGACAACAACAACAGTGCTGTAAAAACTTTAAATTTTCTTCAAATAAGTTTTAAAAATAAAAATTGGGTTTTTTAAGGTTAAATAAATTTTTTTGCTTTTAATTTACGCCAAAATAAATTTATTTCGACAAGGAAAAATAGCCATATTTTGAACTCGTTTTGAACTGTTCTGCATTTAAATACCCATTTAATACATTAAAAATTTTTTTATTGGGTTGCCCGCTTCACAAATTATTCCCCTTATATAACCAGGTGTTTCAACCAAACGCTTTTAATATTTGTTTTTTTTGCTAATTGAAGGTGGGCATTTGTTTTGTTTTTCACATTGTCCCTTATGGGGGAACGCTTTTTCAAGCATTTTCTGAATCATTTATCCTTCAAAACTTTTATTTTCCTAATTTTGCTATGATTATTTAAAAACAAATCGCATAAATAATGGCACAAACATTTTCTTAATAAATTAGCAAAATGTAAAATTTTCTAATTTATCTTTAATTTCAATTATGTTTTATTAAACAAATATAACAACTGCAAAGGATCTGTAAAATATTCACTCATATATATACATATATGTATAAAAAAAAGACTGCTGCATGTTGCAAGATAAATGCAATAATTTAGTAATGATGCTGTTGCGTTACACAACACAAACACATGTTAGAAAAAACAGAACAACAGTATACCCTGCAAATAATATTGGGCCACCTGATCCAATTTGATTAAATGGACTACTCCATGGACTGGTCCGATGTAATGCAAGCATGGACCGTGTTATGGTTAAAAAGTCTTTGTAGTGTGACGACTTGTCTTCGTTTTTTAACGGCATATTTTCGTATTTAAACGAAGTTAAAACTAATCCTCTTGTTTTAACTAGTTTTAAGACTACTCCTTTCTAATCCAAAGCTGGGTTATATGGTCCTGCCCTAGGACATGGTAATGTTAAATATTCCATGATTTTTCCATACGTTTGGGTTATTTTTGGGGAAGTCCTATTCCCTTGTGGGCTACAGTTTACACGCGTGTTTGGACTAGTCCTATTACTTGCAGGGTGCACAGAAACTTATTCACACAAAGAAACTTTCATACACACATACATAAAGTTGCAAATATGCACTAGCATACTTATCGCACTTGATCATAAAGAGGGTATTAACTAAAAATTTTTATTTTTTCACTTTTTGGAAAAAATTGACACGTAATATTCATATCTACCCCCCGTTAAAATATCGTGCAATTTTGTCTATTTTTTATTAATGAAATGGTTGGCTAAAAAATTCCTTTTCATATGCCCTTTTAATTCAATAAAAAAATTGTTTTGCTTCTACTGAAAATTTTTAAAAATTTGAGTTAATTCTTTCTTTATGATCAAGTGCGATATGTAGACATACACATTTTTGCTAAAACAATGTACTTACTTAGTTTTTTGTTCTAAAAATGTATGTGAGTTTTTTCATTTCTCTTTTTTTTTTGGCAAAATAATATAGAAAATTTGTGCAAGCACACTTTCATGCATTTCCTCATATTGTTTAGACTGGCAGCAGCGGCATTATAGAAAAAAAATATTTTATTATTAAATACACATACAAAATATGGTGTAAATTGTTTTAAATTTGCCACATACTTTTACTTACAACATGCATTAAAACGACAACAACAATGAAAATAACAACATAAGTAAAAGCAACAACTAAATGCACAACTTTTTATACTCACTCGCTAAAACATAGAGAATTATATGATATTATCACTTCCACAACGAAAACTAGGCTTGTTTTTATCACAAAGAAAAATAAAATAAAAGTTTTTAGTACAGTGGGTGATAAAATCAAATACACGCTAGTTCTTCTTAGGCTCTACTTAAAGCTCTAGAATCTAGATTTAAGTCTATGCTTAAAATCAAGAACTAGGTTAGGCTCTAGCCAAGGCTTTAGGTTCTTATTCAGGTTTTAAGTTCAAGATTTTGTTTGTGCTTTAGGTTAGGATCTAAATCAGGATCAAGGTTACGCTATAGATGAGGTTCGAGTTCAGATTCTACTGTAGCTTCTAGTTAAGATCCTCGCTAATGTTCTAGTCAAAGTTTTAACTAAACATCTTGTTTAGGTTCTATTCACGATCTAGGTTAGATTGAAGTTTAAGTTCTAGCACAGGTTCCAGTAAAGGTTTTATTTTAAGTTCTTATTCACGTTTAAATTCAGGATCTGAATCAGGAAATAGCTTCTAGATCAGATTCAAGTTCAGGTTTTAGGTTTTTAGGTTTCAAGTTCAGATCTTGGCTAGGTTCTAGTATAAGCTCTAACTCAGGTTCTAGTTAAGGTTTTATTTCAAGTTCTTGTTTAGGCTCGAGTTCAGGATCTAAATCAGGATCTAGGTTAAGTTTCAGTACTACTTAAAGTTATTGCTCAGGTTCTAGCTCAGGTTCTAGGCAATGTCTTACATATTTTAAATCTTGTTTATGTTCAAGCTCTTGTTTAGGTTCTAGATCAGGCTATATTTCTAGTTCAGGTATATGGGCATTTCCTCAGAATGGTCACCCAGGATGGAGAATAAAATGTTAATAATCATCGTCTTTTAATATGTGCGTTCGTTTACTTTTCCAGTAAAATCCCAGTAAAATCCAGTAGGTGAGTTATATGAAAATTTTACAAATTTATGTGTACGCGAACGCATTTCAGTAAAATCCAGTACAAATTGGTACATATTTTGGGGTAAACGAACGCAACTATTGTTTACTATTATAAAAAAAATTCTATGTTTCTATAATAGAATGTTTTCATAGCATTTCTCAGCTGTTTTAATTTATGAAATTGGGCTGCAAACTGGGAAATTTTATATTTTCTTTTTAAGCTACTTCTAAAGACATTTTTATATAATTATTTTACATGCAAAAAATATGTTATAAGTTAATTTAAAAGAAACCAATCGAGATATTTTATTTTTTGAAAATACTGGATGGAGACTTACATTAATACACTTTTTAAATAATAATGTTTGGGTGCAAATGTGGGTTACCTGGTTCTGGATGAATGCATTGGGTAGACTGTGGCACAATCGAGCGTTATCCGGGGACCTCGAGCAGTAACTTGTTGCGGTAGGTCGTGTCACAAGCGTTAGGGATATACAAAAACCAACCCTTATTTTTTGTGGCTCAATTGCACTTTTGCGGCTCTTTTCGGTTGAAATAAAAATCACTTCCTTTTTTTGTTTAAAGTTTGCCTCTTTGTTTATTTCTTTTATTTTAGTTCGTGATCAAGGCGAATTCATTTTTCAGGTGGCGTTAATAGCACAGCTGAGCCACATACTTCATGATGGTCTGCCAGATGCCACCATGAAACCCCGTTCTACACGAAGGAACGTATGTCGCTGCCCACACGGGCAAACAAAATCTTTGTTTACACCAGCCAGACGCCAACAAATTAATTCACTTTTGAATATTCCGTTCCATTCCGCAGATTTTTACATTTCATTACTGTCAGCCAAAGTTGACTTTTATTTTGCGTACCTTTGTGACCACATGTTTGTAGCTAACGTTATGAAAACTTAAACTATATGAAATCCTCCTTGTGCACTTACCTTAGCTACCAAAATGCTATAAAATCGCAAAAAAATGCTAGTAAAAGTTTTGTTTTCTATATTATTTGTACATTAAAAGCGTGACCCCAGGAAATGCTCATATGTAAATTCAAGTTTAGTTTCCGTTTTTTTCTAGATGAGTTCTAGTAGAAGTTCTTATTAATTTCGAGTTTATTTTATATTCAGTATCTCTTTCTGGTTCAAGTTTAGGTCATGGCTTGTGTTCTGGGCTGGGTTTTAAATTACGATTTCGTTCTTGGTCGGGCTTAAGTTTAGGTTCTAGTTTAGCTCTAGTTGTTTTTTTCACATTTGCTCCTTTGCTGTTTTATTAAGTCATGTGTGTAGGTCTATTTTTTTAACACCATGTGATTGGATGCCATACGTTTGTTTGTATGTTTATATATTTGAATATTAGTTATACTTATCTTACTTGCCCCTCTCTTTCCTTCTTCTCAGTTTATATTAAAATACACAGTTGCATCAATGTTGCCGGAATCCATATTTAATTTTTACGCAGATAAAGCATCAATATTATTGAAAATTTTGAAAATTAGACAAAACAAATTTTGTGTTTGAAAAGAAGTAATGCTTTTTATTTACGAATAGATTCAGGGTTGCGCAGAATCAGCTATTTGGATTAAATGGTTTTTTTTTATTTTTGTGAATATTATTTATATATTATATTTTTTTATTTAGGCAATTCTATTTTATTATCTTTGAACAATTATATCCTTTAGGCCTTTAGCGGGCTTAACCGCACAAAGCTGTGCTCTAACTAAAGTGGGTGTACTTAATTGTCGCAGTTGAACTGCTTTTGAATTCTTCGTAGGACACATCCCTAATTTTGGTGTCTTGACGTAGCAATACAATAGGAAATAAGCTTTAAGGATTATTATCAAATTTTGAAAATAATAGACAACGAAATAATAATAATAAAACATGAAATACTTTTTTAATGAAAGTCAAAGGTTTTATTGAAAAATGTCGCTGTATTAAATACAATGTTGAGGCGAAATTACAAAAAAGTTTTATAATGTAAAAAAAAAAGTCCAAGAAAACCCCTTTTGTCCTAATTTTGAATAATTACGTAGAAATCGGCAACGCTGAGTTGCATGTGCATTTAAATACATTTGTTGTAGGGATTTGTTTTATGTTGTTGTTTTCTTCTATTTCTGTGAATATTTTTGCCATTATTTTTTTTCTCATGTTGTTATTGTTTTTTGCCTGATGCTCTTATTGTATGTAAAAAAAATTATTAACATTATCATGTGTAAATGTACATGAGTGTAGTGTGGTATGTCTGTTGAAGTGTATAACAGATGGTGTTGTTGTTGTCGTTGTTTTCTAGTTATGAGCCTAAAAGTAGATAGTAAAATGTTACTGCGAAAAACAAAACGGAAGCTGTTTTAATTTTGGTTGCTTTTTTTTGTTATTGTTTTAAAAGTGTGTGTGCATATGGGTTTTATTATATATTTTTTTTTTTTTTAAATTAGTATGTGTATTTTTATGTAGTTTAAGTTTCTTTTGCATGTGTAAAATACATTATTTGTGGTTGGTTGTTATTGTTTTATTTTTATAAATGTTGTCTTGTTAAGTCTGCTTATTGTTGTTTGTTGTTAGTTTTTCACTAAATCATTAGACATGATAAAAATAGTGTTATAATTCATTCCGTTTGTTTTGCAGTTTTATTAGAGAATAAACCAAAAAAACTTCAATAAGAAAAACAAATAATAAAGTAAATTGAAGAAGAAATGTATATGTTTGTATGAATGTATAAAGCTTTTTTTGAGAACAATACACATTTAAAGAACATTAATTCTTAAGGGAATAAGCAAATATGGCTTATTTATTAAAATTAAATTGTTTATATTTGAAAATTGTGAGACATTTTGAAGTTGCTTAAATTTTCTTGTATTTTACGAGTTTTAATAAATTTTTTTACGCACAGAGAAAACACATTTTTCTAAACGGGCACCTTCAACAAAACTATTTTTAACGAATAGGTTTTAAACATATGTTGGTTACCTTTACCATATTATTGTCATTAGCAACCATTTTATGATAAAAATTCATAAAATGGTTTCCATATAATGATTGCCTCTGTGCATGTTATGGGTGATAATAACATGGTTTCCACTAATAGAAGTATGGTTATTTTTCAACTATAATATGTTGATTTTAGAAAATAAAAAAATTTTATTGCTTATATTTAACCATACAAAATTCAGAAATAATCATAATTATATTATAATAATTAGTCCTCCAATATTAAATTTGATGAACTTAAGCCTGATTAAAAATATTAAAAAGTTAAAAATATTTTTAAAATTTGGTTTTTAATAAAAGTTTGAATTTTAAAAAAGAAATTATTTGAAGAATTCTTTTTTTTATTTATAAGCCCAGATTAAAATTTTGAGTTCTGCGTTAAAATTAGTGCAATTTTTATAAAAAAAAAAACATTGTTATCGCAACTCGTGATTTTCTTATTTTTTTCATTGCTCTTTAAATAAAGCCATTTTTTAGTCTTATTTTAATAAAGAAAACAAAAACTTTCTCTTTTAATTTTCTATTGAATTTTAAAAGTGCCTTAAACTCTTTACTTTTTACGAAATTTTATCAAATGTACAATATATATACATATAACCAAATGTAAAAGCATTTTAAATTTATGAAAAAATTTGTTATAACTACCAAAAGTTTCCAAAAAAAAAAGTGACCAAAATATCCTTAAGGATTACATTAGCCAGACTTTAAGGCAGTCAGCAGTAAAAAATGTTAAACAAAAACTGCAAAAAAAAGTTTACTGACCTTGAAAGTTTTTCAACTTAAACACACAAATGTTTAAATATAAGAATTTTTAAATCATTTTTTAAGTCAAAAAGAAAAAGAGCTTAAAGTGGTCAGTTAAAAAACCTTTAAGAGCCCTTTGTCTGCGTCCTTCTCAAAAAAAATGTACATATTTTTCTTGTTTTTTAATATTTTAGAATTCAAACCAGTGGCAGGCAAACACAAACTATAAGATATTTACTTTTGTTTGTTAGTGTAAAGCAGAAATTAATTTTCTTTATCAAAATGACAACAAAGCAAACAAAAAATCAAAACCAGTGTATAACCGTTACAATGAGAACAGACAGACGTGCTTTAACGTCGCGCAAGCATATCTGTTGTTACGCAATCTCACTTACCGGGGAATTAAGGAAATGCCCATCACTGATTTTAATTTTGAACAATAAAAGAATCGGGCGGGGATGTAAATGTTTAACATAAATGTTTATTTTATGATTTTATGAAATGTAAATGTTGTTTTGTTTGTTTAAGTTTTGCATAAAATTTTGAAAACCTTGTGCCAGCTTTTATTAAACCAAAAAAAATGTTTAAAAGTCAAATAAGATTTTGCTTATTCTTTTTTTTTAGCAAATAAGACTTTTTGAATTTGTATGCAGTAAAACAATAGAAGCAGAGGTTCGTTTAACTGAATTCAAGTTGAAACCAACAAAAACTTGGAAATGAAGTTACTTGAAATGTTTTATTTATAACTTCAAGATGTCCTGTATGTTTTTACAGTCTGCATTCAAACAATGGTTGTACTTAAGTTTTTAAACTTATCATGCTTATTCATGTTCTTGTTTTTGTTTCAAGCATATTTTTGCTGCTCTTGCAAAAGCCTCTTAAAATCATAAGCGCAAATTAATAAAATATTTACAAGATTCTTATTTATTTTTTTTTTTTTTTAGTTTTGTTAGTAATTACAAATGCCAACAATGTTCAAATAAAAATATATGTATATATATAGAAATCTTGTTGCAAATAAACAGAATAATGGGAAATAAAGGATTTTCGCTGACAAATTATGTGCCAAAATAGGAAAATTTTAAATCATTTGTTTTGTAATTTAAGCAATATTTTTCGAAAAATTGTCTCTTTTAAATTAAATAAATACAAAACAAGGCGAATTCATACAGGTTATGCCGGCCGTCAATTTTAAGTAAGAGCTAAAAATGGGCGTGATTGGAGAAGTGGGAGTTGCCACTCATAAATATAAAAATAAAAATAAATTTTTTGTATATCTTAAGGTTGCCAACCGGAATGAATTTTGGTATAAGTATTAAACTATTCCCAGCGATAACAAGAATCAGTTAAGACGCCTAATAGAAGGCCTTATTAAGCAGACCCAAGTCCTCCTAGCCGCATACAACACTTATTTATTTTTTACACAGGTTGTCATTGGGAGCAAACACTTCCACACTTCCTTTAATAACAAACGAAGTTATTGAAGGAAGCGTACTGAATATTTTGGAAGGAAGAAATGTATACCTTCAATAAGGCATACTTCTGATGGAGGAATATCATACAAAGCGAATCTTTTAGGAGAATAGAAGCCTTTTAAAAGGCCTACCACTTGCGGTCCTTCCAATATTTACCGCTGGGATTTTGTATTTCAGTATTGGTATTATTATTAAGGAAACTCTTTTAAAAAATATTAAATGGAAATTTTTTAAATGGAAACAAATTTCTTTGCTAACACATTCAATTAAGATTTTAAAATTTGTTGCTATATTCTGTTTATGTTTGCAATTTTGTCTGTTATAGTCTTTTATGTAGTGAAAATTTTGTGTTAAAATATAAACAAAAATTTTTTGTTTTTTTCTTTATATTTATTTAAGATTCCTGAAGATGTTTCCCGAAGGGTTACGAAATATTGATACATAAAAATAAATAAATAAAATTTATTAAAACTAAGGCCTTGAGCTCAATTATTCGCTTACTTATTAAAAACAAAAAGGTCGAAAAAACATACATAATAATTAAAACATAGATATAAATTCTAAAATTTATCTTAAAATAACATTGTAATTGTTGTTTGGCTTTAAAGACAAATTTTCCAGTCTGTAGAGGAATTCGAATTGCAACTTTTATTATATTTTCTTCAAAATACTTGCAACTGTTTTGGCGAAATAAGATATTTCCTAGAAAGACTTTATTCCAGGAAAGAATTTTCTTTTTCAACTTCTTTTAAGTTAACAAATATTTTTTCTTTTATGTGGTACAAATAACTTCGATGACAATGCATGCCATCTGCATCACTAATTTCTCTTTAGACTTTTATTTTGCATGTCTAACAAATTAGACGTACATATTATATTCCAAGTCTTTTTTCAACAAACACAAAAACAGATCGGATAAGTTAAAATCAACTTTACTTTCTTCATAGATTCAGATCACGAGGTTCTAGGATTATGATCGACATATAAATAGATTTATTTTTTTCACCTTTACATTAAGTCTTAAAGCATTTTTAAAGTTTCATACTAATTATCATATTCAAAATCTTTCTATTTTTATTAGAAACATTTTTGGACTGTCCGCGATATACATAACTGTAAAACTCCAGGATTCCAATCTTACTAGCCTCTCAGAAGAACTAGTTTTACAATAGTGCTCTTTTGTATAAATTAATCTGAAAAAATAACCTTTTAGGACAAAAGAAAGCTATTGTAAATATTAGAAAAGGACTGTAGATGTGCTTCTCATTTTATATAAATTGACTTTTATTCGACCTTTACAAAATTTATTATTATTTTTTTAAAAAATATTAAATTTATTGAACAAATATTTCGGCACTCCGTTGTGTGCCTTCTTCGGGGTTTTCTTTCTTGAATTTTTGACAAAAAATAACAATTTTTAACAAATTAAATAAATTTAACAAAAAGTCATAAAACAATTTTCAATTAAAAACAAAAAAGGGTTTCCAATTTAAAAACTAATCTATTACATTATAAATAAATTTTTATCTTCCGTTTATATTTTTATAAATTAAATGCCTAAAATTTTGTGCTAAACTTTCAGTATCTGACCTAAAATAAATTCTAGATATTGTCGGTACATTTATAATTTGCATCATTTCTAACATAAACCTACGTTCAATAAATTTAATATTTTTTAAAAAAAGAGACCCCAAACTTAATTAAATAGTAATAATAATAAATTAGAAAACGACTTTTTTTGTTTTTACTTAAAGTGAAGTGTAAAAATACCTTTATCTAATTCTCTTGTTGTTTCTCTTCAGACATTTTAATTTAGTCATTAAAATTTCCATATTAATGAAAAAATAATCATTTCTTATTTCAAAACGCCAAACAAATCTTTTACTTTTCTTTTAAAATTTGCTAAAATTCTTAGTTTGTCCTTTTTAAATGTCGTTACCTTTTTCTTTAAAATAGTAATTCTTTAAGTTTTACCTTAATTTGTTTGCAATTATAATAAACTTTTCATGTATCCCTTAATATCCGGATGTGTTCTTAAAATCTTGATCATTTTCTATTAAATATTATTTCAATAATCTGCTTAAAATTGCAGCTCATTAAAAAAAATACACAGAACAATTGATAAAACTTTTCATTATTAAAAAGATAATATTAATTTTTTGCCAAAAAACAGGCAACACTTTCATATTCAATGACACAAAATTCAAAGGAAAGAGTGAGTAAGAAAATAAAAGAACAGTTGCCAAAAGTAAGACCAACACCAGCTTGTTAAAATTTGTTAAAATACATGTACGAACAAGTTAAAACTTACACACACACAAACAAACGTTTCCTTTTTTTCCCACACTCTCTTGTTTTAACAGTTCTTTAGGCTCTTGTGTATTTTTTTATCATTTCTTTCATTACATGTACGATGTGTTTATAATTGTATCCTGAACCCAGAGAAATATTTGTTTTTATATTTTTGTGAACTTAAAATTGAACTGAAATTTTCATAAATAACCACAGGCGGCAAGCAATTGTGTATGTTGTATCCAGCCCATCATGCAACAAACATGATATGTGGCTTGCCAAATGAGATAAGAAACAAGACAATAACAAGCAAGCAATACTTGTTTAAACTCTCTTCCTTTCTCTCTCTCTCTTAAAGCTTGTTTAGGACCCAGCGGTAAAACTCAGAAGACCTTCTTACTTCAGGCCTTTTACAAGGCCTGCTTAAAAATTGTTTTGATTAATTTCCTATTCTTATCTAACTGCTAAAGAATGCCTCATAGAAGGCCTCGGCTCTTTGGTGTAAAACATAAGATACACCTTCCACACTCGCTTCTATGAGAAGGGAGTAGAGAAGGAGTAACATTTTTTGTATTGTTTTTTTTTGCACAAGCAAAAGCAAAACAATTATTTTTTTTATCCCGTTGCCATTCTTATGTACCTTCTAAAGAAGCGAGAGCGGAAGGCCTTCTCCGCAATGACAACGTGTGTAAAAAAGATATGAGTATGGAATGGAGCGAGAAGGCCTTGTATATCCAAAAGAAGGAGTACAGAGGCCTTCTAGAAGGCATCCGTACCCCTTCTTTTTCCCGCTGGGGAATTAAAGAAAGAAAGATAATGTATGTGTGTGTGTATATATAAACAATAACACACTGTGGCGTATATTAAATAAAAAATATTATAATTTTGCATGAGGACTTTTGAGAGTCATGTTAATGATTATACCTTGTTAAAGCACAGAATCAGGAACAAGGTTTAAGAAATTTTTAAGGACTGATAACTGTTGTGTACATATAAACTGATTTCAAATATTACTTCAATTTTGATAACCCACACCACAATAGTGAAGAGGGTACTGTGCGTTTGTGCTGATCGACACAGAATCACTTTCTGAGTCGATCTTTCCATGTACATCCGTCCCTCCGGATGGCTGGCTGTTTGTTCATGCAAAACTTGTGAGCAAAGTTATTTGTATTTCGAAGATAATTTAATGAAGTACGATCCTGTTGAAAATTGTGAAAATCATTCTATAATTTTTCATAGCTCCCACACAAACTTCTTTTTCTGATAGATCCTTGATGTCTATAAAATGTATTTTTATGTTGGTATTTAGATTAAATTTGGCTCTAAAAAAAATCTTCATCAGCCACGACCATATACCAGTAAAAACATGAAAATTAATTAGGCCAAAATTCAATATTTTATTCATCAACTATAATTTCTTTAACTACATTATTTAGTTCTAAATGATGTTTATAAGGTTGACGTGGCATGTAAGTAAATGATGCAAAACATCAGTCAGTCATAATTTTTGTTAATCCTGAAACGTTGCTCTTTATTTTAGTACATTAAAAAAAAACTCTAGCGGAACGATTTTGAAAAATAAACATTCATACTAAAAATGGAGCGTAGCGCGATGGAGCAACATGTCTTTATTATTGGATAATATTTCAAAAATAATGAAAGCTTGGCGGCTGAATTTCGAAAATTCCAAAATATGGTCGAAATAAACCTAATCAGTTGGATCCACCAAGCCCACTAGTCGTTCAAAAACAAGCCGTTCAAATGTCAATATCGAAACCGCTCCGGCCTCCCTGAATTTTTCAATTTATCTCTACACAGTTGACCAAGGCCCATCTATCAGGTCTGCTTACTTGTACAAAAACAAAAAACGATTCTTTTTAGTTGTCAAAAATTTACTACCACATATACAAAGCAAAAGGAAAAAACGTGTATGTGTGGCATACTATAAACGTATACATGCACATGTAAACAACTTTTGACAACTAAAAAGAACATAAACAATGATCATCAGGCTTCTTGCGCAGACCTTTTCAATGGGCCTTACAGTTGACAAAGTTTATTTTTGAAATAATTTTTTGAAGTCAATATTTTTGAAATATGGTTCAATAATGAAGGCACGTTGTTCTATCGTGTAACGCTCCTAAGCCCTAAACTGTCAGCAGTCGAATTTTTTAAGGTTGCCAACACTTTCCTGCACAAATGGCGACAAATTCAAATCTTGCGTTAATTCTAGGACGTCCTATATGATACAAACCAAAGCTAAAAATTTGTTTTTGTTTTAAGTGTTAGTTAAAGGAGTGAGTTGTGCGCTCGTGTACTAAAAGCAGGCATTATCACTATATTAATACGGTGATTTTTTCCATGATTTTCAGGACATGATTTTTGGTGTTTGAAGTCAAACGGTGTAGAGCAGCAAGCGGGGTAGAGAAAAAATCAAATTCTCTGTTCTCTGTGTCTTTTCTTATATTTTCCTTTGCATATATCCGTATTTTTGTTATGTTGCTTAATTTTATTTTGTATTTTAATGTCGCAACATCTCTTTATAATACAAAACGAGGAGCGCATTTAAATTGTTTGTTTTAACAAATAAGCAAGTAAAGAAGAATTACCGATAACGGGCAAAAAATTAACCCAAAAATAATGGAGAAAAAATCATCGTTTGAGTCTGTTGTGTTTTTGGAAGCAACTTTTAAAATTTTTACGTTTGTTAAGCGATCGGTGAAAGTCGGTGAATTTTTTTGGATAAATTTATAGAAAACACCATCATCCTTTATTTGTTTCAAGTAAGAAGACGGAGGTAGCCGGAGCTAACTTCTTTTTTCCCCAATGAAAACTGCAAACGCCGAATTTTATATACATATGCTTTTAAATTTTTTTGTTTCAAAAAACGCATTAGATTGTTAGCAGTGAAAATATTAAGCATAAGTTACTGAGTTGCATGAACATTTTCATTAGTTTTCGTGGTAAAATATTTGAGTAACTTTTCTATATTTTCTCTTTAACATTCTCCATTGTCATTTCTTCCCCTTCTTCATTTGTCATTAACCAAAAACGAAAAAAAACTGTTGCTTTTACTTTTGATTCATTAAATGTAAACAGTCGCTGTCAAACCAACTCTAAACAGCAAAAGTTGTACACAAATTTTCGTTTTTTATTCTGCAGTTTTTTAAACCCTGTCTAAAACTAGCATTTGATGTAACAGGGTGTCAAAGCTTGGTTCGTACAATGCGTTGGAGTAGTTTTAACGTTTTATATTTTTAACCCCTATTTGTTAAGCGTTACGCCACTGTGAAATATGCCAAAAAAAAATATTACAGGAAATTAATGTGACAGCAAAGTAGAACAATTTTTTGTTTGTGCTTCTCTTCTTTTTGTTTTTAATAAGGAATGTGATGAGTATGATGCTTCTTATACACTTTTGTTGATACTTATTGTTATTGTTGTTAATATATACATATTTATGTACATACATATGTATGTATGTATAAATATAAATGTATATTTATTATACGTGTATATGTATGTATAAAGAGCGCTACTGGCATATATCCAACGGCTTGCTTTTTCTAGCATTTTTCCCGTTTTCGTCTCCCAAAAGAAACAGACAGTGAACAAGTAGCGAAAATTGTAATGAAAAAAAAGACTGACAAAAGCAACAATTTTCACAGCTTTCTTTTCTTTTCTTTTTATATGGTAACAGTTCTTTTTTTTAACTTATTCCTTCTGTTTCTTTTTATTTTATTTAATATTTCAGTGTTGAAAGAAATTTTTTTCAGTTTTTGTTTGTTTGCCCAAATTTTGGTCTGATTGTGTTTCGATGGCTGTGTGTGTGTGTGTGTCCGCGTGTTAGTGTAAGGATGATTGTTGTTTATATTAACTTGTAAACAATGTTAATAAACATGCATGAAAAGACATGCAAACTTTAAAGCAAAACAAACAAAAGAGAAAAGCAAACAATAAAACAAAACAAAAAGCCAGCACAAAAATCACTAAAAGAAAAAGACAAAATGAATCCTTAGGAATTAACCCTAAGTCCAGTCTTGTTCGAAAGTTTTGTGATCGCTTATATTTCTTATTAAAAATTTATTTTTGAATTGGAAAAATTCAATTTGCTTTAATTCTATAAAAAATCAGTTAATCGGAAAAAAACAAAAATATCTAATTTTTAGATGAAAAACATAAATCGGCTCGAGATTCATAAATGAGTATTGAATCAAAGAAAGTATCAAAACACGTACGATCATGTTCTGGAAATCGAAATTGGAACAAAATTTTTTTTAAAAAAAGCCGTCGTTTTCCTAGGTTTTAAGCGAAGTTCTGGTTGAGATCAATGGTAGCTAAAGTATTAAATACACTTAAGAGAAAAATCCACCCATTTTCCATTTAAAACAGGGTCTTTTTTAATTTTGTTTGGTAATGACGGTCATAATCGCTTATATTTGTTAAAAAAAAATCACTATTATCACACAAGGTCGCATTACAAAAGATAAAATAGATATTGCCATTTTTTAAGTAGTGCCTTTTGGCTCAGAAAAACAATCCAAATTGTAGACATGCGATTTGATCCTGTTCATTCACATGCAAAACATCAAACACAACAATATTTTTTACACATTTGCTTCATTTGCTTTGTTTTTTGAGTTTTGAACGCAACAAAAAAATAATAAGAAAACTCTTAAAAGGGCATTAAAGCCTACAGAAAAAAAATTACGAATAAAATAGCAAAAGGACATTTATTTTAACTAAATATGACACATTTGCAAACAAAAAAAATACAATTTTTCATATTTTCTCTTTTTTTAAATTTCTACAAAAATTATTTCTTCTGCTTTTTTCCACTTTATTAGTAGTTGTTGTTTTCAGTCGCAGTTTTTGCTTTTGTTTTAATGGGATTATATTTTCTGCAACATTAAATCGTTGCTTGCAACTACAAAAGCAAAACCATTTAGAGATTATGGTTTAAAATTAGAGACAACATACAGATTTTAAATGCCAACCTCAATTATAGTTGGACCCATTGTATTACTTTACTTTAGTTAACGTTACAGTTACAGCAATTACGCTATAAATTAATAATAATTAGACTAATGCCGGCAAATAACCAGCATTCAGCACACACAGCATGTGTCTCATTTTCTCCATTACATGCCATTTATATTTTTTCTTTTTTAATTTTTTGGAATTTTCTATTTGTAGATTAAATTTTTTATATGTATGTATGTGCGACTTTGTAGAGGTTTTTAACGAGGATTTATAAAGTATTTATGAATGTAATGGAGTGTAATGGATAAAAAAAAGTCGGTATTAAAAAATGTGTTTTTAAGGGCGAATATTCAACTAAATATTGTTAAGCTTATTAATGCAAATAATAAGAACTACAAAATGTTTGCAAATCTTGAAATTTTTATAGTTTAAGGCTAGATAATTAGCCCAGACTATACACTCGACTAGACACACTAGGCAGAGGACGACAGACTGCAGATTAAAGAGTACACTGAATGCAGCCTTTAGACTGGACAGTAAACTAAAACATGTACTATACCAAAGAGTAGACTTTAAACTGATAAACATAATGGACTTTAGACGGGGAAATAGGCTTATAGACTGCTCTATAGATCGAACTTTTTATTTACTAGAATATTAATAGGGCTATAGCAGGACTATGGTGTTTGACTTTAAACTTTATCATTTTGGTGTAACATCCTCCAGGGCAAATCAGGTTGAGGTCAATCCTAAAATCCACAAGGATTTAAATTTGACCAATCAATAAATAACTAGCAACAGTTGTCGCGTACACAGAGAAGCCCTCGAGAGATATTAGAAGATTTATCCTTTTTGCTAAATAGTTGTACTTCCATGAAGTTCTTCGGAACAGAGACATCGTAGTGGGTTAAAAGGAACATGACAGTTTACTGTTTGTGCACCTAGAAAGAAAACATATTTATATGGAAAATATTTTTAAAACTGAGTGTTGGTCATACAAAGTTTCTAAGCGAACGTTGGCGTTCGAAATCGTTCAACAGCAATAGACTCGACTATAATTTCCACCAAAGACTAACTGTATTATGGAATATAGAATAGACTATAAATAATTTAAAATTTGGACTAGACTTTTTGTTTTAGATTACACTTCGGGCTAGATGATAGCCTGTACAGGCAGATGTAGCGAGTGTTTTTTTAGACACATAGAACTTTCGATAGGGAAAACTTAAAAACTATCTGTCATACTCATGAAGTGGGCTTGACTATTCAAAGACTTACACCAGAACAACGTTTACAAATCGTGAAAATGTATTTCCAAAATTCATGCTCAGTTCACCAAACTTGAAGAGCATTTCGTCAAATTTACGGTGCGAATAACCGTCGATTTTCTGAGGAGCTCATACTCAATACTATGGATCGATTCATGACCACATTAACTCTTTTAAATAATATTCAGTCAAATCAAGCCCGTACCGAGGGTACAGAAGGAGTCATCGCCGCTGTTGAAGTAAGTGTGACAGAGGACTCCAAATTATCGATCCGGCACCGTTCTCAGCAACTCGGTCTCTGGCCGTCTACTAATTGGAAAATTTTGCATTCATGTAAGATCAAAATGGTGATCGGTGAAAGGGCTCAGAATCAACTAGAGATTGAACCAGATTGTCATAGTTAAGCCATCTTCAGCGATGAGGCTCATTTCTGCCTTAACGGGTATGTAAACAAGCAGAATTGTCGTTTTTGGAAAGAAAACAATCCTCCTGAGACTCTTAAGACTCTAGAAATGGTTCAAACAAGATGACGCAAAATGGCATACAGATCGTGAAAACATAACTTTGTTTAGCCAAACGTTTGGTGACCGAATTATCTCCAGAAATTAACCTGTACACCTCGTTCGTGTGATTTGGTACCTTTGGACTACTTTTGGGAGGGAGGTCAGTAAAATCTCCGATCTATGCTGATAGATCAGCAACGCTTGTTCATTTAGAAGCCAACATTCGACGCACGATTGCTCGAAAAAGTGATGCAAACTTGTAAAGACAGGATGTCGTTCATTAGGCGCAGTAGAGGAGGCCTTATGACAACAATTTTTATTTTTTTTTTTTTTGCCAATAAAGCCAAAATGTTGGTAATTTTATTGAACTTTTTGTTTTTTATTTTAAAAAAAAAAGTTCAATCAGATGACTCCCAACTTTTCCTGTATTTTGAGAGGTGCTGGCAACTGAAAACAATTTGCATGTCGGTATATTGGAAAAACCAAAATCGTTAACGGACTGTTATGGGTCTAATAAAAATACATCTGTCGACATTAAGTAACAGGCAGTCTGATAACAACAGTTTGTTATCGAAATAAGAACTAAATGTTGTCATTAAGTCAACAGTGTGTTATCAAAATATTAACAACAATGTTAACAGTTTGTTGTCAGAACACAAGAACACAGAGGACAAACGGTCTCAAAATGACAACGGAGTGGCTTAAAAGTTTTGACACCATCCATTATCGAATTGAGTACAAACGTAGTTGACTATCTTTCGACAACGGATGGTTTCAACTTAGGTATTTTTATGTCGGATTTTTCCTTCTGTGTATAAAGTTTTAGAACTAGAACCGGTCTCTACCAACAAATAACCTACACTACCAATTAACCTATCTCTAGGGATAGTTTAAAATGTAATTGAGAACATAGACTTTAGTTTAAACTATAACTTAGGCTATTGTTTTGTCCATAGTTAGAACTTTTGGTTAGATATTAGTTTCGACTTAAGTTTAACCTTCAACTAAGTCTATAGGTTATACTATAGTTGTAACTAGTGCTGGGATACTATCGATATTTTCTACTATCGATATCTAAGCCATACCTCCTGCCATTTTTGTTGTTTGTATTCATTGCTGGAAATCAGCGCGAATTAATAATAGCAAGTAAAGACTTGCGGCAAAAAACTGTGTCTGCATAGTTGCTGTAACATGTCTTCATAGCTGTATTTTAAATAATAATAATAATATCGATATTGATATATTTCCTATCGATATTTTCGATATTTTAAGACTGTCGATAGCTTCCCAGAACTAGTTTTAACTGCCGTTTAGACTTAAGTTGAGACTCTACTTTAAGCTGTGAAATATGCCAAAAAAAAATATTACAGGAAATTAATGTGACAGCAAAGTAGAACAATTTTTTGTTTGTGCTTCTCTTCTTTTTGTTTTTAATAAGGAATGTGATGAGTATGATGCTTCTTATACACTTTTGTTGATACTTATTGTTATTGTTGTTAATATATACATATTTATGTACATACATATGTATGTATGTATAAATATAAATGTATATTTATTATACGTGTATATGTATGTATAAAGAGCGCTACTGGCATATATCCAACGGCTTGCTTTTTCTAGCATTTTTCCCGTTTTCGTCTCCCAAAAGAAACAGACAGTGAACAAGTAGCGAAAATTGTAATGAAAAAAAAGACTGACAAAAGCAACAATTTTCACAGCTTTCTTTTCTTTTCTTTTTATATGGTAACAGTTCTTTTTTTTAACTTATTCCTTCTGTTTCTTTTTATTTTATTTAATATTTCAGTGTTGAAAGAAATTTTTTTCAGTTTTTGTTTGTTTGCCCAAATTTTGGTCTGATTGTGTTTCGATGGCTGTGTGTGTGTGTGTGTCCGCGTGTTAGTGTAAGGATGATTGTTGTTTATATTAACTTGTAAACAATGTTAATAAACATGCATGAAAAGACATGCAAACTTTAAAGCAAAACAAACAAAAGAGAAAAGCAAACAATAAAACAAAACAAAAAGCCAGCACAAAAATCACTAAAAGAAAAAGACAAAATGAATCCTTAGGAATTAACCCTAAGTCCAGTCTTGTTCGAAAGTTTTGTGATCGCTTATATTTCTTATTAAAAATTTATTTTTGAATTGGAAAAATTCAATTTGCTTTAATTCTATAAAAAATCAGTTAATCGGAAAAAAACAAAAATATCTAATTTTTAGATGAAAAACATAAATCGGCTCGAGATTCATAAATGAGTATTGAATCAAAGAAAGTATCAAAACACGTACGATCATGTTCTGGAAATCGAAATTGGAACAAAATTTTTTTTAAAAAAAGCCGTCGTTTTCCTAGGTTTTAAGCGAAGTTCTGGTTGAGATCAATGGTAGCTAAAGTATTAAATACACTTAAGAGAAAAATCCACCCATTTTCCATTTAAAACAGGGTCTTTTTTAATTTTGTTTGGTAATGACGGTCATAATCGCTTATATTTGTTAAAAAAAAATCACTATTATCACACAAGGTCGCATTACAAAAGATAAAATAGATATTGCCATTTTTTAAGTAGTGCCTTTTGGCTCAGAAAAACAATCCAAATTGTAGACATGCGATTTGATCCTGTTCATTCACATGCAAAACATCAAACACAACAATATTTTTTACACATTTGCTTCATTTGCTTTGTTTTTTGAGTTTTGAACGCAACAAAAAAATAATAAGAAAACTCTTAAAAGGGCATTAAAGCCTACAGAAAAAAAATTACGAATAAAATAGCAAAAGGACATTTATTTTAACTAAATATGACACATTTGCAAACAAAAAAAATACAATTTTTCATATTTTCTCTTTTTTTAAATTTCTACAAAAATTATTTCTTCTGCTTTTTTCCACTTTATTAGTAGTTGTTGTTTTCAGTCGCAGTTTTTGCTTTTGTTTTAATGGGATTATATTTTCTGCAACATTAAATCGTTGCTTGCAACTACAAAAGCAAAACCATTTAGAGATTATGGTTTAAAATTAGAGACAACATACAGATTTTAAATGCCAACCTCAATTATAGTTGGACCCATTGTATTACTTTACTTTAGTTAACGTTACAGTTACAGCAATTACGCTATAAATTAATAATAATTAGACTAATGCCGGCAAATAACCAGCATTCAGCACACACAGCATGTGTCTCATTTTCTCCATTACATGCCATTTATATTTTTTCTTTTTTAATTTTTTGGAATTTTCTATTTGTAGATTAAATTTTTTATATGTATGTATGTGCGACTTTGTAGAGGTTTTTAACGAGGATTTATAAAGTATTTATGAATGTAATGGAGTGTAATGGATAAAAAAAAGTCGGTATTAAAAAATGTGTTTTTAAGGGCGAATATTCAACTAAATATTGTTAAGCTTATTAATGCAAATAATAAGAACTACAAAATGTTTGCAAATCTTGAAATTTTTATAGTTTAAGGCTAGATAATTAGCCCAGACTATACACTCGACTAGACACACTAGGCAGAGGACGACAGACTGCAGATTAAAGAGTACACTGAATGCAGCCTTTAGACTGGACAGTAAACTAAAACATGTACTATACCAAAGAGTAGACTTTAAACTGATAAACATAATGGACTTTAGACGGGGAAATAGGCTTATAGACTGCTCTATAGATCGAACTTTTTATTTACTAGAATATTAATAGGGCTATAGCAGGACTATGGTGTTTGACTTTAAACTTTATCATTTTGGTGTAACATCCTCCAGGGCAAATCAGGTTGAGGTCAATCCTAAAATCCACAAGGATTTAAATTTGACCAATCAATAAATAACTAGCAACAGTTGTCGCGTACACAGAGAAGCCCTCGAGAGATATTAGAAGATTTATCCTTTTTGCTAAATAGTTGTACTTCCATGAAGTTCTTCGGAACAGAGACATCGTAGTGGGTTAAAAGGAACATGACAGTTTACTGTTTGTGCACCTAGAAAGAAAACATATTTATATGGAAAATATTTTTAAAACTGAGTGTTGGTCATACAAAGTTTCTAAGCGAACGTTGGCGTTCGAAATCGTTCAACAGCAATAGACTCGACTATAATTTCCACCAAAGACTAACTGTATTATGGAATATAGAATAGACTATAAATAATTTAAAATTTGGACTAGACTTTTTGTTTTAGATTACACTTCGGGCTAGATGATAGCCTGTACAGGCAGATGTAGCGAGTGTTTTTTTAGACACATAGAACTTTCGATAGGGAAAACTTAAAAACTATCTGTCATACTCATGAAGTGGGCTTGACTATTCAAAGACTTACACCAGAACAACGTTTACAAATCGTGAAAATGTATTTCCAAAATTCATGCTCAGTTCACCAAACTTGAAGAGCATTTCGTCAAATTTACGGTGCGAATAACCGTCGATTTTCTGAGGAGCTCATACTCAATACTATGGATCGATTCATGACCACATTAACTCTTTTAAATAATATTCAGTCAAATCAAGCCCGTACCGAGGGTACAGAAGGAGTCATCGCCGCTGTTGAAGTAAGTGTGACAGAGGACTCCAAATTATCGATCCGGCACCGTTCTCAGCAACTCGGTCTCTGGCCGTCTACTAATTGGAAAATTTTGCATTCATGTAAGATCAAAATGGTGATCGGTGAAAGGGCTCAGAATCAACTAGAGATTGAACCAGATTGTCATAGTTAAGCCATCTTCAGCGATGAGGCTCATTTCTGCCTTAACGGGTATGTAAACAAGCAGAATTGTCGTTTTTGGAAAGAAAACAATCCTCCTGAGACTCTTAAGACTCTAGAAATGGTTCAAACAAGATGACGCAAAATGGCATACAGATCGTGAAAACATAACTTTGTTTAGCCAAACGTTTGGTGACCGAATTATCTCCAGAAATTAACCTGTACACCTCGTTCGTGTGATTTGGTACCTTTGGACTACTTTTGGGAGGGAGGTCAGTAAAATCTCCGATCTATGCTGATAGATCAGCAACGCTTGTTCATTTAGAAGCCAACATTCGACGCACGATTGCTCGAAAAAGTGATGCAAACTTGTAAAGACAGGATGTCGTTCATTAGGCGCAGTAGAGGAGGCCTTATGACAACAATTTTTATTTTTTTTTTTTTTGCCAATAAAGCCAAAATGTTGGTAATTTTATTGAACTTTTTGTTTTTTATTTTAAAAAAAAAAGTTCAATCAGATGACTCCCAACTTTTCCTGTATTTTGAGAGGTGCTGGCAACTGAAAACAATTTGCATGTCGGTATATTGGAAAAACCAAAATCGTTAACGGACTGTTATGGGTCTAATAAAAATACATCTGTCGACATTAAGTAACAGGCAGTCTGATAACAACAGTTTGTTATCGAAATAAGAACTAAATGTTGTCATTAAGTCAACAGTGTGTTATCAAAATATTAACAACAATGTTAACAGTTTGTTGTCAGAACACAAGAACACAGAGGACAAACGGTCTCAAAATGACAACGGAGTGGCTTAAAAGTTTTGACACCATCCATTATCGAATTGAGTACAAACGTAGTTGACTATCTTTCGACAACGGATGGTTTCAACTTAGGTATTTTTATGTCGGATTTTTCCTTCTGTGTATAAAGTTTTAGAACTAGAACCGGTCTCTACCAACAAATAACCTACACTACCAATTAACCTATCTCTAGGGATAGTTTAAAATGTAATTGAGAACATAGACTTTAGTTTAAACTATAACTTAGGCTATTGTTTTGTCCATAGTTAGAACTTTTGGTTAGATATTAGTTTCGACTTAAGTTTAACCTTCAACTAAGTCTATAGGTTATACTATAGTTGTAACTAGTGCTGGGATACTATCGATATTTTCTACTATCGATATCTAAGCCATACCTCCTGCCATTTTTGTTGTTTGTATTCATTGCTGGAAATCAGCGCGAATTAATAATAGCAAGTAAAGACTTGCGGCAAAAAACTGTGTCTGCATAGTTGCTGTAACATGTCTTCATAGCTGTATTTTAAATAATAATAATAATATCGATATTGATATATTTCCTATCGATATTTTCGATATTTTAAGACTGTCGATAGCTTCCCAGAACTAGTTTTAACTGCCGTTTAGACTTAAGTTGAGACTCTACTTTAAGCTTTAGTCTATTAAGTATATACTAAAGTTTGTATTATAGTTTCAACTATCGGTAATAATAGAGAATAGCTTGAATTTAAGACTTAAGTTTAGATTAAATGTTGCAGCACATATTCCTTTTGAATTGTATTGATATTTAACAACAACAATTGTCATTATTATATTTTATCTTCCCAGGGGTAAATTGTCTAGGTTTTTTATTTATCTTACAATTCATTCTCCTGCTGTTGCTGTTGCTGCAACTATATCCTTCACCTTTGGAGCGTGTTCAATTTACTTTCATGTTCTATTTTGTTGAATAATTTTACAATGCTGTTCAAGCAACAAATAAATGTGCACAAACACATCCTCTCTTAATAACTCTCCTAAAAACATACACATGCACTTTAAAACGTAATATTTAAAGCAGCAGTTGTTTCATCATTGATAGAATTTGTTAGAGTTTGTGTGTGTGTAGAGAGAGATAGAGAGAGTTGTATGGAGTTTTGTAGGTGCAGCTGTTGCTCCTCATGCTTATTTAATACAAAGTTATTTTATTGAATATTCTTTTGCTTTTGTAAATGTTTTAATGCGAATCCTGTTGCATTATTTTATTTTTTTTTTCTTAAAATTTCTTTTTTCTAAATGCTGCTGCTGGTTGCTGTTTTCTGATATTGGTTGAATCATTTTAACATTGACTGCACGTACTTTTTGAGATGTAAACTCACTCTGTTTTATTTTATTTCATTTACAAAAATAACTTTCCAATACTTGGGTAAAAAATATTTTTTTCTACATCATGCTTTTGACTTTATGTTGGTTTTTTTCTTCGCTTTTAAAACAAACATTTTGTTCATATTGCTAGATTTGTTTCTAGATGTTTGTTTATTTCTAGTATTTATTATAGTTGTTGTTATTTTTATAGATAGCAAAAAAAAGTTTACGGGATACTACTCATATTGAGTGCATTTATTATCCCTTTCCGGCCCTGGCTACACAAACGTGTAGGTAAATTTTACGTTTTTTGAAGAGAGGAGTTTATATATAAATATCTTACTTTTCTTACTTCTTTTAGTCCCTACATATTATGTGTTATCTCTTCATCGTTGTTTTATAATTTTTTGGGAGGTATATTTTAGTATTTGTGTGGCCGCGTGCAAAAAAGATGATCATGTTTCGCAGTGCGGAAGACAAAATATGGAATTATCATTATTTTGTTTAAATTACACTAAATATATGAAGATTTTGTTATTATTTTGTAACAAAAGCATCATATATTTAAATAATATGCAAATATTTTTAAATACACAAAGAATTTGTTGTATTTTTAGGCGGCCAATGTGTACCTACACATATGTGTAATATGGGTTTCTACTACCTCAATTTTGCGTAAGAAAACTGTGATTAGGTGTAAGCGCTTGGTGAGGACCTCGCCGAATAATTCCTTTGTATTCTTTGTTCGGAATTTTACCAGCTTACTACTTTTGGGGCGATTGTCGGAAATGAATGTGCATGGAACTGGCACCATACAAAAAAATCGTTTGCGCCTAAACTAACAAGTCATTTGCGCAAACAAAAACAAGGAACATTTTTGGAAAAAATAGTCCATAAAACATTAAAAAAAAACAAAATTTTATCAAAATATTTACAATCGTGAGCAAATTACCTTTAATTTAAGTACCCTTATATAGATATAACTAGAGGGGGCACTGTTTTTTGCCCCAGAGGGCTCTAAAAGTCCCGCCCACTCTTAATGTTTTGTTCTTGTAAAATTACCTTTAATTCAAGTACCTAAACATAACACTAAGTGGACGGGACCGTTTTTCGGATTCAGGGGGCCCACGGGCCTAAGCCCCTTTAAATTTTAATTTTGTTTTGTTTTTTATTTTTATTTTCAGAGGTTTTCCAATTTTTTTTCGAGTGCCGTGTAAACTACACTTTTGCCAAAAAATGCTTATATTTTGTCCAAGAGAAATCCCAAGGTACACATATGTGTATGTCCTGTTTCTAAGGACATGGGCTTTGTATGTACATTAAAAGTTAATTTTTACGTTATACTAAGGCGAATTATTATATACTGAAAATTTCATTGAAATCCGCCAACTTTGAAATTGCTTGGGTCGGAAAGGGTTATGCCATTTTTACAATATTGTTTTTTTTTTATTGTTTTCAATTGCTTTATCTATAGTGTTTTTTTATGTTTCGTTAGATTCCTTAAGAGACTTTTGGTCGGAGGGGTCTTTCTTTTAAACATTTATTGCAAAGTTATTGAAATCTAATTTGATGTAGTTTTGGAAAGAAATTAATGTTGTTTAGAGTTAAAATATATGGAAGAAATTTCAAAAGAGAAACAGGAATTATTTTTACTTTTAAAGTAACACATGGTTTGTTATAAAACAACTTATTAAATTATATTTTTTTTAACATTTTGAAGACTCAACTCTTATTGGATTGATAACACTGTGGTAATTGAAAAAACAGGCAAGCGAGGCACCTGACGTTTCAACCCAATCGGGTACGCTGAATCCAGTGGTGCAAACCCTTTTTTATAGTAGCTCTTGTTTTCAAAATATACCTTTATTTCTAAAATGCAGGAAGTTGCACAACATATATTCGCTTAACGCAAAATCGTTTTGTTTATTCAAATTACTAAAAAAAAACGAAAATTACCTTAAAGTTAAATTTTTAATATGCGCAGTCGTATTAGAAACATAATTTTTTTTAGCATCATTTCAAAATTTTTGTTTGTTAAAAATGCGTAAATATGTAATTGGAAAATGCAGTTATGCTTCTAATTTGCACACAAAACAAGCCATTAGTGATTGAAATCTGTTAACAACTTTTGATTTTATTCACAAAAGACGAAAAATTTTAATTAAACTTAAGAATTACATAAAACGCCATATTCGCACGGAAGGCCCCCTAAGGGGTGGAGATAATGGGAAAGTATGTTTTAAGAAAATCTTTTGGGAGTAAAACTAATGAAGGTCGGTAGTATATTTTATACCCCCAGGGGCTACTCCGCGCCAGTTATGGGACTTTTTCTTAAATATATTTCTAGCATGTATTGAAACTTTTGTATCGGAGCCCCCTTAAGGAACGGTGATAGCGGGTGGATGTGTTGGAAATAAATGATGGAGATGAAAAATAAAGTTGGGTTGGTGATACACTTGATCCATCTTGCGTTATCCTACGCGCTGCAGGAACTAAATTTAAAAATTTTATAAAACCATTTGGCCCCTGCAGCATCTTCATTATGGCAATCTAAATGCATGTTCATTAAGTTATCTTAAAGATAAACAAACAGCCAGCCAGACAGATATCGTAAGATCGATTCAGAAAGTGATTCTAAGTCGATTGGTATACTAAAATGGCTCTAGAGCAGTGACACTAAATGCTCATATTCCTATACTCGCGAGTATAGGAGAAAAAATTTTGCTGCAGCGATGTTGGCACACGTACACTATTATTATAGCATTCGTATAAATGCCGATAACATACATTCGGCTGTTGTTTTGTTTCCATTTAAACAAAGAGAATCAAACTAGTTGCCCTTCAGATATCATTTTAGTAAAGGATCAACCAGAATGTGCATAAACAAACTTAAGCTACTGTCAAAAATAAACTGTTGTCCTAAAAATTAAAGGAATAGGACTATTACAATAAAGCTTTATATAATACATAACTGAAATTTAGCTCATAGAATAAATTCGAAAAAATAAAAATGTTGTTTCTAAATTACATTATACAATTATCATCTTAGGAATAAAGTTTAGTTAATAAATAGAAATGATTAAAAATAAAGCTTAAGTTTGACTGGTCACCCTTTTTTTGATTTTATCGTCAAATATTTGTTAGGCCTGAACATGCCTTAAGTCATATCTATGTATTTTGTTGGTTCCTTACCTTCGCGAACTGTTTTTTTTTTATTAAAAGTAACTTTCTGTGCATTACAAAAACTAATTTGATTTTTGTATTCGAATTAAACCCGGTTATTTTTAAAATGCTTAACAGAAAACCGGAATAGCAGCTATTCGGAATATACGAAACCCGGTTTTTGAAAAAAGTCGATTAATCGAGTTTCATAAAACCTTACAAAAAGTTTCCTATAGTTCAATATGGTTTGACACATATGATGAGCGAATAACTGTATGTAGCTAAGTTGCTTAAGCCACGTTATTTTCATTCTAATTGAGTCTTAAGATCTCGCTACGCAACTTTTTTGAGTTACTCAAAATTTGAACTTTGTGATGGTTGTACCACATCCACATAATTGTAATCACTGGTCTTAAGCAAATATTTCCCTATTTTTGATGGTGTAGGATATACAAATATTATGGTTATTTTATTCGAGACGTATGATTAATATTTCCTATGACTTACTTCACATTTGTATAATCTCATAACTAAGAAGCTAAAAAAGATTTTAGAATTTCTCTAAATATTAATAAAATTGTTTTTTTTAAGCTTTTTAACAAATTTAAATTAAATTAAAAAATATATTTCACTGAATAATAAAAACTATATTGAAATTTAAGATTAATAATATTTATCTCGTCCCTTTTTCAATTCTCTTTTTAACACCAACAAAACCATTCATTTTAAATATTTACAAAAAATAAACTTGACGATAGGCAGCATAAAGACCCTTCAAACGTAGTTAAGTAACTTCAGCACAATGATCGACAAAACAATACCATAAAACTAACCATAAACTCTTTTATTTGTTTAAAAATAAGAATAAAAAATTAAATAAAACACACTTCCTTTGTTATGCAAAACATGGCCTACGCATACCACAAACACTTGAATATAAAAAAAAAATATTTAAAAAAAAGAAAACACCAAGAAAAATTCTGAATGGAAAATATCTTTTTCATACTGAGAAATAAATGAAACAAAAAAAAAAAGAAAACCATCCTTCACAATACCAACACCAAAATGCCTCAAAGATAAAAAAAACGTAGATAAAATCCATTATAAACGCACGTTTAAACTTTGGAACAACAACTACTTAGAAAAAAAGAAAAGGAACCATTTGATAAAGTGGAAAAAAACGCTAGAAACATTTAAAAAAAAAAAACACTAAAAACTGTTTGTTTGCTTATAAATGGAATTGATGGAAATACATTCCGGCTAAACTTGGGGGAAAAAAATTTAAAGAAATTTATTATTGTGGGGCAAATTTTAAAGAAAAAAAACTTAAGGCTTTGTAAGAAAAAGTTGTATTTACTATTGTGATAATAAATTTAAAGTTTTCTTAAGGATTTTTCTTTTTAAAGTTTATGAAAAGATTTTAGTGGCCTTTTGTTTTTTTTTTTTTTTTTTTATAAGGGCCTTAATTGTTTAATTGAAAAATACAAAAAGTAAACTATAGAAAAAACGAGAAAAGGAAACGAAAACTCAGAAAAAAGGTAAACGTAGTAAAACAAAACTAATGAAAAATATTATATACTTATATAATAATAAAAATGCTGAATTTTTAGGGTAAATTTTGTTGCAAAATATAAGTTTTTAATTAAAAATGTGTATATTTTACTTTGGTCCATAATCGATTATAAAGTCTAGTCGTCGTTGCTCTGACAACATCGGCTATGTGCAAAATTTTTTAAATTTTTTTATCAAAGTAACTTTTGGGAATACAAAATTCTAATTTACAAGATTTTGCTTGTTTTCTTATTACACCCTTTGAAAACTTTGTTAATGATACATCTACCCACCAAACCGTTAAATGATAAATTTACTGGTTCAGAAGTTAACAAAAGTAGCTTTGTGTAACCCATATACAGAATGTTCGTACTAAAACACAGCTATGTGAACAAATGCAATTAACTGTTTTTCACAACATATATGGGGTATTCACAAGGTGTGCTATCATGTTATATTGTCATAATGTTCTAACATTTTACAATGGTTTAAAAAAATTGTTGTTGCTTTGTAAACAAAAAGTGTCTTAAATTAATAGAACTTTGCTTGGTATGTTTATTGTGCTGTCGTAATTAATCAGAAGAGACCTGCGCTGAGCCGAACCGCATTAGTTTTTGTAGCCGTCGCCGTTAATGGTATAGTTTTATCCGGCTAATATCAGAATTTAACCTGCGGTAAGCAATTTTTGCAACAAAACACTTGCGGCGTCAAATTAGATCGGCTTGGGAATTTGATGTTTGGTAAACAAACAAAATAAAATTTATTTGTGGTTTGCGTCTGAAAAATGGAAAATAGTCAGGAAAGATCTATATTAATTTATTAATTCATGGATTAGAATTAAAATATATTTTTATTTTTTGGTAAATATTTATTTTTTATATTTGTTTTAAACCAACTGACTTAAATTCAAAATAGCACACTAAAGTATGAGGGGTTGTTCACAACAGTCGTATATTTTCATGTTATTATTTTATGACACCTCGTGAATCCCCCAATAGATTTTAACTAGTATTTCAGGTAATTTATGTCAAAAAAGGGTGCCCCGGTAGGCTTGTTGGTAGTTAGCTGTTCTATCAGTGCGATGGCTGCGGATTCGATGCCCGCCAGAGTATCTGGTCTGTTTTACGACAACCAGCTGAAGGTCTTAGTTACTATTGCTCGGTTAATTAAGTTTGAACATTATTTGCAATTGTATTGTGGATAAATCCCAAAAATAACGAAAAACTATTTTTCGATATTCTTCAATTGCAATACCAATTAACAAACTTCATTCAGTTGTTTTTTTTCGGATTGAACCAATTTATGGTTCTTGATGGATAACTACTTTAACCACAGTATGGTTAGCGGTGACTTTATTATGGTTAATAATCCACAATATTTTAAAATTTTTTCGTTAGTAATAATTTTGTTGGAGGTGACCATATTGTGAAATATGTTTGCTCTGGGTGCACTAAGAAACTGTAAATAGAAGGATCAAAATATAGAAGTCCGCAATCACTCAAAAAAATATATGCATAAAGATTACCACGCATTTTATGATAATTTAAATCATTTGCTCTCAATTTACTATTTTATAAAATTTTTAATGTTCTGCTTTTAGTTCTTTTCCCAAAATTAATTAGCATTAACCCATTATTAGCCAGAACTTTTTTTTTGGAGTTGTGAAATCCAACACATTGTCCTTTTTGTCTTAAATACATACTTTGTTCAGTGACTTTGCGGATACAATTTGGAAATTTGTGTTTCCACTCGGCAACTTAAGATGCCAGTGGGCATTCAGCTATCAAATTTGCAAATCAACTGTGGCTTACTTCTTAACTTCAATTCCTTGGAAACACGATTTTTGTATAACGAAATAAGTGAGTTGTCAAAGAATGATTGCAGTAAAAATAAATGATGTCTTAAATTCTACAAAGTCATCTGAAAGACACAAAAGTGGTGTATTAAAGGGGCTGCAAAATTTATTTTGCCAAGCATTAAAATTTTTTTTTTTTTTTTATTTCCAAAGCTATTTCCGCGAAGCTCTTCGCTTGTTTGTCAACAGGAAGGAAAACAGAGTCTCTGGCGGGAATTGAACCCGCAACCCTGGCGCTGATAGTCGGAAAGTAAGATTTTGGCGGCGTTTTGCATCATTTTCGTCATAATTGGACGAGGCATTCTCCCTTGGTCCCCATTCATTCGTTAATATGTCCTATTATATTATTATTATTCCTTATTTAACTTTCCAATTAAAAAATTTAGCACAGATATTGCTTCAAACCAAAACAACTACATATGTGTAGAAAAAATTAAAAATAATTATTAAAAATGACCCAACAAACTGAGGCATGTGTAGTTTTTCGAAAAAAAAATTGTTATAGCAGCCCAATGGCCAATGAGTCGAGTTTTATTTCACGAAATACTTAAAGCAATCTTAACATTTGTCCAATTAAACGTTTCGCTTTAAAAATATATGATAAGGTAACTTCATACATAAAACGGTTTTTTGCTCTCCTGAAAAACCAGTAAAAAACACCTGGCTGATTTTGTCTGAGCAACGGCGTAGGGCAATCTATAAATTGGTTTTAGTCAAACTAAAGTATATACTCTAAACTTAAGTCAAGTCTTTAGTCTTAACTATAGTCTAGTTAGTAGTTGAAAGTTTCATCTAGTCTATAGTCTACTCTAAATTTCTTTTGTTCTATTATTATCAATCAATCCCTTGAATTCCTTAAAGAGACATAAAGCCTTAATAATTGATCTCCATCGAGTTTTGTCTAATGCCGTAATATGTCCCCTGCTCTTTTGGTTTTATTCCAGGTTGGGTTAACGGTTTGCAATTTGGCCTACACTTGTCCTCTACACGTGTTCTTAGGACAACCAACTTTTCTAACTCCATGAGGTTTAAAGTCAAGGGATTTTCTATTGATGTCATTTGGTGATTTTCGCAAGGTAAGTTCTAACCTTCAATGTATATTTACGTATTTTAAACTCCTGCTCATTTGGAGGTTGTTGTATTCTGAATCATAGTTCAGAGTTTGAGAGAATCGTATATTTAGCTTTAATATAGTTTGTAATATAAACGTTGTATAATCATGCCTGTATTCTAGGCTAATCTATTGTCATGGCTGAGATCCAAAACATCATAACACTTTGCAGTTAAAGTCAAAAATGTAACATCAAATCTAATGATGCAGAGTTTTTTTCAAATGTCATGTCAAATTTCCCACTTCAAAATGCATACGTGTCGTGCAAAAGCAAAAAATAAATGGCTTCTGTAAATGTCAGCTCTAATTTGCAGTGTAAAATGTTTCATTTAGAGCTTTTTCTATTTTGAGCTGACAAACCATCTGACGGTGTAGTTTTATTAACCCATAGTCAATAAAGCCATATTGCCATATTTCTCATTACATTGAGAAATAAGGCCATATAAGTAGTAAAATAAATCCATAATGGTGTTATTACTCATATAAGAATATTTTTAACAAATAAAACATCCCCTGACTGGAAAAAAGGTGAAACTTGTGCGCTATAAGTTGCTAACTCTTTTGGAGCGAAACACCTACATTATTTGTTGAACCGTCTCGATTAAAGGTGGTGCCTGCATACGTCAACAAATCCGCCATGCAGTTTCCCTCGATTTTCCCGTGTCCGGGGACAGCATTCTCGATGTGATTAACACATTCTCCAGGGATCTTATGGCCGCCTTGCTATCGGTAATAATGTGAATATCCCGTATCAGATGCGTCTCACGGCTGTGTGGATGGCCATTATCTCGGCCTGGATAACAATGCAGTGGTCCGGCAGCCTTATAGGAATGCTCCAGTTTAGCTGCTCGGAGTATTTGCCAGAACCGACACCGTACAGTGTTTTAGACCTGTCCGTGAATATTCGAAGCGCATTCGAGGAAATTTGTAGGTCATCATAGAGCACCACGTTATCCAAAATGCTTTTATAATCTAGCCCAAAGTATAAACTGACCCATACATCTAGGATATACAACTTAACGGCCTAACCTAAAATACATACTTCTGCAAAAAACTCATTAAAACTCGGTGCTCTTAAAATCAATCAAATAAAGTCATTATCCTGAAGTGCTGTCATACCAAAATTCTCTAAATCTCTTAACTTTATTTCTATATTTACAAAATCTATTAAGGTTATACTACTTGTCTGTTCTATTTTAATCTCTTAATATAAATTTAATATGTGCCCTTAAAAAACCAAAAAAAAAACAACTGCATAAGACTATTCCAACATTATTACAACTAACAAGCAAATCATTCAGCACTTAACATGCTCTTTAAATATGAATAAACTACCCATTCCAATATAATCAACAGAATGCTAAAAAAAAAACAATCTAGTAAATAAAATCCCTGGCTCGGTACACAATTCAGGCAAAATGTTGAAATAATTTTAGGCTTGAGGTATATGAGCAAAAAAAAAGGAGAAAAAACTAAAAACGAACGAATTTCTTAATGCATATAGAAAAAGATGAGGCAAAATAAAAAATAGAAAACTAAACAAGAAACTTGTTAAAAATTTAACATGCAGTAAATTGAGGAAATAATGTATTAAGGTCAGGATATGAAATTTCCAAAAAAAAAAAAAAAAAAAAAAAAAAAAAAAAACAAATAGTAAAAATATATGTATAAAATAAACAAAATATTAACATTGATAAGCTTTAACGACTAAATAAAGATTTCGAAAGGTAGTTTGGGTATATTTTAATTAATTAAAAGAGAAGGTTGTTGTATAAATATTAGACCGGGTCGACCTCCATACAAAAAAAAAAGAATTGTGCCAGTCACCCCCTAGAATGAAAGATATGTCAATGAAGTTTCTTAAACAGGCAAATATTTTTTTTGCCACGCCCCAAAATACAGCACTTTTGGTTTTGTATATGTATCGCTTCAATTTAAAGTCAGATCTTATCATATCGCATATCGGTGTTCATGGCTTGATAGTTGCTTCATTTTTTTCCTTTGGTGACATTTCAATCCGACCTCAAATTCTGGGAGCCACTTATGTCATCTCGGATCCTTCCCCAAAATGTAAAATTTTTTAAACGTGCCAAGAAAGTCCTTTTAAAACTAAGTATGTCTAGCTTTTATTACACTCACTTTTATGCCACGCCTCAAAATTGAGCCCCTTTTTTCTTTTTTACAGACATATCACATTAAACCAGGTAGAACCAAATACAAAAACAAAACAAAAAATCCACCAGCGACTTCATAGAATAAAAGTCATATTTATTAAGTTTCAAGAGCTTACAAAATTTTTACCACGCCCTAAAATGCAGCCATTTCTGTTTTATACACACATTTATGGAATCGCCAATTGACGTCCAATCTCATCGTATCGTATATCATTGTTAATGGCTGGAATATGGCTTAATTTTTGTATCTAGTTGCTCGTGGATGTTTTTTGGTTTTTGTATTGGGTTCTACCTGGTTAAATGTAATATGTATGTGAAAAATAAAAAAGGGGCTAAATTTTAAAGCGTGCCATAAAAGTGAGTACAATAAAATCTTGACATACTTAGTTTTACAAGGACTTTCTTGGCACGTTTAAAAAAATTTAAATTTGGGGGAAGGATCCGAGATGGCATAAGTAGCGCCCAGAGTTTGAGTCGGATTGAAAAGTCACCAAAAATGAAGCCACTGTCAAGCCATGAACAACGATATATGATATGATAAGATCGGACTTTAAAGTCGCTAGCGCTACATATAAAAAACCAAAAGTGCTGTATTTTGGGGTGTGTCAAAAAAAATGTTCCTGTTTTAGAAACTTCATTGGCATATCTTTCATTCTAGGGGGTGACTGGCACAACTCTTCTTTTCGACCGACCCTATTGTATATTCTATTAGATAGTCTTAACCATAATCTAGTTTTTTCAGACTGTAATCTACAGTCTTTATCATAATCTAGCCATTATCAGATCTATCTTCTTAAAAAGTAACAAAGTATAGTCTGTCAAGACCGACAATTTGATACCGATATGTAGATGTGTATGTGCAGCCAGTGTTGATATCTTCAAATGCAAACATCTAAAGATTAGTGACAAACTTTGCCTCTTCACTGCTTAATATAAAGTACCCAGACTCTGCAATGACTGTTATTGGCATCTCTATCGAACAGAGATAATATTGTTTTTTTGACAATTCATGAATTTGGTGGGAACCCCTGCACGATACCACAGTATAAACAGACAATTTTTCGAGAGTGTATCATATCTGGGACCCATGAGCTATCTATCATTGATAAGGCTAAACAAAATTATGTTATGAGATTAAGATTCATAAGAGAGTTCTTTGTGCCAAAATTTCTATTTGGGATCTATGGTCACTAATCGAGGCACCAGAACAAAATTATGACATAATCGATATGCCCCTATTAAATCTCAACTCAGTTGATTTAATTAAAGAGGCCGATCATGTTATATTTTACTTTCTAGGATTCGTGAATAAGCGTTAAAATGCCGAAAAAGTCTTAGGAAAGAGAATAAACTGTAACAACATAACTATTGAACGTCTTACTTGATAAAGGGGGCAACTGGGTCGTAGTATAAAGTAAAATAAATTCAGATATATTAAAGAGGATTTTCACCTTCTTATTGAAAAAATTCTATATTCCATTCTAGAAAATGTTTTTATTTCATAGGCCAGACTGTATTTTAGTTTCCAGTCTAAGGGAAAAAATCCAGGGTTTAAAAAACTGCAGTCGAAACCAAAAACTGCCGAACAAAAAACGAAAATTTGTGTACAACATTTCGCCCTTTGAGTTGGTTTGACATCGACTGTTTACATTTATTGAATAAGAAGTAAAAGGAGTAGTTTTTTTTTTTTTTGGTCAATGACAAATGAAGAAGTGGAAAAAATGTCAGTTTTTCTTCTTGACTGCAGTTTTTTAAACGCTGAAAAAATCGATTATGTATGAAAACCTAAAATTTTTTTATTCTGAAAACCAAACGTTCTTAAATGATTTGTTGAAATTTTTCAATATACATTTCAATTTGTCTTTCAGTTTAATTCTGTGGCATTTTGACAAAACATCTTAAGTCGAGATAAGATAGCAAAAAACGTTTAAAAAAAATCTTGGTGAAAAAATCACCAATTCGTTTATAATACAATATTTTAAAAACGTAAACCAAAATGGTTTTCAAATGAAAATTCGTTCGATTTACAAAATTTTTTTCATCTTTTTAAATTTGACTTAAAATGCTTTGTCAAAATGCCACAGAATTTTAATAAAATCCCTTTAATTTTTACTTTGTTTAGCCAAATTCTGTGCCTAAATCGTGAAGTTAGTTTAAGGTAAATTTTTTGCAAATAACACGCGAATTTAATATATTAAAACAAGTACAAGGGTTATTTTCGGCTGTGCCGAACTTTTGACACCCTCCACCAAGAGAAAGAATATAGTATACATTACGACTTAATTCCAATCTCTTTTATCTGCTGCAAGTGTCTTCCGCTCTTGCTACGATTTGTTTCCAGCTGACGGCTACATTGTGTGTCTTGGGCGTCCCCTCCGTCGGATGCATTGGCGATTCCAATAAAAAACTAATGGGTCGATTACGGATGACAACTGAACTGAAGAAGAGCTGCCATCAGCGAAATCAGGCAACGCCGCTATGTTAATTATAAAATAAAATAAAAAATTGTATATTTTAACATGAGCGGCGTTACCTGATTTCAATGCTTAGAATTATTCAAGGACCGAGAATATATAAACTTTGTGGGGCCTTGGACGAATATTCAATAAGTTTCAAACAGGATACGAAACTAAGTATACCCTCTCCACAACTAGTTGCGCAGGATATAACAAGGGCAAGTTTTTATATGCCCAGAAAGTATGCAAATAAAAAATACGCAAGAAAAAAATCCTAAGATAAGTAAGAAATAAGGTTAGAAATATGCAAAAAAAGGCTTTAGTATGCATACAAGAAAAAGCATAATTAAAACGTTGATATTGGTATATTTTTAATCAATTTTTTCTTTTTTTTTTTTTATTGCAAAAAGTGGGACTAATTCTGGCAGTCGTGATCGAATCCTTTTTCGATCCGAAAGTAATTTTATTTCTAATTCTTTCAGTCGATCGAATCGAAATTATTTTTTTGAAAGGATAAGAAATAAAATTGCATTCAAATCGAAAAGTATACGATCATGACTGCCGCAATTATTCTCGAGGTTTTTTTCGAGATATCGAACTAAAATTATCAGAAGAATATAATTTATCGAAAATAATTGTTTAATACTTTTATTAAAAAAAAACTTCAACAAAATTTACTGTTTTTAATGAAACTGCTTGTCAAATGTCAAAAAGAGATCTTTCCAAATTTTTATGAAATTTGTAAGCAAAAAGCTTTAAAAACTTGCCCCGACTGTAACCAAAAAAAAACAGAAAATAATAATAAACGACTAGCACTCATGATAAAGTTCAACATCATAAAAACTACTAAAAATCAACGTTAAAAACACTTTAAAATTTATTTAACAAGAATGCTAATAGATAAACAATAGTTAACATGCAAAGCATAAAAACATTTTTGTGCATACTTTTAGGCTGCTTTAAATAAAAAAATACTTTTCCCTTTTTTAGAGAAAAAAAAAACTATTTCAAATAGCAAATATAAATAATATAGTTAAAGTTAAAGTTACATAAACTTAAGAGTTAATAAATTATAACATTTAAAATAAAAAAGAAGGAAAAAATCAAGTTTTATAACAATATTTTCTTGCATTGTTTTTGTAAAAAAAATTTGCTGACGCCATTTAGGCCTAAGTTTTATACTTAAAATCCTTTTTCTAAAAGCTAACGTTAGAGTATAGAGTTTATTATAAATTTCCGTTTTGTTATGAAAGTAATTTAAAAAAAAAAAAGACCAACAATATAAACAATACAATAGTAAACCGGAAGTTGGTCATAATACAATGTGTTATTTGAAAATGCAATTGTTGAGTATTTGGGGTTGGAAAAATTATATGAAATGTTGGGACAAACAAAAAAATAACAAAAAAACATGCATATTAAAATGATGATGTTGTAGAAAATTAGAAACGCACGATTCGAGTTTTTTTAATGATTCTTAATGGAAAAATAAAAACTAAACAAAACGACAACTAAATAAATCATGAAAATGGAGAAGTAAGTTAAATAAAGTACAATAAAAAGACTTTTTAAAAACCCTACAAAATCACAATAAATGGTATTTTCATTTGCAACACATTTGTGAATGTTCTTTAAATCGAAATAAAGTGGACTTAAAATCGAACAAATTTTGAAAAGGAGCCTGAAAAGAAAATTAAAAAATTTTGCTTTTCATACTCTAAGGACTAATTATCTTTACAAAAAAAAAACTCTTAAAAACAGGAAAAACTACAGTCATTTTGTAAATATGTAATTTAAATCAAAATCACATTCGATTTCAATTCCATTTAACTTCGATTTCTAAAACATGCCCGATTGTCTTCACGAGCCATCGCTATGTTTGAACAAAAAATAATCCAGCGTGCACATAAATTTCGCTCGTAAATACTGTTATAGTCGATGTTTTGTTTTTATTTAGGCAGCGTTGTTCAAATATTTGCTCGCTTAACGATGTCTTACATCAGTAACAGTATTTCCATATCAATAAATGTCGTAATCATTGTCATATATTATGGCCCATATTCATAGTCAAAAATAAAGTCGACTTTTTTTAAAGTATATTTTAAAACAATGGTGTTCACATGCATTTAAAACCGGTTTTTATTTAAAGTCGACTTTATTTTTGACTATGAATATGGGCCATTGTTTTTATTACTATTTGTATCGGTTTTTATGAGATATACATACATACATATGTATTTTCTCCACCTCAAATATTATGAATGAATTGTACTGCCAACGTTTTGTTCTTTTAAACACAAAAAAATTTCTCGTTCGGACGGGATTAGAATTATTTTGGCTTGTGCTAAGCTTTCTTGCTCTCAAACTAGCAGGTTGTTAATTTATTTTGGCGCCTCTTTCAAAGTCATCGGTCGACCTAAACCTTCCCCTACTGGGTATTATGGTATTTACCAAAACTCAATCTGTGTTTGAATAGTACTTGAACAGTAAATTCTCCAAGGTATGACGTGTGGTACTGTACCAAGTTTACAATTTTAAAAAGAAGGGGTTTGAAAATATGGATATGGCTAATCTTGCAAGCCTTAAAAAATTGAACTTTGTGCAGTTATACATACGACGACAAACTATTTGCCAGTGCGAAATGAAACACAAAACGTACGAAAGGCAGACAAGCCCTTGTTAGATTTATTGCTTTTACAGGTATGTAATGATAATCGGTTTAGAAAACGAAACGATTTAAAATCAATAATATCGTTTTTAGTATGATAAAAATTTGATTTTTAATACATTTTCTTCCTTTTTGTAGCCTGTTTTCTTTGAAATTTTTAATTTTATTTATTTTATACAAATTAAGACTATATTTTAGAAATCGATTTGTAAATTGACCAAAATTCTTCACACCTTTTAAAAACATATCGGAATATGTCTTATTTTACCGGAATGTTTCTTATTTTAATAAAACAAGTTTTTTATTTATTTAAAAAATTTCTTAAGTTTTATAAACTTGTGTAACAAGACTATTACTTTAAACAAAAAGGATATTTGAAAAATCCTAAGAAAGTCACTAATTAGTATTAATCATACGCTCCATATTCATTTTAAAGAAAATCTTGATTTAAACCAGCCCAGCTGGAAATCTCTCAGAACAGAAGACCTTTTTACTTCAGGCCTTTTTAGAGATCTGCTTAAAAATTTTTGATTCAATTACTATTCGTATCAAACTGCTTAAGATTGCCTAATAGAAGGCCTCAACTTCTATGAGAAGGGAGAAGAGAAGGAGTAACATTTTTTTTTTTTTGCCAAATCTTTATGATCCTGTTACCACTCTTATTTTACTGCGAAAGAAGCGATAGCGGAAGGCCTACCCCACAATGACAACGTGTGTAAAAAAGATATGAGCAAGGTTGGCAACCGATACCGATAACAATACCGCTTAAATTGAATGCCGACCGGTATTGACACCGATACCGAAATTAGTTTTTCGCATAAAAGATCTGTATACGTATACCCAAGGCGAATTGACTAGAAGGTGGGGTCAAGTCAACATATGGTGTTTTTTTCGGTGGTCGACTTGTCAAAGTTTGTGTGCAAACTAGTTTTGTATGTAAACAAACCTATTTTTTTTACTAGTAATATTTTTGACAATCCGACCACAGAAGCAGTGTTGTTGTAGAGTTGACCTCACCTTCTAGTCAATTCGCCTTGCGTATACCGTTTTTCTTAAAACCGGTATTATAACGGTACAATCGTTTCGGTATTTAAAAATAATATATTTTTTTAAATTAAAAAATGTTAAAAGTGCTAATGAAAAATATTTTTGTTCACTTGACGTATGGGTTGTTTATTGAGGAATAGGACCAAGGCCAATTGAAAAGGTCTGTGCAAGAAGCCTGATGATCATTGTTTATGTTCTTTTTAGTTGTCAAAGTTGTTTACATTTGGCTTACATGTGCATGTTTACGTTTATGGTATGCCACACATACACGTTTTTTCCTTTTGCTTTGTATATGTGGTAGTAAATTTTTGACAACTAAAAAGAATCGTATTTTGTTTTTGTACAAGTAAGCAGACCTGATAGATGGGCCTTGAATAGGACTATTACAAAAAAGCTTTATAAAATACATAACTGAAATTTAGCTCATAGAATAAATTCGAAAAAATAAAAAATGTTGAATATAATAAATTAACCTATGAAAGGAAATAATTCCCAGTTTCTATTTGTTAAAATGGTTGAGTTAAATACATTCAATTTATAGAGTATCACTATCCAGAGTGACACAAAGAATGCTGACGAAGGCCGTAGCGGGCCAGAAAATGCATTACATTCTGCTGGTGTCTAATAATTGTAAATTTTTCTGTTCATACAATATACTTCATTGCTATCCAAAGGATAGCTAAGGTAAAATGTAACAAGAAGATACAATATAACAGTCTGGCAGTGTATAAAGTCATTCCTAAAAATTAGAGGAATAGGAATATTACAAAAAAGCTTTATAAATTACATAACTGAAATTTAGCTCATAGAATAAATTAAAAAAAAAAATGTTGAACATATTGTTTTTGTTTTACAGGTAAGTAAAGCGAACGAAGTCTAAAATTCAAAAATTGCAAACTTGGAACAAAACACTTAATATTTCAAACAAGATATCAAATTGATTAAAAGTCCATTAAACTATAAGGAATGGCAAAAATTCGGTGAAAATTGCTCAATTAACGGAAATTTGCAAACAGCGGCATGATAGAAAAGTCTTATATTTATTAATAAACGTTAAAGCTATGAAGAATCAGAAAACTAACAGTAAAAATATCTGTTATCGAAAACATGGCGAAAATTCGCGAAAAAAATTCAAAATTGACACAAACAAACTCTACACTTTATTTTAAAAAGCTAAATCGGCTAAAAAAATATGTCGGAAAATAGCATAAATAGCGTTAAAAAGTGAGTGAAGAACAAAAATAATAAAAAAATAATTGGAGATTGGATTTTTTTTTGTCAAATTTTCGATAACAAGTCGACGTCGACACAACACTCTTATAAAATACCAAATCAACGGCGAAGTGATGTAGTCGTCGACTTGATGTGACAACAATTTAAAATGAATGTCGACGTTGACGACGGCTTACATAATAGGGGTGAATATAAAAAAATGTTGGTGTTGAACCGATAAAAATCCCGGGACTCCAAAGTATTTTACATAAATTAGCTTTGAAATGTTTAAAACATTAATAAAATTTAAAAAAACACAACACACAACCCCCCGTAGTGCATTTTAAATTCACCCAATACTAAGCAGAATTCCATTTATTTTGTTTTAGTAAAAAATCTGTTATTACAGTTGTATTAAATAATAATAAAAGCTTTTCTCATTTGCTTGGGTTTTTTCTGCTGTTTTCACCCTTTTTCTTTCAATTCAACTTAAAAATTCATTAAAGTCATAGGCCGTCCTTTCGTCCTTCGTTTATATGTTATATATTAAACGGAAATTCAACAATAGGAAAAATGTTGCGTTTTTAATGTCACTATGTGCATTTCCGTTTTGGCTTTTCTTTTTGCCATTTAATATATGTAGTTTTGCTACTGATATTTCAAGTAAATGCACAAAAACATAAGGGCATTGCGATTTTGTAAGTAAAAAAGGGGAATATCAACTCAATAAGTAGATATTAAGAATAAAACAACATTTGAAGTTATTTTAAGTTGTGTTTTCAGAAGAATTTCACATAATTTTTAAATTTGTATTGTTACAAAATTAAAGTTAGCTAAAGCAGTCAGTAAAATAGAGATCTCCTCTGCACCTTATGTTTATTTTTCTTTTTATTTCGGAAAGGCATTTTACACCTTGAACTATGAAGTTACCTGGAATGCTCTAGAGTATAAAGGGGTCCGACCTAAACTCATTCAATTGATAGAAAGTGTGTACACAGGGGCAAGTTTTCGAATTCTACATAATGGCGTGCTAAGCCGTTGAATTGATAAATTAACATGGTGATGCATTGCGCTATGATGGGTAGCCGAGGAAAGAAGTTGAGACCTTCTGCTACCTTGGAGTTTTTTTAACCCAAACTGATGGATCTTGTGAAGACATCCTTAGCTGAATTAAAAAGGCCACACAATTTTTGTTTGTCAGCTCACTAAGCTATGACGCCATGTTAATATAAACCTTTTCAATACCAAAGTAAAATCATCATTGTTTTATGGTTGGGCAACTTGGAAATCTGCCTCTCAAGACAAATTCCAAGATGAACCAATTCCGATTTTTAACGTAATAACCAAGTCAAAAAGTTTAATACCTAGTCCAAAGTTTGACCTAAAAGAGTTTTTCGCCTTTCCTGAAAATTTGATTTTAAGCCATACGCGGTTGCCAATGAAAACCATGGATTTGCTCCTGTAATATTTTGTCCCTAATTTATATAAATCTTATTAAAACTCACATAATTGCCCACCCTTTTTACAATAAAAGGACAATCTTATTAGCTTTTTACAAGTTCATAGTAAATTGTTTTTCGGCTTTATACATATGAATTTGTTTTTGTCTTATTTTTCTGCGTTTCAAACATTAATGCTGCACATACAAACATTTTGATATAAATTTGTTGATTTTAAATTGCATGCATTTATTTTTGCTTATATAAATGAAACATAAATAGTATGTACATATGTATGTATATACAAAGATATACATATGAATGCATATAGAAAGCATATGTATGTATGTAACCATACATATATGCATTCACATAAATATGCACAAAAATATGCTGTTGCATGTTTGTAGATAAAAAGACATTAGCATAAATTATAATTAAATTTATGCGACATCATACACAATTTAACATTTCATTTTTATTCATTCAAATACTCGTACTTGTACAATAACGAATGCAACCGCAACAACTATAATAACAATAAAAATACAAATATTTAAAAAAAAACAGAAAAATGCAAAGAAATTGTTTAATATTGTTTTTTTATGTTGGGTTGTAAAAAAGTAATTTTATTTTAATTAGAAACTACTTTTTTATAACTTGAATAAATTAAGAGCAAAGAAATAAAGAAAATTAAAAAAAAGTTGTAATACCTACATACTTAGGAAAAAAGTATTAAACATTTCAATTTTATAACGACTAGTAAGGTAAATTAAATCCTTGATTTTTTTAACACACTTGAAAATCTTAAAAAATAAACTTATGGCAGTAAAGATATTTTAAAGAGTATAAAGTTTTACAAAAGAAATTTTCTATAAAAATATTTACTTAATAAACGTTTGGTAAATTTAAGACACGTAATGAAAAACGATGATGAAAACAAAACGATTTGAAAACGATAATATAGTTTTCAGTATTTTTAAAAATTGATTTCAAATACATTTTTTATGTATATGTGACCTTCTCCGAGAAAAGGGGCCTAGTGAAGTTTTGAGAAAAACGCATTTCATCTTATTCTACACCCTTTTAGGTACCAGAATCCACTCTTAAGTCCAAACCCGTTTTTTGACACACTAAGTCCCTTTTCTCGGAGTAGGTCACATATGTTAATTAAACAGTATTTTGATCAATAAATTAAGACTATAAATCAGAAATTAATTTTAAAACTAGTCGAAATTCATCACACCTTCTTAAAACGAAATCGTTAGATTTTCATCACATACCTGATTGTTTTTGAAGTAAATAATATATATGAGTAGGTGAGTTGCAAAACTCGTTCGTTAGGAAATTAAAAATACGAATTGATTCTAAAAGTTCTTTTGGCGCTTTATGAGAAGAAATATACTAATTGTATCAATGCATGTCCTCTTTCATGTTTTTCTAAGGACATGCATTGATACAATCAGTATATTTCTCTCATAAAGCACATATTATATTACCAAAAACTAAATATCACTTTAAAAAATATTCAAAACTTTAAGCTTTTCCTTGAAAATTGTTTGCTTTATTTACTACAAATAAGGGTCAATATCTTTGGATTGTCTGACAGCCTCTGAGTCAGCTCCCACCGCGCAAGCCATTAAAGCATTAACACTTTTTTCCTCCCCCGCCTTATAGATATAACCATTTGCCTTATCAATGTGATTGCGCAAGCGCAGCATACTCTGTGTGTTACGTGAGTCCAACAGTTGAAAGGACACCAAGGCATAATCTTCCACCATAGAACAAATTGCAGCATTGAGCTTTTTATATTTCCTCAGGGAAGTAGTATCATCTAAAGCTTCCAATAAATACTTTAAGTCCAAAACATCTGTATAAAAATCCAAATTAAAATGCAAGTTATCTTCATTTTTTTTAAGTAAATCTGCTTTAGACAAGACATTAACATGAGGCAAACCCATGCGCAACATCATATTTAAGGCCAACAGCAAAGTGGAAACAAACTTTGCCGGTTCACTGCAATAATGAGAATCAATCAGATTAATGGTAACCAAATAATAACCTTCCTTTTCCAATCTTTCAAATATTTTAGACATAGAGGCATGATGCGTATACAATTCGACTTGACCGGGGCAATCAAATAAGAAATAATTGCAAGAGACTGATTGTTTGCGCAAATTGGGTAAAAGCCAGTCATCTAAATGTTCTTCTAAGAATTCGATACAATACATAAGAGCGCCATTGGGTCCCAAGTGCATACTGTCCATTACATCTTGTACGGTTATCAGCTCCATGACATTTATACTAGCGTTGTATTCCATATTCTCATTGGCTGGATCCAAGTTAACTATACCCACATTTCGTCCCAAATCTTGGTAGAATTTAAAAGCATTTTGACAGTAAGTGGTTTTTCCACTTCCGGGAGGTCCAACGATTAGTTGACCATAAAGAGGATTAGTAAATTTTAACTTAACGCGTTGTAGCATGATTAAATAATTGATTTTTATTACAATTTATTAAATAGCAAATGTTACTTTAAAAGTAAAAATGTAAACAAAAATGGCAAAACAGCTGTGAGGGATGGGAAGTGTTCGGTTTCAGAGAGAAACAAAAAGAAAATAAAGTGTTGTCATATTAAAAATTTACAAGTTCAAGTTGTTCTTGATAGTCTTTTACATATACTGGAATAGAAAGCACAGAATACACAGAACTGTAAAAAGTGACGTGTGAAAAAGGCCCAAATCAGTTGCGAGGGCAGCTTTCGAAGAAAGAGAAAGGAAATGTTTTTTGGTAGGAAAGTGGCAATGTGTAAAAACAGGCCGCTATTATCAACACGAATTGCGTAATCAAAACAAAAAATGCAAAAAGGGCAGCTTTCTTAGAAAGAGACAAAAAAAAAGGCAAAATCGTCCGTCTCGTGTCAGTTCTGTATATTCTGTGATAGAAAGGCAAAACTTGATCCCGTGGCCTCCAAGTAAATCATTTCTTGGTTAAGAGCAGCTGTTCCTCTAAGATTTGAGATAAAAGAGATTGTAAAGGCTATTTGTGATTTAAACCCCAAGAAAGCCTCAAGTTTTGATAATATCAGTAACAAAATGCTATTGGAGCTACCCAGCGTAGCAAAGAAAATTATATTTTAATTTTTAATTCTATTTTACGCCTTCAATACTATCCTCAAAAGTGAAAGGTTTCATTAGTTACTATGATACCAAAACCAGGAAAGGATCAGTTGAGTCATATAGGCCTAATCTTACTTTCTAATATAAATTAAAATAGATGTATTTCTAACCACCAATTTGGCTTTAGAAGAGAACACAGCAAACCTAAACAAACCCATCGAATAGTAAATGCCATAAGAAAAGCCTTTGAAAAAAGAAAATAATGTTCCACAGCTTATTGACGCTGGAGTCCCTCAGGGCAGCATCCTGAGCCCACTTGTAACTTATACGTCGGATATGCCAACAATCAATTACACCTTAAATTCAACATTTGCTAATGATACAGCTTTTTTAAGCGTGCACGAAAACAGTCATGAAGCATCTTGATGCTTACAGGATCATATATTTCAACTTGAACTGTGGTTAAAGCAATGGAGGATAAAGGTCAAAGAGAAATAATGCGTACTTATAGCATTCACCTTGCGTCACGAATCAAAATCAATAATCAAATAATACCTCAAAATTCGCATGTTAAATATCTCGGTATACATCTAGATCGCCGTTTAAGGTGGAAAAGCCATATAGAGCAAAATTTACTCAAATGGAACTAAAAGCCATCCAAAAAATATGTATGTATGTATATATTAACAACAATAACTATAAGAAGAGAAGCAAAATTATACAATATTGTTTTTGTTTCACATGTAATTTAATCGAACGAAGTCTTTGTTCGAAATCGATGAACAGGCTATAAGCTTACCAACTGTTCCAGTCATCGCGTGAACGCCTTTTGTTACCAATCCGATCAAATTTTTTATAGGAATATTATTTGTTAATTAAAAGTTTTTTATAAGAAGAAAAATTTAAACGGCATCTGACTTGGTAAGCTCAAATAATATGGCAAAACTATCCTTTATAAAACTAACACCGTCAAAGTAGCTTGCTGCTAACGTAATACATTTCAATGCCACATCCATAGTTTCAACAAACAATGTTTGTGTTTGGTAAAAAAAGCTATGAGATTTGTAATTGTCTGCTTTCCGTCCAATGTTCTTAATTTTTTAAAATAAGTATATGTATGTTGCACATTTACTAAAACTGACCAACCCACCATGACCATGTTCGGCAACACTGTTTATTACTTATTTGGTTTAACATATATGAAGTATTTTAAGCATTTCCAATTCAGACGTTTCTCTTTAAATTTTGAACTGGAACACTTTTACCAAGGCGAATTCAGTTTTCAGGTGGCGTTGAAAGCACAACTGTTCTACCTTTTTTCCTAATTAGAGAGAGGAATGTCAAAAATTACTTGTGTTTTTTGACATGTCGGCCAACTAAACCAGAATGTACTAATAAAGTGACCTCACAAGAGCAGCCGTTTGCAGTGATTTTCTTCGTGTGTGACGTTTGGCGTAATTTTTTTATTTATTTAAATTTTTTATAAAGGCATTTTGACACTTGCCGTCTCAATTCTAGCAACAAAATGCCTGTTGTTTTTTTTATTGTTTTATTGTTGCTGTACTGAGGCCACTTTGTTAATACATTTTGAACGAAACCAACAAAAAAATACATTGTTGTGTTTTTGGTGTTGTTACTTGTTGTAGTATCGACACCACCGTTTACATGAATTCGACTTGACTTTTACTCTCCACTTAAATCAAAAAGGAATTCCATTAAAATAATTAAAACTCAAATGCATGTGCATATTTATAAAGCTATATTTTTTAAAACTTTAAAACCCAAACAAAAGCTTTACTTTCCAATAAAATATTTTTTTCAAGATTAAGTTAAATATGTTTTATTTAATTAAAATTTACACAATTTTAAAACATTTGTTTAACGTTTGAAAAAACATAAAAATACAGCTGTGTTTTGGAAGTGTTCCGCAATTTGATGTACTGAGCTGCCAACCTTTGATTATATTCTATTTACATCCTTTTATGGTCATTTATTTGCGGCGAATTTACGTTTCGTGAAAAATACAGTAACAAAAAATTTTATTTTATCTTCAGTCGGCGGCGAGACGTTAAAGTGTATAAATTTATTAAGTGTTTTTATATTGTTTAAAACGAATAAAAATAAGCAAATTAAATATATATTTTTACATAATTTATTGTTTTAAATAATTTTATACAAAGTTTTTCCAACAATTTATAACAAAAGCAATACAATAAAAATAAGTTAATCATGGCGCAGCAACAGCAACCAGCCTACGAAAATAGTAAGAAAAACAGTTTGTGTGTTTTATCTTGGTGTAAAACTTTTGCTATCTTTTTGAGAAATTTTAAATTAGTCATAATGTAAAAAAAAATCATAACTTAAAAATATATTTCTGGCTAGTATTTAACATGGCCATAAATAGAAATAATTCGTTTTTATTTGTGTTTCAAAGTGTATGTGTGAAATTTACTTCTTTTTTTGCATTTGTTATCTGATACTGAAGCCAGCCAGGCCAAAATACGTTTGCAGCACATTTAAACAAACATGTACACAATAAAATTGTGCAGTCAAAGTGGTACTGCATGTAGATAGCCGGCATATTTTTGCTGCTCCTGTTTACGTTGGCAGTAGCACAACAAGAAATACGAAAAAAACTATTGTGAACTTAATTTTCTTTTTTCTTATAAAACCCCTTTCCACTCTTTTAACCTGTAACCGCACCCAGAACCCAAATGGATTTGTACTTGTTGTGTTCTTTTTAATTTAAATAAAAAAAATAACTGTTGGGTTAATTGAACGTATTATGATTTGTATGCTTAGACATATACATAGGTATAAATTTGTTTTTAAAATAAAACAAAAACAGTGTGTTAATTCATAATTTTTCTCATTTATCTAAAACATTTTCCATCTTTTATTTCCCAAACTTCCGTTACGTTGTTTTTGTAATTATTTTCATAATTTATGTTGTTGTTTTTTTAGAGTTTATTTATACCACTTTACCTCGCACTCAACGTGGCCAACCAATTGTTTTGGGTTCCGATCCCAAAGGAAAAAACTTCCTGTACACCAATGGCAATTCTGTTATTATACGTAATATAGAGGTAAGCATATTTTTTTCAAAATTTCTTGTAATTAGATTTTGTAGTTTATAAAATATTAGTTTTCTATCTAAAAATATATTTTTATACCAGCTGCATTTGTTGCTGCTTTTTATCTTTGTTTTTTATTGTACATAGTAGGTATATTTCATAGTTTTCAACATTTTTGTTCTATTTTTCATTTATTTGTGTATATTATATTTGCTGTTTGTTCGTCCGTCCACCTGCGTTATATAGATATTTTATAGACACCCACGCGTTGTGTCGGTGTTTTTCCTCTTCTCTTGGTTTTCTTCATCGGTAAAGTAGGTATAAAAAAATTTTGTCTCAAATCAATTTGACCATTAAATTTGTAAACAAAATTTCAAAATAACAAAAAAGCCTTAAGACTTTTTGGCCAGCAAAATCAAATCAGTTCTTAAAATAAAATGAAAATGTACCTACCTAATTAAAAAATTTTTTTAAAAATGATTTTGGAATAAATTGCATACAAATGAGAAATCCATTCAAATAATAAATTAGTTTTTTCGGGATTGGATGCTTAAGTTAAAGACTGGATTTTTCAAAACCAAATAATAACTTTAGCAGCAGTGTATTCCTATACCTATAATCCCGACTTTATAGACTCGGCTTTAGAACGAACTAAATACTAGATAAATAAAGGCTGTACTAGCGAAAAACGCATAGAATAAACTTTTTTAAACCTTTTTTTATTAAAAAGGCTACTTAGTTTATTTAAGAGTTTATCAATTTTTTAATAAATATTAGATAATTATTTACCTTATTATTTTTATTCTAGAATCCCGCTATTGCTGATGTTTATACCGAACATTCGTGTGCTGTTAATGTAGCCAAATATTCGCCAAGTGGTTTTTATATTGCATCGGGAGGTAAGTAATAAATGAATGAAATAACAAAAATACTCGTGCTTATCAAGAGAAACAGAAAATAAAAAGATAAAGTTTTACATTTAAAATCTAAAGGGCCCTTAAAAATTGCCTAAATTTTCCAAAATATGTACCTATGTAATGTTAAACTCCATGTAGCAAAAACAAACAAAACTTTGTTTAGGGTGTTTAAATTAATTGCAATATTCGCTAATACCTGTTTCAGACTATAAGGCATACTCCTGCAACAATATTCGTTGTTGTTGTAGCAGCGAAACCTGAAGAACCGTTTATCGTCGGAAAGTAACAATATTCGTTGTTGTTGTTGTTGATATTTGATACTTCGAGACGTTCCTCTACGTAGCCCCAATTGTCGCGGGAATAAACAATATTCGTAGTTATTTTTAAATATTAATTAATTTATTTAAAACAAACTTTAAATTGTTGCTTGATATAACATTTCGTGCTACATAATTCACCCCGCAAGCGTCACTACTACTTCCATTGCCAATTTACTCTTTTATTAAAGAAAATTATATTTTACTAGCTACTTTGTTAGCGTTTCCTTTTCCCAGTTGTAGTAATAAAAAAGCTAGAGAAAAATATCCAATTTTCCGTAATTACTTTTTTGGGTACTATTTTCCCCCCATTAAAGTATCAACAACTTCAGTATTGTAGTGGTAGCCCATAACTTAATATGAATATGTCAATAAATGTAAAAAAATGTTTTGTAAAAAATTAAAAAAATAGGTACGATTTTTACCCCATAAATGTTTGAATTCGAAAAAGTATCAATTTTTTTTGATAAGTTTCGAATGAAAAATTACCAAAAAGTTCCCTCTTATAGACTCTCATCCACCCAGGACATTGCTTCTTGAATTTTATGTTTCTAGTTCCAATACTCATACTTCATACTTCAAAAAGGGCCAGTTAAAGAACAAAAAAAGTACCAAAAAGTTCCGTCATAGATTATTGTCCACTCAGGGCATTGCATGTTAAATCTTATGTTTTAAGGTCCAGCATTAACGAAAATTAAAAAAAAAATACCAATTGTAGTACGAATACTTCAATGAATGGAGAAAAAAGTTTTGTAAAAAAGTACCAAAAATAGTTAAGATTTTCACCCCTTAAATGTTCGAATTTCGAAAAAGGACCAAATTAGAATTCGTATTTTTTTTTATAAGTTTCGAATGTGGTATAAACTTTGTTTCTAGGTTTATTGGTTCGAAAGATAGATGGGGTGTCAAAAAAGTAACAAAATTCAAGTTTTACCCGTTTACTTCCTAATAGGGCCGAATTTCAAAAAAGTACCAGACATCTGTTCGCTTATTTTTCTAAAGAACAACGATAAATATTAGGTTAGGTTCCATGGGCAGCCATCGAGAGACATCTTATTTGGGTCCTTTAATGGTCCCTTTGTGTTAGCCAGCGCCAATGTTCATCCTTTAAAGCAGTTACTCAGATGCTGTCACTGCAAAGTCCAACCAATTCGTCTTCCTAATGAAAAGAAGAAGCCATTTAAGTTCTATCCCAGATAGATCCTCCAAGTGGGCAATCACCGGTTCCCCTAGGTATTTTCCCCTGATGCCCCGTAACCCAGGGCATTGACAATGTAAGTGAAGCACAGTCTCCTCCTCCTCCTCGTTTTGTCAACTTCTACAGTAGTCGTTGAATTCCAGACCCATTCTTCCAGCATGAGTCCCAACCGGCCAGTGCCCATTCACAACCGAAATCAATGTCCTAATCAGGTCCCTGTTGAACCTAAGTAGAGAATTAGTTCTCCGTTCATCATATCCAGACCATAGTTTCCTAGATAGTTTCCTAGATCCACCGCGTCTGTGCAACGCTATAAGACTCGCGTTTGGTAAGTGACTTACAGTGAGCCATTGTAAGGCCAACGAATTGATCAATGAATACGTCATCCATGCGACCACCTTGTTTGGCCAGTCCATCTGCTATCTGATTGCCGGGCACTCTGAGTGCCCCGGTATCCATATTAACGTTACCCTTGAATGCTTCGCAATCCCATTCAACGACATTCTACAGTTTTCCTAGATGTCGTGTAGACACCCGCTAGGGAAGCAAGGGTAGCCTTGCTGTCAGTAAATATACGTATATCTCCTGATATGCGATGATGCCTCAGCCAGTTTGCCGCCCGCATCATAGCCGAGATCTCCGCCTGCAGGACACTACATCCATCCGGCAGACGAAAGGAAACTTTCACATCCAATTCCTCTACGAAGAAACCTCCGCCAACTTTTTTACCTTTCCTCGAACCATCAGTATAAACCCCTAGAGTCGGATCATGGAAAGTACCCGACAGCACATTGCCGTGCGCCATTCGTGTCACGAACCCCGCGCCAAAGAAAGTCACCAGGGTGCAGTAGTTTATACATATATAAAGATGATTGAAAAATGTTTCCATGTTCAGGCAATTCACAAAGTGTTCTATTGTGGCATATACGCTATACTTTTATGAATATTCATAAAAATAAAGCAAAAACAATTAGTATGACACAATAGAAAGAACACTTCTTCTGAATTGCACAATTATTTTTTTATGCAAGTTTTCCAATTATGTTTTCTTTTAGTCCCTATATGTTATCATAAATTAGGAAATACATAATTCATTTTAACGCTTTCGATTAAGAAGGTTTATTCTTATTTATTTACCTAATCTTATCATTATTATATTATCAATACAAAAATGTACTTACTACCTTTTAAAAGTATTACCTTTCAAAAGTTTTTTTTAATTAAATAATTGTTAAATGTATTTTCTTACGCGGCTCTTTCACTTTAATTTTTCTCGTTGTTTATTGCATGCATTGAAAAAATTAGACTAACTAGTAACTGTTTTTAACCTCATTCGAAATGAAAGTTTATGTTTTTATTTTTGTTTGTAACTAATAATGACTCATTTGTTATCTCCCCTTAGTTTAAACAAAACTGTATAAAGTCAAGCTTTTTTTATTTTAAAAAGTGACTAAAACTTTAACATTGTTTCTGGATTTCCGCAATAGCTGTTTAACAATAGCACTAAGCAAGAAATGATTTTTTGTCTTGCAGCATGTGTGTTGATGTAGTTATGTATAGAAAACAATGATCAGCCAGGTGTGAAAGAAGGAATTAAAAGACTAAAATACATTAAAGTGCTTTTTATTAAGCATATTGTAGAATGTTTTCCTAATAAAATAATTTTTAACAAACGTATGTATGTATTTTGAAAATGCATACGAGAGTTGTAACAGTTAACAATTTGGGAAATAAAAATAATTAAAAAATGTGTGCAATATGTTAGAAATACTTTAAAAATAGGCAGAAGTATGTAATTATTTCTAAACTTAAAACTAGAATAGAAAAAATAGGATATAATTGCTTTGAACTTTTGGTCACACTTAGTAAATACTTGTTCGAAATAAGCTTAGCAACTACTTATTCTTATAGTTAGTGTAATTTTAAACGGTGCTACAAGATATAGCAAAAACTATTTGCATTTAATTTGAAAAAGATGTGGGCTCGCTTTTTAAAAGTATTACAATAGAAGGAAATTAAACTTTAGTTTGTCACATTTTTTCCTCAAATATGTGACAAATAGCTTTACTTGTGCTCTCATACTTGAAAACTTGCAAAACCCTTACAAAATGTTAAAAAGTAAAACAAAAAAATTTTATCAAATAGAATGTGGGATTTTTTTTTTTTATAAAATATTTTTGTTACATTAAAAAATTTTCAAAAGTGCTCGTATAATTCAAACATAATTTTAATAGAATTATGCATTTAAAAGATGAACATCTATAAAATTAACTTAAATGCGATAAAAGCGATTCTACTTTTATTTTCAATAATTTCAAAGTTGAAAATCTTAAATTTATCATCTTTAACTATAAGTTATTTCTTGAAATTTTATCTTAACACAAAAAAAATATTAAATTTCTTTTCCTAATATTATAGACCAATCTGGTAAAATTCGCATTTGGGATACTGTTAACAAAGAACATTTATTGAAAAATGAATTCCAACCTATTGGTGGTCCCATCAAAGATATTGCCTGGTCTCAAGACAATCAACGTATTGTAATAGTTGGAGAGGGGCGTGAACGTTTTGGTCATGTATTTATGGCTGAAACTGGTACCTCCGTAGGAGAAATCAGTGGTCAATCGAAACCCATTAATTCTTGTGATTTTAGACCTGCAAGACCTTTCCGTATTGTGACAGGTTAGAATTTTTAAATAAATCTAGTATATCATTTCAGATTTTTAACATTTTTAATAGGCAGCGAGGATAACACCATTGGTATTTTTGAGGGACCTCCCTTCAAATTCAAAATGACTAAGCAGGAACACTCACGTTTCGTTCAAGCTGTACGCTATTCGCCCGATGGCAAATTCTTTGCCTCAGCTGGTTTTGATGGCAAAGTATTTATATATGATGGTGCCACTTCGGATTTAATTGGTGAATTTGGTAGTCCTGCTCATAAGGGTGGCGTATATGCTGTAGCATGGAAACCTGATGGTACGCAATTATTAACCTGTTCGGGTGATAAAACTTGCCGTTTGTGGAATGTTGAGACTAGAGAAATGATAACGGAATTTGTTATGGGTACAACGGTAGATGACCAACAGGTGTCATGTCTTTGGCAGGGTGATCACCTTTTGACTGTATCTTTGTCCGGCCACATTAGCTATTTGGATGTAAATGATCCATCAAAACCTTTGCGTGTTGTTAAGGGTCATAATAAGCCCATAACGGTCTTAGGTTTAAGTGATGATCGTAGCAGTATTTATACTGGAAGTCACGATGGTGTTGTGACTAGTTGGAATTCGGGTAGTGGTGTCAATGATCGTGTCCAAGGCGTGGGTCACGGCAACCAGGTTTGCTGTCTCTTAGTTAAAGTCGCACTTTTTCTAATTTTTTTAATTCATGTTTTTTAGATGAACGGTATTGCCGCCTGGGGTGATTTTGTATACACCTGTGGCATTGATGATAGCTTACGTCAATTTTGCATCGAATCCAATGCTTACACCGACTATGTGGTCAAATTAAATTGTCAACCCAGAGGTTTGGCTATTTTACGCAACGAAAACATTATTGCCTTGGCCTGTGTCAAGGAAATTACTTTGGTTCAAGATCAAAAGAAAGTCTTCTCTTTGCCTATTAAATATGAAGCCAGCAGTATTAATGCCAATCCTGATACCTTGGAAGTTGCTGTGGGTGGTGATGACCAAAAATTGCATGTCTACTCTTTAAAGGGTACCAGCTTGGAACTGAAATGTGAACTGGAACATTTGGGTGCCGTAACAGACTGCTCATATTCACCAGACAATAAGTATTTAGTGGCTTGTGATGCACACCGTAAAGTAGTTTTATATTCAGTAGAAGAATATAAACCAGCTCATAATAAAGAATGGGGCTTCCACAATGCTAGAGTAAATACAGTAGCCTGGTCGCCAAACTCTCTGCTGGTGGCTAGTGGTTCTTTGGATACCACAATAATTATATGGTCGGTTAACAATCCCGCCAAACATACCATTATTAAAAGTTAGTTTTATTTTTTATTTAATTTATAACAAAAACTAAAAAATGTCCATCTTATTTTTTTAGACGCTCATCCTCAATCTCAAATTACTCGTTTAATATGGTTAGACAATAACACTGTGATCTCTACTGGTCAAGATTGTAATACCAAAGTCTGGCATATCGAGACTATTTAAGTTTAATTCAACATACTTTTAATATATGTATGAAACCAACACAACACAAATTATTAATTACTACTCATTTTCATAGCTTTTGAGGTTTTCTCTAAAAAAAAAAGGGGAAAAGAACCGCATTTTATTTGTACTCCTGTGTACGACTACCTACTATTATGTCGAACTCCTGACCGCCTAATCCCTTATTCTTCGTTTGCATTTGTTTTTAAGTTTACAAAGTATTTAAAACAACATACAAGTTTGTATTTTTTCTCTTTATTAAATTATTTATAAAATTTTTATTCTAATAATTGTGCTTTAATTTTTTATTATAGATTTTGTTTAGCTTTTTATAAATATGTACACCTTTTTTTCTTATTCTAACAACGTTTTGTGGAAGCGTAATTTTATATCAAGAAACAAAATAAACAAACATATTTTGCAATAACATTTTTCGAAGAACGCTGTATTAAATGGTAAAGAGATCAAGGTAGATTTTGTTTGACATATTCTTTTTTTGGGTTTTTAAGGTTTTTTATTATATTTTATAGATAAACAAGTTATTTTTAATTCAAGATTCAAAACAAGCTGGATTGTCTAAATTTTAAATGCAAGATTACAATCAAGATACTTTTAACTTAAAATTCTGACTATTACACGAAAGTTAATGTACTTTTAATACAGGACTGCACTCAGGCATTAGTTAAGCTCATATTCAAGATTTTAAAATAACTCAAAATCGATCGGATCCCATTTTTTCAAATACTAACAAGACACATTTTCCAAATACAATAACAAGTTTCAGATCACAGGTATGTATAATTTAAATTATTTTATATATAAAATGAACAGAAGATTGTTTTTTTAAATATGTACATATAAAAAAATTATAGATCATTTTACATTTTCGAACTCACCAAACTTGAGAAAACTTCAGAAAGTTTGAGTTTACTGGTGAGAGGGGAAGAGAATATGCTTTTTTCTCTCCTCTCTCGCCCATAAACTCAGACTTTCTGAAAGAAAACTTTCAAAGTGTGACCCCAGACTAAATAGTTTAAATTGCAAATACTTTAAAACAAGTTGGAAAATACATGAATTTTAATATGGCAACAAATACTACAAATTTTAAACTTCCAAATGAAAATTTTTGGAAATTAAAAGATTGTTTCCAAAACTTAATGCCCGTATTCATAAAAATTGTTTAAATTAAATAAAGGTTTAAAGAACAAATTTACTATGAAAATTATCCTTAACGTTTGTTACATTTAATAATCGTTTATGAATACGGGGGTAAGTATTTAAAGCAAAAATTTTAAAATGTTAACTGTTATAATCATCGTTAAATAATACAGGTGGACGCACTTATGTAACAAATACAACATTCGAAGACAAATGATAAATAAGTCTCCATATACGTCAAACATTATTATAAACTAAAATCAAATTCTTCAACCAAACGCGATTTAATAAATAAATTTTTAGCCAATATTTATTTCAATTCAAATGATCAAAAACGTGGACTTTTTGTAAACATTAACAAAACTTTGACATAAGACTAGGCAAACCGTACCAGGCTTGCCAGAAGAATTCAAATTAAAAGTGCTAAATCGACAAAATAAAAGTGCTAAATTGTTCTACAATGAAAAACAAAAGTGCTAGTTTTGTAACATTGATCTTTATAAATACATATCGCTGGCTTAACATGTAAAGGCTCTAATTCTACTTATTTAAGAAATTGAGATTTTAATGCAGTAATGTGCAAAATTACAGTTATCTAATTTTTTGTTGTTGTTTTGTAGTGATGAGCAAAAGCGCTAAGTCCAATTTATCACAAGAAAATGCTCTAAGTCCCAATTAAAAGTACAGTTTAACCATTTCTCTCAAATGGTTCCATCACATGTATTTTGATTGTTTTTTTGTCTCTCCTGTAAAATTTTCATATATATATAGAGCATTTACATGTTAAGCCAGCGATATAACAAAAAATGTACATTTGAAATTTATTTTTTACATATTCTTTTTGTTTAATATATGTTAATACATATTATAATGTTACATTATAATATATTTTATGAGGATTTCTTTTCTGAGAAATATGTTGCATTAATGGGTTCTAAATTTGTTGTGTTCGTTTGTATAAAAAAACTGTGGGAAAAATTTTCAATGTTTTATTTTCTTTGTCATAATTCATAATTTTGTAAAAATATTGTTTTAAGACAAAATATAAAAAAAGAATATGTAGGTATTATAATCGTCTAATTTTTCTAAGCCATTAGTGATGTCAAAACCGCTCAAATAGCCTTAAAAATTGCTCAAGAAGTGCATTAATGATAAAAGTGTAATATTTGTAAATAAAATCAGCTTATTTTGCTCCATTGAAGTTGCACAACATGTAACACTTCGAGTGATTATAGGTAACATTAGAAAGTTTTACATGTTTATACTGTAACATATTTTTCTCAGAAAATAAATCGTCATTCAATAAAGTTGTTATAACTGTATAAAATTTCAATATGTCATTTTCATCTTCCTTATATACCAACTCATTTTGGTACTTTTCAGATGAACTGATTTTTTTTACAATATCGCCCGATATGTTTAAAGTATGGCAACAAACGTTGTCTAATTTTGCACATTATCTCTGTTTTCATTCTACATAGTTCTTAGCAAGGTCTATTCAATAGGCCTTTGGTCCAATGGGAGGTTCCTTGCTGAACTTTCTGAATAGCTGATGGTTTTTTGTCCCAATATCTGAGAAAACATTAATTTGCTTCTCTAAAGCCCCACAATGATTTTTGTGTGTGGCGAAATTATTTTTGATGATAGTATGATCAGAAAAGCAAACTTCGCTGTAAGCATCACATACGAATTTGCAAATGGAAATTCATTGCAGTTGATATTTCGGAATAAGTATAAAATACAAAATTGCCAGAATTCCATCGAGCATTACTGAGTGCTGGCATTGCTAATTACGTTTGATGCGAAAACTTGTATGTGATTTAAAAAATGCTATGCCATTTTTCCTATTTGCAAAAAAAAATGTAAAAAGTTGTACCTATGCCTAATATGCATGTATTTTTCTTGATACACTTAAAGAATTGATATTTAACTTGAATTGATTATGTCAGTTTTTAAGTTGTTTTGGGAACTAAAAAAATGCTAAATAATTATAAAAATATGCTAAACTAGCACTTAGCACTTTTTTCGAAATTCTTAGTGCTAATTCAGAAAAAAATGTGCTTAATCTAGCACTAAAAGTGGTAAACTGGCAAGCATGTAGAGAACTAAATCGTCATCTGGCGTAGTATTGCCACCTGTTTTTTACATCATGGTTATAATATTAAATTTTCGAACATCTCAAAAAAAGTTAAAAATATAGAAATATTTTTTATTTTGTTGATTTTGCTGCTTTCAACTCAACTTCAGTTCAGTCGCCATTCGTTATTGCCCCAAAGTTTCAAAATTTACAATCATTTTTATTTTTCTAGATATTTAATTGATTTGAGGTCACGAAATTCTTACATTAAAGGATTTTGAGCAAATCTTGAAATTTTTCACATTTTTGAAGCATAAATAATTTTAGCGAAAAGGTCAATTGCTCTATTAAAAATCCGAATAACATATAAAGTATGTTGGTCTTTCTAAATATTTTACACTTTTTAACTTCCAAAACTTTTTAAATTGTAGAAAAAAATACACTCTTTAAACTTATTTTGTATTGCTAGTTAGAAATTCGAAATAATTGTAGGCAATAGAATTTGTATATGTTCCAAAAAGGTCGAATTTCAGAAATTATTTTAAAACTAAATGAACAAATTCAATACAACTATAATTTTTACATTATCGAACTTTCAAAGCTCTTAAAGTCAATGTTATCAATCGAAATGAATTTCGGTATCGGTATTCAACAATTTCTTTTTTTTTATATCGGTAAAGGCCACAATTCACTATCCAAGACAATCGTACGACACGAAAACCTAACAAAAATCTATCCGACATAAAAAGTGTCTGCAACAAATGTTGTTAGACGAGAAATCATATGGCTCAGCTACTTTACAAGAAAATACAACTCAGACCGCATAGAATCTATAATTTTAATAAAAGTCTCATAGACGTGTAAAAAAATCTGGCACTCAATTTAATTTTTACGTCACACTTTGATAATAAATAAGTACACACAATTTTTTTTTACAAATCGTGCGACTGATTAGGATTGTGAATTCCCAGCTTAAATGTATTTTTATAACATTAGTATACCTGACCATTGCTTGCACAAACTCGAACTAAAACCCTAAATGCGATATTCTTACCTCTGCATTTTAATTAGTTCCGTTTTAAAAATTTGTTCGATTTTACAATTATTTGAATTCGATTTCTGGAACATACGCGTAAATTTAAATTTTCTATCACGTATAAATAGCAAACAATGAGAGAAAAGACAAACATCCAAGTATTTTTATAGATCTCTGTAAGAACTCTAATCACATAAAAAAAATTATTTAAAAACGTACATGTAACGAGTGCGGTTTCAAACGGCCAACGTTTTACCATTTTCTTACAAAAATCGCTTAAAAAAAATAACAGATTTTCTTAACCTGTTCTTACCAAATTGTTGTCTATAAAAATTATAAAAAAAAAATTAAATACTTTTAACGCCATTTTATATTTACCAAACATTAAAATTTTTATTTATTAAATTTTTGCATTATCCATAAATTAATGTATTTTTTTTAATTTTAAAGAAAAAAGTATAAATTTGTCTTTTGTGTGCATAGTGTAGTTGTGTGTATAAAATGTGTCTTAAATTAAAACTAAACTAAGGAGTGTAGAAAAATGTGTACAATGTGAATATAAGTAACTGCTTGTTCGACAGTTTCGAACGTCGTTAACGTTCGCATAGAAAATTTCTATGTTAAACACCCAGTTTTGAAAATATGTTACATATAAAATTCTAAACGAATGTTTACGTTTAAAATTGTTGAACACGCAGTAAATTTTATGTTTTGTTTTTTATATAATTCATAAAACTTTAACGAACTAAAAAAACTAAAAACATAAATACATACATAATGTTAAAACAAACAAAAAAGAAATATTTTAAAAATTCATATAATCAATTTAAACTAATATAAATAAGCCTCCAATAAGTTAATTTATTAATGTATAAAACGAATATTTTAACAAGACATTTACCCAATTTAAGGAAAGGGAATTTTAGTGAAACTAAAATCGAATTAATTTTAAATTTCCGCGAAGAGTTTTTAGGTTTAACAAAAAGATCGAAACTGTTTTCAAAGTTGTTAAAATATAAATTTTATTATATTTTAGAAATTTTTGTATGTCATTTTATCAAACCGAAAACTAAAATTGTAAAAAAGCAAAGTTATTTTTAAAGAGTGAAACATAAAGTTCAATTTTACTAAATTCTATTTCCAGAACTTGGGCGGTTAACACAAAATTTCAGTATTTTTTTTATTTTGAAACTAATGGTCTTTTTCTTTTTTTAAAAAAACAAAGGTTGACTTTTTCAAATATATCACAGTTGGGAATAGAGACGATGGGATGGTTTAAAATTGGGAATTTAGCTAAGTTTGTTTTTAATTTGGTTAACATTTTTTTAACATAATTGTGTAAAAACTAAAAAGGTTTTAATACCCTCCACCAACACCAACAGTTGTGAATGAGAGTACATATGAAGCATTTGCTGCAATAGAGCATAATTCCAAAAAAAAAACAGATTTTTGAGCTAATGTATCTAATTGTTTGATTCCCAGTGGAACATAGGGCCGCCCTTTAGCTAATAATGTGGAGTTTATTGCCATATATGTAGTTTCTTTATATTGTATAAAAATTTCATACAATATTTAATGTACTCAACTTTAGAGAGAATATTTAAATTTTGAGATACTAGAAAAGTTGAGTTATGACTCTATTGCAGCAAAGGCTTGATTATCTACAGACAAGCCAATGGCTTCGTAGGTTGTTGATTTAAGCAATTTGTGAATTTATTTGAATAAAAAATTAAAAATTAAAAAAAATCTATGTATAAAGATACGAAGGGCTCAGAGCTGAAGTGAACCAAGTCAAAAAAGAATATTCGAATATATTTTGAGTTTGAGTAAGTAAATTGCTACTTGGGCGGCTTACTACCGTTACCTTAGGAACGAAACACTTTTTGATTTAGTCCGTTAAAAAACTGGATAGAGTTTTACATTGCGGAGAACTTCGGACGAGTTTTCAAATAGGTATATGCATTATATTTTGTGCCTTGGTTCGGTTAAGCTCTGAGCTCTCAATATATCGATTAGTGAGCAACATCTAGAAATAATAACTGAGACTTTCTTAAACAAACATATACATGCATATATTTTTGTGCCTCTAAGTAGTTTTTAATGGGATCCTTAGTATTTTTAAGTTCATTGAAACCATATTTAATTTGGAGGGGAAAAATATATACTCCAAATTGTTTATAATTCGTTTAATATGTTTTTTTTTTTTTTTTGCAAATTCAGTTCAGTAGAAAAAAAAACTTCAAAATTTAGATGTAACCCTATTAAAAGAAACTTCCGATTTCCTTGTATTTCTGTTTCTGGTTTTCTTACAAAAATGCTCTACATCTATAACCAAGAAATTCTTACCTATAAAGCCTCTATATTAAAATTGTTTGTGTTATTTTTTTATAACCGAGTCTTGGTAGAGGGTATCAAAAATTCGGCACAGCCGAATTTAAGCATTTTAACCTGTTTTAAATAATTTTATGGATTTAAATTAGGGCTTATTCTGGATTCAGGTGTGTTATTATTTGTATTCGTAGAAGTTTGTAGGTCGTTAGGATTATTTGAGGGCGTTGTAGAAGTAGAGGTATTGGTTGGTATTTGTGAATTATTATTTAAATTAGATACAGAGTTCTCTGTGGTAGGACTATTTACAGCAGCATTTATATGGGTGGTTAAGACTGGGCTTACAGAATTATTATTAAATTCCTTATTGGTCACTTGATTTGCTGTACATGATTGTTGTTCATTATTTTGTTGTTGCTGAGCTGCATTGGCGGCAGCAGCAGCTAAATGAAATTGATTTGGCATAAACATTTGATAAGCTGTACTTAATTGAGCCGCTGTTAAAGTTGGACTATCGTTACAATTTATATTTGCGGTTGAGATTTTAGGGGTAACTCCTCCTGCCGCGGGAAAATGGGATAAAGTATTAGGAGATGTTGGTGTTACTTCTCCCGAAGAGGACGAATTGTGGGTTAGATTTGCTGCATTTAATTGTGTTGCCAAGACCTTATTCGCCCGCTTTCTCCTAGCTTCTGTTTCACATGGCGAGGGTGCACCTGGGTGCCGATAGGAGACATGTTTACGCAAAGCATCCTTGCTGCGCGAGACATGGGAGCAAACGTTACAGGCATACCTTCAAAGAACGAATATATAAAAATGTTTGTTACAGAAACTCTTTTGGTAAAAAAAAACTCACCTGACATTCTGATGAGTCTCCAGATGCACTCTCAAATTATATTGATTGCTTAATTGTTTGTGGCATATAAAACAAGTGGCATATAATTTTGAATTTGAGGGAGGCTTCGATTGTGCACTGGGTGCGGCATTGAGTTTTTCACTTGACATAATTCTGGCTGCTTCATTTTTAATATTTTCATTTGCCACCTCCATACTTCGGGCGCAAGATTGTGCGTACTTATCTAAATGTTGCTGTAGTTTTAGCTGATCTTCGGGAGATATATTGTAAGCTAACTGAGAGTGTAATGGGGCAGAAGTTTCTGTGCTAGAGGGTGGGTTAAACAGTGAAGATTTTGTAGTTACCAAAGGTGAGGTATTAGAGCTATAATTATCAATTGATGTCTTAATGGTTAAAGGCGTTAAAGGGTTGTGTAAATGTGTGATTAAAGGAGAGCTTCGTGTAAGATCCTGATTTTTCTCCGTTTTAGTAGCACAATCACCGACACTATTAACCCCGGCTGTTCGTAGATTTTCCACTATTTTATCTATACGTTTAATGTCTTTTTGTTGCTGTACAGACATTTGATTTGACGGTAACTGTGGCTGACTTAAAACAGGTTTTTTATCTAAACCTGTACATAAACGTTTGGCCAATTGGGCCTCCTCTTCAGAGTTTAGTAAAGAAGGCATTAAGTCTTTATTAGTTATACCCAAATTAGCTTGATATAAATTACATTGTTGTTGATATTTGGCCAACAGCTCAGAAGTCTTATTTAAGGCAGTTTGGGAAAAATTTAAAGGCTGGTGCATTAAATTGGGATAGAATTGTAGAGATTTTAAAAAGAAATTCTCTAAAGGTGAAGGATATTTTGTATTCAAACTCGGACTTAACAGAGGATTAAATGTATTTGAGGATACATTTGTATTTAAACTAGTTGAAACAGGAACTTGAGGCAAAGAAAAGTTGCCACAAGGTGATTGTGTGGGCAAAGGAGAAGGTGGTGTTAAAGATTTTTCTCTCTCTACTTTTCTGCTATCCAGTGTTTCTTTTTCTGTAGAAGATTTTGTAGTTTTCTGTAACTGGAAAATAAAATTGGTCGAAATATAGGAATTAATAAATAAAAAAAATTAAAACAAAACAAGAGTTTTTTTTTTGTTCTATTTTATGAAACAGACCCCAAGCCGGAAAATATAAACATATCACATTTAACAAGTAAAAAGGTCTACATACACACAGAACAAAAAACAATAAAATTAACTTAAGCATTATTTTCATTGTTAACAAAACTTACATTATTATGAACATCTGCTAAGCCTTTAATGCCCAAAGTTTCAGCCAAACTTAAAAGCATAGGTATTTGCTCCTCATAAACATTGACCTCACCAGAATACATAAAAGTCAGCAATGCTACTATGGCATTGAAAGAGGCTCCTGGTATTATAATAACCGGATGATGAGTAGTTTCTAAAGTGCGAAAAATTTCCAAAAAGAAAGAACTGCAAGCACTTAAAACTACACGATGGGCTCTTAAAGTACGACCTTCGGCTGAGATGGTAACATCAGTTAAATGACTTTGATCAAGTAATATGGGCAGTGTACTTAAAATACTGGTCTGTAATAAAATAAAAAATAGTAAATAAATTTCTCTGAACACCTTTTTATTTTTAATCATTAGTTTTTTAATTTGCCTCTTCATTGTTATAATTGTAAATGAGTGTTTTTAGCAAATTAATACATTTGCAGACATATGCATATGTACAATAGAGCGGTTCCATTTGTTCGGGTCAAAAAAACTTAGAAACTAATTCTGAGGTTAATTCTAAGAAAATTTTTCAAATACCCCATGGTCTTAAAATTGAAACGGAGACTCTGATTTTTTACAACAAAGCTTTGATATCGTTGCAAATAAGACTTTTTGATAGTTTCTAATTCTCATTGGCTCTGCAGTTTTATTTACTTATATCTTTGACTTTTCTAAATTTTAGGGAGAATGTTTCCTGATGATCTGGCATGAGCAACCATTTAAATGCGCATAGAAACTAGCTTATCCTCCAACAATAAATTTCAGTTGATTTATCAAGAATAAAAATTGGGAATTAAGCACGACAAACAAAATCTTATTAATTAAAAAATTTGTATTCCTTAAAATTATTTTTTAAATTTTTATAAAAATTGTGTATTGCAATCAGGGAATGCTAATAACAACTAGTTTTCAAATTTAAACTAAAAAAATCAAACTAAAAAAGAAGTAATAACATGTTTTTTACAATTTTTATTTTTTAAAGTTTTATAAAATAATTCTAATTTATCGATTATTTTGTGAATTTTGTTTATTTCTTTGAAAATAAAAAATTAATTTGTGTTCTGTTTATAATATAAAAGTTATTTCTCGAGTTTTATTTCTTTCTCAGAAATAAAAATTATTTTTGATGTGTTGTTTCCAGATTACAAGCAATTGATTGTGAAAAAATTTATAATATGAAAAGCACTCTACACAATCAATTGTTTGTCACCAAGAAACAGCATATACATACATACATAAGTGCTAATTTTTTTCTTGCTTAGAAAAAAAGTGTGTATTTATAAAATTAATAATAAATATATAAAAAAAAATTAATTTAAATCAAAAAATTAGAGTTTTTGCATCGACTCTGGGGATGAGTTTGCCCTTAAATCAGTTAATATCAGTGTTTGAAAAAAAAACATTATAAATATACTGCTCTTTTGGAAAACACAAACGCTAATAGTGCTTGTGTAGTAAATCATTAAGAAAAACGTTTCTCTGTTTGTGATCTTCGAACACAAAAAAAATTAAACTGTACTTATCCAACTCAACAATAAGATGAGAACATTTTATTGCGTTCTGTTTTTTTTTTACCACAAACTTCGCTGTATTTTGTTTCAGCACATTATTGTTCGTTCGATTCAGTTATGCTTAGCTCCCTTTTTTGGCTAGTAAAGAACACTAAAACAATTTTACAAAAACAAAATACATATACGAAAAATTCCTTTCATTCATTTCTCTATGCAAAAAAGAAACACTATAGAACGTTAAAATATAAAGTACATATGTCTATAAAACCACTACAATTGTTCTGTTTTTAAACGAAGAACAGAATACTATATAATGATCGTATTAAGGGTTGTGTATTAATACAAAATGACTTGAAAAACAGATATCGCTTATGGGTGTGTGAGCCGTACGCAAAATAATTTTCTGTTTTTCGAACAGTGGATAATATACATTTTAGCGCAGAAAATGATAACCTCTTTTCTAAGCAAAACAATAAAATTCAAAAATTTACTGTTATTGTTTAAACAAAAAATAAAACTCAAAAATAATTTTTATTTTCTAAGCAAAAAATAAAAATTCAGGGGAATAAAAACAATCAAAAAATAACTTTTATTTCTGAGGAATAAATAAAACCCAAGAAATAACTTATATTATTACTGAGGAACAATAAAACTCAGAAAATAACTTTGTAATGATTAAAAAGTAATTTTTAAAATAAAACTTATAACCGTTACGGTCCCTGATTGTAATTAAACAAGAAAAATTCTGCCTAATATTTTTTGTGTGTTTATTTCCAAATATTAATAAATCTCATTTCATTAAAACTGTCCAAATATTTTCTTACACACATCTCAAAATATTGTAGAGCAAGTTTTAATATTGCAACTTTTAGCATTTGAAATACATACATAGATTATTTTTTCTTATTCAATTATTTTTTACTTTTTTCTGCTTAAATTTTTTTTTGGCAAATTGCTTGCACAAAATTTTCATTTGTATTTTTTTCTACTTCAACAGTTTTGTTGTTTTTTTTTTTAATTTACAGACAAAATTTTGGATTGTTGAACAAACAAACATACGGATTTTGTTAAAATAGATATGCAAAAAGGGAGAATATTTAAAATTTAAATAAAAATCCATATTTTAGGAATTAAAATCGATTGGAATTGAAATTCACTCGTTTGTATTTTTTTTTATTCTTCTTTTAAAAGTAGTTCTGCTAAAGTTAATTGGTAAACCAAAAAATCGAAACTTCCTCAAAACAAAAGAAAAAATTTTTGTAGTAAAAAGTTGATTAGGATAAAAACAAAACAATTCACGAATTTAAGGAACCAACAAAATACATACATATGGCTTAAAGTAAGTTCAGACCTATCAAATATTTGACGATAAAATAAAAAAAAGCGTGACCAGTAAATTGATTAAACTTAAGCTTAATTTTTAACAATATCTATTTATTTGCTAAACTTTATGTCTAAGATGTTAATTGTATTTATGTATAACGTAGTTAAGAAACCGTTAAATAATGTTTGCTCTAGCCAAACGTTTTGCAAAAGCAAACAATTATTTAAGAAAACTAGTGGTTACGTGTAGGACGTCAAATATTTAATAGGTGTGAACATAACTGTAGAAATTTTGAAAAACCGTGGTTTTAAAAAATTATAGGAATTTAATAAATTTATTATTTGCGATATTCTCCCAAAGTTATTGTTAATAAGTTTTAGTTTGTTGCTTGTTAAGCATGTCTATATGAATCAGTAAACTTTAGCCATATATTTGAAAAGTTGCAAACAAAACCTCTTATCTAGGTTTATATATTTCAATTTTTTTTTGTTTCAGAATTCAAGAAATAATAGCAATATGACATGCTTTTTGTATAAAGTATCTGTCAATTTGTCGATCACAATTTAAACCCTTCCATGAGATTGTTTGTTTTAATAATTAATAAAACTGAAGAATTTTTCCATATCGTTGATTTCGCCGGATAGTATAGTTTTAAGCATGAAGATATGCTAGAACTACTTAAAGAGTTTTTCATTCATTATTGGCAGCATATAGTTAAGTATTATTTACAGTCTCTTAAAAACAACATGGAACAGAGTCAAGTTTTACTTGGCGTATATTTATGTCAAGCTTGTGGACTAATTAAAAGTGATTAATAAGTCGTGACGTTGAAGAACCTTTGCAACTTATCATTTTAGGGCCGTTTAAGCACGAATTGTCTTATAAATCAATTCGATATTATCACCAGAGATGACATGATTTGAATTTTATCCGTATTTGATTTCCACAACATGGTTAATTATGTATTTTATACCATTTTTTACCGTAATACAGTTTCCATCGAATTTTTAAAAAAAGTTTATATAGCTTGTTCATAAATCTTTGAAAATAGCAGTTGAATAGCTTAAGACAAGAATTAATTCAATTATCGGCAATTATTGGATAAAAAATTCTACTATAAGTTCAAATAACGCCCTTCTAATCAATACCCTATTCTAACATTATTTGTGCACATTGAAGCTCATCCAAATTCAATGGTTTTTTTTAATTTTAAAAATAAAATTTTGTCCCATAAGTAATTTCCTAGTAAAAATCCACTGCTTATAGACACTATTATAGAATATTAGACGAGAATAATTATTTAGTATGTGTGTAAAAATAGTATTTTTGGATATTTTTTTTTTTTCTTTAATAGCAAATGACATTTTTAAAACTTTTAGGAAAAAGCAAAGAATATCCAGTCATTTGACAACGTTTTCTAGATATAAAATACACATACAATCATATAAGTACATACACACATATGTATGCATGCAAGTACATACATATTTTTTATGCAATCGTATTAATACAATAAAATTTCGTTATATTCATGTAAATGAAATATATACATATATGTAAAAGATTTTAAAATGTGGTATCAATTTAATAGCTAGAAATTTTTATATGTACCTTTCACAACAGATATAAAGGCTTTATTATATTGGTACAATATTGATCGTATACCTTATATCGCACACATAGTTCATAAGTGGCTCAACTCAAAATTTTAATTTTTTGGGTTTATATGTATAAACTATGCACAAAACATTTGTTTATCTTTAAAAAAATATCTGTGTAGTTTGTTGTTTTTAACTGTTGCTAAAAAACAGTCATGTGTTTCTTTATGTTTCAATTGGAATAAAGTTGCAATTCAAAAAAGTGACTTATTTTTAGTTATGTCAGAAAATATAATTGTAGTAGATCCCTAAGTGCTAAGTGCTTAATAGTCTCAATTCGAAACATGATCAAATAAACCTTTGTTGGAGCTTAAATTAATTAGGCTTGTGTGAGTTTAGAATTTGGGAAAAGTGTCAAAACTTAAAAACAATTCAGCAAATAATAAATACCTAGTGTATTTGTGACTTTTGAGACAACATTTAGAACGACAAAACAAAGGTCCATACGAATTTTCGGCTTATTATCTTTCATTTCGAGGTTGGCCCCTTTTTTTACCTAAAATGATTGGGATAAACCCTAATTTTTAATAAAAAAAACAGAACTTTTGGAACCCAATAGTAAAATTAAAACTTAAAATTGCCTTTTAAATACTATAGTAAAGGATATATAAAATTCAGGAATTTCGAACATAGCACTCATTGTTGATAATAAAATTGCAAAATATTTTTATATGGTTTTTGGTAAAATTATTAATCACGATATCGACCCCTTACAGCAAAAAAAGCTTAAACGGCAAAAACACAATTTTACAAGATAATTTTTTGTTATTATACTTCTTAAACATTTTGTATAAAGGTTGGCGCTTAAGCTAAAATTGTTTTTGCTATAAAACCGCAACGGCACATTATGAGACCATAATATTTTAGGAGATAATGCAAGTGTTGCCAATAAATTCATTCAAAAAACCAAAATATAAAATTATGTCGCTTAAGCTATTTTTGCGGCAAGGGGTCGATATTAACTATAGAAAACTTAAAAGATATTAATACATTTTTTAAAATACATACATCAATTAAATTTTTTAAATAAATATTGAACTTTCAAAAAAAAAAAAAAAGTGTAAAATATTGATAAGTTTTTTTTAGAATGTTGAAAAGTCGATATTAAATGTTGAAACATTACATTTTTTTACCACGCACACTTATTCACGAATCTCATTTTCAAAGAATTATAAAAACGCACACTCACGGAATATTTTAAATTAAATTGTAATAAATATTTTTAACTAAAAATTCTCAAACTAATTCAGTTATATAAAAATGCTAGCGGATACCCGTCGTGTGCTACCACGGTTTAAAAATAAACATTTTTTGTTTCTTGTTTGCATAAAATGAGAGGTGGAAATTGGCCCCAATCTCCCCGCATAGTTCTTTTTTGAAAAATACATAGCTTATGTGTGTATCTAAAATCCCTTTGATCAATGTTTTAAATCGCATTCAAATCGATAAGATAGTTTGGTAGAGGCATATATTGCGCCCTACCTCCCCTAGTTATCCTATTTTTAAAAAAATGCATTGCTAATCCATATAACTGATCTATCTATGTTTAAAATTTCATTAAATTATATTCAATGGATTCGGCGAGGCAGAAATTGTCGTCGTAGTTTAGTTCCTGTTGAACATGAACATTAAGTTGTTGCTTGATTTCACATTTCCTGCAACACTGTTTACCCCAAAAACGTCTCTACACCCCTTGTCCAAATTCTTCTATTTCATAACTGAATAAAGTCATGCAATTCTATGCACAACCATTTCAACATTGACAATCCCGAACGCCCTTTAATGTATAATAGCAGTTATCGATGCGGTAACAAAAAGCAAAATGCTCAATAATTTGGTTTATGCTTTGTTGAAAATTTTTTTTTTAGAAAGTAAACAACAACTTTCTATCGGACCATTAGCAAAACCGCATCATTGTAATGTGTTTTGAAGTTTTGGAACTCACCCCATTTGACATATGTATGTAGCAAAGTCTGAATCTTTTTTTAGTATTCTTGTTTGTTTGGTTAACTTAATTGAAAAATTGATATTAAAGACATTAAAGTTTTTGTACCGGTATACCGATACCGAAATAACAAGACAAATGCAGAAATTCGTTTTGACTGCCAGCCTTGATTTTTATGAATTTAATAGTTTATTAAGAATGTCTTCGTAAGTGCGTAAAGATCGTGCGTGATTTAAATATGTTAATGACGCACTCACATTTTATATTGCAATCACGCTCACTCTCTCATGCTTGATTAGTATTTAAACATGAATCAAAGAAACAAGATTGCGCATTGCGCAGGTCCGTTATTTTTGTGTGTGACGAAACAATAGACTTTGTGTGTGTGCATTTGTGTGTGTCTTACATTTTTTACAACAAACACTCATATTTAGTCTATGATGACGTAGATGCGCAGTATAATTTTTTTTAGTACGGCTGAGTGCGCAATCTTGTTTTTTTGATTTATGGTATATAAAGTAACCACAAGCACGAGTGTTTCTTGTTTAAATAATGACATGACACGACTCACATCACGTGCACAGTTTTACAATATTCTTTACTTACCTGATGGTTATGCCATCTTAAACAAAATTGTTGTTGATTATCATTATTATTTCCTTGTTGTTGCTGCTGTTGCTCCTGTATTTTTTGTGACAATTGTTGATCGCGTGTGTGCTGCTGCTGTTGACGCAAGTTTGCTGATGTGTTCGTTGCATTATTATGTTCCATAATTTATTTTCAAAAGTATGTAGATATGTATGTTCATATATGTAAATGTTCTTAAATGTTTTTATTTTTAAAACATAAAAACCGTTTTATAATATAAATCAAAAAATTAAATTCTGTATTTGTATTTTATTGGCTATAAAATTTGGCGCGCAAACATTTGAAAACGCTAAACAAAAACATAACCAACAACAAATTAAAAAAAAAGAAAAGATAAATCATCAATGACATCAATAAATGCCTTTTTATTTGTTTTGTTATTAGGTGTTAAATGAGCAGGCATGTATGCGTATATGTGTTGGCTTGCATGTGCTCTTTTAAAAGAAAAGTAATGATAACGAGCGCCAACAAAATATTTAGATCTTGTATAAACTGTTTATTGTTTCTTGTTTTTCTTGTAAACAAACATGGTGGGGATATGTTTCTATTTTGTTTTGCTTTTTTCCTTTTCTCGTAGAGCTAAATGAGATTGTGAGATTAATTGTTAAGGAGAATGAGTAATAAATGTGATAAAACATCATTTATTAAGTATACGTCGTGTGGTAAAGTTAAATATCATTTAAGTTCATATGTATTTATGAATGTATGAATGAAATTTGATTGATTTGTTTCAATAGTATTGAAATGAAATAAAATTAGTGTTAATTGTTTGCAAAGTATTACATTTTTAAGATTTTTTTTTACAAGAATTTTATTTCAAGTTACATTGTTTTTTTGACTTGTTCCGTATGATTTATCTTGTCATCTTTATTTCAATTGTTAGTTTAATTTGTTTTTGTTGAATTTTTTAGTTTAATCTCTTTGTCCACTTAAATCGTTTCTATTTGTTGGATTCATATTATTTTGTGTTGAAATACATACATATGTATGTATGTACATTTTGTAATGCATGTGTATTTTTGATTTTTTTTCCGAGGGCTGCTATTTTTACCGGTTCAACCAACAACAACAATTATATGTATTAGCCAATTTTAATTTAGCGAATGCATTTTTATTTTTCCTTCAGCAAAAATAAAAAATCTTTTCTAATGGCTACACAATAAGTCGTAAAATACTTGGAGACACCTCAATATTTTTTAAAAATTTTATATAAAAGGCGTAGAAAAAAGGGGGAAAGATTTTGTATGATATTGTTTAAAAAGGGTTTTAGCAGAATGTACTAATAAAGTGACCTCACAAGCGCAGCTGTTTGCAGTGATTTTTGTCGTGTGTGACGTTTGGCGTAATTTTTTTTTTGTTTATTTACATTTTTTATAAAGGCATTGTGACATTTGCCGTCTCAATTCTTGCAACAAAATGCCTGTTGTTTTTTTTTCACTTTGTTAATACATTAGATTTCAAAATAAAATTTTGTATGGAATTCAGGAAACATCAATTTATTTACAAAAAATATTCAATAAAATAAAACGCAAAACGCCCTAATAAAAATTCCAAATCGACTTTTTTACAAATTTCGATGTTCTTTGCAATTACATGTTTTCTCGCTAATAATTGCTAATTTTTTGGTTGCATTAAAAATCGGAAATTCAATAAGATAAAATAGCTATGAATCAATTTTTTAAATCAATTTATAAATTAGGTGTGTTTGAGGACTTTTTCAGTAAAATGCAGTAAATGAGTAAACTGAAAAATTTGCTCTCACAAAAAGCAGTTGTCCAAAAAAGTACGCGAACGCAAAATTTGTAATATTTCGTAAAATAAAGGCAACAGCTGATGGCATATAATTGAAGTGTTGAAAAATGTTTACACTTTTGATTACTGAGCTTGTTTTCTTATCGGTACGCGATTAAATACTTTGTATAACACGAATATTTTTGGAAAAAACAAACAAATTATTTTATCTTATCTTTTATATTTGTTTTTATTTAATTTTTTGGATGTTGCTAACTTGTGTCTGGGTTAAATTATTCATAAATAATAAATAATTTTCTTGCTATTCATTTCTTAAAAAACAAGTGCAGTTCTAAGTACCCAAATATTTAACACTTTTACAGCTCTAAAAAATTAATACGAAAAAAAAAATTCAAAATTGGTATTTAGCCATTTGCTTCACAAACAAGTTTAATTAATTGATATTTATTAGTTTTTGGGATTTGTTTCATTTTTATTTAAACTTTTCTTTTTTTTAACAATTTTTTCACAATTTGTATGATTTTAACATTTAGTTATTGCAATCAAAATTAAATCAGAATTTAAATCTTCGTTCTCCTCAAATGAAACTCATTCTTGTTTGCGTACAATCGTTCTTTTTCGGGTACACATACTAGTTGTCGGCAATGATTGAAGAAAATCCAAAAATTTTTATTTTTTTATTTGATGGCTGAATATTCGATAGTCTCCTGTTGTGATTGACAAAAAAATTTATTTGCTTTGTGTTTGTTGTCATGAAGAAGTGTGCGGATGAAAAAAAAAAATATAATTATTTTGTTTTTTACGGTTTTAATTTCCAAAAAAAAATACAAATCGTGATTGACTTGTTTATTTGTACGTCTCTGAAAAAGCCTGAAATAAACGATACTAGCACATAAAAATGCACTGATTGATGGGTTTATTTGATAGTCTCCAGGGCTCTTTATAGACAAGTTATCGATGGCTTGTAATTTTTATTAAAAATTACCAATAACTTGAATTTTTTATAGCAACATTTACATCTAATGATTTCTTATTTTAAATGTCCTATTTTTCAACTGGTGTTACTTTCATTTTCCTCTCCTTCTAAACCGTTACACCTTTGGAATTAAACAGCACACATGCTTGCTTACACATGTGCTCTGTAAAACGGTATGTAAAATGTGAAGTAAGTATGTGTATGTGGCCTAAAGTGCATGTGTATCTTTTGTAAATGTATCATCATCACCATCTAATGAATAAAGGAATTTTTTTCATTCCAATATATTTTATTTTCAAAATACTAGATTCAGCTGAAAGGTACAACTACTACACTTATTGCAATTAAATTTTTTTTTTTTCATTATTTTGAATTGTTGTTTAGCTGGCTGAATGGGTGACATTAGATGGATGCTTTTTAGCTGGTTTGCTTGGCTAGGTTTTTTTGTTTCTTCTTTATTTAATTTTTTTTTCAATTTGGTATTGTTTTGTAGTTGTAAATTTTATTTATTTTTAAAAATTTGTGCTATTTCGTAAATATACATAATCACATTAGCCAAAATCACATTGACAAAAATGAACCAAAACTAAAAAAAAAAAAAAACAAAACTAGATAAGTCCCCCATCAAAAGGTAATACAAAGCGACATTAACTGCAGATATTTAGATAAATATACAATTGCTTTTAGTTATTGTTTGCTATAAAAAAGCTCAGCATTTCCAGTTTAGAAAAGAATTTAATCAAAATACTTTTTTTATTACAAAATTATCTTTTGTTTTCTTTGTCTATAATTTATAAGAAACTTTGTCAACTTTTTCTATTTCTCTAAATTTTTTATTTTAAAATTGACTCATTTTCTCCAGGTTTCATATTGTGTTTTTTTTTTGTTTACCAAATTGTATTAGTTTTTGAAGATTTAAATTTCTTTTGTATCTTTAAAAATAGATTCATTCAATATTTTTATTTTGTTTAATGTTCTTGGACAGTGACAGGTTTTTTCTGTATTAAGATCTTTATGGATTTTTTTAGAAAATAATTTATTTTTATGCCAGTGATACATTTTCCGGTACAAATAGGTTAAAATAAATTCTGAAATATTTTTAAGAACAAATTAAAAAATGTGCCAGTTGTAAAACAAGTTTTATTATTTTAACGCATTTAAGCCCAAACAAAAACTCCTGGACAAAAAATAAAATTTGTTTTATTTTATTATTAAATTCATCACATATAAACAAAAATTAAAAAGGTGTACCCCAATTGGCACAATAGTCACTTAAGTGTGAAAGTTTTCAAAAAAAAAATTTTTTTTGATGTATGTAATAGAAATGTCCGAACTTTTAGTTAATCAATAATGCAAACATATATTGAATAATGTCAAAAACTTTGTCGTAAGCCGCTAATAATGAAGTGCTCCCAAATTGACACAGCGAGCGGTAAAAATTATTGTCGGTCGAGCCCGATCATTTGATAGTCTACACCACAGTCCACATTTAAAAACACATTTTCGATATTGTACCCTATTTGGGACCCGTTGACCCAGCATAACAAAATTATGTTGTAAGGTTAGTATTTATAAAAGGGTTCTTATATTCTTTATTTAAACATCAACATCTATGACATCGTCTTAAAGCGATTTTGAAGAGGGGGTTCATGTGGAACCTATGGTCAATTCAAACCGTGTGACCCGGTAGGCTAGCTGCTAGCGAGCTAGTCTATCAGCGCCGGGGTTGCGGGTTCGATTCCCGGCAGAGGCTCTAGATTCTCTCCTGCCTAGGGGCAAACTACGGCATTCGATATTAATCAAAATTACACTACAATACAAATGAAAATTTCGATCGATATCGAATGCCGTAATTTGCCACTTTTCTATGCGCACAAGGTACCATAGATAGACAAGCATTCAGGCTGCCTGTAAGTTTGAGTCAGAAAGTTATTCTGAAAAAGTTCTCTTCCTCTAAAAGTTTTTAGCAGCACTTATTCTCTAATCAGTTGCTTTCGTCAAAAAGTTTTTAGCAGCACTTATTCTCTAATCAGTTGCTTTCGTCTTTTTCGGATCTTAAATGTTATACATATGTGTATCTTTATTCCTTCAATTCTTGTGGGGAACATAGCGCCAGATCTAAAATGGCTAAGAAAACAACTCGAAAAAATTTTTTTTTTAAAAACACGAGCGCTAAAGTGACTCTATTAACTTACATTTAAATCAAAAATAAAATAACAGCCATTTAATATCAGGGTGTGATTTCAGGTTATAAATTGGAATTGGAATTTCATATTCTTTTTTCGGTTTTTTTTGTTTCAGCTTGATAAATACCGACAATTTTTTTATAAAAAATTTAAAGTATAGTTAAAATTATTATTATTATTTTAGTTAAAATTATCATAAATTATTGAAAACTTTTTTATGGATTGATTTTCTAAAGGAAAATACAAAGATTTATAAATTTTGCATAGAAAATTTTAAATATTGAAAAAAATAAAAAAACACTTTTTTATATAGAAATTTTGAAATATCGAACAATTTTCTATTGCTTTTAAGTGTTAATATACTGATTAATTTTCTGTGGAAAATTAAAAAATGTTGAAACTTAAAAATATCGATAAAATGCAGATTGAAGTTTAAAATTATCAAAAGATATAAGCAAACAAAACTGCAGAGTGAATGAGAATTGCAAACACTAAAAAAGTCTTATTTGCAACGATATCAAAGCTTAAGCAAAATACCAACAATAATAATTTTTTTTGGAGTATGTTTCCTGATGATCTGACCTAAGCAACTAGTGAAATGCGCAATGAAATCATATTAATTAAAAAAAATTGTGTTCCCAAAAATTACATTGATAATTATCAAAAAATATAAAAAAGGCGATAAATCAAAAACTTCCTTAAGACTTAAGACTTCCCTGGAGACTATCAAATAAGCCCAGCAATCAGTGCATATGTGTTTGTGTCGTTTATTTCTGGCTTTTTCGGAGACGTGCAAAAATTAAAAAAAAAACAAAATATATACATTTTTTTATCCGTACACCTTTCAATGACAAGAAGCACAAAGCAAAAAATATACTTTTGTCAAGCATAACAGGAGACTGTCAAATATTCAGCCATCAAATAAAAAAATCGCAACTTTTTGATTTTCATCAAGCATTGCCGACAATGCACACACCTATGTGATTGATGTGTTTATTTGATAGTCTCCAGGGTGCTTTAAATTTTCTATTGAAAAGTGTAAAAATATCGATAAATTTTCTAAAAAAAAAAATAAAAATATCGGATACTTTTTTTAGGAAGTTTAAAAAATATTGTCAAATTTTCTATAGAAAATTAACTACCGATAAATGCATTAAAATTATCGTTTAATGTTTTATAGAAAATTAAAAATAAAAACATTTAAAATTCCAATACTTTGAACAAAAAAATATCAGGAATTGAAAAACGCATAACGGTATATACTTTTTTTCGTTCTACGTAAACTCTGTTTTTCTAGGCCCGATAGAACTTACGTAATGGTTAGCTGTCAAATGAACTGTTAAACTGCGCTCACTATTTGAAATTTATAATCTGTATAGTCTGGAAAAGCATCATGAATATATTCACGCTAGAACAACGCTATCAAAGTATCTTAATTTACTTCGAAAATTGGTTATCGATGTTTAGTCGCCAAATTGTGTTCAGCGATGATGCTTATTTTTTGCTTAACGGCTTTGTTAATAAAAAAACAATGTTCACATATGGACTAATACCGATCTACAACATCCCTGCAGACTCCATAACGTCCAGGTAAATTGCATCCTTTGTTGAGGCTTACATGCAGCCGGCATCGCCGGACGTCATTTCTTGATAAATAAATCCGAAGCTCGATTTACGTTCAAAGAAGATCGGTATCGCACCATAATCAATGATTTTTTGTTTGCTTAAAAATAAAATTAAAGTTAAACGTGACCACGGCGGAATTATGATTGTTTTCAAATAATTTAGGTTTTTTGCATGCTGAACTTTGCTGCAAATCATTTGGTCAAAAAAGAATTTTGTTCCATAACGAATATGAGCGTTTTCAATTGCTGTTAACGACGTTGGACTTGCATAAAATCAACAAGTTTTTACATTTATTTGCACTGTCAAAGGCAAATTTGTAGGACTACGTAAAGCACTGGTTTATACTGATAAATCATTACCAAATGACGCTTTGGAGGCCAACATGGTTTATACTGATAATTCGCATGGCGGGGCCAAATTTAAGAATTTCATTCAACGGCCATATTTGTATGGTTGAAATTCTTAAATTTGGCTGCTGCAGTGCCTAGGATGCCCCTGGAAGGGTCAAATGTCATACACTTTATTTTTCATCTTAATCATTTATTTCTAAAATACTAAGGCCCATCTATCAGGTCTGCTTACTTGTACAAAAACAAAAAAACGACATGTATTTTGTTTGTGTAAAATTTCTTTTTAGCTGTCAAAAACTTACTACCACATATACAAAGCAAAAGGAAAAAACGTGTATGTGTGGCATACCATCAATGGCGCTTAAATTTGTGTGGGAAAAAACAATAAACAAACATATACATGCACATGTTAGCAAAATGTAAACAACTTTTGACAGCTCAAAAGAATAAAAACAATGATAATCAGGCTTCTTCCCCAACCTGTTCAATGGGCCTTGCAACATACCTACCCGCTATCTACATTCCTTAAGGGGGCCCCCATTTAAAATGTTCAATGCAGATTTGAAATATATTAAAGAAAAAGCCCCATTACTGCCAAGGAATCGCCCCTAGGTTGACAAAATGTATGACCGACCTCCATTAGGTTTTTGTTCTCAACATTTTCTTAAAACATACTTGTCATATATCTCCACCCCTTAGGGGCGCTCCCATACAAATATGGGCGTTTAGTAAAATTCTTAAATTTGGCCCCTGCAGCGCCTAGGATGCACATAGATGGGTCAAATGTATGACCAACCCCACTTTATTTTTCATCTCAAAAATGTATTTCTAACATATCTACCCGCTATCTCCATTCCTAAAGGGGCTCCCATACAAAATGTTCAATGCAGACTAGAAATACATATATTGAAGAAAAAGTCCCATAAATGCCCAGGAGTCGCCCCTAGTGGGATATAATATATGACCGACCTCAATTAATTGTTTGTCCTTAACATTTTCTCGAGACATACTAGCCCCTTATTTTCACTTTTTAGCGGGGCTCCCAGATTTATTTCTACAGATTTATGAAATCCTTAAATTAATCTAAATTTTGTGAATAAAAAAAGTTGCTAACAGATTTAAATCATTTATGGCTTGTTTTGTTTGCAGCTTTTTAAATGTCTGCAGACAAATAGAAGCCTAGCTGCGTTTTTTAATTTTTTATGAATTTTTAAAAACAAACATTTTAAAATGTAGCTTAAAAATTATGTTTCTAAAACGGCTGCGTATCTTAGAAAAAAGTTTTACTTGTCTTAAAGGAAATTTTATTGCGGGGTTTCGGTTTTTTCAATAAACTAAACCGTTTTTGAGTTACGCGAACATATGTTGTGCAACCTCCTCCATTTTCGAAATAACGGTATATATTTTGACAACTAGAGCTAACCTAAATAAACGGCTAGCTCTACTGGATTAAGCGTACCCGAATTGTCTGAAAAAAAGTGTAAATTTCTTGCACAGTGTAATTGGCGCCTTTAAGGCAAACATTGTTAGTGTAAATCGGGACATACGGCCAGTTATGCTTGATAAAATGACCAAAAAGCGGAAAAAGTGGCATTCTGTATGCGCTTCGTCAAGAACATTCGCATTGCCCATATGCCCGATATCATTTTTAAATGTTAATGTTCTGTTTTTAAAACTAATTTGTTGTGCTCATTTTTACAGTATCAAGTTCCTCTTTATTATAGACCAGATTATCTGAAGTTAGTATTTCTCTAATCATGTTATTATATTGTACGTAATTGTGCAACTCACTCAAGCTAATCATATAAATTTCACTAAAATTTTATTTAGTAGGTTCACAATTTACGGGCTAGTTCCAAAAGAAAGTTTCATTAAATATATAACCATATTCTTTATTACGGCTTTAATTTAAATTATGTAAACTTTTATTGTTTGGTTGTAATTAGCATGTACATACATACGTACATATGTCGCCTTTGTTTTAAAATGATTTTAGAATCTTTTACAATTTTCGTATACAAAATTTAATTTTTACCTGGTTTTTTAATTTAAATTATTCTAATATGTTTTATTCCATTTATTTAAAACACTTTAACATCCAAAAATAAACTATTACTATAACTGTCAATTAATATAATATTAACTGTAAAATTTAAATTGGCCGTTAATATATTTTGTTTTTAAACTTTAATTTTAATATAAAGATATTTATATTTTAAAAACTTTAATATGTTTTTACAAATATTTTATAAAATTTGTTTTTTCAATACAAATTTTGCATAATGCTTTTTATTTCTTCACGATTGTATGTTTTTAACTGTTATTTACCGTTACCCAAAAAGAGTCGTTACAATAATTTATATAAAACTTTTTTAGATTTTCCGTTACGATTTTTCTTTTTGTAGCATTAAATATATATAATCTTTAATTTTTTTTCTTTTGGTTTTTTATCGCTTAATTCGAATTTTCTGCGTGTCCACCACCTTTGTATCGTGTTTGCTCACTTCTAGTTTGCCAGAATTTCTAGTTTGTCTGAGGTTGGAGATTTTTTCCTAAATGTCCAATACATTCGTGCCCCTTTAAAAAAATTCGGAAAAAAATTAAATAAAAGAAATAACAAGTACAACAACCACGACAAAATCCTCTGATCATTATTTGTTTTTATTATGTAGAGTATTTTGGTAGTGCTTTCTTTTTGTCGAAAGAGACATTTGGACGTTCGGTAGGTCGGTCACACTTTCATTTCATTTCAATATTTATTATCTCTTGGTTTAATCTCTAATGCTAAATGAGAAGCAAATCATAAAATCCATAAGTAAAAAAATCATTAGACATTTTGTCGTTTTTTGTTGGATTTGTTAAAACTAATGAATAAAAAAAAAATACAGAATAACAAAATTATGTTTTTTCACAAGCCGATCTTATCAAAACCGGCCAGAAAAAAATTATTTTTTTTTATAAAAAAAAACTGACCAACTTGTCTTTAGAAAAGTTGGTCAAAAACTGATTAACTTTTCTATAGAAAAAAAACTGACACGCTTTTCTATAATAAAGTTTCTCAAATTCTGCGTAAAAAATTACTCCAAATTTGGAGACCCAATAGAAAAATTTCTTATGTTTCGATGACGTTGGGCAACTTCAATTGCGTTGTCAAATATAAATTTATATTAGGTGAGGCAACTTTTGTCAATTGGCATTTTGAGAGATCGGAAACCGAAAAATGAACGTAAACAATTGAAAATATGAAACTGAATTTGATATGATGACAGAAGAAGAAGTAATCGTGACATCTGTTGGGGGGCACTTGAGAGGCTATTTTAATCCTGTTGAATCATTTTCTGTACTTATAAACAAATGTTTTTGCCTAAGCGCATATTCTTATCATCTTAAAGATGCTGTCTTTGAATTATTTAGTAGAGACTATAAAGACTGAATACAAATGATTCGTTCAACGCAATATCCCCTGTTAAAATTCAAAAGTTTCTAATATGCACGTTGATTCAATTCCATTTGTTGGACTTCTAAGTAAAATTGTTGTCCCGTGGTGGTTTTTATGCATTTTGTTTGCCAAAATATAGATTCTATATATAAAACAGGATGTGTGTACGTATGTATGTATTTAACGCATGGATTCCAAAACGGCTGGGCTGATTTTGATGAAATTTTCAGGGAATCTTCAGAATATTCAGGCGGTTGACACTGTGAAGTCTGATTTTTGCTTTTCGGTCTGCGGGCGGAGGGGCGGGGCAAAATCCAATATCTATATAAAAATGGTGTAAAAAATGTATAGTAATTCATAAAATGAGAACGGCTGGGCCGATTTCTGTAAAATTTTTTGTCAGTTGTTCGTATTTTCGAGGGGAAGGTTTTTACGGGAGAAAATCCCTTCGGAAAAGTAGAAAAATTGGAAAAAGCGAAGTTTTTGTATGAAATTTTGTGTGAAATTTTTCCTTAATGGCTTTCCAAATCAAACGATAGAAATTTCTTAGTGTAAATCATGGAAAAATGCAGAAAATGCGAAATGCGGAAAATTGAAAAATATCTCCGCAAAAGTCGGAAAAATCGAAAATTGATTTTTTTGTACGAAATTTTGTGTTAAATTATTCCTTAATGGCTTTCCAAATGAAAAAATAGAAAGTTCGCAGCCAAAATCCGATAGGTGGCGTTATACGTTGACTTAGACTTTGCGCAATCTGACAGGTGTAATTTTGGCATTTAAAATTGGGGCGAGGCGAAGTTCGCCAGGTCCGCTAGTCATGTAATAAAATGTTACAAATTAAACAAAAAATTTACTAATTTTTAGATCGGGCGCCTTTTCACTTATGGTGTTTTCTTTTCTAAAAAATAGTGTTGCATAAGTGTTACATGTGATTGGCAACATTTTTAAATTCTACCCTAATTTTTAAGAAGTGTTTCATATTTAACGTTTACAAAAGAACACAAATTTCGGCATTTACCAGTAAAGTACAATTAGCGCAAGGTAATTTCAATTGCTGGTGGTGGCAAGAATACAACAATCCAAAGCCAACAGAAACAACAGATGTTTTTTGTATTGCATTGTTAGTGTTTACGGCTCGAAACTTGCCACCACCTTGTACTGAATTCGCCTTGACCTAGTGCTGCACTCATGCCCCTTTAATTAAAATGAGTGTTGGACATTTAGCATTTTTTTAATTTAAAAGGGAACATCATCAGAAAAGAACGCTTTACACTTTTAAAATAACACATGTTTTTCAGAAAAGAACATAAAAAATGTAAAAGGCAGAATAAATGCAGAATTTTACTCAGAAAAGAAAACGCCATTAAACAATTTATGCAGCAACTAAAACTTTACGGTTTTTAGGCAACGCATTATTTAGCAACTATTTAACAAATCGCAGCAGTTGCCAACCAAATATATTTTTAGTAATTGAAAACTCTTATGTTCAGTTGCCATAGATAATCGACCCATTAGAATCTGGTGAAGTTTTTATCAAGAGAAATTTTTCATTAACAAGTATTTTTTATAGAGACGATTTTTTTATTCTATCTTAAAAACACCCCCATATTCATAAAACACATTTCAGGTTTATGAAACGAATATTCTATGAAAATTTATTCAATAAACCTTTTATAAATCAAAAAATAGTTATGTATATCGCTAGGGTATCAGAAAATTTTAGAAACTTATCCACAAGCCATCGGTTGACCTGAACATTCGTTTAAAAAGGCGAGACCTTACAGAATACGCTCCAGAGACAAAGGTTCGCGATCTGCTTCCCCAGAGCAGTTTCACAAATAATAGGTATTGTATATGTATTTAAGCGTTTTCTTTTCTATAGAAAACTTGCATTGAAATGTTACCCAGAGTCTGGCTAACTGTTCCATTGAAAAATTTTTTTGATAAGAAGGAAAAATTATTTCCATTTTTTTATTCATTCAATCTTTTGCTCTCTCGAAAAATAACCAAACAATATTTCTACAAAACCTACATAAACTGTCTCAGTTGTAGAAGGGTCTTGTGGAAAACTACACAACATTATTTTGGTAAAATAAAATTTTCTCCTTGGACGACGGTGGATTGTTTTATTGAGGGAGGAGGTTTATGAAGATTTTTTCTTGGGTTTGTTTAGCTTTAGTTATTCATACTTTCTGGGTCTTATAAATGCGTTTTGCTATTTTTTTTTTGCATTTTGCCTGAAAGAATTGTCACTTATTTATTTTAATTTCTTGTAAATTATTTTTTTCTATGTGCAGTTTTATAATCGCATGTAAAAATTTAATTGAATGTTGTTGTTTAGTATGTTTTTTTCATACACTCTAAATTTATTAATTGTATTTTTAGGTCCGTGGAAAGTATACAATTTATTGTTGTCATTTGTTTTAAGAATTTTATCTTTAAGCATTTTTAGGCATTTTTACACACTGTCTATCGTATAAAATATAGTCGATATATTTTATTTTGTGGATTATTTTGGCTTTAAGTGTTGTATGTTCATACTTTGGGTATGTTACATGCATAAATACATTTTATAAGGTGCATACATATTTGTTTTTATTAGTCATAAGATGCACATGGTCTGGTCAGGCAGTTTATGCGGATAGTAAAAATTTAAATGAAAAGTTCCACAAGATAGAATTACGATCTTATGTGCTGTTTTTACAACACAAGCGCCTGAACGTGTAGTAAAATTAATATGTAAAACACAAAAAACTGAAAACTTGTGTTGTGAAAACAGCATATTAATTTGCTAAAAAAGAGAAATTTTGTTTTATATAAAAGTTAAAGAATAATTTCGAACCTCTTTGTAAGCGGAACTTATTGGCAAACTTTTTTTTAAAAAATTAGTCTACTAAGCACTTATTACTTATAGAAAAAAAGTCAAACTCTGGGAAACTTTTCTAGCAAAGAATAAGAAAGACTTGAAATTTTAGTAGGGGATAATTCAGCCAGACTCTCGGGAAATATTTTGGAGAAATGCTATTCAGACCATAGGCAAGTTTCCTTTTCTTGATTTTTTTTTTTTTTTAATAAAAATAACTGTTATGTTTTGATTTTTATGTTTTCGATTAAAAATAAAAGTTATTTTTTGGATTTTTATTTTTTTGAATAAAAATAACTGTTATGTTCTGATTTTTATTTTTTAAATAGCAATTACAGTTATTTAAAAATAAAAGATTCTCTAAATTGTTGACTTTAATTATTTATGTATTTTAATGTGCATTAATAATAATTAATGTGTTATAATCATTTTGTTGACAATAAATATTTATTTTAAAATGCATAAGAAATCCCATATGATGGTCACTTGTTTAAATAAATATTTAAAGTCAACTAAATTATTATAACACGTATATTTCTTATTTTGCTCGAAAAATAAATATCAAAAAATAACTGTTATTGTTGTTCAAAAAAAATAAAAATCAAAAAATAACTGTTATCATCTGACTTTTATGAAAAAAGGAATAACTGCTACGGTCCCTGCTCTTAGCTAATTTTCTGGATTAAAATTGAAACAAATTTTCTTAGCTTCAATTTTTTTTTTTAAATAAAGCATTTTTCTTTAAATCATGCGAAGTACGCAAAAAATTATTTTCAAGAAAAACTAAAAAAAACTTGCCCTGCTAATTATAATTAAATAAGAAAGAAACATTAAAAATAATTTTAAGAGGTACAAGAAATATACAAAATTGTTTAATGTCTTGTTTTTTCCCTGTTGCCAAATACTACAGTTGTGGAATTTAAGTAGATCAATTTTGCAAAAAATAAAACATTTATTAACTAGACACATTTGTTGTTTTACATATTTACAATTTTCATAGATTTTATTGCGGCAACGAAAATATTCTCTCTCGTTTTAGGTTTTAATTTGATGAAACATTGTAATTAAATTAAATAAAAAGCAATATATAAAAATGTTAAACAATAGAAACTGGGAATTATTTCCTTTCATAGGTTACTTTATTATATTCAACATTTTTATTTTTTCGAATTATGAAGTATATTGTATGTACAGGACAGCTAAGGTAAAATGTAACAAGAAGATACAATATAATAGTCTGGTAGTGTATAAAGTCATTCCTAAATATTAAAGGAATAGGACTATTACAAAAAAGCTTTATAAAATACATAACTGAAATTTAGCTCATAGAATAAATTCGAAAAAATAAAAATGTTGAATGTTAAACAATATTAAAATGATTTTTCAAAGATAATCCGGTATTGTGAAGGAACTCAGTTATGAAAACGATACGATTTCAAACCGACAATATCGTATTCAGTATTTTTAGAAATTTTTTTCTAATACATTTTTCTGATATATGTATACTCTCTATATTTTTTTAAATTTTACATTATATACATATGTTAATTTAAATGTATTTTGTATATAAAATGTAGACTATAATTAAGAAATAGATTTTAAAATTGCTCGAAATTCGGGACAACTTAAAAACGATCGTTTTGAAATCGATAGAATTTCATCACATACATACTTGAATATTTCATACAATTCTAAATGGAAAGTTTACACAAATTTGTGTCCCCCTTCGTGCATTTAACGTCTCACCCGTCTTGGTTAATGGCTTGACGTCGGTTAACTGTGCCGTGATACGGTTTTTCGGGGTTCGGTATTTACCTTGTTATTTTTATAATAACTCAAAATTTATAATTTTCTGGTGGAATACCACTTGAAGAAGAATTCAACGACGCTAGTATATTTGTTTATGTCGTTATGTATTAAATTACCTAATCCATTAATATAAAAATCTCTTTTAGAAATTAATATATCATTTATTACTGATGTAAACTCAGCTTGAGTTCAGCCAAATCAGGCAATGCCGTTTATGTTTTTTTTATATTTCAACATCAGCGGTGTTGCCTGATTGCCCTGCTAACAACTCAACCTCAGTTCAGTTGCCATCCGTAATCAACCCACTGATTTCCTACAATCCTTTTTAAACTTCCTGGTGGTGTAGAGCATCATATAGTCGATTTTGTATTATTACTTTATTACTTGAATTCTATGAATGCATTAAACTACCGACCGTGTATTCAACGTTAAGAGTATCCAATCATCTTTAATGAATAGCTTTAGGTCTGTATTAGTATTAGCCGAATTGTTTTCGGCATTAACTGAACTCAATTCATCATTATCTAAATACATCTGTAAAAATTTGTTTAAAACTTGTCAATATTTGTATTTTTAAATTTAATTAATTGGGTTTTTGTAATTATTGTAAATATATTTTTCAATATCCTGTACACGTAACACAAGGGAGTTACAAAAATTGGGTAATCAATAAAAATTAATACTTCTTTTTAAAAATATTTGCCCATAAACTGGAAATAAATAGAAATAAAAATAAGGGGTGGTCTAAATAAAGTACATTAAAAATATATTTTTCTTTGGCATACTCAACATTGATCGAACATAACACTCAACTGTGTTAACAGATGCACACATTTCCCTACGATAATCCCAAGCATGAGAGAAATTACATCTCAAAATAATCAATGTGGTCAAAAATGCTGTTAGTAGTAATTGGTGCATTAGTTGTGGTATTTATTATACTTAAAGTTTTAGTTTCATCTTTAGCGACTTTAACATCAATAATATCAATATCAACTTCCTTACCTTGTTCTGTGTTCTCGTTGCTGCCAGGGCAAATATTATCGTAATCAATCTCACACTTGATGGAATTTTAATTAAAATTAGTTTTTTTGGAACAAGTTCGTTAAAAGAGAGTCATATCATCTTTGTAATGTCTAGAAGACTGGCAATCTCTATCTAGTGGTATATAAAAGTCATTTATACTTTCCTCAAAATGTTTAGCTGATTTTACGGTAAATATTATGGCCACAACAGAAAGCATCGTTATTCTTAACATGTTTCTTTATTTTAAATAAGTTTTTTAAGGTATATAATTTTTTTGCTCTTGCCCAATGCTAATAAAAGAATGATGGAAAATATATTTTGAATGTGTTACAAGTTCTAACAAGGTCATTGAGATGTTATCTGTAGTAAACTGTAGACTTATCGTGGCAATAAACTATAAAGGGTAAATTAAATTTCTTATCTTAAATATATATTTTTATTTCTTTATAAAAATTGGGTAATTTACTAAACTTGTTTTTTAAATGATAAAATTAAAACCAAATTTTAGGCCTGCAACATGGGACGTTTCTCTTTGCCTTCCAAATTGTCATTGGTCAAAGCATAACCAGTACCACCCTGTAAAAATTAAAGGAAATATTTAAAATGTGTGTATTATTTTAAAGATTTTTTAGTTCTGACCCTTTGCAAAGATATTATGTCCTTATCCTTAAGTTTTTGATTAGTCAAAGGATGTATCATGTCTTTTTTAATTAATTTTTCCACACATTCCATTGTAACAATATCGCCGCTGAAAAAGTTTAATTATTTTTAAATAAAAATATGTTATAGGTAATATAAATAAATTTAAAATCTATTTAAAATTAAAAACTTTTTTGTCCAAAGATAAAACTTTTTCTAACTTTGGGGTGTAATCTCACCACCTTTTAATTAATATGTTCGTGAATTTTAAGAGTTTTAACTATAACTAATTTTTTTTATTGGTCTTTTTGATACTTTTAAAATCATTTGTTATAAATCAAGATTTTGTTATTAACTTAGTTTTATACTTAACATACGTTGGTCTCAAAACGGCACAGGGCACAGCGTTGCTCAAAATATCATGAGTCACTGGGCACATATATCTAGCCTCCTTGGCTATTAATGATTTTTTGGTATCACCGTCCTTAACTAGAGTAAATTTAACATCTATTAAATCCTTAGCCTTCAAAATCTTTTGCGAAACCGGACAGTAAATTGTAGGGTCAGGTTTTTGGGCCTTAGCCAAACCAGCATTGGGACATTCCGAGGGTAACCAAAAGCTAGGCAATTTCTTTTCATAACCATTTGACATATTTGATATGGAACTCTCATCCTTGGCCTCTTTAGAAGTAGAAGGTTTTTCAACGGTACCATTAACAGGTTTACCAGACTTTACAAACTGCTCCACACATTCCTGTTGCTTGCGATTAAATTCTTGATTCACATCATTTTCCTCCACTTTTTTCAAACGTTCATATTCTTTTAACTTGCGGCTGTACTCATTTTTCTTGGTGATAATATACTGAAGTATGGCCTCTTTGTCAAATAGAAAACCATCTTTAGTAACCACAGGATTACGGCAAGGTTGTAAGGTAAGAGAACAACAATCAAACGATTTTACAGAGTCTTTGCCCAAGCGTTGGGCATTTGTGCCGTATCCCGATTCGGCAGCATCTTTTTTCTTTTCGTTATAGGTGTAAACAGCACCGGCTGTACAATTTCTAGCATGTCGAGTCATTTTGGTTTATATTTTTGATTTTACAAAAAAAAAATGTAAATGTTTGTTTTTCCAATATTTTTTTCCAATGTTTACAAGTCAACTTAAACAGATGTTTCTGCTTTTATAAAGAATGCTGCCAAGTTATTATTGGTATGCAGTGCTGCCACGACAAATAACTTTTTTACAACAAAATTTTTTGAAAAAGTTACCAAATCTGAAAAATATAACGATATTTAAAATTCAGTTTTAATTGACCTTTTTCAAAAATATTTTGAATGTATTTAATTTTAATCTCCAGGTCTTTTTATATAAAAATATTTATTTATTAAATTATTTTTTCGATACTTCGCTAACCTTTGGTTAGCATCTTCAAGAAGCGAAGTATCGAAAAAATAAATAAATATTTTTATATAAAAAAGACCTGGAGCTTAAAATTAAATACATTCAAAATATAACGATATTTAAAATGCCTTTTGTTGATTGAGAAAAACATTAAAAATTTTTGACATTGCATGCAAAGATTACTTGCACTTCATAGGTTAATATTAATAGCAAATCAAGAAAGCAAGAAATTTTATTCTTTTGCATATTAAACAAGTAACGAGAAACTTAAATTGAAAGTTTTTATATACTTGAGCCCTTTCTAGTAAAAAATATTTTTATTTTGTAAGAAAGAGTTAAACCCGTCAAATTTATATATTGAATTGAATTGAATTCAGTATATTGAAAGTTAATAAATTAAATATTTCTGAATATGTTGTTTACAATAAACGAAATTTGTACTTCACAGTTATAAACAATTAACAAGGAATAATTAAATAGTTTTCCGCTTTTTAGCTGTAATTTGCATGGCTGTCAAATGTGGCGATTTTAATCCTTTTGGCGAATGCGATTATATAATATTTATTCTAAAAAATCTTTGAAACTGCTAGGTGTATTTCTTAATGATTAAATATACTACTGGAAAGTGGAAGTGGTGTCGTATCTTGCTTCACATAAAACGAAGTCACTTTCGACCGAAATTGATTTTTGTGACAGAACTGATATTCCCGTTTTTTTTTTTAGCAACCAACCAACTTTTACTACTACTTATCTTCACTATTCTTAAAATAAGGAAAAATTATTCTCTTTAAAAAAAATTAATTAAAAATCTCCATCAATTAAAATTTCATTTGATTTCGTTTTCAGAACATGCCCGTTTCTAATATAAAAATAATATATGGCAATTTTTTTCTTAACAAAAATCTTAAAAATTATATGGTTGCTGGTTGTTTAGTCGGTCAAGCCTGCCATATGATACCCTACACCACAGTATTTAAAAATAAATTTTACGAGAGTATATTGTCATATGAATAGGGATCTATCTTTGTTTTAATTTATTTCAATCGGTTTGATAGTTTCTGGGAGGCAGACATTTCCCCTATCTCCCCTGGTCCTATTTTTTTAAAAATGCATAGCTTATGGGTACATATAAATACGGATCTATCTACATTTTAAATTTCATTAAAATCGGTTTGATAGTTTCTGAGGGGCAAAAATTGCCCCCTATCTCCCCTCTAGGTCCTATTTTTTAGAAAATGCATAGCTTATGTGTCCGTACGAATATGGATCTATAAACGTGTTGTGATCAATTGTAATTTTTGTTATGTTTTTGTTCACCGCGCAATATAGCAAAGTTGTGAACCATAATACAAAAATTAAGAAATTTAGAAATTACAACTCAACTGAGTTGAGTTATGAACCGTAATAGGGGCCTTAATTTTATTAAAATCGGTTTGAAAGTTTCTGAGAGGCAGAAATTGCCGCCTATGTCCCCTCGTGGATTCGGCCAAACAGCACAAAATTTTTTATAAAAAAGAACTCACGCCAAAAAAAACCTCATGTGCTGTTTTTACAACACAAGTTACTGAACTTGTAGTAAAATATATATGAAAAGCACTATATTTTTTGAGTGTTTCTCACGCTCAATCACTTGTGTTGTGAAAACAGAACATTAATTTAAGTTTAAATAATAAAGGTCGAATAAGAAACAATTTTGTGTTACAAATTTTTGTAAATATTATTATGTTCTCAAGATGGCGTCACTTTTAAATTGCACCTTCTTCCTTGATTTTTTTAATTGTGAGAACAACAATAGTGCCGTTAACATAATTTAAGCAATAAGAAATATTATTCTGTTATTGCCAAAATGCCTTATACCTTGTACAGAATATGAAATTCTAGTCTTGCATGTTTGTCTTGTCTTTCTCTTTTTATATTTTTTATATTAATAAGCCAACTTCAGGTTGAAAAGTATGAGAATTACAAAACAAAACAGAATTGCAAAGTACATGAAACTGAGTACCCCTCCCCAATCTTCTCACCGCACTCACTAATAAGCTCAAGAATTGCTGCAACAAAAATTGCAAGTTTGGACGATGACTAAAGACTGGCAGAAGCATGAAAACATTTTTACACGCTATATCTATAATTTTATGAAAGATAAATTTAACAATGATCTATTATTATTTTATTAAGCTTGAGGTCTCTTTTTTTTAAAAAAATATTAAATTTATTGAACCAATATTTCGGCACTCCGTTGTGTGCCTTCTTCAGGGTTTTTTTCTTTAATTTTTGACAAATAATAACAATTTTAACAAAAAAAAAAAAAAAAAAAAAAAAAAAAAAAAAAAAAAAATTTAATATTTTTTTAAAAAAAAGCGACCTCAAGCTTAATAAAATAATAATAAATTTTATAAAGGTCGAATAGCAGTCAATTTATTTAACAATGATCCCAAAAGTATAAAAAGTATCGTGTTATGGTACATTATCAGTATTAAAATTTTCAATCGCGAAAACGAGCGCTTACTTCGAAAATGACTAGCACCATTGAATTCAGCGTATGTAGCTTTACCGGTATGGTGCACATCTTGTTAAAAAAAATGTGTCGAATTCGAGTACAGCATAATTAATATAATAATTTTAAGCCAACGTATCTTTGAGATTCCTATTCATTAAAAAGCCATTATTTCCTTTAAAACATTTATATATGTTTAATAATATATTTTTGTTAATGATATTTTCTTTTAATATAATGCTTCCTACAATAACATTATGTATTACTTACTATTTTTCTTTTAATTTTACAAGATATCATATGTACCTTTTTTATTACATTTATGCTCATTTCTTTTTTTTTATTAATAGAAACAATTCTTTTAGCATTTAATTAATATTTTATCATGTTTGTCCTTAACTACTTTAAAAACTGAATAATTATAAATGTTCTTTGTTCAAATGATTTATCACAGAACATAAATGATAGTTTTTTAAACTTAACTGAGGAAGTTGTGATGTTTGTAGAGTAGACTAAATTTGTTTCTATAAATTTATATTATTATTATGATATTTTTGGCAAAAATTTATTAATTTTTATTCATTTGTATATATACGATTTTTATATTCGAAAATTTCTATAAAAAAGAAGCAAGTTGTAAAAATTATTAAATTTAAGTATAGTTTCCATAGTTTTAGAAAAATAGAGCATTATATAGAGATATGCTTACTAAAGTTAAGAAAAAAATTTTTATGTGCATTATTTGTTTTGTTTAATCCAAATACATATACATACTTATATATTCATTATTTGAATCATCATTTGGATAAATTTATATGTATTTTATTTTACAATCTTATATAGTACGATTTAAATGGTACAGATTAAGAACTAATTATTATAATCAATTTGAGCTTTACAATCTTAGATTGTTTGGTTAAAATTAGTATTTAATATTATTTATATTTCGAAAATAATTTGTTTTAAAAACAAAGTAAAGTGCTTTATTCGGCTGTGCCGAATCTTATATACCCTAAACCAGTGTTCGAAAATAAACACTAAATATCGCTCCTTAGTGTTCGGTTCGTTAGATTTGTGAAAAATACAAACGCTAATAGTGTTTGTGTAGAAAATCATTAAAAAAAATAACGTTTCCCTGTTAGTCATCTTTCGAACATAAAAGTAATACTGTTTTTATCAACCTCAACAAAAGATGAGAACATTTAATTCCGTTCGGTTTTTTTTATTCCACAAACAAACTATTTTTACAAAAACAAAATACACATACGAAAAAAAAACAAAAAGCCAGCAAAATAATTTTACACATACAAAACATATACACAATACACACACAAGCTGTTAGTGGTGCGGCCGTTGCTAAAATATTTTGTTTGTTTATTTCTTTATCAATGTAAAAAAAGAAACATTATAGAACATTAAAATGTAATGTTTGTCTACAGTATCACTATAATTTTTCTGTTGTTAACGAAGAACAGAACAATTTATAATGTTCATCTCTTTCTTGAAAATAGTTACGAACGGTATTATGGGTTGTGTTCGTCTACACAATCACTAAAAAAATAGATATCGTTCTTGGGTGTGTGAGCCGAACTCAAAATAATGTTTATTTTCGAACACTGCCCTAAACCATAGTATTGAAAAGCCAATTGTTCCCCCAGCTTATATGGGCGCTATTGTGTCAAAATCTTTATTCTGGAAGAATATTTGTGTGGACGCTCGATGAAATAATAGGGCGATTATGCTGATTTTTTAAATAAAACAAATTCATATACAGATATTAATTGAGCAAAATTTAATTAACCTAGCTTGTTTTGTATCCCAACAAAAAACCCTTATTCAAGAGGACACTTGTATGAGATTAAGGCTTTAATTGCTTAAAGCGCAACGCAAGGCCAAAAATTGTATTGAAAGCAAAAACAAAGTCAAAAATATTTTGAAATTTTGCTGTTACTTTCTACAGAAATTTATATTGCGTTTTAAAATTTTCAACGCCACAAGATCTGCAGCGTTTGAAATTTGAAAAATTCAATATTAATTTGTGTAGAAAGCAACAACAAAATTACAACATATTTTTGTTTTAGTTTTTACTTTCAATTATGTATATAATTTTACACAATTAGGGCCTTAATAAAGGACTGAGGCTTAATTCCAATATCAAACTCTTTATCAGCATGGGAGCATTGCTGTGTTATATTTACTGCATTATGTATAGCAGTAACCAGTAAAGTTTTACTGCTTTCTGAAATTGTTTGTAGCAAGCAGCAAAATTTTATTAGAGGCAGTCGTGGTTGTTCATATCTTATCGATTTGTGGGCCCATCTGGATGAATTTCAATAGCAATATATTCCTGTCTATTACCGTATGTGATATAAACGTGGTTCCCATCATATCTAGGTATTCGGAATACTAATTTCAAAGACCAGACGGACATCGTTAAATCAACTTTACTATTCAAAAGGGCCCAGAATATACCTATACACTTAACAAGGTCTAATATTAATTTTGTAGAATTTACAAACGGTATGCCAAACTAATATGTACACTAATTTTTTACAAAAAATGTACCTATCACCACGGGATAGCCATCTCCACACATAATATGTTCACTACACTAGCGGAGTTCTGAAAGAGTAAATGACAAAAAATCGTAGCTCTTCTGTTTAATCTAACAACAAAACACAAAGAGTTTCTGCTGGATTTTGTTTATTTTTTGGTAATGAACCGGTTAGTTCAAAAATTGGTTTTTATATGCCTTCAATCTTAAATCTGTAACACATACTGATACTGTAACACTGTATAGCTTTTTTGCAACGTGTATTTTTGCATCCCTGAAACTCCTGATTTCACGACCAATAATTCTGTACATTAGCTCTTACCTTATTTGCATCTAGCAATGCAAAGTTGCTTAAAATACCGATCTCTGTCAATGACAAATTTATTGCAATTACAAACAAAACACAGAATTACCGCGAAATAATTGTCTATGTGGTGGTTGTTATGTTCTTGCAATTTTGCTTTTTCGAAACAGAGCGACTTTTGACGTATATACCTTTATTATCATTTTGTTTCGTTTAAACCTAAAAAAAAAACTCTGATAGTCATGTCACAAAATTAGTACAAAAGTGTATTCGTTTCGTTGACTGTAGTCTAAACTTTAGAATAGACTATAGACTTAAGTCTATAGTATGTATATTAGGGCGGGTCGATTTGTATGGATGAAAAAAAATTAAAAATCGTATAGCAAAAACGTAATCTACATAAAATTCTACGAAAATTCTCCGAAGAAACCATGGGTCTAAAACAAAATCCTAGTCCGCGCCTCTCGACTTGAAATTTTTTTACTTGGTTGGAAATTTGTTCAATGTAAAAAAAATTTTGATTGTAAAAAAATATAAAGTGCAAAAGAATAACCTTACTAAACCATTTTATTAAAAAAATTCGATTTCTTTTTGGAAAAAGCTATTTTTTCAAAAAAAATTTTTTTTTTCCAAGGCGGGCAGCCAAATTTTCAAGTCGAGAGGCGCGGATTAGGATTTTGTTTTAGACCCATGGTTTCTTCGGAGAATTTTCTTAGAATTTTATGTAGATTACGTTTTTGCTATACGATTTTTAAAAAAAAAATCGACCCGCCCTAATGTATATACTTTAGTTTACAATATAAACTAGACCGTATACCATACAATGTTAATCGCTTATATACATTTCATTATTTGCATGTCCTTTTAATCGAAAACCCTCTCATGCATTCATCCATAAGAATGTAAGTATGTATCAAAGCTGTACAAGATTGCAATCGATTTAATTGAATTGATTTCTCGTTAATGATTGCTAATTTTATTTTATCGAAAAATTGTATAATTATAATTTGAAATCATACAATGAATACAATCATACAAGTCAACAATTTTTTTTTTATATGCATACATACATATACATATACATATTATATTATATATTAATTGATTGTAATCGAATTCGATTGCAATACTTAAACTGCAATCAAAATAAAATCAGAGTCAAAATCTTTGTTCTCTTAAAATGAAACTCCTTCTTCTAGAAAGAAAGCTTACTGCTAATTTTTGTTTACATACATACATATATTCAGACAGACAAACGTATATGTATGTGGTTATGTATATTCAAATTTGTTTCAAACTATTAATTGAAATTGTATTGCGATGCTTAAATGCGGGATATGCAAAAAGCGAAATGTTTATATACAAAAAAAATTGTGCAATTGGGGATGCATGAAAGCGTTAAATGCTTACAAACGATTAATAATTTAATATGTTTGACGATAGTCTTCACTATGGAATATACTTTAATTTGTACTTTAAATTAGATTATATTATATTCTGTAGATTGTCCGTAGTCTGTACTATCGATTAGACTATAATCTAGATTTTAAATTGGACTTAAGTATATACCATAAATTAAATTAGATAGATTAGACTATAGTCTACACTGTAGATTAGGCTAAAGTCTACACTATAGATTTGACTATACAAAGTCAACACTATAGAGCCTATATAACCTATAACGTTAAACGGGAATTTTTTTAGCACTTTAGTTTGACATGATTATTAAATCCAATAAAGTTAATATTTCTGTTGGCTTATATTAATATTTTGTCGTAGGACGGCGGTGGTGATTCTTCCAGTGTGTTTATTTCTTCTTTAGCTTTTGTCTCTGGCAGCAAAATAGCTATGTGATATGGTGGTGGACCTGCCTGTGCATTTATATTAATGCTTTGTATATGTTCCTGTTGAAACTCGTGCATACCCGTTATCACAGCTTCATCTACCGAATTAACCACAGAACCCTGCCCACCTACATCATCCATACTACAACGATCTCTGGTCTGATCTCGTGAATTTGAACGGGAAGAAGTCGTTGATGCAAATAGCACCCGGGGTACCTTACATATAGATACAAAGCAAAATGCAAATACAAATGTGGCGGTTAGCAACCAGAATAGCCCCACTTCAAATTTAGTACCATGGTTATCGAAATACACTTTAATACCCACAATAAAGGCTATGGCTAAGACTAGCGAAGCAAAAATACCACATTTAAGGTGTAAAGGAAGAAATTGCAAATCGGTACTTTCTACAGAACGTGTAGTGCGACGTTGTCGGGAATGCTGTTGTTGCTGGTGATGATGATGTTGATTGGTGGTTGTAATCGAAGATGTTAAAGTAGAATTTGTATAAGTTGTGCGTAGATTACCATTGTTATAATCGCAAATCGCTGGTGACATTGTGGCAGACGTTATGGTTCTATTGTAGTTGCTGGCAATTCGGGGTGATGTTTGTTGTTGGTACAATTCGGCTGTAAGATTGGCAGTTTGATTGGGGCTAGAGGAAAGGAATTTTATTTAATAAAAAAAAATTATATTGCTTATTCTCTAAAATTTAAAAAGAGGAATGCAAATTTTCAATCCACCCTCGTTATTGGTTATTATTGGTTTCCCTTTAATATTCCATTTACATACCTTTGATGTATTCCATGTTCATTTAATGTATTTAAAGATGAATCTAAAGATGGTTGTAATTGATTTGTGGTTGCTGCAGCAGCTGCTGCGGTTGTAGTTGTTGCCATCAAATTGTTTTGAAAGTTGTTGGTGGTGATGGGTGTCGAATGTATCTGGGTCTGATGTTGCTGTAGGTGTGTTGTTGACGATGATATTGTAGTTGTTGGTGCAGCTTGTTGGTGTTGCTGTAAACTTGGTTGATAAGTTCTAACAGACATATTACCAAATTGTGGATGTCGATAACGTTGAGCATGTTGGTGATGAGTTCCTGTGGTATATATTGCTGCTGCTGTTGTTGTATTTGCGGTTATAGCATCATTTAGGGAAGAGGTATTTAAATTATTACCGGTAGGCGACATAAGATTTTGTGTAGTTCCGGCTAAATTTGAGTAATTGTTATTACTAGAATTGGGTAAAATACAGTTAGCGGATTGATGCTGACGATTATTATTGTAATAATGATGAGATGTTGTTACATTTGGTCTATTAACATTACGATTTGTTCCATGATTTAGGGCATTATTACTATTGTTGTTGTTACTGCTGGTTGTGTTACTGCTAGAATAATTTGCGGAACGATACTGGGCGTTATTGCTAGTAGTAGCAGCATGTGCATGATATTGAGCAGCTGATGTCTGTTGCTGTTGTTGTGATTGGTGGTGACTATGTTGTCGGTGGACTTGTATACCCGTATTACTTGAAGCTAATAATGAAGGGTTGACCGCAGACGTAGAAGACGATGACGAAGATTTATGACCTCCACTACGTCTTGGTGGATGACCAAAACTTAAGCCCGAACCACCTGTATGCAGAGAGGCAGCCACCCGAGATCTACCAAAACCACACTGCGGCGAACGTTTGTCAATCCAAAAATGCATGGTGTTTAGTTATTTGTGTTATCTTTAGTTACTTTATTTTATTTAAACACACCCAATAGTACGATGAACTTAAAAGAAAGCCAGAAAATTTTTGAAACCGAATGAATATTTTTTCAATAATAACAGTAAAAGAAAAAATACTGAAACAATCTCTTTAGATTTTCTTTGTTGAACACTTGAATTCAAAGTAACCGAAGGTTTTCGTATCCTTAAAAATTGCATACACTCATATACATATCGTTAGCAAAAACGCAAAAGCCCTAAATAACCAAACATTAAAAATCCTCTTATCAATTGATTCTGATGTATTGCATCGACAAAAATGCCATCAAAAAATTTTGGAATCTTTGGACCAAAATGAGCGATTTTATTAAAAAAAAAACAAAGCTCTAATAAACCTAACTAACAGTTTGAATACAGGCCAAATTGTCAAAACAACTGCAAGAAAAACAACAGAAAAATAAATTAAAAACAGTTTAACCCTTATGTGTGTGGACAGGTACCTGTGTACCTATTGCGTTTTCAAATCGAAATTTTTTATAAAAGATTTTAGTCTACAATTCTACAATTTCATGAGAACTCCTAACTTTTTGTTATTATTATATTTTCATAGGTGTTTATATACAATATCAGTAGTGGGGGGCGTAGCATATCAATTTGCTTTTTGCACCCTTAATAGGGTGAATAGGTACCTGGGTACCTGTATACGTTTTATATGGAGCAACTTGGAGAATCCTAGCAGAAAAAGTTGCTAACATTACAAATTTTTTTTTTGGGTGTAGGATTTTAAAAAATATATGAAAAGGGGAAAACCAGAGTAAAATTCTAATATTATATCATTAACCATCGATTTTTTGTACAATACAAGACAAAAATTTAGATTTCTCATACAATTTGCATGAAGGTACCCAGGTACCTATCCACCCTATAGAAGGTGTTTTTTTTTCCACATACATAAGGGTTAAGGAAATTTATTAATTCATCATTTTAAATAGTTTTTTGATTCTCCTGTAAAATGTTTAATATGTAGTTCCAAAGATATTTACAAAAAACCTATGTTAATAATGATCCAATATCAAAATTTTAAAATTTTTTTTATTTAAAACGAAATGTTGCATTCAAAAATCCGAGTTTTCGTTTTATTTACATCAAAAACTGTTCACCAAATTTAATCGAGGCAACAATCATCGGTGACAGATTCAAAGGTGAAGACGTACTTATTCCACGAATTCCGATAATTTCTAACGATTTACTATTCCGATTCAAGCGGCTCCAATTCCCTTTGCGTCTTGCCTTTGATATTACCATCAACAAAGCACAAAGCACGTTGACAATTGCTGGCTTAATTTCGGAAAATTCATGTTTTTTACACGGCCAGTTGTATGTGGCTTGCTCCCGAGTTGGCACGCCAAAAAATTTATACGTTTTTACACCAAATAAACAAAAAAAAAACATTGTCTATCCGCTGGCCTTAAGATGAAGTAATAAATAAATATTATATCCAATTTGTCTTAAGTACATGTGTTCCTTTTTTGATTGAGCCCATATCTACACCATATGTAAGTTATTCTGTACAAAAAACTTTATGATAGGTATTCCATGGATTCAAATCGTGTGGTAATACAACACTAATGTTTGCTTAGGGCCAGCAACGCGGACCGGGTCAGCTAGTAGAATATAAAGATAAACTACGTACATGGTTATAATTGGAATAATGTCCTTAAACAATTAATTTAAGGCCCTAATTATGTAAAAAGCAACACAACGCCAAAAAATTAGATTGAAAGCAAAAACAAAGTCATAAATATTGTGTAATTTTGTTGTTGCTTTCTACAGAAAATCATGTACCGTCACACAATTAATATCTATCATAATTAGGTTTGTGTCGACATGGTAAAAGAAGTTTGATTTTCTGATGCAGCGCAGGCAGTGCTGCATTTAACAACGTGGGGAAATTATATTATTAAAGATATTATGACATACCTATTATGTATAATTTTTTTTTTATTTTAATTGCCAGGGAAACCATAAATATGCAATTGCATGTGCTATCAATAAAGGCAGAAACAATATATTTATCCGTTTTAGAGCTTTTTATAAATTTTGGCATCGATTTGTTAGTGTATATTTTTGCATATTTAGCGTTTGCAGAATTTGTTTGCATAATTGTGTTAAAAGCCTTTTTGCAGCATTTTTTTAGTTTATAGCGCATATTTTGCCTTTTCGAGGCACATTTTGATACATGGCAAATCAAATAAAAAAAAATTATCTTTGCGCCATCTACATTTTAAGGTTTTCTTTAATTATAAAAGTTATTTTAAACTTTAAAATTTTCAGCCAATTATGAATACAAATTCCCCGGGAGTTTTATCGCTTTTACCATTTGTACAATTGAATTTACATAGGAAAAATGGGAGAAGGAAGAAAACTCCCTGGGAATTTAAATTCATAATTGGGCTGCTTATATATAAGGCAAAAGCAACTATATACGTTTTCGGCGATGTGTGTAATACATAGAAAACTGGACCAAAAGCCGATCTACTCAAAATCACTTTTTTAAGTGATCTAAAGATATCCATCCGTCAACGCATTATTTTGACCCAGTGTTAAGAGCACTGTGAGGAAGGATCTTAGGATGACGATCACGTTAAACCGGACAAATCTGTCTGTCTGGTTGCCTGTTCATGTTAATCTTGTGCGCAAAGTACAAATTGCAATCTTGCAGATAATTTGATCAAATTGGGTAAATATATTTCAATTGTACTAAGGAAGAGGTCTATGTAAATGGTGAGAATCTATAAATTCTATAATCACCATAAAAACTTATTTCCAAAAAAGTCTCTTGTGTCTGTAAACCATCGAATTAGGTTGCTATTTAGATTAAATTTTCCCCCAAAATATGTTCCAGGAAATTACATTATTTTCGAATCGGTTCACACCAAAGCCCCCATCTATAAATAACTTTAACTCTCTTTTAAATGTTAACATTAATAAAGAACTTAGCGACCATCCCTAAAATCCCTTTAAGACAAAAATCTCATATGGATGTTAATATCTAGATAGTATTCGGCACAAATAACTCTTATAATAATTTTAACCTCTTAACATAACTTTGTTTTTGTGAGCCGATGACTGACCATCGTTTTTAAATAGGGTAAAATTTGAAAAATTCTATTGTAAATACTGGAGTTTGTGCTTTACCAATTGTAATTTTAGGATTGTTTTTTTTAAATGAAAATGTTATTAAATTTTTGAATTTATTGTTTTCAAATAAGATATTTTTAATAAATTTCAGAGCATATTTTTTAAAGTTTTTACTGCATATTTAATGCGCATAAAACGTGTTTTTAGAGTATATTTCTGGTTTTCCTGCTCATGATGGAGGAAATTCAAAATGTTTTACCTCACCCTCATGAGGATGAAAAAGCAGTAAAATTTTACCACATTTTCAAGAGCTTAAAAATTGTATTTTTTAAGATCGTCGATGATAAATTTATGCAAAATTTTGGGAAAAAAATTTTAAAATTTAACATTTATATATTTTTTTAAATGTGTAAGCTTTTTTACAAACCGGGATTTCCCCAAGTTAAAAAAACAGAGACAGGTTGTTTGCTTTGTTAAAAAAAATCATGTCCAGTGCGTACTGTATAGAAATGCAGCACCTGTGGAGTTCCTCTATGCATCCGAACAAATAAAACTTGTTTGTTTAGATTTTCACCAAAAAAAAATTATTAGCCCAACCGTCATGGTGGTTAGTAAACTAACTACCTTATTTATCAAAATTATCAACATTTTTATTATAAATAAACTTTAAATAATTCAAAATTGCGCCTATTTTAGTTATTAAGTTGCATATATAAAAGTGTAGCTCAAAGAGTTAAACAAAGGTATATAAGGTCAGAAAATATTTGCTCACGGAGATAGGAAGAGGGTTAAAACAAGAAATTAAAATTTATTTCTTTTACTTATGTTGTATTTAATGTAATATCTACGCACACTTAAAGTAAGTAAAAATACAATTAAAAGATGTTTATAATAAAATGTTTAAATAGATGTTCCTCTGAAGAAGTCAACAAAAAATGGACAAAACGTTGGGAAAAAAATGTAAAAATGTGTTTTTAATTTACAATAATAAAATTTAGGCCCAATTAGCTTATTTAGAATATAAATATAAAATACTTCTAATTTAACACTTTGGCCAAAAAATAAATAAATAAGAAAAAAAAACATTTTAGATTGGAGGTATTTTCGTAACATAAAAGTTAAAAGGGTTTTAAAAAAGATCAAGAAATGGTTGTATATTTCCAAAATCCTTAAACCTGTCTTAAAAATTATTTTAAAGTGTTTAAAATATTTTTATACATATGTGTCAGTTTCAGTTAAAAGGGATGAAAAAATCGGTTTTTACTTTTTTGGTGATTCTTAAAATATACAATACGCTCTTTCTAATGCAGCAATTCGCTGTTTTCTAACTTTTGTCATAAGTAAGCTTTAAAATACACCTTTGATTAGAAAAAAAATTAACTTGTTAACTTCAAAATCGTTTTTCTCCAAAACTCAATTTTTGCCCATAGGTCTATTTTAACTGAAACTGCCGCACATATTAAAATGTTGTGCAATTTGTTTGTTTGTCATGTATAAGAGAAGCTTCTGGAAATCTAGAAAAATCATCTGACTTCACTTGATTAAACGTTTAATTCACTTGATTAAATTTTTAATTAAAACTGATTTTATTTTTGATTAATGCTTTAAATAGTGAAAATTGTTTGTGTGTACGATTATAGTCTACGCTAAAGACTAGATTATACACTCTATAGAAGGACCTATTATTATTTTTATCTTTTGTTTGCAGACTTTTAAACTTTTTTATGTATCCAACGTTTATTTGACGTTTAAAGGCAACACTATTATGGTCTCTATTGTTTTTGGTGTAATATTTTATTTGTATGATTTTTTTACTAACATTTTGTCTTTGAGTTAGCCAATTAAGACAAATGTTAACGCACCTATACACAATAATACTACATCTACAAGCATACGTACATACCTATACATATAATTAAATTAACCTGCCATTTTCAATTTTAAAGAGAGCAAGGAACAACTACAAACACAACAACAAAAGCCATTTGAAGTCAAATTGAAATGTATGTTCAAGTAATGTTCTGTTGCTGTTATTTTTTATCCCAGCAAGGTCAATGAGCGTTAACAAACCAACCACGAGATTTTAAAAAAGCTTGTCATACAAATAAAATAATAAAACAAATATGCTTCTTCAAAAAATTGTTTAAATAAGTACAAATTGGCACAACGAAAAAATTCACTTCTCCAAATAAAAAATTATAAATTAAAAAATTTAAACCAAAATTCTTTAGATTTAAAAATTTACTTAACCAACACGTTTTATAACATTGCACTAGCTTAAATCATTCTAAGAATATTTAGTGACTGTGAACATATTTACTCCCCAAATATCTCAAAAAATAAACACAGCATTTTTGGAACTTTTTTACTTTTAATGAGAATGGGACAAAAATGTACGTGTTTATATTAAAGTTATTAATTTTTTCCTACTTAAATCTTAAAGTTGGTGTGTTTATCTCTTGTCGCAGTTCAGAGGTCAAAGTTCTTTTAAAAGCAAGAGCAACATCAAAAAAAAATTTCTTTAAATGCAAAAGTTATTGTAACTGGATACCCGGTTTGGGGGTAACTAATGCATTATCCACTAAAATTATATGGGCGAAAATCTAGTAAAAAGTTGCCTTAAGCGCTGTTAACTTAAGCGCTGGTTCACACTCTTCAAGTTTAAGCCGTCAAATCTTGAACATTAAGGTAAGAAGGGAAGATAGAATCCATTTATTTTCCTCTCTCTCTCTCTCTCTCTCCTAAAAACTCAAGACTGAAGAGTGTGAACCAGCACTAACTATAGAATTGTACCACTTTATTTCTGGTTCTAATGTCTCCCATAAGAACTACGTAATCACTATCTATTCAATTGTTTAAATATTACTAGGAGATTCTCAATGACAATCACATGCTAAATATCTACAGGACAAAGCATTATTTGGAGTATAATTGGACAGAAGGTACTAGCGACAAAGTCAAAAGTGCGTTAGTACATTTTGACTATCGACATTTTCTTCAGGGCATTTGAAATACTGCCTAACCCTGACTATACTTGAGAATAACCGAACAAACTAGACTTTAGAATTAAGACTTTACTTAAGCCTGTGAGTCCACCTGCTCGATATTCAGGATTCTATTGCCTGGATATGATGTACGGAGAACTAGCTCTCTACTTTGGCTCAGCAGGGTCCAGATTAGGACAGTGATATCGGTTGTGACTGGACACTGGCCGGTGGAGACTCATGCTGGAAGAATGGGTCTGGAATTTAACGACTACTGTAGAAGTTGTCAAAACGAGGAGGAAGAGGAGACTGTGATTCACTTTCTTTGTCAATGCCCTGGGTTGCCAAATAATAAAATATTTACATATGTATGTTTATATGTACATTATACATATGTATGTATATTTGCATGTACATATTTATCTGGATTTTTCGAAAGTTATTAAAATTGTAAAATGTGGATCTTTTAAAATTTTTATTTCAAAACGTTAAGACTACTCTGTGATAGTAATAAAAAAAAATTAATTTAGTGTTGCCAAAATCGAAAAGTAATAAAGGGTGTTCCAAAAGTAACGCAAGCTTTCAATGTGTCGCTGATTATGCAGTAAAGTGTTAGCAACGCTAAGAAAAATTCGACGGCTGGCAATGAAGCATTAAACGAAAGAACAACGTGTCTTCATTTTTGAACAATTTCAAATATTATTTAAGCTTTGCGATACTAATATTTTTACTACCGGCTGATTGCCACAGATTCAACAATATGCCCTACTCGAATTAAACTCATATTTTGACATAATGTTTGTTATTTGTTTTCTATAATGTAACTATTTTTTCTCTAATATTTCTTTATTAAAAACTAAACAGTGCAATCACGGCTTTTTGGTTTCAGAAAATGCGGTCTCAAATGGTCGTAACTAACATAAGGAAAAAACTAGTAATGTTTCTCAATTTTTTTCATTAAATCATATCTGCAATCTTTTTCTACCCAGTGTTAAATTTATAAAGTTTTTTGCTTATAGAAACTGGGAATTATTTCCCTCTGAAGGTTACTTTATATTATATTCAACATTTTTTTTTTCGAATTTATTCTATGAGCTAAATTTCAGTTATGTATTTTATAAAGCTAAGGTAAAATGTAACAAGAAAATACAATATAATAGTCTGATAGTGTATAAAGTCATTTCTGAAAAATTGAAGGAATATGACTATTACAAAAAAGCTTTATAAAATACATAACTGAAATTTAGCTCATAGAATAAATTCGAAAAATAAAAAAAAAATGTTGAATATAATATAAAGTAACCTTCAGTAGGAAATAATTCCCAGTTTCTATTTGTTAAAATAGTTGAGTTAAAAACATTCAATTTATAAAGTATCACTATCCAGTGTGACACAAAGAATGCTGACGAAGGCCGTAGCGGGCCAGAAAATGCATTACATTCTGCTGGTGTCTAATAATTGTAAATTTGTCTGTACATACAATATACCTCATTGCTTTCCAACGGAAAGCTAAGGTAAAATGTAACAAGAAAATACAATATAATAGTCTGATAGTGTATAAAGTCATTTCTGAAAAATTGAAGGAATATGACTATTACAAAAAATCTTTATAAAATACATAACTGAAATTTAGCTCATACAATAAATTGGAAAAAAAAAAAAAAAAAAAAATGTTTTTTGCTTATCCTTTAGCAAAAAAAAAGTGCAGCTGCGGCCTTTTTAATTTTAGGTGACGATACAGAAAATATAAACGCTTTACAATTACACTCACGGGCAATTAATATACACGCAATTGTCTTTTAGTCTTTCTTTGTAATTAAATAAAACTAAGCCATAGTAAGTTATAAAGTAACAAAAAAACTTAGTTTAGGGATTTCCCAGAGCTGAAAAATCTGTCCACATGGCTAATGTGACAACAATTGGGGGCGACCAGAAATATGGCTAGTAAATTTAAAAAATCGGGGACAGTGGCCTGGCATTTGAGTAAAAAGTATAGTACATACTTACATACTAGTTATATGCATGTGCATTTGCTTATTTTTGCCTTTTAAGTGTACATATGTACATACATAGTATACACCACTTGCAAGTACAAATGAATGAAAATAATTTTTGTTCTTTAAATTCATATGTAAAAAGTATGTATGTATGTATGTATGTCTGAATAAACATATAAATATGTATAGTGAGACTTCAGTGTAAATATATTAAGTATACGTTTGAGTGTATATGCAATTCTAAGTGTTACTTGCTTGGCACAAGGATAATATTTTTTTTGTTATTGCTTTTATTTCAATAAAATTATACAAATAATAAAATATTTCTTACGATCATTTGCTAAATCGGGTTTGTTAAGAAGCTAAAATTATTGTTAATACATAAAATTAGCTATTAATAAAATTTAACATATTGCTGTTTTTTAAAGATATTTTTTTTAATTTTTGTGCTAAAAATGTCCTTGATTAATATTCCAGTGCAATGACTTCATGGTTTTATTTTTATAATATAAATTTTTCATTTATGGCAGTTTGAATTTCACTTATTTCGGTAAAAAAAAGTCAACAACTTTCACTTGACAAATCACTTTTAAAGAAATTTTGTAATTTTTCTTATTTCATATTTTCACTTTCAATGAGTTTAAAATGTTCCTTTTTTTAATCACATGTTGTCCTGGCATTAAAAATGGGGAACCAAGGACATAATGTATGAACAGTTTATTATATGATTGATAAACGGCTTATACCCATAAAATGACTATATATGTTTGGGAGCTCTTGAAATTGCACAAAAAATCGTTCTTTTACACAGTATAAAATAAAAGATGTATGTTTTAAGCACATTTTGTATTAATTTATTTGATAACAACTGTGTCTATATCATGCTAAAGAAAAACACTCAACTAAAAATTTATTATTTTTCTTTTCGGTATGTGCAATTTTCCTATGATACAAATTTGCTTTAAAATCCTTTGGAAAATTGAAAAGAGCAAAAGGAAAACACTAAATGAGAGAAAGTTTATATTTGTTAGGCTTGCTCATGCGTTTTGTTAACTGTCAAACTTGGAAACAATGTTGCCATATACATATTATTGAAAAATATAAAAATTGTAATCAATAAATAACGAGACTTGAAAAAAAATCATATTTGTTAACTTATTTAGAACAAAATTCTAAGCTTCTCAACATAAAAACCCTTTAATATGTTTTAATAAATTAATAATAATGTCATTGAGAATCACTTATGGTGTTTTCTTTTTCTACAAAAAAAATACCAAATTTTAAATTTTATACATGCATAAAATGTCTTGCCGAACATGTAAAACTGCAATTTTTTATTTGACGAGAACAAAACACAAAATTGGATCTCCCTGTTTTTAACAGCTGACAAAAAATTTGTTCTTCAATATACATACATACACACATACAAAGAAAATATGTACACAAATCAAAAAGTGTGTTCTTCAAAATAAAAAATTAATATGTGCACATAAACCTAAATTTGTTAATAGATTTATGTATATTAAGTAAATAAATAAATGAACAAAATAAATGATCAAGTTCCAATTTCTTTAGTTTGTTTTTCATAAAATATGTAAACAAGTAAATACCTTTGCCAGATTGCCGATTTATTAACATCAAGTTTTTACAATTTCTTCATTGGACGTTTTTTTTCAAAAACAATTTTATAACACCGAATTCATTTGAACTTTATATCACTGACAACCTGCAATTAACAATGTAATGCTTTCTTTTGTTTTTACTATAAAATAATAGAAAAAATAACTATTAAAACTTACAATTTTTACTGTCCTGATTAGGAGCGATTTTTCCCCAACTTCGTCTGGTAACCCCATATATAAACAGAAGCCATCTTTTTACAGGACATTATGAACACTCTCGATTTATATGGGGCATAAAGTGTAATTAATGCCTTATGACATTTAAGGGTGAATTGTTTTAGAATCGAGCACGCTGCCATTTTAGAGAGCAAAGCATTTTTAAAAAACGAACACCAAATTGCATTTTTTTAAATAAAATGTGACATTTTTTTAGAAAAGAAAACACCATTAGTTACATTAAAAAAATTGCCTTGTAGTGTTTACGTAGTTTTTATGGGACCATATAGAGAAATTCGAACAGTGGTGCATTTCTACAATTGAGGGGTATAGATGCAAAGACTGCAATGTCCACTTTTTTCACAAACGTAACTAATAATATCTCTTAGTTGTATTTAATGAATGCTTCCAATTAGTGAATATTACATTACCAGAATAGCATGATATACAATACATAAATGTACTGAATAGCATGATATACAATACATAAATATGAATATACTTTGAGCTAGAGGTTTTTACTATTTATTACGAAAACTATAAATGTGGACATTGCAGTCTTTGCATCTATACCCCTCAATTTAGTCTACACTTTTGCAACTTTTTACTAGATAGTCGCGCTTATAATTTTAGTGGATAATGCAATTAATAAAATAAAATACATAAGATTGTATGTACATACATGTATACATATGTATATGTATAATGTATATTTGTGACAGTCAATTTTAACTGAGCTTAATGAAATTGGCCGTTACATTAATATATTTATAAAATTAAATTAAACAGAAAAACCTTTTTAACTGTTAAAACTTGCGTTGCATTTAAAAACGGCCATGTTATTATAAATTAACAACTAAATAGAATTTTATTGCACTCCAGCAAACAAAAGCGGGTTTTTTTCAACAACAAGCGTACGTCGGCTTTTGTCAATAGAAATGGCGTTATTTTTTCATTTGACAGATAGGAAACCCTCCCAAACATGATTTGTTTTCATCTTATCTTACATGTAAATTTTATCAGTTATGTTTTGTGATGTTTTGTATGTGTAAAATCCTCATACTCTACAAAATGTTACAATATTCTTAAAAACTACTTGTATATTTTCAATATCTTACATCTCTTGTTAGCGATAAGCGTCATAATGAAGAAGGAAATTCTCACTTAACATTTATATTTTTTTATTAACGTGAGCAAAATATTTTAATTATGGGTCATTCCATATCAAAACAAATATATTATTTCTATTTATTTTAAAGTTGTTCACAAATTCTAATAAATTAATTGAAAAATTAATTCAAATTTGTTTATCTTTAATAAGAATTCTTTTAAATTAATTTTACAAAATAAGCAATAATTTTTATATTTAAATATATACATAGGTATGTACTAGCAAAGCACAAATGTAGTTAGTTGAACAAGACAAAAACAAATATTTTATATACATATGTATATTATATATGTATATACAAAAAAATGTTTAAGTTCATAAATCTCGATTCTTGAGACTTCTCGAAACAATCATTTTAAAATGAAGTGACTCACATACTTTCGTTTGAAAAGTTTATGTTGTTTCTATTATTTAATTCAAAAACAACATTTGTTTCCTGTTTTTGTCAAAAAAGTAAAACTTTTTAACGATAACATCACATTTTAATAGAATTTAAAATTCGGCAAGCCCTATCGAGTGTATAAAAGTAACAGCTGCAAAATAATTATGGACAGTCTTGACAAAAAAAGAATTTGTTGTGGACACATTTTAAAATAAAAAAATACTCCAAGTAAGTTTTAAAGCATTTTTTTAAATTTCAGAATTATTTTTTATTTAAATAATTTATTTCAATTCTTAATAAATTCAGTGTATAAAAAACTATGTCTTTTACTTGCTGTTATTTTATGGAAATGTCAATTTATAATTGCCGCTCGTTCTGTCATTAATGGCAATATAAATGTGTGCGAAAATGCAACAGATCATATATTTGTACAAGATATTGAGGATTGCAGCAAATATTTTGTTTGTGTTAACGGTCAGGCTATATCGCAACAGTGTAATTCTAATCTATATTTTGATGCCAAAAGCCAAGCCTGTACTACCTCTAGCCAGCCCTGTTTTCGATGTCCTCCAGGGCAAGTGTTAAATTTTCCGCTTAGCAAAACTTGTGACAAATATATTTTATGCTATTATGGTGAGGGAATATTGCAGAAATGTGAAAATAATCAACAATTTAATACAAAAACTGGAAAGTGTGATCTAGCCAAAAATGTGGATTGTGTAGAGAATCGTTGTTCTATTTATGTCTTAGATACCGACTTAATGTATGTTCCTAGTGCGTCCAGCTGTGAAAATTACTATATTTGTATGTCGGGTCAGGCAAAATTGTTAAACTGTGCCGAAGGCTTATATTTTAGCACAAAATGTAATTGTTGTGATATATCGGAAAATGTTAAATGTTTGGTAAGTATTTATTATTTTGTAAAAATAAAAATAAATAAATATGTATGGGTCAATTCCAAAACCTAAGTTGCAAAGCAACTCGCTTTCTTTAAACACATTCTACAATGTAACCGTGTAGTATAATTTTAATTAACTATTACTTTAGAAGTATACAAATAAATTCGCTGGTTGAGTTCTAAATTTAAAATTACTTTCAACATGAGACATTCTAGATTCTAATATGTGTCACTTAATTTCGGAATTGACCATGGAATTGATAAGATTCAAATTTAGTTTAAAATATGTTTGCTTGTATGTCATTTGCAAACATACGCTACAAATACATATCTTTAAAAAATTTTTTAATAACAATTTCAGATCGAAGACTACGATTTGCAAAATAAAAATACTAAGCAGAAGCGAAACCATACCGACGACTTCGAACTATTACATACCCCCACACTAATAGGCGAAACAGATTTAGTTAAATGTCCTTCCATTGGAAGTTTTCTTTATCAATATATAGAGGATCCTACACACTATTTTACCTGTATTAATGGCAAACCTAAACTATATGCTTGTGCAAGTGGATTACAGTTCAACAATAAGCTAAAGCGTTGTGTAGGCCAGGAAAAACTTAAACAATTGAATAATGAAAGCACTGAAATCAACAGTATTGAACCTTCGTCTAAAGCCTATAATTGCCCGGTATATGGGGCTCAACTTATGCCTCATGAAGATGAAAACAAATATATATTATGTGTGAATAGCAACCCCACAGTATTTGCATGTCCCGATGACCATTATTTTGATGCTACCGATAATACCTGTCGTTTAAACTTTAAAGAGCCGAATAATGGTGAAATTAGTATCGACTTAAACCAGGATTTTGTGCATTTAATTGAAGCAGAAGGCACGGAAAATCAAACTCCTGTTGTTTTAACTGAACCAGTCAATATTATATGTCCTTCACTGGGAGGCATGAAATTTCCACATAAAGAGAAAAATAAATTCTATTTATGCATTAATGGAATGGGCTCTATTTTAGCTTGTGCTCAAGGTAGTTACTTTGAAAGCGAAACGGAGGCTTGTCGTAGAACTTCTGATTTCGAAAATGAAATCAGCGAAACCACCACAGAAATGTCAAATTTAACAGAAGCTATGAAAAATTATCGGTGTCCTTTGTCAGGCATCTTTGTATACCCTCATGTAGAAAATAATCTATACTATGTTTGTCTGAATGGAAAATCTATTGTTTTAACGTGCTCCGAAGATAAAATCTTTGATACAAAGAAAAAAACCTGCCTAAATCCCAGCCTAATTAAAGACGCTAAGGACCAACTACACAGGGTACTCGATGAAATGGTTAACATCATATGTCCAGCCACAGGAGTCTACAAATTTCCTCATGTTGAGAAAAGTAAATTTTACTTGTGCATTAATGGTATGGGTTCCGTCTTTGCCTGTTCTAATGATAGTATCTTTAACACTGAAACGAGCGTATGTGAAAGAAAGCCTATAACAGAAACGGTTTCTAATGAATTAAAAGAGAATAAAATAGAAACAGCTTTACTCGCTTCTAACACAACTGACGTTTCTAATATTCATTGTCCTATATATGGCACCTCTATATATCCCGATAATACATATAAACAGAGATATTTTGTTTGTGTTGATGGTTCATTAACAGAATTTACTTGTCCTAAAGGTTTAATCTTTGATTCGATGGTTAATGCTTGTCGCAAAAACTTCTCCGAAGTAAATGATAATGCATGTCCTGAAAAAGGTGCAATAAAGCTCCCTCACAGAGATCGTAACAAGTTTTATTTGTGCATTGATGGCTTGGCTACAACACATAGCTGTGCTAAAGGTGATTTTTTTGATGCTGAAAACAAAACTTGTCGTGAGTCGTTCACCTCTGCAAATTTCGATTCTTAATTTACTTGAAGTTCTAAAGAGCCTTTCCAAAAGAAGAGCATTAGAAAATTTACCTACTACTTAACACCTTCGTAATCCCATAATGAAATTTGCACCTCTAAAGAATATTCACTTCAAATTTTAAATCTTATATTTAATTTATTTTTAAGCATATTCGAAATACATATTAAATAATATTTTATGTGTTTTTATAAATACATAGACAAACATTGTTTCTTTTAAGCTTGTATAAATTAAAAATGAAATTAAGTCGTTGTGGAAAATAAAATGGATCTTAAGAAAATAGATTATAAGGGGAGTTTTTATAGAAGTTATCATTTTTTTTTAAACGTAAAACACAACAAATTTAATGGAATGTTAAAAATGTGGCTGTATTAGCTCGCAATTTTCATGGCATTTAATGTTTAAAATAGGGTCTACTGGACTGCGCTTTATGAACTCCATCCTATCGATTCAATTTGGACAACTTTTTCGAGCATACCCGGTCTGTTTTCGTCCATAGTGGGTCGAAAGTTGGCTTCTAAATGATCAATCGTATCTGGTTTAGGTTTGACGTACCCCCCCCCAAAAAATATTCCAAAGGTATCAAGTCACAAGAACGAAGTGGCCAAATTACAAGTCCATTTCTTGAGATAACCCAATCATCAAACGTTCAACTTAACAAAGTGATGGTCTCACGCGCTATATGACATGTTGCGCCGTCTTGTTGAAACTATTTCTCCTCCAAATGATTGGCAATGACATGAGGTTTAAAAAAATCACGAATCATTTGTCATTCACGGTAATGTTGACACAGGTTTCGCATTTAAAGACAAATAACCTGATGACGCCTTCGGCTTGTAAGCCGTACGAAAGGAGATGCTCTTTCTCTAAAAACGACAATCTTGCTTGTTTACATACCTGTTAAGCCAGAAATAAGCCTAATCGATTAATATAATTTGGGGATCCTCTGGCTTTAATTTTTTGTACCAGTTGAATGTTATATGGATGTAGGCCAAGATATTTCCCCAAAATTTCATAGTAGTGGACAAGAAAAGACCAAGTTGCTGGAACGGCGTCGGAACGATAAATTCTATTCCTGTGTTGCACTCACGTCTACAGCGGCGATGGCTTCTTTTGTATAATATAATAATGTCCAAATGATGCTGAGGCTATTCATTAAATTGTTGAATGTATAAATAAAGTTTTAATAAATATTAAAAAAAATACTGGAGAATTTTGTGAAAGTTATTTTTGTCAAGCTAATAGGACCTAATATTCTTTAATGTAAATAAAATTACCGTATTCACAAAACCCATTGTATCGTTGTATCGATTGTACAATAGATACAACGATAGCAGCGGTTTTGTGAATACAGCAAATATGTATTTTGTTAATAACTCAACCCCAGCGATATCAACCGTTTCAAAATTTTATCAGAAAACTTTCTTTTGTTTTATAAATATATCTTGTGAATTTCAGCCAAATCGAACCATAAATTAAAAAATTTTTAATGATACGATAACAGCGCCACATATCGGGATTAAACTCAAGAGAAACCTGGCTGGCTCCAGACTAAACTAATTTATGTCCAAGTTTGGCGTCAATCGGTCCAGAGCTTCTTGAGTTTTAGGAGCACTTATACGGCACAAACGTTTTTATATATCGTCGGTCTCATGTAGAAAGGCCCTAACTCGATTTTTTTCGAAATTGAGTTTTTTAGTGATTCCAATACATTTCCCACAAATACACCTCGTCACAAGAATTTAATACAATTCAATAATACTTATCAGTTTTACAAGTAATTGAAGAAGCCATCTTACATTATGATACATACAGTTTCAAAAATGTTTTTGCCTTCTCCTGTAAAGTTGCAATTATGTGAGAGACCAACTATATATGGGGATAAATGTGATCTTGAATCGATCAATGGTTTTGCGTATTAGCTATAGAAATTGCAAAAAGGAGATGGAGCTCGGTTGGCCATGTCCTAAGAAGACCTCATGATGATATATCGAATATGGCAATTGACTGAAATCCTCAAGGCTCCAGGAGAAGAGGTAACACCTGGAGAAGGCTACTAGAATCCGAGATAAGCAAAACAGGAAAAACCTGGTCTGAAATAAGACTATTGCCACAGGATAGATCCAGATGGAAGGATTTCGTTACGGCCCTTTGTTCCAACTTGGAACCATAGGAATCAATATATTAGTTGCTCAGATAGCCCATTATGCGCACTGTTTGGTCTATTAGTTTGGCGAACAAAGCGCGAATCTTAAAAATAAATTTCCACGATATTTTAATTTTGTTCTGGTTTAAATCGGGGTACAAAACAAATTTACCGATTGAATAAACAGAACGCTGATTAATTAGTAAATCGACTAAGATTTTTATATTACTAAGAATTCTTATTAATTAAATAATTTGAAACTTAACTAATTTTTTTTCAAAAAACGTTGTAAAAATTAAGCAAAGTTTATTATTGCTAAGTAAGAATTATGTCACTTCGAGTCTTTAATGCGTTTGCGCATTTGTGTTTCTCATCTTTTTTTCTTTTCGCAAATCATCAATTTATTTAATTTTTATTTTTAATTTTTTGACATTTCATTACCGTCAATCTGTGTCATCTTTAATTTTTATTGCCAGTATTGCTTCATTTTCAAAAAATTTTGCTAAAGTGATAGAGAGACCCAAGTTGGCATTTAGCTTTCGCATCGCAATAGTTATGACATATTATGACAACTCAAACATACTGTCTTAGCATGTCATTGCTACTTAGCTAAGCTGTTCGGTTAAATACCATGTCTTTTAATGTTTTTTTAAATTGTTGATAAATTTCTCTTGGAAAATGTGAAAAAAGCATATTATATATAATTATAAAGATTCGACCCATTACCAATAGGCGTGGTCCTTGTGCTTATTAAAACCTATTACCAAATTTTATCAAATAATCTTCATTATTGCGATCTGTACTTTGCGCACAAGTTACAAGGACAACCGTTCGACTCGAAATCTCTTTCTTAGTCGATCTAACTATGTTCGTCCGGCTGGGTCGCAGACTGGCTGTTTAAGTAAACGCCATTTTTGAGATAATTTGATAAAATTTGGTACATAGGTTATTATTGCCACAAGGACCAAGCTTATTGGAAGTGGTGTGAATTGTTCCATATTACATACATATGTACATAAAAATTTGCGACAATGGTTTTTATGATTTTGTCATCACAAAATGTTGTGCTGGTGGGTCTCAAACTAACCATGGGTACCATATAAGCCCAATTTGGTTTTCTTGCGAGTCCATGATTGCCCATGGGTCCCAAATAGTGTACACTTGCAAAAATTTGTTTTTATATACTGTGTTGTAGGGTATTATATGGTCGGGATTGACCGACTATACTTTTTTTAAATTTTTAGTTTTATGTTTCTTTTAATTTTTTTATTTTTCAATGAAAAATGTTTTATAAAAAGTACCAAAATCTTGAATAAAGTACTCTTTTGCTTGGTGGTACCATATAAATTTTTACAATTTTCCATCATTGATTTAAGTACAAATTTTGAAATTTCACATGGAAAACAGTTTACAAAAATATAAAGAATCTTCGTTGTTTTTTTTTATAATGTCGGCGAACATGACAGCAAAAGCCTACAAATTTTTTGGCAAAAAAAATTTTTGTCTTACATAAAAAGTTTTGTCTTACATAAGATAAAAGTGATTGTGCATAAAATTTTGAGATTTGTTTATGGGCTTAGATTGAGAGCTCATGTCTCTATACATGTGGGAAATTATTTGAATCTTAATTTTGATGATTACCTTAAATTTCTGTTGCTAATGTATCTTTAAAGAATTATTAAACTTTAGAAACCAGTTCATATTGTACAAAATCTATCATTTACAAGATCTCTTAGAAACCCTCAGATTATTATATCTTGTATACATAGTTCAATATATGAACAATCATTTAGTGTACAAGCTGCGCGTTTGTGCAATTTATTGCCTAGAAATTTGCGTTCTTTTACAATGTCTGTGGTGACTTTTAAGCGCAAACTTCTTGATTTTCTTTTGTAATATTTGACTTTATGCTGATAAAAAGGATTATTATAATCTTATATTATTATTATTCTTATTTATTGAATATAATTGTTATTGGCCAAATGGCTAAATGTATTCCAAATGGATAAATTCTTAAAATAAATTAAACCGTTTTTGAGTTACGCGGATATGTATAAGTTGTGTAAACACCTCTATTATCGAATCACAGTATATCTCGAAAACAAGTGCTAACCTAAAAAACGACTAGCACCACTGGATTCAGCATACCCAAATTAGGTTAACCCGCTAGGTGTCCCGCTTATCAGAAAAAGGTGTTTAATTCTAACACATTTTAATTAATAAGAACAAGAAATGTGATACAAATCCTAATTTAGCCTTCTGAAGTTATTAGTTTAATAATGCCCGTAATTTCTACAAAAATAAATCTAGGCGTGCATAGAAATCTATGGTGTAAAAGCTGTCATATTTTAAAGGAAAACTGAAGGTAAAAACACGTAGGCAAAATAAACGTTAAAATATGTAAAGATAACTGTTAGGTACGAACACGACCTGCTTTCTTTTTGTAGAAATTACAAAATTAAACGATGATATATTCATTTCCTTTTTACACAGCTTTAAGGAAAGCTGAAAACAAATTTAAAAAACCTACATGTTTTTTTCTGTTGGACTTGAACAAATCTTGACAAAACATATTGTTTTCTTAATTACGTGAAATTATAAATCGATTTACACCACTTTTAATAGGTTTGATCCTTGTGACAATAAGAACCTAGTATATACCAAATTAAATTATCTCCAAAATTGCGACCTGTACTTTGCGCACAAGGTTTACATAGACGGGCAACCAACCGGACGGGCATAGTTAGATCGATTCAAAAAGTATTTCTAAGTCGATCGGTATACTAAAAGAAGAGGGAAGGGCCAATATTTTTCACCCCCAACAAAAATATATTTATTTTTAGAACTAAAAGCTTTATAATGTGTGTTATCATCGACTTCCTCAGAAACATTTTTTGTTATAAACAAATACATACAATATGTATGTGTTTAAAAAAAAACTGATAAAAAATTAATTATTTTAAATGCCAAATTAAATTTTGGTATTATTTTTTGGTAATTAATGTTTTATATATGTGAAGGCAAAGTAATGTAAAAAAAATACTATATAAGATAAATACTTTCTAGCTTTCTATGGTTTCATTTTTCAAATTGCTAAAAGTAAGTTACTCAAGTTTTTTTATAAAAGTATTAGTGAATACCGATTTCTCTCTAGTGAAGCTTCTAATACTTGCTTTGGCTCTTTTTGTAACACGCTCAACTACCCTTAATGTCGATGTTAATGTTTGTCAAGGGGCAGCTGATAATCTGTTTTTGCCTGTTCTAAGCAATTGTTCAGCTTATTATGTTTGCATGGATGAGACACCGCTAGTGAGAGTTTGCAAAAGAGGTTTTCTTTTTGATGCCAAATCCCAATCGTGTACTTATCCCTCAGAAGCTCAATGCATAAAAAATTGTACCTCGGCATTGTCATCATTCTGTTACGATCGCACTTGCACCAAATATGTTTTGTGCTATGCTAGTACTCCTGTTGTGCGTGAATGTTGTGATGGTCTTCAATACAACGCTGAAACGGATCGTTGTGATTTTCCTCAATATGTCGATTGCGTAGATGATATGTGTACTATATTCAACAATCCCAAGGACATAACATTTCTTAGCAGCAAAGCCACTTGTGATAAGTATTATGTATGTATGGATGGCATGGCTTTTGCAAGAAATTGTTCCAAAGGTCTGCAATTTAATCCTGAGTGTAATTGCTGTGATTTTCAATCAAAAGTTAATTGTACGGTAAGTAAAAATTAAAGTGCATGCAAATTTTGCTGAAGGATTTGCTTATAAAAAATATTAAAGGTTTATACGTAGAACCGTTTTCCTAAAAAAAAGCTTAATTGGGTTTGAAAACCATTTTAAGGAAAATTTTTTATGAAAAAGGTAGTAAATACATTCATAACCAACAAATAAATTTTAGATCCCCGCCCTACAACGTAATGTAACGCCTTTATCAAGAACTCCACCAAAAAAGGCTGATATTGAATGTCCCCAAGAAGGAATTTATTTCTATGCTCATGGTCAGGAGGATAAATACTATTTCTGCATGAAGGGCCGTGGTGTTGTTATGGACTGTACTCCCGGTCTGGTGTATGATCCCAACATGGAGACGTGTCGTGAAAAGAAAAATATTTTGAATAATTAAATTAAAGAGAAAATAATTTGAATTGGAAAAAACCATGGTAGAATAAGTACAAGGTATAGTCATTAGAATTTTTGTTCTCAATTTTAAAACCCATATACCGTCAAACAAAAGAAAATAAGGGAAAAAATTAAAACAAGCGTTAAAAATCCAATAAATTAATTTGGCATTACATGGGTAAATAATGAAAGCTATCCCTTATGAATCTACCTGGTACTTATTATACTATGGAAAATACAAATTGTTTTTCTTATTCTCTTAGTTATTGACATTGAATTGTGCTCCCAAAAAAGTGTTGCTAATTAAATGTGTAGTTAAACAAATATGTTTCGGCCTTTTTATTTTACCCTTTTTTTTTGAAAGAATCCAAAATTTATTGCGCACATTTGTGTTAATGCAATACATCAGAATCAATGAAAAAGTCTATTTTCAATTTTTATTTACTTAGGGCCTTTTGCGTTTTAAGTAACGATACACGTATATTTTTGATTAACCAAAATTTTGTTTTTGTTAAAAATATTATCACATACCTATTATAATAAAAGTCGATTCGTTTTATTTTCACCAACCCCTTAGTGCTGGTACACATTCTTCAAATTTTAGCCGTCAAGTCTTGAGCTTTTAGGAGAGAAGGGAAAAGAGAAGGCCATTTCTATTCCTTCCTTACTTAAAAACTCAAGTCTTGACGACTAAGACTTGAAGAGTGTGAACCAGCACTTACTTCTCTACTTTCGAGTGGTTTCGGTTTCTAGAACACACCCGATTAAAATATTTTTCATATTTTTTATTTTACCATAAACCTGTAAATTTGCACCAATTTATTTTTTATAGACAGTGTGGTCTCCTTTGTCATTTTACTTCCTAAAAACGCTAAAAACAGATTACTTCAAAAGAATTCTTTAAAATATAGTTAACAACTGAGTGAAATGTGCAAAACATAAGTAATCATATTTTCTTTGTATACAGCTTAATTTGAGTTAATAGTACCTTTGAGATTTTTCATGTTCAGAAGTTCACATGTGCAAAATTTCAATTATTTTGTACGATTTTTCAAGAAGTACAGTTGTTTTCGGTTAATTGAGCCCCGCTTAATTGAGTTTCCCGTTTTATTGCACTAAAAATCATGCAACGAAATTATTCAGTATAACTGTATGTAAATAAACCCGTTTAATTGCGTCAACCGCTTAATTATTTCGCAAAATAAGACCGCATTGCGAAAAACAAAAGCAAATGTTTCGGTAAATTGTTTCCGTCTACTTAAAGTGTTTTTTTGTTTTTTCTCCTTTTATATTGAATTTTGTGATTTTTGTTCCTATTTAAACATTGTACGATGAACGTACCTGATTTGTTTGTTTTAATAAATCTAAACAATTTTTTAACTTAATAAATAAAGAAATGATTTTAATTTTCTATCTTCACATATGGGTGTTTCGCTTTATTGCACATCTTGCTTAATTTAGCGATCTTTGTTTTAATTGCGTCGGCGATTCAATTAACCGAGTACCGCTTAATTGAGTTTCCCGTTTAATTGCGTCAAAAGTCGTGCAATTTTTAAAAGTTAGCCACAGTTTTAACACTAAGTACAACCAGCTGCTAACACGGCATTTACATTTACCAATACAGGCAAGACAGTAGCAACTAGGGTATTCTTTTGCTTTAATCGGTCAATCGCTCGATTAATTAACCGAGGTTTTGGTCTAATCGGTCAATAATAGGTTAATTTTGTTTTTGAGCGGTTAACCGATTAATTAAGTTTTTTTTTATAAACTAAGTTTTTTCAATTGGGGGATTCACAGGGTGTGCTATCAAGTCATATCGCCATAATGTCCTAAATAATATATTACAATTGCTTAAAATTAATGTTGTTGTGTTTCCAACAAAATAAAAAATGTTAATGCTGTGTTCATTGATTCGTCCCCTGCAAACTATATTGGACCACGTTATCCAATTTGCTTAAATGGACTACTCCGTGGACTGGTCCGATGTAATGCAAGCATGGACCATGTCATTGTTAAAAATTGTTTGTAGTGAGACGACGTGTCGTCGTTTTTTTACGACATGTTTTCGTTTTTAAACGAAGTAAAAACTAATCCTTTTGTGTATACAATGGAGTAGTTTTAAGACTGCTCCTTTGAAATCCAAAGCTGTGTTATATGGTCCTGCCCTAGGACATTGTAATGTTAAATAGACCATGTTTTTCCATACGTTTGGGTTACTTTTGCAGTAGTCCTAGTCCCTTGTGGGCTACATTTTACACGCGTGTTTGGACTAGTCGTATTATTTTTAGGGTAAACACATACATATAAAAAGTACGTGAAACAAAAAAAGGTGTTGACAATTAAACATTTAAGCCATTTTTTGCCACATTCTTGTTGATCGATGATGAAGATAAAAAAAGATTGAAAAAAAGAGTAAGAGTGCTTGTAATTTTAATCAACGGTCGGCGGAAAATGGGTTCAAATGAAGATCACTGAACACCTTCTTTGTGTGTATGACAAATATTTTCTAAACACATACCTTTTGTATATGAGACGAAACTAATAATTGAAAGCCCAAAAAAAATATGTTATAATACATACTAAAGGTATTCACGTCACAAGTTGCACCCTTGCAAAAAACCAAAAGTGCAAACACATAACAACAACCACAAAGAAAATTAATTACGCACAACTAATTGTCTGTGTGGTTTTTGTTATATTTTTGCGCTTTAGCTTTTTCGCAAGGGGCAACTTGTGACGTGAACACCCTTACTACAAAAAATTAAAAATTTTATAACATCGGTTTATCGATTAATCGACTGAAATTAACCGGTTCAATCGAAAGAATACCCTAGTAGCAACCCAGCGGAAAACTCAGAAGACCTCCTTACTTCAGTCCTTATTAAAGACCTGCTTAGTAATTTTTTTTGTTCTTATCTTGGTTCCTTCGTATAAAGATAAGATACACATTCCACATTCCCTTCTATGAGAAGGGAGAAGAGAAGGAGTAACATTTTCTGTTTTGTTTTTTTGCCAAAGAAAAAGCAAACGAATTATTTTTTTGATCCAGCTATGTAACTGCGAAAGAAGCGAGAACGGAAAACCTACTCCGCAATGACAACTTGTGTAAAAAAGATATAAGTATGAAATGGAGCGAGCAGGTATTGTACAGATGTACATCTAAAAAGAGGAGTACAGAGGACTCCTAGAAGGCATCCATACTACTTCTTGTTCCCACTGGGAATACATAATCTGCAATTATTGCGCCATTGTTCTGCCGGCGTTTTTGCTTAGCAAAAAAAAATGGTTAGCCAGAGCTTGGAAAGCGCATTATGAATAAACTTTTCGTTGTGAACACAGGCCTGATTCTGGCAGTCGTGATCGAGTAGTTTCTCAATTTGAAAGCAATTTAATATCTAATTATTTGGCTTTGCGAAATATGGCCCCAAAAAATAAATGAAAATTAACCCCAAATTTGGGGCTATTTTTCATAATGCAATATGACCTCATTTTTTAATGAAAAATTACCCCAAAAAAATGAAAAATAACTCTTAAAATAAAATGAAATATGACCCTAAATTTATGGTAATTCTTTATTATGATCACCTAAAAACTTTTAATGAACTTTAACCCCAAAAAAGAACACAAAAAACATTATATTAAAAATTTTGGGTAGAGTTCATATGCCCGAAACTAAAAATCCCAAAATTTGAATCCCGATTTCAAAATCCAAATAATTATACAGTTTTGGTTTTAAAAATCGTACGGTTGATAGCATGGTTGGGCCTTCGGTCAGGCGCAAAGATTGGTATAACGAACACTGGCTTTGCTTACTAAAGCTTTATGTTATAGCCGGCCTTCGGCCGGGCGTAAGGATTTTCTTCTCTATGATATAACGAACACTGGCTTCGCTAACTAAAGCTTCTCTATTTAGCCGGTCTTAGGCCGTGTGCAAGGATTTTCTTCTGCCATCGATCTCTATAGCTGCTCAAGGATTTTCTTTTATTTGGTATAACGAACACCGGCTTCGCTCAGTAAAGCATCTGTTAATAGCCGGAATTCGACCGGCATTCCCTATGGTATAACAAACACCGGCTTCGCTAACTGAAGCATCTCTGCATAACCGGCAAGGATTTGCTCGACTTTGGTATAACAATTAAAATGTTTGGAGTGATTTTTCATTTCTTAAAATTTGCATGTTTTATTAGTTAACGAAAAATAGCCCCAAAGTAAAAATTGTGATTTTATTTGGGGCCATTTTTCATTCCTTGATATTGGGGTAATTTTTCATTGCACTTCAAATGCAAAAATACCCTATCGAAAAAATGGAAAATAACCCCATAAAACAAAAAAAGAATTTGCTCCACTTTGGTATAACAATTAAAATGTTTGGGGTGATTTTTCATTTCTTCAAATTTGCATGTTTTATTAGTTAACGAAAAATAGCCCCAAAGTAATAATTGTGATTTTATTTGGGGCCATTTTTCATTCCTTGATATTGGGGTTATTTTTCATTGCACTTAAAATTCAAAAATACCCTATCGAAAAAATGGTACTTAGCCCCATAAAAAAAAAAATTCCCCAAAATTGCGTGTTGTTGTGTCACATCTAAAATTTCGGGGCCGTTCTTCACTTTCCTTTTGGGGCCATATTTCCTGCGGTCATTTTGCGCACCGCCAATTATTTCAGTCAGTACCAATGCGAATTTACACCAGGTAAAATTATCTTACTACGTAAGCAACAGCTTGTAACTAGTTAACCATGTGCCAAAATGGTATACCGTCCTTGTAGTTTTGGGGAATCTTAACTAAATTCTATAATTTTTTCTTAATATTATGAAATTTAATAATTTAAAAAATACACAATTTAAAATTAAAAACGTATCAATTGGGGAATTGGGGAATCTTAACTAAATTCTATAATTTTCTCTTAAAATTGTGAAATTTAATAATTTAAAAAATACACAAATTTAAAATTAAAAACGTATGAATTCGCCTTGGTCAGTACTGAACGAATCGGAATAATTTTTTGTTGTAAAGCATTAATTTGAGTTTCACAATACTGAAAAAATCATTTCTATTCGTGCAGAAAGAATTAGAAATAAAATTCCTTTCGAATCGAGAAAGTACTCGATCACGACTGCCAGAATTAGGCCCCAGATCATCTCACTTTTAAGATTTTCACTCTAGCGCGAAAATACATAAATATCGCTCAACATTGAAAAAACCTCTAGTTTTACTTCACTGAAATAAAATTGTGCGAATTCAGTTTTACGGAAAATATTATTTATAAATAAATATTCAGTATTTCAGCGTATTTCGAACGTTTGAGAAAGAAAAATAAGTTTTGGAAAAAAAATTTACAAAATATTGAAATAAATACGCAATATATTAAAATTAAAAACAGGTAAAATGTAATTATTTTAATTTTTGTTTTGTTTTAAAAAAAATACAAGAAATTTGTAATTATAAATATTTTCTGTAAAATAAAAAGAAGCTATTTTTAGATTTGAGTTTTATAATACTGTGTGTTTTAGTAAAACTACTTGCTTTGGTTTTATGTACGTACGAAAAAGAGACAAAAAAATATAAAATCTCTCAATTTTTGAAAAATGTAAAAATAAAAGAAAAAACAACACACATATTGACAAAATATTGAAAATTTACTGCCTGTTCAACGATTTCGAACGTAGAGGTTCGCATAGAATTTTATATAGAAAATATTTTTAAAACTGAGTGTTTTTCATATAAATTTTCTATGCGAACGATAACGATAATCGTTGAACTGAAAGTTAGTGTAGTGTAAAAAACCCGGTTAAGTGAAAAAAATTGTTTAAAAAAATTAAACTGCTTATACAATATATACCCACATAAAAAACTACATATATCAGTTCTAATAAACATTTATTTCAGAAATGGTTAATGAAACAAATAAACCTCAAGAAAGTCTCGAAAATGAACAATTGGGTCAACGTTTGGCCTCTTCGAATCAAGCTTTAGCCGATATGCAAGCGGAACATCATCAGCTTTTAGAGGAAATGGAACAGTTACGTAGACGGGCAGAAGATTTACAACATTTAAAAGAACAACAAGAACGTGAAGAGGAAGAAAGACGTTTACAATATCAGGAAACTGTAGCAACAGCTGCAGAATCACTAGAAAGGGCTAAAACTTATGAACAGCAAAATGAAGAGAAAACAAATGACGGCGAAGTAGATCCTGCTGAAGCTGATTATATAAAAGAAAAATTAGCTGAAATTGCTCGCCTTAAAGCACAATTTAAGCGCGTTCAACATATGATCAATACAACAGAATTAATTGAAAATCATATTAGTAAAAATGAAGTTTCTCAAAAAGATTTAGCAAAAGAAACAAATAAACCTGAAGCTAAAGAAGAAAGTAAAGTAAAACCTCAAACAACTTCTACAGCAACTCCTACTGCAGGGGTCTCAACTATAGTTCCCGAGTTTACAGCTATGTCCCAAATGCCTACTATGGCCGATTTGGAAGCTGCCTCCACGGCCGATGAAAAAGAGCAACTTATTTTAACAATGTTGAATATGTTTCAGGATTTCTCCACAGATTTAAAATCACAAGCCGATAACTTAAGAGCAGAAAGGGAACGTATCAAAGAGTTGAAAGAAAGCATTATACGTGCCAAAAAATAAGAACGTAAATAAAAAGTATGTTAAAGAAAGCTTGTAAAGTTATTCTATATTGTGTTAATATTAGGGAAGTACGATTAATCGGCTTATCAAAATTCCCTTGTTATTTTTTGTAATTGTCCAATTCCCTCAATAATAAAATGGTTTATAAAAATAATGAAAAATACCCAGATGGTTTACCAGATAAAGTGCTTTTTATGCACTCATTTGAATCTGATGCAAGGTCCTCCCATATTACACACTGTGATAGTCATTAACCAATGTGCAGTACATAAAAAACTTGTTAAACAAAGAAAAAAATCAATTTATTAAAAATTTTCATTAATAAAAATGTCTTATTAATTGATTAATCAAAATAAAAATTGTTCAGTTAGTCAAGAATTTTATTAATAAATATTTATTCATAATTTTATTAATCGATTAATCGCACATCCCTAGGTAATATTTAATGTTTCAAATAAAATGAACAATTTCTTAAATATAAAAAAAAAAACTTTAAACAAATAAAAACAAGCAAGAGTGCTATATTCGGCTCTACCGAATCTTATTTTCCCTTCACCATGGTGCGAAAAGAACAGAAAGTTATATAAATAAATATATGTATACATATATATATGCGTATATGAATATTGACTGTCTTGCATGTGTATTTTGGGTCTAGTCTTTTTCCCCTTTGGCCGCCGTAGAAATTCTCTTCCATCATTGCCCCTTAAATTATATTTGGCCTCGTCAAAAAAAGAACAGTCTTCAATTATACTCTAGGCCAATTTATTGAATTGAATTGATTCTTTATTAAATAAGACAGTACAACAAGAACGGTGTCTTATATTACAGTACTGTAGAATTTATGTTATACATTTGTGGCACAATAAAATAAACTAAAATGAAAATTAATCATATAAATAAATAATAACAATTACACTTGTTTAGACAAGCTGGGCACTTGGCGTTTTTACATAATTTGGGTACACTGAATCCAATGGTGCTAACCGTTTTTTTTAGGTTGCATTGCTAATGAATTGAATATGCCCTACAAGAAATGCATAACCAAAACAAATAAAATTACTATTACTATAACACTATATTGGTCAACACTACCGGTCATATAACTAGTAAAATGACCGGTAGTCTTCTTGTAGGGTGGGTAGGTAGTCGTTTCCACGTACGAATTGTAGAAACGTTAAAATGTCTAACTGATTTAAGGTTTAGGAAGTGAATGGAGTGTACATTTTTCCTCTGTTAGTTCTTGAAAAAGTTAATCTTCTGTATAAATATTGAGGTTGTTTAGTAAAAATCAGCTTTTGTAGAAACAATAAAGAACGAACTTTCAACAGGCTTTGTTAAATTATAGAATATTTTTAAGTAATCAGATATACTATGAAGACGTCTACGGGAAAAACATATCTAGTAATATTGTTAAATGTCACATTAAGTTTAGATTCGCATACTGAGTCACAGTTTGAAAAGAGTTCGCAGGCACATAAGAGTTTTGTTTGCAAAGCTTCCGTTTGCAGGTATTTTATAAACTCTGTTGCTATTGAATTATCCTGCGTTGGTGTAGTTTTACGTTGTCTTTCCCCTAAATGCAGGGTTTTAACATCACCGGTATCACGAAATTTCTTGATAATTTTCGAAATTGTTGACTTGTTCTTTGAATATGTATCGCAAATTGCTTTTTGTTTAAATCCAGTGTTAAAATCATTTATTATTATTTGTGTTATGTATTTTATAAAGCTTTTTTGTAATAGTCCTATTCCTTTAATTTTTCAGAAATTACTTTTTTATATACTACCAGACAGAATAAATTCGAAAAATAAAAAAATGTTATATATAATATAAAGTAACCTTCGAAAGGAAATAATTCCCAGTTTCTATTATTTGTGTTTTTAAATCTTTTCTAAGCTTGAATCTAGCCATTTTTATTGAAAATGTGTGAAAGATTTTGGTTTATTATATACATACATACATATTTAAAATAAGCTATGAAAAGATTTTATGATATAAAAGTAAATTATTATGCGTTTTGGTTTGTTTTCTCATTAATTATTTTTCTTTAGTCATATATCCTGCAGAAGTGTTAAAGTTTCCATCGGCCGGAATAAACATATTTATGGGCCTATTATGAAAAGCAACAAAAGTTCAGATGTTTGAAATCAGGCTACTCCGCTGATGTATAAGTAAGTAAAGTAAGAGTGCTATATTCGGCTGTTCTGAATCTTTGATATTCTCCACCGACATTAAGAATATTTCAGGCGTGGGCCCCACTATATGGGAGCAATGACCACAAAATTCTGTAGAGTGTTTTCTGGTATTAAAAAATCTAAATTATAACAAATTTAAAGGGTGTTTTTTGTAGAGTGACACAAGTTTAAATCATAATAAAACAAGGAAATATATTTTTAATATCAATAAAACGGGCTTTATTGGAAAGAATATTTTATGAAATTTATGTTTAAATATGATTTCTGCCATGTGGCCGCCACGGCTGGCGCATAGAAAACGCAATCAGGAACACCAATTTTTAACAACTTTTCGCAGCATTTGCAGCCGTATTTCGCCGATAACTCTTCAAAGGTTGATTTCCAGGTGTTCAATTGTTTGTGGTTTATCGACGTAGTGACTTAACATAAACCCAAAGAAAATTATCCAATGGCTCCGTCCTATTGGAACCACATATCAGGAAAATGAAGGTCATGTCAGATAAAACTTCATCGCTTTGCGTGACGTTTCTAACTTAACGCAAAAGGTGTATGTCACAATACACACTTTGACAACACACATTAATTGTTTGTTAAAAATAAATAAATAAAAAAAATTATACAACCAGACTGTCAAAGCGCGCAATAAGATGACAGTTGCTTCGCTCTGCGTTAATAGTTCTTTATGTGACTTGTTTCGTTTAAGTATGCATATTTCATCTTGGATGTCAAAGCAATTTTCTAACGAAACGTGAAGCAAAAGTTTTATCTGACATTTCCTTTAATACCGGAATTTAGGTACGAAAACATTTCAAATCATGTTGCTATATCGTTTACCCTTGGCAGTAACATTCTGACCATTATCTTTTTTGAAGACATATGGGCCAATGACTCCGCCAGCCCATAAAGCACACCAAGCCATTCCAATACCTCATATATATTTTAAACTGCTCTACGGAGTAATTCAAGAATAGTTATCTATACAGATTTCTCCTTCTCTTGTCCCCTAAGAGAGGAAATTCTGTTAAGTTAAAATATTTAGTAGGAGGGAAAATATTCACAGTTTTTTACACAATTTTTGATATTTTTGTACGGGAGATACCACGCCTTCTTCTCCAATCTCGCCCACATTTTTTGGGATGGTGTGTATTGATAACCTTAATGTTTGTAATTAATATGGAAACTTTGGCTCTTGCCGTTCTCTAGATATATAGAAAAAGTAATAAAAATAAAACAACAACCCCTTTAAAAAACAAGCATGGTGCCTTAAAATTTTAATTTTAAAAAAATTTAAAACTTTGTATAGCAAGTGGTAAAGTTTATCAAATTTAAAATATATTCCTTTTTAACGGTTCTAGTTTAAACTGGCAACTATAGTCCGAAATCATTTGGTAACTCTAAGGTAAACTCTATCATCTGGCATCATTAGTTTTTCGACGACATTGTCAGCCGGAATTTTTGCACATTAAGTTGCATCCAATTTGTTTCTAATTAAAACTTTAAAAAAAATCAGTTCAATTAAGTAAATTTGCTTGAAAACTTTCAAAATTAATTTACTTTTCATAATAAATATGATATTTAATTACAATATTAAATGTAAAACACTGACAACAAACTGAAAATTCAGACACAGGGGCGTGAAAAAAATCGATGAAAATTTTTTTTAAAACCTAAAAATTTTCAACTTCTTAAAAAATTATTAAAAACATTTATATATCATGGCTCCTGTGAAAAATCATAATACAACAAATAAAATTTCTGCAAATAGCAATAATTCTCATGGCCAGAATGGTATTTCCTCAACAGCAGCTGCCGTTGCTACAAGTTCAACTCATTCCATAAATTCTGGATCTAATTCACAACGCAAGCAAACTGGTACGGTGCCTAAAACGTCAACAAAATCATCGACAAATCCGAATACGGTGAACAGTAGTCAGAAACCTTTGTTACAGCCTTCCGGTGTTACCCAAATGGCAAATCGTTGCAGCCCTCTAAATATAGTAGCATCTATACAACAACAGCAACATCATACACGTAACCAACAACAACATAAAAATACAGAAATTGTTGCACCCATTAGAAGGGAACTTAAAGATTTGAATGTAAGTTTTTCAAATAGGTATATTTATTATATAAAAATATTTTTATTTTTTACTGGGACTACACCATTTTCGCTTAAGGCCTTATGTATGTATTACAACTGCAAAATCCTTGTAATTTCTAATTATTTTAAAATGATATCTAAACGCTTCCGCCTGGCCGAAGTCTTGCAGGCAATGCACGAAAATTTACCAAGAACTTAAAATATTTTCATCCGCACGAAGGTAGCCAATGCAGAAGGTCTTTATAAAGCTAAGCCAGAGTTTGACATAAAATAGAGCTTAAAACACTTCAGTTCGGGCGAAAAGCCGCCAATGCAAAAAAAAATTATATCTACCTATACCTGCATACATACTTATATACATACAAAGATTACCTTATATCATAATTAGGGAGTAAAATTTTATGCATTTATTATTGGAAAATATAAGCATAAAACATGCTTGAAAATTTCAAAATACGCTTTAAAAATTAATAAAATATTTGTGTACATTAGCTTGGCCGTTATATTTTTCTTATATTCTCTCACACCAAATCTGTTCATATTTATATAAAAAAAATGCAAAAAAATTATTAGCGATAATTGTGTTTTAAGGGGTGGGGGGGGGTGCGTCCCCCCATTAAAGTTGGCCTTCAAGCACATTTATTCAAATGTAATTTGTTTGCATAACATTTTACAAGAATATAATATATTTTAGCTCTTCTTTTGGTAATTAAGAAAATTTGTCATAAAAAGTATGGGTAAAAATATGTTGTGGATGTTAGTTAACAAATAATCGGCCTTATTGTGTATGGCGATGTCGCCAATACACATATTCGTCATAAAATTCTTTTATTAGAGAAATCTTATTAAAAAACGACGCTTCAAATTCTTGCGTTTTCGATTTCCAAAACACTCCTGATAGATGAAAGAACACAGGTTGTGTGTTACTATACTCAATGACAAACAACGACTCACTCGTTAATGACAATGCCTTACACAATAAGGCCGAATATGTGAGCTTTCCAAGAATATGTATGTACATTAGGTTGTCCCAAAAAAAATAAAAATTTGGATTTTCTCGGAAGATCTTTCCTAATTTGGATACTCATAAGGTAAAGTATTTTTGAGAATTTTTTCAGATTTTTCGGAAGTGCTTTAGAGGTCGCGCAAACTGATTTTGTACCAAAAATCTAGCGTTTTTGACTTTTATTGAATTACTATTGAAAATTGCTAAAAAAAATCGGTATTTTTTCGTCTTCTGAGTAAATATTCCTAAAGAAAATTTTCCGACCTTTAATTTTATGTGCATAAATAACAAGTTTCGTCAGGGATTTTCCACATATTGATACATTATATAACAATATACAAATATGAAAAAAATGCTTTATAACTTTTAAAATTTGTATTAAGACTAAAAAAACTAATGATGCAGTTTAAAAGATTATGAAGTTTTAAATAAATTAGCAAAAAAAAATGAATTTTCTCTTACCGTTCTCGAGTTATACCCTTTTAAAGCTTTGTACACATTGTATGAAATGTACACAAGGTTACATGGACAGCCAGCCAGACTGCCAGCCAGCCGGACGGACATCGTTAGATCAACTTAGAAAGTGATTCTAAGTCGATCGGTATACTTTAAGGAGGGTCTAGGACCAATATTTTAAGGCGTTACGCACATCAACACTAATGCATAATACCCTCTCCACTATTGTGGTGTTGGTAAAAAAAATTAGTTATAGTTTTGTATTCAGCTGTACCGAATCTTTGATACCCTCCACCTGCAGTTAAAATATTTCCGGAGTGGTCTTTATATTGGAAATAAATTTGAGCAAGACATTTATTTCTTATTTTATTTACTTATTACCATGTTTCCGAAAAATTTCGGTCACTTTTTTACCAAGATTGGACAAATAGTTTAAAGTGCAAAAGATTAAAGTTGTTGCATATTTTTAATTCACAATCCGAAGTAATTTTTCTTTTTTATAAACAACGTCTATATCAGTCAAATGTTGATGCAAAAAATAGCATCAAACGGACTTCTTCTTACAAGATCCACCTGTAATCTTTAGGAGAATGTGTTTTTAAAATTGTATGTTGTAGTATCTTACACGTGTCACCTTATAAACATATCGTCATATCTCAAAATTTTTTTTTATTTTAAGTTAATTAGGCAAAGTGTTCCTTCATACTTTCTCGTAACAATCGGTATTTTATCTCAAACTGAACCGAAGTTATAGCAAAATATATCTTTAAATCGGTACATTTTGAAAACTTTAATCACATTTTGCCAAGCTCGATTTTTTTCTGTAGATATGACTTTGCTGCAATAAAGGAGCGATATTTTTGGATATCTCCTATTTTTAAGACTTGTCCATGGACAATTAAAATTTGCTGCCTGCATCTTATTTTGAGTTTATGTTCTTTATTAAGTGAAAGGTTCACTAAATTTATTAATTATCAACTGTTGCACGTCACATTCTGCTTTTGGTAGATTTATTGCGTCAGTAGACATTGATTTACGAACGTACTCAGTTCTTGTTATTGATCTAATCGACAACCCATAAACAGATGCTAATTTTTAGAGAAAAGAAAACTAAATTCCAAAGTATAGATGGCTTTTTTCTGAAACTATGAGGAACTTTAATTTCCCGGGATCCCGCAACAAAAATCCCTGGAAAACGGGAAACAAAATAATTGAAATTCCCAGGAAAAACCCCTATTTGCCATTGTCTAAAGCTTTCATCAATGAACGGCAGAGTCAATGTATATCATCACCTTTTGCACAAAAAAATATAATTCTTTTAATAACAATTCATGCTATCCATCAGAAAAATACCAATTTTTTTGTAAAAACTAGTTAAATCCAGGCATTTTTTGAAAAAACAAGGTAGCTCCATAGTGTTTGAAAAAACAGAGAAATTAGAAGTTTAAAACGACGTCGTTTCGTAAACTAAAAGAGAAAAAGCGAAAAGAACAAATTCGGGTCACAAGCTCGTTGGGTCAAAATGTTGAACCTTAAAATTGCATTTTCCGATAATTCAAAGAATATTCTTTGTATGCATATTATATCATTTCTGAAGTTCTTGATTTATAGAAAACCACTGCCAGACATCCGAAATCTTATCGAGTTATAGTTTGTAACCCACATAGATCTACCGTACCCTAGTAACAATAACTTCGAGAAACCTTTCGACTTAACCAATAATAATTTTTTCTGTTGCAAAGATAAGACAGTATTTTGGCCAGCTAAACTAAAAAACGATTTTATTGCCAAGATTAGTATAGAAATTTAACGGAACACCTTTTGTTTAAAAATATTTAATATTTATTGAAATAAAATAAACCACAAAGCTGTTTTTCAGTTTCAACTTATGTTAAACTGAGTATAACGATAATCCACGTCCCAAAGCTGGCCAATGAATTTCATAAAATCAAGAAGGGTAAACCTTTTAATTGAGTTTATGCATAAAAATAGACAAAAACTCGGGTATCATATATGTTTATAAAATTGTAACGTTACTGACTTACTCATTATGGCACAGCCTAAAAGTCTGAGGCTAAAAACGTGACAGGAGGTTGGTCTCTCCCTAAATTGATCCACTAAGACGGGATTTTTTTAACATACGAATGTTTATATCTCCAGAACTTAAAGAGATTCAAAAAAATATTTAATACTTATCGTTGTTCTTTAGAAAGATAAGTGGACAAGTGTCTGGTACTTTTTGTCACTTTTTCTATCTTTTAAACATAGAAATAAAGTTTATATCAAATTCGAAACTAATCCAAATACGAATTCGGTACTTTTTTGAAATTCGAACGGTTATTTTTGGGCTCCTTCTCCAATATTGCAATTTCTGATACTGAAATTGGGAGAAAAAATTACCAAAAAGGGGGAAATACGGGAAACTAAATTCCTTTCTTTAGCTTTTTGTTTTGCAATTGGCATTTCCTTTAATTATAGTTAATATTTTACTATTAACATAAAATTAAACATGTAACGTCCTGGTACTTTTATGTTCTTTAACTGCAATTTTTTTTAATTAGGTAGTATTTGACCTAGAAACATAAAATTAAACATGCAATATCCTGAGCGGATGATAATAATTGTTTAGTACTTTTTTTTTCTTTACAACTGGTCGTTTATATACCATTCACCACAGGTGGTGAATAGGGTATATATAAGTTTGTCATTCCGTTTGTAATTTCTATAATATCGATGTTAGACCCTATAAAGTATATATATTCCGGGTCGTTATGAAAAGCGAAGTTGATTTAACGATGTCCGTCTGTCTGTTGAAATGGGTTTTCCGAAGACCCCATATATGATAGGGGCCAGGTTATTGTACATTTATGTCACATATGGTCCGGAATTGTTTGCTATTGAAATTCAAAAAGATCGTTCCACAAATGGCTGAGATATGAGTAAAAAACCACGACTACCTCAATTTTTAAAGATCCAATTAGAATCAACATAACCTTATCAACGCTGCATTGCCATAACCACTGTATTACCAAAATGACATAAACATACCATACAATTTGGTTTCTACGGCTATGATAATGCAGTGTTGGTAATGTGGTTTTTTTGTTGTTTTTTATACCCTTTATATGAGTGGTGGAGTTTATTTTAATGTGTTTAATCAAGGCGAATTCAATTGGTTCAAATCTTGGTTTTTCAAAGGGATTTTTTTTTTTAATTTTTATGTTCTAAAAACGATTGTAAAAAAATATTTACCAGTTTTAGATTTTTAAATTAATTTATAATGAAGTTTTTAGAATTGTGAATATGTTTATATATACATATATGTAAAAATTATTTAGTTTTTGTCTAGTTGTTCTGTATTCTGCTCGCACAATGGTGAAGGGTATATAAGATTCGGCACAGCCGATTATAGCACTCTTACTTGTTTAATTTAGAAACATAAACTTTTCCATATAAATACATATGTCCACGAAAGAAAGGGAGACGCTCACGAAGTAGCGAAATGAATGCTAGTTTTAGATATACATATAAGGATAAAAGGGAAAAAATAGTTTTTGGAAAAACTAGGTTACTCCATTTTTTTGTAAAAAAACGGGTAAATTATCGTGCTGTGTCAAATAGTTAATGTTTTTCCACAAATCAATACTTAAATTCCCTTAATTCCGAAAATTTTAAAATAAATTGATAAAAAAAAATTTTTTTTTTGGAAAAACTAGATAACTCCATTTGTCGAACCAGAAATTTTTAACATTATAAAATGATGGTTTGTTTAATGCGCATGCATAGTAAAATAAATTCATATTAAATAATTAGCGATAAAGGTTTAAAACTAAAGTGTGTTTTACTCTTGTTTTAAAAAAATGGAGTTATCTCGTTTTTCCATACTGCCACAGAAATAATGATAGCTTAAATTACTAAAAAATCGATAATTAACTTGTCTAAGGCTACCGTCTATTACACTTTGTAAGTAGCGTTCCTCGCCCTTAGCTGATCTATATTTAGTTTAATTATTTACCTTCGCACTACAACGATTACCATCATTTTTAAAAACTCAAGCTTAAACAGTTCTTGTAACAAGCTAATGTAGCACTTAGTCAGTTTGAAAACTCAAACTTTTTCTATAGGGCGTTCTTCTCTACAATAAGACAAAAGCTACAGCTATAATATTTTCCTTAACAAAAGATTAAAGGTAATTCCTTTGTTTGGAACGAGGGATAAAGTATCTCTTACCTCTTACCGAAAAAAACTTTAAACCTTGTAATACCAAGAAAGTAAATAACTTAAGCTTCTAGTTTTCTAAATAAACGCCAAAAAAACCCCTTTTGGTCTATACCTTTTTAATGATCCATAAGTTTAGAAGGGGTAGCTTTAATTGTTTTTTAAATAAAATGTCGAAACACTTACACTTTGAATAGGAGGTAACTTTCGTCCGACTTCTTCAAACGCAATTTAAATTCTGGTAATGCAGATTGAAACCTAATTAATATTCAGATATTTTGAAAAGTTACATTCTAATCTTGTTAAGCAAACGATAATAAATATTAACTTTTTTTGGGGGTTAACTTTTTCGCTCCTCTTACCGAGTCAATATGAAACATAGTAATGTAGATATATTTAAGTTTAACAGTTCATGCAGTTTTTTAAACAGCCGAAAATAAGAGTAAACTTTGTATCAAAGGCGTCACTTCCACTAAAAATTTTATAAGTTATATATTGTTAAAATTTTATAAAAATCGGTCTGGTGGCTTAGACGTCTATAAGGTACAAACAAGCACAAGTCCACCCTTGCAAAAAAGCAAAAGTGCAAACACATAACAACAACCACAAAGAAAATTATTTACGCACAACTAATTGTCTGTGTGGTTGTTATATTTTTGCACTTTTGCTTTTTCGCAAGGGTGCAACTTGTGACGTGAATGCCCTTAATTATTATATTAACTGAAGAACACATAAAATAGTATTTTTACAACATATAAATTATGGTTACTTTTTCTTTACATTTTGGTTACAAATTTTTTTTTGTCGTGGCAACGCTAATACCAGCGTTGCATTCAATAAAATAGGTTAATTCTTATATGTCGAAATCAAAGAGATACATACATATTTCAAAAGACCAATCAAAATTCAATATTTCAATATTATCCGTTTTTTTTAATTATAAAAATACTCTTAAATCTAATAAAAAGGCTCTTAATTTTGTAAAGCATTCAAAACAAAAAACGCAGAATCATAGTATGTTAATTAGTTTCATTTTGCTTACTCAGTCAGTTGTGCTTTTAATGTTGGCCGATAACGAACGAAACGAAATACGACCAAGCGATTTGAATTTTAAAAGAAAATCTTTATATAGGCGGGCTAGTAATACATTTTGCAATTTCTTTAATATTTGTGTATTATTTAAAGGATTATTTATTAACTACCGTGGTAACTACTACAACAAACACAAATAATAATATTTTAAATAATAATCAACAACAACAGCAGCTGCAACAGTTACAAACAACAGCAGTGCAGCAGCAGCAACATCAAAGTAATACAATAACAACAGCTACTAATAGTGATTTTGGTAAGTTGAAATATTTATTTAAAATAATTTATATAAGAACTCTTGTAAATTTTAAAGAAGAAAAATGTTTTTAATGTTGAACAGTTTTCCTAAAAGATTTGTTAGTTTCGTTGTCTAGTTCTAAATGTATTTGTGTTGTATGTATCTGAATTATTTTGTACCTTAGTATTTGAAATATTTGAATGATCTAAATTTAGAAATTTGTCGGTTTTTATTTTCTTATTTGTATTGTATACTACATCATTATTGTATGTACATACATATATAAAATCAAAATTTCTTAGTCATACAAAGAATTGCGTTCGAAATTTCTTAGTTTTGTAGAAATTAAATAAAAGATACAATAAATTAATAAATAAAAAACTATAAAAACAATTTATTTAGTTTAAAAAAACATTTATTATAGTATTGGACTTTTAAACTTTTATTTTTTATTTGTATTTAAAAACTTTCAGAAAGTTCACAAGAAAATCAACAACGTTTTTGTTATCCTGTTCGACCAATACCACGACGAAATCAACATCAATCGTCTCAACAACACAATAATCAACAAACACAAAGCGATTTTTTGAATTCTGCTCAAAATATCAATTCAAATCTAAATACCGCCATTGGTGTAGTAATACCAACAACACCTGGCCTACCAACCTCCTCAAATACAGCAACAACACAAACTTTATCTACGGTACAGCCGGTGCCGACTAATACTACCGCTAGCAATTTACACGACAATGCATTGTTGGGACCACAATTTGAACAACATTTGCAATTATTAGTGGTGCAACGTTTGAAGCAATTATTTGAAAATTCTCAGAGTCAACCCTTTCTTAATTTAACCACTAACTTTTTGCCCAACATACAAACAGCTTCATCTGCTAATTTAGCGAATGCGGTTTTAAATCATAATACAAACGAATTCAATCAATTAGCTCAACGTTTTCAGCAAACTTTAAGCTCTAACAACAATAATAATCATAAAATTAGTTTAGAAAACTCTTTACAAACTCAACAAAAGGTAAGAAAAATAACTAAAAGTTTTCAATTAATACTAGACTATAGTCTAAACTAGTCTTAAACTAGTCTATAGTTTAAAAAAACCTTTATTTTATTTTTATTTCGCAAAATTTTGCAATATTTTTCACAAAAAACTTTTTTAGCGAAACTAGGTAGGTAGGTAGGTAGAAAGGCCGGTGTGAAGTTTCCTCCACACCTTCACCCAGAGACCAATATGGTCCATTGCGATGCCTTAATTGGGATAGATAAGGTGAAAAGGAAAATGTAGATGAAAAAGAGAATGACAGCCCGAGAATAAGAAAATAGATATAGAAATGTAGCAAAGACCAAACCAAAATTCCCACTACACGCGGACAGCGCCCCGTCTCCTCTCGCGCAGCCAGGTCATCCCCATTACGAATCCTATAAGACCTTCGAGTCCACACCCCGAGACGTCCCCTAATTCGCCCAGGAATCTACTGCCCAGCCACCTCAGCCTGCTATTCTGGAGCCTGGGACAGTGGCACAGAATATGCTCAACCGTCTCCAGCTCCTCCGGGTCCTCACACAACCCGCACACATCCGATAAGTCGGATCTCATTCTCACCGCCATCCTGCCTATCATACAGTGGCCCGTGATAATCCCTATCAAGCGAAACTAACTTTACCAGAAAATGTGTTTACCCTAAAATATTCAAATATTGAATAAAAATTCCTTGGGAGTTTTTTCCCTTTTCTCATTTTTACAATTGGATTAACAAAGGAAAAAGGGGAAAAACTCCCAAGGAGCTTTTATTTACGATAGGGGTGATTATAACTGAAAAAAGTTGCAAATCACAAAAAATTTTCACAAAAATGTTTCGCTAACAAGAAATTATTTATTTATGATAACATGTAATATAAAGCCTCCGTGGCCAATATAAAAATATAACATACCATAAAAAATATCTAAGATATCTAAGAGAGAATGTTATGTAGTTTACATTCTATATAATACAAAATTTTAAATAATTGCCAGTTTACTAAAAATAAAAACATCTTTAATTAACAAAAATAAAAAATGCAAATTTTATTCGAATTATTTTTTAGGCTTTTAAATCTAGTATAATGGTCCACGAAATAACACCAAATACATCTTCACGAGATGTAGTGGTCAATTCTACCAGTTTGGAAGATGTGCCTCTAAGTGAAGTATGTCTGAATTTTCTTTTTGCAAACAGCAAATTATAAGTTAATATTTTTTTTTTCATATTTAGGTAAGTGATCGTGCCCAATCCATACAATCCTTACACAGCAACATAGAAACCCCAACCCCTGATGCAACACCCTCCTACGAGGAGCTGCAGCAGCGCTTGGAAGCTTCTAATCGTAATATACAAAGCATGCAAGAACAGCAGCAACAATTGCTTAAATTACAAAATGCTGCCAAACAACATTTAAGTGACATGGAAAAATTACGGCAACAGGCCCAAACTTTAAGTTTTCCCTCCGGTTCTCAGCGGGCCTCTGATGCCGGCGAAGGCGCCCCAGACTATCAATCAATTGATCAGGTGCACTCGGATATGGCTTCCCTAGTAGGACGTATGAAAAACCTTACTACGTTTATACAAAATCAAAATGAACTATCCTCCTTAATGGGTGACGATGGTCCGGAAATTTTAGCTGAGCAAGAACTTTTGCAAAAAAAACTGGAAGCTTTAAGAGCCCAACGTGACGAAATGCGTCATCTGGTTAGCGAATTACAAAATGTTAATCGTTCTGCTGAGGAGACAGCCAAAGAAGCTAGACAAAGACAGTATGAACAGGAAAAGGATATAGAAGAAAATGAACAGCAGCAAAGTTCACCCAAGTTACCTAGCAAGACAACAAATTTAGAACGTGAAAGAGATGTACCCATCGAATACAGTCGAAATGTACCAATCGAACTATTGCAGCAGGCTCAAAGGCAGCAATCCACAACTTCAAATGGTCAAATACAATCAGAATCGGAAGCTGAACCGGATGTAGAAGAGGATGAGGAGCAACGAAAAATAGCCGCAGCTTTAATACAGCAAAAAGTAGCAGACATAGATGCCATGAAAGCTCAATTAAAGCGTTTGAAGGAAATGATGGAGACTGTCAATATCATTGAGGCTCATACAGCTAAAGACCCCAAACTTATAGGTCGCACTACACCACGAGAAGTACCTATTGCATATGATCGTGAACGTACACCTGTGGCAGAACCCAGCATCTATCAGAATGATAATAGCAATGATGAATTCATAGCCCGCAAAGTGCGTATGCTTAATGAAGTCACATCGGACTTAAGAGCTCAGGCTCAGTCCTTGCAGTCAGAAAAAGATCGCATACAAGCTTTGAAAAATGAAATCGAGAGACGTAAACATCAAGCTGCTGCAGCTGCCCAAATGGGTGAGGAAGCTTTAAAGAGAAATAGCCTAACACCCACACCCGTGCCACGCAATCACGAAAGCCGTTGGGATGATCATGAAAAGACCCAACAGGAAAGAGATCAATTAAGAGAGGAATATGAATTAAAGAAAAAAGAATTTGAATTATTGTGCAAACGCTTAGAACAAGAAGATCAACATCCAGCACCCAACAGAAGACACGACATTGTCTCCGAGGCTGATGATGAGGCTGAAGAAGATAACAATGATTCGGACTATGCAGCCAGCACTAAATTTATGCCAACCTCAACACCAGCTGCTCCCAAAGCTAATGAAACTGCAAGCAGAAATGTTAAAGATTCATTGAATTCAACAGGAGCCTCATCAAATGCAGCCACCCATATAGCCCAGGCGGCGAGCAGTACTCATGATGGAGCCTCTTTAGAGGCAGCTAGCATGCAGTCTGGTAGTTCTAGGTCATTTTCCATACCACCACCAATGTCAGCAATGGGCATGAATTTCCGTAAGATTCAAATGGTTTTTTAATATTTGCACGAAATTAATTTTTTTTTTTTTTGCTAAAAATATTTTTAACAATTTTTTACCAAACATTTTTTGCAATAATTAGTATGGTGCTTATTATATTGAAATGTTTATGGTTTTTAATAGGGTTTAAAAAACTGCAGTCTAAACCAAAAACTGTCTCGAACAAAAACGAAAATGTGTTTACAACTTTTCGCTTTTTGGGTTGGTTTTACATTTATTTATTTATTTGGTCTATAGATTATAAATCTTTAGAGACTAAAATGTAACACAGGTGTTAATACATTAACTATTTAAATACAAAATTAGTTTTCTTTTTAAAATATCATTGCTTTCAGAAATATCTATAATATGATACAATTTATTAAAATTTTCACAAATGCAACGAAAGGAGTCATTATTATCATAAGCGGAAAGTGACGAGTTGGAACCCAAAAGTTAATTTTACTAAGCAGGAACGTTGAATCAACTTCACCATGAATCAATCCATGTAGAAAAGATATACTCAGCATAACATCTATTAACATACGATGGCAGAACATACGAATTCCAACGAGGGTCACGTAAACAAAACATCAAAATTGCTTTTGTACCAATACAATTATATTTATATGAATGGAATAGTAAGGATCCTATACAATGGATCCATATTCAAGAATTGGCCGAACCGACATAGGGGTCCGAAAATTCTTTAGACCACCGTTTCATAAAACCAAGAACACCATTAGTTTTGTTAACAGTTATCGCAATATGATTACGGAAATTTAGCCTATGATCCAACAAAAAGCCCAGATCAGTAATGCTGTCCACTTTTTCAAGTAATATTCCATTAATATAGTACCGATAATCTAATTTGCTAGTTCTACAGAATGTCATATGGGGTACGTTCGTAAATGCAGGTGTTTTGCATTAGTAAAGTTGATTGTTCGTAAATGCATCACTTGTAAGAATGTCAAAGCTCTGCAGCAAATGTTGGCAATTATTGCATCAGTTAATTTTCTGATGCAATAACTTTTAACTAAAAGAAATCATTTTATTTTTCCTTTTTTGGTGCTTTTTCTTGTTATTTATAAGAAAACTATTTCTTTTTGGTTCAATTTTTTCAATAAAATTTACCATCACTATTGTTGATAACATTTTTAGTATTGTTTTATGTTTGCTTACAAAACTTTCTAAATTAAGCTCGTGTTCAAAAATTCAAACTTTGCACAGCTGTTGTGCCGTGGTGATCACGCATCAGCAACAAAATTTTGCATCACTGCAACAATGATGCACAGTTTTGATGCATTTACGAAGGTCCATTAAATTAATTGTACACCATTGTGAAAATTTATCAATATTAGACTGTAGTTAAAGTTGTTGATTAGAGTCTTTAAAGCTCTTGAATATTTTGACATCATCTGCATACGTGAATACAAGATAACAGGTGAGAGGTTATTTTTAAATAACGTGAAGAGTGTAGGACCAAGAGGACTTCCCTGGGGAACACCAGAAGTGACGTATATGTCAGTTGAGGTAACATTTCCAAACTTTACTTTTTGAGTTCTATCGAATAAATAAGAAGGGCTTTAGGGCTTTACAACTAAACCCCATTAGTGATAGTTTGCATAGTAACATTTCATGGTTCACTATGTCAAAGGCTTTACTGAAATCCGTGTAAATTGGTCGGTCGGGTAAACCTGAATTTAGGTACTTTATTGACACCACATCTATCTTTTGAACCAATAAACATAGAACCAAAGTTTATAGTCCATTCGAAACTTATCAAAAAAATACGAATACAACTTTGGTACTTTTCTGAAATTCGAACATTCAAGGGGTGAAAATGGTAACTATTTTTGGTACTTTTTTACAACACATTTTTCTCCATTGATTAACATATTCATACTAAATTATGGGCTCCCATTACAATACTGAAATTTGTAATACTTTAATGGGGGAGAAATAGTACAAAAATGGGAAATACGGAAAATTTGATATTTTACTTTAGCTTTTTGGTTCTACAACTGGTATTTTTTAATTATCGTTAATTTAATTATTATTATCGATTCTACATACAATGCCCTGAGTGGATAAAAATCTATGAACTATAAACTGGTACTTTTTGAATATCCTTTAGTGTTGGACCTCGAAACATAAAATTCAAGAAGCAATGTCCTGGGTGGATGAGAGTCTATAATAGGGAACTTTTTAAGGGGTGAAAATCGTAACTATTTTTAGTTTTTTTTTACAAAACATTTTTCTGACATTTTTGATACTTTAATGGGTGGACACTGCATAGTTGAGGGAAATGAGGTGGCAGACTACTATGGTGTGATACGGGAGAAATTCCGTGATGACGTTAATCGGTCCTGGAGGGACAGAGTGGATTGCAGGGTGTCTAGGGCACTATGGCCCAGATTGGACGCGGGGGCAACCAGGGTTCTACTGGGATTGGACAGGGGTGGTCTTAGAACGCTTATAGGGTTCTTGACGGGTCACTGTCCCGTTGGGGCTTTTACGAGCAGATAAGACAACACAATACCGGACTTCTGCAGATTGTGCGAGGATACAGAGGAGCTGGAGACGATCGAGCATGTACTGTGCCATTGTACTAGGATACAGGGTCTCAGACAGAAGTGGCTAGGAGATAGGTTTTACGACGAACTGGGGTGCATCGCTGGATGTAATCCGGCTGATCTACTGGGGTTTGTCAGGGAAATAGTGCGGCTGCTTCTGTTGAGCAGACAATAGAGAGGGAATTTGTTCTTCGTAGCACCTACTAACTTTCTTATTTTCTGGACTCTATCCACCTCGTACTTCTTTTCTTAACCTTTCTCTTTTTCTATTTTCTTTATTTATTTTTCTATATGTTGAAGGGATTCACAATGGACCGTACTGGTCTCCGAGTGGAAGTGTGCCCTTGGGCACATAACCCTTCTAAACCTAACCTAACCTATGGGTGGAACAAATAGTACCCAAATAAGGATATACGGGAAATTTGATATTTTTCTTTAGCTTTTTGGTTCTACAACTGGTGTTTTTTTGATAAACTTTCGCAAAAAAAAATATCCACGAAGGACAATGATGGTCCTATGCTCCTTGTAGGAGTTTAAAGGAACTAATATATATACAATGATATTTAAATTAATTGAAAATTTAAAAAAACTGTTTTTAAAATGTATCAAATGATGGCTTAATCTCGAAATCTACTAAGAACGTCTTATGGCTAATTTCACCAATTAATTGAAATATCAATTTATGTTTAAAATTCGTTTTTCACGTCAAATAAAAATTAAAATATCAGGGGTGTGCTGGAAATCGAAAACGTAAAGCGGAAGAATTTGGACGTTGTTTTTAATACAGTTTTTATCTAATTGTTGCTACAAAATTCTGTTTAATAGAAAAATGTTTGTATATTTGCCATACAATTATTTTATTGCAGAAATCTATTAAAAAACGAATTTTAAAATTCTTGCGTTTTACGTTTTCGGTTTTCCAGCATGAAAAACTATATGTATGTGACCTTCTCCTAGTGTGTGAAAATTAAGTTTTGAGAAAGCTCTTATTCTATACCATTTTAGGTATCAGAATCCACTCTTAAGTCCAGACCCGTTTTTTGACTCGGTGAATGTCACATACATATGTATATTTAAATATGAAATTGATATTTAAATAAATTTGGTAAAATTGGCCATTAGTATTGTTTAATAGAAAATGTTGAATGAAATTTTTGGAATTTAAAACTTGAAATTTTTTTAAAAAACTAAAAATTGTATTGCTTTTTTTTTAATTTTAAAGCTGGCCCTATACCACCACCTTTACCAACTTCTTGGAATCCGCATCAATATTACTATGCTACCGGAGTACCACCACCACCTCCACCACCCCAAACTACGTTTGGCCTTAATCAGAACTCTTCCAATGCAGCTACTTTAAGTACTAATGAATGCATTTGTAATGTCAATAATTTAGGAGCAGCTACTTCTTCTTCAACTGCTACCAGTGCTGCTACAAATGCTCCCCTAGCCAACAATGATCCCATGTTGCAACAATTTATACAAACGCAACAAATGCTTATAAGTTCTGTGTGTCAATGCAATCAAATGTTGTGGCATCAACAAAGAGAAATCGATCATCTTAATCAAACCATACACATGTTGCAGGAGAGACTACTGGCTATAACCAGCGCTAATGTTAATGCAACCTCTAATGCTAATGATGTAGGATATGGCTTGCGTTCGGAATCGGTACCCCCTCCAAGTTTGGCTGGTATACCATCCACTCAAGCTTTACCTAATAATTTGTATGTTGGAATAAATAGAGCCCAATCCGAACAACCCATACCATTTATTCCTGGACAAAATCGAAATAGCGCTTTTGCCAACTATCAACAACAGCAGCACCAACATGTATATCGTCATCAACGTGTCTCGCAGCCTCACGGGAGCTTTAATTTTACTACTGAATCTCAGCAACACAATACTTCGGCTTCAGCCACCTCTAGCATGTATGGCACTCTGAATAATGCTGTTCCACAGCCTCCTCAACCACCACCCTCTACACATTTCAACAATGAAATACCTACTCCACAATCTCCAGTTGTTGGCTCTGGACCAGCTCCAATATTTATGCATCATCACAACAATTCCATACATCAAAATAACGCAAATTTGCGTACTCAAAATCAACAACAGCAACTTCATCATCATAGTAATATATCGCACACTTTAAACAACCAGGTGCCTCCCGGCAATCGTGCCAATAATTATTGGGATAATTTTAGAAGGTAAATACGAGTTTATAAATTATATATAATTTTTTACAATGCAAATTTTAAAAAATTATTCAAACTAAATGATTTTACCGTTAATTTTGTTTCATTCGACCTTTTTATTTTTATTACATTTTTTTCTTTAAGATTTTAACAGTTATTTTTTCTTATTCATAATAAAAGAGTTTTTGGTTGGTCAGTACGTATTTATTTTTTTTTATTTATTGTTACTATTTCTGCGATAATTTAAATGTGGCCAGTGTAAAAGTAAGTTTTCTGAGTTAATGTTATTAAAATTGTATGCTTTCTTTTTGTTAAAAAGTTTCTGTTAACAGCTGGCTTATTTAACAAAAACCTTTAAAATAAAAACTGGAAAAAACGAAATAAGCTAAACTATGTAAAGTCGCAAAATAAAAAGTCTTTCGCAAGCAACGAATAGATAGAAGAAATTTTATTTAAGAAATCAATAAACAAAAACGTCATTAATTTAAAATACATATTATTTTACCCGTGCAACAAAATCTCTAAATCAGAACAAAAAATCGCCAGAGTTCACCAAAATTTACTATTTTTGAATTAACACTCAATCGAAAAAATCCCTAATTTTTTAAAAATTCGCAAAAAAAAAACTATTGAAAAATATTCGAAATTCTTTCACAAAAAGCTCACATACATATGTATTTGAGGAGTTTCTTTTTTTCTTTAAACCTCCTCAAAATAAAAAAGATTTATGTAGGTGGATATTTACTTTTATTTTATTAGTTTAATTATGTAATATTAAGGATAGTTTCAAAAAATTAAATTTTGTTTAATTTTTTAATATTTGTTTTATGAAGCATGTTTTAAATTTTATATTGACTAACTAATTTTTTGCTTTATGTTTCTATTGTTTTGTTGTTATGTTAACTGTCTTGTACGTTTACTATTTGTTTTGAATGTGGCCCCAATTCCATATGAAGCTATTCGCGGCAAAATTTGCTTTCTACTAATTCTGCTAAAAGTAATGAAGAACAACAAATGCAACAACAACAGCAGCAGCAACAACAGGAAACACCATATGAACGACCAACATCCATGCCACATCAACCACACCAGCAACCCAGCTACAATTTTAATCAACAAAACCAAAATTTAGATGAGTGCAGTAACAATTTGAATTTTACTCTAGCCAATAATGAATCAGGTTCCGCGGCTCATAATAAGTACTTGAGGATCATACAAAGATCACGCATAAATCAACAACAGCAGCAGCAGCAATATCAACAAAATATCTATCAACAGCAAAGAAACTTTTTGCAGCAATTAAATTGGCTGGAGCAACATGAAAATACTGCTAATAATACCGGAAGCTCAAATGTTGTATCGAATACGGGTGATATGATGTATCATAACTATAACATACAGCAGAGTAACAAAGTAGGTCCTAAGCCTAATTGGCGTTTTCGTAATTTGAATGAGGAATACAATCCTTCCATAACCCTACAAAATACCAGACATACAGAACAGCCTTTGCAAAGGTATCAAAATTCCTTAACATTTCAGCAGCAGCAACAAACATTGCCTCAACATTTTCTTAATCATCCCCAACAACATCAACAACAATCTGACACTCCGATCCAAGCAAGAAATCAAGATTTTTTGTTACGACCAGCCGTTGATATCGATATGGGAGAGGTAAATTATACTTTCTTAAATAGTCAGCAACAGTTGCCTTTGGATTTTTCTAATCCTCAGCAAGAAAACAATGACAACATGCTTTTGGATGGTAATGAAAATAATGAAGACGAAGAAGAAGAGGATGAAGATGAAGATGATACCACTTCGGAAGAAATAAAACGCAATTTATTAGTAAATGCTTTGAAAAATGATAAGTTTACTACAAAATTCTATGAATCTATTAAGGAAGATGTTTTTCGACGTTTGGAGAGCATGTTGTTAGATAAAAATAATATTAATAATGAGTCAAGCGTCTCTAATGCCGGTACACAAAATCAACTTTTTAATAATATGAACAACGTATCATTGCGCAAATTAAATTTAAATGAACAACGAGATCAATTATTGCAGCAACAACAATTCCACAGTCATTTGGATGCTACGACAGCTCAAAATCTTAATGAGGAAACACGAGTTAGTGCAACAGTTATTATGAATAATGAAACCGAACAACCTTTATCTTCTTCGAACAATGATAATGACAACGAAAATGAAAAACCTGAAGAAGATAGCAACTGGCGTCAAAGTGTTATAAATAATTGTAATGCAACAAATCAAACAACACGAAGTAATAATACCAATACAACAGTGAATAGTACTTCTATGACAAAGAATGTAACCAAAAAACGTAAAAATCTACGTAAACAAAATTTAAATCTGGCTAATACTAATGTATCAAATGCAAACGATTTAAATGAAGAGAATGGTAGTGATAATTTAAGAGGTGCCTGCAGTTTGGCAGCCCAACAACATCAGAAACTACAACAGAAAAATAAGAACGAGGTAAGCACTAGAGAATTAAGTTAAGCATTTATATCAGTTATATTTCAGATCTAATTCAGATATAGTTTATTTCTAATTTAATTTAGTTTAAGTTCCGTTTTAGTTCAACTCTATTTTAATTGTATTTCAGTTAAGTTTCCGTTGCATTTCAATTCCAGCTTAGTTTAAGCCAATTTTTTCTCCAGTAGTAATACATTTCTAGTTAAAAATTTATCCAATTGTAAATTTTAATTTTAGCAAAATGAAAATAAAAATGAAACAAACGGGTCATCCTCAACCAATTCACCAAAATCTGCCCCATCTAAATCTACAGCAGTTGCACTGCAACAACAACACCACTCCACTGAATGTGATCTTATAAAATATATAATTAATCGTATACGAAATCAAACTCACACTAACACCTTAATCAATGATTCTTTATTAGTGGATGTTGCAAAACTAACAGCTACTGTGGCTCAAAATGCCCAACCGTTAACACATAACATTAATATAGGAAATAATGCCAGCAATATTTCACCTAAAAAAATTTATGCAAAAATCAAAAAGCTCTCTTTGCCTAAGGAGAGAGATGAATTTTTAAGATGGTATCAAAAATATTTAGAAAACACTTTATTTGGTAATCAACGCCCAACACAGCATTCTATGGATAAAGGTAAGTCTTCTACAACTAAAACTACAAATAATCAACTGGATCAACAGAAACCAAATGATTTACCACCGTCAACAACAGACGATGGTGATTTAGCTGAAGCCGATCAAAATTGTTCCTTAAATAACAGCGGTAGTGGTGTTGGAGGTGGTTGCACGTTAATGAGCAATGGTGTTAGTTCTACATATCATCAGACATTTGCCGAAAATAATACACAATCCTCTGCTCTAATACTTATTAAATCTGAACCGTCTAACGATGGAATTGAATATGAAAATAACGAAAATCCTGGTGAAGCTCATTCTCTTAATATTGAAAATAATCAAGAATCCTCCAAATCAAAAATTATTTCTGATATAGCAAATAATATAACAAATAGTGAAACTCCCCTGCAAACAGTTATGAACTTAAAGGGCAGTGATACTTTAATGGCAACCAATCAAGAACAATCTGATCTGAAATGTGAAAACCCCGAAATCACTGAAAAAGAGTAATTTAGCTTAATGTTTTACTATATTTCTAATGTTTTTTTTAAGGTATTATACACATATTAATATGTGTTTAATTTATTATTAGAAATTATTGTTATGAAAAATTTGATTGGCTTGCGAAATTCTTTGCATTTCTTTACAAAAACAAAAGACATTCCTCCAATTTTTTACTTTTACTTGACTTTTTAAATGTATTTACTTGTATTCAAGGTATATTTACACAAGGTAAACTCGTTGCTACAACAAGTACAACAAGATAAAAACAACAGGCCAAATTGTTTTTGTATTTCGAACCGAGACGTCAAAAAAAAGCAACACTTTGCCTTTAAATTAACACAAATTGAAAAAACAACAACAATTGAGTCTACGTACCGGAACGGCTCGGAGCAACAATTGCGCCGACCAAAGATTGTCAACTCAGCAACACCAATACAAGTCGAGCTGTTACAACAACAAGTAACCATAAGTATGTAAACAAACATAAACAACTTTTGACGTTTGGGTTCTAACTGGGGTAAACAGCTGACAAGCATATGGGCCAACGAGCCTACCTTGTGTAAATAAATATACCTTGCTTGTATTCAGTTCAAATTTGTATATTGAAAATGTATTTCTTTATTACAACCAAGGCGAATTCATGTAAACGGTGGTGGCGATACTACAGCAAGTAACAACACCAAAAACTAAACATTGTATTTTATTTGTTGCTTTTGTTGGTAGATATGTCAAACACACAAGTAACTTTTGACATTCCTCTCTCTAATTTAGACAAAAAAATAGCACAGCTGTGCTTTCAACGCCACCTGTAAAATGAATTCACCTTGATTACAACCAACACAAGAAAAAAGTTTGGCACTAAAAGTCGTAAAAAAAATTTGGTTAAAATGTGCAATATTGCATTGTTTAAACTTTCCATTTTTTTAATGTATGTATGTATATTAGGGCGGGTCGATTTGTATGGATGAAAAAAAAATTAAAAATCGTATAGCAAAAACGTAATCTACATAAAATTCTACGAAAATTCTCCGAAGAAACCATGGGTCTAAAACAAAATCCTAGTCCGCGCCTCTCAACTTGAAAATGTTTTTACTTGGGTGAAAATTTTTTCAATGTAAAAAAAATGTTGATTGTAAAAAAATATAAAGTGCAAAAGAATAACCTTACTAAAGCATTTTATTAAAAAAATTCGATTTCTTTTTGGAAAAAGCTATTTTTTCAAAAAAAAATTTTTTTCCAAGGCGGGCAGCCAAATTTTCAAGTCGAGAGGCGCGGATTAGGATTTTGTTTTAGACCCATGGTTTCTTCGGAGAATTTTCTTAGAATTTAATGTAGATTACGTTTTTGCTACACGATTTTTAAAAAAAAAATCGAACCGCCCTAATGTATATCATCTATTTCCATAAACGACGTTTTAATAAGTTAAATAATCAAATTACTTTTTACGCTTTCGTAAGGCATCTTGAAAAACATAGTAGCTCTGTTTCTTTACTTTTTGGGTAAAGTTCGTGCAAATGAGAGCAAGCATAAATTTCTCTCATAAAAAGACAACATTACACGAAAGTACGGGAACAGAAAAAACAAAATTTTAAGCACGAAATAAAAATTCTATGGTTTTGACAGTCTTTACAACGCCAACAAAAATTGCGCCACTTTTGAAAAATTTAATATTGGCTCTAGAATTAAACAACTTTTACTAAAAATAAAACAAAACCAACACTTTTACAATAACTAACATTATGTTTCCCTAATACTTCAGTACAAAACTTTTTATTTAAGTACATGGTTTTATTCCAGAACACTTTCCAGAATTTGGATTATGAACTTTTTTCCTTTTTTTTTTGGTTTTGTTTATGTTTTACAGCTGTTTGACAATTTACACAATTTGCACGAAGAAAAAGTCTGGGCTGTTTCGTGCAAGAAGAAGAAGAATTTTATTCTCTCAAATCCGCTCTCATTTACACAAATTAAAAGTACGGGAACGCTTTTCGTGCAAATTGGGATCCCGAGGGATCCCAAAGTAGAGTAAAGAAACAGAGCTAGTATTTGACATTTGATTGACAGGTTGTTTTATTTTTCTTTTATTTTTAACACGTCAAATATAAACAACTTTACACTTTCAAACTAAAATAAAGATTGCTCACTTCAACATGAGTGCAATTTCCATTTATCCTTTTTTCAATTAAAGAAATCTGAACTGAATACCCTTAGCTATTTATCAAACCTATAAACATATTAAAATATTGCTATCTTCAATAAAAATATCATAAAAAGCCATATACTTCCATATAACATGTACATCAAAGATTATCAATTTCTTCGCTCAAAAATTTTTTTGCAGTCTTTAAGAACTTCATAAATACAAGTTTGCTTCCTCAATTAGGAAAGTTATTTTATTTCTATGTATTGTAGAAGTTTGCCGATTATTAAATTTTAAACGTAATACACAATTTTCTAATCTATACTTCTAAGGGCCATTATTACAACTTGCCAATAGTTAAAAGTCGGATTTTGTCGGACCGATAAATAGCTTTGCATTATAAAACCTTCATTTATTATGTTTTCATCTATTAAATATTATTATTATTGAAAATAACAGCAATAAAAAATGGAAGTTGGAATAATGCAAAGCTATTTATCGGTCCAACAAAATCCGACTTTTAACTATTGGCAAGTTGTAATAATGGCCCTAACTAATATAATAAAGAGGTAATTACTTAGTGTATGTTTGTATGTAGGTGTTTATCTCCGTAACTAATCATCTGATTTGTTTCAATAGTTAAAATGGTTCTAAAACATGGACATTAGGGTAATCGTTATCTCTATGGAGCATATTTTTCTATTTTTCCATGCTCTCTCCCCCCAATTCGAGGGGCATTGATAAAGTCCGAGTTGAATGCCTCATAACTTGGAAAATATAAATTTTACAAAAAAATCATTTACTAAGAAGTTGTTATTAGTGAAGTTTCCAATAACTTTGGTCTTAACAAGTTTTCTCTAAATCTCATATTAAACAAAACCTAACAATTCCTTGGAATAATTTTTTCTTACACACGTTAATTTAGCTTTAATATTTTTGTACCTACCCGCTATTTTTATTCTTAAGGGGCTCCCATACAAAATTGCCAATACGGACTAGAAATATATTGAAGAAAAAGTTCCAAATGCGTTTCTTTAATAAATTAAAACTTGGATTTGATAAGAGATTAAGGAAAAACTTGTTAACAACTTTTCTACAAAATAAATATTTCCCAAGTTATGAAACATACTAGTCAGATTTCATGTAAAAATATAATTTTTTTTAACTTTGGTGGGTGTGGCTTAGCCTTCGCCGATCGTCCTAAAAATTATTTTGGCGTTGTTTTTTTTATCAATTCCCACCAAATTGGCGGGTGTGACCTAAAGAAATACAACTTTTGATTTAAACGTTCAACCTTATGGACATAGTTTTTTATATTATTATTATACAACAGTTAATGAAAAAGTTATAAGTAGGGAGGGCTGGGAAGTTCATTTATTTATTATTGGAAAATATGAGCATAAAAAACATTTTGAGTAGCTATCGTTAGCTAAAATGCAGAAAGCTGTAACTAAGAAAAAAAATTTTCAAAGAACAATTAAAACTTATAATGACGGGGTTGTATTTTTTTCAAAATAAGAAGGCTTGTGTGTTCGTTTAAATCAGCTATAACCGGCCAATAACAGACAATTTTTGACACATAACACATTACTATCTGTCGACTAAGTCTGTACTTTAGCTAACTTCAAGTTGTAACAATTTCCCTAAGCTTGAAATCTGCTATTAAAAAATAACAGCAGATAGACATCGAACGTTGATTTTGCACATCGGAAATACTACTTCAAGCATTAGCATAACAGTTATCTTTGATTTTAATAAAGTCGTTTATTGTCCCAAATTATTTAAAAAAATTATAAAATTTTTGTTTCGAGAGCTACAATTGTTTAATATTAATAACACTAAATATTGAATAAAGAGAAAAATATACAAAATATATGAATTTTCAGCAAAAACTAACACTACATGAAAAAATGCTCTAACGATAAGATATGCACCAACAAATCGATGCCACTTTTAAGCAAAAGTGATTCTTATTAAAAATGAAATATTTTTAATGTGAAACTGGGAATTATTTCCTTCTGAAGGTTACTTTATATTAAATTCAACATTTTTTATTTTTCGAAAAATACAATATAATAGTCTGATAGTGTATAAAGTCATTTCTGAAAAATTGAAGGAATATGACTATTACAAAAAAGCTTTATAAAATACATAACTGAAATTAAGCTCATAGAATAAATTCGAAAAATAAAAAATGTTGTATTTTTAATGTGTATTAAACAAACAACCGTGTTAGTTTGTAGCCGCCTAAACCGCAGAGCTGATCTTTATATTATTACTGATGATCTGCAAAGAGCTATATGTATATAAGATGTACATATATATATATATATATGTATATATATGTATATGTTTTTTAATTTGAAGTGAGCGTGCCACCTCTTATATACACAATCAGCCTTATTGTGGTTGTCTTTTTCGTTAACAAACGTGTCGTTTTTTGTAGTAGATTAAAGAACACATGTTGCGTATTACTTTAATCTATTACACAGTCGTATACGACAACGACAACCACAATAAGGCCGAATATCTGTCAAAAAGTTGGTGGAAGAGAATATGTGAACTAAAGACCTGCACGAGTGTATCAGTAAGTATTGTTGAAACAGATACACCAGATATTTATCTGTTACTACTGATATAAATGAGAGAATGAGTGTAACTGATATTGTATGGTTTTGCTTTTGTCCACTCACCATATCTTAAAAACAAAAACTGTTGCTTATGGTTTTGTATTGAGTATGACATAACATTTTTTTCTTGCTTACAAATATCTGTTGTCACCATAAGTATTTCTACAATATCTGTGGTGTTATGTTGTATTTTAAAATATTGTTGGCGAGTTTATGAAAATAAGAAAGTTTATAAAAACTTGTATACGATTTCAACCAGGGGTGCCAGATCGTTTTGGTAAGAAATCGGCATATTTTCAAAAACAAATCAGAAATTAAATTAAATAAAAAAATCGGCAAATTACTATTACGATTTTTAACACAATAAAACATTAACAAAAATAAAATTAAAAAAGCAAAACAATTAACCATTACCTAATGCTTTAAAAAAATTAATAAAAATAAACTTTTAAGAAATAAATTTTAGTTAATTAAAAAATCGCAAGGACCGTAAATAAGAGTTATCCATAAAATGTTAGCTTAAAAACCGAGTCAACCAATAGGTTTGTTCTAAAGTTCTCTTTAAGAACCTATGGTGATCTAGAAAAAAAAATCTCAACTCCACAGTTAAAAATCATTTTTCAACGAAAAAATAAAAGTTTGGATAAACTCTTAAAAACAGAGTTTTTTCCGCAATCATAACATATTCGCCCTAAAATAGAACTCACACCATCAACAAATACAACTCTTTTAAGGATTTTAATTTTTACGTCTAAAATACTCATTATGTTTTTCTTCTTTTTTTATTTTTACGTTGAAATTGTAGTGATCTGACCAGCGACAAGCTTTGGTTGTTAATGTACAAAAAATTAGTTGAATAAAATGCTGGTTTAAATCAAACTCCTGAAATGAGTTTTATATTTTGACGGCTGAATAAATTCTCGTTTTAACAGTTTTATTCGATATTTTATTCCTCAACTGAGTTTTAATTTATGACGGCTTAATAAAACTCTCTTTTTAAGAGTTAAATTTTACCTTTTATTTTTACGTTGAAAAATGACTGTTTTATATGGACTTGTTGGTTTTTAAAATAAAAAAATAACTCAGGGACTGAAAATAATTACTGCATATATTATTTTTTGTAAAGGTTACGAGAAATATTCCTTTATTTTCAATTGGGAATATTTAACCATTATCGTTATATATATTTTATTTTGTTGGTGGTAACCAATGAAAGTAAAATTTATTTTTTTTTGGTTAATGATAACCAAATTTGTTACAAATACCTATCTATTGGAAAAAATATATTTTTTTCTGGTTATATTTTTTTATTTTTTGGGTACAAATATCCAATTTAAACAAATAAGAAAGTAAAGTTCTTCAATCCCGACCCTATGATACTCCACACCACATCATTTAGACAACTTTTCAAGAGTGTACCTTATTTGGGACCAATGGGCAATCATGGACCCAGGAAAAAAAATAATATTATAAAGTTAAGATTCAGGTCAATGTTATTACCATTTATCGTAGGCTTAATTCTTAGGGCAATAAGAACCTATGTACCGAATTTCAGCAATTTATCTTCAAAATTGCGACTTGAACTTTGCCTACAAGGCTTACACGGACAGCCAACCGGACGGGTGGATTTCTTTAGATCGATTCCCCTTGTGCCTTAAGCCCCTCATATGTAGTTGTATATTTCTCAAAATGTTTTTGCATGGTTAGACATACAATACAAATACTGCATATATGGAATACATATAACCATTTTTTCCTTAAGTAGATATAAGCGCTGAATTAATAACAGTTGTCTCTTTGTAATGTAACAAGTTGCCCAAAATTAATAACACTGTGCAAGAAATTTACACTTTTTTTGAGACAAGCTCGGCACCTGGCGTTTTAACCTAATTCGGATACGTTGAATCCAGCGGTGCTCGCCGCTTTTAAGATTGGCTCTGGTTTTCGAGATATACCGTTATTTCGAAAATGGAGGAGGTTGCATAACATATGTTCGCGTAACTCAAACACGCTTTTGCGATAAAATTTCCTTTAGGAAAAGTAAAACTTTTTTCTAATGTGAGCAGTCGTTTTTGAAACATAATTTTTTTTTATTGAAAAAAAAATTAATTTCGAAATTTTTGTTTTTTAAAAATTCATAAAAAATTCAAAAATGCAGCAAGGGTTATAATTTTTTGCAGACATATAAAAAACGAAGCTGCAAACAAAACAAAAAAAATTGCGGAGTTTCGGTTTTTTTTAGTAATTTCAGTAAACTAAACCGTTTTTGAGTTACGCTAATAGGTGTATGTTGTGCAACCTCCTCCATTTTCGAAATAACGGTATATCTCGAAAACCAGAGCCAATCTTAAAAACGGCGAGCACCACTGGATTCCACGTATCCGAATTAGGTTAAAACGCCAGGTGCCCAGCTTGTCTGTTTTTCCAACTAGCGTAGTGTAATATATATAAAACAAACCAAAAATTACCGTGTTGTAAGTATTTCTCAAAAAATAGGCACTTTGATAATTTAGAGGAAAATATCGCCAAAAATCGTGAAATATGGCCTGATAACAACGATTCTCGCTTGTGTTGCAGTTGTTGCTCGGCAATTTGTACTGCCACAGCACAACACACAGTGTATGTGTGTGTGTAACATGTGTGGTTTTTTATTGGCTTTCTGTTATGTATACCCTCCGCCACAACTAGCTGGGTATACTTAGTTTGTCATTTCGTGTGAAACATTTTTATTATTCGAGCCTTTACCGCGAAAATAACGTAAGCACCAAAATAAATTTTATAGGTGAGAGTTTTTTTATTCTAATTCATATAAATTTTGTATTAAATTTGTTGCTCACGATAAAATCAGGGACCAAACATAATGGTTATTGTATTTTATTTGAGTTTACTGGAAAATTCCTTTTATTTTCATTTGGTTATTTTTAACCATTATCGTTACATATATTTTAAACTAGTTATCGTAACCAATTAAAGTAAAAAACATTTTTTTGTTTTGTTACACATAAATAACCATTACTTCAACCACAATTTTTTTTTTGTTACAAACAACTATTAAACCAAATAATTAATTTTTTGGTTACAAATAACCATTTTAAAAAATAATTAATTTATTTGGTTTCAAATAACCATTAAAACAAGCGATTTTTTTTAACAACGACACAGGTTAAAAATTTTCTTCAGATATTTTTTTCTGTGCATATGTAACCTGCGGAAAATTTGTGTCAATTGGTCCAAGCGACTGGTCCTGGGATTTGTGTAAATAGAACAAGTACAAAAAGAAAGGACTCATGACCAGTGAAAGAAGATCCAATCCCTTAACTGGTTTATAAAGAACAAAAAGGTAGAAAAAGTAATAAATTTCAGAACAGTCTTCAGCGGTGATGTGACACATTTTTGGTAATTTTTAAAATTTGGCTCTTAAATTTAATTCTTAGACTAGTTTTATTGAAATAATACTACATAGTATTTCCCCTCCAATGACAACCCCATGTAAAAGTGATAGGTCTTATTCATATAAAGTGTTAGAACTGGAACCGGTCCCTACCACCAAAGACCTATCAAGGGACTACTTCAGTGTCAGTTCGCTTCCCTCTAGGGTATTTATATGTATGATTATTTCCGTGCATTTATTATTTCGATGACTAAGAAGAAGGAGTGAACGTGTCAACTGTTGTGCGTGACTTGAGAGGCAATTCTAAACCGCTAGAATCACCGTCTTTACTTAAAAACAGTTTTTTTGCTTTTGCCGGAAAAATTATTGCCCAAGGGTCCCAAATAGTAACCGACTATACTTTCTTACTTATGTATAATTTATATTTGTAACCAAAAAATAAATTACTTGTTTTAATGGTTATTTGTAACCAAATTAATTTATTATTTGTTAAAATGGTTATTTGTAACCAAAAAATTAATTATTTGGTTTAATAGTTGTTTGTAACCAAAAAAAATTTTTAGTTGAATTAATGGTTATTTATGAAGGTATAACCAAAAAAAAAATTTTTTACTTTAATTGGTTACGATAACCAGAATAAAATATATATATTAAATGATAATTGTAATTTTTAACCTTTAGGTACCTATAATTCATCAATATTAATGGTTATATTTATATGATTTTTTGTCGTTTCCTTTATAGGGTCCCTGGATAAAATAGTTTTTGCCATAAAATCGTTAAAGTCATTTATTTAGAAAAAAACAAAAATCTAAAATGATGCCGTTTACGTTATTTTCGCGGTTAGGGCTCAAATTCAACTATTAGTCAAAAAATTTTTTTCAAAATAAAAATATTCCAAAACGTTAATATGAATTGCTATTTTTTTTTAAATTTCGGTGCGTTTTTTAATTTTTCTAACCCAACAATTATACTTACTGTAACATTTGCCTTTATGTATGTACCCTACAAGAAATGCATAACCAAAACAAAAAAAATTACTATTACTATAACACTATATTGGTCAACACTACCGGTCATATAACTAGTAAAATGACCGGTAGTCTTCTTGTAGGGTAGGTTATTTCCACATAAAATGTAGCATACTTCTTTTTTAATATTTTCAAATGTTTCAATATTTAAGAAAATGCTTTAAACGAAAAAAATAGTTTTGGTTGGTAAAAACCCAAGTTTTTTTACAAAAACAAATTACATGTGTTCAGTAATTTTTTTTTACAATAATTTTTGTCTACATGTCTTTTTAACAAAATAACCATAGGCATCAAAGAATTTAAGAAAAAAAATATTACCGCTACTAAAATCTTCAAAAATGTTTGCTTTAAAAAAAGCAGCATACACATGTTTACAAGAACAAATCATGTACGCAGCAGACACAAAGGCTAATCGTGCTGCTCATCAAGAAAGATTGCAAGCGCTTCCACTTGTATTTTCGTCGTAGGTATAATACGTAACTTGTAGTGTTGTTGTTGCTTGGCAATTTGTACGACCATAATACAAGCAGCCTGTGGATTTTGTTTTTGTAAAATTTTTTGTTTGGCTTTTTTTTCGCTCGTAATACATTCACGCTCTTTTTCGTTGAAAAATAATTGAAAATAACGGCATCGTACAATAAGTAACTTATTGTATTCCATCAGTATCCACTAGTATCTGCTTTTGCAAAGCAGATATTAACAGATATGATACTCTCTTTCGCTTTTGTATCAACTTACATCCACTCTTTTACAATTCATATCAATATCAACTTATATCAGAAACACAAGAGCACTCATCCATACATATCCACTTTAGAAAACACACAGAAACAGATATAAACAGATGTATCTGTGCAGGTCTTTAATGTGAACATGGCACCTCCCATACAAAGGTAAAAGATATTTCTGTATATCTGGAGAACGGTAACAGGTAAAATATCTAAATTAAGTACTTCGTTATCAATACACGAGGAACTGTTTTAAAAATTGTTTACTAATTTTATTTCAACGGGGCTAGCGAAGCGCACCGAGTTAAGTTACTGATATTATAAAGCTACTTGACGCAAAAAATAGTCTTTCCTCTATTCGAGTTTTGTTTGAAAATTATTGAGGGGCAAAGAAACAAAGAATACAACCGCAAAAAACAAAAATTTTGAGTTATTAAGCTGTTTAATATTTAATTTGATATACATACATACCTAGATTTGGGAAACTTTTTTTCAATATAGAGCAGTTTTAAGTCATTATGCAGGTATTTTTTAAGTAGATTAGTATTTTTTTGAATGCTCAGCTTAAATTTATTGTTTTATTTAGATAGTCACGCAATGGTTACGTTCGATTTTTGCGTTTTACGACTCCTTGCGAATTTTATATTTATATTGAGAACAAAAGTTATCTGCTTTTATTGTTGTTTTTTTATTTAAAATTCATCGTGCAATTTTCTTTAAAAATTCTGGTTTGATTTAGTTAATTCTTCCAACATTCTATAGTAACAATACCGGCTATCATATTCCATATCATACCAGAAATTCACAGCAATACATTTATGACTCTGTTGTACATGGTGATACCAATAGTTTGGCAAATAAAGCAAATCACCGGCTTTAACTCTTACCCTCAAAGGCTTAACTTTAGAATATTGAGGATATTTAAATAAATCTGGAGCCAATGGATCTACACTTATCCATTCGGTTAACATAGGGTCATTGCTTAAAAATTTTTTAGCTTTCTCTTCCTCCTGGGAGCACATTACGGGTTCTATGTGATATTGTTTTGTTTCTGCATTACGTTTATACACTCCTGTTGGATATAACTGCTTAGGTATCCAAGGTAAACAATGAGGTGGAAGCAGTATAAAATCTTTATAGCCAGAAATAACACAATATAAATTATCATAAGGATCCTTATGCATTGAAGTAACAGCTCTTTCGTCACCCATCCAGAAGTTAACAGCATCTGGTGGTTTATTGAAACATTTTTCTGCAAATTCCAATATAGAAAAATCGATATCCTCACTAAGTTCCGGAAAATCCAAAGAAAAATTCGAGTTTTGTTTTTGTATGTAGTATACAGCACCAAATGGATCATTAAGATATTGTAAAAATTCCTCCATAGTACATTGTTCTTCAAGGGGTAAAACAAAATACTCTTTTTTGTCTTCGTATCTAACAGCCAAACCATCTGCATAGCCATTGGGTGTTATGGCCACATCCACTAGTTTTTTACCAAGTTTTTGTTTAAAATAGTCTGGTCCCCATGTTTTTATAGCAGGCCATGAAACAACAGCATTTCTTAAAATAAGTGGCTGCTGTTTGGCATAATATTCTCGAGCAAAATCAATGGCATCCGGGATGGCGTGAAGTTCTGCTATTTGAGTACCAACACATAAATCATTAGCCTCGTTTATAAGTAAATCTAAAGCAGAATGTATTTTATCGTCCATTTGTAAAAAGGTATCTGAAAAAGTCTTATTGAAACAATGGTGACCAAAGCGAATGTATGTATGTACAATATTAAAATACAATAATCACAGCACAAAACGTTGAATTTTTGTAAACATAAACAAAACTTTGACATAAACCTAGACAAACAATGCAAGAGCAAAAATCGTCATCTGGCGTAGTGCTGCCACCTGTTTATTTTTAATCCCAAGAAAAACTGATAACTAAGGCCAGTTTACACGGTAATACAATGGGCCACGTGGATAAAAAGGTAGCTTTAGCTAATACTTGAAATTTTGAAGTTTAAACTAGCTTTAAAGTTAATAAAAATTTGAGTTTAAGCTAGTACTTTTAGTTGAAACTAGTTCTTCCAGTGTTGACTCAAAAAATGTGGGAATAAAAACGAGTGAATGCTTTAAAATACTAGTTTTTGCTTTATTTGTTTAAGCTTATGATTGGGGTGCTTGAAGTTTGTGTTTTGCTACAATATTTTAATAAAAATACATAAAATGGTAAAATCTCTGTCAATGTAACAAATACATTTGAATATATACGTATGTTTACCAAAGCAATTTTACTTAATTTTTAAAATAGTTTATAAACTTTGTAAAACAAGCTAAATAATAATCCCTGACGTTGCCACTAAGTTTTTTATGATATACCCCATAAAGGTTAGGTTAGGGTTAGGTTAGGTTCAGAAGGGTTATGTGCCCAAGGGCACACTTCCACTCGGAGACCAGTACGGTCCATTGTGAATCCCTTCAATATGATAAGAATAGATAAAGAAGATAGAAAAAGAGAAAGGTTAAGAAAAGAAGTATGAGGTAGATAGAGTATAGAATATAGGAAAGTTAGTAGGTGATGTGAAGAACAAAATTCCCTCTCTACTGTCCCCTCAACAGAAACAACCGCACTATTTCCCTGACAAACCCCAGTAGATCAGCTGGACTACATCCAGCGATGCACCCCAGTTCGTCGTGAAACCTATTTCCTAGCCACTTCTGTCTGAGGCCCTGCACCCTGGGACAATGGCAAAGTACATGCTCGATCGTCTCCAGCTCCTCCGAATCCTCGCACAATCTGCAGAAGTCCGGTATGGTATTGTCCCATCTGCCTACAAAAGCCCTGACCGGACAATGACCCGTCAAGAACCCTATAAGCGTTCTAAGACTACTCCTATCCAATCCCAATAGAACCCTGGTTGCCCCCGCGTCCAATCCGGGCCATAATGCCCTAGACACCCTGCAATCCACTCTGTCCCCCCAGGATCGGTTAACGTCATCACGGAATTTCTCCCGTATCACACCATAGTAGTAACATAGGGGAGGCTTTACCCCCCTGTCCCTTACCACTAAGTCCATACTCGAACCCCCTCTCGCGAGTTCGTCCGCCACCTCATTTCCCTCAACCATGCAGTGTCCAGGTACCCAACACAGCCTCACATTGAATGCCTCCATGAGTCCACCAAGAGCATTCCTACACCGAGCGACCCCATAAAGGTTGGTACAGGGGGGTTATTATGTAATACGATTCGAAAGAAAAATTTTGCGAATTCGTGCAAATTGTATTATGTACTACGTGTTTCGAAAATTTATTTTCGAACGTTCGATAATTTTTTCTTTTGCGGGATTTTTTTACCCCTTTTCGTAAATTATGAATCACCCTTTTACAATTGCAACTATGTAATACGGAAGCAAATGTCAGTTCATTTAAATTGTTCGTAAATTTAAAATGTAAATAATTAAATTCAACTTTTTACATAAACTGTAAAATACAATTAAAAACATAAAATATCCTTTATATTCATTACTGTGAGTGGTTTGAAATCACAATTTATATCCTGTGTTTGTTGTCAAAAATCTTTGTTTTTAGTCTGATAATTTTTATAGATAGCAATCAAGGTACAGTGAATCACAGCCAAATTGGCCCACAAAGAAATCATTGAAAACCTGCCTAATATTTGCTTAAAAAAAAAGATATTTCATTAAAAATTTTTGTTTAAAATAAAGTTTATTTGGCACTTAATGAAAGTAACTAAACGTTTTGAAAATTCAGTAATTTAAAAATTAAAATTAATCGATAAAAACAATAAAATATAAAATATCACCTCACAGTAAAAATGGACCAGCACATCATTTTATTAAAAAAAATTGGATTTTTCATGTCCTAGTATTTTGTAGGAAATCCTTTTTGGGCGATAACAGATGTAAGACGTCTAGGCATAGATTCCACAAGTTTTTTTTGTAAAATTTGGAGAGATATTTGTCCATTCCTCCTGTAAAGCCGCTTTAAGGTCATTCACATTAGAAATATTATGTTTCCGCACTTCAATTTCTAGCTTATGCCACAAATTTTCGATTATATTTAAATCTGGAGACTGTGGAGGAGTTTTAATGACCCTTGGGCAGTTATACAACAACCAATTCTTTACTATGAATGCGGTATGTTTAGGGTCGTTATATTGGTAGAAGTGAAAGGTGTCTTTAATACCTAGTTTTTCTGCACTCTGCTTAAGATTATTTCTTAAAATGGATAAATATTGGATTTTGTCCATGTTCCCCTCCACAAAATGCAGATTTCCAACACCTGCCGCCGGTGGTGGTCACGTTATGGTATGGGGTGCGTATACCATAACGTGACCACCACCATGCTTAACTGTAGGCCGGAGGTGCTTAGGATTCAACTCTTCGTTGGGCTTTCTCCATACATTTACCCTACCGTCTGAGCCAAAAATATTAAATTTTGACTCATCTACAAATAAAACATTTTCCCAGAAGGAAAAATCTTTCATTACATAGTTGTGGGCGAACTCGAGTCTTATTTTTTTATTTTTGGTGCTCACGAAAGGCTTTTTGCGGGCAATTCTACCATTCAGGCCAGCTTTTCTGAGCACTCTGCGCACAGTTTCTGCATTACAGCTAATATGAAAATGTTCCTTTACCATGTCTCTTAACTTTGGCGCACTTAACCTGGGATTATTTTTGGTCTGTTGGATTATCCAGCGTTCCTCTCTCTCAGAAAACATTTTTTTGGGGCTGATTTTTTGTTTATTAGCTATCCGTTTTTCTGTATTAAACCTCTTAATAATGTTTTTTACAGTTCCACGTGGTTTTTTAACAATTTCCGCAATCATCCTCTGGCTTTTTCCATCTTTATAGTGGTCAATTATTAGATTTCTCACTTCAACTGTGGTATGACGACCCATCTTATAGAAGAACACGTTTATTTATGATTTATGGAGTAATATCAATGTCGACAGAAAACAGAACACAGAAAATTTAAAAAGAAGTTATTTTGGGTTGTTTTACTTTGAAATAAACCGTTATATAACAGAGTTTATTTAGGTGGACCATTTTCACTGTGAGATAAAAAATGTAACGCTTCTCTTTAACCTTTTGTAATTTTGTTGTTGTTATACATATTTTAAATTGATATACATTATGTTAACACTAAATGTACAATATTTTAAAGTATATGGGGCTTAATTAAAAATTTTTTATTTAACATGAGAAATATTAAAAATAAATTTATTTCTGAGGGTGGGCCATTTTGACTGTGATTCACTGTATATTTACACAAGGTAAACTCGTTGGCCCATATGTTTGTCATCTGTTTACCTAAGTTGGAACACCAATGTCAAATTCCGTGTATATGAGCCAAAATTTGTACATGTGTGCGTTAAATTTATATGAAGACAATTTTGACAATTCCATTCCACTCGGTTATTTTTATAGAGCAGCATGTCTACACTCCCAAATGAGTCTACCTTGTGTAAATATACCTTGATAGCAATTTTTTAAATTTGGGTTGCTTTACGCTAGGTCTCCACGTAGCAATTTTTTTTGCTAAGCACAAGCAATAACGTCGGCAGAACCATGGCGCAATAATTGCTGACTATATTGCTGGAGAACACGTGAAATTGCTTTGCCATAAAAAACGTACAGAGAAATTAGATGTCAGATAAATAACAGCTGATTTTACAGCAGATTGCTAAGCAATAATTGCTCAAGCAATAAGAAGAGCAATCATTGCGCAATGGATTGCCATTCATGGCAATATGCGGTCTATACGTCGCAAATTTTATGGAGCAATCAAATTTGACGTTTGCCGCAATAAATATTGCTACGTGGAGACCCGGGGTTAGGAAAAGCTCAAGCAAAGCAATAGTTACAAAATCAAAACAGTATGAGGTGATGCAATGTTGCAAATGCTAAAAGCAAGTCGAAGGATTTGTGGCAATGACTCAAAAGATTAATATGCGGTTGATCCACCGTATCGTGAATTGGAAAAGTAGAAAAAAGTGATTTTTTGCAAATGTGCTATAAATGCTCATCGCTGCAATTTAATTGTAAGCTGTCAAAATTTTTTTATTCAAAATTAAAATTATCACTTTTTTATTAAAGAAGTTATGAAATTTACTTTAATCATTCGCGTTTTGAAATTTTTTTATTATAAAAATAATATTTTAAGCACTTTTCAATCAACTTCTCAAAACAAAATTATATTTTGACGTTCTCAATTTATTTAATTCGCCGTGGAAACAACTGATGAACGGCTGACGAGATGAGTTTACCTGTTTGAATTCGCCTTTGGAATGTCCAAAGTTACTTGTGTTTTTGAAATATCGGCCAACGAAAGCAACAAAAAAATACATTGTTGTGTTTTTGGTGTTGTTACTTGTTGTAGTATCGACACCACCAAGGTATATTTATAGCAGGTAGTCTCGGAAAGCCAGCTGTTTATTTTTTATTTGCTTGTTTTGCGATACGAACTGTCAAATGTTGTATAGCAAAACAAGTAAACAAGTTTTTTCTCTTTATCTTTTGTCTTTTTTGTCTCTTATCAGCCCCTTTGCTTTTTGACAGTTTGTATCGCATAACAACAATAAAAAGCCCTGTTGTTTGTTTTATTGTACAATTGTTGTAATCTCGCGGCTACCTGCTATAAATATACCTTGGACACCACCACAACTACAAACAGCCCCATGTATTTTGTTTATACAATATTCTGGTTGGTTGTCAAAATTTTTTTATTCTAAATTAAAATTATCACTTTTTTGTAAAAGAAATTAATACATTCACTTCAATCATTCGCAGTTTTGCAATATTTTTATTATAAAAATAATATTTTTAACACTTTTCATTCAACTTCTTCCCAAGACAAAATCATATCTTGACGTTTGACCATATTTTTTAATTCACCGTGGAAACAGCTGATGAACGGCTGACGAGATGAGTTTACCTGTTTGAATTCGCCTTGGACACCACCGTTTACATGAATTCGCCTTGGTTATAATTTTATTTGTTAACTTGTAATATAGAGGTATAACAAAAATATCAAACTACTGTCTTGTATTTTTTATACAAATACAATAGCGCAAGTATTTAGAATTCACAAACTTTAAAAGTTCTCATACACCTTACTACAACAAAGTTTTTAATGTTAACAATTAAAAACCTAACTATTTAACCTGGACACAGCAATCTGTGTTTATCAGGATTGCGGAGCAGCCTTAGCAAATTTCTTAATTTATTTCTTGCAACATCTGTGTTAAAGTTCCTTGATTAAATCCACACTTAACAATTGAGAATAAACTAGAAATTTATAACGAATTTTATTCTTAAAACAATGACTAGTAAAACAAGTACTTCACCAGCACTAGAAGAATCGGAAGACGCAACCCCCTCCGTACAAGAGATAAGTGTTAACGCTGAAGATATCATAAATTGGGTGGAAGAGGCAACTGCTATAATTAAGGATGTAAGGACACATGTTGCAGAAATTGATATATCCAAAGAACTGCCAAGTAATGAATCGCACATTTATCTTAATATAAGGACATTTGAAGGATCCTCCTACTGCGTACATGTGTCCAGTTTAGGTTTTCGTATTGTTTCTGAATTACATGACACAATAGATGATAATAAGCAAGAAATATGCGAGGAAGAGGAAATTTTTGAAACGCCGTATGCTTTATTAGATAAAATAAGTCCGCGATATGTTGAGTCATTTGGCAATCAGCTGTGTAAACAACTACTGCAATTACAGCAAATGAGAACAGAATTTAATGAGGAAGATGAAGAGGGATTGGATGAGGAGGAAGAAGAGAAACAAGCTGAACAGGAAAATAAAATTACCAAAACTTTAGTGTAACAATATGGTCAAAAGGGGATACAATTTTAAGCAACCCTCTTTAAAAATTATTTTTCTTATTGAAATTAAACGAGCTAAAGAGAACTCATTTTGTTTAACAAATTAACAATAAATGCCTCGATTCAATTTTAATATATTTATATTAAAAAGGGAAATTTATTGTTCAAAAATGTTGTTTGTAATCGGCAACAATCTAGTTAATGAGTGTTAAATAATTAAGAGTGTGTCTCGGTGTTTATTTGAATTTTTATAGTAGGTATAACATAAGTTTGTAATTTTATATGTAAGAATATTTTTTATTAAATTAATAATGCATAATTTAATGCAACAACCCCATCATTTGTTTTGTTTTTTAACATTTTTTTTTTCATTATAATGGTTCTTGTTTTACTTCCTGTTATTTTTTTTTACTTTTATTTTTTGAAGGTTTTTAAATACATACATATGTTTGTGCTTTTTAAACTTTTAAGCGTTTTAAAAATAAAGATTGTGATTGCAACTCCAAATCGGTTAGTTTCCTTACAACGGGTATCAATTGTTCTACGTGATCTTTGTAACCAGTGCCAGTATTTAGATTTTTCTCGCCGTATACAACTTTGCCATCAAAGTCATTAAGTGGTACTGACATATTTTTATCCACTTGCTGAATTGTAATATTTAAATGATCTTCAATTTCAGCTAAAAGCTAAATTTTAACAAAAAAACATGAATGGTAAATTAGTTGATTTTTAAATAATAAAAAAATCGGGGCTAATTCGTCGTGATCGAATAATTTTTACATTCTAAATCAAATTTTCTTCCAATTCCTTTAATCGGTACTCAACGAATCGAAATTAATTTTTCAGAGTTGTAAAGCTTTTTTGGGTTTTCACAACGCTAAAAAATTAATTTCTATTCGTTCAGTATCGATTGAAAGAATTATAAATCAAATTACTTTTGAATCGAAATAGTTTTGATCACGACTGCCAGATTTAGCCCTCTGAATATTTTTATGTTAAATTACTAAAAATAACACTGGTCGGCAAAAAAAAATTGTTGTAATAAAAATATATGAAATATAAAGATATTAAACATTTATTTTTATTTTCAAACGTTTGATTTATTCAGAAATAAGTTGCGATAAATGCAAAATAAAACAAGACGTGATAGAAAAAATTCAGCACGCTAAAGTCAATTAAAACTACATAACAAAGTTTTTGCTACAGGCTTTTTTTGCTTTTTGCCGACCAGTGTTAATGGTGGCAGAAAATGAACTTTATAAATGTAATACCCTTATATAGTATTAAAATGTAGATCATAAATTTGAGGTTTATGTGCTTATCTAAAAATAGAATTTTGTCTGAATATCGTGCAGATGGCCTTAAAATAGATTTTTTTTATTGTTTAATTGTTATGTGATCTGCTTAATAAGATTATAAAGCACCATATGGCACTAGATGGCTTATATCTCTGTTAAGAAAGCCCCTAAATTCGGAATATTCTTAGATATATTATCTTAACTTCTTATACACATAAGCAAAATATATGTGCACCCAAATATCTATTGGAAATTCTGTCCCGTATTAGTGCACTAAGTATTATCGCAGAACTAGGAACCAGTTCATTTCAAAATTAATATCAATCCAAATCAAATGCAACATTGCCAAAATAGCATTTAAAGTAATGGCACAATGACCAATTAGAAGTCTAACGTTGGTTTTAATTATTTGTTGTCAATAATTAAGACGAATTTCAGACAATTAAAGCTTCTCCCCATTTAGTTGTTTAAAGAGATTAAACAAAATCTTTCTCAGATTATTACTTTCAACGCATTCATGTAATTAAATAAACTTACGTATAAAAAATGTTTGTGACAAAATTAATAACATACATTTCTTTCATTGTACCAAATACAACAACCCTTTACGTCAGTCAAATTAGTGTTGTTGCAATTACGACCGCGAGTTTTACACCATTCTCCGTGATACCAAACCTGCAAGAAAAATCAATAAAATACACGAAAACTTTAAAATAAAACATTATTTCAACAACAACCTTTTCCGGTACAGAAGCTACTAAACTAATTGCCAAGCCCATACGTTCCGCTCGACCTACACGTCCAATACGATGGACATAATTGGATTTTTCATCTGGCAAAGTTATATTAATCACTTAATAAAAAAAACATTAAATTAAAAGAAATAACCTATTTAAATATGCGAAATTATGACTTACTATAGGGTAAACCAGTTATATCTAATCCTCTAGCAGCAACATCGGTACATATTAAAAATTTTACTTCTGCCCTCTTAAAACGTTCCAGATTTTGTTTACGCTCTGGAGGCTTACGATCACCATGCAAACAAACGCAAGAATAACGTTGACCTCCTCTGGATTTTAAATATTTTTCCAAATTATCACAATCCAGTTTGGTACGACAAAATATAATACAACGGTCCATTTTATGTTCCTCTATTGCTTTAATACAATATTCACCTTTTAACAGTTTTACTGCTTCCGAATAGGTTTCGGGAGTCAAATTATTGGGATGTGCATTATCACGTGCATGTACATCATCTGTGCGTATATGTTGACGTAAATTATGCCACATTGTATCTTTTTGTGGATCAACCATACAAACGACATGATGAACAGTTTCGGGCACAGCGTCTTCTCCTTTGAGATCCACCCAAGTGGGAAAATGCATTAAACGATCGGCCATTTTTTTAACTTCAAAAGCATGAAGTGTAGCCGAACAAACTACCATCTGTAAGCGGCGGCCATCTGAGGTAATTTTCGGAATTTGTTTGTGTAAACGATCAATAAGATCAGTGTAGCCCTGCTTTAAGAGAGCATCAGCTTCATCTAAAACAAAGAATCTAAATATAAAAAATAATGAGGTTAATTTTAAAAAAAATCATAAAAATTTTCCATAAAAAATACACAATTTTTAATTTTTTTTAAAAACTTAATTTTAAAATTGTCTCTAGAATTATTCATAAATACACAACCAATGGTTAGATTAAGCAAAAGTATGGGAATAAAAATTTAAATTTGACTCAAAAAAGCATGTTTGAAAATGGTAAATTAATTAGTTTGGACATTTTATAATTCGCATTTGTTCTGAAAGAGGGTATTAACTTGAATTTTTTTGTAGAAGCAAAACCTTTTTTTAATTAAGGGTGTGTGTGAAACGGTAGCAAAGTACTCATGGAAGTAAAATTTTGACACAGTTGAGGTGTATAAAATTTCACTAGCCCTGGGTGCTAGTATAAATTTTGACATTAGCGTAGAAATTTTTGACAATTTTAATTCACCATAGAACTTTGCTACCGTTTCACACACACCCTATGGTGAATTAAAATTGTCAAAAATTTCTAGCTAAGGGTGTGTGTGAAAAGGTAGCAAAGTACTCTTGAAAGTAAAATTTGGCACTGTTGAAGTGAGTATAAAGTATAAATTTTTACATTAGCGTAGAAATCTAAAATTTACTTTTATTAGTACTTTGCTACCGTTTCACAAACAACCTAAATACAGTGAAAACTCTCTATAGTGGACAGCTGCGGTCGCCTGAAATTTGTCCATTATTGAGAGGTGTCCACCTAAGGGGAGGTCTAAGTAAAAGTACATAATAATAAATTTTCTTGAACAAGAGGTCCAGACAAAGAAATGTTTTCCGATCGAATATTGGAGAACCATTCAAGGCACAGTTTGTCGAGCTTTTGATTATCTGACAGAGACCTGATATCTTTTTTGGTTTAGAATTAGTGCCCGACTGTCACTTTAACAGCAAATTTTCCTTGTTTTTCAATATGTTTGCCACTTGAGATTTGTCGATGTGAAAGTTTAAAGATGATCAATATAATTTAATCTACACCTTTCTGCTAATTTCCGAACCGACCATTTTTTATCTTTTTTTAAGGTTTCAATAATCCCTACTTTTTCTTTTAATGTTAAACACAATCGCTATAAAGCCATTTTTGACTAAAAACCAACAAGTTAATTTGACAACAAAAACTAAATTTCGTGAATTCCCCCCCCTCCCCCCCCCCCCCATACACAGCAGAAAAACATCATGGAACCGCCTGAACAAAATTATGCTATTATTATTAGATTTATGTAAAAGTTATTTGTGCCGAATATTATTTATATATCATCTGCTTTTAGGATAATGTTGTTTATATCAGAGAACCATCCTAAATTTTGGATCTACCAGCAGGGCTGTGGAGTCGGAGTTGAGGTATTTTGTACCGGAGTCGACGCACCCACAAAAAATCATTTTCGAGGCGCCAAAATTTAATTTTTTTTAATTATTCTCAATTTTTATTTTTAAGGTTTTTTAGTAGGTAATAACAAAAATCGGCTGATTTAATTTTTTTTAAATATGTATTATCTTTCCAAGGTGAAATTGTACGCTAAAAACAAATGCGAAAGCAGTTTTTGTATAAAAATCGATTTTTTACGCTTAATTTTTAAGGTTTTTTAGTAGGTATGTTAAAACAAAATCCGACGATTTAAATTTTTTTTAATATCTAATATTTAATATGTACGCTTAAAACGATGGCGATATAATTTTTTAATTAAATTTAAAATCAATATACATAATCCGGTTAATTGTAGTTTTAGTGCAATTTAACCAAGTTTTAAAAAAAAAAAGAAAATTGATTTTAAATTAAATAAAGTTTGTTGACAATTAATGATTGCCATATCGTTACATTAAAGACGAAATAACCTATCTGCAGTTTTCAAAAGTTTACAGGAGATGGCAAAACCCTTATAAAATTGAAACTTTACAATATTGAAGCGAAAATTACACATTTTGATTAAAATGAAAATTTTGGTTTTCTAAACACAGCTTATGTAAAGTAACTTTTGTTATTTGGAAATGTTAAAATCTGAAACCAAATAACCTATCTGCAGTACTAATTAGTATGAATAAATAACAATTTCTGTATACATATGAATATTATATACATTAAATAATAACGGTTATAGTTTCTTTTACTGGTTTAAGTAAAAAAGTACTTAATGTTTGTTTAAATTACACTATGCAACAAAATTAAACTTTTATCGTGATGTTTGATGATTTTTTTCTTTTTTTTGTGCGCAACGGCCCTCTAGGTACAAAAACTTTGTCATTTGTAATATTACATGTTCAACATTTTGCACACATATGCGTTGATAGTGAATAAAAATCTCAATTTTGAAATTTTTGCAGATAGGTTATTAGGTATTTAAGATGAACATATGTTTTTGTAAATACCAAAAAAGGAATACACACGGTATTTACCTGATGTCTAAAATCCCATCTATGTACATACATACATATGTACATATATAAATTGAAAATATGTTTTTTAAGAACCTATTGAATTGCAACACTTACCTGCAATGTGTCAACTGCACAAAACCACTACTTATCATTTCCTCTAACCGTCCTGGTGTACCGACAACAATATGGACCCCCTGTTGCAAAACACTTTTTTGCTGCTCCAACTTAACCCCTCCAATTAAGAGAAGTGTCTGTATGTTAGGATTCGACATGTGTATCTTAAACTTTTCTATTTGATTGTAAGTCTGTTCCGCCAATTCTCTGCTGGGTTCTATTATAATAGCCTGAGGAGCATTTGGAGCTGGTTTATTGGCGGCTGCGTTAGTTGAAGGACAAGCCAAAGGGTTTGCAATAGCATGTGCTCCAGCCTGTGAAACGGCAATAAAACTATTTTTAGGAGGATATTTCAATTCAGTCTTGCCAAAATTAAAAGCCATTTCAGCATTTTTTAAAACCACAGCTGGATAAAAAGTTTCATTACGCAAATTATCATTTAAACGAAAAGCCACACCTAAGTTTTGGCCATTTTTACTAAAAGAAACTTCCATTTTTTCCAAATCCAAAAAACAACCAATGACGTCGCTTTTGCCAAAGGCCTCACCGTAATCATCGAACTGACGATTGTTGGACTTTTTACCAGTACCCCCAAAACCGTAGCCATTGCGGCAAGTACCTAAATCAAGATTGGCATGTTGTGTAGACCAACCCACTCTGCACAAGCCTTCATCAGTTACAGTGGCTTCATAGTAGAATTTTCCCTTTCCCTTAACCCCTGTAGTGCAACGGCAACCATGCCATTCCTTGAATTCACGCGACTGACAACGTAAGCCATCAGGTGTAACAGCCATAGCAGAACCACGATCAAAAAAGGACATAGTCCAAGCAGGTACACTGCCAGCTGCCCCACCGCCACCTTTAGACGCCTTACCGTCTTCTAAATCCCTTAAGGTCTCCCATACTATTTGTAAAATAGGCAAACAAAATGCCCCTGTTTTACCCGAACCGGTTTCGGCAGCCATTAATACGTCTCCCCCTCCTAAAATAAGGGGAATAGCCTCGGCCTGGACATCGGTGGGTAGTCTATAACGATAAAACTTTTTTACGTTATGCAAATATTCTCTCAAGTACATTACAAGAAAAATTATTAAAAAAAAACTCACGTCCATTCCATTTCATCAATGGCTTTGCCAATTTCTGGTAAAACACCAAATTCTAAAAAAAATAATCATTTATTAAAAAAATGCATATGTACATATGTACGCATATTGAAAAGTTACCTTCAAAAGCAGTCATTATCAAAGAATTTTAACAAAATTATGGATTCTAAATTCTAGAAAAATTGCAAAAAAAAAAACAATTCCTGCCGGCTACTAGAGGTGGACAATAAATATCGATATATCAAAATATCGATATTTAAAAATAACCGATATATATCGCCGATATATATATACTCATGTATCGGCAAAAGTGCAGTTAAACGAAAAAAAAAATAAACAAAATTTGAAACCCCTCTGAAATTAAAAAAAAATACAAATACAAATTAAAGGTAATTGCACAAGAAAAACGAAAATAATAAAATTTAGGGCGGGCGGGACTTTTGGGGCCCTCTGGGTCAAAAAAAATGCCCCCATCCACTCACATCTATGTGTAGGGACTCAAATTAAAGGTAGTTTGCTCACGATTGTAAATATTTTGTTTTATTTTGTATTTTTAATGTTTTATGTTCGATTTAAAAAAAAAAAAAAAATTATTTTTTTTTGTAACTAATAGCCTATTTCCGATATACTAAAGAATTAATTTCTGCGTAGCCGGCCTTCGGCCGGGCGCAAGGATTTTCTCCTCTATGGAATAACAAAAACCGGCTTCGCTAACATAAGCTTTTCTGCATAGCAGGCCTTCGGCCGGGCGCAAGGATTTTCTGCTCTATGGTATAACAAAGACCGGCTTTGCTAACTAAAGCTTCTTTGCATAGCCGGCCTTCGGCCTCTATGGTATAACAAACACCGACTTTGCTAACTAAAGATTTCTGCACCTAAAAGATACTTAAATTAACCTAGAGAGAAAAACAATATGCGAACACAAAAACAAAATACATATTTGCAATCATGAGCAAATTACCTTTAATTTGAGTACCCACACATATAAGTGGGCGGGGCAGTTTTTTGGGTCCAGGGGCCCCACGGGCCTCAGCCCCCTTAAATTTTAATTATGTTTTTTTTTCTTTTTTTATTCTGAATCAGGTGGCATATTTTTTTTCGAACGGCCCGTAAAGTGCACTTCAGCCCACATATCGATATTTTTTTATAAATATCGAATACGATATATAAAATTCAAAATTTTTTATATTACATATTTAAAATGCAACATTTAAACCGTTGTACAACTGCTTACAATACTATTGTATTTTTTTAAGAAAAACATGTAAGAGTGACATATTCGGCTATGCCGAAACTTCTGTACCCTTCACCATGGTGCAATAAGAATAAATTGTTATATATACATATATACATATGTAAGTACCCAAGGCGAATTCACTAGAAGGTGGAGTCGAGTCATCATATGGTGTTTTTTTCGGTGGTCGACTTGTCAAAGTTTGTATACAAACTAGTTTTTTATGTAAACAAACTAATTTTTTACTAGCAATATTTTTGACAACCCGACCACAGAAGCAGTGTTGTTGCAGAGTTGACCTCACCTCCTAGTCAATTCGCCTTGGTAAGTACCGTTCTTTAGAAATAAGTAAATCGTTTTGTGCCACGTCAACTAAAGATATGTCTTTGTAAGATAAGTGCCACGCGCACTTCTCCAATCCCGGCCACATGCCGGATGTTGTGTATCTATAACCAACTAGCTGACCCGGTCCGCGTTGCTGGCCCTAAGCAAACATTAGTGTTGTATTACTAGACGATTAATATTGAGCTTTAAACGAAATTTACGGCCTTTAAATAAAAATCCATGGAATACCTATCATAAAGTTTTTTTTACAAAATAACTTACATATGGTGTAGATATGGGCTCAATCAAAAAAGAAATGCATGTATTTAAGGTAAATTGGAAATTATATTTATTTATTACTTCATCTTAAGGCCAGCGCATAGACAATGTTTTTTGTTTTAATTTTATTTGGTGCATAGAGCCGTTTTCTGATTTTAGGTAAATCGAAAAAAGCGGGCGGGCAAAATTTTCTTTCCGTAAAAACCTAAGTTAAGTCATGGCGATCATTTTAAAGAAAAAATCGTCTAAATCGGCCAAGCCGTTCTCAAATTATGCGCTTAATAGAAAAAGTGGGCGTAAAAGTAGGCGTGGTAATTTTTTCTTTCGATGAAAACGTAAAATGGATTAATACGAACAGTAAAAAGAAAAATTAGTCAAATCGATGGAGCAGTTTTTTGATTTTAGGTAAATCGAAAAAAGTGGGCGGGGCAAAATTTTCTTTCAGTAGAAACCTAAGTTGGACCATGACGATCATTTAAAAAAAATCGTCCATATCGGTCAAGCCGATCTCCAGTTATGCGCTTAATAGAAAAAGTGGGCGTAAAAGTAGGCGTGGTAAATTTTTCTTTAGATGAAAAACTAAAATGGATTAATATGAACAGTTAAAAGAAAAATTAGTCAACTCGATGGAGCCGTTTTCTGATTTTAGGTAAATCGAAAAAAGTGGGCGGGGCAAAATTTTCTTTCCGTAAAAACCTAAGTTGGACCATGGCAATCATTTTAAAGAAAAAATTGTTCAAATCGGTCAAGCCGTTCTCAAGCTATGGATTTTGCCACGCCCCTCCGCCCCCAGACCGAAAATCAAAAATCAGACTTCACAGTGTCACCCGCCTGAATATTCTGATGATTCCCTGAAAATTTCATCAAAATCGGCCCAGCCGTTTTGGAGTCCATACGTTACATACACACATACATATGTACATACACACATCCTTTTTTATATATATATATAGATATATAGATATGCGTGTACCTAATTTGAAAACTTTAGTTCTTGCAGTTTTGCAGATATATAGAAATCTATAATATATTTGCATGGGAAGTGCCACGCCCACTTCTCTAACACCGCCCATGTTTTTAGAAAGGTTGTGTAGTCATTTTGAAAGTTTCAAAATTAAAGGTTGTAAACAAAGAACTGCAATAATTACTTTTTTGTTTAATTTTTGCTTAAGTTCAACTTTGAGAGAAATTAACATCGTTTAAGGCCGTTACACACTATCCCACAAAGTCTTACGTATTTTTCAAAAATGCTTCCCTGATCTAATTATTCTTTGAACATTTTCAAAAAGCAATAACAACTTATCATGACAGGGTTGCATTTTCGTAAATTACTAAAGACTGTGGGGTAGTGTAAAACGGCTTTAAGTAAACATTTTGTTTGTGCACAAGGCGAATTCATCCCAGGTAATCTCGGTACTACATAAGTACAACTCGTACAAAAACCACAAGCAATTTGTTTTTGTAAAATCATTGTACAAAGTCAAAAACAGAAATAAAACAAAACAGAAACAAAGATAATAAAAGAGAATAAACAAAATTTTGACATCCAACAGTGATTTTAGCTAATATCAGCAGGGCTTTTGAGACCACCTGTAATAAATTCGCCTTGAGCAAGGCTATGCATATTATGGTTTGGCCTTCAGGCACCTTAACGCCTTCAAAATGGCATATAAAGTGTCAGCCAGTGGAAGAACGTTGTAAATTACTAACAAAATGTTGAAACCGAAATGGTTTTGCAGTATGGAATAATGTTTTAAAAACCTTTTGCATAAACATTTTTTTATTTAAATTGACTCTTATTCGTCCTTAACAAAATAGATTTTATTATTTTTATTTAATTAAGCTTGAGGTTTTTTTTTTTATAAAAAAAAATATTAAATTTATTTAAACCAATATTTCGGCACTCCGTTGTGTACCTTCCAAGGCGAATTCATAAAGGTGACATTTTCGAATCATCTGTTTATTGTTTATTTCCTTGTTTGTATACTGAATGTCAAGCGTTGTTTACATTTTATGAAATAAATTTGTTAAAATTTAAAACTCAATAAAAAAATAAATTCTTGAAAAAACCTATTTAAATGTTATAGAACAAAAAAGTGAACATTAAATTTAAACACAAGGATTTTAAAAAGCGTAACACCGAGTCTACAACTGACATGAAATGCTGTTAAAACATGATGTTAAGACTCCATGTTGAATTTTTAATATGTTAATGGTGGAGTATAGTACTCATGTTAATGTTAAGAAATTTCATTATTTTTATGATTGTCGTCGAAGCATATTCCAAACAATAGTGTGTGTGAAATGATAAAAAGCAACAAAATGACTTCTGTCAAGCTTAAACGTTATTTTATGTTATAAAAGAGTTGTTAAAACACATGGCTTAACAGCCGTGTTAAAACATGAGAAAAACTCTAACATTATGAGTCTATACTTAACACTAACATCATGTTAGTGTTGATGTTAAGCATTTCATGTCTGTTGTAGACTACATGTAAGGAATAAGTGGAGCCACAATACATTTTCAATGCAGGAAAAAAATTTAACTTCTAAAGCAATTGTGTATATTTTATTAATAAATAATTTTGACAATCACTAACTTTTTACAATAACAAAATACATAGTATGTATTTAAAAAAAGAGATAGCTAGCATACCTCTATCTCATGATGCGGTCACCTTTATGAATTCGCCTTGGTACCTTCTTAAGGGTTGTTTTCTTGATTTTTGAATTTTAAAACATATAATCCTGCCTGTTAAAAACGTTTTTTGTTGTCCTGAAAAAAAATTATTTTGTTACTTAAAACGTTTTTCGCGGCTGTGCTTCAATTGTAAGACAGATTTGTGATAACATATTATATAAAAAAAGTAAATACTTTAAACAAAAACCAAAGCATGCCGCTGAACGTGATGAAATAAATAAATGCAAGAGCAAAAAATCTTCATCTGGCCACCTTCATTATTTTCCCATGGTACATATCAAGGTCTATCCAATAAGGTCTGCTTAAGAAGCCAGATGTTTATTTGGTTTTTTCCTCAACGATATCAAAAGTTGTTTACATTTTCCTTATACGTGTATATTTTTGTTTACGTTTTTTGTTTTTTGCAACACATACATGCACACAAAACACATTTTTCCTTTTGTTTCGCCTATGTAGTAGTAAGATTTTGACAACGGCGGGGAATTTTACACAAGCAAAATGCCTGTTGTTTTTTGTGTTGTTGAATTGTTGTAGAGGTAAGCAGACCTATTGGTTAGGCCATGGTACATATATATGTCAGTCAGTATGTTCAGTGAAAAACTCTTAATCAATTAGCAGAGCTAAGTTGGCTGCAGTTGCTTAAATGTTTTTTAATACTTCGTAAAACAAAATGTCAAAACACGAGCTACAAGTCGTCCATTTCCGTCAGAGACGTCAAGATATAACATCGTTTGAGCTTTGGTACGTGTATAAATAATTTATAATATAAATTGAAAAAAACCCTTAAATTTTAAAAACATCACTTTTAGAGTTGAAATTTTTTGTCTTCTATTATTTATATAAGATTAAAGTGTGTTAAGTAATTATAATATTTTTGCTTTTGTTACAGTTCTTAAATTCATTTTTCCCGAGTCCCTAATTTCACATTTTGAATCAAGATGGTTAGGGAGAACAAGGCTGCCTGGAAAGCTCAATATTTCTTAAAAGTAGTCGTAAGTGTCAACTTGTATGTTTAAAAGTTTTATAAAAATAGAATGCGAAATTCAATGATGAAAAAGTTTAAAGTCTGAATGTCTATCGTCTGAATGCCCCGCTTGAAAAAGCTGAACCCAGGTATTCTGGTAGACTAGAAGTGGATAAAATGCTCTTAGAGCAAGTCTGATTACTAAACTTTCAGTTTTTTTAAGATAAAAAAAAACAAGGTTTTCTAATACATATATCTTGTACCTTTTGCAGGATCTATTTAATGAGTATCCCAAGTGCTTCATTGTCGGTGCAGACAATGTTGGTTCCCGTCAAATGCAAACTATTCGAACCAGCCTCCGTGGAATGGGTGTCGTTCTTATGGGTAAGAACACTATGATGCGTAAAGCCATCCGTGGTCATTTGGAACAAAATGCGCAATTGGAAAAATTGTTACCGCACATCAAGGGTAATGTAGGTTTCGTATTTACCAAGGGTGATTTGGCAGAAATTCGTGACAAGTTGTTAGAATCGAAAGTTCGTGCCCCTGCTCGTGCTGGTGCCATTGCTCCTTTAACTGTAGTCATTCCTGCTCAAAACACTGGTTTGGGTCCTGAAAAGACCTCCTTCTTCCAGGCTTTGTCTATTCCAACAAAAATTTCGAAGGGTACAATTGAAATCATCAACGATGTGCCAATCTTAAAGCCTGGTGATAAGGTCGGCGCTTCCGAAGCTACTTTGCTTAACATGTTGAATATCTCTCCCTTCTCATACGGTTTGATTGTCAACCAAGTCTACGACTCTGGCTCTATTTTCTCCCCCGAGATCTTGGATATTAAGCCCGAGGACTTGCGCGCCAAATTCCAAGCTGGTGTGGCCAACTTGGCCTCTGTCTGTTTGGAAATTGGTTACCCCACCATTGCATCTGCTCCTCACAGCATTGCCAACGGTTTCAAGAACTTGTTGGCTATTGCCGCTACCACCGAAGTCGAATTTAAGGAAGCTACTACTATTAAGGAATACATCAAAGACCCCAGCAAATTCGCTGCTGCTGCCGCCACATCTGCTCCCGCTGCCGGTGCTGCTGCTGCTGCCGAAAAGAAGGAGGAAGCCAAAAAGGAAGAATCTGAAGAAGAGGAAGACGATGACATGGGTTTCGGTCTTTTCGACTAAACACCTGAAAGGTTACACTCAACAGCCTAAGTTACCAATTTAATTTGGTATTGTTGAAAAGATTACGAATTGCTAAAACGTTAGTTTTTTTTTTTTAGAAAATTTGCAAAATTTTATTCATACTGATTTATATGGGCCCATCGAGTGCAACAAATTATTGTCGTGGTTTGACAAACCTAATGGCGAGTTGTTGTCTTCGTTGATCGGTTTAAAAATTACTTGAAATCTAAAAATAATAAATATCGTAATCCTTGAAAAAATTTGTACATATTTTTTTACACGATTGCAGATAGGGCTAAGGAAAATATTTTTGATTTGCTAACTAATGGGGACAATAACGGATGGCAACATAACTTCAGTTGCATTGTCGGAAAGCAACACAATTAGGTATGGCAACATGGTCTCGTTGCCAAAATGTTATCTATGTATAATGCTATTTTGACTGGCAAATGAAAAAAAAAACAAATTGCATAAAATCTAAAGTGAATAAAATTTTAAAATATGTTTATTTTTCGCTGACCAAGAGAAGGCGGTAAATGTGGTGTTAACTATTAGAAGTTATACAAAAAATTTATCAAAGCCTATATACATACTTTGTTTTTGGTATTTTGGAGCTCAGTCTCTTGTTCCAAAACTTCAGCTAGGTTTGTCCAAAATACTTTTTTTTAACATTAACTGCTAGCTCCGTCTGTCACTGATTGTGCAATCGGGGCCAAAATTATTTCCTCTGGCGGTTTTTCGCCGGTTGTGCATACATAATCAGGGGTGTGCTGGAAATCGCAAACGTAAAACGCAAGAATTTGAAAAGTTGTTTTTAAATAAGATTTTTGTAATAAAAGAATTTTATGGCAAATACCTATGTATTTAACAAATATTTTTCTATTATGGATTAAAAGTTCAAACTGTTCGAGTTATTTTTACGATTTTGAAATTTAAAATTAAAGAAATGTATGCCTAAACTTAAAAAACGAAAATTTTATAAAAAATATACCTACCTAATTTACTTTAAAAGTTACTAGTAGCAACTTCAAATTTGTGGTTGCCAATATGGCAACAGTTGCCATACCTACGTAATATAAATTTGGCAACGTAATCCATGTAATTTTTTCAAAGATTCTAAAAATGTTATTAAAAAAAATTAATAGTTTGTTACCTAGGTACATACATAGGTATATTTTGTTAGAATTTTTCATTTACAGCCATACAAGAAATGATGAGCGAGTAGTCACATTTTTCATTTTGGTAAGAAAATTATAGAAAAAAATAACCAAAATCAAGTTTACGGTCACATTCGGTCATTTCTTTCTATCATCTTCTTAACACCAAAATGAAAAATGTGACTACTCGCTCATTCATTTCTTGTAGGGTGATTAATACAAGCAGGGGGTCTACTATCTATTGCAATGCGAAATTTTCTGAAAATGAAGCAAAAGTGGCAATAAAAATTAAAGATGGAGCGGATTTACGGTAATAAAATGCCAAAGTTTGTAAAAATATTCGAAATTGGAAAATTTAAACAGAAGTGACGATTTACGAAAAGATAAATTTAAAAGATGCGTAAGACATATGCGCAAAAGTATTAAAGAGTATCAATCGCTAGATTTGCTACAATTTTCTTTCGCATCGCAATAGAGAGTAGCCCTCTGGTCATGAATTTAGGACATAAGCAAAATAAAAGTAATGGTAAGCTTCATAAAACACTCAGGGGTCTAATCACCGCATACGATATCGAGCAAAATTGATCGAAATTATTTATTTTAGTATCATGACTCGATATCGAATGAAATTTATTGAATTTGAAATAATAGCATTCGATATCGAGTAACTCGGCATTACATTTCTCGAGTTTTCATGCAAAAAAAAATTGATAGTTAATACGATAGGATTTGGTAGGAAACCCTTTATTTTGGTTCACAGAGCGCATCTCCTGAATAAACTCAACTAATCCATACAACGTTCCTTTGGGATTACATTCCAAGCGTTTTGGATTTCTTCCCATAAATCGCACAACAACTCAAAATTTATATATGTAGGTATTTTTAGTAGAGATAAACTGTTTTCTTTTTATAGGTATGTACTCTTAAACTAAAATACAAAAAAAACATCTACCTACATTGCATAGATATGACCATTGTGCATCGATTTCTTGCAAAAAGTGAAAATTAAAAAATTTCGAGTTGACTCTTTAGAATAGGAAATTTCGGTTTTTGAAATCGATTAATCGAACCTCAAAATCGTTTAAGATAAATATCCTTATATCACAAAGGGGGATACACCAGCATTTTTTTTTTTTTTTTGCAAACTACTGGAGAAATTGAAATAAGATTTTTAGTGTGGGTAGATATGACTACTGTTTATAATTTTCCTGCAAAAATTTAAAATGTGTAAAATTTGAAATGGCCATACCATACATATTTCACATTAAAATTGTGTTCTTATGTAGCATCTTGCTTCAAATTAAAGGAAATCACTTTTGATCGGAATTGATTTCTGTAACAAGCCCGCACCATGGCATTGCCAACACTATGCTGAACCGTGTAAAGGGTGTATTTAGTGTGACGCTTCAGGTGTGGAGGTTGCCATACGTACTGTTTTCCATCAGAACAGAAGCGGCAAATCTTCGACTGATTTCTCCTAAGTATTTTTCTCTAAATGTCGTTGGTTTATTATGATGTTCTCTTGAAAACGCTAGGATCTTGCTGGATTTATTCCAGGGTGTTGTAAGTCTTGGATCTGGAACATTAAGTTAACTTTTTTTTGGCATCTGAACACCACGAACCTCTATTATATAACTACATAAATAGTTTGATCTATCCAAACATAAAATGGGATAAAAAATATCATAACTTACACTTTAGATTCAGAAAAACACCAAACAATCAATTAAAAACCAGATACAGTCCTATTTATGTATAATAGGTATGTTTGTATTGATATTTAAATAAATAAATAAAATGCACCTTTTTACAATAGTATAATAAAAATAGCAACAAAATTTAAAAGCAAAAAAATAACGGTGTACTTTTTCTTAACAAATTTATCGTAGGACCCGCATAAAGCCCACTCTCTGAAAATACTTTAGTACGCTTTAAACGGAAACGAATAATGCTATTGGGATAAAATTTGGTCAGTCAGTTTTATAAGATCGGTCCCTAATTTATCATTTATTTGTTTCTTTTTATATACCTACATATCTTAAAATGAAAGCTCTGTAATAATGTATTTTTTAGCCAAATTACGCTTTTAATATTACTGTTAATAAATAAATAAATAGAATTTCTCTAACTGTCGCAGGACGCTATCAAAAATTCGGCACAATCGAATATAGAAACTCTAACTTGTTAAATGTACGTTTTTCAGCTGTGTAATTTTATTATAAGCTAAGTTTTCCTTAACAAATGAATTTGTTGTCACTGAAATAGGTATGGAATAAAAATATTTGTTGTAGGTACATATATGTATATATTCAAGAAATATTTAAAAATGTAACTTTTAACGAATAACGTAACTTTCTTGAAGGTATATCTTTTCCTACATGTATCAAATCTTTGAAGCCTGAGAAGAACCATTGTTCGTTTTAAGTGCTGTATATTTTAACGTTATTCTAATTTTTTCGCTTAATAACTGCATCTTATTTCTCAACATTGCAGCGTAATTCAAATTTCCAATTGTTTCTGACTTTAACAAAACTTTAACAAAAAGTAAATTTTTTTAATACATATTTTATTAACAGATTATTTTAACACACAAAAATGTTATGGATTTTTTTTTATTTAGCAATAATTACATAAAATATTAAAATTTTAGCAAAAACAAAACTCTATTAGAACTACAAATAGACTTGTGCTTTCTTCATGTTTAAGGTCACTTTTTTTTTAACTTAAGGCACATGATGGAATTTTCGAAACAATAAAAAATTTAAACAGAATAAAATTAAAAATGTAGTTACGTTTAAAAAAACTACAAAATGTTTTGGCTTAAAAATTTAACCCCAAACACAATATGAAAAAAGTTTAGTAGTAGGTAATGTCGATTTTATCCTTAATTTCATTACCCCATTCACGGGCAATGATCATGATTTCGTTCATAGATAGTTTAGGTCCTATCAACGGATTCATTTGTGTCATGTAGCAACAAAGCCAGCTGAAATAAATTAAGAAACAGGAAATAAGAAGATGTCCTTAATATGATATGGGTGAAGCTATTAGAAAACAAAACACAAATTTATAAAACACAAACTTACAAAAGCCAACAGGTTGCTGCTGTCAACATCAAACAACATTGGGTGATTCTTTTGAAAAGAAATGTTAACGCTTTTATTATTATATATATATGGCTTTATAATTTTAACTTTCAGCATTACAATACTAAACAACTTACCCTTTGTTGGGGCCTCTAGCAAAGAAGGGACAAATAATGCCAATAAATGCCCAAATGCAGGTGATAATTAAAGGTGGTACATAAGCTTCAACCATTTTAATTATTAAATTATTTAACAGAAGAAATAAAAAAATATTTATTTAATGGAAAATTAAGGGAGCAAAAAATATAACACTAGTTTACTAAAATAAAAACTTTTTTCATAGCTCTGCCTTTTTTCCACAAATGTCACATGACTTTGGGACATATGACAAATATAGAATAGAGTTGCTATATTTTTTTATATATAAAGTATAAAAAAGCTGGTTTCTGTTAAACCTTAAAAAAACAACTCTGTGTTATGCTAACAGAACACAGTGTTTTTAGGAAATGTCATTAAGTATGAATTTGCAATTACTGTTCAGTGGCAAAGTGACAAGCAAAATTATTAAAAAATGGTTTTGGAAAGTACTATGATATGGTGAGAATTTTAGTAAAATCTAGTAAAATCATTCAATATATTAAGTAAAATTGACTTTAATTTCAAACATAAGCTACAAGTTTTTATAATTTTTAAACATCGTTTGAAAATGTGTTCTTAATATAGAAATATTCAAAAAAGAATATTTGTATTTTTGTTTGATGATGCTTTGTTGCATAGTTTTATTAACTGCAATTTCTTAAAATTTTTAGTTTTGATAACAGTGATTACCAGCGTAATGGTGATTACTTTCCAACACGTTTAAATGTGCAAAAAGATGGTATTAATTTGGTATGTCTTACTAAAGTACGCTCCAATCCCGAAAACAATGTTGGACTAATGACCATTTCTAAGTTAGTAAACATATTGATCGAATGTAAACTAATTTAAAAACAAAAAATTTTAATTTTAGTACGGTAGAAGTTTTAGCTACCCTAACTAGTGATGTGGGACGGATATTCTCTAAAATGCATTTAGTACAGCCTAAAGGAGAAATAAATCTTTTAACCGGAGTGCGCATAGCACATGTACGTTTCTGTAAACTTGTAAATGAATTTAATATAAACTTGTATTTTTCTTTTAACAGTTGGTTTTAAAACATCGCCAGGGTAAGAACCACAAAATGCGCATAGTAGTCTTCGTTGGATCACCGATCAAAAACGAGGAAGGTGAATTGGTCAAATTGGCCAAACGTTTGAAGAAGGAAAAAGTCAATGTTGATATCGTTAGCTTTGGCGATCATGAATGCAACAATGACATATTGCAAGCCTTTATTAATACTTTGAATGGAAAAGATGGCACTGGCTCTCACTTGGTATGTGTTCCTCGTGGTTCCGGCTTATCCGATGCCCTTTTATCTTCTCCAATAATACAAGGCGAAGATGGTATGGGTGGTGCTGGGTTGGGCGGTGCAGGTTTCGAATTTGGCGTTGATCCCAATGAGGATCCCGAATTGGCTTTAGCATTACGTGTTTCCATGGAAGAGCAAAGACAACGTCAAGAGGAGGAGCAAAGACGCGCAGCTGGAGGTACTGTAGAGTCTGATGCGGGCAATAAAGAAAAAACTACCACTGGTGACTCCACAGCAGTACCAGCAGCTGTAGATGAACCCAATTCGGAGGAAGCAATGTTACAACGTGCTTTGGCTATGTCAACAGAACAGGTTTAATATAAACTTAAAACAAATAAAAATAATTTTAACAATTTTCCTCTCATTGCAGAGCGATGATAATTTGCCAGATTTTGCCAATATGACTGAAGAAGAACAAATTGCTTTCGCCATGCAAATGTCTATGCAAGATGCTGGTAAGTTTTAAAATAACCAGCAACTTTTTCTTACAAAAGTTAAAAATATGTAAAAAATTTTGAATGTATTTGATTTAAGCTCCAGGTCCTTTTATATAAAAATATTTTTTTATTTAAGGATAGGAAATATTTTTTCAGTTTATATGAATTTTTATACTTTAGTTATAATATTTTTATTTTTGTTAATATTGTTTTTGAAATTAATTTTAAGACAAATAGGTTTTTGAATTTAATTTTGAAATAATTTTTTTCACAATTATACCCCTTACCGAAGGTAAAAAGGGTATATTAACTTTGTCATTCCGTTTGTAATTTCTGCAATATTGATTCTACACCCTATAAAGTACATATATTTTGGGTCCTTATGAAAAGCAAAGTTGATATAACGATATCCGTCTGTTCGTTTAAATGGGTTTTCCGAAGACCCCATATATGATGGGGGCCGGGTTATTATACATTTATGTCACATATGGTCCGGAATTGTTTGCTATTGAAATTCAAAAAGATCGGTCCACAAATGGCTGAGATATGAGCAAAAAACCACGACTACCTCTAATTTTTTCCAATTTTTTTGTGGTTGTTGTATTTTTATTACTTTTTGTTGTATGTATATCTGGGGAACGGCAAGAGCCAACGTTTCCAAATTAGGTACACACATTTAGGTTATCAATACACACCATCCTACAAAATGTGGGCGGGATTGGAGAAGTGGGCGTGGTACCTCCCGTACAAAAAAAAATTAAAAATGTATAAAAACCTAAATTTTAGGGCTGCCATATGACCTATGGATATGACTTATATACCAAAATATCGAACATATTTTATAAAAACTCGGAAAAATCGGTTCAGATACAAAAAAGTTATGACCAAAATTACCCAATTTCGGGAACCATAGATATCCCCGAGTTCAAGCTTTATAACTTAAGTAAATGTTAAATTTCTTCTTTAACACGTCGGTATATAAATCTGTCAAATCGGTTAAAAAATGGCTGAGTTATAACCGAAATACTGAATACCCAAAAAGTACTCTTTATACCCTTCACCGAAGGTAAGAAGGGTGTATGTATATAACTTTGTCATTCCGTTTGTATTTTCTACAATATTGATCCTACACTATAAAGAATATATATTCTGGGTCCTTATGAAAATGATAGTCAAACAACGTTCGTTTATGGTTCAGTCGTCTAGGTTCGAATCCAAGGTATATTTACACAAGGTAGACTCATTTGGGAGTGTAGACATGCTGCTCTATAAAAATAACCGTGTGGAACGGAATTGTCAAAATTGTCTTCATATAAATTTAACGCACACATGTACAAAATTTGGCTCATATACACGGAATTTGACATTGGTGTTCCAACTTAGGTAAACAGCTGACAAACATATGGGCCAACGAGTTTACCTTGTGTAAATATACCTTGGTTCGAATCTTAGTTTTTCAAAGAAAACTTTTTTTTTAATTTTTATGTTCTAAAAACGATTTTGAAAAAATATTTACCAGTTTTAGATTTTTAAATTTAATTTATAATCAAGTTTTTAGAATTGTGAATATGTATGTATGTATATGTAAAAATTATTTAGTTTTTGTCTAGTTGCTCTGTATTCTGCTTGCACAAATGTGAAGGGTATGTAAGATTCGGCACAGCCGAATATAGCACTCTTACTTTTTTTTTACTTAAGTTTTTAAAATATTAATTGTTTTTTTTTCCTGAAGATGCTAACCCAAGGTTAGCAAAATATCGAAAAAATAATAAAATTAATAAATATGATCAAAATAATTTTCGTGGGAATACAAAATTTAATTTAAATGATTTTGTTATTTTGTTATTGCACGACCTAAAAAAACTGACTGGCAACCGCCTTTTTATTTTGTTTGCGAAAACAATAAAGCGAGTTGTTTATTTTTTATTTTGTTTTTTCTTAACCTACTTACAACTACAATTAATGTTGGAAGAATTCCAATCAATTGTAGTGGGGAATGTAAGGAGAGATAAACTTGCTGTTTATTGTTGATGATTTTGTTTAAACTTTGATATTGTTACAAATAGAACTGTTGCGGTAATTCTTATACATATGCTTAGCAGTTTTATTTGGTTTAATATCTTTAGTTTTTCTAAAATCTCTATGGACGAAGTTTCCTGATGATCTGGCCTAATCAACCAGTGAAATGCGCATAGGAATAGCTTATCCCATCAACAATACATTTCAGTGTTTTTATCAAATAATAAATATTGGGAATTAAGCACGAATAACAAAATCATTTAAATTAAAAAATATTTTTATATAAAAAGACCTGGAGCTTAAAATCAAATACATACATTTAAAATATTATTGAAAAAGGTCAAAACTGAATTTAAATATGTAAAAAATTTCTATAATACATTACATTTTTGCAAGATGAAACCGTTACCCAACAAGCTAAACGCCCTAAAACCGAAGAAAATGCTCCAATGGATGTTGATGAAGATTATTCAGAAGTAATTGGTGATCCGGCATTCCTACAAAGTGTTTTAGAAAATCTACCCGGTGTAGATCCACAGTCAGAGGCTGTACGTGATGCGGTTGGTTCATTAAGCAAGGATAAAGATAAAAAGGGAGATAACGACAAATCGGACAAGCCATCACAATAAATAAACCTTATTGACAAATGAAAAAAGGTTATTTCCTAATAATTAATTGAAAAATCCAATAATATGCTTAAATTAATTTTTAGCTTTTGTAATAATTCATGTATGAGTCTGTAATTTGATCGAAAATATTTGAAATGTTAAGATTTTTTTGGTCACTCCCACATATGAAACAGCTATTAATAAAATATTCGGAAACATATATGACAATATTTTAAATAAGCCATTGCATTTGTAACTTTGGTAATATTTTGTTTTAAGATAAAAACCCTCTGAAATTAGAAAATTTACAACTGAGAAAGGCTTAAATTTTAGAAACTCGTAGATAAATAAAACAACAACTGTCTCTAAAATTAAAAAATTTCCAAAGCCGTAGTAAACTACCAAGAACGAATAAAAACACCCAAAAATCAAAAAAAATAATTCGAAAAAACGTGGCGTTCTTCAGATACACAGAAATCTATAATGGTTTTCTAGGAAAGGTGCCACGTTCACTTAACCCAGCTATGTGTACCAAATAAATAAATCTGTTTTGTTCCATGCCCATTTATCCACTCTCGCCCCCATTTTGTCGAATCTAGATCTTGCCGTCCAGATATACAGAAATATATAATGTCTGTATAGGTAGTGCACGCCTACCTCAACCAATTGCGCCCACATTTTATCGGATGATGTATTGATAACCAAGATGATGATAACTAAAATAATAATTTTGATAGCATATTTTTGGGCATTACTTTAAACAGCAGTTCTTTTAAAACTTAAAATACAGACTTGCCTTAAAAAGAAATAGTTTTTCTGTTTACCTCTCAAAAGCAATCAGAACGGCTTATTATAGTCCATTTTGGATAAAGCGGGTGGGAAAATGCCTTTTCAACGTTTTCAGCCCAAACTAGGTCTAGTATTTACAGGGAAAATAAAAAAAAACTGAGTACCTTAAATATATATTTTTTTTCACGTTTTCCTACCAAAAAATAAATAATAATCGTAAAAAAACCAGAGTAGGTCACTAGGCGCAAATAAATTACAGGGTTGCATTTATGAAAGCCGAATTTTCCCGTTTTCCGGGAAAACTTGATTGTTGAGGATTTTCATGGTCATTTTCGAATTCAGCGGGTGGGAAAACAGGCTAATAGGGGTTTCCAGCCTGATTCAGCCAATATTTACCGAGATAAAAGCAAAATTATGAATTTTTGGCAAAAATATTTTTGATAACGTCATACAGTTGGTAAATGAGCGTATGTGTGATTATGTATGAATCAGTGTATAATGTGAGGAAAATAGACTTTTGTGATTTTTAAGGACTTTTTGCGCTATTTTTATCTTTTTTTTTAAGTGTTTAAGCTGTGTTCACAACTATTAAATATTTGATCTTTTTACAAATCTGTGCCATTTTGACAAAACATCTTGAGTTGAGATAAGATAGCAAAAAATTTTTTTAAAAACTCAATGAAAAAATGTTTTTTATCATATAATTAAATAAACCAAAAATAAAGAAAAATTTCGTTTATAATACAAAACTTTAAAAACGTAAACATGAAAATACGTATCAGTAATAACACTTTTTCCAACTTTTAAAGTTTGACTTAAGATATTTTGTCAAAATGTCACAGAAATAAAGTTTGGTGAATCAATAGAAATTGTTTAAAATTAAGCTAAATTTTGATCAATTTACTGGTCACTCTTTTTTTTATTTTTACGTTAAATATTTGTTAGATCTGAATATGTATACCTTTATTGTTATTAATTTTTTTTTATTTTATGAATATTTTGTTATAAAGAAAAACGATATACATATGTAATTAAAAAGTTTTTACAATAAACTTATATGTACATATGTATGTACTTACATATGTACATAAACATGATTGTCATAGGTACATGGTTTTAATTTGTTAGTTGTAATTCCGATCGAATTTGTTTTAACTTATTTAAATTGAATTTTTGGAGAGGCAAAATACGGAATTACATCCACTTTCGATCGAAATTTAACTTTTGCAAATTCCTTTTATTTAAATTCTAAATTACGTTTTCATAAAAAATCTAAAATGGATTTGAATTGTGTCTTAGAAAGTTTTGCCTTAAAACACATTTCAAACTTATTTTATTTTTTATGAATACGGCAGTAAAAAATTTTATCAACATTTAAAGCACGATATTTCGTCTGTCCGTTCTGGCGGCTTGCACAGTTTTCAATAATCACTCATACGCTAAATGTGAAGTCGCATGACGTCATCACAAAATATTTTGCTAAAAATTTCTTATTTACTATGGAGTTTGTTTTTTGCTCGTATTTCCTTAAATAGTGGCCAAATCGAGCCGAAAACCATATTATAAGGTTTTGGCACCCGCTGAATCCGAAAATGGCCATGAAAATCCTCTAGGATGACGTTTTCCAGGAAAACAGGAAAATTCAGCTCCATAAAATACAACCCTGTTCATAGTTGTTGCTTTTGGTTACAAATTTAATAAGAACGCCCCAAAGTATGCTCCAACTTTTAGGGGTATTAACATAATTTTTTCATCAAAATGAGACAGTTGCGGTTTTTTGTTATGATGTGCAAAAAAATTTCCTACTCATTAATAAAACCTGATAATAGAACATTTTAAAGGTAGTTTTTGAACTCGGCGGTTGCCAAAGAGGATCTGATCAGCCCTCTATTCTCAAACAAATTTAAAAATAAAAAATTCCTTAGAAAAACAAGTTTGTTATTATGTTGATGAAAAAATTATGTTAATACCCCTAAAAGTTGGAGCATACTTTGGGGCGTTCTTATTAAATTTGTAACCAAAAGCAACAACTATGAACAGGGTTGTATTTTATGGAGCTGAATTTTCCTGTTTTCCTGGAAAACGTCATCCTAGAGGATTTTCATGGCCATTTTCGGATTCAGCGGGTGCCAAAACCTTATAATTCACTTTTCGGCTCGATTTGGCCACTATTTAAGGAAATACGAGCAAAAAACAAACTCCATAGTAAATAAGAAATTTTTAGCAAAATTTTTTGTGATGACGTCATGCGATTTCACATTTAGCGTATGAGTGATTATTGAAAACTGTGCAAGCCGCCAGAACGGACAGACGAAATATCGTGCTTTAAATGTTGATAAAATTTTTTACTGCCGTATTCATAAAAAATAAAATAAGTTTGAAATGTGTTTTAAGGCAAAACTTTCTAAGACACAATTCAAATCCATTTTAGATTTTTTATGAAAACGTAATTTAGAATTTAAATAAAAGGAATTTGCAAAAGTTAAATTTCGATCGAAAGTGGATGTAATTCCGTATTTTGCCTCTCCAAAAATTCAATTTAAATAAGTTAAAACAAAAAAATAAAATAAGTTTGAAATGTGTTTTAAGGCAAAACTTTCTAAGACACAATTCAAATCCATTTTAGATTTTTTATGAAAACGTAATTTAGAATTTGAATAAAAGGAATTTGCAAAAGTTAAATTTCGATCGAAAGTGGATGTAATTCCGTATTTTGCCTCTCCAAAAATTCAATTTAAATAAGTTAAAACAAATTCGATCGGAATTACAACTAAAAAATTAAAACCATGTACCTATGACAATCATGTTTATGTACATATGTAAGTACATACATATGTATATGATCTAAAGCAGAATCTGCTAAATTTTTTTTCAAGCCGGTTTCTTTTTTTAATTCACCTATTTTTTTTATAACCACTTTAAAAATCCTTAAAATAAGTTCAAAACTACCCAGAGAATTATTAAGTTTTATGTGCTGTTTTCACAACACAAGTGACTGAACGTGTAGTAAAATTTATATGAAAAGCACTCAGTTTTTTGAGTTTTTTTCATATAAATTTGCCTACACGTTCAGTCACTTGTGTTGTGAAAACAACACATTATTATTGCCTTCAATGTAACTCTTTATTTAAAATTTTAAAAGTTGGAAAAAGTGTTATTACTGATACGTATTTTCATGTTTACGTTTTTAAAGTTTTGTATTATAAACGAAATTTTTCTTTATTTTTGGTTTATTTAATTATATGATAAAAAATATTTTTTCATTGAGTTTTTAAAAAAATTTTTTGCTATCTTATCTCAACTCCAGATGTTTTGTCAAAATGGCACAGATTTGTAAAAAGATCAAATATTTAATAGTTGTGAACACAGCTTAAACACTTAAAAAAAAAAAGATAAAAATAGCAAAAAAAAAATTTCCAAGTTGGGAATTCTTAGCAACATCTGTATTTTTTACAACTCCTTTTATTTTATTTAAAACTTGTCCTCTTGATTGGGAGCCAGATGGTAATGTATTTTTTGCGTCATTAAGAATTGCAGATGCTTCGCCATTAGTATTTTTTGACAATTTTTGGGAATTGTTAGGAGGTCTTACTCCAGACTGGGAAAGTAATGGATCTCTATCCATGGAAATTGCTTAATTAATAAACACAACAAACGTTTAAACAAAAGTTTGTTTTTCGAAAAAATTTAAAATTAAATTTTTTTTATATATATTTTATTTATTTTTTTTTTGACAGAAAAATAAAATTTAATTAATTTAAAATATTTTTTACGTCTGATACGTTTCACAGTTGACAAGAAACTCCAGTTATATTCCTATCATAAGTTTGCTTCGAAAACATGTAAATATTTTCTTAGGGAGTTCTTATTAAACATGTAATCAAAAGCAATAACTATGAACAGGGTTGTATTTTATGGAGCTGAATTTTCCTGTTTTCCTGGAAAACGTCATCCTAGAGACTTTTCATGGCCATTTTCGAATTCAGCGGGTGCCAAAACAGATTAATATGGATTTCGGCTTGATTTGGCCACTATTTAAGGAAATAAAAGCAAAAAACAAACTCCATAGTAAATAAGAAATTTTTGGCAAAATATTTTGTGATGACGTCATACGTTCGATTAAATAAAGAGTTACATTGAAGGCAATAATAAAACTTAATAATTCTCTGGGTAGTTTTGAACTTATTTTAAGGATTTTTAAAGTGGTTATAAAAAAAATAGGTGAATTAAAAAAAGAAACCGGCTTGAAAAAAAATTTAGCAGATTCTGCTTTAGATCATATACATATGTATGTACTTACATATGTACATAAACATGATTGTCATAGGTACATGGTTTTAATTTTTTAGTTGTTGGTTGGTTGGTTGGTTAACGTGGTAGCACGCACAGTTCCCGGCGCGCAACAAGTAGAGCCGACGGTGGCTCCGTTTTGACACCACACAACTCGTCAAGAAATCGGAGCCCCCCGATCAAAACTTGACCCAGGGGCAATGCTGAGGTGGCTAGAGCCAGCCCGTTGCGTTGAGATATTTCAGCAGGCTGTTGAGTCCCACCCGCGATATCTCCGAGAGTCCTTGTAGAAGGTAATTCCCGAACAGTCCATGTCGTATAGAGTTAAACGCCGGGCAATCACATAGAAGATGAAATACTGTCTCCTCAGTTCCAGGTTCCCTGCAGCTGCGGCAGCATTCATTGAAAGGGAGGCCGAGTCTCATAGCGTGCTTGCCGATCGTCCAATGACCAGTGAGCACGTACGTGAGTCTTGACACGTCCTTCCGACTGAAATTGAGAAGTCGCTCAGAGCGACCTATGTCATATGTGGGCCACGTTTCCTTGGTAGCCTTACAGCCACCCAGTTTCCTCCATTTGTCGTCAGCCATATCCAGATAGTGCCTGAAGATTTCGCTCCTGATAGTTCCCAGGGGTGTTGCGACTGGCACAGCCTGTGAAATATCAAGAGCGGCTCCAGATTTGGCCAGCCCATCCGCTTGTTCATTGCCATAATGGTCCCTATGCGCAGGGATCCAAATTAAGGTAATGTCAGATAGACTGCCCAGTCTGGACAGTTCTTCCCTACACTGGTTGACGAGTATGGATGTTGTTTTATATGACTCCAGTGACATCAAAGCTGCCTGGCTATCGACGAAGATGCCAATTTTGCCGCTGATGTTCCTATCGTATAGCGTTCTGCATGCCTCCCTGATCGCCAATATTTCAGCCTGAAATACGCTAGCCCAATCCGGCAGACGAAAAGAGAGATTCACATGTAGTTCCTCCGAGAAGACACCAGAGCCGACACCACAAGTCATCTTTGACCCATCTGTGTAAACCCTCGTGCGGTATTCCTCGTCCAGAGTACCCCTGCTCCATTCCCGCCTTGACGGGAATATGACCTTGAATTTCCTATCAAAGTCCATGCGGGGTATCATGTAGTCCGTTGGTCGTTTCAGAGATGAGGGTTGCTTCCGTAAGATCCCTGCATGACCGTACGTCCTCGCCCTCCAACATCCCGATGAAGAGAGCCTGACCGCGCTATTGACGGATATGGCCATAAGGTGTATTTCAATTGGAACAAGGTGCAGCATAGTGTTCAGAGCCTCTGAAGGACTAGTGCGTAGAGCGCCTGTTGCTCCAATGCAGGCTGATCTTTGTACTCTGCCCAGCTGAACCACGATGTATTTCTTGCTCGTCGCGGTCCACCATACCAGAGATCCATATGTAAGAATGGGCCGTACTATTGCCGTGTATAGCCATTTGACCAGTCTAGGATTAAGGCCCCACCTGGTGCCAAACATTCTACGGCAGGCGTAGTAAGCCACCGTAGCCCTCCTAACCCTGTGTTGAGTATTCAATCTCCATGATAGTTTCGAGTCCAGGATGATTCCCAGGTATTTCGCGTGATTCGACAGGGGAAGTTCGCAACCCCCCAGCCGCGGTAGTTTGAAAGCCGGAATTTTTGTCCTTCTGGTGAATAGTACCAGTTCCGTTTTGTTTGGGTTCACTCCCAGTCCGCACTCAGCGGCCCAGTTACTGAGCGCCCCCAACGCACTGGACATAATGTCACTCATCACATCCAGAAACGCACCAGATACTAGTAACACCACATCATCCGCATAGGCCACCGTCTTGATGCCCCTGTTATCCAGGCCAGTAAGAATCGAGTTAACAACGATGAGCCAGAGCAGAGGAGAGATCACCCCACCTTGGGGTGTACCCCTGCTAACATTCTTTGACCTCACGCTGTTGCCAAGACATGATGTAACGATCCTTGACCTCAGCATGCTCACCAACCATCTAATGATGTACTCCTGGACATCCAGATCAGCCAGAGCCTGTTCGATCGCAGTGATCGTGACGTTGTTAAAAGCGCCCTCAATATCCAGGAAGGCGGCCATGGTAAATTGTTTATATTCCAGTGATCGTTCTATGGCCCCTACTACTTCGTGTAGCGCCGTCTCCGTAGACCGACCCCTGAGGTAGGCATGTTGACTGCGTGAGAGTTGTGATGTACCCTCCAGTCGATGTCTTATATGTGAGTCCAGAAGTCTCTCCAGAGTTTTGAGCAGAAAAGATGATAGACTGATTGGACGAAAGTCCCCCGCAGTCTCATGACTACTCTTTCCGATTTTGGGTATAAAAACCACCTTTACCCTCCTCCAATTAGCCGGCACATAATTGAGGGATAGGCAGAGTCTATACATTAACCTCAACCAGGGAGTGACATACTTCCGTGCGCTCTGCAGCATCCTAGGGAAAATGCCATCAGGTCCCGGGGATTTATATGGGGCAAAACTTTCGATCGCCCATTGGATTCTTTCCTCCGAAATGATATATTCGTCAATCTCAAAGAACGAATCATCGCATGCTGGTTCCCCATCAGTAGCGTCCAAGCAGCCGGGGAAATGAGTGTTAAGTAGAATGTCAAGTGTTTCCTCCGATGATTCCGACCAGGTATCATCCGTCCTCTTGACATACGTTGGGTTCGAGTGGCCCTTGGCCAGAACTCTGCTAAGTCTGGCAGATTCTTTGGTGCTATCTATTGATTCGCAGAAGTTCCTCCATGAACTTCTCTTTGCGACTGCTATTGCCTTTTTATATGCCCTCTGTTTTTCGCGGTATTCCTGCCACGATTTACTGGCATAACCCGTGTTGAAAGCCCTACGGGCTTCTCTTCTTAGAGCCGAGAGTTCCGAGTTCCACCAGGGAGGGAAGCTCCTCCTGGCCCTCGTGATGGGGCATGAGATTTCAAACGCCCTAGTCAAGGCGCCACTGAAGGTCTCCTCCACCCCCTCGAGTGCAGAGATTGAATCCCGAATCTTCGGCATTCTACTGAGTCTACGTTCAAGAATTCCGTTAAACTTAGCCCAGTCCGTACGTCTCGGATTTCTAAAGCTAAGTTTCCCGGTATTAACCACGTGTCCAATGTCGAAGAGTATCCAGTTATGGTCCGAGAAGGACCTGCTGCTTGATACCCCCCACCTATCAACTGATAAATTAGACCTATCGTTCATAAGTGTTAAATCTAGAACCTCCTCCCATTTTTAGTTGTAATTCCGATCGAATTTGTTTTAACTTATTTAAATTGAATTTTTGGAGAGGCAAAATACGGAATTACATCCACTTTCGATCGAAATTTAACTTTTGCAAATTCCTTTTATTCAAATTCTAAATTACGTTTTCATAAAAAATCTAAAATGGATTTGAATTGTGTCTTAGAAAGTTTTGCCTTAAAACACATTTCAAACTTATTTTATTTTTTATGAATACGGCAGTAAAAAATTTTATCAACATTTAAAGCACGATATTTCGTCTGTCCGTTCTGGCGGCTTGCACAGTATTCAGTAATCACTCATACGCTAAATGTGAAGTCGCATGACGTCATCACAAAATATTTTGCTAAAAATTTCTTATTTACTATGGAGTTTGTTTTTTGCTCGTATTTCCTTAAATAGTGGCCAAATCGAGCCGAAAACCATATTATAAGGTTTTGGCACCCGCTGAATCCGAAAATGGCCATGAAAATCCTCTAGGATGACGTTTTCCAGGAAAACAGGAAAATTCAGCTCCATAAAATACAACCCTGTTCATAGTTGTTGCTTTTGGTTACAAATTTAATAAGAACACCCTAAAGTATGCTCCAACTTTTAGGGGTTTTAACATAATTTTTTCATCAAAATGAGACAGTTGCGGTTTCATCAGAAATAGCGCAAAAAGTCCTAAAAAAACATCACAAAAGTCTATTTTCCTCGCATTATACACTGATTCATGCAAAATCACACATACGCTCATTTGCCAACTGTGTGACGTCATCAAAAATATGTTTGCCAAAAACTCGTCATTTACTATGAAAATAAGTTTTTGCTTATATCTCCGTAAATACTGGTCGGATCAGGCCGGAAACTCCTATTAGTCTGTTTTCCCACCCGCTGAATTCGAAAATGACCATTAAAATCCTCAACAATCAAGTTTTCCCGGAAAACGGGAAAATTCGGCTTTCATAAATGCAACCCTGTAATTTATTTGCGCCTAGTGACCTACTCTGGTTTTTTTACGATTATTATTTATTTTTTGGTAGGAAAACGTGAAAAAAAATATATATTTAAGGTACTCAGTTTTTTTTTTATTTTCCCTGTAAATACTAGACCTAGTTTGGGCTGAAAACGTTGAAAAGGCATTTTCCCACCCGCTTTATCCAAAATGGACTATAATAAGCCGTTCTGATTGCTTTTGAGAGGTAAACAGAAAAACTATTTCTTTTTAAGGCAAGTCTGTATTTTAAGTTTTAAAAGAACTGCTGTTTAAAGTAATGCCCAAAAATATGCTATCAAAATTATTATTTTAGTTATCATCATCTTGGTTATCAATACATCATCCGATAAAATGTGGGCGCAATTGGTTGAGGTAGGCGTGCACTACCTATACAGACATTATTTCTGTATATCTGGACGGCAAGATCTAGATTCGACAAAATGGGGGCGAGAGTGGATAAATGGGCATGGAACAAAACAGATTTATTTATTTGGTACACATAGCTGGGTTAAGTGAACGTGACACCTTTCCTGCAAAACCATTATAGATTTCTGTGTATCTGAAGAACGTCACGTTTTTTCGAATTATTTTTTTGATTTTTGGTGTTTTTATTCGTTCTTGGTAGTTTACTATGGCTTTGGAAATTTTTTAATTTTAGAGACAGTTGTTGTTTTATTTATCTACGAGTTTCTAAAATTTAAGCCTTTCTAAGTTGTAAATTTTTGTAAATTCGATATACATATGATAAACGCTAAAAGACCTTACTAACATTGTCAAAACAACTTGTAGGCTTTGCTGTCAAAATATGTTTTTTATTTATTGAAAAAATTACAAACAATTTATTGCGATTTATGTAACGATATCTATGTATATATTCAAACGTTCATTCAAAATGTGTACATCCAGACTTTCAACAAGTTCATTTTGTTGGCTACATAAGGGTGTGGAACCGATATCGTTCGATTATCGTTGAAAATGTAGCGTTTTTAATTGCCAATCTGTAAAGAAGAAATTTAAAAAAATTAGATTGAGGTTTAAATTTAAAGCTATTTTAGGCGTAATATGTTCTGTTCTAGTTTTATTTTAATTCAATTTAAGTTTTATTCGTGGGTCTTCTACTAAAGTTTAGAGGCAGTTTAGTCAGTTCTGATTTGTTTTCAGCTTTGTTCAGGTTTGACATTAGTTTAACTTATTAAGCTCAGATCTTACACAGTTCCTTCCCTTACCTAGTTTGGTCCGACTTTTGAAAATTCCTACTTCAGTTCTATTTTTAATCCGGCTTAGTTTATGTACAATTCTAGGTTTGTTTGAAGTTAGTAATAGTTTGGTTTTAGTACAGTTCTATTTGTACCCTTTAACGAAGGTAAAATGGTACACGGCCATGTTTTGACCATAGCACGATTTTAAATTTTGAAGGATGGTTTAAGGGCCGATGTTGAATGTGAACCACACCTAAACGTCTAGTTTTTTTGTGCATTTCATTTGACATTTCTCAATTTCAGACTAACTCAATTTGAACCATGGAAAGATACACAATCGTGCAACGCGTTAAAGTTATTCAGGCTTATTATGAAAATGGGCGTTCAAATCAAAATGCATATCGTGCACTTCGTGATTCAGTGATGATGCACATTTTCACCTCATTGGGTTCGTCAATAACAAGAATTGCCGCATTTGGGCGAATAATAAACCAAGAGTGATTGTTTGGTGCGGTTTATGGCCTGGCGGCATCATCAGGCCGTGTTTTTTCCAAAATGAGACCGGTCAGGCAGTTACTGTGAGTGGTGTTGGCTATTGTGAGACGATATCGAACTTTTTATGGCCCGAATTGGAAGATATGGATGTGGACGATATGCGATTTCAACAGGACGGTGCCACACAGCTAACGAAACAATGGCTCTTTTGCTCAATATCGGCCCTTAAAATCTAACCACGCTTTACATAAATACATGTGTACATACATATGTATGCACATCTTTTTAATACATACAATTTTTATATTTTGTTTATTTTAAGTTTCTTGAATTTTCATATATTTTGCTTAGTTAAGTTCATTGAATCTACACACTTGTTTGTTTATAATTGATATAATACTTTATCCTTTTTTGTTCTTTAATTAATTGGTATGTAATTGCAAATTCATACATATTTTTTGTTTTGGCTTGTTTTGCTTTTACTTTAAATTAAAGGTTTATTTTTTATTTATATAATAATTGTAGATTCAGCAAACATTCAGTTCAATGGATTAAAAGTTTATGAAAAAATAGGCAGTCAGCATAATTATAATAAACAGTCATAATTGTAAAATAAGTATATGTATAAGTCGTAAAAATTTGTTAATAAAGGCACTGATTTTTTGAAAGTAACCAAAGACTTTTATTAAGAGCGAGCATCTTAGTTAAAGTGCTATTGTTGCAACTAAAAATCACAAATCAATCACAACATAGATTAAGTGCTATGTTGAACCACAAATCGTTTTCAATATAGTCTTAAGACTATTTATTATTGAACACATCTATTTACATATGTATGCATGCATTTGCAGTAATATGACTTAAATTATGAGATGCTATATGAAATAACTATTACTGGGAAGATTGGTGTACCCATGTACTTCTCGAGTTCAAATATACCAAAAAAACAGTACAATTGTACTATAAAGTATATATACGAGTAGCGAAGTTGATTTAACGATGTCCGTCTGCCCGATGAAATGGATTTTCCCATTTCAACGATGTTATAAAGTGGACTTGGTTTGTATGTATACATTAATGTCACATGTGGTAGGAGAGCCAATGTTCTCAAGTTATGTACAAGCATTTTGGTCATCTATACACACCTGACAACACATGGGAGGAGTTAGAGAAGGGAGCGTGGCACAAAGCACTTTTCTTTATATTTGGGGAAAGGTAGTAGAACAATTTAAATAAGTTCTTACTCAGTTCCAATTTAGTTTTAGTTCCGTTCTAGCTAATTACTACTTTTGATATCGTTAAGTTATAACCCAGTTCTAGTCAGGGCTGTCAAATGTGGCCATTTCTTGCCAAACGTGGCGATATATAAATCTCATTGGCGATGAAATTTTGTGTTTGTCAACCCAAAACGAATTTGACTTTTTTTCTCCTATTTGTATCATTTTATGAGTACGGGCAAAGTTTATTCTTTGAATTAAATCAGTGATAACCAATTGATGGTATGCCAATAAATATCTGTATACCATTAAGAAATTGTTGCTATATAAATCTGGATAAAGTGTAAGCTTTCTTAGAGTTTCAGACATTGTCCTTATTAGAAGTTATTAGCTGTTTAAATATTATATATACATAAGTATATTAGAGCGACTCAAGTTGTATGGAAGCAAAATTCGTGCTCGATGTACCCCCCTAAAAATGAACCTTGAACTTTTTAAGACACCATTTTAAATATTTCGGCTCCAGCTTTGACCTCTCGTGAGCTGGACCATTTTGAAAAAGTCCATTTTTGCATGTTTTGTTAATTTGAGAATCTGTTTCCTTACCTTTCTTTAGTTTTATTTTCATCCATACATGATCTAGAAACTAAATCCGCTATCATATTAGAGTTACTGCAAAATTCCATTTATATATATTCCAGAGCACCGTGTAAAATGCATCTAAATTGCAAAAATCTAAATTATTAACATACAAAGATGATATACTTGGCAAAAGAAAAAATTTGATACCCATATTGCTCTATTCAAAACTAAGGGTTGTCATCCCATTGCATTTTTGTCAAAACGCGAACTAGCGCGAATTTTCAAAAAAGCGGAAACACGTATTTAATAAAATCGACTAAAGATTAAAATATGTTAATTTGGCATTTTTATTACAAACAACCCCGAACAAAAAATTCAAAACCCGTTTTTTTACAGAAAATCCTTAACAAAGGACATGGATGGCCGTCCTTGGACAAATTTTATATACAGTTGGACGCGCTTTAAAAAAACCTTTCTTATGATACCCAATTTGTATATGTTGGTAAGGAAACAGATTCTCAAATTAACAAAAATAGACCCTTTTTCAAAATGGTCCAGCTCACGAGAAGTCAAAGCTGGAGCCGAAATATTTAAAATGGTATCTTAAAAAAGTCCAAGGTTCAATTTTAGGAGGGTAAATCGAGCACTTTTTTTGGTGAGTCGCTCAAATATATATATACATATGTATATACATATATGTATGTATGTATATACAGTCAGTGATGTTAATTTTATTTTTTCATTAACTTACGGCCCTCTAAAAATGATCGTTTTTGAGACGAAATTACCGTACGCAAAGGTTTTTAATAAAAGCATTAATGTGCTGTTTCCAAATGATAGACGATTGATTGTTTAAAAAAAATTATATGAAAAGCCCTCAGTCCATCGCCTGTCATTTGGAAACAGCAGATAGGAGCAGTATTCATAAACAATTTATGTACATATTTAAAATTTAACGCCCGTATTTATAAAAAAAATTTAAATTTAATTAAGGTTTACAAAACAAATTTTGTATGAAAATTTGCCTTAATAAACGTTTGTTAAATTTAATACATAATCGTTTATAAATACGGGGGTAAATGTGTTTTAAAGAAAATTTTAATGGACATTTTTGTCTTAAAATAAAATTTTACCAATATTATTGTATATTTTATGAATACGGCAGCAAATTAATTCTGAATAAAATATTCAACTGAAAATAATTTTTATTTAATACTCTTAGGCCCGTTTTCACAACTTACCGATAGCCAAAGGTAGGATTTTATCGGCCGTATAAAAACTGTTCCATTATTGCAACTTTACTTTTATCTACCAGGTAGAATGAACATTAATGTACTTTATGGCGCACTTTAGGTTAAAGTAAAGTTTTAATAATGGAACACTTTTTATAAGGCCGGTTAAAGTCTACTTTTAGCTATCGGTGATACGAAAACATTTGCACAAATATTATGTTCTAAATTTTGGGTTCTAAGATTATCTATTTTTAAATTGAAAATCACGTCTCAAAAGCTATAATTATATAAATGGGTTTATGTGCTTCATACGCCATTTTGGCAATTTTGAGAAAAGTCATTTTAGGGTTTCGACCCCAAATTTTTTAAATCTGCAATCCGTTTTCGAATATCTGGACTCGTTGCTGAGATAAATCGTGCCGATTTTGCTCTATATCTTTTTATACAGAACCTTTTGGTGCTATTTCAAATTTCAGTACATACAAAATCTTGCAATTGAGTTTTGCTGGACATTTTGCTTTACGTGCAGTTAAAAATGTTAAATTATAATATTTGATATATATTTTTCCCTTATAAAGAATTATTAAAAGTTCCCTCTTTTATTAAGAATACTATACTATATGTAAGTATAATATTCTATTTTACCGGTTTGCTCCGCTAGGGACGAATTTAATAACAGGAGGTAACGAACTCTGAGGACAGAACATCCAACAATTCAAAATATAGTTATGTGGAGTGATTCGCGTGTTGTCAAAAATAAAAATTAAATGATGTCCACAGCAATTTTAAAATTTTTGTCAGACCATTTAGAGGGCAAAAGTATTTTTCGTAATGTAATGCAATTGTTTAAAAAACTGTGTTGGCTTAATATATAGGTATTGCGAAGTTTCTGGAAAGTCTTATTAGTATCCAATTTGAATATAACATTTAATTTTTGCTTCATTTCTTGTCGAACTTTCATTATGTTTCGATCAAAATCTAATAAAAAATTTTACAAAATTTCGACTTCTTTCCACATAGAAAAATTATGCTTGCAAAAACTGAATTTTTTTTTAAATCAAATTCTACTCATTTTGCAAACTGGATAAAATTAATACTGTACATACATTATTAGGATCAAGAATTAACCATGCAAAACATACATATTTTGCAACGAGTAAAAGTTGTCTATTATTTAAAAAAAATTACATACATGTAATATGTATTTGATGTCACTATTAAAAAAACAATTTGCCGCCAATATTTAATTTTTAACTCAATGTAAGACCCCTTTCACACTCGGCAAGTTACTTGCGCAAATCTTGGTTTGTAGACGTTAAGGGTAAGGTCGGGGTAAGGAAAAAAAAAATTTTACAGACTTTGTTATTCTCGGCAAGTAACCTACGCAACTATCTTGCCGAGTCTGAAAAGGTTCTAAGTAACTCCACGTCTACAACTGACATGATTTGCTGTTATAACATGATGTTATAAAAGCGTTGCATTAACAACCGTGTTATAACATGAGAAAAACTCTAACATAATGAGTCTATACACTGCAAACAATTTCGATTGAAAAATAATCTAAATAGTTTCCCCATTTAGCAAAAATCTATCGCTTCTGCTATTAAATTCTTATTTAAGTAGTAACATCGTTCGGGAAGAAGTGTCCCACTATGGTAATACTTACATGGTGAATCTACTTAGTGTCTATATTTTATGGTATCGCTTTTGGCTCTAAAAGTACTATTTTGAAGTTAATTTTTTTCTTATTGTTCTTTATAATAAAAAGTGGGCCATTTTACTGTTTCACTTTCTGTTTATTTTGTTAGGCGAATCTGAGTGAAATAAAAATTAACTGAGCTAAAAGTTTTACAAATAACCAAAAATCTACAGTACATTTAGTCAATACAATTGTTATGGCGAATTTCACTAATTCTATTTAAATATACATACCTACATAGTTTTTCATATAATTTTGTTAATTTCCATGAAAACCCAATTTTTAACATAAATTGATATTTAAAAAAATTGGTGAAATTGGCCATTTATGTTTTAATGTTAAAAACGAAATGGGACAAAATTTTAATGCATTGCAAAAATTATTTTATAAATTTATTTCACCAGAAAAATAAAAGCACTAATTTTCAACAAAAATTATAAAATAGGTAGAATAAACAAACAGTTCAAAAAATCACTAATATCTTTAAAAAAGACAATTATAATTTTTATACGTTCACTTATATTGGCTTAAAATAATGAATGTATGAGAAATTATTAAAAATTTTTCCCCATCTACCCGAAGAATGAGTTTAATACTTTTGTGTACTAGAACGCTCGGTAACTTTTTGGTCTAGCAAGGTCCTAACTTTGAGTACAATATACATATGTACATATGTAACTATTAAATTTTTAAAATTTTACTTTTGATATTCCAGGCTCGAGCCCCAGCTCAGCTAAGAAAATTATCAATAAATTTTAATAAAATTCCAAGTTGTAAAAATTCCTTCCTTCAGTAAAAATAATTTAATGAACTCAAGCCTAACTAAAAATATCAAAATTAAACTTAACATTTCAACTTAAAATCACAATTGTTCTTAAAAATAGCTATGGCACAAGCTCAAATGTATACATTTGTACTTCTAGTTGTACAAATAAAATGTCGACGAAAGTAGACAAAAAACATAATCAACAAATGTATTCAGGTTTTCAAGACAAAGTCTTGACAGAAAGAATACAAAAAAACGTAAGAAAGGAAGCAACATGTGAATAAAATAAAAATGATAATTACAGCAAATTTTGAACCACCAGTATCACTGGTTAAAGATTGATGTTTGACAGTTGGCTGGCAGGCACCGCAGTGGTGCAGAGGTTAGAACTCAGAGAATTCTGATGAAAGAATGTGGTGATTCTTGAAACATGTAAATTCAATCCAGGCTCGAGCCCCAGCTCAGCCAAGGAAATTATCAATAAATTTTAATAAAATTCCAAGTTGTAAAAATTCCTTCCTTCAGTAAAAATAATTTAACCAAAATTAAATTTGATGAACTCAAGCCTAACTAAAAATATCAAAATTAAAATTAACAGTTCAACTAATAATCACAGTTGTTTTTAAAATTTTACTTTATTTTACGGATTTATACCATTTTACACTCACGCACTACCGATTATGCTTTGTGCTACCGATCACATTGCAATTTAAGTAAAAACTGTCATAACTTAGGAAAATTTCTTTTGTACTTGGTATTTACTTTTTAACTGCAAATCGTTTCGAAGAAGTCAATATTCATTTATGCTATTGTTGTAATTGTATAACTGTTTCAGTTATCTGAACAACTTTTTAAAGTGACGAAAAAGTTTAATTTTAGAACTCATTATTCGATTCTAACGTATTTTGTTGTTGCTAATTTCCTCAAAATCCACTGTTTAAATACCAAATGGGACGAAGTAGTTGAAATTCCGTAGAAAATCGAAAACACTCTACCAATTGCTTGGAGGGTAATTAACACCATCATCATACTAGTGTTAATGTTAAGCATTTTATGTTAGTTGTAGACAGCGTGTAATGTTTAAAAATATTTTATAGTTCATACACAAATTAAATTGATTTTTATATACAGGGCGCCACAGCGCAATGTAAAATATTTCTTACTTTCATGGAGAGTGATCCAGATAATGCGAAAGGGTTTCACAAAGGGGACAGGGCTAAGCAGGACCAATTGTGGTCTGAATTAGGCAATCTCCTCAATGCCAGCAGACCTCCTATTAGAGATGTTGTGGACTGGAAGAAGGTATGCATAATTTTTTAGTTGTTTAACTTCACCACATTTTAAAACGACCTACTTCAGACTTGGTGCGAATGGAGACGTAGTATCAAAACAAGATCGGCAGAAAATAAAAGTTCCACCAAAAATACAGGTGGAGATTTCCAAGAACTCTACCTTTTACCAATAGAGGAACGGTTAGCGATTGTTTGTGATATAACCCATGCGGTCGATGGAATACCGAAGGCAAAAACTTATGGAGGCATAAACAAATGCAAGGAGTCCGACTACGAGCAAGAAATTGCACAGTTATCGTACATACATATTTTATTTATCTTTGAACAACTTGTACTGTTCTCTATTCTGGTTTGTTCACCTACTTTAGTAACCTTAAAATAAATATAGCACTTTTCCAAATATTATACTTAAATAAAGCACAAACTTTCGTTTTATATATTTTCCACCAAACATTGACTACATTATAAAGCTTAAGAGGTAATATAAGCCAAACAATTCGAGGGGCATATTTACTTCAAGCCACGGTATTCCTTCATGTGAAGCAACACCCATGCGGGAATAAACAAAGATGCACAGCACATACCACCACCGAGGATCAGTTTTTCCTGAAATTTGTAAAAAAAAATAAAAACAAACAATTTACAGCCTTCCTCACACAATCTTTTGCAGAAGTTTACGTAACCTCTCATCAGAAAATATTTTTATATTTATGTACAAGCATATATCACATAAACTATACTTACAGCGAAAGAAACTTTTTGGGTGGGTGGTGATGAAATTACGGACTGGCAACGGCGTTGAAGGGCATTGCGGATGGCAGGAGCCAACAACTGGACAGCGGATCTTTGAAACATCTTTACGGAGATTTCTCTGTGGTTGCTAGTCGAACGAAGAAAAATTTGCTAATACCGAAAAGGCACAATCAAGGCGAATTTACTTTTACATATGTGTTTCCAAAAGTCATTCGAACAATGCTACCAAGTTTACATTGAAAGGTTTTTAACATTTGCCCTATACCACACGGGCAATAAAGAGAAAAAGAAATCACAGACATTGCTTGCCAAACATGTCATAATTTTAATGTAGACAGCAATTTGTTGTACATATTTATTGACGGCAATTAATGTTGCAATAATTGTTAGACCATGTTTGTTGACAATTATTGCTTACATAAAACGTCAAATTTGGTTGTCTAATGAACAAAAAGAAGCAAAAAAGAGAAACAAATAGAATTAAACTGTGTGAGGAAGAAATTAAATTTGTCGCAGAAGTAAAGTTTAATGTTCGTGAAAGTATCACTTGTAAGAAACTTGGCATCACTCTCATATGTCAAAAGTTTTTTACCCTAGGTCTACACTAAAGATAATTATCTCAGCAAGTTGGCAATAACGTCGGCAGAATAACAGAGCCATATTTCTTACTGCTCAGCTTACACACAAAAAAATAATCTAGGGTATTTTACATATGCGTACATAGGTAATTTATTTTTATATAAAAACAAAAAACTAAGTTTATGCTATGTTCATACGACGATAGAAACCACTTGTTTCGCTCTCTGAAACTAGATTGCCAAACATGCTGTTCATACGATTTATTCCTGTTTCATTTTGACATTTTTTTTGTGTTCTTAGTGTGATTTTTTTTAAATAGATAAAAAATTAAATAAAACTTAAGAATATATTATTTAATACTTTTATTAATATTAAGGTATTATAATTATCATTTTATTTTATTAAAAATCAATTTTTATTTTGTTTTTTTCTTTGTTTTGATATTTTTTGAGAGCTAGTTCAGATAAACTAACGATAACTGTTATCAAAGTTGGAGATGATAGTACATTTTTCCTGTTTCGCAGCCTGTTTCAAAATGAAACGACCTGTTTCGCTCTCAAAATTTTGTATGGGAAAACAAGTCGTTTCAATCATGTTTGGGGCGCGAAACAGGAATAAGAGAGCGAAACACGAATATTGCTGTCCGTGTGAACATGGTATAAGTTGCCTAAGATAATTGGTAATTTATAAAAAAAGTTTTGCCTAAAATTTTTGTTATTATTACTAATTGGGTTAGGTATCTTCTTCGAATTTTTTAATATATGAATGTATGTATGTAGGTTTATTTGATTTTTTCTTTCAATTGAAAATTTTTTTGTGAAAAAAGGTAAAATTTAAATTTCAATTTAAAATTTTTGTATTCAAAATAAATTAAAAAAACTATTCGATAGAGTATAAAGATACAACGTATTTATGTGAGTATATTATAAACATAAAATAAGGATCTCCACTGAACTTTTTACAAATAAGATGTACATATATAAAAAATAAAAACAATAAATATTTATTACTTTTATTGAAGACGATTAATTAGAACGACGCGAACATTTCCATGCTGGATCATTATGGATTGGTAAGGCAAAATTATTTATAATCTTAACGTTAAATTGGGCTATATTGGACTACAACAATTGTGGCATCTTAAACTTATAAGAAGCATTGCGTTATTTAGTACACAAATGCCATTGAAAAGGACCAGGTAAAAAAAAGATTTAGAAGCGTTAACAGAAGGAAGGCCTAATGAAAATTATGAGTTCCACAGAAACACCACTGGATGGGCTTGTTACAACAAAAACAAACAAAAAATCACAAAATTGAAGTTTAAGTGAAAGCAAACTAAATATGCACTATTTTGACAATTTAATAAATTAAATTTATCGCTAAATTCCAATAGGTTTAAAAAATATATATCGCTCATCCAAAATATGATATTTTGGAGTTAATGATGCAGAATTGTTCGCTATGAGTTTATTTTGTGTGTTAATTTTATCTTTATATCTTTTATACTTTCCCCGTTTGATGAAAATAAATAAAATATTACAACGAAATTAAATTAATTTTATTTAAAGTATGTAACCAAAAAAAGTATATAGTAAATTTACCTAAAATCTATGGTACAAAATTAAGCTTAGATAATTTTCCAAAAATAAAAATATAAAATAACATTGGTAAATTTTCAAAGTTTTTAAGTAATTTTAACAAAATAATTAGATACTTTTTCAAACATAGAAATTACCTAAGTTAATAGTTTTATTAGCTAAGAAACTTAGATACTGCCATGCTTCTATTTTTTCTTTTTTGCTTCTTTTTGTTAATTTGACGTTTTATGTAAGCAATAATTGCCAATGAAAATGGACTAACAGTTATTGCAACATAAATTGCTGGCAATAAATATGTACAAAAAATTAATGTCTACATTAATGATAACATAACTTTGACATTTACTGCAATATATGTCGCAATAATTATCTCTCGTATAGACGGGCAGTTATGTAGTCATGCCGCAGCTCTGCAGCAAATGTTGGCAAATATTGCTTAACCCTGCGGCCACACGGTCAAGATTTTCTTGATAGTCTTGTACATATACTGTTTGTCAAAATTTACATATATTTAAAGCTGTGACGTATGCTGCACTTAATTTGCAAGCAATTTACTTTCAAGATGTCACCAAGAAAACATTTTATAAAGACAAACTTGTTATCAGCTGTTTAATTGAAAGTAAAATTGCCAAACAAATGGAAAGGTGAAATTGAAAGCAATCTCGTGGTCAATTTAAAAAGTGTGACTGAGCTACCTAAACAAGAGCGGCAACCGTTTTTTTAAACATGAAAATTCTATTGCCAATACATTTTCAATAAAATAAAACGACCAAGCGATCTATCAAATAAGATTTTCCAGCCAGGTGGTGTTAGATTCGCGTTCTAAAGGTTTGTTTCGAATAAACTGTGTAAAAATAAAAAGATTTGACGTAAAACAGACGCTTGCCGCTCTTATTTAGGTAGCTCAGTGAGTGTGTTAGTCTGCGTTCATACGGCTCATGTATTATTGACATGATTCTTCGTTTTTCTTATTTGAACATGAATTGGTGTTCAATTGATTCATGTTAACGACATGTTTTTTATTTTGTATAGTCGTGCGTATGCATCTGTGCTTTTTTGATATTGAAAGCAAAAACAAAATTAGCAAAGCGTACTGACAGTACATGCATCCGTGTACTCGTTTCTTTTCCCCTCGTCCCCACGCCTATAAAGTAGCAATCATGTCATTATGTCACTTTTTGTTTCAATATTTTCAATAGAGTTTGTCATCGTTATTGTTGATAACAGTTTTATTATTATTTTATGTTTGCCTATTAAACTCTTGAAATTTAGCCCGTGTTCAAAAATTCTAACTTTGCACAGTTGTTGTGCAGTAAAAAAGTATCAGCATCACAACTGCAACTGGTTACCACGCATCAGCAACAACATTTTGCATCACTGTACCAGTGATGTTAAGTTAGATAAGGTTAAACGGGCAGCCGTCACGAAGACGACTCACTTGGGTCCTTATAGCGGTCCGTTTGTGATACCCCTAGCCAGCGACAGGAGTCAGCCAGTATCCACCAGACTATTCCCCGGAGGTCACTACAGCCTCGAACCAACCCGATTCCCTGCAGAACAGTCTCACGTTGGACATATCGTGACAATTCTGGTTTCCCAAAATGCCTAAGCCTAATGCTCCCCAGGCCGAAGCATTGGCAGAGAAAGTGAAACACCGTCTTCTCCTCCTCATCATGACAACTCCTACAGTAATCATTATAAGCAAGACCCATCCTCCTAGCATGAGTCCCTATCACCCAGTGACCCGTGATGACCGACATCACCGTCGTTATCCGGTCCCTCCGACAGGGCTGTCAGATATGGCGATTTCTCGCCAAACGTGGCGATTTTGAAATGTGTTTGGCGGCGGGATTTTCCATTTGGCGATTGGCGACTTTTATGGCGATTTTTGATATAACTGGCGATTTACTTGGCTATTTTTACCATTTATATTCACCCTTATTTGGTTGGGCTATTTTAAATACGCCTACGACTGTTTGGTTATAGATTAAAGAGAACGTGAACTTATTTCCTTCAATCTATTACCAAACAGTCGTAGGCGTATTTTAAATAAGCCAAACACAATAAGGGTAATTATTTCAGCAATTTTTTAACAGTTTGTCATTTTTTGTTATCATTACTAATATAAAAAAAACATTTTGTCCCATGATTGTTGTTTTGTTATCATTTGAAGTGAATTTTATATTCAGTCACTATTTAATTTTAATAGGTCAAAAATCGGTGAGGCTGAAGTGAATGATCTTATAGATTTGTGTTCTTAATTTTTATTTTTAAGCTGAATATATGATCTTCATTTTATGCTATTTAAAAAAAAAACTGAAACAAAACGAAATTTTCTTTCGGCGACTTTTTGTATCTTTTCTTAGTTTTTGGCGATTTTTGGCCGCAAAATTATACTTGCTTTTTTGTATGCAAAATTTAATTAAAAAAAAAAGAAAAATAAATTTGATAAAATTTTTTTTTTACAAAAACTGAACAAAATTGAGGTTTGGCGATTTCTGACATCAGGTTTGGCGATGGAGCTCAAAAAATCTGACAACCCTGCCTACCGAGACCAATTAGTACGCGCGTTCTCGCCGGGTCATAGCCAGGCCATAAAGTCCTGGGGCCTGATTCCGGCAGTCGTGATCGAGTAATTTCTCGATTCGAAAGCAATTTATTATGTAATTATTTCAGTCAATACGGAACGAATCGGAATAATTTTTTCAGTGTTATAAAGCGTTAATTTGAGTTTCACAATACTGTAGCCCGTTTATGTATTTCTCGCATCGTAAAATTTTCCGCATGAAAACAGTGAATCGGGACAGAAACAGTGCAAAATGAAACAAAAACTGGGTTTTCTCACAAAAGTGTTTCTGTATCCTTCCGTTGCGAGAAATTTCTGTCATTTAAATAATTTTCCAGCAATTATTGAAAGCATGTGAGAAAAAGTGTTTCTGTAACAATATTTTGCGAAAAGTTTCTTACAAGAACTGTCAAAATAAGTCACATTTGAAATTGGTGCGAGAAAAACAAAATATAGATATTTTAAATTTAAAATATGTATATACTTCTATTTTTTTAATACAAATAAAAAATAAAAAGAATTTTAATTATGAATGCATAATTTAAATGATGAAAATAAAGAAAACACCATTGTAATATTTTTAGCCTTTCCTTGTTTTGGTTTTATTCAGGGCTGCCAGATAAATTTGATGCTTACTCAATTTCTTGAGAAAAATAAAAAGATCTTTTTGTTTTAAAAAATCGGACAATTTAAAATTAATTATAAACAAATTTTGTTCGATTTTTGAATCAAACAAAATCAAACAAAAATAGTCAAAGTTCATGGGTTTTTTATACATACATATTTACATATAAATTGTCTATTGTTCGACCTTAATTTGTTTTAATTTATATTTATTTTATTAAGCTTGAGGTCTATTTTTTATAAAATTATTTATTTTATTGGATCCGATAACAATTAAACATTTTTTTTCCTCAAGGCGTGACAAAATATCATATTAAAAAAAATAATAACAAAAAATAAAATAAATATTTTTATAAAAACAAAAAGAAGTCAAGATTAATAAAATAAACATACAAACTTATTTAAATTATATATGTATATACAAATACCAACAAATTAAAAATTTTTAAATTAAATCCGCTTAAATGACAGTATAATAAATATTTAGGGTTTTTATTTTTGCGAAAAATATAGAATTGACGACGTTGTTTTAAATTTGTATCGTATGTGGTCCAAATAGGATATTATTGAAATTTAAACATATCGGTTCACAAATGGCTGAGATATGAGTGAAAAACACGTTTGCCTCTAATTTTTACCCATAAATCAATAGTAAACCTATTCTTATAACTATTAACTTTACTTTTTCTTTTCTACCAGAAATAGACTTAGGTAATAAAAATTGAAAATATCGGTTCATTAAAAAACGGGTTATAGACAATGAACTTTTTTTCTTTCCGAAATATTGGTTTGGCACAAAAGTGTCCACTAAGCTAAGAATATTAAATATATAAATTTGTTGTTACTTTCTTCAGAAATTCATATTGTTTTTAAAATTTTCAACGCCACAAAATATGAAGTGTTTGAAATTGAAAAATTCAATATGAATTTTTTAGAAAGCTAAAATAAAGTTATAAAATATAGTTGATTTTGTTTTTTCTTTCGTCACTTTTTTAGAAAAAATCAGCAAATCGGCACTTTGCTATTTTCGGAGCAAAAATCGGCAAAACTAAGACAAATCGTCAAATCTGGCAGCCCTGTTTTTATTATATTTATTTCTTTTGTTGGCGTTTCGCTTTAATTTGACACTTAATTCCAGTTAAAACTGTAGCTCGTTTCTGTATTTCTCGCATCGTAAAATTTCTTACATGAAGTGTGCAAGGTATATTTATAGCAGGTAGCCGCGAGATTACAACAATTCTACAATAAAACAAACAACAGGGCTTTTTATTGTTGGTATGCGATACAAACTGTCAAAAAGCAAAGGGGCTGATAAGAGACAAAAAAGACAAAAGATAAAGACAAAAAACTTGTTTACTTGTTTGCTATACAACATTTGACAGTTCGTATCGCAAAACAAGCAAATAAAAAATAAACAGCTGGCTTTCCGAGACTACCTGCTATAAATATACCTTGGAAGTGTGAAACAAAAAATTCCATCGTTTCTCGATTTATGAGATAAAAGTGTTTCTGGATTTATGATGAAACAGAACTGGGGCTGAACGATGTTTTTCATACAGATTGACATAAAATTAAGCCAGAGAATGCGGTCGAGAAATAGAATCAATTTTATTTTGAGGACTTTTTTCTAATGCTCTCACATATACAGGCCTGTCACAGAAATCAATTCCGAACGAAAGGTATTTCGTTTTATGTGCTGCAAGATACGAAATCACTTCCACTTTGGATCGGAATTGATTTCTGTGACAGGCCTGATAGACACTTATTCTCTTTACAATGCTACCATACTTTCATTCAATTTCATACATTTTATAAACAAAGAAAAATAAGAACAAAAGAAGTGAGAGAGAATTTGAAGTTACGGCCGACGTTTTTATTATGGGCTTAAATGATGAAACAGAACTGGGGCTGAACGATGTTTTTCATACAGATTGACATAAAATTAAGCCAGAGAATGCGGTCGAGAAATAGAATCAATTTTATTTTGAGGACGTTTTTTCTAATGCTCTCACATATAGACACTTATTCTCTTTACAATGCTACCATACTTTCATTCAATTTCATACATTTTGTAAACAAAGAAAAATAAGAACAAAAGAAAACAAAAGAAGTGAGAGAGAATTTGAAGTTACGGCCGACGTTTTTATTATGGGCTTAAGAATTTTTGCTTGAAGTTGAAGACTCAATTCTGTTTCATCATTTTGAATGCGAAAACAGACACAACAAATTCTGTTTATACTGGAATATTTCCAGTAATTAAGTGTCAAATAAAAGCGAAACGTCAACAAAAGAAATAAATATAATAAAAACAGGGCTGCCAGATATGACGAGTTATCGTCATCTTGACGATTTTTTGTTCCGATATTAACAAAGTGACGTTTCGATGATTTTTTCTAAAAAAAGTGACGAAAGCAAAAACAAAATCAAAAATATTTTATAATTTTGTTGTTACTTTCTATAGAAATTCATCTTGAATTTTTAAATTTCTTTTTTGTGGCGTTGAAAATTGAAAAAAAATAATATGCATGTCTGTAGAAAGCAACAACAAATTTATAAAATATATTTGATTTTATTTTTGTTTTTAATGAAATTCTTGGCGTTGCGTTTTACACTATAAGCCCCTTAGTCTTCGAAATAAGATAATTGTAAATAGTTTTATATGTTTGTTTATTAGAAAAAAAGATATCTTTAGAAACAAGGCTGCTTAAATTTTTATATTTATCCCTATTGTGAAAATTGTCCTCGAAATTGTTTGTTTCTTCCCTAAAAAATGTATCGGCAAAAGCAAAATTTCGAGGGAAAGTAATGGGCCGACTTGGCTTATTTTGAACATTTAATACTTCTTATATACATAAACAAAATATGATTGATATTTGATATTCTTATCTTATATGTACACTTTTGTGCCAAAACCATTATTCCGGCAAGAAAGAAATTTGTTTGTCTCCCAGTAAAAACTTTTTCAAAATGGATAACTTCTTTCACTCGTTATTAAGTAGCTTTCTTCCATAAGAACTTCGATAACTACTTTTTTCTGGATGTATTAAGATAAAATAAATGACTTACTTTTGAATTTGTTCTTTTTGGCACAATCCTTGTAAAATTCATTAGTTTTTCAGTAGAATTGTATGTAGTGCTTTTATGTGTTTCTGATTACTTAACATATTATTTTGTAGGCGAAGATTTTACTGGGTCTTTAACCCGTTTATTTATGAACCGATTTTTTTAATTTTAACTACAAGGTATTCTACTAAGTCTATTTCAGGTAAAAAAGAAAAAGATTATAGGAATAGGTAAATTAAAGATTTATATCTCAATTATTAAATAATAATTATTAAATACCCATGAACTTTAACTATGTTTTTGTTTGATTATTTTTTAATAAAAGTCGAAACAAATTTGTTTAAAATTGATTTTAAATTGCACGATTTTTAAAACAAAAAAGACGATCTTTTTTATTTTTTTCTCAGGAAATTGACGATTTTGACACAAATTTATCTGGCAGCACTGATTAAAACCAAAATAAGAAAAGGCTAACAAAAATTTAAACTAACAATATATAACAATTGTTTTTTGTTTATTTTCATCATATAAATTATGCATTTATCATTTAAATTCAAAATATCTACATTTTGTTTTTCTCGCCACCAATTTCAAATGTGACTTATTTTGACAGTTCTTGAAAGAAACTTTTCGCAAAATATTGTTATAGAAACACTTTTTCTCGCATCCTTCCAATAATTGCTGGAAAATTATTAAAATGACAGATAATTCTCGCAACGGAAAGATACAGAAACACTTGTGCGAGAAAAACCATTTTTTGTTTCATTTTGCACTGTTTCTGTCCCGATTCACTGGTTTCATGCGGAAAATTTTACGATGCGAAAAATACAGAAGCGGGCTACTGAATCTGTGTTGTCTGTTTTCGCATTTAAATCACAGAAACACTTTTTTCTCGCAAATCGAGAAACGATGGAATTTTTTGTTTCACACTCCATGTAAAAAAATTTACGATGCGAGAGATACAGAAACGAGCAACTGAAAAATAATTTCGATTCGTTAAGTATCGACTGAAATAAAATTGCTTTCGAATCGAGAAAGTACTCGATCACGACTGCCAGAATTAGGGCCCTGGTCATTAGCAAATGTACAAAAACTTTCATAGTTGCAGAAAATATATATGTATGTACATATGTACTACAATTCATTGGTAACATAAAAAAAATTATAGTATAAATGTCAAGAAAAATTATTGTAAGCCTTCATTAATATCGTCACAGACTTTTTGGCAAATGTGCTAAAACAATTCTGAGGTGAAGAAATATACACATTTAAGTAAACAAAAAAATCTACCACACTTGAAAAAAGCTTACCATACTATAAAAAAACTAACCACATACATAAAACCTTTTTGTTTGGTTCACATGCGTATTTTCATCAGACGCAATTTTTCTTGAAAACGTAATTAACGAAAAAAGCATACAATTTATAAAAAAAACTCAATAAATCTTTATAATATCATAAAAAGGGTAAGAAATAAATATTCAATAAATAAAAACATTAATAATTGAAACAAATAAAGATAAAATTTCTAGAATTATTTTTGGCGTTTGCAAAACTTTTTTTCATTCTTGCAAAAAAATGATTAAACAAGAATTGATGGAGAAAAGAAAATGAAAAAAATTAATATTGCATTTATTTAAAAAAGTTTTTTAATATAATTAAGGAAAACAACTTGGTTACTGGTTATATTTAATGAACATTTTTATTATTAGTTTCTTCACGTTTTGGATGCATTCGCGCATCAACAGTAAAAAAGCAGCAAGGCCAAAGGAATTTTAGGAGTAGACGTTGACGTCGTCGTTTAAAGTAGAAAAGCAGAAGACATTTACATATATCCGCTTCCTTTAGTATGAGTAATTTTTTCTTTAATTGACTGCGTGAATTAAACTTTGAAAACTTTTTAGAGTGTGTTGGTGTTTGTGAGTTAAGTTTGTGAACAAAGCAAACAAGGACAACTTTGTTTCTTAGCAAAACAAGAATAACAACAACAAACAACCACCACTACTATCATTAGTAAACACTGCAAACAGCGCAATGAGTACTGCAGCTTTAACAACAGCTACGACTTCTTTGTCTTTAGAACCATCAAGTTCAAATGAAGCTGGCTCTTCTGCATCTCCAGGCACCAACACCTTGTGTTCAAGTTCAAAAAATCCTAGTGCAACAGGGAATGGAGAATTAAACGTCAATGCCTCTACTTCATCTACTTCTCACCTGCCTTTAAATTCCGCCATCTGTCGCTATTTCCAACGTGGTATCTGTCGTTTCGGGTCAATGTGCCGTTTTTCGCATGACCTAACTGGTGGTGAAATGGTTAAAAATCCACAACAAGCCACAACGACTTCTCTCGAACGCCCTAGTACTAGTCGCCACAACTGGGCTAATGCCCCAGTTTTTGTACCCAAATCTGAGCAAACAGGTGGCGTCGTTTTAGAAGACGCAGAAGCGGAGCGTTCGTGGGCGGATGTTGTTGGTGCCACTGCTTCACGCGGCGATATAAATACCAGTGGAACTGGCTCTATCAATGAAATATGCCCCTTTGAAGGTCTTTGCCCCTATGGCATGTATTGTGCCTATGCCATTCATTTAGAATTGTGTGAAATGTGTGATCAGTTTTGTCTACATCCCTCAGACGAAACACAACGTAAAAAACATAAAAAAGAATGCCTACAACAGCATGAACAGGCTATGGAATTATCATTTGCCATAGCACGATCAAAAGATAAAACCTGTGGCATTTGTTTTGATACGATCATGGAAAAAGCTGGTCGGGAGAAACGTTTTGGCATATTGCCTAATTGCAGTCATATCTTTTGTTTGGAATGTATTCGTAAATGGCGACAAGCTAAACAATTTGAACACAAAATTACCAGGTAAAATCCGTTTATTTAATTGTTTGTTGTACTTGGGTGGTTATTTAAAACATTTTATTTTAATTTAATAAGATCATGCCCAGAATGTCGTGTTGCCTCAGATTTTGTTTGTCCAAGTGCCTTTTGGGTTGAAACAAAGGAAGAAAAAGACAAACTTTTAGGTGATTATCGTAAAGCCCTTGGTGTCAAAGACTGCAAGTATTTTAAAAAGGTAAGCTTCTTTTATCAGTGTAACTATTGTTATAAAAAATCAATATAAAAATAATAAAAAATAATGGGAAAAACCCTTATAAATTGCTGCATCTTTTAAAATGCCAATTTGCAAATTGTGTTATACATATCGCTCATTTGCTGCAAGACCGGCATAAATCAAAAAATGCAATTTTGGAGTTAGTGATGCAGAATTGTTCGCTATGTTTTTCTTTATATTGTGTATAAAATTCATCTTTATATCTTTTATACTTTCCCCAATTGAAGAGAATGTATTGTAATTTTTCCTAAGTGATTAGAGCAAATAAAAAACTTTAAACGCGTTTATCTCGAAATGGATTTTTTTGACTTATGCCGGTCTTGCAGCAAATGAGCGATATGTATATTATAATCGCTTTGATAACAACATTTTAACGTAAATTGATTTTTTTATTTTGATAACATCGCAATAACCACCTTAAATAACTAAAAAAAATTGTCCGTGATAAAAATGCTAAACAATCAGGAATAACTTCAAAATCGTTAAAAAAAATCTAAATTTTAGAAATTTCCAAAATTCGAATAAAATCGTTGGAACATTTAGAAAGCATTAATTGAAAACATTGCACCAAAATATAAGTTTTAAAAACCAAATTTTAATAAAATAAAATAACTTATAATAAATTAAAAATTTTTAAATATTTTTTTTTCAAATGGGGAAAAATTTTACACCACAATATTAAAATATGTAAAACTCGGTCTAATCTATAGTTAAAAAAGTAAAAATAATAACCAAAAACTTATAAAAAAAGGGGAAAAATCGTAAATATAAAAAAACACTAACTACAGGGAAATTAGCCACCAAAACAATAATTTAATAAAAAGTTAAACGTCGAAAAAACTTAACATTATACTTTAAAAACAAACATTTCAAAATAGTGATTTAAAAAAAATTACTTAGAAGTGGCGTTTTTTCTTTGATATGAAATGTTTGTTACTTATTCCTCCCTTTAAAATGGGGAAAAAATGTTATTGCGACAAAGAGAAACAGTTTGCCTTTTGTTAACGTTTAATTTCAAATCACACATAATTAGATTTCAAGCATTTGTGTTTGCCAGGTTTGTATTAATTTTAATTTTATTTATATATTTTCAAGGGAGATGGAAAATGTCCCTTTGGTAATAAATGTTTCTACAAACATGCCCTACCCAACGGTGATTTGGTTGATGTTGGTTGCCCCAAAAAGGCTCGTAAAATACAACGCAGTAATAATGAGCTTGTTAATTTACTTGATGTAAGTATAAATTAAAACTTGAGTAAAAATTATTAAGCAACTTAACCCTTATTTAAAATAATTAATTTAAATTAAAAAAGGGTTTAAATAAAATTGAGGTAAACATTTGTTTAAATCCTTTTAAAGATTTAAAATTATGAATAATTAAACACTGAAATCTGTTTTGAGTTGTAAGAAAAAGCATAGTTCAAGAATAACACGGATCATTAAAAAAAACAAAATCTTTATGACTTAAAAAATCTAAAAAACAGAATAACCAATTTCGAAAGAAAAATAAGTACATACAAACATCTCGAAAAATCTTAAAAAAATAATATTCCTTTTAATGTCTGTTGTTATCCCTTAAATTGGCTTTTCTATTTTAAAATATTCCTTTTTTTTAATAAATACAAAGATTAATTTTCAAAAAATTCAATAAGCACATTTTACGTGGCTATATAACTTTAGTTAATATTTACGTGTTGATGTTATTATAGTTGTTTTCTTGCAATAAACTAAATTTTAATTAATTTGTATTTCTTTTCTTCAAAATTTTTTTTTAATTTTAATTCTTTTTTACAACTACAACAACAGGTGTGATATCCTATTCAGATTCCGTGTCAAAGTCAATGAAAATATGTAATAAAGAATCAATAATAACCACTCATACTGAAAAGAAAAAACAAACAAAATGGTATTCAAATCTTATGTATAGATAACTTTAGCAAACATCATTGCCACCTAGTTATAATAAATAATAAACTCATATTTGATTTTAAATTAAAAGTGTAAGAAACAAAATTTTACAAAAAAAAAAAAAATGGTTACAATTAGTATTTATCAAGGCGAATTCATTACAGGTAATCTCGGTACTATAAAAAGTACAACCCGTACAATAAGTAATTTCTTTTTGTAAAATCATTGTACATTGTCAAAAACAGTAACAAAGATAAAAAAAGAACAAAATGTTGACATTCAACAACTAAAAAAAAGTTTTCAGTAAGGCTTTTAAGATCACCTGTAATGAATACGCCTTGGTTTTGATATAGCAATTTTTTCTTCTATATTCACGACAATTTTCCTTAGTGTATACAAAAAGATTCAATTTGTCATTTCTTCTTATAAACTCCATACTTGCACAATAAATCTCTCTTGAGTGTAAATTGATGATAATTTAATAAGAAATTTGATTTACATATTGTACTTTTAGTATAAGTTTAAGAGTTTCAAGTACATCGATATCGGAATGTAATGTAGAGCTGTTTAAATTAAATTAAAAAATATCAAGTTTATTAAAAATTTAAATACGCAACTTAAATTTTAACTAAATGAAATGTTTGAAAAAATCTTATTTAAATTGAATATAATTTATTTTAGAACAGCAAGTTCTCTTAATCAAATTTTAAGTTTATGGAAGGGAAAGAAAAAATGGAAAATCATTTCTATTTTTTATTAATAAACCTAAAACTTGTGTAAGTAAACTTGCTTAGTTTACAGAGTATTATTTTATTTTTGTATTTTCCCACAAAAAGTTTTTTTTTTACTTTGGCTTTTTTGTTTTTATTAAATTAAATTTATTTTTAGTTATTTATTTCACTCGCTCTTATTCATCTTTCTTTTTCTCATTGTAGATCTATCTGTATGAATTTCTTGATCATCGTGATCTCAATTTCTTAGATTATATTACAAGCACAAGTGATGAAAGTGAAGATGATGATGATGATGATGAGGATGATGATTTTGAATAAATCATAAACAATTTAATAAAAAATTTAAAGAAGGTTTTTATGCAAAACACACAGTTAAACATAACAAAATGATTATACATATAAATGAAACAAAAAATAACATATATTCAAAAAAGTATTCAAACTAAACAAAAGTAACAAAAAAAAAAATACCAGCTAAAGAATAGTAAACATACAAAACTAAAACTTGTTTTATAAAAAAGAAATGCAAAATAATAACCCCCAGCTTGTGAAAATATGTATGTATGTCAAACACACTTAAAAAATAAAAAATATTTAATGTGCATACATGAAAACAAAAGAAAAATCTAGTAAAACTAAATGAAAATTCAAATTCTTTCCGAACCTGCCCTTAAAAACAAACAACCCCTTACTCACTCAGTCACTTAATTCAACGAACTTTTAAAAGTAATATTTAATTAAATAATTATATAATATTAAAGAATTCGTTTAAAATTAATACCTAATACCTTTAAATTAGCCCTAATGAATTAATAAAATGTCATTATTTTTAATTCTATAAAATAAAATATTTTCAAGTGTTTTAAAGTTTAGCAAATTACATATAAACCATAAATTACTTTATGCAAATTTAATTTTGTAATGTTTGTTTTTGTCTTTACTTTCTTTTTTCTCGTAGCAAGGAAATTTTATTAAAACACTTCACTACTTCAATATTCTTTTAAAATAAAACCCTTAAAGTATTTGCCATAACCTTAAAATATACTTTAACTAGTATGAATATTTAAAACTGTGAGCATTATTTTTCGTTTATAAAAGCAATGTGAAGAAAAAAATGGAAATTTTAAAAAACCTACATGATATTGTTGAAATTTCTTATTACATATTTTTTAAACCTCCTAAAAATTTAAAAAAATACCATCTTTCTTGTTATTGTCTCTATCAAAGAGAAATTTTGTAGATACATTTTTAAAAAATAAACTGAATTTAATAACTGCACAAATCTTTTAATGATATATATGTCTTGGTTTTGAAAAACGCAGTTGATTCAAAAAATTTAACTACATACTTAAAACAATTAACATTTTAGTAAGAGTTTAGTAGGAATTTTTGCCAAAAACTCTACAAAACGTGTGTCTATATTGCTGTTTTCAAAATGAAAATAAAAAAATTCTTTTTTTTCATTTACAGTTCAGTGGAGAATCAAGTATGACAACTCTTAAGTTTAAAAAAGCTCGATTTTGATTTGTTGTTCCAATTTTTAGAATTCAAATATTTCAGTGGGGCTGAGAAAACAATTTCGATGCGAAAGCTTAATGCCAACGTGGTACTCTCTATCACTTTCGCAAAATGTTTTGAAAATGGAGCAATACTGGCAACAAAAATTAAAGATGGCGCAGTTTAACAGTAATGAAATGCTAAAATATGTGAAAATATTTGAAATTGGAAAATTTAAATAAAATAAATAGTGATGATTTGCGAAAAGAAAAAGTTAATAGATGCGAAAGACAAGTGCGCAAACGCATTAAAGAGAACCAATCGCTTGAATTGCTGCCATTTTCTTTCGCATCGCAATAGAGAGTAGCCCCCAGATATTTATTGAGTTCCAAAAAATTAAGTTTTAAAGGAAAATTTTGTGTAAATTTTATATTAATTTCTTTTATAAAATTTCGTATGAATTTTAAAAATTAAATTATAGTTTTTTCAAAATTTTACTTTTTATTATTTTTTTCATAAAGTTTATTTTATGAAGGGCATTCATTAAAAAGCGGCTATTTAATTTTAGAAAGTAATTTTTTTCTACTTTAACTCAACACAAATGCATCTCAATAACTAAATGAACAAACTTACTTATAAAAAAATAAAACAGGTTTATAAAAGATTTTCTATAAAAATTTGTTTAATAAACCTTTTTTAACCTGTTTTATATTTTATGAACGGATTTTCTATGAAAATGTGTTAAATAAACCTTTTGTTAACTAACCTGTTTTATTTTTTAAAGGCGACAAATAAAAGCAGAAAAAATTTACATAAATAGAAAACTTGTTCACCTTAAGCTCCAAAATTGTTTTTTTTTATAACACAACAGCCTTTTAAAACATTTCATTAATTTTTAACAATTTTATTATTTAAACTTTAGGAAATAGTTTAGCCAACAAAATTTTAACTTAAAGGTAAGACCAATATTTTCTTCTACGTAACCTTAAAAATGTTTTTACAAAAATTTCGGGAATCCTTTTAAAATTTCGACATTTTTGCTACAATAATAATGATGGTAAGGATAAGTTTGGTTAAAATACAACTTTCAATTTTAAATAAATATGCAAAGGAAAGGTTCGATTTAACCCTAAAATAAAAATATTTTTACTTGCCTCATTAAAGGATTTCACAAAAAACTCGGGAATCCTTTTGAAGATTTTGATAATTTTGTGTGATTATGATTATTAAATAAATGGTTGATTAATTCGACAAAAATTTTTAAAAATTGTACACAACTTTTTTCGGATTTAACTTAAAAAAATTTTTAAAAAATATATATATGTATATATCGAGTCCTAACCGCGAAAATAGTGTAAGCGCCAAAAATCAAATTTTACAGGAGAGAGCTTTTTTATTTTATTTCATATAAATTTTGTATGAAATTTGTCGCTTACAATAAAATTGTTCTTGCTATAAAATCGTAACGGTACCTTATTCGACCATGACATTTTAGAAGATGATGCAAGTGTTGCCAATAAAGTCATTCATAAAAAAACGAAAACTGAAATTTATGTCGCTTACACTATTTTCGCGGTTAGGGCTCGATATATATAATACATATTACCTTTTAAGGGATTTGGATAAAATTCAATACAAGTTTTCTTAAAGTATACAATAAATAGTTAAGTTGAAAATTTGGCTTAACAGATCTTTAACTTTTACCATATTAACGGTTCAAAATATAAATCACGGCTTATAAAGTTTGTACTTGATTTTGTGTTTAGTAAAAAGATGTCCATACATTCATATTTATGTTGAAGATAATAAAATTAGAAAGAAAATTCCCTAAATTAAACTTGACTATTGCAAGGCTTTTTTTAAGTGTTTTAATACAATTTCCTTGTTTTAAATGTCAAATTAAATATAAATTTTCTCTTAATGAATTTGATTTAATTTACATTTAACTAAAGAGATAAAGCAAACACTTTGTTTGCAGTTTTTCTATAATTTTCTTTTAATCAAAATTTGGGCAAGAAATTTTACTGTTTGTAAAATGGGAGTTTTTAATCAATATTAATATAAAAGCCATTTTTTTTTTGTTATGTTCATAAACTAAAACAATCTGTGTAATAATTCCAAATTTCTTCCTTTTGTACTACTTCTACATACATATAAATACTGAAATATAATAATTGAGCTCGAATTTCTGATCATCACCTTACGAATTGATATGTCTCTATGTTTCAAATGAATTCTTTTATATTTTTTTTTGTTTATCAATTATTTTTCTAAAACAATTTGTTTACTTTAATGTTTTTCCTATTTTATTACTTGTTTTTCCTTTATATATTACATATTTTTTGTTATTTAAAATTAAGAAAAAAAAAAAAAAAAAAAATAGATAATTATTACTAGTATCACAAATAATTTTTGTAAATTTAAAAGTTAATACTTTATATTATAAACAAAAAAAAATTGAAATAATTAAAAAACAAAAACGAAAATTCATACCAATCAACAAACTAAATGCTAACATTTCAAAATACCTCCAAATAAAACAAAATAATGAACCTAAATGTGTACTAAAATAAACAATTTAAAATACAAATTTGTTAAATTTACTTTATATTATAATAAACAAAACACAAATCAATACCTACATACATACATATATAGAAATTAATTATTAGTTTATTTTATTAATTTTTTTTAGTAATTATCAAATATATATTAAAATTAATGAAAAACCCAACAAAAAAAAAAAAAAAAAAAATTATTAACTTAATATTAACAAAAGTTTTTTAAAAATATATTTTTAAAAGTCTGTTCAGATTTAGCTTTATAAGAACATTATATTATTTACATTACCAACAAAATATAATATTATTATCATTAGAAACCCGTGTTCGAAAATAAACCGCACATTATTTAACGTACGATGATACACACACTCAGTCAGAAACAATATCTATTTTTTTTAGTGTTTGTGTAATAGTACACAACCCTAAATACCGTTCTTTAATATTTTCACGAAAGGAACAAACATTATGTAGTAGTGTTATATTTTTCGTTATAAAAAATTACAAAAGAGTTTTACTACAAACTCTTTTTAGCAATGACATGGGCCATGCTTGTGGACTAGTCCAGGGAGTAGTCCATTTGATAAAAATTTATCAGGAAGTCCAATATTATTTGCAGGGAATACACATTCACCCCTATCGTAAATAAAAATTCCATGGGAATTTTTTCCCCTTTTTTCATTTTTCCATGTTAATTCAATTGTAAAAATGTGAAAAGGAAAAAAACTCCTAAGAAATTTTTATTAACGATAGCGTTGATGTGTATATGTTTTGTTTCATCCCTGCAAATAATGCGAAACCAGCTTTGCATTACAAATGAGTAGTCTTAAAAATACTCCATGGTATACTCCAGAGGATTAGTTTTGAAATCGTTTAAAAATGAAAACATGTAAAAAAACGAAGACATGTCGTTTTACTACAAACTCTTTTTTTTTAGCAATGACCAGCCAAAAGAGCGCTGCGCACAACTGTAACGAACGAACATTAATGTGCTGGACCGATCACAACGAAGTTTGTGTTTTTTTACGAAAACCAGAATGCAATAAAATGTTTCCATCTTTTAGCTGGAGATTCACACATTCAACGCTTACACATACATTCAACGCTTATTCGCTACAACTATTTTGTTTTACGTAGCTAGTTAAATAATTTAAAGCGTTAGATGCCTTGAGGAGTTGAGTTGGTTTGCTTTCTACTTTTGTAAGCGTCACAAGGGCAATTCAGATGATTTGTTAATGCTGCAAAAAAATCCTTGCGTGTACTTAACTTGAAACGAATAACGTAAGAAAGGTATGAAATACATGTAATGCATGAAGGTGAAAACGCGTGGTGTGGACCTCCAGATTTATGTTGAGTTCGATTAGTACAGTGTTTCGTTGTCTACTAGAGGTCTGCTTTGAATAACTCACTTGTTTGCCTTTACTCAAAGTGCACAACATTTATTCAATTATAAAACATTCAAAAAGATAAGAAGAGAGTAAACCATATACAAAAATAAGAATGAATGAACTGAATAAAAAACTTGTTTACTGTAAATGAATATGAGAGTAATTCATAAATAACAAAACATTGGAATGACCCGTTAGAAAGAGCAAGTTTACAAAAAATATTCAAATAATTTTTGAATTATTGAATGTGCATACATTTATTTGAATACCTTGCCATAATATGTGTGTAAGCTTGTGGCTTCTTTTATTTATAAGAGTTGATCTTACACATACATACATAATGTATAGGTACACATATTTTACATTCAAATTATATTTGAATAATTTACTCATTTGACTTGATTTGACTGAATAGAATGAGTTTTTGTTGTTTTGTCTCTGGTTATTTTTTCATTTGTTTCGTTATCATTGGGTGATCGACACATTGTAATTAAAAAACAAATGAGTGTGTTGAAATTGCTTTTTATTTATTCTTGCAGACCTCTATTGTCTACGAAGATCACAAATAGAGAAAACGATTTTTTAAGGTATTTACTGCACAAACAATGTTTGCGTTTGTATTTTCTATATTTCTGCCGTACGGAGCTCTAAAGTATATTATATAATACCTATTTATTTTCTAACTCTGTTATAAACTTAACAAATTTATTATATACGGGTAAAAATTTTCATGTTAAAAAAAGCTTAACCCCCTTTCAGACTAGCCAAGTTACTTGTGCAAGTAACTTGCCAAGTACAACAAAGTCTACTCAAATGTTTTTTCCTTCACCCGACTTTGCCTCTCACATCAACAACCCAAGAGTTGCGCAAGTTACTTGCGCAAGTAACTTGCCGAGTATGAAAGGGGGTTTAACGCTCTTATTTAGGTGGCTCAGTTTACCCACATTAGTTTGCCTAAAAAAAGAATCATGCACTCTTTTTCTCACTTAAAAATATTTTCATACTAATTTTTTAAAATTAAAAAAATTTCTAAACGCACGATGAAAATAACGTTTAAGGTTTTCTTTTTATCCACAACAAATGTTTTCCCTAATCCGCTGAAACAATTTAAAAAATGTAGTTCGTTCTTTATACGATTTTATATAGTGTATCGAAGTTAGCAAAGCAGGCAAATTAAAAGTTTTAATTTTTTTTTACTTAACCTAAAAAAAAAATTTTTTTTCACTTAAAAATAATTGTTAAAACTTTCAATAGATTTCAAAAAATTTTGATTTTTCCCGTAATTAAATAAAACTCATTTTATGTTAATTGACACCCAAAGCTTGCCGCTGGTCAAATCATTACAATTTCTAAAGCAGTGCAATCTAATCAGCTTGCTTTGCAATTTAATATGGGAAATCACGATAGGTGCAAAATACATACATTTACACAACACAACAACAAAATGTATTTATTTGCAATTTGCTCTTTTACTTCGTTTGCACTAAAAAACCATGAGCAAAATTAGTAGTGCATATTTGCTCAGTTGCAAACAAATATAAACAATAACATTTGACATATTAAGCGCCATATTGGTTTTAAGAAAACTTATAAATTTAACATTTTCGTGGATTTAAACATAAAAAAGAGAATTAAATTTAAATAATTTAAAAAGAAAAAAATTTATTTTAATATGCTTGTGTATTATTGTAAACAAATGCAGATTTTTAACAGTGCTGCCAGATATTTTTTGTGTTGGCAGAATTTTTTTTAGAAAAATAACACTTTTGCGCAAAAAATAAAAGTGGTATGTATGTATGTGGTTTATTAAGAATTAATAAAAACCAGGGCTGTGGAGTCGTCCGAAAAAATGACTAACTCCGACTCCAAACGCTGAAATTTTTTAAGTGTGACTCCGACTCCGACTCCTACTATAATCTTGATGCTAAATGTATATGAGACTCAGTGATGTTAACTTTTATTTTTTCATTACCGTACGGCCTTCTAAAAATTAGAGTTTTTGAGAAGAAATTACCGTACGCAAACAGTAATGTGCTGTTTCCAAATGACAGGCGATTGATTATGTAGTAAAATTCCATCGCCTGTCATTTGGAAACAACACATATGAGCAGTATTCATAAACCATTTATTTAAATTTTAAATGTGTTTTAAGAAGATAATTTTTATATAGGAACATTTTTTTTAAATTTTTTATGCCGAAAAACTTTGGATTTGGAGTCGCGAGTTTTTGTGGGTACTACGACTCCGACTCCACAGCCCGGATAAAAACTAAACGTTAACAAAAATTTAATACATAATACATATAAAACATAAAAAGAATAAAGGTAATTCACAACGGTTAATTCAAGAAGAAAGAAAAATAGAGAAATACAAATTAAGGATGCCATCGTGTAATAATTTCAACATTGCAAATTTGCACAAAGACCATCGTGATTACCCTTAATAAGTCGTCATTAAAAAAAGAAGTAATTATACAAATTGTTACATATAATGTAAATATGTATTAAATATTTATTTAAGGAATAAAAAAAAAAAAAAAAAATACAAAATGAGTTTAAGACGAAAAAATAAAACTCCTTAAAAGAGTTACAGTTTTTTGACGGCGAAGTGAATTTTTATTTACCCGGAAAAATTAAAACTCCCGAAAAGAATTTTATGTCGGAAAAATAAAACTCCTGAGATAAGTTAATTTTAAACAGCGATAAAATTCTTTATTTTAAAAGTTTCATCCGAAAAATAAATTTTAAGAGTAGTTAAAATCTATCTTTTCTGTCAGATGTAAATTGGTAACTACGATTATTTGTATTTTTACGTTATTTTTTAAATTTAATAATTATAAGTTGAGGTTAGAAAACGAATAAATAAAAGTTGTGATTAGAATTTCTAAAAAGATAAATATTTTTTGTACTACATTTGTTAAAGAAGTTAATTCAACAAATAGAATCTGGGAATTAATTTCTTATGTTGAGTAACATTTATTACACAAATTTTCATATTATTCGAATGTAACAGAAATATACAAAACAAAAATTCTGATAGTGCATACGAAATATTCCTGGAAAATATTGAAGGAATAAGATTATTGAAGTATAAAAGCTTTTGAGGATTGTAATTTGACTTAGAATACATATTCGAATAATATGAAAATTTGTGAAGTTAATTCAATTTACGAAATATCTTTTAAAATCAAATTATGTATATTAAAAATACATACATACTTTAAATCCCTTTACATAAAAAACAAACATATTTAGAAAAATATAATTTTTATAGAAATTAGCCATGTGCTGAAAAACGATGTAAATTCAAAAGTAAACAAAAGTAACACAGTAGTCAAACAAAAGATGTACATTTTTTAATTTAGTATTTTTTTTTGAAATTGATTAAAATCCCTTGCTTAATTTATTGTGAATTTAAAATTTTAATTGTATTTAAATTAATTATTGATATTAATGCTTATTTTATATATTTCTCTAAATTTGAAATTTAGTTCATGTATATTAAGTGCCATTTTTTAAATTTTATCCAAATTACTTAAATTTTAATTTAAATTAAAGATTTAAATTTCTTTTTAAATAAAAATTTAATCAAAATTAAATTACTTGAAATTCAAAAAATATAATCAACAATTATAAAGTAACAAAAAAAATACTGATATGCAAAAAAATAGAAAAAGGCAACATCAATAAATACTTTAAACTCAAACAAAAATAAAAAACTCTTACAAATTTAATAAACTAAATTATAGTTAAATAAACGAACTAAAATAAATTAAAACAAAATAGTTTGATTATTAAAACTAACCACCCAAATAAAAAGATAACACTAAAAACATGCAGTAGGGACTAAAAATAAAAATATTTAACTCTATATCTAATTAACTAAATAATTTGCCTTAAGACTTCTTTAATTTTTCTTTTTTAACTATACAACTAATTTAATTTAACAATATTGAGACAAAAATAACTAAAAACAGATTCAAAATTTAAAACTCAAATCAATTACAAGCAAACATAAAAACAGCCTTTCAAACTAAATAGTAAAATTATATTTAAGAAAAACTTTGTCTATTAATAATAAATAAATAAATAAAAATAAAAAAGTAATATGTTAAAACTCAAAAATAAAACTTAGTTTTAATTTAATTATTTAATACTACGACTAATAACAAAAAGAAAAAAAAACATATTTTTAAATGAATTTGTAATTGTATTGTAATGAAATTTTAATAACATCCTCTGTAAAACTGTTACTATTTACATACATATATTTTTTATAAACTTATTTGTTCTCTTAAGTTTCCATTATTAATATTTTTAAACCTTTTAGTTAAATTTTTTTTAAGTAAAATCATAAATACATTAAAAAGCTACAGAAAAACAAATCGATTTAAAGAGGTACTTTTTAAATAGAAGTTTTATTTTATTGTAAAGAAGGGTAATTTGCTGTTTCCAAAATACAGACAAGTGATTGTGTAGTCGAATTTATATGAAAACAAAATATTTTTTATTTAAATAAGTACAAATGAACAAACAAAAAAGAAGAAGTACTTTTTGTAAACATTTTGTCCGGTCTCTATATGTCACACACAATGCATTTGAGAACTTTTTTTTAAATAAAAAAGTAGTTACAACATATTTAAGAAAAACGTTCAAATTGCTTTCCTCTGCAGAGTCTTTGTGTCCATCTGTGAGTCATTTGGGGAAGCGTCAGTCGTTTAAAACAAATGTGAAAATTTAAACAAAATGTGCTTTTTTTAAAGTAAAAGCCTTTGAAAATGTGAAACATGCATTCACACTTGAAACATCTACTATCAATAAAAAAGCCACCATTTCAAAAAAAAATATTGTTTTTTTCAACATTTACTTTTGTTTTTACAAAATTCATTTTGTTAAATAATATTAAAAAAATAAACAAAAAAGGAAAAAACTGGAGAAGTGTTAACGCCATTGCCAATAAGTTAGGAACATCTAGTAAAAATGTTGATGTTTAGCTCCATGTATGTATTTCTTATGGGACACTTTCAACATCTTCTCAAATCGACTCGTTTTTAAATCACAAAATTTTTGGAATCACATAATTTCTTAAATGCACTCGTTTTGGTATACAAGTTTTACAATTGTCAAAAAGGGTTTTAATATAAAAATAAATACATATCGCACTTCATCATAAAGAGGGTATTAATTCAAAAACGAAAAATGGGAGAAAACTCCCGGGGAATTTTATATTCATAATTGGACTGTTTATTTTGCTATAACTTCGGTTCAGTTTCAGATATAATTCTGTTTTTACATACATATAAAGAAACTATTTAGGAACGAGCATAAAGTAAAATCCTGCATTCTGATTACTTCCATCTGTGCAAATCTGCTTGAATTTAAATAAGAAAAAATATGAAAATTTTAATTCTTGAACACCAAATTATGTAAACTCGTTTTCTGGTCCATACCCGTTTTCTGGTTTTAAATCTTTTTGGACGTCTGCCAGTTATTTAGAATAATTTTCGTTATTTTAATCAGAAGCGGCAATCTAACGAGCAGAAAACTTAAAAAGTTTAATTGGCTTAAGCAAATCATCTTTATTAAGATGAATTTTTAATGTAACGTAAAAAAAAGTGGGCTTAACTATAAGAAAGCTCTTTTTGTAGATAAAACTACTTTATATACAAGTGAAAGGAACTTTTTAAGAAAAGCGATTTTCTTTAAAAGAAATTGATCTTTTCTAAACCAGGCACTTTTCATGGTTCCTTAAATGCAGTACACATTTTTAAAAAGTTTTTCATATAAGCGATTTTTAAAAAATAAAAACTTTACAAAAAATCGCGTCGCTTTTATTTTGTGTTTTGCTAAAATCTATTAAATCCTTTCAAGTGGAAATTTTTTTCAAGCTTTTATTGTGTTTATTCAATACTTGATTAAAAAAAACTACAAACGAAAATCGTTATTAACTCTAAAACATAGTGATATAAACAAGACAAGAAAATAAAAAATTATATATGTATGTACTTTTTGAAAAGAAAACAAAAAATATGTGATCTTAAAGTTTATTATTAAAAATAATAAAAAAATAAGCCAAATTAAAAAACTCCCTAAACAAAAACACTAACAAAAAAAAAAAAAAAAAAAAAAAAAAACAAAAAAAGCAAAATTTACGTAAAAAACAATTATTCAAAAACATATCGTTACTTTAATTTGGAAAAGGCGTATCTAAGAAGAAGCATTTTTTTAATTGGAGACATAAAACTTGAAAAAAAAGAATATCAGCCCAATTTAAATGCAAATTCCCAGGGAGTTTTTTCCCTTTTCCCATTTTTAAAATTAAATTTTCATAGGAAAAATAGAAGAAGGAAGAAAACTGTCGAGTTCTAAAACTATTCGTTAACCTTTTAATATAATATTTTTTTGAAACTAGTTTTATGTCTCAAACTTAAATAAATTGTATATATTAAATAAACCTTTTCTAAATTAATTAACGATATTTATATTTAAAAAAAAAAATACGAGTACTGAAACTAAACCATATAATTAATACTAATATTATTGATGTGTAGTAGTGAATAAGTTTATAATATAAAATCATTAAAGTAAACGAAAAGAAATAAATAAACAAAACTCACTAAAGGTCAAATTTTAAAACATCTGGTTTTCTAACTAAAAATTATAATTTTTATAAAATATTGAAAATATTCTAAAATGAAATCAAAAAGTTTTCACGAAAATTTATTTCCAATTTAAATCTTTAAAATTTAAAATTTTTCTTTTTACATTTTTTTACGACCAACCATTCTAAGAGTTTTCGATTTATATATCTTTTATCTTTATCAATTATTAAATAAAAACTAATTCGTAACTATATTGAGACCATTATTATTAGTACTTGGCTTCAAAAAAAATTATATTTATTATATAAAAAACAAACAAACAAATTTAGAAAAATCAATAATATGTTTTGTTAGTTGTATGTATGTACTTGAAACTTAATAAAAAACACAATATAACAATTAATCATACTATTTTTGTATTTTAGTTGATATAAAAAATTATTTATTAAATAAAACAAAAACTAAACATAAAAAATACTTAAACAAATCATCACCAATAAATAAATAAATAAAAAAAACACAAAACCGCGCAAAAACACAAAAAAAACAATTTGAGTTTTATTTAAAAAAAGGGTTTAGCGGGAATTTGGAAATTCAGGAGGGCTTTGCGTTATAAAATTTGTTTGAAATATTAAGGGCCCTTATTACTACTTGCCAATAGTAAAAGTCGGATTTTGTCGGACCGATAAATAGCTTTGCATTATAAAACCTTCATTTATTATGATTTCATCTATTAAATATTATTATTATTGAAAATAACAGCAATAAAAAATGGAAGTTGTAATAATGCAAAGCTATTTATCGGTCCAACAAAATCCGACTTTTAACTATTGGCAAGTTGTAATAATGACCCTAAGTCTGTTTTATGTAAAAATTTTTTTTTTCTTTATTTATTTAATTCCGATATTTCGATATTCTTTGAATATCATCTTCAGGAATTGTTTAATTAAAATTTACATTAACCACAATAAAGGAGTAATAGCTCTTCACGTTTCAGCATCAAAAACAGACCTCGAGCTTAAGCATTTTAACTTAATACAAATTTTATAGGTCGAATAAAAATACAACTTAAAAAATCCAATCAGCCCAATTATGAATATAAATTCCCCGGGAGTTTTCTTCCCTCTCTCATTTTTCCTATGTAAATTCAATTGTAAAAATAGGAAAAGGGAAAAACTCACGAGAAATTTTTATTCATAATTAAGCTGAATTTGTTTGAAATTTAAAAATTTGGCCTTACTTTGCGTTTTACACAATTAGGGCCTTAATTTTCTAATTTATAATTTTCTAACATATTTTGATATTTCATATCTGTCAAACTGCGCAAGCTTTAATGTTATTGCCATTATTGCTTAGTTTTAAAAAATTTTGCGAAAGTGATAGAGAGTACCAAGTTGGCATTTAGCTTTCGCATGAAATTCTATTCGAATCGCAATAGAGAATAGCCCCCAATATAAATAAAAAAATCCAAATGCCGCACTGTAAAGAATAATCAAAAACAAGTAAAAGTCGGATCGAAATTGTATTTTCAGTGGATTAGTAAATTGAGTTTTACAAAACATATTCCGTTGAAGATTGCACAATTTTTCTTTAATATCATTTTGAATTTAAATATTTTAATACATATTTCAAAATACATATACGAATTAAAAGTAGGAAAATAAAAACAACCATTTCAAAATAAATCAGTTAATAAATTGCGATGCTTTGCAAGAAATGGCCACATCTGACAGCGCTGAAGTTTAGTTCTAACAAAGCTTTAATTTTTTTTTTAGCTTTTATTGAAAAGCTGTTTGAAAACACAACCATTTTGTTTCCACAACATTCCCTGTTGCAGTAATATGACGTTAACATTTTGGTGTAACAAAGAGAGAGTTTAATGAAGGCAGTTAGTTGCGATTTAGTAACAGCCGTGTTAAGTTGTATACGTCCGGTGGTTTGAGGTCACGAACCTTTGTCAGTCAGCCAAGTTTTGTTGTCATATTTTTTTGTATGGAAAATATGACTGAACTTACGTAGGCCTTTTTTCTTTTGTTGTTAATGGTTGCTTGGTATGTTAAAAAAGTGAAGTTTAAAATAAAAAAAAAAGGTAAAACTGATATTAACGTATAAAAAATCTTAAATAAAAATGTATTAAATAAATGGAAAAAGAGAAAAAGCGCAGAGCGTTTGCAGCCATTTTTTAAAATTTTGTTTCAGTTTAGAAAAATGCATTTTAATAACAAAATTTAGAAAGTTCTAGTTATAAGGAAATAATATAAAATACACATTTAAGCAAAATATAAAATAAAGTGTTAAGCAATTTGTTACAATTGAGTGGTTTTTTAATACTTGCATGATTTCATTTTTAAAGAAGATGTTGCTTCAGTGATTAAACAACAAAAAGTATTAAGTAAATTTTTAAAAAAGTGGCTTCTTTAGAAAAAAGTGCATAAATTAACAAGTTTTATTTGTGTGTTCAATTTACTAAGCTCCCTTGTATTATTTTCCTGGTTTTTTGTAAAAAAAATACCTTTCTATGTACACATACACATACAATAAATTGAACGCGGCTTTCAAACTCACCTCTACCACATTGGAACGTTTTAAAAGCATAAAAATAGAAATAAAATATAACTCGGCTTTATAAAAAAAGTACAACTAAAAAAGCAAAAAGAAGAGAAAAAGTAAGAAACAGCAGAATAGCAGAAGCTTCTTCTCATACAAAACAAAAAAGTTCTGGGTATTACTCAGAGATTAAATATTTATAAAATTCCCACACACCTTTTATACATATACCCTCATACGAATCTCCACACTTAAACAGTTTAAAACTGTGTTTATTCAAGCCCAGTTTAACATAAACAAAGTCAAGAAGGAGAAGAAAGAAGTCAAGAGAGGAAATGAAAATAAAAGAGAGAGAGCTTAAAATTTCTGTTGTTTTTTAATAAAAAAGCTTGGTGATTTTGTGTGTGACTAATTGAATAATGAAACATGTAGCGGTTTGTTATGAGAGCAACAGGTTGAAATGAAACAAAAGTTTGTTTTTTTATTTTAGTATTCTACTAATACTAAAATATAGAAGCATCAGCGATACTCATATGTATATTTGTCTTTGCTTTTTGGATCATCTTTATGGGATGTATGTATTTATAAAATTACAGGTAACTTAACAAACTTACTCATTTTTAAGTTAAATCTTTATTTAAAGTAATAAATTTATAAAAATTACTTTTGAGAAAAAAGTCACTTTTTTGCAAGATGTGCAATAAAGGGAAGTTTTCGCATTAAACTATTTAATTTTTCGGTATCAGTTTAATTTCTTTTTTATATTAAACAATAATGTTATGTACTAAAAAACCGAATATTAATAAAGTGTCAATTCTTTAAGTTTTTTTCGTTTTTATTATTATTGTTTGTTCAATATTCAGACTTCTGAAATAAGTTTTTTTTGATCTTTAAATATATTTTATGAACAGGGAAAACAGAAATATGCTCTTAAAACCGCGTTTTATGCGCATTAAATATGCAGTAAAAACTTGAAAATAGGTATGCCCTGAACATTTTTAAAAATATGCGCAAAAAATTGCTAATTTGAAAACAAAATACATATTAAAAAATTTAATAACAGTTCCATTTAATAAAAACAATGTTAAAAGCCGAAACACCATAGTATTTACAGACGAATTTTCTAGATTTTATCCTATTTGGATGCGATGGGCAGTCATCGGCTCACAAAAACAAAGTTATGTCAACAGGTTAAAGTTCCAACAAAAGTTATTTGTGCCGAATATTATCTAGATATTAACCCTTTAGCTATATTGTATCCATATGGATACACTCAACTTTGGAGGCATCTAAAGAGTCTAATTTGGAAATAAGTTTTTATAAGGGATATGTAAAATTGTAGACCGATTTTCACCACTTACATGGACTTCGACCTTAGCACAATTAATATTTATTTACAAGGGTATTCATTCGGTAAACCGTTAATCATATACAACATTTTAAAGTTTTAAACAAAATTTTTCTTTAATGACAACCTGCTTTGTGTTACAATTTTTCAGTTAAAATTAAGTGTGGATGGCGAAATTAAGGCCCTAATTCTGTAAAGCGCAACCGCAACGAAACTTTGAAACTTTGCGAAAAATTTCTTAAATACTCTAACGGAATATCAGCATTTTAATGAAATCTAACGAACACTCTGTGTATTTTGTTGTTGGATTTAACAAAAGAACTACAATATTTTGTATTTGCACTTTTGCAAGACTAATACTGAACTCCGCTATTGTATACACGACATAATAAGAAAATTTATAATTTCCTGCAAATTAAAAGTCCGTGATAAAAAAAGTCTCACAAAAAGTCGCAGCCACTGGGTCGGACGAACGGTAACCCTGAATTAAACAAACCAAATTATAAAACAACAATAAAAAGCCCTGAAAAAAGCAAAAATAGGATAACCAGCTGGCGCTTCGAGCGTACCTGGAAGATGGAAGGGGCTAAACGACTTAGGCCGTTTTTTTTTCTAAAAAAGTGCACCATAAGTGTTACATGTGATTTGGCAACATTTCTAAATGCTAACCTGATTTTAAAGTGTTGCATATTTAAAAGAACACAAGTTGCATAATAAAACAAGAAAGTACAAGTACCGTTTAATCTTGACGCTCTTTTATATTGCTAATTTTTAAGTAGAAAAATATACAAAAACTATATAATTACCACGAGAGACGAACTAAAAAATAATTTATTTTTTCAGAAATATGTAATAACAGAATTAGCTGTTAATATAGTGCTGCACTCATGCACTTTTAATTAAAATGAGTGTTCAACATGTAGTCATGGTGAAATAATTAGAAGGTGGCAGCACTACGGAATCTATTATTTTTTGCTCAATTCATGGTGAACTTTCATTATGTCAAAATCATTTGTTTGTTTTTTGATGTAATGTCACTTAAATACACAAAAGATTATAAAAATTATTCTTCTAGATAAAAACACAAAATTGAAAGTGTAGTGCAAGTGAATTTGAGAATTTTGTGTATGTGAACTGGTTTGGTTGGGTTTGTTGATTTGTGAACCACCCAACAACAGCTAAAGTGGAATATGAATAACATCGTTGTACCGCTACATAACTTTTCCACCAAAAACTACAACTTTAAATCACCCGCCCATGCTAAAAGATTGTTTTTAAGAAATGGTTTCTTTTAAAGTTTTAAACCTATTATTACCGGTGCGCCAGAGGAGCATGTTAAGGGTAGACGTAGACGCATCTATATGTCACCTAAAAATGCCATGCAAAGTGTTACCAACAATGTGAACACATGACAAATTGATTTCGACAGTCGCGAATGTTGAGAGAATCCCTTAATGGGATGCTAATCATCGTAAGTCAAATTTGAGATAGTGTAAAGGCAAATTTATTTAAGTCCTCCGTTTCATTGGAAATCCCTTGTCTAATATGCTAGTCAGCTTTGCTTTCCATGATAAAGCCATTACTTTCTTAAATAATTATTTCAAAGTATTCTTTGTTCTTGATATTTGTGTCATGTAAAATTGTCTTCTTTAACCTTTTGCCTTTTTGGCTACTACCTTACTGTTGCTTTTGGTCTTTATTGCCTAAAACCAAACTAAAAGCTTTTGTTCCCGGGAAAACTTCGCCTATAGTTCATTTAAACTGCGGGGAGCTTCCACTTCATTACTTTGTAAAATTTCTCGATGTTAATATTCAGGTTTACGACGATTCATTAAATAAAAACAATAATATTTTGGTGTGGTGAAAATCCATATTTTTGACATAATGGACTATTTTACACAAACAAATTTGCCTGTTTTTGTTGTATTGTTGTACAACAACTCCTAGTGCTGCCACCTTCTAGTAATTTCACCATGCATGTAGTATTTTTTTTTCTTTTTAAGGGGAACATGATAAGAAAACAACGCGTTGAACTTTGAAAATAACACATACATATTTTTCAGAAAAGAACATAACGAACTGTAAAAGGCAGAATTAATGCAGAATATTACTCAGAAAATAATAATGACACGTTTTATAACACGATGGCAATGATCAAAGAGATTTTTCACTTAAATATTATAAAATTTGTATTTTTAACTAAATTTTATAAACTGATAAAATCATTGATTATTTAGTTCGTTTTTCCAATATTGAAATTTTTACTATCAACATTGTATACATATATATTTTAACGTGTTTTGCATTTTTAAGATAATTAAAAATTTTAATTTAAAATGTTTACACACATACTCCCAACAAATAGCACACATTTTTGTGTTAAAAAATAAAACAACTGTTAAACAAAGCAAGTGTTTTTTTTTTGCTATTTTTATTGATTGTTTGTTCACATTTTGACTAATAAATACAATAATGCTATCAAAATGTGACATTTTTTAAATAATAACTCAAAAATGCGAATAAGCTATGAAAAAAAACCAAACCAGTTTATTTATGGTTTAAGGAGTTTTAATTTCCTAAGACGCTAAAAATAAATAATAAATAGGTACATACCTATGTTAGAAAGAATATTTTTTTCAATAATTTATACAGAAAAATATGAAAAATGTTAGAATAAAACAGTTAAAACTGTTTGCAAAAACAGTTAAAGTTAACATCAGTTATCCAACACATTAAAACCCATACTTTTGCTGGGCTTACATATTGCTTTTATGAAATTGTACTGAACACCTTTTAAGAGCCCCTTAAAAAAACTTCTTTTGAAATCAGCAACATAGCGGAATTTGGTGTTGTGCACATTTTTAGCGAAATGTACTACGCCTGCTCGCTCTATTTCATACTCATATCCAAGGCGAATTCAGAACAGGTAAGTGCAACTCTACAACTTCGAAAAGCCCCATGTCTTTTGTTTTTGCAATATAATTGATAGCTGTCAAAATTTTTTTATTGCAAATTAAAATTATCACTTTTTTATAAAATAAATTATTAAATTCACTTTAATCATTCGCAGTTTTGAAATTTTTTTTATTATAAAAATAATATTTTTACTACTTTTCAATCAACTTCTTCTCAAAACAAAATTATATTTTGACGTTTCTCATTTTTTTTTAATTCGCCGTGGAGACAGCTGATGAACGGCTGACGAGATGAGTTTACCTGTTTGAATTCGCCTTGCTCATATCTTTTTTATACACGCTGTCGTTGCAGGGAGGGCATTCCGCTCTCGCCTTTTTCGCAGTTACATAAGAATGGTAACGGGATCAAAAAAAAAAAATTATTTTCTTTTGATTTTGCAAAAAAACAAAACAAAAAATTTTACTCCTTCTTTTCTTCCTTCTCATAGAAGCAAATGTGGAACGTGTATCTTATCTTTTATACGAAAGAGCCGAGACCTTCTATGAGGCATTATTTAGCAGTTAGATAAGAATAGTAATTGAATTAAAAACATTTTTAAGCAGGCCTTGAAAAAGGCTTGAAGTAAGATGGCTTTCTGAGCTTTCCTGCTGGGCATGTACATACATATGTGTGTCAAAAAAAAAAAAAAATAAACCTACATGTCTTTTTTTGTTTATCTGAAGTATTTGCAACAAATATAGGAAAAAAATTTGGAGGTTTGGCCAAAAAAAAGGCGTCGTAGAGACCATTGTGCATCGTTAATTAATAAACCAAATAAACATCTGGCGAGTTGCGTTGACTTTTGTGATAGTCCTAGATATAGACAATGACGCGCGTGCTGCTTATCTATCCGAAAAAGTTTCAGAAAATTTTGCGTGTAAATTACACACAAAACACATTTGACATTTAGCCAGTGTTTAACGTCCAACCAAACCCAATTTTTTTTTAATACATACTACTTGACATAACTTTTGTGGGTTTTTTTTGGAACAATGTATGTGTCAACTTATTGCGTGTCTGTAAAAAAGTGCCAAAAATAGAAGTGGTTTTAAAAATAACAGGTATTTACTTACATACCATTAAAAATATAGGATTGGTCAAGGTTATCAAAGATAAAAACATTTAATTAAAGAAATAGTTGGGGAAGTTTTTATTCCTCTTTTTCTATTTCAAAAAAAGTTAACAAAAACAGGAGGTAAAACGCAAAAAAATGGTTAAATAATATAAACAATCAATAATAGATATTTTTCGCGTATAAAAGTCCTTATACGTTTAAAGTTTTCTTTATTACATATGTATCTACAAAAAAGTAATGCAAATAGATTAATTGCTTTGATAAAATAAATATGATGTCATTTAGTGCGATAGTTTTTTTTACGATTGCTTTCTACTTTATATACCTAGTATTTGAAATATTAAAATATATTTGCCAAATTATAGTCAGAAATCATTGTTTTTTTAAAACACAAATATCTAATTGCAATTTAAAAAAAAATTACTATTTCTATGCAACATACAAACCAAACAAACACTGAAAATCCCATTCCATTGTTACTTGCACAAAAAACGCAGCCCTTCCCCATACTGAGACATTGTTTAAACAAAATTTTCACGTAGTTGTTTAATAAAGTCAAAAATAAATAAAGAAAATAAATTAATATAGGTAATTAAAAAAAATAGATACATAAATAAAAAAAGAAGCAACAGGTATGACGACAACTAACTAGAAAAAAACAAGTAAGAGTGCTTTTTTCGGATATGCCGAATCTTATATAGCCTTCACCATGGTGCGCAAATAAATATAAATAATTCCAATCCTGCCCACATTTTATCGGATCCAGATATACAGAAATGTTTAATGTCTTTGTATAGGAAGTGACACGCCCACTTGTTCAAGCCCGCCCACATTTTGCCGGATGTTGTGTTATGATAACCAAGATGCTTGCATCTAATTAGGAAACTTTGGCTCCTGCCGTTCTCCAGATATATGTATATAAAAATAAAATTAAAAAAAACAACAACAACAAGGGAATTTTTGGTAAAATTAGAGGAAGTCGTAGTTTTTTGCTTAAATCTCAGCCATTTGTGGGCCGGTCTTGCTGAATTTCAATAGCCAACAATTCCGGACTATATGCGACATAAATGTATAACATTCTAGCCCCCATCATATCTGGGATCTTCGAAAAACCCATTTCAACGGACAGCCGAACATCGTTAAATCAACTTCGCTACTTATAAGAACGTAGAAAATATATACTTTATACGGTTTTACATCAATATTGTAGAAATTAAAAACGGAATGGCAAACTTTATATACCCTTTTCCACCTTCTGTGGAAATGTAAATACAATTTTTCTTTATAAATCCTTAATAAGTAAATATTTTCTAAACAAGGCGTAAAAAGAACATTTTCAAAACAGGAGTAGAAGTTTGGTACAGAAAATTCTTGTGACGTAAGAATTTTTTTAACTACGATTTTTATATAAAATTCTCATAACTTAACTTAACGTAACAACTTTTGATAAAACAATATTTTTACTGTAAACATTTTTTGTAGAAGATCTTTCTTTTTTTAAAGATAACCACTCGCTAGAAAATAATATCGTGTATGGGTAATCCCACAGAAAAGACTACTTTTTGTCACGTTACGACACCAAGCAATTAGTCTTGTATTTTAGAACCATATTGTTAAAAATTTTCCTCTCTTTCACTAAAAGTAAAGCTAGTTGCGCTTTACACCAAAATGCAAAAAAGTAAAAAATATTATATTATTCGTAACTTGACAAAAAGTAGACTTTTCTGTGGAAATACCGAAATATTTATCTAATGTTATTACGCCTGTTTGTCTTTGAACTCTGTCTGTAATTGTTTTCAATACAAATTTGTTTTTAAAGAATTTTTCTGAATTCCTTGAGAGGAATTTTTTTTTTTAAATTTCTATTGTATTGAATTGTATTGTATTTAATGATACAGTGCACTCGCGATTATATGAACTAATTAAAGCAAAGCCAGATCACTTTTGAAAGATTGTTCATGTTTGCGAATGGCATCTAATGTTCTAAATTTTCTATAATTTCTGATTTTTCTTTTGAAAGTTCAAAATTTATGTTTTTTTAAATTTATATTAATGAACTTTCCACGTTAAAATTATATTTAAAGAATTCCATGTTAATGTGAGCAATCAATAAAAGGTGCATGTAAAACATTTTGATTATCAACTGGAGACAATTTTAAAGCAGATAGCTAGGGAAATCCCCAAGTTATTATTAAGTTGTGTCAAAATTGATTTTAATTTTAACACTGTGTAGGTAGATAAAACCGTTAAAAATACAATTATAAGTTGTTCATATTTTAAAGCTTTTGCATTTTAGAGTAGTCAATGGAAGAAAATAAGTGTTCATATTTTGGGGTGTTCATATTTTAGGGTGTTTTTATTATTATTTATTGAATTTTATTGTATTTAATGATACAGTGCACTCGCGATTATATGAACTAATTAAAGCAAAGCCAGATCACTTTTGAAAGATTGTTCATGTTTGCGAATGGCATCTAATGTTCTAAATTTTCTATAATTTCTGATTTTTCTTTTGAAAGTTCAAAATTTATGTTTTTTTAAATTTATATTAATGAACTTTCCACGTTAAAATTATATTTAAAGAATTCCATGTTAATGTGAGCAATAAATAAAAGGTGCATGTAAAACATTTTGATTATCAACTGGAGACAATTTTAAAGCAGATAGCTAGGGAAATCCCCAAGTTATTATTAAGTTGTGTCAAAATTGATTTTAATTTTAACACTGTGTAGGTAGATAAAACCGTTAAAAATACAATTATAAGTTGTTCATATTTTAAAGCTTTTGCATTTTAGAGTAGTCAATGGAAGAAAATAAGTGTTCATATTTTGGGGTGTTCATATATTAGGGTGTTTTTATTATCGCGAGTGCACTGTATTTTAAAATTTTACCTTAAATACCTTCCAAAAGATGTTTGATTGATTGAAATATAAGGAAAATATTTTTGCTACTCCTTTCCATAGTTATACCTGAAAAACCACGTTCATTTAATTAAATCTTTTTCAGTTATGTATGTTTTTTGTACCAATTAATGTAAAAACTTACCACATCTTAAATAAAGTACAAAACATCCATAGCTTTAGAAGAAGAAAAAAAGTGTTTTTGAACTTTTAAGTGGCCTCTATCCACAGCAGGAGTAGAAAAAGAATTACAATATAAATTCTTGTAGACACTTTTTTTGTTGTTGAGGCAACAAACAATAGACAGAGATAAGTGGTACTGGGCATATAATTATGTTAATACATAAATTAAATACAATAGTTAATATTTGATTTAGAAAAAGATACTGGTTGAAAAAAAATCTTGTCGTTTGATTTAAATTAATCAATATTTAAATAAATGTTTTTTAACAAAGATGAAAAGTAATCAAATTTTATGGATTTCAACATTTTGTTAAATTTTTGTAGACTAACGGTAAAGTTAACTTTTTGATTCGGGTTGTCTGGGTTCACACTGTAAAAGTTTTCTTTTAGAGAGTCAGTCAGAGTTTATTGGTAGCTTTTATTATGGAAACTTTTTGTTATGTTTTATCAAACTGTCATTTGCTTAAGCAAAGATTCCGTACGGCATCGGGTGTTTTAGATTTTGTTTATTTTTAACAGTAGCTTAAGCTTGCTTGTGCTTATTATAAATGGACTTTTAAAGAAAACTTTTATAGTGTAAACACACTTTATTTAAATTTTAAAACTTTCATTTAATCAGCTGTTCAAATTTTGTTCGAGTGTTTGCTTTTGTTTAATTGATCTATTGTTTAAATTTGCGACATCCTTGTATATGCAAATGTGGCAATTAAAACTATTTGTTTACATTTGTCTGCGAAAATTCGCATTTTTTAATAGAGATTTTTTTAATAAAAAATGCTAAACTATAATTATTTAGTCTTTATTAAAAAAAAAATGCAAAATAATTTCAATTAAACCTGCTACTAACGTGACAAAGAGTAATTTAATATATTTTAGAATACATATTTCAAAGCCTACATTATAATTTATTTTAGTTTTTTCTTCTTTTCAATAATGTTTTCAATCAATCTTGAGACATTTTTTTAGATTTAAGAAGAAAAAAAAGAAACACTGTGAAATAAATCATAAAAAAATAAAGAAAGAACTCACATAAAACATAAAATCATTTTGTAATACAATAGAACAAATTTTTAACTTTATACACGTAAATTTTTATACAGACATTATACTCAAACAAACACGTGAGTACTTGTATTTGTATAAACAATGGCTTTACTTCCGGTTTTTAGAATATTGAAACTTTTTCCCCTTTACTGGCGCAAAATACTAGCTAGAAACTGGGATGTACAAGTATTCCATGAATTTACTGATTTAATACAAGTATGCTTTAAAAAATCTATAGGATGTTTTACAAAATTGTTTGTGCAATCACGCATGTGTGACGCAATTTGGTTTATTCAGAAACACAATGAAGTGGAACATCGGACACTTCATACATTTTAAAAATCACTAGAACTTAAAAATACAAATGAGTTAAAAAAAATCCTTTAAATACATAGTTCCGCCTTTTTTAATTTTGTTAGAAAAATACTTTAGAAGTAAACATTTTTCATTGAAACGCAAAAATATAAAGAACTTAAAAAATTTCTAAAGAAAATAGTTTAAACGTTACTTTTTTTTATAGAAAATCTTTTGATCGTAAAATTTTCAATAGAAAATCGTCAAAACGTTAAAATTTTCAATAGAAAGTCTTCAGAACGTTAAAATTTTCAATAGAAAATCTTCAGAACGTTAAAATTTTCTATAGAAAATCTTCAGAACGTAAAAATTTTCTATAGAAAATGTTAAGAAGGTTGAGAACGTAAAAATTTTCGATAGAAAATATTTAGAACGCCAACATTCTTAAAAGAAAATTTAAGGATCGTAAACATTTTTTATAAAAAAAATTTATATGTATGTAAAATGTTCTACTACTAAACATTAAACTCAAAAAAAGTTACACATTTGGCCATGAAATTAAAACAATTTGTTATGTATTGTTTATATCACAATAATTTGTATCTATGTATGTATGAATATGTTGTTAGTGCTATTGATATTGGGATGGGTATTCTCAAAAAAAAAAAAATTGTAAACAATATAGGTAATACGTATCTATATGAAGAAGAAGAAAAAATAAAAACTGTAAATAAACAGAAATAGAAACTACCAAAATATTAACATGATATTTATTTGTTTGTGTGTATACGTTAGTAAATATAAGGTTGTGTTGTAACGGTAGATTTTACGTCACCTATATTGATTCCAGGAAATTTCGTCATTTCTCTTGAATACTCTTTTAAAACTGGTATTTATAATATTGCTATTGTTATGTTGTTTTTATTTTTAGCCGTATCTACACATAATGTCGTCATTTATTTATCCAAAATAATGGAAAGAAGTTTATTTATCTACATTTGTATGGATGTATTTATTTTGTAAATAAAAATTTAAATGAAAATTATGGTGGGACAAAAAAGTTGAAATAGAAAACAATTAAATCTAAATTTTCCAAAAGTTCGTGTTATAACTACAGTTTTCGAAAAAAATAAACATTAAAAACAGCAATTTTGACTAAGCTTATTAATAAATTGATATAGGTATTATTAAAATTTTATTTCAAATAATAAATTGGATATTTTTTGGAAAGGTTCAGAAGGGTTATGTGCCCAAGGGCACACTTCCACTCGGAGACCAGTACGGTCCATTGTGAATAAAATATTTTTTGGAAAAGTGGCCACCATATTTTTTTCAAGTGTGCAGCTAACTTTGCTGGCGGTATGAGCTAAGTCCCCAATGAACTAACTCCCCAAGCCCAAAATGAACGAAGTCCCCAAACGACTGTATGTGAAAAATCAACAACAATATTTGAGACTTCGTTCACGTTTTTGGGGGCATCGTTCATTTTATTATAAACTTAACGCCTAAATTAATTTTTGGAGACTTAGTTCATTTCTTTTTCTCTGCATAGCCGGCCTTCGGCCGGGCGCAAGAATTTTCCCTCTATGGTATAACAAACACCGACTTCGCTAACTAAAGCTTCTCTGCATAGCCACCCTTCGGCCGGACGCAAGGTTTTCTTGCTCTTTGGTATTCACTTTCATTAGAGGACTTTTTTCACTCTTGTGAAAATTTGGTGAAATTGGGGTCTTAATTCATTCCTGTTTAGCGACTTGGTTCACCTGTTTGGGGGCTTAGTTCATATTGGCTTTTTCGGGGTTTTTCCATAAATAAATGACGTCCCCAAATTTAGGTGCTTAGTTCATTTTGGGTTTGGGGAGTTAGTTCATTGGGGACTTAGTTCATACCGCCAACTTTGCTATTTTATATGAAAATATTTTAAAGCTGCCAAAAAAAATTTAAATATTCAGATATACAAAATGCACGTTAACAAGGATTTTGAAGAATAAATACAGAAAATTTATATTTTGGGCAATTAAGTCAAAGTGCAGCTTAAATCTTTAATTTTTTGTATGAAAATAATTTTTAAATGAAAAAATGTTGGGTTTTAAAAAAATAATGACAAAAATTATTCATTTTGGGCAGATAAGTCAAAAGTGCACTTACACAAAAGGCAGTTCAGTCAAAACTACTGTACTGTTCTTTAGTGTTCGGTTCGGTAGATATGTCGAAAACACAAACGCTAATGGTGTTTGTGTAAAAATAATACTGTGCTTATTCAACTTAACAAGAAGATGAGAACATTTTATTGCGCTCTGTTTTTTTTAACCAAAAACTTCATTGTGTTCGTTTCAGCTTATTAATGTTCACTCATTTCAGTAGTGCTTTGCGCCCTTTTGGTTGGTAAAGATACCAAAATTTTTTTTACAAAAACAAAATACTTGTACAAAAAGCCACAAAACAAAATTTAATTAATGCTTAATCAATAAAAAAAACACTATAGAACATTAAAATATAATGTATGCCTACAGAACCACTACAATTGTTCTGTTTTATAACGAAGAACAGAACACTAAAAAATGTTCGGTACTTTCTTGAAAATATTTATGAACGGTATTAATGATTGTGTATTAATACACAGCACTAAAAAATAGATATGGTTTTTGGGTGTGTGAGCCATACGTTTAATAATGTTCTGTTTATTTTCCATATTACAGACTTTCTTAAGAACACATCTTCTCTTATTTTAATTTCTTAACTGCCATTTAGAGTCCAACCTAATTTTTGTTTGTTTTAAATGCTTTTAGTTACATACAGTGTAATCTCTCGAAGCGAACAACTCCTTTCGACGGATACTATGGCCTGGTCCCGTTAGTATATATATATTTTGAAAGGACATCCCCTTTGTACGGATACATTTTAATGGTACCTTCAGTGTTCGGTTTTGAAAGATACCACTGTACTTTAAAAATTAGTTTGTATGTAAAATATGGGTCAACAAATTTATAATTATGAACTTATTTATCTTTTACATCTCTTGTCTGTCGTTTCTCTCTATCATACTTTTCAAGTATTTACTTGCCTGTTTAGTCATTGTAACTTATGCTAATTAGTGTTTTTATATAGAGTTTATTTTCCTTTAGAAAAATGTTGGCATGTCACGATAAAATTATATTTTTTTAACTTTGCATCTTAAGCCTCACGCATAAAGTTAAGTTTTGGGGTGTTAAAATTCTCTAAAGCATTATTAAGTCCAACAATTGTGGGAAAACAAATTGTTTAAGTCATGCGTATCAGTAAGTTAACTATTTAATTTTATTAAATATTAATTTTTTAAGTTTTAATCTCGGCAAAGAAAAAACAGTAAAGAACACTTTTCTCCTCTGTTTGTCAACCGAATTAAACAAAGACTGCACCATTCGAAAGGTATTTATAGAAGAGCCCAATATCTGTTTTATTAAAATCTGAGGTAGTAAAAAGGTTAAATTCGCAAACCTAATATCCCCAAAACTAAAAAAATACAAAACAAAATTTAATACTTATCGATATTCATTCGAAAAAGGACCTGTTCCCTCTGGTACTTTTTTTTTAATTCGGCTTCGTACCTATTTTGGTGCTTTTTTACAAAACATTTGTCTACCCCTGCAAATAATAGGACTAGTCCAAACACGCGTGTAAAATGTAGCCCACAAGGGACTAGGACTACTCCAAAAGTAACCCAAACGTATGGAAAAACATGGTCTATTTTACATTACGATGTCCTAGGGCAGGACCATATACCCCAATTTTGGGTTACAAAGGAGTAGTCATAAAACTACTCCATTGTATACACAAGAGGATTAGTTTTAACTTCGTTTTAAAACGAAAACATGTCGTTAAAAAAACGAAGACATGTCGTCTCACTACAAACACTTTTTAACAATGACATGGTCCATGCTTGCATTACATTGGACCAGTGCATGGAGTAGTCCATTTAATCATATTGGATCAGGTTGTCCAATATTATTTGCAGGGACATTCATTGACATATATGTACATACATACCTAATTATGGGCTCCCACTACAATATTAATACTTCAATGAGGAGAAGAAAAGTATAAAAAAGGGGAAATACGGGAAAATAAAATTTTTCTTTTACTTTTCCGTGCTGCATGTGGCAATTTTTGAATTTTCTATAATATTGAACTTAGAAACAAACATAAAATTAAAGGTGAAGGGTCTTGAGTGAATGAGAACCTATAACATAACAAATTTTGGTACTTTTAAGTTCTTCAACTGGTACTTTTTGAATTTTATGCTTAAACCTGAGTGAATAAGAATCTGTAAGGGGGAGCTTTTTGGTGCATTTTCGTTCTACAGCTGGCAATTTTTCGTTCTACAGTTGGACCTAGAAACATAAAATTTAACATGCAATGTCCTGAGTGGATGAGAATCTATAATAGAGACAATTTTGGTACTGTTTTGTTCTTCAACTAGTAGTTTTTGAATTTCCTTAAGTACTGGACTTTGACCATAAAATTAAACATGCAATTCCCTGAGTGAATGAGAATCTGTAAGAGGGATCTTTTAGGTACTCTTTCGTTCGTTAATTGTTTCTTTTGAAAATTTTATTTATACTGAACATGGAAACATAAAATTCAACATGCAGAATCCAGAGTGATTGGGATAGTTTCTCATAGGTACAATGGTACCAAATTTTTTTTCAATTTGTACTTTCCGGTTTTTTTTTATATTATTGAACTTATACATTTAAATTAAACATTCAGGGACTTGAGTGTAAGATAACATATGGATCGGAGATTGGTCCCTAGCCATGTTCGCATAAATATATAATTAATCCTTTAACCACCTTTGAAGGTTTTGCTTATTTCCGGTATTAAAGTCGAATTTTCGAATTAAGTTTGTTCGGAGCACTGATGAGATTTGTTGTACAATTGTTCCAAATTTGGTACAATCGCAACTACATACCCAAGAAGTTTTATCATTTCTTTGAGGAGGATTAACTCACTTTTCTTTTCTATAATAAAATTTTTAAAAACAGCCGTGAACAGAACTACCAAAAATTTTATTATTATTTATTAGTGTTCAGATATTTTACCAACATATAAAATACATGCATATATGTATGTTTAAGTACTCGTATCCCTGAAGAAGACTAGGTTTAAGTGCCTCCAAATCGCCACTTAAGTCGATAGTTTTGATGACACTTTCAACCAAGTGCCTGCCTTTAAGAAAAAAGAGAAATGGACAAATTTTTATACTCACACCACACTAGAAGTGCAACACTACAAAATTATACTTTCTGAGTCGGTTTAACAATGTCCTCCGTAAACCCCCTTCCTAAAATCACTTAAAGGCAAACAAATCTTAAATAGATGAAGATAACTTAATTATAGTCGACACAAAAGCTTTAACATAAATCTAAACCTCATAACACAATTTTGTTCTGCCGGGTCCATGATTGCCCATGGGTCTCACTATCGAAAAATAGTAGAATTGCATGACAAATATTTTTGAGTAATATTTGAACTACATACATCTCTGTTTTTCAGTTTATTTTTGCTTTTTTTTCAAAAAAATTTTAAAAATACCAAATTTCAGAAGAATTAGAGGGTTAATGAATACCAACAAAATGTTGCTTGTAATGTTCTGAATAAATCTTCTGAAAATACTATGTACCGAAAACTATCACAAGATTTTCAACGATTTTTTACTACACAGGGATTCAACTTTAAATAGGCCGTAAAATGAGTTTCAGATGTAAGCTTTTAAAACGCCGATACACACACATCTTCTTTAAGTCCCCTCTACAAGAATCAGTTGGCAGAACATTGTTATTTTGAAAAAATTGATTTTGTTGTACAGTGTAATTTGTAATTTCTTTTAAAATTACAAAATATTATTAGTATTGTGGTTATTTTATTGAACTATTTATGGTTTTTAATCCAAATTTTTAATATTTTTAATTAGGCTTAAGTTCATTAAATTTAATTTTCATTAAATTATTTTTATGAAGAAAGGAATTTTACAACATGAAAATTAATTAAAATTTTTATTGATAATTTTTCATTCTTGACTCAATCTGGGCTCGAACCCAGGTGTTTACGGACAGGTTACCCTGACATGTTTCGATTGCAACCACTCAATCTCTTCAGAGGGCTTGCCGTTTAACACTCGCAGCCATCGACGACTGCTGACGTCATTAGTCAAACATCAATCCTTAAACCAAATTGTATTCAACCTTTTGGTAGATCGAAATTTGCTTATGAATGATTATCTATTTTAATTTATTTTAACATGTTATTCCTTTACTTCTCTTTTTTCGTACTTTTGTCAAGAATTCTTCTTGAAGTTCAAAGTACATATATTTTTTGTTTTTTCATTTTTTTGTCTTTCTTTTTCTTGTTGACCTTTTCAGCACAACTTGAAGGACAAATGCAAACATAGAGCTCGTGCCTTAGCTTTAACAATTATTAGTATTGTGGTTATTTTATTGAACTATTTATGGTTTTTAATCCAAATTTTTAATATTTTTAATTAGGCTTAAGTTCATTAAATTTAATTTTCATTAAATTATTTTTATGAAGAAAGGAATTTTACAACATGAAAATTAATTAAAATTTTTATTGATAGCAGTCGTCGATGGCTGCGAGTGTTAAACGGCAAGCCCTCTGAAGAGATTGAGTGGTTGCAATCGAAACATGTCAGGGTAACCTGTCCGTAAACACCTGGGTTCGAGCCCAGATTGAGCCAAGAATGAAAAATTATCAATAAAAATTTTAATTAATTTTCATGTTGTAAAATTCCTTTCTTCATAAAAATAATTTAATGAAAATTAAATTTAATGAACTTAAGCCTAATTAAAAATATTAAAAATTTGGATTACAAAATATTTTTTAGAAGTTGGACAAAATATTGGACCCATTAATATATATTCGTCGGCTTAATATGCAAACCTGCTAAATCCACTTTTTAAGTAAATTGAGATTTTGATGCAGTGTGGTTGAGAAAGATACGCCTCGTCGAGCAGCATGTATTTTATCTTCAATTTGAGTCTTGAAGTTGACACACTATTTTTGGTTTTCCTCTCAAGCAGCAAATAGGAAAAATAAAAAGTTTTTTGTCTCTCCTGTAAAATGTGTTGAAAGGGAGTTAGCAGGTTTGCATATTAAGCGATATTTAAAAACGTTTGTTGAACTTATGCTTTCGTTTAACGTGGTTTGTGTTTTGTTACACGTCACTTTTTTCAGCCCTGTATACACTGTTTGTTGCATTTTTGCAGTCATCGTCCAGGTCGCAATTTTTGATGCAACAATTTTTTAAAATTCTGCTTTGAAATTGCATAAGTTTCCAGATTATGAAATTCTAGTCTTGCAATTTTTATATTTATATGTAGTCTTTCTTTCCACTTTTCATTTTCACACTTTTCAACTTGAAGTTGGCTTAGGTGTATTTGTTTTTATATAAAAGGGAAAAAATTAAAGAAAAGATAAACATACAAAAATTTGAAAACTAGAATTACTATGCAATTTCAAGGCAGAACTTTAAAAAATTCCTGCAAAAGAAATTGCAAGTCTGGACGTTGACTAACAAACCTGCAGGTAAACATTTAATTAAAACCAATATGACCGTATGTGCAACGGAGTTTTTTAACAAATAATTTTTCGAATATGGAATTTACAACATTTATTTTACATTTTATAATTTTTTATTTTCTACACAACATGCATATTTAGTGCGTACTAAAACTAATTGGGAAAATATGTATTTTCGATTTGTCAACATATACATTCAATACAAACATTTTAATAATTTAACTTGTTAAGTTAATAAAAACCTGCTGCATAAAAAATGTAAATGAAAATTTCAAGTTTTCAACATTGTTTGTTTATTTCTTATGACAAATACTTGTTTTAGTTACCACAAATACAATTCAAAACAATTCAATGGTGAGTATAAAATTCAAAACAGCAGTTCAAATTCACATGTCATAACTTTTATTGAAGAAAAGAAAAAAAAAATTTCTTATAACAAAAACTATACAAAATTTAATATAAAACGTGTGCGACGTAAAAGTAAATAAATTGTAGTTTGGTTGAGTGCAATTCAAAATTGAAAGTATTTTTTAATACGCTATTGTTTTCCAAAAAAGAAAAGGTGAATAATTGAAATTTTTAAAAAAGTACATAAATTAAAAAAAGGTATGATGACACCAAGTTTAAATTCATCATTGTAGTATGAATACCTTTTTAGTTTAATGCTTTTAATTTTAGTTACTTAAGGATTGTTTTTTTCATAAAAGAAAATTTCATTAAATTATTGTTTATTTTTATGTCTTTAAAATTTCAGAAATACATATTTCAACAATAAATTAAAATATGTTTTTTTAATCATTTAAATTTAATACAAGTCTGCTTGAATTTTCCGTAAGTTTTTATTTTTTTTAATGCAACCAACTAAAAATTAAAAAAGTATAATTTCTAAATAACGAATTATTTAAATTGTATTGTAATTTCGATCGATATCGAATGCCGTTATTTGGCCCCTGGCTTTTAAGTAAGCAAAGGACAAAATCCGAATACCGAATTTGAAAGTAGATTTCACTGTTTTTCATATATTTTTTGAATAAAAAATGGCCAAAATTCTGTCTAAGTACTACACGAAAATCAGAGTTTTTACAAAACATCAAAAAATTACGAGACAGCTTTGACAATTTATTCATTCCTTCTCTAATTGATCACAGTTGGTCACATGATCTTATTTTAACCAATATGTAACAATTGCTACAAATCAAATGGTCACACATACCAGTTGCATTTAATTGTTTTGAACGTTAGTACTATACAATCCAGTAGTGTCAAAACCAAGCCCACCTAATGCCATACCATCATCATGTATTGCAAACAGGCATTTGCGTTGTTTATTTCTATTAAATTGAGAGAGTGCATATTTAATAAATAAAATAAACTTAAACAACTTAAACAAACCGGTGCCATTAAAGTTATTCAACAAAATCAAAACTCATAAAATAAATAAAACGAATTAAAAAAAATAACGAAAAACTGGCTATTTAGACCTGCATTCTTGTTATACGATCTGGTATACTCAAAGGTGTTTAGTGTGTGTATTGTAAACAAACAAAATTTAAGTTGCCAGATCACTGTGACAAACAGCTTACAAAAAAAAAAAACGAAACAAGTTTCTTTGCTTGGCTAATATTGTTATTGTGGTTATTGTGTATTAAAAATATATTAATACGTGGAGCATTTTGTTGCATTAAATGTAATTCTGTTGGTTGTTAATTTTATTTTGCGGTTTTTTTTTATTAAATGACAGTCAATGACCCGGTTTTTTCTAACAAATATACATAGTTTTTAAAATCAATTTAATTTGCATAGCAGTAAGTTGCCAAGAAAATAGTTTGTAAATAATTTTTTAAACGATTTAAAAATTTAAAATGTTTAATTTTATATAAATAACCTTTACAAAAAAGATATGGAATTTTTAAAGTTTTGTGGCTCACTATTTTATATAAATTTCAATTTGTTTGAGTATGTTATGAAGTGAAATAAAATTATATGAGCAAATATTAAAAATGCCAATATTTATACAGTAGTTTTTGAAGGGAAAATGTGCATAAAAAACCTACAATTAATGCGTTAAAAATGCAGAAATATTAAACGGGTGGTGCTAAAAAATGAAGTTATTTTATGCCATATCTTTTTCTTCTGATATAATAAATTTGTTATATTTTTATTTTTGTAACATTTTCTAAGGTTTTAAAAAAGGATTGAATCAAAGTCGTCCTTAACACTGCTAACAGTGGCTTATTTCTTGTTTTTCATAGTCGTTTACAAGGTTTTATTTCAAAAAACGCAACAATATAAAAAAAGGAAACTTACAAAATTTATTTACTACACTGAAATCTTTGAATAACGAAAAGATCATTGTTAAAGTCATTTGCGTTAACTGCTGCATTTATAAAATTTTTTGATTTAGAAATTTAAAAAACGAAGAAAATTTGGCTAAATAAAAATGTCTAATGAACAGGGCAAGTTTAAATTGGCACGAAAAATGGCTGGCAACATGGCACGAAAAAAGTCCAGTTTTTTTCTGCATTTTATGTGACATTTCTCAATTTCAGACTTACTCAATTTGAACCATGGAAAGATACACAATCAAGCAACGCGTTAAAGTTGAAAATGGGCGTTCAAATCAAAATGCACTTTGTGATAAACTGAACTGGCAAAATAAAATAAAGTTATTTGTTTTTATTTTTGTTTTTTCTTAACCCACTTCCAAATACATTTAGAGTTGACAAAAAATCAACCAATTGTAGTCGGGACTGTAAGAAAAGATAAACTCACTGTTTATTGTTGTTGTTTTTGTTTAAGCTTTGATATTGTTACAAGTAAAACTGAGGTTTATAATTCTTATTCGCTTAAAAGTTTTATTTGTATAACATCTTTAGCTTTTCTAAAATCTTTGGATGAAGTTTCCTGACGATCTGGCCTAAGCAACCAGTGAAATGCGCATAGGAAATTTGAAAATTAATACAAACTCAAACAACAATTTAAAATGTCTCGTTTTTTTAACAATTCCTATTTTGTTTCTTTATTCGTTGCAAGGCAAACAGCGTTACCGTCGTGATACTAAAGTATCAATTTGACCCCTTTTCGACGGTCTTGATACAATTTATGACCCTTTTTTTATTTTACCCTTTTGTATAATTTTTAACTATTTTGTGCCACTTTTTGACCCTTTTTAGAAATACCACTTACATTTTGTTTTTTGAACAGAGTTCTTCAGCTAAACAAATGTTTTCGAAATAAGCATTGCTTAAAAATAAACTTTGTAACAGATCCAAAGTAGACACTTATAATTCCATGCTTTCTTCTCATAATTTGTTCAAAGCGGAGATGGAGGAATGGAATTCAAGTCAAGATTTTATAACAAAATATAGCACGCACATTCCTTAAAAGTAGTAAGTAGTCGCAAAAAGTTTGTGTCAAAACATTTTTACTACCTCTAAATTGGATTTTTGATAATGAAGTACAAATTAATGTACAATTTCCCTAATAGCAAACATAACTCATATACATATGTACACATTTGTTAATTTTTGTATTTTGTTTATTGAATGACTTATGGGTTCTCTTGTATACAAAAAAATGTGACATTTTATTTAACAAATGCAATTTGTTGTTCGTTTCTTCAAAACGTTTTGCTCTCCAAAAGGGTAATGTTTTATTCTACTTCTATATTTTTTGCCCCGTATAAATCGACAGTGTTGAAAGTGCCCTGTTAAATAGTTGACTTCGGTTTATATATGGGATCATTTTTAAACGGCGACGATTGCCTCAAAGAGCAACAAAATATAGCAAAAATAATTTTTTTTTACTTCAAACAAGCCTTAAAATTAATCAAAATCTTCCTCAAAACTAAAAGGAATGGCAAAAATTCGATAAAAATCAGGTCAGGTGCTAAAAAAAGGAAAGGACATTGCATAAAAATGTTAATTTTTTGAGCACTTCTTACTTAAAACAATTATGTATATTTTGTTTGGTTATCAAAAACTTGGTCTTATTATACTTTTTAATATGGGAAAGGTAATAAGCAGCTTGACCCTTTTTAAGTTGAAATACCCTTTTTTACCCCTTTTTCTGGAAAATCCCCTTTTTGTGACCCTTTTCGAAAATTTCCAACGGTAACCCTGAAGGCAAATTCATATTGGTGGTGGCAGCATAAGTCTCCATTGAAAAAAAGTTATGCAACCGTTTTAAAGAAACCCGTTTATTTCATAAAAATCCCTTTTGAAAATAAAAAGTTATAAGCGATTGAATTTTTAAAATTTATTACAATATCATACTTTTCAGCCAGATCATTAAAAGGTACATATTGAATCACCCTGTTTATAGGGAAAAGGTTTACGTAGAGATCTGAATTTTTGGCTTCTGAGGTTATTAGGTGTTTACTTTAATGAGTATTTAAAATTAGAAGTTGGCGGTAAATAAAGAAAAACTTTTTTCCACTATTTTTAAAATTGCAACACTGTGCCACCCTTGTTTAGGAGCTGGATCTATCTAACCTCCACTGCTTCAGGAAAATCCAGCAGTATTTGTTGAATATCAATAACAACTAGGGATGATCCGTTCTCACAATTCAAACTTTCACAAATGAAAGCCCCATATAGTTCAGAAACACACCCACCAAGCGAACCACAAAATCTTACTTCTTGGGAATAGCACTCTATGCGATAGACATAAATCTGTGAAACACACCCTTCATGAAACACATACATCAACATCATCGACTCTTGACTTTTCATTAACTAATTCAAGTCTCACCCCATCCACCAACGCATACCAAAAAGTCAACTCACCCTTCACCATCTACACTACATCAACCTTTCTTCCGCATTCGATATCCAACCTCTAGCTTATCTTACCCAGCCGCTACAAACCTACTAACCAACTATTAAATCTTTAGTGTAACCAGCATCACTTCCACACAAATCCACTTCAATACGCATCATCCACTTTTCACAACAACTCTTCTAACTTAACATCATCACCCATTTTAACTGTCACACAAAGTTTACTTCTCACATAATTTATCTCAAGGACAAATACACGTCTTGTAAGAAGAGCATGCAATAGTCAGTCTGTTTTCGAAATACCAAACTGGTCAGTCCCGCTCTTAATAAATCTGCAATATTTGAATTTTTCCAGAATTTCGGGTGCTGGGTGCACCCGTTTTCTCCAAAAGATGTAAAGGGTTCTGCACACTGTCAAAATGCTTGACGTCACAGCGAATTCACTCGTGTACGTGTGCTGAACGTAATATTCGCGGTCATATCTAAATTTTTTGATTTTCCTTCAATTATCGTCGCTGTCACACATACAAAGACATTTTCACTAATACTACCAAAGCGCTGATGAGAAATGCTTGGCCGTGTACAGGCCCCTAAACATCAGAAGGTTGAGAATCTTTAAACTGATTCACTACACTAACGGGGGGCCCTAACAAAATGTAAACAAAACATGTGTTTTGACGGGTTTCTTAAGCGAAATACCATAACCAGCTGATCTAAAAACACACCTGATACAAGAATTCGCCATGCTGCTCACATTTGAACAAAGTTGCAATATTGTTTTCTGCATAATTTCACCTCTTTTTGTATGTTTTCTAAGTTCATAAAAACCAATGTACATATGCATACATACATATGTACTTATGTATGTATGTATTTTACATTTTTACAATAAACTGACATACAATTAGAAAATATGACAACAATGAATTTTTATCTGTGAGTGAGACTATTTTAAATATTCCTTTTCTAATAGCACAACCACAATTATATGTACATATGTAAATAATAATGATGACGACCCAAGACCGGCGACGAAACAATATAAATATTTATACGTGAGTTCTGTTTTTTTTTTTGTTTCTTTTCAGCTCTTCTCCATTATAAATGTGGTCTTTTATAAACTTTTGTGTTATATTACATTAATATGATGACTATTGGGGGGAAATAATGTAGGTCAATCTTTATGCACATTTAAGATGCAGCTTCGTTGGCTGGTTTGAGACTTAAATAACTGACAGAACGAATTGTATGTTGATTTAGTTGTTTAGAAAGAGTTAAATAACACAAAAAAGTTAAAAAAAGTATGCGACGAACTAAAACATAACAATGAAAATAAGAAGATACTGTTGAAGCCAAAGTTAGGAAGGGCGAAGCCGATAAATATTTTAAGGCGGCGTAAAAATAAGAATTCATTTCACAGTTTCGTAAACTTATTTGTAATTTCAATAAGAGTTTAAGTAAATTTATCAGAACTATATATTTTAGCTATAGCTTGAAAGTTTCATGTGATACAAATTGGCTAGATACATGTGTATAAAGTAAAGGAGTTATAATTGCAAAGTTTCTAGAGAAATCTATGCTGTAACAAAGGTGATATACATCTGAACTTTCTCAAACTTTGCAAAGAAGTCAAACAAATCGCGACATTAGCACAAAAAGGTTCAATCATACATGTGGTTTAGGTGCAGAAAATACAATAGTAACAAAGAAAGCTAGAATTTAATCTAGAGTGAGGAAGGCGTATGTAGTAATGACCGAAGTAAATCAATCTGACACAATAATTTTATAAAGATAAAACGTCGTTGTTTTTAAGCAATTATAGATTTGTCGTCGTTGCCGCTTTAAAATTGAATGGCGGCTTGTATTGCAGTCTTTCGTTTCAGTTTTTAAATCTCCAGTTAAATGATTTAAAATATTACATTTCTTTTTTTTTAAAGAAATAAAGAAAATTTTCTATTTGTTTATCAATATTATATGCCAGGTACTTAACACAAACAAGAGCCATCTTTAATGTGCATATATTTAAGAAGAGGAAGCACAAATCATTTTTAAAATCTCCAACTTTCATTTAAAAACACATAACACAGAGGAAAATTATTGTTTCTATTGTATGCTAAACTAATTAGAGTTGAGGTTTTCTACTGCAAGAAAATAAGAAAAAAAGGTGAAAGTTTTTCATAGTGGTAATAGTTAAAATAAATAAAACTTGTATTTTTCCCTTAAATAGTTTCAAACTGAAATACTTTTCTGGTATTTACCTACTATAATCATAAGGTGGAAGTAAATGTTAAATTCATGTAAAATTAAAATCTGACAATACAAACAATTTAAATGACACTTAGAAAAGACAGCTTTCTCACACTCAAAGTTTAATTTGAAAGGTCTTGAGTTTTAAGGAGAGAGAAGAATTGAACTTGCATTATCTTTTCCTTTCACTCCAACAAACTCAAGACTTTGTACTGATTCACACGCTACAGTAAGAAATTAACTCTTGTTTTGCGTTCGATGCGTATATGCATTCTACGAGCGTGCTGTGCAACTTTTCAATACAGTTTTATATTGATTCTATTTTTTCGACAATGCATAAACGCATACAACGCGTTGTGTGGGTCTCCAGTCTTAAGGTCCAATTAGACGTGACATCAAAATAATCCCATAGTCATAACGATGGCCATAGAAACCAAAATTCAATTTTGATTCATTGGTTTGTATTGTTATGCCGTTATGGTTATTCACCTATAATCAAGTACAGTGTTGCCCAACTTTATGGGTTGAAACGGCTGTTTTGTATAACTACTGTTATGTCAAGTTTAATTTGAGCTTTAAGATGCCTCTACCTCTTCTTAAAACTTAAGACCTGAGGATTGAAATCTGGAGCGTGTAAACGCGGTCTTTCGTTTGCGAAAGCGGTGTGAACTAAGTTTAAAAGTAACTCCAGGCTCACACAATTCAACTTGAAATTCTCAATTTTTAAGTTTTTAGGAGAGAGAAAAAAGAAGAAATGGGGAAGGAAGAGTTGGTACGGAGATGCTTGTACTCGTCAGCATACTTTGTATTTTAATCGTAGGTATATGTACAAACTTTTAGAGGTAAAATCAGCAAAAACCATAATTTTTCATCAAAAAATCTGCGTCAAGATTTTAAAAATCTTCAATAAATCTTCAAAACTCATTTATTACACCTTTTATGTAGTTTATTTAGAAAACGATATAACAATTAATTTCAAAATAAACGGCGATGTTTTGGAATTTGAAATCGATGGTAAATATCTGTAAGTGGTCCTCGAAGTATGAGGTATACAAAATGAAATATTTTTTTGAACTTTCAACAAAATTTCAAAAAATTTTTTTATTGCTCAATAGGCGACATATGTATATAGTAGGATGTCCAGCGAGTGTTTCTCCTTGCGCCTGTGATGCCAAGATATGCGCAACAACTTTCCTGCCCATGGAATCAAATGACCTGAGAATCCCCTTGGCCGCAAGCAACCACAGAATCCTATGGTTTCGAGTGACCCGCTTTACCAGCTTTGGGTGTAAAAATCACCCTTACCTCTATCCAACCCCTAGGCAGATACCTCCTACTGAGGCACTTCTTGAATATATTCACCAGCAGAGATTATGCATAGTCCGGGATGTTGCAAAGCATGGCCGAAAAATGCCATCCGGACCCGGTGACTTATATGGGTCGGAAGTATTGACCGCCCAACCAGCTTTACCCTTGTGACCATTTCTTCGACGCATGCGCAAGTATACACACATATAACAATCAGCAAGTTAATTTAAACGTTGAAGTATAAAAATTATGCTTATTTCTATTTCTTTTCTTATCAATTAAAGAAAAATCTTAAAATAATTGGTAGAATTTTATAAAATACCGCTTTAATTGCAATAATTTAATTGAAATTCCATTGAACTTAAACAAAAGTATGTAGCCTTGCTAATTTTTCTATGTTATTTGTAATTTTTTAATATACTTAATTAAACCACATAATAATAACCACAAAGCAAATAAACAAAAAAAAATCCATCATAATTATCGGTAGTATTTTACTCTGTGAAGTGTACGAATGAATATTAATCTTAGGTTTAATGTAAACTGCAAATTTTATTAAATTGTCTGTAGTTTGGTTTTTAATTATTGTCTGCTATTCAGCTACGGCTCATGGGTTATTGACATTGAACTGTAAACGGGAATAAGTTTGTTATTTATGGTACGAGACCAAAAAAATAATTATGTAATATTTTTTTATGAGAATAGAAGTAATCCAAGTAATTAAGTTTTTAAAAATTAACAAGTTTAGGAAAATGATAGAATTTTAAAATTTTTTTTGAAAAATTTGTTCTTAAAAAACATATTTTTGGGAAGTAATGAATTTTTGTTTAACAAAAACAGATTTAAACAAAGTAAAACAAGAAATAAAAAATGTGACAAAGTTCTTGTAACATAAGGGGGATCATTAGGAAGCAACAAACTGGCCCCCAGGGCTAGTGAAATTTTTTTCACCTCAACAGTGGGAACATTTTACTTCCATGAGTACTTTGCTACCGTTTCACACACACCCAAAATATGTTTATGTAAAAAAGGTAAAAAAAGAAAATTGTATCTAAATATTTTGGGAAGTTTTGGAAGATTTAATGCCGAAGAGTTTGTGCTGATGTGTCCAACACATACCCAGTTTTAGTATACCGATTAATTTATAACCACTTCCTGAATCGATCTAACGATGCTCGTCCGTCCAGCTGGCTGGCTGTCCACGCACACTATGTGCGAAAAGTTGTTACGTACAAAGAACTTAATTTTGAAGATACATATTTATATAAAATTTGTTGTATATGGAAGTTCTAATTGTTATAAGGAAGAACCTTTTTATACCTATGCCAAGTGTGTGGAAAGGGTATTATGCATTTGTGCTAATGTTTGTAATACTTAAAATATTAGTCCAAGCCCTTTAATTTAAGTATCTAAATATTTTGGGAAGTTTTGGAAGATTTAATGCCGAAGAGTTTGTGCTGATGTGTCCAACACATACCCAGTTTTAGTATACCGATTAATTTATAACCACTTCCTGAATCGATCTAACGATGCTCGTCCGTCCAGCTAGCTGGCTGTCCACGCACACTATGTGCGAAAAGTTGTTACGTACAAAGAACTTAATTTTGAAGATATTTATATAAAATTTGTTGTATATGGAAGTTCTAATTGTTATAAGGAAGAACCTTTTTATACCTATGCCAAGTGTGTGGAAAGGGTATTATGCATTTGTGCTAATGTTTGTAATACTTAAAATATTAGTCCAAGCCCTTTAATTTAAGTATACCCATCGATTTAGAATCACATTTTGACTCGTTCTAACGATGTCCGTCCGGTTGACTAGCTGGCCCGCTGGCTATCTGTCAGGTTGTCCCTGTAAACCTTGTGCGCAAAGTACAGGTCGCAATTTTAGAGATAATTTAAGAAATTTGGCACAAAGGTTCTAATTGGCACAAGGACCAAGCTTATTGAAAATGGGGCGAATCGGTCCATAATTTTACATATCCCCCACACACGCTTCATTCTGGAACAGCTTTCATACAAAACCTACTGCCGAAAATAGTTTTTAATGCCATAACTTCCTTATTAATGTTAATATTAACAGAAAAATTGGCGACAATGACATTGACGAGAGCTACTATGCCTTGACAAAACGTTGTGCAGATGGGTCCAAAATTAACCATAGGTCCTACATAAGCCCTCTTCCTAAAATCAGTTAAAGGAAAAGTTTTATATAGATGAAGATATCTAAATAATATTCGGCACAAAGAACATTTATATAAATATTAAACTCAATTGCATAATTTTGTTCTGGCGGGTGCATGATTGCCCATCTTGCAAAAATTTGTTCTTATACTCTGTGATCGAGGGTTTCATATGATTGGGCTTGACCGACTTTACTTTCTTATTTCTTAATTGCTCGCAGAACAACATGAATTTTAAAATCTTTGGGGAGAAATAAAATTATTATATGAGTTAGTGTTAGAAAAAAATGAACAATTTTGGGTAAAATCTTTTTTAAGAATACGTTTTTTTAAAACATAAAACAATCTTAAAATGTTTGTTGAAATAAAAAGATGATAAAATTATAACTTAAATCTTGTTTATAAATTTAAATTTCTTTAAAATAAAGATTAATAGACCATGCAAATAATTTGTTTTTAATTTTCGCCAAAGGAAATGAAAATTCTAAAATATCACATCAAAGATGTTAATACAAATTTCACATTTATACTTATAATTTCCAAAAGGAATTTATTGTCTTGTTATATGCTGCAACTTTTTTTTAATGTTTACAAAAAAACAAAATTCGATAAACTTCAAGGCGAATTTACACCAGGTGAGCTTATCTTGCTACGTAAGCAACAGCTGATTACTAACCTTGTGTTAAAATGATATACCGTTTATGTGGTTCTGGAGAATATTTACTAAATTTTATAATTTTCGCCTAAAATTATAAAATTAAATTTTTTTTTAAATTATTGCGGCGCCTATTACAGTTTACAACTCAACTCAGTTGAGTTGTAATTAAGAAAACTGGTTGTGATCAGTTGTAATTTTTGTTATGTTTTTGTTCACCGCAATATAGACAATTTGTAAACCATAATACAAAAATTAGGAAATAATAAACCGTAATAGGGGCCTACATTTCAACACAAACAATTTAAAATTAAAAAGAAAATGAAATATTTGTTTAAATTGTTTACAACAGTGTTGTATTATTTTTGACACAACCATTCATTGAGGAACCGTGTGAAAAAAGATTCATTAGTATGAATTTTATTCACAAATGATGCAATAATATCGCCGGACCTATGTCATCGGATTTTACACGAAATAATATGCATATGTACCTACGTACTTATATATTCATATTAACTTTAATTTTGTTCTTTAAAATATTAAAGATGTGATTCATCCTTACTTACTCAGGCTAAGTAATTGATGAATAGATATTTTTAATGTAAAATTATCCAAAAATTATCAGCCATTTTCTGAAAAATCACAATTGAGTGAAATCAAAATCGAACAAATTTTTAAAACTTTTCGGTGCTGACGGTTCAAAAAATATATATACATATTCCTTTTTATACCTCGTACTTCGAGGAAATCTTATAGATATTTACCAGAACTACTTTTAAAACTACCATCGGTTTTAAATTCCAGGACATTAGCTATATGTTTTGAAATGAATTGTTATATATTTTTCTAAATAAACTACATAAAAAATGTAATAAATGTGGTTTGAAGAGTTATTAAAGATTTTTCCAATCTTGGTGCAGATTTTTTGATGAAAAATTATTGTTTTTTTTTTTTGCCGATTTTACCTCTTAAGTTCTGGTAAGACTGCTTTTAACGCCACCTGATCAATGAATTCGTCTTACTTTTTGTGTTTCAAAAGTAGTCTTGACATTTAAAAAAAACAGAAGTAAAAAATCAAAACTGTCAGCATTTCTTTTTTAAATAAAAATAAAATTAACAAACTAATTCCAAGAAAATGCTTAAACAAATCGTAAAATCCCTTTCACATAATTCCACTAAACGTCAATTTTCGACTACTATAGCCCAATTACATCGCGTGACCGTCCTCGGCTCAGCAGGTGGCATTGGCCAAGCTTTGGCCATGCTCATTAAAGCCGATCCCTTGGTTACCGATTTGGTTTTAATGGATATCAAAAATACAGCCGGTATAGCAGCAGATATTTCGCACATTGACACCTTCTCGGGTGTTACATCGTTTACGGGCGTTGAAAATATGGAAAAGTCTTTGGAGTGCTCTAATCTGGTGGTAGTAGCAGCTGGTGTAGATCATTCAGGCAAAACTAGCCGAGAAGCTTTATTTGATGCCAATAAAGAACTTATATATCAGGTAGCTACATTAAAAGCCAAAATGTGCCCTGAAGCTTTCCTAGCCATAATAACTAATCCAATTAATGCATTGATACCTTTGGCGGCCGAGGCTTTGAAACAGGAAAACGCTTATGATCCAAAAAAATTATTTGGCATAACCAAGTTGGATACCATTAGGGCTCGTACTTTTATAGGAGATCATTTGCTTATCGATCCGGCTAAGGTATCGGTAAATGTTATTGGAGGCCATTCTAGCACAACCATAGTGCCAATTTTGTCGTCTGCTAGTCCAGCTTTAAACGATGATCTAGAGGACTTGCAGAAAATCTATGAACGCATTAGAAATGCTGAAGCTGCTGTGGTTAAGGCTAATGAGGGCAAGCAATCAGCTCAGTTATCCATTGCTTATGTGGCTTCTACTTTCTGCAATTCTTTGCTGAAAGCGTTGGATGGTAAATCAGGAGTCTCAGACGTGGCCTACGTAGAGTCGAATGTTTTAGCAGATTTGAAGTTTTTCTCTTCAAATGTTAATTTGAAAAAGCAGGGCATTGAAAATTTCCAATCTTTGCCCGAAATGAATAAATATGAAAAGGATTTGTTGCAGAAATCCATACCCGAAATTAAGGAAAGCATAGAGCAGGGTATAAAATATGCACAAGGAAAGAAAGGAAAGAAATGAGGAAAAGCGATTTTTGGGTAAAATATGTTGTTAAAAATTGTTAAATAAAAATTTGGTTGCATAAAAATTTGTTTAATATTTTAATTTGACGGGGATATATTGAATTCGCTTTAAGATTTTAGAAAAAAACAATCCTGCTCAAAATAAATTAAGTCCTTTTCCAAGGCGAATTCATTCCAGGTTATCTCGGTACTACAACAAGTACAACTCTTACAAAAACCACAAGCAATTTGTTTTTGTAAAATCATTGTACAATGTCAAAAACAGAAATAAAACAAAATAGAAACAGAAGATAATAAACAAAATTTTGACATCCAACAATGATAAAGCTAAAAAAATGTTATCAGCAGGGCGTTTAAGACCACCTGTAATGAATTGCCGTTGATTTCAATTGAATTTATCAAGGCCCATTGAAAAGGTCTGTGCAAGAAGCCTGATGATCATTGTTTATGTTCTTTTGAGTTGTCAAAAGTTGTTTACATTTTGCTTACATGTGCATGTATACGTTTATGGTATGCCACACATACACGTTTTTTCCTTTTGCTTTGTATATGCGGTATTAAATTTTTGACAACTAAAAAGAATAGTATTTTGTTTTTGTACAAGTAAGCAGACCTGATAAATGGGCCTTGGAATTTGTATTCAATGTTTTTCGGAAACGTCGTTAATGATTTTTGGATTAAGATTTCTAATTTAACAAAGAAAAAAAACCTGAGTTTTATTCCACATACGATTATTATTTTATTTAAATTTGCTTTAAAAGTTTTGTATATAACACAAATTGCACCCTTGCAAAAAAGCAAAAGTGCAAAAACATAATCACAAAGGCAAATTTTGTTGTAACTTGTGACGTGAACAACCTTATTATGAATAGTATTGATGTCAAAATACAAAGTATTTTATGCAAAATCTCAAATTGAATTTTAGATTTTAGCAAAAATTTTACTTTTATTGATTCTGCATTCTCTTGTTTTAAAATTTTTTTAATTAAAAAAACCATTTTTAAGGCTTTCTGAATGTTCCAAGTCCATAAGTTTTTCATGATTTTTCAATTGTGCTAGAAATGATTTTGGTTTCAATTTTAATTTTTTATTTCAATTTGGCGCTTATCTTTTATTTAACGTCCAACTTTATTAATTTTTGAATTTCTATATTCCCTTTTCCAATTTATACTTCCTATAAAACGCTTTGGCTTTGTCAATATTTTCCCGTACGTCCTTAACCGCTTTACTATACAATTCCGTTTCATATGGTGACATGGCCGGCAGTCTATGACACTCTTTGATACCCCCATTATCTAAAGAAAATTTACAGGCAAAAAATTCCAATTCATTTACATCGGCCGGCACATAACCAACCTCCATTATGTTTTTCTCTCCGTTAATGGCAAGGCATAAGGAATCACAAAATTTTGGCACGCAATGGCCCATTGCCAATTGTGCGGCGCCATGGAAATTTTTAGCCTTTATCACTTCCCCAGCGCCATGAACTATACGATCTTCCAGCTGTTGCTGGTCCTTCGCGCTTAACTTGAAACTGGGTTTACTTTGCGATACCAAGGGGGTAATGCTACCAGCCGAGTGACCCCCCACTACCGGCACAAGAAGTTTGGAAGGATCACAGTTCATCAAATGTCCCAGAAAGGTACGAGCCCTCATGGAGTCCACCGAACAAGAACCAATTATCTTGCGGGGATTATAGCAACAAAGATCTTTTAAATATTCGGCACATAAGGGCACTAATGTATTTACCGGATTAGTGACAATGTGTATGAATGGCATATTCTGGCAGCAGGCACAGGCAATGGCCTTCATAAATTTTAACATTAATTCAGCATTGGCATCAAACATGGCTTCTCTGGAGGTAAATTTTGTTGTATGGGCCTGACCGGCCAATATCACTACTATATTGCTGCATTTTAAGGCTTCGATTAAAGCTTTTTCATCGCCTGCAAAAGCCGATACATGCGATTTGGTATCAATATGTGATATATCCTCTCTTATGCCGTCAGTGTTGGTTATGTCATAGAGTGCAAGATCGGTGATATACTTATTAAGTTTAAGATTTAGCACCACATGGCGGCCAATACCCCCATTTGCTCCGATTACGCAAATTTTACACATTTTTGCGAAAGTGCCAGAGTGGGAGAAATTGCGTAATGGGATCCGCATTTTTTTTTAAAGAAATTAATACGAATAATAATTTTGTTAAAATAAATACATAAGTGACGGCAAAAATAATTTTACTTTTATCGATTTTATTGTAATAATTTCCAAAATTATTTTACGAGGTTTTGGTTTTTGTTTTTAAAATTTTTTAAAATATTTGCTGAATCTGTTACATCGACTGGAATTTTATTTTGACTCTTTTGTTTAGTGGGACAGGTAGTTTTATTTTATAGACGAAGCGTGTAGAAAGGTTTATCTCCATACACTTGTTTCACCAAGCAGAAAAGAAATCATTGCTTTGAATTTTGTAGGTGAAGGATAGAAATCTTTATTTATATGACTTTTTACACGCTTGGTCTACAAACGTGCGAATTCATGTCTATTTCGCCAATAAACATAGTCAAAGGGTGATTCTGGTTAAACGATTATTTGCATGTTTTTGCGATTTTTAAAGAAAAATATAAAAATTTCGCGTATAAAAAGATTTTTTATGTCATGTATTATTATTTTTCTTTATTATGTGTATGTGGCCTACACATATGTTTCTATGTTTCTTTTAGGAATTTCAAGCATTATATATATGTATATATGCTAAATATTAATTTTATTATATTTGTTTTAAATCAGCTGATTTAAATTCAAAATAGCACACTGAATTATTAGGGGTTGTTCACAACAGTCGTATTTTTTCATGTTATTATTTTAAGACACATGACTTTATGACACCTTGTGAATACACCAAATCTTTAAATTAATACTAAGTACTTTTTTAATATTAGTCCAAATAGAATAATTTTTTTTTAATTTTTTCTTTTTTTGTCTATCCAATAAAAAATACAAAACAATTTTGAAAATTTGGATGCAATTTTCGGGAATTTATTTTTTTTAAGATAAATTTTTTTCGCTTTTTGTACTCTTTGAATTTTTTTTGTATTAAACTATGACTTTTTCCATGTGGCATTCAAAAAACTAAAATTTTTTCTGATTTTTTAAAATTTGTTAAAAAAAAAAAATTTTTATCGTTTAAGCCACTGTGCAACATTTTTTTGTTTATTAAAAAAAACAATGATAATTATTTTTTTTATTTTGTTTAGGCCCGTTTTCACAACTTAACCATAGCTAAAAGTAGACTTAAAAAAGTGTTCCATTGTTAAAACTTTACTTTAACCTAAAGTGAGCGATAAAGTAAATTAAGGTTAATCCTACCTGGTAGGTTCAAGTAAAGTTGTAACAATGTAACACTTTTTATACGGCCGATAAAATCCTACCTTTAGCTATCGGTAAATTGTGAAAACGGGCCTAAGTATTTTTTAATAATTTTTACAAACATTTTCATTTTTTGATGAAGAAAACTTTTTAGCAATTATTGTACCAGCATTAGAAGGAACTATTGAATGAAGTGTTTGCGCTCCGGGAATTGATTTAGTCTTTTCATATCGCAAATCCAAAGTTTGTTTTTCGTCAAAATAATGCTATTCTGGAGAAAATTTTACTTCAATGTTTGGTAAATTACTCGGCTCGGATGCCCATTCATACAATTTCAGAGCTGTAGTTATTTGTTTTTCAATTTTACTCTGAAGACTTACTCTTCCGGCAATTTTTTTCAATGTGGCTGCAATACCGTCACACGGCCCCTTACAATGTGATGTAGCAAAATAGCAATCTTAGATTGTTACTTGTAAAAATATATGTTTTCAAAATTTTTGAATTGCTGTGGAGCGCCATAAGAAAAGTAAATTATCTATTTTTGCTCTAAAATCCTGTGTTAAAAGACAGAAAAGTAACTGCGATATATGTATATGAACGAATTCCAATACGTATACGTAATATTTGAAATAGCATTGTTGTCAAATACGTCGTCTAATATATTTTTAAGGACATCGACTCCTGGACAATCTAAACATTTTCTAAAATAACAATCTGATGATGGAATAGGACACAAAATCGGTTTAAAGCAGTGACTATATTGCACTAGAGGTACTGTTTCGTTATTAGTTAATACTGCTATGTAAGCACCTATCATGAAATAAAATTATGTGTGCACGAAAAGCGTTAAGGGTGCTATGATCAGTAATATATTTTGCTTAGATAAAAGTAAAAAACCGTTTGAAACAATTCTTAGTTATTTTATGATTATTTAGACATTGCATTGCAAATAGCAAAATAAATGAATTAGTACTGAATATATTTTCTGCGGAATCCTATAAAGTTTTTGCCCAGTGGTTGAATCGAACAAATTTTTTTTTAACCAATTTAAAAAAAATCAGAAAAAATAGTAGTTTTTTTAATCCCACAACCAAAGGGATCTTAAAATTTTTGGAAAAAATCATAGTTTAATACAAACAAATCCAAGAAAATTAAAGAGTACAAACAGCGAAAAGACTTTATTTTTAATATTAAATCCCGAAAATCGCATCCAAGCCCACTGTGCAAATTATTCTATTTGAACTTATATTGTAAAAGTTAAGAGTATTTATTCGAACATAGTTTTCTTATAACGCTATGTTATTAATATTCGATATCTCTGTAACCATAAGTCAAAAAAATCTGAAAATGTGCTGAAATGTGCTGTTGAAAAGAAACATCAAAACAGTAAAAAATTAAGGAAATCCAAAAATATTTTTCTCCGAATTGTCCGATTTGACTTGGTGCTTTATTACGCGGTTTTTTTAAGAATGCAATTTTATATTTTAGCGATTTTTTTTCTAAAGAACTGATGTTTTTTTATAAACTAATAATATTTTCGTTAAATTCTAACGATTTTTTGTTGTGCAATAAGCGACATATACATATGTTTTTAAAAGATAACAGAATTAAGGTTTTATCTTTAGTATAGATTTTTAACGATTTGGGTTTTTTCTAACCTTAATTTTGCCGGTTTTAAAATTTGTTGATTCAAAAATGCCAATAAAATTTAAGCAACTTAAGATACGCGTTTTTTAAAAATTTCATAAATTTTATTAAACGAGTTCTAGTCTTAAAATTTTTAGATTTTGTGTCATTTCATCTTAGTAAATCTTTGAAAAAACTTTCAAAACATTTTTAATTTTTTTTTAAATAGTGATTGTTTGTCATGCAAATAAAATTAAATGATATTCCAACGGTATTAAGTTTCTTTCTAACTAGACACTTTGAAATAGACAGTTACATGTACTCGAACTTAAAAGAGCAATAGAAACAGAAAAAAATGACAGAAAAAACCAGTTGCTGGCTTAAAGCCGGCTTTAACTATCTACTTTTAACATGCGAAACTTCTATAAACACATAATTTTTTGAAAAGCAAACAGTTTTGTGTTAAATAATAGCGAAGAAAGAAATTAAAGAAAAAACTACTGGAAAACATGTATTGATGATAGAAATAAATTAATACTGGCAACACTTTTTGGCTATAAAAATAAACGGATTTTTTGATGGAGAGAAAAGGACTCTGTTTTTTTTTTGTTGTTTTAAGTGTAAATTAATTATAACAATAATAAAATTAGTTTTTTTGAAAAGCATTCTAAAATTTAAACTTTACAAAAAAGTTAAAACGAAACTTGCATACTAAAAATATGATATGTATACATATTTCAAGCGGGCAATGGAAATAAGATAATAAATAAGATATAAGTTTTATATTATTATAATTTATAACTCTTCCTTGACAATCGGGTAGAAACAACCATGTAAATGTCATGTTAAGATCATAAAAACCCGTTTTGCAAATACACACTTTTGTAAATACGTTTGTAACTAAACGACACTAACATATTTATTAATTATTCAATAATTTCTAATAAACTACTTTTATCCTTGTTAAATTTATTATGCCCTTTCTTCTCATTCGTCAATCTTTCACTAAAATGATTAAATTAAGCACTAGGCAGCGTAAGCATTTTAACAAATATTCAACAGTACCTACGTTCTGTAACTATAGTGAAAACTTCTCGCATTGAAAAGTGTGCCTGTAACTCCTGTCGAAAACTATCAAAAGAGATTACGTCGAAAATACAGCCGTCGGCTATACCAAATAATGTAAAGTGCGACTTTAATGTTTGTTGCTTGCAAACGATCTTTCAAAACATTCGTATATTTTATAAAAATGTTAAAAATAAAATAATTAAACAATAAAAAAATATGCCAAGAACAAAATATTTTTATTATTACAAGCGTTTGCCTAAGGGTGAAATTCGGCCATAAATTTTTTTTAATGAAAAAACTATAGTGGATCGATTCGGAGACGGACCAACCTCCGGTTCATATGTTATGTTCCACGTGAGCGGTTGACAAACAAAAAAAATTCTCGTTCTTAACTGGTTTGAATGTGCCGATTTATATATAAGATTTATAAAGTCGAAATGACCACCCTATTTTTTACTATTTGATAATTGGAAACAATTTTAATTTATTTGTTTTGCATATGTGTTAGTATCAAATTTGAACGCGTTGAATCCTATAGGATTATATGTACCAAATCTGATATATTTATCCTCTAAATTTTGAACTCCACTTTGCGCACAACGTTACACGGACGGACAAGCAGACTGTCAGCCAGCCAGCCAGCCGGAAGGGTGGACATCGTAAGATCAACTCAGAGAGTGATTTTGAGTCGGTCGGTATACTAAAGGCGGATCTAGCACCAAAACGTTTTAGTGTTACACACATCAGCCTAAACGCATAATAACCTCTCCACTTTAATTTCTAACATTACATTTTTATTTAGTAAAAGTGAAAATATGGCATTACAAATTTAAAGTGTTTTATATTTTTAGACTAAAACTTAATTGTTTTAGAAAATTTAACGTCTAGTTTGTTTTATTCTATTTCGCTGTTCTCCACTGTAGTCACAAATCCGAGAAGTTAAAACTATTACCAGACCCGTCAACATTTTTGCATTAAAACGACACGTTACTTAAGTTGTTGTTGTGTTTTATTTTTGCTGATATTCTATGTTTATAATACATATTTGCCGGTTGAGAAAACATTCATGTTGCAACTACACTTATCTTTACAACAAGTACATTCAAATCCAAAAAGGAAAAAAAATTGGAAAACATATACATATTGTACACTCATATGACCATGATTGCATGACCATTAACAATCCAACAAGCACAGACTCCAAATTTGAATTAATAGTTATACAAAAATAAAAAGAACACGAAAGTAATAATTCACCAATTGAATTGAGTCCATGAGTTTGTTTTATTTCCCAACTTAAACATTTTTACCGTTGCAACCAATCTCTGCTCCCAAATCAGATTTTTTTTTAAACTAACTCGTTAAGTAGGTGTCGGATGGATGGTTTGATTCAAACAGGTTGTCTCAGATAACTGAATAGTAGTAAAACAAAATTTCGTTAAAATTGCATTAACAAGTTTTATTATTTGTTTAAATTCTCTTAACCAGATGTTAAAAATTAAATGATATTTGCAAAAAATAGAAAAACAATAGTTGTGCATTGAGTATATTAACCTTCAGTTGCTATAAAAATTATGTAGCTCGCTAAAACAAAATATGTAAATAATTTTTATACCCTTCACCAAAGATGGAAGGGGTAAATATTAGTTTGTCATTCCGTTTCTAATTCCTACAATATTGATCTAAGGCCATACAAATATGTATAGTGTATTTGGGGTCCTTGCGAGTAGCAAAGTAGATTTAACTATGTCAGTCTGACCGTCTGTCTGTTGGAACGGGTTTTACGAAGACCCCAGAAATTATATGAACTTGGTTGTTTTATATTTCTGTCTAACATGCTCGGTTAAATTTTGCTATTGCAACTCAGCCAGATTGGTCCACAAATGACGACTGTGTCTCTTATGACCGATTTCAGTAATTTATTCAAATATCAATTTATGTTTCTTTATTACGTTAGGTAAAGGGTATTTAAAATTCGGCTCAGCCAAATATGCTACTCTTACTTGTTTTTTTTTATATTATACAATAAATATTATTTATCATATGTTATGCATCAATATTTTAATATGCACAAAAAAAAATTAAAGTAATTTTTTTTTATAATTTCTGTTAAAATTTTTCAGTTTTAAAATATTAACTGTCGTAACAGATCTGGCAGTATAGAACCCCTTTTGATTTCTGAAACTACGACTACAAAAAGTTTTCAATTTACAACGATATGACACTTTAGAAAATTCTATGGCTCAAAGAACTATAATAAACTTGCTTACAAAAATATCTAGGCTAATAGTTGAACTAATTAAAATATCTACGATATAAGCCAATTTCAAACTAATTAGACCCTAAACTTATTAAGGGAGGACAACGGAAGAAATCTGGATGGAAATTTGTTAGTTATACTCTCAGCTAAATAAATTAAAATTATCTATCAGAATAGTGAATAGAAATTATTCCTGGAAAATTTTGAAGGAATAAGACTATTAAAGTATAAAAGCTTTTGAGGATTGTAATTTGACTTAGAATACACATTCGAATAATATGAAAATTTATATAATAAATGTACTCACCATGAGAAATAAATTCCCACATTCTATTTGTTAAATTAAAATTATTTAACTATACGGTTTAGTCAGTGACTTTAAGATTAAACCAGGATTAATTCTCTTTTACGTTTTTAAGTTAACAAATTAAAGCCATACGAATTAACATTTCTTTTTATGTATTAGTATGGCAGTTTAAAAAACAAATGTCAAAATTTGTAAACAAATTCTTGTTCGTAACTTGAAAAAAAAATAAAGGCGAAAAATAAAATAGAAAAATAAACAAAATGATCAAGCAATATTTTATCTAACGAGATGGAATTTTAATAAAACTTGTTAATAAAAACAATGACACCATTGAATCTTTGGTCAATAGGAATTTTTCAACAAATTATTTGTCATTAAATAAATTAAAAAGATTTGAGGCTGCTCTTATTGCCCATCGTAAACTAATAATTGTCGTATTAAAATGTTCAATATATCTAAAGCGCCAACTTTGGGCGTTGAAACTAGCAAAGCAAAATAAAACAATCGGCTAATTAAAAACGACTATCAAAGATAAATGTGAATTTAAGATCTTTAAGTCAAAAAGAGGCTGCCAGTATTTACCAAAACCACAATAGGAATAGAGAGAAAAGAAAAAAAAATGCCTATGCCACCGAAAAACAGGCAGTAACTCAATTTATTTTTACTCAAGTTTCATTTGGTTTTAACATACTTGCATTATTATCAAAAAGTAATTTCAATTTTTGGGAATACAAAAATTAAATTTTCAAAAGATTTTGTTATTCGTGCTTAATTCCCAGTTTTTATTATTGATAAAAACACTTGAAATTTATTGTTGATGGGATAAGCTATTTTTTTTTCTCTTAGTGTATTTATAGTCTATTAAAAAATGTTTACAATTGAGTTCCAAATATGTAATATAACATTAACATTTTTTTTGTATTAAACTAGATATGAGTACAAGAGTATACAAAAAACATTTTATATGGATCAAATAGCACAAGATAAACAAACTTTTTTTTGTAAAATAGTAAAATGAAAAAAATTGCAAGGCCATTTTAATATGTAGTGTAAAAATTTGAAATAGAAAACTTTTTTTTTTGTGTAGAAACTTTTGCATATAAAAGTTTTTAATTAAGTTAAAATTTACTTTTTATTAAATAAATTTTTTCACATCAGGGGACAGAGTAGATTGTAGAAATCTACTAATTTTTTTTAATTAAATTTATTACTCATCCTGTATTTAAATATTCTTGAAGTGTTTTCTTTTAATTATTGCGTATATAAAAATAAAATATTTTGTATGCATTTCATGATTTATATAAATTGTATACCTACTTAATCTGAAAATTATTATTTGTCTGTCAGGTTTTTTTTTAAATATTAAATTTTTAATTGTTTGCCAATATTGGTTAGTATTGGTTGCATAAAATATTGATTATGTTTGCGTCTTAAAAGTGGCAGTAAGCATTACTCGCTCAAGTGATTGAGTAAGTATAAAAGTGTAATCGCATGCACAATGATTTACTGACTAAAATTATTAAATTGCACTCGAGTGAGTCATTTGTGATGAAGCAAAATTTCACACAAGCTTGCAGATGTGATTGAGGCAGCCACCAATGAATGAATGTGTTTGAAAAACAGGGATTTAAATAGATGCATTTGTTTTAACAAATTTTTTAACATATTTATAGTGTTTTTTCCCTTATCAAAATTTTAGGTGTACAATTTAGACCCTTTATGATCTTTTTTGTGATCGCAGTACTCGATATCGAATACCTTCTCTCGAAATGCCATTCGATAAATGTTTTTGTAAGCTTAACAAAAATTGCATTTTAAATTATTGTGATCAATAAGAATTCTATGTTCTTCAATGAGTGTATTCATATGATTTTTCCGGTTCCAAATAAATGAATGCCGGGCATAGTTTTGAATCTAATTCCCTTAAACAAATAGTTAGGCATCGTTTTTGTTGCTGACACTTTTTAAAATTGCCATGATGTCCAGATTATAAAATTCTAGGATTGCAATTTTTGTATTTTATCTTGCCATTTTTATATTTTATATATAAATACAAATACACCTACAGCCAACTTCCAGTTGAAAAGTGCGAGAGTAACAAAACAGAAAAGAATTGCACATGAATATATTAACTCAAGAATTTCTGCAAAAAAAATTGCAAGCCTGGACAGGGACTAACCAAAAGTTGAAAATTGCAAATTTAAAAAAAAAAATTGCAGAGCACATGAGACTGTATACCCCTTTCTAATCTTCTTACCCCTGCAACGAACATTGCCAGTCTAGACGGAGACTAATTATTTAAAAACAAAAATAATAAAAATGTTTTCATGCAGAAATGTTCTACCCATGTTTCATACCTTACATTCATACCTTTGCTTCTCTGCCACAACGTGTGTTAAATGTGCAATAAAAACATCAATTGCAATAAATTATCATTTACAAACAGAAATATAAGAATAAAAGGGAATAATATGAAAAAAATGCTAAAAAAAACAAAATGATTAGTAAATAAATTAAATCATATAAAGAAACAGAAAGTAAATAAAAAACAAATAACCTAAAAAAAACAAGATTGTAAGATAAATTAAATGCAAGCGGAGAAAAAATCTGTAAAAAAGATTTCTAACAGATTTTTTAACAAGATTAAATACGAAAGTTTTAAATGAAAAGGTTGGCTACACTTTTGACGCCATTTATAAGGTCATTCTTATGTCTCTGACATACTGACACACTGTAATAAATTCTTTGCATGATTTCTATGTCAACAATTAACACTTCTAAGGCATAACAATAAAATTTTTAAGGGCTCTTTAATAGATTTAATCAAAATAAAACATGCAACGACAAAACAACGCAAAATACAAGTATTTTCAATTAAATAACAATAAAAATCAATTATTCAAAAAATAATATATTAGAAAATAATTAAAAAATTGAAACAATTTAACATAATTATTAATAAAAACAACCTGAAAACTCGCATTTATCTGAAGGTTAAATGCTAGTTCAAAAGAAAAATTTTAACAAATTAAAATAATTTTTTTTATTACCGTAACTGCTTTTTTCTTTTCATCTTCTATGTATGTATCTAATTTGACCCAAGTTAATTGTATGAATACAAATTATAATTTTGCACTTGAATTATTAACCAAAAAAATATAAATCAAACTAAATAAAAACAATTTTTTATTGCTTTAGTCATCCATTCACTGTCTTTCAATGTTCAAACATTTTTATACCCTCCAACACTAGTGGTGAATGAGGGTATACAAAGTTTGTCATTCCGTGTGAAACATTGGTATTTCTCATCTAAAACCCGATAAAGTATACCGTTAGCAGTAATACAAAACCACGAACTTAAGAAAGAATCAGAAAACTTATAGTTAAAAATCGCTTCTATCGCGAACATGGCTAAAACTCGCGAAAAATTGCAAACTTGGAAACAAACCCTAAAATTTATTTGAAATCGAAAAATCGTAAAAACAACAAAATGTCGGAACAAAATTTTGCAAAATTCGCGAAAACTTTTAATATTTCAAACTATGGCTTGTTTGATTAAACTGATTAAAAATTTGGTCAAAATTGCTAATTTAACGGAAGTTCGCAAAAATTTGCTAACATCGGCATGATAGCAACAAAGTCTTATATTCATTCATTAATAACACTGTGCTCGAAATTGGCACTTTTTTTTAGACAAGCTGAGCATTTGGTGTTTTAACATAATTCGGGTACACTGAATCTAATGTTGATAACCGTTTTTTTAGGTTGCTCTTGATTTCGAGATACACCGTTATTTCGAAAATGGAGGTGGTTGCACAACATATGTTCGCGCACCTCAAAAACGGTTTAGTTTATTGAAATTTCAAATAAACCGAAATTCCGCAATAAAATTTGATTATGGAAAAGTAAAACTATTTTCTAATGTGAGCGGTTAACAAGATTCAGCGTACCCGAATTAAGTTTAAACGCCATGTGCCCGGCTTGTCTAATTTTGCAACTAGCACAGAATAATCGTTAAAGCCATAAAGAATCAGAAGACATACAGTAAAATAAAATAGATTTTTTCGCGATCATGTCGAAAACATTAATAATCGGAAACAAACTAAAAAATTTATTTGAAATCGCTAAATCGGTTAAAAAACCAAATGTCGGAAAATCATAAATAGCGTTAAAAGTTAGCTTTAATAAGGAAGAACATAAATAATAGAAAAATAATTGGAGATGGGATTTTCGTTTGTCAGATTTTCGATAACTAGTCAACAACGACACAACTTTCCTATAAAATACCAAATTAACGTCGAAGTGATATAGTCGTTGAGTTGATATTACAACAATTAAACATTAATGTCGACGTCGACAACGACTTTCATAACAGGGTTGAATATATTTATCAAAAATTGTTCTAGATTTAGTAAATCTGCGACATTTAAATACCAAAATTGCATTTATTTTTCAATATATAACATACATATTTTTTTTCAACTGTAAAAAAGCGTTAGTTAAGTGGTTTTGCATTTCAGCTAACGATGTACATATATTCTGGGTCATTAAGAAATTCTAAGTCGATCTGTTTGTTGAAACACGCTCACTTTCGAGCAACCCAAAATAAAATAACAATATTAGTGTCAAATTTTATCTAGGTATCTTCAGCAGGTCTCAATAAACAAAGTTGAAATAGATGATGTAACCAAACTTTGCTACTTGGGCAGTCTCCTTACAGCGACTGGGGACTAAACATTAACATAAAACCCTTCAAGTTATTATTAACCGCTGTCTGCGAAGAATCTTTAGCATTTTCTGGCCGCAAACTATGTACAAATGTTAGCTCATATTCACGAAATTTGACGTTTGGGTTCCAACTTAGGTAAGCAGCTGACAAACAAATGGGCCAATGAGTTACCGTGTGTAAATATACCTTGGTGCATACTTTCAGAAAGCCGTTAAGTACACCTAAAACCCTTACGAATAATGATTTCGTAATGATTTAGTTTTAAAAGACTAGCAATCGCACTGTCAAATTTCGTCAAGATCGGTTCCTAATTTACCCTAGGCTCCATGAAATACCCACTCTCGGAAACCACTTTAGTACACGCAAAGAAAAAACATGATCATTACATCATAAGGTAAAGTTCTAAAGTCATATGTCTTGAAATAATTATTCAAGTTAGGTCAAAACAAGTTTTATATAACTAGAAATAAAAACATAAAACTTTCTGATGGCCGACCACTACTTTATTATCGGCCCAATTATGACTAAAAAGTTTCCGGGAGCTTTTTCTCTTCTCCAATTTTTATAATTGAATTTAAATACAAATGATGAGAGAAGGGAAAAATACTCCCGGGGAATTCTTAGTCATAATTGGGCCGTATTACATGTCTAAACCGGCAACAACTCTAAGGGGTCAGTTTTTATAAAAATTGATTGAACATTTATAGAGCCCTCTCCTGAAATATTCTAACTGCCGGTGGAGGGTATAAATGATTCGGCACAGCTGAATATGTATAGCACTCTAATTTGTTTTCTTTGAAGTTCATTCAATTAGTAAAGAAATAAAAGAATATTTTGTAATTAATACTCAACGAACTGTGTTCAAATTTGAAAACGAAATGAACTTAATACTTAAAAAAAAAAAAAAAATAAATAAACCAGGGTGAGATATATAGAAGGGAAAAGATAACTAGAAAATTATAAATCTATTTTTTTAAGAATAAAATTGGGAAAGTTTGTTTGGGGAGCTAAAAGGTCAATGATGTAATTTTATTGTTTTACTGAACTTTACACGCAATAATACTGATTTATTTTCAGGTTTTGGAAAAATATATTTATATATTAAACAAAAATTTCATCAACATAATGAAAATGTCTTTTAAATAAAAAAACTGCTATATTTTTTTGAAGTGAAGCAATTTTATATAAAATTATAAAAAATAATAATTTAAAATATTTTGTAATTCAGCTGCCTGCATAATTTAAAGCGCAAACTATTTATAAATTTATAAATGATATTTTATACATAAAATCATCCAAATCCGTTTGCAAGTCATCTTTCTCAACTCGAAACACGAACACTACCTGGCTAGAACGCGGACTGTCAGAATTAGGGATGATAAAGTTAGTACAATTGTACTTTTTTCAGTACTATTACAATTGCAACAGTACTGAAGTACTCCAATGACATGTTTAGTGCAATTTTAAAATTGCATATCATTAAATTTTGTACGAACTGCTTCTTGATTTAACACCACTAATGTTCAATTTAGTGAATAGATTTAGCCATAAAAAATTCAATCTAGCAATAAGTAATTTTTAGCCATTTTTATTTAGCCAAATTATCTTGAAATTTTTTAAATTTGGTTGAGCCATTATAAGCAACTATTAAACAATTTTTTCGAAACATTTTACCATTTTAAGTAGTGAGGATTGGCATTACTGTATCAAAACAAAACTGTAATTTTTCAACAGTTGATACTTATCTTCACAGCAGAAGCGAAAGCAAGAGTTTACTTTTTGAACATAAAACTAAAACTTTACAGCAACAGCAAAAAAATTCAAAATTTGGCTTTCCTGCTGTCAGTTTTTTTAACATTGCTCTTCGTCTAAATTTTCAATTATTTAGTTAATTTTTCTTTTTTTTTAATTGCCAAATATATATTTAACACATAAATGTACTGTACAATTGAATTTAAATACACTTGTTTTTATTCGAATAATAAAACTAGAAAAAATATATTTTGGATTTTAGTACAATTAGGGTTAAAAAAGTACAAACTTTTACTTAATTAAGTACAATGTTGAATGTGTAATTTTTCATCCCTGTTCAGAGTTCTCATGTTATCCAGGGGTGGGACTAATTTTTTGTTTTAAGAATTTTACAACTGACTGTTAAGCCTAAATAAGGCAGATTCAGTAAATAAATATTAAAGTTTAAAAAAAACATGTATTGTATGAAACTTAGTAAAATATCTTCAAAAGTGCTAAAATTTTTATTAAAAGTGATTAACATTTCTTCAACCCGCTAACGTCATTCTTTAGGCTAAAAAATCAGAGCAAGTTAAGCTCTCTTTTTGGTTTAAAATGTGTTTAAACCAACAAATCTTTAAATCACTAAACATATAAACCAACTTGAAACTCATAAAATTGGGCGTTTAAACTACCAATACAGACCATATGAATTTTAAGATTTATCGTAGTGCTATTTTTTTTTAACAACATATAATACATGGGACACTGATTTATAGTTGTTGAGTTTAAACTACATATAAATTCAGGGTTAGTTCAACTAAACCAGCGTTTAAACCATCAGTGATTTATTAGCCATTATTGTTGTAACGTCATCCTTCGTTATTTTGACTACGACCTATTGCAGGAGACTATAAAATACGTCCTGCCGCATTTTACTTATAATTTATATCTAGTTAGTCTTTTATCAATATTTAAATAAATTTATATATTTTTTTAATTCATTATACCAAAATTGAGACCAAAACAAATAAAAATAGGTTTTTATTTATAAACAAAATCGGTTTTCGTCGTTTTGACGAAGAATGACGTCGCATGGTTTAAATAATATAAATTTCCTCAAAATAATGAATACTTAAGCTAACAACAGTATATAAACATTTCATAAATAAAGACAAAAACTTTCTTTAAAATTATAAAATTTGTTTTATATAATAACATATTAAAAGCTTTTTTAAAGCGATAAAACTTCTTAAAAATACTTAGGATAAAAAACCACATTAGCAATTTAACGGTTCTTTAAGGAGCATATAGACGACATGTTTTTATAGCTGACTTGTCAACTTTTCAAGTCACATGTAATTGTGCATTGCTGTTTTTTTTGCATAGTTATTGCAGAAACCAAAGTAGTTCTCGGTTTCATAATAGCGTGCGGCCGCCACAAAAATTTTCATTTGCGCCGTAAAAGAGTTCAGCCATCTTAATTTCTGTCTTTAAATTTGAAGATACCAATTTTGGACATTATTATAAAAAGTTTTTTCTATATCTATGTGCATAATTTCTATAAAATGGTGAAATGATCATACATATATCGGTATTGTAAAATATAAACTTCAGCCGGCTCATTATTCCGTTCATACTGAAACAACGGTGACGGTTTCTTTGGCAGTATTTCTGACACAGTTGATGTCAGATGAATAGAGCACGATTAAATTGAAATTTTGTCAGATGGCTTTGCATCTGACTTTTACAGAAGCATGTATGTATTTTGCAGTGGGAAATTTTCTGACTTGTCAAATTTCCCACTGCAATGTAAAAAACATGTCGAGTAAATGCTGCTTTAAAAATTATAAAAATATTTTTCAAATAATAAATCAGCTATCATTTTAACACTCCCCAAATGTTCTGTTTGAATCCAATTTGAATAAAAAGCTTTTTGCTTAATAAATTTAGAAGTATAAATTTCATTCAGAAGGCATATTTGAGAAACACCATACACATAGAAAAAATCAATGTAAAATCGTCGAAAACAAGGTTGATTCTATAGTTTTCGGTAGTGATTTTGCTTCATAATTACTTCATGTTAATTTAGAATGATTTTACAATAACTAGCGAACATCAGTTTTTTTCTTTTAAAATAACTATAATTCATGTTAATTTAACACTGTAGTAAAGTTAGAGCAAAATGCAATTACATATATTGAAATAACAATCCAAATCACGTTGAATGAAAGCTACTTCAAGTTGAAACAATGTGAATTTCATGTAGAAACAAGTTTGTTTGAGTGTGAAATAAAAGTGAGAAGAACATATGTGACGCGCAAAATAGAAAGGGACCTAAGGGTAAAAACCGGTTTTTTTTGGGGCATGGGATCGGTCTCATTCGATGCTCAGATGTTGTCCACATCAAAAAAAAATTGATTTTTTTACCCTTAGACTAATTCCCTAACTTCCCGCGGAGCCATAGAAAGAGAGGATATAATTATTTATGTTTCACTTTTTTTGTATTACCCTTTGTTAGCAGAATGGCTCGATATGGGTTTCATCATCATTTAACTTTGAATATGTTATGTACTACTTAACTCAATAATTTTAACAAAAAGAACACGGGAATTGTTCTTTTCTATGTTTATGTTTTTCTGTTTAAAGCGTTATTGTTTTTTCTATAAAAAACAAGTAAAACAGGTTTTAATGGTTTCCATACTGAACAATTTTATTTTAACATTTTTCATTTAAAATAAACATTCAACCAATATTATTTTAAATAAAGTCCATACTTTTGCAGAAATTTACTATGCTATTTAGGCAACATTGTGCCATGCAAATTGATATTTTTTTCTGTGTGTGTAAATGATTAAAATGCAGTTTGATACTGCTCATGGGTAATGGAACGGATTTTACCGGATTAAGAATTAGGTTTTTTTGCCAGAGTCCACTCACAAACAGCTTTTAGGTGTTATTAAGCTTGTAACACATATCATCAACAAGACTGGTATTATAGCAATCCTTGCATAATAAATAATTTTCCAAATATTATAAAAAAAAACTTTAATTAGATGAGCATATTTTACCCTTAATAGTTTTAGTACTTAACTTAATTTTTTTTTTAAATGTTTAACACAATTATTCTCCTTTAAAAGACTGCGACATTTTTATTTTTTTAATTTTTTTTTGCTAACTACTTGCCAAATTGCTTTAAAATTTAGGTTACGTTTTTTATTTTTTATTGTTCTCTTTTACCTTCACAAAAAAACTGACTTGTCTTATTAAATTTACTATTTTTTTTGTTGTTTTGAATACAACCTTTTCCAACTATAAATATTTTTCACAAATTGCTGTACAAAATTAGCAAAAAAAAAAAAGAAAATAAATAATGCTGGGAAAAAACGTAATTTTCCTTAGCAATTGCAAAATTATAAAAAAAACCTTAAAAAAATAGATAACAAAAGTAATTTACAATTCCCAGTTATTTTTTTAAAAATGCTTTAGCTTACTGTACTATGAGTAAAACCACAAAAAAATTTAGGTAAAAGTTAAATAAACTTTTATTATGTAGAAGCAAAAAACCCCCCAAAAACGCCCTCCTTTTATGATTTTTAAGGTTTGTTTAGGAAATTTCGAAGGGGGCTAGTAAAAGAATAAGGATGGTTAAAGGAAACAGGGTTGATATTTATTGCTTAAGTAAGTGTTACACATTGATACCTCCTTTATTGTTGTTATTGTTTTAGTGCAAATGTTTATATGTGCGTGTGAAAAAAATCCATGGTAACAAGTGCATTTACAATATAGGAGTGCAGGCCCAAAAGTTTTTTTGAAAAGTGCCTGGACGAAGCTTTCATTGTATTTTAAGTGGCTTAATTTGTTTGGAATTTTAAAGAAGTTATATTTTGAAAAAACAAAAAAAAAATATGTAATTAACTGTTTAAAATCTTTTAAAACCCCCCCTCGTCTAATGGCCAAACAATTGTTTATGGTATAGAAAAGTATTAAAATGCAATGAAGAAAATCGATACTACTAACTTAAGGTTTTGTTATTCTTATTTTTATTATTATTGCTTTTTTCAACATTTATTCGAATAACAATGAATAAGAAATTAGAGTCTTTATATGTATGTCCATATTTGTACAAATAATTGTTACTATGTACAAGGTGGGCCAAAAGTCACGCCTGCGTGTGTAAATTGAATAACTTTTTTGTGTATTATTATTTTTTATTGTTTTTTTTTTTAATATAATATTAGCTTTGTACGATCTAAATTTTAATTATGAAAAATAATATCAGAGAGATGACCACCATTTTCATCGAGGCACAATTGGGCTCTTAAACAGGCGTTTTGCATATCTGCACGCAAAGTTTCAGGCTCTTAGTTGCTTAGTTGCTCTATAGTTTGAGGCTTGTTAACATAAAGTTTGCTAAAAACCGTAGAAATGTAAAACCGCAGTTTCGGTTTTAAAATTATTTAAACCGGTCGGTTTCGGTTCGGTTTTTGGTTTTGAAAATATGTATCCAAGTATAACTACATACATAATATGTAAGCTAAAATGCAAAAAGGCGTAACTAACAAAAATATAATTTTACAGAAGAAGCAAAAAACTTTATTAAATAAAAACTATAAACACGTCAGAAACATGCATAAATGTCGTCCATGGAATTCTTTAAACAATTTTCAAAGGAACCTATTTCATTATAATTTGTTGTAAAAAAACCGAGTTTTTCATTTATAAAATAAACACACTTGAAGTTACGTCGCTTTGTTTTTTGTTAATAAAAGGGCAGAAGTGTGCAATTTTGTGAAGACATGCAGTTCAATGGCATTTTTTGTTAGTTACGCCTTTTTGCATTTTAGCTAACGATATATATAAATTTTTTGTATGTAATTAAATTTTTTTAATTTGTTTCAATTCAGATACTTTTTTAAAAATAAAACATTTGTTCTTCTTAGTATTTATTTTAAGTTTAAAGCATTTTGAAATACCTTGCCATTGTTCCAGGGTGTTATGTATAATTTTTTTTTACATGAAGTTCGAGTATTAAGTATAATTTGCAATTTCTTTTAGCATAAATATATACATATTAAAAGTAAAAACTAAAACCCAGTTTTTTTGGTCGATTTTCGGTTTCGGCTTTTAGGCATTAAAGACGCGGTTTCAATTTCAGTTAAAACCGAACAGCTATCCCTATGTTAATATACATAACTTCTTTAAGATAACCCCATAGAAAATAATCAGGGGCAGCTAAGTCTGGTGAGCGTGCTGGCCAATTGAATTCTGAATTTCTGGAGATAGTTCGGTTTTCAAAAATTGAAAAAGTAAAATTCTACCACTTTGAATTCGTTGCTTGGACGTTAAATTTTGCATGGTGGTGTAACACGGTTCGATGAATAAAATCTAATAAACAATAAAAAATACTAATTCACAAAAAATGTATTAAATTTTTACACGCAGGCGTGACTTTTTGCCAACCCTGTATAAGTGTAACTGTCTAAAAAATATATGGCAACATAGCTACAAATTAAATGTTTGCAAAACACGTGCTTTTTTAACTTTTACTATAAATAAAAAAAAAAAAACGAAGGACAATTCTAAAATGTTCTTAAATAAAAAAAATCAACTTAGCTGAATTTTAAAACACTTTTTTTTTAGAGATTTTATTCGACTTAATCGTTTTTTGATTTATAAAGTTTTTCTGAATTTAGATTAAATAATGACAGCGAATTTTGTATTTTTAGTGATTTCAGTTGATTTTAGCTGCCCACATACGAAGGATTTGTGCGTGTTGTTTGTTCGTGCTTTACGTCTTGTTATTTGTTAGTGGGGCCGTGCGCGCAAAAACTAACAAGTAATTGAATGGCTTGGCAATGACTACGATAGGTTTATGACTTGAATATGAGTTGGCTATGACTTGACTTTGATTTGACTATGCACTGTGACTTGACTATGGCTTGACTTAGACTTGACTATGACTGTAATAGTCAATTATTAGATTTAACTACAATAGTAATTACTAGGGACAGGATTTTTATGCAGTTAAAATCGAGTTTTAAAATAGAAAAATATGCGCTTTAAGTTTAAAAAATATGCATTTAAAATTTTTCCTAACACTTTTTTTAATCATAAACAAATCATTAAAATAGCATAAAACCCCTAAAAATTCAGTCTCGTTAACGAAAATATGGTACACCAAAAAAAGCAGAAGTAAAAATATAGTAAAACACAAAATATAAAGTAAAACAATAATGTAAATTATGTCAATTGTTAGATAGATTCGAACCTTCATATACAATTTTCATATACATTCATTATCCCCTACGCTGTTTTCGTAAAAATTTAAATTAAATATGACAGCAGTTTTTGTTATTGTTTTGTGTCCTTCTTATTTCTAAAAACTTTATCAAGTTTGATACGAATTTGTTTACTTAAGTTTCCCTTTACTTCATACATTCTATTTATGACATTATCAATTAATTTAATTTACATTCTCAATGGATTTGATTTCTCTAAGTTTACAATATTTGAAGACTTAAAAATTATCCGAAATTTTATATTTTGTAAATTTGTTATTTATTTTTTTTTGGATACTGCATTACAATCGTTCCATCACATCCTTTAATTGTTCAAAATTATCAGCATAATACACAACTGATTTCAACCACATTGTTGTTATACGATACTTCTCCTAATATGCGACAAATCGCGGTTGGCTTTGCAAAATATTTTTTCCCCATTTTTTCCCAAAAATGCACCAAAAATATGCAATGTCAGCAATATATGCAAAAATATGCATATAAAGCATAAAATTAAAAAATATGCACTAACAAATCGATGCCATTTTATTTAAAATTTCTTGATTCGAAAAGATATTAAGTTAATGTTGATCTCAGACTGACGACAACAAATATGCATTTGCATAAAAATCCGGTCCTTGGTAATTACATACATATATGTAGCAACAAAAAAGTAAGACATTATAATCTTTCCTCGTAGATTCTAAAGACCTTTTTACCCTTATAAAGTGTTCACAATTTTTGGCCTACATGTAGCCTTAGAAGTCATTGTTACATTAACCAAAGTTCCATATCATGTTTTTTATTCTGCCACTAAAATAAATAACCTTTGATTTTCTTGAAACAGTTTTTTATTTATATATTTTATATTTAACTATAAAATAAAAAAAGAACTTTAGAAGAAATTTACAAGAATTGCGTGATTTATAGCAAAAAGACAAAAAAATTCAACCATGGGTAACCACTACTCACCTTAATACTGAAGAATACTAAACTAACGGTTTATTTTTAACAACAAATACTTAATGGAATCTTATTTAAAAAAAAACCTTTACAAAATTTAATTTCGAACACCATTTGTAAATGACATTTAAACATGCTCATGATTTTCATAAAAAAAATTAAAAACGAAATGTCTCAGCTCTTAAGATTAAATGGAGGAAATACAAGAAATATTTAGCTGGTAAGAATAGAATTTGAAAGAAAATATCTGGCTATAAAACCATAAAAAATAAAAATTATTTAACACATACATAGCTACTACCACTTCTCTTCTATGTTTATATTAAGCATAATTTTTTCCATGTCCTCTTTACAATATTGTTGGTGAATGGGAAAAGAAATAAATTTTATAAGTAAAAAGTTATAAAAATAGACAAATATGTACATATAAAACGAATTTTTTGCTCCCTTCTTTTAAATTTTGTTTTAGTAAAACTAAAGCTTAAAGCTTCAACTGTTCTAAATCTAAAATTTTAAGTGCAGCTTAAGCTATAAACTTTAGCCAAGCTAAAACTTTAAGATTTGGTAATGCTTTAGCTATAAGCTTAAGTATAGCTCAAGGTTTTGGCTTTAGTCTGGCTCAAGCTTTAAGCTTTAGTATAACATAAATGTTAGTAAAACTTTAGTATATCTTAGGCCTCAGTGTAGCTAAAACATTAGTTTAAGCAATACACTAGCTTAAAGCTGCAAACTTCAAGCATAGATACCAAGGCGAATTCAACTACAGTTGGTGTCGGAACTACAAATATCGAAAAACAACAGAAGAAACATGGGGTTTTTTGCATTGCATTGTTAGTGTTCATAGCTCGAAATGTCAACCATCATTAGCAAAACACTAACAAATCAAAACAAATAAGCTCGAAATGTCAAAATCAGATGCTGTTTCGACACCACCTGTAGTTAATTCGCCTTGGTAGATACATATAAAAAACCTCTTTATTTATGCTACCTTCACTGAAGGGAATTAAATATAAATGGTAACAAATAATTTGTGATCAGTTGGGCGGAACGCGTTTATTACTGTCTTGTACGTCAGAGCTTAAATTTTTTTTCCTATAACACGTACATATAAACTTAATATTTTTTTCAATCTTCTTAATTTGTTATTGTTATTTATATTGCTGTGTGGCAGTTGTTCTGATTCTTATGCCAGTATTTAGTGTGGAAAGATAAGAAGGAATTGAGGCAACAACTAGTAAAAGAGGCACAAGTGCTTCATGATTTCATCAGAAAGGTTAGTAAGCTAACACACCAATAGCATTATAACCAGCATACATTTTTAAGTGTAACAAAAAATATTTTTTCTAATAATTTTTTTTTAAAAATTAAAAAAATTGATTTCTAAAGACTTGGGTGGTAAGAAAATTAAATTTAAAATATTATTAATTTTAGAAGGTCTAAAGAAATGGATATGAGTTGCAATAAATTGTTATGCGTTGGAGTATTGAAATCGAAGGCGTGGGTGTTAGAATTTTTCAAATAATATTTTGATATCTTTGACATATTCTAAAATTTTACCTACAGCTTTAGTCTGATAAAATCATGATTAACCTTATATCGAGACAGCTTGAAAGAGTTAAGATCATTAACGTTTATATATGTCTTGTTAACTAAGTTTTTTTTAGTGTTAAATTGCAAATTTAACAAAATTTTCGTACTTAAATACAATTCAATGTCAGTGTAAACGTTGTAACTGTCATTATCCTAAATGTAAATGTTACTTATTCCTCTTAAGCTTTTATTGCTTTGTAACTATTAATCTTTTGGAAAAGTCTTAAGTTTTTCTTTTTTTTTTAAACCCAAAGGCTTTTTGCTTAATAAATCATTTAGAAATTTCTTAGCGTTAGACAATTTGTGGGGCAAACAACTTCTATTGTTTTTCTTTATAGAGATCTGTAACTTGTCTCGTTTTGAGTCTATTATGGTTTGTTGTAACAAGAATAACTTAATATTCCTAGAATTTTCCAAACTATTTTCATTAATGTTAATAACTTTTCTTTTAAGCCACCTTAAACTCACGTTTTCTTATTTAATTTTGTTTTTTAACTTTTTTTCAAACTAAAAGCTGGAGTTTATGTTTGTAGGTCTTGACTGTCTTTCTAATACAAACTTTTAAAACTTTAATCCATTGAGGGAGGTTTTGCTCCCACATAACACTTTTTATTCAATAACCAGCAACAGCTACAACAACAATTGGTAGATTTTGTTGTAACTCTAGAGGTTCTGTGGCTCAAATATCCAATCGTGACAATGAAAACATGGTTTTTTAAGTTTGAACGAAAAAAACGGGTAATAGAATTAATGCGATAAAGAATTTTAGTCGATTAATATGTTAAAAAAAGCTTAATGATTTTTTAGAAATGATAAAAAATGTTTACTTATATTTAAAAATATAGGTTAAATGTGTTTTAGTTTATAAACAGAATGTAAGCTTCAAGCGGCAGGCGAAAAAATGGGTAAAATTATATTTTCAATTATATTTTCAAAATTGTTTAACTACATTGTTTATTGAATTATGATTTAATCTTGTTAATTCAAAGCTTTTTGGAAGCTGTAAAATTACCGAGTTCTAAAACGGATTAAAAAAAATTCTTACTGCCTGTTCAACAATTTCGAACGTTTAAGTTCGCCTAGAAATTTTCTAGGAAAAATACTTATTTCACCAAATTATTTTAATATCAATTTTTGTTTAAAATTCGTTTTTCGTGCCCAATATAAATAAAATTATATGGAAAACTATATTTATATACGAATTGATATTTTAACAGAAATGATGAAATTAGCCATTAGTAGAAGCAAAATTATAAGTTTTAAACATATTTTAGTTATTAATACCCATAACATGTTCTGAGGCAACCCTAATATGGTTGTGAAATCTTGATGGAGACCTACTTTAACTGTAATATGGTTGTCGATAACAACAATATGGTTAAATTAAACATAATATGTTTAAAATTTTCTTTAAAAATAGTTTTGTTGGAGGTGACCATATTCAAACATGTTTTGTCTCTGCGTGTATATATAAAAACAGGTTTTAAAACCAAAGAATTTTCTTTTTTCAAATCAATATCGGAACACAGCTTAACTGCATAGAAACCATCCTCATGGTACATAGAGTTTTTGTGAAAAGTTTTGTTAAAACCAATGCAGTAAATTTCGTGTTTACCGATTACAAACAAACACGTCTTTTTTATATACATATATATGTAGATATATAGAGATTTGGAATTTCGAATACTTATGTTAAAATTTTTGAAAATGCATAGAAATTAAAAACTGTTCGAACTTAGTTTAAATATGTAGTACACATTAAATTCGAACACAATTTCGAACTTCTATTTTTGTTACCCAAATTTTCTTAAAACCCAACTATAATATGCTTAAGTTGGCTTTAGCAAATGCTAGAATACATGTAAATCATGTGTCACACTATATTGAACTTAAAGAAACTTTTAAGTTTAAGTTTAAGTTTCATGTCATTTGCTTAATTCTTTTTTTTAATTTTTGACAGAAGCTTAAGCAAGCTTATACATGTAACAAACTGATATCTTCTTTTAAATATAAAATTTCATCAACTTTATTTGTCTTAAGAATTTTATTTCTTATTAACATTTTTTTTAGCATTTTAAGCACTTTAACTTAAAATTTTTATAATCAAGTGTATCTTAAAAACATGTCCAGCTCGAATACTAATGCTCATGAATATTTGCCAATTGACCTTAATTTTCTAAAGACAACAACAACAAATTTTACAATTTCTTTTTTTTACTATTTTCTTGTTGGTAATATTTAATTCGTTTAATTCTCTAGTATAAACACTTTAATTAAACAATTTCAAATATGAAATAATCCAACAAACACTTAAACAATAAATATTTAACTTGTTGTGGACACGATTATATACATATTTACTAAATTTACGCTTGGTTTAAAAAATAAATGAAGTCTCATTTTAACATTCATGACACTGACATTGACATTCAATTTTAAAAAACGTTTACAGTTAAAAAATGTGACACATATTTTGAAATTTCACACCATTTTTATATGGCATAAAAAAATATTAATAACTTTAAAAATGCTTTTTTTTAATTACAGAAAATTTTAGTTATACATAAATATATGCTGATTCTATTGGGTGTTTGATTTTTAACACGATTTACCAGATATTATACTATGCTGATGTTTAAAAAATGGCCAAATCGAAAATTGCTCTTTATGCTGCTGGCGTAACTTGTTTGGGTTTTATATGTTTTGCTTTAGCTTCTGCCGCCATTGGTATACCCATATGGGGCTATTATGAGTCACCCACGGGAGTTTATGACTACGATCATGGCTATTTCGGGCCTTTTAAGGTCTGTAAACAGTTAGCCTATAATAGAGAAAAATGTGGCACAGATGTTTCGAAATTTAGGTTATCATGTAAGTAAAACTTTTGCTGAATAATAAATCACTTTTGTTTTTTGACATGTTTCTTCTTTTTTTCTTAGCCGCCATTTTTATTAGTGGCCTTTTTGCCATTTTAAGTTCTATAGGTTTTGGTTTATTCTGCTTATTGTCAGTTATACAAATTGCCATGATTTCCTCAAGAGAAAAAGTGGTTATGTCTTATACTTCTTTAGTAATGACCAAAATGGTTTTTGCCTTGATAGGAGGTAAGTGATTGATTTCAAATTCTGGTAACTGTTATATGTATAATTATTAAAATATGTATTTTTTAGGCATTTTGGCTTTGGTAGCCACTGTTATATTTGCTGTACAAATTGATGAATCTGAGAAATATGGGTTTCGTGTATCACGAGGAATATCGTTTTATTTGCAGGTAGATACAAATTTTGTTTAATGGTGTTTTCTTTTCTACAAAAAAATGTGCCTTTTTTTTTAAAAAAATTCAATCTGGTGTCTTTTTCATAAAAATTTTGCTCCCGAAAAGGGTGGCTTGTTTTATTCTAAAAAACTCATGCTTTTCGGGAGCAAAATTTTTAAGAAACAGACACCAAATTGCATTATTTTTTTAAAAAGGCACATTTTTTTGTAGAAAAGAAAACACCATAAGTTAATTTCGAAGTTCTTGTTTAAACACAAGTGAATTCAATTAAGGGCAAGCTGTGCTATTTTTTCGTATTTAGGGAGCGGAATTTCAAATGTTTCTTGTGTCTTTTACATATCGACCAACGAAAGCAACAAATAAAATACAATGTTGTGTTTTTGGTGTTATACTTGTTGTTGTATCGCCACCAACGTTAACATAAATTCGCCTTGAGAATGGCTTTATAAAACATTATATGCCACAAAATTTATTTTAAAAAAATCAACTTGAAAAAAATATATTAAAATGAATAAATTAAAAATTTATTTATAGTCTTAATCAGAAACTTATTAGAAAATAGCTTAAATCCTTTGAGGGAATATTGGAATGGTTTTAAGGAAAACACCCAACGCCATTTTTTTCAATTCGGGAGCCTTATGATGTCTTAACAATAAGTCCTTTAATTTCTTAATTTTTGAAAATAAGACATTTTTTAATTTTTTCTCCAATCCCGCCACTATTTTGTCGAATTTGCATGAATGTACATAATTTGGAAACTTTTGATCTGCCATTCACCAGGAATACATAAAAAAAACAAAAAAAGAGATTTATGGGTACAATTTGAGGCAGTCGTCGCCACATATCTCAGCAATTTGCGGACCGATCAGGCTGAATTTCGATAGCAGACTATTTCCGACTATATGTGACATAAATATATAACTACCGAGTCCCCATCAAATCTGGGGTCTTCCAAAAACCTATTTCAACGTACAGCCGGACACCGTTATTTGAACTTGTCGTTTCATAAGGATTCAATATATATATATATATATATATATGTACTTGATAGGGTCAATATATTCAATATAGTAGAAATTACAAACGGCATGGCAAAGTTTTATAAACCCTTTAGCCCTTGGTGAAGGGTATAAATATATGAAATCTTAAGATTTTCAACCGGTAAATTCTAATCCGTTTTTTCTATCAGCAATTCGAAAGCAATTTTATTTCCTATTTTTTAAGTCGATACTGAACGAATGAAAATTATTTCTTTAGTGTTGTGAAAACTTAAATTAATGCTTTACAACACTGAAAAAATTTTTTCGATTCGTTCAGTATCGACTGAAAGAATAAAAAACAAAATTGCGTTCGATTCGAAAAAGTATTCGATCACGCCAGAATACGCCCCCAGGTTCTGATTTTTTTAATTGGCGAGGAGCAATACTTTGCCCGAAATAAGGCGATTATGCTTTATATCTTATGAACGATTTGTCTGATTTTATTCGGAACACCAACAAATGATTAGGATTTTTTTAAGTCGTCCAAACAACATTTTTTTATATTTAGTTATTGTGTATTTTAATAGAGTTTTGTTATTATTAATTATTAAAAATTAATTGTTCGGCTTGAGGTCTGATGATGGTCTGAAGATGATCAACAAAGTTGGTCGAAATATTGGGAAGAAAAAATTTCTTAAAAGGCAATAAAAATTTAAATTAAAACTAAATCTTATTAATGAATTTTTTTGACTTCCAAGAAAACTTTTGAAAATGTAGTTGTTTTTTTTATATTTTCAAGTATTTCCGAGTTATTTAGAAATTAGTGTCGATGAAGTTTTTATCGAAAAAAAATTAAAACGGATTTGTATTAAGCGCTTTTAAATGTTTGTATTGCATTTATTTTTTAAAAGGCTCAAAAATATTTTGGTTTTTGCAAACAGAATGTAAAACTGCTAAATTCGAAAATTTCAATTTCTTTTTTGTTTATAAAGTTTTTGATACAAATACTTATGTACTTATTTCATAATACAAGTGATTAAACATGTAGTAAAATTTTTATGTTTTTCATACAAATTTTACTATATTAATTAATTTTTATATAAAAAATTTAGTTTTTACGGTAAGTTTGAAAATTCGAACTTAGTTTAGAAAATTCGAACTTAATTTCGATAATTCGAACTCAATTTCGAACTGAAAATTTTTATACTAAAATAATTTTTATTATCCATGTATTACAATATCACTTAAAATTTCAGGTTATATTTTCTATTTATCAAATTTTAGAGTTTTTCAAATTTTTAAATTTAAAAAAAATTATCTCCTATGTTTATAAATATATTTTTTTTATTAACAGATTGTTGTTGTTATCTTAAGTATACCCTTATTTGTCTTGGCTTTATACGATGTTTTATATTCCAAAAAGCCTGGTGGTGATCCCACCATGCTGATTGATGCTGCCTCACCGTCATCAGCAACAACGATAAATAATCCCGGTTTTAAAGAACCGAGAACTAAAAATGGTAAGTTGATAAAAAATAAAGCAAATTTCAGTTGATTAATATTTCTTTAAAAAGGTATTTCAGTGACCGATGCCTCGGGCAAACCATATGCTGGCATACGCAATGGCTCAGGCAGTGTGGCCTCTATGAGTACAATGGTCACCAGTGTTTCCAATGGGTCCACTGTGGAATCTGTTACCCGCTCCCCCTTAAGATCTAGTTTAAAGAAACCCCGACCTCGACCAGAAAATACCTTGGGTATACAAAATCCTGGCTACTCGGGGTCAGGTAATTCGCCACCAATGCGCCGTAATGGTAGTGTTAAAAAAGTGCGAATTCAAACACACAGCACGGAAGTTTAGTATTACATATATATTTTTTGTTTATTTTATTTTGATTTAAAAAAAAAGACTGTGTACGAATGAAGTTTCAAATGGTTAAAAATAGAATAGATGTGTTAAATTCTAAAAACTTTTTTTATTAAAAATTTGAAAAATTAGTAAAAAAAATTTCTTTAAGTTTTGTTTTTACATACATACGTACATATGTTGTCTTCCAAATAGAAAAAGTTTTTGCTAAATTCTCGTTTAACTTATTAAAAATTTTACATCACCAGTTAAAATGAAAAATTTCGAAAATGTTCGAATTCGTGTTAAATCCGTCCTTTAAGCCAGAAAGTAGATCTATTATAACGATAATAAAAAGGCAAATGTATTTAATGTTTTTCTGTCAAATCCTCTATATATCGACTTTATATTACCTTTTTTGTATCGGGTAGCTGTCAGTTAATGATTTTAAAATTAAAGTAATTAACCAACGACCAACTTTTTAATCCACAAATTTTATCTACATATACATATATAGAAAATTATTGCAATATTTTCTTTAAGAAAATAAATACAGTATGACAGGTTTTTTTTTATTTATTTTTTGTTTCGAAAAAATTTGTTCGAGTGTAGAATTATGATCATTAAATGTAGTAAATTAAATTTAAGCATGCACAAACAAGATCTTATTTATTTTTAGTATTTACTTTAAATAATAAAACAAAGTTATAAATAATTGCTAGTTTATTAGTTTTTGTATAAGAAAAATATAAAAAAAAACCCGAACATGTGTAATATTTTATATAAAAACATTTTCTTTAAAATTAAGTTCAATTTAAATTTCAAATACAAAAATTATCAAATATTTTGTTAGTTTTATGTTAAATAATATTATAAAATTATAAAAAAATATTTAATTTTAAAAATTAAAATAATTGTTATAAAATATTCTAGTTTTAAGTTTTAAACTTGGAAAATAAAGAAAATTATTTAATAATTTTATTAAATATCAAAAGGAATTTATAAAATATCTTCAAACTTAATTAAATGAACAAACATTTAGTATTAAAGAACTTCTATCTGATCAAAAATCTTTAGGGCAAAATTTCAATAAAAACTGTAATATTTTTCGAAATTTCAAAGAAAATTATAAAACGAAACCAAAATCTTAAGGATATTCAAACCAAAAAATGAAATAGTTTCGCCATGCAGCAATAAGACCTTCTTTTTGAATTTAAAAAGGAATACAAGTTTTTAGCCCAATTTTTCCCTTTAAATCCCTTAAAGCTATATATATATATATATATATATATATATATATATATATATATATGTTCCCATCGATCCTATAAGGAGCATAGGGCCTCGAAACTATCAACAACCTAAATTATCTTAAGACCCAAATACACTGATCAAAATACTCATCAAGCATTGTTGTAGTATTAGTTAAATTGTGTTTGTATGTATCACACCGACAATGCTGGATGGAAAATCAAAAAATTTAGATATGACGGAGAATATTACGTCCAGCACACGTACACGAGTGAATTCGCCTACAGGTGTAACAAGCATTTGACAAGTGTATTGTGCCCTTTTTACTAAGCAGCCTCATTAGATCAAAATTAAAATATGTAATTCGAAAACATTACGGCCTTATTAAATACTAGTCATAATTTTTATAAGGATTTCAAACTTAAATTCAGCATGTAAAATTAATTATATTACTCAAAACTTTTTTCGAAATTCTTGTTATTAAAAAATACAAAATACTGGAATAATAAGCAATGCCTTATTATATACATACCTAAAATTTAAGTGAAAACATTTTACAGAATTTCTTAAGACCCCTTTCAGACTCGGCAAGTTAGTTAGTTGCGCAAGTAACTTTAAGACGTGGAATTTAAGAGGTTTTAAGCATTTCTAACCGATAGTTTAGAAATGTAAAACAAATCTTAAAATAAGAATAACAGCTTTATTTAATACACTATTTTCAAATCTGCTTGTAAAATTGCCTTAAAAACAGACGTTGCCAATAATATTTAACCAATGAATCACGCTGGTACCCTCGTTGCTTATTTGGTACTATTTCACTATTTAAACCTATTCTTAATTGGTATAAAATGGTAACTCGAATTTTCTGTCCAATGAATATAAGCGGAGTTCAGTGTTTGGTGCAAATAAATGGTCTTGAGAAAATGCAAAATTTCGCTGCTGTTTTATGAAATCTAACGGAAGCTCTGTTTTTGTTGGACTTTCTACTCCAGCTTATAAAATTTCTCCTTTTTACGCAGTACATATTAAAAATTGTAAATACAGTAAATTTGAAAATGCAATCCGAAGATACTAGTATTCATCCATAATTTGTGTGGGAACTGGAGGCAGATGGAAAAATTTAAATATTATATATTTTAACATATAAAATTTATTATCAGGGATGTGCTGGAAATCGAAAAGGCAAAACGCAAGAATTAAAAAAGTCGTTTTTTAATAAGTTTTCTGTAACAAAAGAATTTTATGACAAATATACAAATATTTATTTATTAAACAGAATTTTATAACAAAACTTATAAAAATTATATTAAAAGTGTATTGAAGTTAACTTCCAAGTTCTTGCGATTTAATTTTTCGATTTCCAGCACACCCCTGTATATAAATTTTCATATTATTCGAATGTGTTGTATTCTAAGTCAAATTACAATCCTCGAAAGCTTTTATGCTTTAATAGTCTTATTCCTTTAAAATTTTCCAGGAATATTTTCTTTGCAATCAGAATTTTCGTTTGAATATTTCTGTTAGAAGGCTTATTTTAGCTATTCTTTGGCTAGCAATGAAGTAAATTGTACAGAAAATGTATACAACTATTAGATAAATTTTAAGTCTGTCAGTTTACTAAGAAAAATCTTTCAAAACCTAACACCGTGCAAAACCAAAGCATGACCATGAACATACAAAAAAATTTACTTTTATTTGCATTCATTAACAGCTTGGCCCACGATGTCGATCGACAACTTAACCCAACGACAACAAATCACTCATAATTGTTCTCATAACTATCGACTTGTAAGTCGACAGGTTTCGCGTTTCTAACGTAATCATTTAATTTATTTTCAAATAGTTATATTGCCTCAACAACAATTTCACATAAATGAAACGCTTGTTTATAAATATCGCTAAAACATGTACATCGACAACCACAATACAAGTGGCGGATTTTGACATTTGTGGTCGCAAAATATTTCTTATAATTTCTATGAAGGCTACGATTTCTTTTAAATTCTTTTAAAAAGCTTTTGAATTTTTTTATTTCTCGTAGTTAAGCTCCAATACAGGTTGAAGACTTTGCTACAGTAATTTCTAAAACAATTTGTAGTCAAGACAAGTTTATATTTCTTTGTCAGCAACTCACCAGCAGGTGTCGCCAAAAACCTAACTTATTTGAAAACTTGCAATTTCTTTAACGTATTTTCCTTTCCACATTTATCTTTGAATTTATTTTATAAAAGAAACAATTCAAAAATTTAAAAATAAAAATTTAGCTTAAAGAAATTTTCCCACTTTTTTTCAAACATTGCATTTTAAAACTAAAACTGAACAAGTAAATAAACTAGAAACTATTATGGAAACAAAAACTTATTAGAAACTTGTCAAACAGCGGCTTCGCTAAATAAAGTTTTTCTTAATTTTTAGTAAATTTTTAAAGTTAAAGTGCCAGAAAATATGTTTAATTAAATATATTTGGATTTAATGGATTACATTTTCTTAAATATATTTTTCATTTTTTCTTTAAGGGAATTGTCGAGTTTGAAAGTTAATTCCTAAAGCTATTCTATGATACCAATATTGCCGTAAATGGGGAATTAATATAGAAGATATAACAAAAAATATATCCAAAATTTAAAGGCCACTCTCTCGGCAAATATATGTAGGTTACCGGCAAAAAATTAATTTTATTTTGAACCAAAAGCAAAGTTTTCTTAGTGGTAAAAATTTCAAGTCAATATCTCGAACTTGGGTAAACAAGATTTAAGCCTAAAATAAAAACAATTATTTTTATATATTTCTTACCTTTTTTTATTTGTTGCACTATTTCCATCTACAGCTGCTAATACCGCAATAAGTTCATTTCGTACCTTCAAGCTCATCACTGTTGCTTTACTCATCTCTGGTATTAAATTGCATTTTGTTTTGCCTGAAAATATTACAAGTGACACCACATTCTAACAAGCAATTTTAACAATGAAAACGTTTAAGTACAATTTTAAATTTAATTTTAAAATATTCACTACACTTTAATTACAATTTAACACTAATTTTTTTTTAATTGTACATAACTTTTACTACTCAAAATTACAAATTCCTTACACAAATAACACTACGAACATAATTGCGTGGCGATCGAACAACAACTGAATAATTGCAATCAACGTGAACGGAATAAGCTGGTGTTTCGTTGCAAAGGTGCCATCTGCTTAGTTTATATTGAACATATTAAAATAAAGGTTTTCGTCTATACTAGTCTGCATTATGGAGCCTATGGCAGCGACAACAAAAGTAAACCAAACTTAGTTTGGTTTGTTTTTGTAAACAAAAGTATTTATTATAATGATTTATTATGCCGGTGATGTTTTGTTTTTTTGTTCTCAACTTGGTTTGATAAAAAGAATTCGTGATGTTTGATACGTACAAAAATACATATGTATGTATATATGAAAATTGTTGAAGATTTAAAAAAATTCATGATAATACATTCTTTATTAAATTTTTTTAAATAATTTCGTAGTTAAATGTGTAGAATTTTATAAGTAGTTGTTGATGAACAATGTTAAAAGTTTTTTCAAGGTTATTTTGTACAGAATTTTGGATTAGAATAAGTCTACAGTTGACTTCTGCAGCTGGAGATCCACAACCAGGGTTTGAAAACTGCAGTCGAAACCAAAAACTGCAGAACAAAAACGAAAATTTGTGAACAACTTTTCGGTTTTTGAATTGGAATGGCATCGACTGTTAACATCTAATAAATCAGAAGTAAAAGCAACCTTTTTGTTTTTGGCCAATGGCAAAGGAAGACGTGGGAGAAATGGCAGTTTTTATACTTTGACTGCAGTTTTTTAAACGCTGTCCACAACACGCGTTAAATTATGCATCTGTCATAGAACGCGTTGTGTGGACCTCCACATTAAACAGGAAAAGAGTTTTAATTTATTATTTTAAGTATTGATCTAATAATATAGTACATATGTACTTACTTTTAATTAATAGTGAGCTATTTGGCATTAAGATTAAATTAACCTCACATAAACATAACCATACAAAACAGCTGCTTGAACCAACCTTATGAGCAACAGTGTATTTGATAACTGTGAGTCTACCCTTAACGTCAAGTTTATTTCCCAGTTTAATTTGACACTTCTTTGTTTCAGTGTTTGACAAATATAACCATGAAGGGGTACACAATTAAGCAGCGCATTAAGATTGTTAAGGCCTTTTACGAAAATCGGCGTTCAAACCAAAATGCATTTTGTGTACTTCGTGATTTTTTTGGTCACCATAATCGACCAAATGTCTCCACAATCTGGAGAATTTTGCGCAAATTTCATCAAACCGGGTCTGTAGGAAATGGTGCGGTTAATGGGCTGGCGGCAACATCGGGCCGTACTTCTTTGAAAATGAGATAGGCCAAGCAGTTACCGTGAATGGTGTTCGCTATCGCGAGATGATAACGGTCTACTTGTGGCCAATTATTGGGGACATGGTACTGGACTATATGTCGTTCCACCAGAATGGTTCCAATACAATGGTGACAATTGCCACACAGCCAAGGAAATAACGGCTCTTTTTCGCGAGAAATTTGATTTGACACTGTTGGACTTCTTTCTTTGGGGCTATTTAAAAGAAAATTTGTTCGTCAATTAGACAAAAACAATTCAAGAGCTAACGGATGAGATAATTTGGCACATTAACGACATTGAACCTCAATTATGTCTCAGAGTCATTGAAAATATTAACCGTCAGATAGAGGTATGCCACCGAAGCCATGGCCAGCATTTTGTTTTATACATACTTGTAATAGATCCTCTATCATAGTAAAAAATATTAGGATAATTCTCTGAATACTCTTGTTTTGTTTACAATTAACATCATGCGTTTTGGGTGGTCAAACCGTTTATATAAAATATGATTTTTAACAACTGTGTAGATAATTATTTTTGAATAAAAGCCCTCGATGCATTTTATTGACAAAATAAATTTTTTCAAATTTATTTTTATTAACGAAAGCGAAACCATTAAAATACTGACCAAGAGATGACATGTGTTTTGCGGATTTTTCATTCTCTTAATGTGTAAAAAATTGAAAGGAGTAAAGCCATGAAAAAAAGCTTTACAAAAGAAAACAAGGGCAACATTAACTAACAGTGTAAAAAAATATATGTACATATGTATGTATATATTTTTTTTATAGTTAAACCAACTCCAAAGTAATACATTTATTATTATTAACCATTATTTCAAAAAGGGGGTCTTTCATGCCACTAGCTAATTTTAAAAGTTTTTACAGGGGGGAACAAAATACTACTACTTTCAATATGACCCATTCACACCCTTTTTCAAAAATACAAAGAAGAAAACTGAAATTATTCGAACATTTTGAAAGCTAAAAAAGTGACAATAATTTTTTACACATAAACTGAAAGTATTTGAATGTTGGTTAGTATATAAACTGGTGGTATATATGATTCTCTTTGTATTCGTATATACAAAACTACACCCTGTTTTAACTGATCTAGTGATTTTAATCTTGTAAATAGTCTGTGTTATATAAATAAACCCTGCTGCATTAAAAATAAGTTGGTAAAAATGAAACAAAAAAAATTGTTGCATTTGCGCATACAAGCCAGACAGTAGTTAAAGTTTTTACTCATTCCCGACAAAAGGAGTTTTTAGTACAGACAACAAACTCCTTTTTGGGGGATAAACACGGAGAAAAATGTAATAATATTAATCAAATTTATTACAATACAAATATAGCAACTTTTCGAAAAATTACTCTAAATAGCTACTTTTTGGTAAATTTACTATAAATAGGAAATTTTAGAAAAAATTTACTATAAATAGCATCACTTCGAAAAATTTACTCAAAATAGCAACTTTTCGAAAAATTTAATATAAATAGCAACTTTCCAAAATTTACTATAAATAATAAATTTTCCAAAAAATTATTATAAATAGGAAATTTTCGAAAACGTTATTATCAATAGGAAACCTTCGAAAAATTTACTATAAATTTGGATTAAAAGCCATAAATAGTTCAACAAAATTACCACAATACAAATTATACATAAGAAATTTTAGAAAAACTTTATTTTAAATCGGAAATTTCCGAAAAATTTACTATAAATCGGATATTTTCGAAAAATTTACTATAAATAGGAAATTTTAAAAAATTTACTATAAATAGGAAATTTTAAAAAACTTACTATAAATCGGCAATTTTCCAAAAATTTACTACAACAAGGAAATTAACTGTGAACAGAAAATTTTCGAGAAATTTACTATAAACACTAAATTTTCGAAAGGGATGTTTTCCAGGCATGAGAAAAAGCATTAACTTCTACACGGTTGACTGTAAGTCACGAGATGGATTGGGGTTCGGCGTTCACTCGAGGGAGCCCAACCTCAAGTTATCGGGAAGACTTCAGGATTACTGAAGCGTTTTCCAGGTGGAGATACTTGCGATCAAAGGAAGCTGTAGACTGGCTCAGACTAGGCCTCGCACATCCTCTCCCTGCGAACGAGAACAGCCCTTGACTGCCGGTCATCTCTAAACGTAAAGGCTGAGCAGTTTGATATCAGGATCACATGGGTCCCAGGGGACGGGAATATTAGGGCAAATGAGGTTGCTGGGCTTGGCAGTTCCTTTCCGGCTCCACCGGATTCGGAAGGCGTAGGTTGTTTCAGCTCTCCAGCAAACTCGAACTAAGGCGATTGACTAGCGATCTTTTTAATGACAGATGGGCCGTAAATACTGAATGCAGGATTATCAGGCAATAGGATATTTTTTAAAAAATTAATATTAAAATACAAATTTTGACTCCAAAACTTTATTCCCCATTTTTCTTTCAGTGTTTTTCTTGAATTTTGTTATACTAACTCCCTTTTTTCGTTTTGTCATTGAAATCGTTTGTATTTCTGATTCTATCTGGTCGTCTTTTCCGTTCGTATATGAGTCGAATATGTGTATCTGTAGAATTTTTAAACCAAAAAATGTTTTCAATATTTTGTTTTTCTTACTGTTGTATAAGTATTTGTAGTCGTCTACAGACAATTTTAGACTTTCGCTTTGGTTTCTATGTATCCATCTATCTATCCATCCATACAACCATTTTTAAATATGGCTGCATTATTTCGCTTTTTTTTCACAGTTTTGAAGTTTTCAATTGTTTTTGAATGTGTTTGTGTTACAAACTCCCTGAAAATAAAGTTGTAGTAGTAAAAGGACTTTTTATGCAGTAAGTATGTCTGTATAACAGTTGGTATATTTCACATACATTTAAATATTTGATTCAGTGTGTAATGAAAAATCTTGAAAGTAGTGGTTTTTTGATCAGATTTTTTAAATATGAAATAGTTAAAACAAAAATTAGGAAGCTTTTTCAAAACTTTCATTTGCGGAATTTGCTATTTTTAGTAAATTGGATTTTTTTTATATATTTCTGCCCCGGTAGGCTAGCTGGTAGTGAGCTAGTCTATCAGCGCCGGGGTTGCGGGTTCGATTCCCGCCAGAGACTCTGGTTTCTTTCCTGCAGACAAGCGAAGAGCTTCGCGGGATTAGCTTAGGAAAATAAAAAAAAAAAAAAAAAAAAAAAAAAAAAAAATTTTGCTATTGTTAGTTAATTTCTGCAAAAATTACTATTTTTAGTAAATTTCTCCAAAATCTGCTATTTTTAGTAAAATTTTGCAAAGTTTGCTATTTTAAGTAAATTGTTGCGAAATTTCCTTTTTTTAGTAAGTTTTTGCGTAATTTTTGCGAAATTTCCAGCTTTTAGTAAATTTTTTAGTTTTTGTAAATTTCTGCAATGTTTGGTATTTTTGAACAATTTTTGCAAAAATTGTTTTTTTTAGTAAAATTTTGCAAAGTTTGCCTTTTCTTAGTAAAAATTTGCAAAGTTTGCTATTTTTAGTAAAATTTAGCAAATTTTGCTATTTAAAGTAAATTTTTGCAGAGTTGGCTATTTTGGTAAATTTTTGCAACATTTACTATTTTTAGTAAAACTTCTATTTTTACTAAAATTTTCCAATGTTTGCTATTTTTAGTAAAATTTTGCAAGGTTTGCTTTTTTAAGTAAAATTTTGCAAAGTTTGCTATTTTTAGTAAATTTTTTCACTAAATTTAAAATTATTCTCATATAATTTTAATTTTGTCCTAAAAAATGTTTGCACATTAATTTCTTTGTTATCCTTCGCTGCAACAAATAATCTTTAATTTGTTGATAGTTAAGCAATATTCCTTGTTGTTTTTTTTCCTCTAGGAAAATAAATACATTCAGACAGTAGAACGCCATATTTAAACTATTAGTAGCTTCATTTGTCTGGAAATGTTTTAACAAAAATAAAACACAGACTTACATTTGCACATAAAAAACAGCGAACAAACACCGAAACTTTTTTTTTAAATAACCAAAAATAAAAAAGTAGTCGACTACATCTTAATGTGTAACAGGGTTTAAAACTCTCTAAAAACAGGGTGTTGTCTGGGAAACTCATACTCGATTACTGACCAAACACAACAAAAATATTAACACAAAACTTCACATAAACTTAAATATGTATAACACACATACATATTAAGATTACAAAGCAATTGCAGCAAAAGTAAAAAGAGAGTTTTGGAATACAAGGAAATGCAGACGTGAAACTTTCAAACACACTCACGTCGACACAGCAAAGCAATCCTTAACCAACAAACAAAAATTCCAATGTTTACAAAACATTCAAGAACATTTTTAGGTAATAAAATTGTTTACAAAACAGAATTATTTAAAAGAAATTCTTTTAAAATATATTGTTTTTGTATTAAATTTACAAATTTCTTAGAAAATTCCGTTATTTAAAACAGATTTGTCAAATAGTTTTTTTAGTTGGTGTTAAATATTCCAAAATATTGGCTATTTATAAAAAACTTTACCATTTTTGTTATTTAGCGACAAATTTGATAAAACCATTAAAAAAATATTTGTTTTAGTAGGATGTTTTGCTAAAACATTGCTACTTGTAGCAAATGGTGATACAAATTAGTGATATATTGAAAAATTGTTCTCAATTTGCCTTAACACTTACATGTGTTTGCTGGGTTAATAGAATTGAATAACATAATAACCGTTATTTCTACTTCCACACACACAAATTTTTGTTTGTTTTTTTCGCTCTTGTGATTTTGTTTTATTTTTCAAATTGTATTGAAATCTCATACTACATACTTCCTTTCGCAAAACAAATGTACATAGGTATAACAAAAAGTTCTGAAATTAATGGAAATTTTTGGCTTCTTTTGGAGGGTTTGGCTTTCTTTTCATTTTCTGAAAAAGAAATTTTATACAATTGAAGTAAAAACAGACAGGATTAAGGAATAATATAGAAAAATTGAAAATTGAATATGAGTTATAAGAACTTGGCACAATTTGCTTTAGTAAAAACTTAGAAAATTTTGTATTAATAGGATTTTTTTTGTTATTTACAGTACATTTTTTTAAAAGCTCTATTTATAGTAAACTTCCTATGTATAGAACAACTTCGAAAACTTCTTATTAATAGTAAATTTATCGAAAATTTCCCGTAAATAGTAAATTTTCCCAATATGTATTTTCAGTAAACTTTTCGAAAATTTTCTATTTATAGTTTATTTTTTTCTAAAATTTCCTATTTATAGTAAACTTTTTGAAAACTTCCTATTTATAGTACATCTTCAAAAACTTCCCATTAATAGTAAATTTATCGAAAATTTCCTGTTAATAGTAAATTTTCCGAATATTTTCAATTTATAGTACACTTTTCGAAAATTTTCTATTTATTGTAAATTTTTTTAAATTTTTTTTGTGGAAATTATTATAGCATATTGTGGAAAGTTTTCTTTTTATAGTAAATTTGTTGAAAATTTTCTTTTGATAGGATATTTGTGAAAGATTTTCTTTTCATAGTAAATTCGTGCAAAAAATCGTATTTATAGTAAATTTTTCGAAAATTTCCTATTTATAGTAAATTTTTCGAAAATTACCTATTTACTGTAAATTTTTTTAAAATTTCCTATTTATAGTATATTTTCCGGAAAGTTCCTATTTATAGTAAATTTCGATGGAACTGCGTCTTAGCTTATAAGAAATTAATCATTGTGCTCTTTCCTTTCCGTTTTTTTTTATTTTTATAATAATTTCTGTAATATCCAGAAATTTCTAATACTAGAAACATTCTTTATTGTCTAATGTTGGCAAAAAAATCATCGTCATTACTATCAATCTAATGATGATGATGGTTTTAATGATTTCCCTTTCTACCAATGTCTAGAGCAACTACGAGTACATATCTACAAATATGAGCTCACTCTCAATCAAACGTACTCGTAATACTGCTCCCCGATAAAATTGTTGTTGGATTTTTTTGCAATTTTAGCTTTTACTCTATAACACTGGTGGCCTGGTTGGGGAATATTTAATTTTCTATGTGTGTAAAATAAATATTATGCACACAGAAACGCACGCACATACACAATGAATAAAGCATTAATAAATGTTTATGTATTGTGTTATGCAGCAAATAGAATGAATCTTGATGTTATAGCAAAAACAGTCAAATGGACAAACGAATGGGCTAACAGTCAGACAAACACGCAAACCAACATACATATTTTAATATGGTTGAGCGCATAACTAGTGAGTTGGTTGGCTTTTTTCTGTTTGGTTGTATGCCAGATAATTATGCATTAGTGTTAAATGTGTGTGTTAATACGAGTCGTATTACAACATACAAAACAACGTTTGCAACATTACTCATACTTTTTTTCTAAAGAAATTTTTTACTGGTACAGTTTAACAAATGCTTTCATTTATGTTGCTACCATACATAATATGCATAATAGAGTATTTAACATTAAATGCATGTGTATGTGTTTGTTAATAAAAAAAAAACAATTGCTCCACTACCCCAAAGTGTTGCAAAACGATGAAAGTCAGTGTCACACTGCTAACAACAACAAAATGTATGCGACATTTAACATACAACAAATAACTGGAGAGAAAAAAATAAACATGATTTTATTTTGTAGTTGGAAAGTAGAGTCTGAAATGGAAAACAACAACAATGTTGCCAAAACGACAAAAATAGGGTTTATTTGCATGTGATGTTGCCTTGTGGCTAAAACAGTAAAGAGGTATTTAAGAGCATTTCAATCAATGTCAGTAAATTAAAAACCTCTAAATAATTAAAAAAATTTCGTAAGGGTTATCAATACACAACCTCTTTTAAAAAATAGGCGGGGTTGGAGAAGTGGGCGTGGAACCTCCAGTACAAGGAAATTTAAGATTTCTGTATATCTGGAGAACGGCAAGAGAATAAGTTTCCAAATTAGGTACAAGCATCTTGGTTATCATCAATACACAACATCGCCAAAATGTGGACGGGACTTGAGAAGTGAACGTGGCACAAAATAGATTTATTTATATATAAAGAACGGTATTTATATAACTTTTTGTTCTTACTGCACCATTGTGAAGGGTATATAAGATTCGTAATAGCCGAATATATCACTCAAACTTGTTTTCCAAAGGTGGAATTTCATGGATAATTTCAATATATCAGATCAATATTATAAGTCCACTGTTGCATATTTACCTTCAATTACATTTTTTTCTGCTATCGCTAGTCTTTCTCTACTCAAATATTTTTGGCAGAAGCTGGAGCAGTGTAATTTAATAGATTCTGTCAGATTAATTATTTTATTCTTCCTTAAGTAAAGGACAGAATTATTTGAAAGTTTTTTGCGACTTTCTTTAATTGTCTGGATAATTTTCTTTAGGTTTAACCGTTTGTAAAGGAAGTCAAATGTTTTAATTATCCCCAATCTATTACATCTTCAAATTTAACTGACGGTCGGAAATTTTCTTTTAAACGAAATATATCTTTTTAATAATTTAGTTTTGCATAATTCTCTAGAATCAGACAAGAACACTGGATTTGTATACTTAAAGTTCGATGAATTTCTAGATTTGGTTAAATCTCTATTAAATCCTTTTTAAAATCCCGATCAATTCGATTTGTGCAAAGATCGAGAATATATTCAGGGAACAATCGGTTAAAGCACGATTTTAGAACTCTTCAAGCAGAACTTAGTTATTTTAAATTACACCAGGTACAAAAATTCTTTTCTAGTTTATTTTCTTAAATAGGAATTTCATCATTTTGGCTAAGACCTTTAGTTAGCTCTCCATTTACCTTGACGCTAATCACTTCTCCTCTACTGTAACTTTTCCCAATATCCTCTTAAAACTAATTCCCAACAAAGGAAAGACAATTTTTAGCCAAAGAAAGGAAACCAATACGCCAAAAAAGAAAACAAGTACGAGTACGTGGCTGATGGCATGCAGCACAAAAAAAAGCGAATTTTGCTTTAAGCCAGAAAAGTTTTTTGCGTCAACTTCCAAAATAATTTTTAAAGAAGTTTCTCATTCTCTTAAGCTCAACAAGGATATTTTCAAATTATTTTTGTTGTTGTTGTTCTTTGCAACAACCCTTCAAATTATGTCGCCTGTAATAATTTTCATATGTCATCGCTATATGTACTCGGTGTCGCCTGTTTTAATATTTTATAGTCTACGTGCTTTCGAAAGCTTGAGCAGATCAATGACCCGTATTTTGTAAATTCTGAGACAATTTTCAATCGATAAATGTGCAACGTCTATGTGTGAGTTGCGATTGCTACGACTGACTGTCTGCCATCCTGCCACCGCCCTAGGCGTGGTATTCAACAAAAATTCATTTACTACACTAAAGACTAATGTTGTTGCTATTGTTGCTCCTGCTGCTACTGCAATTTGGTGTGCTGTTAGTTGCTGCTGCTGACATTGCAAATAATTGTAATGTCAGACTGTAAAATAATTTTATAGATTTGTGTGTTTATTTATGTATTAAAAGATGGAAGTTTCGATTAGTTTTTTTCTCTTCAATTTGGGGTATTTTTTTGTTGAGGGTTTATAAAACGGAAATGAAAATCACCAAAGAAACGGAAAGGTAGTTCTGATTTTTTTTTTTTTCATTGAAAATACAAACTAAAAATATTAAATTTCGAACCACAGAACTGTCTGCAAATGGAAATTTCTTTAGAAATGTTAATGAAAGTTGAAATGTTTTAGCAATTACTTGTTTAATTTTAATATAATTTCAGGAATTTTATATAAAATTAATTGCGGAGGTCCACACCATGCGTTCTGTGCCTTTAATACTTCCTTGACCTTTTTTCAAGACGCATGCGACGCATACAAAAAAAGAAAAAAAAGATGGAGGTCAATACGATATTTGAAATTTTAAAAGTAAACAATTATCCTACTTCATGCGTTCGATGCATACATACACAGAAAGAAAAACACTCGGGATGAATCAAGTTTGTACGATTACCTTAAGTACGAGTCGTACTCAAAAATCCAAGTACGAATAACACTAGAACGTACTCAAAACAATTCTAAATGGGATTACTTTCGAAAATCAGTCCCGGAATTTCTTGAAAAAAAAAGATTTAACTTTTCGTTGTGTTTCACCCTCCGGCTAAAGCATGTTTTGATTTTCTATACACAGTTAATTTGAACTCTTGCTTCTCATTTAGTTTATATTTTAAGTTAAATATGTACATACGATTTCTAATGTAATGATGTTGTAGTTTTATTATTCGGTAAGGTGTAATTATATTTTCTTTCTAATTCGGGATAAAATCAACTTTATAATGCTTGAATCAAGAGCATTTTTAAATTGATTCAATCTTAGTTTTACTTAAATCAATCTCATTTTCGGATTATTAAAGGCACGAATTCGGATTAAAACAATTTATAATTCTTGAATCAAGCGCATTTTGAGATTTGAAATTCCGTACTTGAATCAATCTTTCTGTACTTGATTCAAGAAAATCCGTACTCACAGTACTATTAATACGGATTCGGATTGATTTGAGTACGGATGGATTGATTTTTCTTTTGAGTGTATATGTATTCTACGCATTGACTGTGAATATTAGGTTACACACACCCTCACACAGATACCAATATGGTCCATTATGCTGTGAAACTTGTCAGTAACGTTTCAACGGAAATTTAATAAAAAAAGGGAGATAAAAAGTTATTAAGTTTTAGAACTGAAATACGAATTTAACTTGGAGGGGTGCTAAAATGTTACTAGGAAATTAACTAGGAACTAAGAAAGTGCTGGTCTAGACAGGACCGGTTTGGCTGTGTTAAATTTTCTTTTGAACCTGCGTGTACGTTAATAAGCAATCAGTTTGTGTCGTCAGTTTTCTTGTTACCTAAAATTTAAACTCATCTAAAAAATCTTAAGCGACAAAAACACTATTTTCCAGGCGAAAGGGGGGGTTTTTTTTTTACTATATTTCATAAAAATTTTGTATCAAGTTTGGCGCTTAAGCTAAAATTTGTTTTTGCTATAAAATCGTAACGGTACCTTATGTGACCATGATATTTCAGGAGATGATCATGTCAGTGTTGCTAATAAATTCATTTATTAAACAAAAAACGAAAATTAAAAATTATGTCGCTTAAGCTATTTTTGCGGTAAGGGGTCAATATTACGAAAACAAAAACTAAAAGGAAAAAAAAATTCATGAGTACAATCAAGTCAGTACTCCTTTCCGTTCTGTTTTTCTTTATTTTCTAACAACTTAAGACTTGACGAGTCAAACTTGATGTGTGTGAACCGGCAGCACTAATAAGCGGATCTAACAAATAAACAGTTAAATTTATTAGTTATAGAACTAGGATCTCTACATGGAAATGAAATACGAACTGAACCTAGAACAAAACTAGAAACCGAACTAGGAATGAAATTTCGAAGAACAAAACTATAAACCTTGGTGCAAGCTAAATAAGGAACTGAATTAGAAGCTGAAGTAGGAATTCAACTAAAAAATTAGTTAATTACTAAGAACTATGCTCCTTATAGGAACGATGGAAAAATATATGTGTATATAAATAAAGAACTGAACTAAAAACTTAATTAGAAATTTAACTAGAAATCAGCTAAGACCTTAACTAGGAATTAAGCTAAAATTAAATGTTATACTTAAACAGAAACACCTAAAAACTGAATTTGAAAAAGAGCTAAAAACTAAACTAGGAACTGCAATAAACTTGAGCTAAGCCATCAATTAAACAGGAACCTGCAGTCGGGAATAAATTAAAACTAATATACAAACTGAATTAAGAACTGATCCTTTCATTAAAAAAATATTAACTAAATCAGGTCATCGTCTGTCAGGATTTTGCAACGAATATTTTAATACCATCAAGATAATTCTCCAAAAAAATTACAACAAATCCAACAAATGTCACCCAAATTTAACTAGGTTTAAAAAAAAAAACTACAAGCCATAAACATTCCCAGTATAACATAACTCTGCGGTCATCGTTGTCGGACTCTTTCTACCACCGACCCAAAGAGCCAAAGATGGTTAGGGGAAAGAAACAGAAAAACGGTTGGCCTTAACATTCACTTGGAATTGCAATGCCATTACCAAGTTTAATAGCAGATCAAAAAGCGCATGCTCCCTTAATGGAGCCATACACTTTTTAGTGGTATAGGAGACATTGAAAATTGCATTTCATAAAAGCAGCACGAGTATATACGAGGCTAATGGCCTCAAGAGCATATTCAATACAACAGCACTTATAACTTGGAAAATGAGAAAAAAATATACAAAAAATAGAAGAGAAGAGAAGCGACAGAAATAAACTGCAGAACTATTTAAATGTTATACAAGAGTTCTTTTATAAATATGTATGGATGCATGTTGAGGGTACATTGTTCTTGGGTACTCCAACTAATGGAAAAACTCATATGCAGCACAAGGTGAGTGTGAGGCGGTGGTGTGGCGTTGTCTGTACAGAAATAACGAAATTGTAATAAGCCCACCAAACAACCTCCTGGCATTGACAATGGCATTGGCAGGGTAGCGCTAAAAATGCAAGTATGATTGTGTGTGTGTTTTTGAAAATCTATATACTAATGTTGAACAATCATGGATTTCAATGTTGTCTCTGCTCTATTGCATCTACATTTTGCAATTGTAGGTTCTGCACACTCCAACTACTGCAGAAACAAAACGAAATTTTTTAATGGGAGATTTTTTCATACATTTTATACTCAATGCTATTGTCGGTTTCGCATGTGTTGAATGGCTTGTTGGTGGATTGTAAATATAGGGAGTTATTGAAGCAGTGTTTTCAGGGCCATTGCCATTTGAAGTTTTTTGTTTTGCAAATGCACCCTACAGGAGGTTTATAGCAATATATTCAGGCTTCAAAGGAGATGCAATTTTTCAAAATTAGATCTGGTCTGTAGAAACGAACTGAACTAGAGATTAACTACAGCTGAGCTAGAATTAAACTAGAGCTAAACTAGAACTGAACAAACCTTTAATTTTTTTTTATTTAATTAAACTTAGTTATCTAGAACTGAATTGGAAAAAACTAGGACTAAACTTGAGCGGAACTAGAATTAATCTAGAACTGAACAATTACTGGACCAAAACTAAACTATAAATAAACCACAGCTGAACTAGAACTGAACAAGAACTGAACTAGAACAGAACTATAACTGAACTAGAACTGAACTAGAACTTAAATATAACTGAACTAGAACTGAACTAGTACTTAACTAGAACTGAATTAGTGCTGAGCTAACCTAAAACTGAACTAGAAATAAGCGAGGACTTAACTTGAGCGGAACTATAAATAATCTAGAACTAAACAAGAACTGGACTAAGTAAGCAAGAAATAAACTTAAACTGAACAAGAATTAATCTAGAACAGAACCAGAACTGAACTAGAACTGAACTAGAACTAAACTAGAACCGAACTAAAACTGAACTATAACCGAACTAGAACTTAACTAGAACTTAACTTTACTGAACTAGAACTAAACAAGAACTAACTTACCTAGAACTGAACAAGAACGGAAGTAGAACTTAACTAGAACTGAACTAGAAATAACCTAGGACTTAACTTGAGCGGAACTAGAATTAATCTAGAACTGAACTAGAATTAAACTAGTACTGAAATAGAATTAACTACACAAAACAACATTAAAATCGATTTCAATTAAAAAATGTGTGATATAAATTAAAAAAATTAATTAATTTTTCACCCGTTAACAAATTAATAGTATCAATTAAACTTTAATTCACTTGATTGAATTTTTAATTGAAATTATTTTTTTTTCGATTAATGTTATTTACTCCCGATTTCACTTAGTTCACTTAAAACTAACTATTACTTTAACTTCCAGCTAACAATATGTTTGGACAGTTATAACTGATAGTTAAATGAACTGGACTTAATAAAATCTGGGGTTAGTCTTATTTGACATTTTTTATAATTATTTTTAATTGTTTTAGCTTGAGGTCTTTTTATTTATATAATATTATATGTATTTATTTATTTCTATCGATATTTCGCTACCCTTTGGTTAGCATCGTCAGGAAATTTAATTTACAAATTTTTAATATGAATACCACAAAAAAACAATAACAAAATTATGAAAAAATATTGTCATATAATAAATTCAAAAACCGTTTTGACATAAAACAATTTCAAAAAACCATAATAACTAAAGTTTAACCATTCATATAAACTGAAAAGATTTCCTATCTATAATTCTAATTTAAAAACCATATTTACAATAATAAATAAAAAGACCTCAAGCTTAAAAAGTTAAAAATAATTATTTTTGATTACTGCTTAATATTGGAGATTTTTTCCTCTGCACAACTAAAATCGAACTGAACCAAAACTAAACTTAAATAGAAATGATTTTAAAATTGAACTAGAACAGTAGTGTACTTCGTGAATTCTCATTAAGTGCACCTTTTGCTTTCCCTACATTATTTATGAGGGGTTTTTTCTACATTTTCTATGGAGTATAAATATCATGTATACAATGCGATTTCCCCCTTTGTGTTATTTTTTACAACTATTGTCAGTTAAAAATTTTTTTTTGTTCTTGCTTATGGCTCGTACTGTTATGAACAATTGAGGCATGAATGCGAAAAACTTTATTTCTTGCAATAAATGAAAAAAAAAAAATTTGTATAAATAATGGAAAACTCATGTCTATTGACTAATTTTTTTCAATATTTTTGGTTTCGTATTAAATTTCTTTGAATTGCTAAACTTTTTTGCTAACCAAAGAGAAAAGATAAGTTATTATTGCCAAAATCAATTTGAAAAATTAATAGTAATTCAAAGAAATGTTCAAGGTTTTTTTTAACTGCAGGAATACAGTAGCGAAAACTGCTAAATATTTGCAATTTTGCCTTCGTTTCGACATTGTCAATGTTTTAGCAGCGCTGACATTGATACGATGCCAATCATTTAACACATATTAATTTTTAATTTTCCGTATATCGACGGCAACTTCTCACATAAACATACAAACATTTGCATTAAAAAAGATTTGTGCACATCGAGCCTACTCAATCATTCGAAAATCTTCTGTTAATCAATGGTAATATGTAGTCATGACTTTGACAACTCGTTATCATAACAACAACAACAACAACAGCAAAAAAACTCATTTTATCTACAACGATATTTATTGCTGTTATGTGTGTTAATAATGAAGTTTTGTTTTTCCTTTTGTCTAGATAAAAATGATAATTATGAAGTTGTTGACACCGATTGTCAAACACAAAGTAAGTATGTAACTGCAATATCAATTTTTACAATGCAAACACAGAAACAAACACAGATATTTATATATTTGCGAGAGTACACACACACATTATTACACACGCGTAGGCCTGTCGTAATAATGATTCTATCTGGGGCTCCATTAGTGGGATGAGGAAAAACATTGAAAAAAAAGAAAATACAGGCAACTGAACAGCAATGTTTCTATAGTAGAAAATATAAACGAGTTGCAAGGTCGACGAACGCCAACTAAATAAACATGATAAAATATTTATTTATTTCTGTTTTTTGCACACTCTCTCAGTCTCCCTCTCTTGAGGTGGCAACTTGGCAAGTGTTGTAATAGGTTGCCAGAAATTAGGGAAAAGTTAGGGGAAAGATTATTCGGTTAAGTTCTACTACAGTGCCTTAATTGAGTTAGAAGATTACCTCAGAGCTTCAGTTCGTGTAACAATTCCGAATGAAGTTTTCAGATCAGTTCCTAGAGTTACTAGATCATTTCCAATTCAGCTTTCGCTAAATATCAATTTCAGTTTTTAGCTAATATACTTTAGTACCTGGCTCATATCTTAGATATGTTCTGGCATCAATGAGGAACAAATTAACACCAATCCAATGACGAACGTCATCATAAATTTTTTTCAAATTTTATACGTCATCTATGCTATGAATTCATTTACATTAGTTCTATGCCACATTTTGTGTATTAATAATTTCATTTTTAAAAAGTAAAATAAGAAGCAAAAATTCCCATATTCTATTTGTTTAAATTATTTAATTCAAATTTGTTTTTATTACTGCGGCGGAATACAACAAAAGTGAAATAAACATGTGTAACGGTAGGTAAGTAAAAATATTCTTTCACTTTGACTTAAGGCAATCCGAATGGTTAAATTTAATGATAACCTAATAAGTAATTTTTCCGATGTTACTGAGTCATCGCATTAATAACATGTTTTATAGAATTGACACCGATTTATAATGTCATCCAATAGATACAAAAATTTCAATTGTTGACCCTGATTAAAATTTGGGCAAGTGATGTTAAGACTGACATTACAATGATGAAAAGTGTCTTGGGGTCCAAAACAAAGACACTTGTCATAGTACTGATGTCAAAATACAACGTTATGAAGCCTTTTCTATAAGTGTACCTGATTTTCTTTTTCTATACTATAGTTCAGTGCCATTCAACCTATGGTACGCGAAAAATTTCCAGGTGGTACGCGAAATCTTTTAAAATTTTTTATTAACTTTGAATAATTCTTTCTTAATGTTTAATATCTTAATTTTTTAAAAATTTCTTTTTTTACTAATTTATTATAAGTTGTTTAAAAATTAAATGAAAGATTTCCTTATTAAAATATATTTTTAATGTACATAGATGTTCTTGTTATGTTTTTTGTTATTTTTATTATTATTTTTTAATTTTATTGCTTTTTATTATTAATAAATAAAATGGATTAAAAATTTTAAAATCGTTTACATTATATTTTTTTTGGTGGTACGCGAAAAGTTTGTCGTGAATTTAGTGGTACACGAGCCAAAAAAGTTGAATAGCACTGCTATAGTTCATTTCTTACTTCAGCTTCAGCTTCATTATTCATTTTAAATTTCTTGTTTAGCACTAAAAAAATTCAATTCTGTGGCCCGGCTAACAATTTTTGTAATCGGTGCAATTTTGGCGATTTATTTCTTGTATTTTGGATTTTATAATATCAAACATCTGGCTATTGCAAAGATAGATTTACTTTCCTCTAAAAATATATGATAAAATTGTGTTGGCTGGCTTTAAAGCCTAGAGTACGCGAGTAACTAGTAGTAGGTGTGGGGGTAGAACCATATGTCTAAAATTTTATTGTATAACGATTTACACACTCTTGCATAAACACTCTAAATGTACTTACATACATACATAATTATTATATATTTTCAAGTTCTTTTATAACACATATGAGTTTTACACGATTTTTTTTAGAATTTTACATAAATAGAGAAAACATTCACAATGAAAAAAGGAAGAAAAATTCTTGGCAGTGAGAGTGAAATGGAGAAATCTAGAGACTTATAATGTTGAAGAGACGTAAAAGCATATTAACAAAGTAATATGTAAGTAATGTGGTATGCGGTGAACAAAAAGTTATTTATTTTTTAAAAGACACTCTTAACTAATGCTTGTGAATAAGACTACGCAATCTTCATTATTATTAAGAAATCTAAGAAAAAAGTTATAATTGTTTCTAAATTGTACTTAAACACTTTCGTTACAATAAGATTCACTTAAATATATTAACAATTTTAAACATTTCCGTTTTTGAAAGGCAACTCAAGTTAGTAGTTCTATTCTAGTTTTTAGAACAGTTTCTACTTAAGTTCCTAATTAACATCCTAATTTAGTTCCAATTTTAGTTCTTAGTTCAGTTTCTAGTTGAGTTCCTTGTTTCGCAGTCTCCAGTTTATATCCATTCTATCAACTTCAGTTCCTTTTTCAGACAATAACTAAGTTCCTAAGTTAGTTCCTAGTTCGGTTCAAAGTGCAGATCATAGTTTAGTTTTAAATGTAGTAACGAGCTCAATTCTTTTTTCTGTTTTTATTTAAGTTCTTAGTTCGGGTTCTTTTTCTGATCCTAGATTATTTTGTATTTTAGTTCCAAGTTCAGCTCCTTGTTCAGTTTTTGGTACAGTTCCCGAAGAAGACTTCAGTTCCCAGTTCGTTTCCTTCTTTAGTGATAGTTTTTTTTTTCATTAAAATATATTTTCTTGTAATTTAAAGCAACATTCCTACCAGTTTTTTTTTTATTCCATCCATTTAGAAAATCAAACTTATTTTCTTTTTAATACCTCCCTAGAATTTTCATCTTTTCCAAATACAAGCTAAGAAAAATGTATTAAAAGCTTGAAAAAAATTTCAATTGAAAATGTTAAAAACAAAAGTCATTTTTCTTTGGACAGGGAAAACTCGTTTTGGAAAGTAAAGAAAGAAAAAAAAAACGAACAAAAACTTTGCAATGATGCAACCAGAAACCAAGTGAAGCCAAAACCAGCCAGTCATCATCAACAGTATCAGTAGAACAGGGAAAACTCAACCTCACTTTTCATTTTTCTTGTTACACAAAAACATAGAGAACTTGAAAAGCAGAGTAACCTATAGAACAAAGGAAATACCAATGGGAAAATTAAATGTACCATAGAATCATCATTATCATGGCAATGATAATGACTCTTCAAATAAATAGAAATAAACACAACTGAAATAGAATATAATGGAATATATTTATGTATTTGCAAAAATATTTGTAAACGTCATGCGGTTTCAAAAGAGGTAAAGGCATGTAGGTATAACTTCTCCACTTAGGCAGACTACTGCTGTTTAAGGCGAGAGAATATGCCAATAGAATACAAAGCAAAGCATAGAACAGGTCATTGAAACTTTATGGCGTTCGTTGCTTTTATTAACTCAAACCATAAATGTCTGCAGTTCCCTGCTATTGCCAGAGTTCTAACTCCTAACTTGCCAAAAACCCCTTTCTCCTGCAATGGCAGCAAATGTTTTCAACTGCCTTTGCTCGTGCCTTAACTCTAATATATTCGCTCTAATACAGCAATTGTTGTATGTGTTTTTGCACCTCCCTTTTGTCTGTGTTTTCCTCCTAACTTTATGCAATTTTCTATGCTGTTTAAATTTTTTGCTTCTCTTTCACCTCTTTCCAACGTGCTTTACTAAAGGTTTTAGTATTCAAGCTGTTTTTGTTGCATGTTAAACATACTCGGGTATTATTTCAACATTTATTCAGTGATGTTTGATTTTTTATTTCAATTTTGTTGTAGCAGTGTCAAGTTTATGTGGTCATGAACTCTATATTTTCAATGGCGCACAAACAACAGAAACAATTATAGCGATAACTAGTCAATGATAAGTGGAGGCAAAATAAAAGAATTGTTAAGTGATCGTTGTGAAAGTTAAGGCGAATTTTCGGTGTACTCTATTTTTAATTTTATAGAATGTTTTGCAATTATTCACCCCTCTTGTGAATAAAGTTTCCCTCGAAATTTGTTCCCATTTCCCAAAAAAAAATTAATGGGGAAAAGCAAAATTTCGAGGGAAAAAATTGCTCAACTCTTATAGGTATACGATAGGCGAGAATGCTTAAACAATACTTATGTTGAGCGAATACTTTATAAAGACCCACAACTGGATCGAAGTTTAGTCTATATACAGTCTTAAAGACTTGAGTTTCTTATTCAGTTTCTTGTTTAGTCTATAGTTTCGTTCCTAGTTTAGTTATCTATTAAGTTCTTTAATCACTAAGTTGTTCCTTTCCTAGCATTGCTTCTAGTTCAGATAATAGTCAAGTTTCTGGTTTAGTTCAGTTTCAGTTTATTTCTTTGTTGAATTCTAGTTAATTTCTCAATTCTGATACTAGTTCAATTCCTAGTCCAGTCCCTAGCTTCTAATTCAGTTTCTAAATCCGTTTCTAGTTTAAGTCCTTTTGTTTTCCTTAAAGAAATAATTAATAAAAACAAAATAGTTGAACTTCATAACTGAAATTAAAAATTTTCTTCTAACAAAACAAAAACAGTAAAACAACAAAGTAAAAAGAAATGAAAAATGTCAGTACTGCACATTAAATAAAAACTTGATTTTTTTTGTTCCTGTAAAATAAAATACAAAATCAAGACAACATTCAGAAAATTTTTTCTGATTTATTTATACACTTCATCATTAACACGAACATCATCATAAACGTTGTTATCATTTTGTAGTTGCTTGGCAAAAGAATACGACAAAAAAGCACAGAAAAACAACAACAAAAGCACACCAAAAAAATATACGAAAACAAAAAAAAAATCATGAAATGGAATAATCATTTTCAAGCTCAACAACGCGGTGAAGGTCATTGCTACCAAAAATTTTAACTCCCTTTGCCCTACTCTACTAGCAGGCTTTTCTTTTTTTATTGAGCAACATACACACTACAGTATGCACACACATACACACAGCCAAACATAGTAAAATATGTAAATGTGTTTGTGTAAGAATTTTTGCTGGTTATTCATATGGAATGTATTCATCCTACATACACCAATATAGAGACACAAAATAGATAGAAGGCACTAAATGAGAGAGAGAGAGAGACATCATTCTAGACAGCTTTTAGGGAAAAGAGACTAAAAGTTGCAAATGTTTCTTAGGCGAATAGAAAAATCACTACATAATATTCATTGAATATGGAAAACATCAAACCAACTTTGTCATTCCAGAAACCTGTATTCACTGGCAGTATTAAGAGGAGGTCCAAAGAAACTAATTTGCGTTCACTACTATGTCTCTTCTTTGTAGACTTTGAAAAAGCTGTTGACATTTTGAATCAAAACATCATGTGCAATGCGTTTTCATCCAAAGGTGTCCCAACAAAACTCATTGCCCTAAACAAGAGCTGGTATCATCAGGCAACTTGCCGAATCCTGCGTGAAAGTAAACCGAACAAGCAAATTTCAGTAGGCATTGGAATACGCCAAGGATGTGTCTTATCACCGCTTCTCTTTAACATTGTCCTCGACACCTTAATGGCTGTAGCAATGCAGGATGGCAGAGGTATAAGGTGGGGTTTAAAAAACTTTGAGGAAATGGCAGCTAAGCTGCAAAAACTTCCTGCGCTACAGAAGTAGCTGGTCTGAAGATAAATTTCAAAAAGACAAAAACACTCCGTTTCAATGAAACAAGACAGGAAAAAGTTCACATCAGTTAGAAGACGTGCTCTCCTTCGGCTAACTAGGTAACATTGATAACCGAATTATAAAAGCCCGACAAACCTTTGGGCCGCCTGCAGTTTATCTGGGGCTCTCTAATCCTTTCCTGTCGAATAAAACTTAAAATCCTGCTAAATGGCTGCGAAACATGGAACACTGCATTCCGAGAAACTCAGAAACTGCAGGTGTTTGTAAACCAGTGCCTCCGCAGATTAATACGCATCTTCTGGCCGAATGTTATTTCAAATAGCAGATTATGGTCGGAAACAAAAAAACTATCAGTCTCAACTGAATTGAATTGAAACTGAAAACGCAAGTGGAGCTGGATTGAGAACATTCTTAGAAGACCCCAAAACGATATCACCGGAAATGCCATCGACTGGAGAACCCAGAGTAACCTTAGAATTGGAAGACCTGCTCATATGTGGATGCGACAAATCGACATCTAAGCTGCAGCCATGAACAGAATTTGGGGGAAATAAAATTCTTTGCCCAAGATATATCACGTTGGAACGGTTTTGTTGAGGTCCTATGTTCCTTTGTTTTGCCGCCATTTTTCTAAACATTAGTCTTGACAGTTCATATTTGGCAGTCGTGAAGAAGACACATGGCAAATTTATTATGGCAAAATATTCCATAAACCAACGTGTTTTAATCGTTAAAACATTTTATCAAAATCAATCATCGATTACTGTGACGATGAGAAAGTTACGTGAAATTTTTGGGAGAAACAACGTGCCAACAAAACGCACTATTTATCGTGTAGTGAATGTTTTCGAAGAAGAGGGTAAGGTTTATGCAAACAAACCAGAAACGCTTAAGCAACTCAAACAAAAATATTTGTGGTGAAATTAATGAAATACCGCGTGAAATGTGTGAGAATGTAATGAAAAATGTGCTCAAAAGGTCTCGCATTTGTGAGGCTAGCAGTGGCGGACATTTATCTGATATTGTATTCCATACATAATTGCCGACATTAAATAAAACATTTATCAATATACGATCCATTCTCTTTCATTTAATCAAAAATTATAAACAAGCAAAGTGATTGTATACCTTCGCGGCAGACACCCTGTATATTTAATAAGCCTAGTTATTTTGAATGGTTAAACACGTTTGGCTCCCTCTTCTCATTTTTTTGAAGGGTTACTTTAAAAATAAAACCAACTTAAGAGAGAGACTTAACCAAAAGTATTTAAATAAAGATAAATAAATTTTAAGAATAAGTATATTTTTAAAGTTTTAATTCTTCTTAGACACTGAAGAAAAGTTCAGTTGCACAGCAAGGGCACACATAAAGACACGATGACAGATGGGTCATCAATATCAAGTCTAGGAAAGGTAAAAAGAATTAAATGGTTACTTCCTTCCATCCACAGGATGGCAAGCAATGCGTTGCCGAGTGTTAGCGCAACCAACACACCCAAGTTGGAATTTGAGTGCATAGTCCGGCAATATTATACACTTGGCACTTGTTTAGGAGCTGAAGTTAAATTACCTTCGCTGCTATTTGAAATATAGGGATAGTCCTCCCTCAAGCCGAAATCTCCTACAAGTGCTTAAAATCAGACCTTTAATGGAATTTTTAGGATATCCCTTCCCGCGACTTTGGGTAAAAATGTACAACCAATTCGTGCTCCCTGAAAGTATCTTTTCAATGGAAAAGTAAAACTTTCACAAAGACAATCTTCATGAAACACAGACAGCATTTCCCGCAAGAAGTATACTAACGGAGGCCTTAACCAATCGTCAGGGCGGTGCCGTGCCACCGGTGCCTACAGAATTCCGTGTTACCATATAAGAACACTAATCAGCCGCGATCGTAATTTTAAATACCCGGGAGTTTCCACCTCTTCTCATTTTTACAATTAAATACATCTATAAATTGGAAAATTGGGTGATGGAAAAAACTATCAGGGAAGCGGGCCTTACAATATAATTGTTAAAGTTTTCGTATTGCATTATTATATTGCTAATGTGTATGTGATATTCAAAGGTATCACAATATATTGGCAGCAATCAAAAGACTTTTGATTTTTAAGACCCAACGAAAAGAAGTGCAATATACTGTGAAATGTGTTGGCAGCATTGTACAATGTTGTTTTGCTTTTATGCTATGTTTTGTTTTAATGAAATTTGTTTTATAATTTAATTGAAAATATTGTGCCACTTATTACAGAATAAAGGACAAAATGGAAATAATTTGGCGAATACCGTACACATATTGTATTTTGGATGGGCCGCTTAGGACTCGCTTAATTTAAGCCTTCTACTTAGAGATTAATTAGGGTTTTATATTGGCGGTATTCAGGCAAAATATATAGAAAATTATATACATATAAACCAATTTTGTAAATAATTCGGATTTACTCAATCTAAAAAATCAACTAAGTGAGAGAATTAAGAATGACAATGCTATAAGTATGGAATAAAGTTACAGTATAAGAGGATACACAAAGTAGTCCCATTAAGTTTAAGTTTAAATGCTCAGTTAGCCTGGAGTAACAGTAACGTTGTAAATCAGCTGCTTAATTTTGTTGTATGTTAAGCACTTAGAACGATTAAAGTTAGCAGTGAGATGTAACGTCTCAATCTGTAAGAAATTGGTTGGCAGCGTTGGCGTTGTGACACTAAAGTATCACTTTTGACCATTTTTCATGCCAATGAAACTTTTTGTGACCCCTTTTTTTAATTTATCTCTTTGTATCATTTTAACAAAATTTATGACACTTTTCAAACCATTTGAAATTTCTTACGAAAGTTCCCATGAATTTTGTGAACATACATAGAAAAATTGGTAGCTTGTCATAACGTCCAGTGTCATAGTATCCACGGACACTATTTACAAGCAAACTTAAAACATACACTTGTGAGTGCATTCTTTCCTCTCTCAATTTACTCGAATCGGAGCTGGTAGAATGGACTCCAAGTGAAGAACTAATTACAAAATATAGAATAAGTATTTCGAAGAAGTGATAAACATTATCAAGAGTTTTTGTAAAAGTAACTTCTTTTTTTGATAATATGACTAATATTGGAATGTGCATGTGATTTGTTTCTTATTTTTACCATTGATTTATAATTGAAGTATATATAATCAATTACTTTTATTTTAGTCTAGTGTATTTAATTAATAGATACTAATAAACTTGACCCTATTTTACCTTAAAATACACCTTTTTTGGCCCTTTTTTTTCTTAAATACCCTTTTAATGACACTTTTTCGAAATTTTCAACGGCAACCCTGGTGATTGGTCTTACTTTTTTACGATAAGGTTAAGTTACTGTTACTCCTGGCTAAATGAGCATTAATTCTGAAATCATATTAACTGCAACCTTCCAATAACTTCGCATTAAACAAAATTTTTCTCCTTGGTGTAGGGGGCATGCAGTATAAAGTTCTCTCTTACAGACTCTCGCGGTCTTATACATATGTATTTCCCAAAAAATTCTTGTAAAATTCATGTTGCTCTCTATTCTGCAAACTTACAAGGAACTTGTGCATAGTCTAGGTTTACACGCTTTAAATTTTGAGTGTTTAGTAGAACGAAATTAGAAGAAAGGGATTTGGCAGGGAGATGCCTGTACTCGTGAAAACGCTTTGTGTTTTTTTACGTAGGTTTATGATATGCTGTGAATAAAATTGTTGTTGTTTTAAAGCATTTGTAACCAAAAAAAGCTGAGGCAGATTGCTGTGTGTGACCATATTGGAAGCTTTAAAAAGGAATTGAAAAGAAATAGAGCAGCAAAAGTTGAATCGTGCAAACCTAGACATAATGAGAACTGTGAAACAATTGCACAGACACCATTTTATTTGTTGTCTGCAAAAACGTTTTTGAGTTTACGAGAGTAAAAGAGTGAGAGAGAGAGAGAGAGCGTATGACTAGGTTTGAATATACATATGTATGTAAATTTCCTTACACACACACACACATGCACAGGAAGAGTATCATGCCAACTTCATTTACAGGTTCAATGTCTGGTGGTTGACCTACCCAAACCATTATCATACACTTTTATTCAACATTTTAGAGTTGTATCGAAAAAAAGGATTTTTGGAATACGAATCTTTTAATATGGAAAAAAACTCATAATAATAATTTATAGTTAGGCAATAAAGTTAAAATAAATAAAACAATTGGTTTATTTTTTGTTAAAACCAAAAAGCCTATAAAGAAAATGTGCTAATGATAAGTTTTTTTTTTGGCTATCGGAAACACGTGTCCCAAGCTTTACGACGACGTAGTAAAACAAAAACCCCCCTTAGTTATCCTTGCACAATAATGGCCAGCATAACCACACAATTTGAAAACTCGTACATGTATAAATCCTGGCACTATGTTGTCTTCACAAAGACCAAATTAGAAAAAAACTGTCTTCTTAAGGGTTGTGCGAAAAAAAAACTCTCAGGAATTTTTCGTCTGGTTTTTTAATTCTGGCTAAACAAGTGCATGAGTTTGTGTTGAACTCTTAAGGATATAAAACATGTCTGTTCTGTAATAGTCATGCGAATTTTTATTTATAATTTTTTCGAAACATAAGGTATGAGTTTTGTACCAAAAAAAAAAAAATTATTTAGATTTTTACCAACTGATTTTTCAAAATGAAATATTTTTATTACAACCCTAAGGAAATATTTGATTTTGCTTTGCTCTTTCATTTGATTTTTGCAATTCTTACTTTTATTTTGATTAAAATTATTAAGAACTTGGCTGAAAGTAAAAATAATAACAAAAATATATAATCAAGCTTAAAATATCGTTTTTTTTAAACTTGTTTGGGTGGTTGCATTAAAAAAACTTCACTAAGAGACAGTAACTGCGTTGTATATTTTCTATTTTTAAAAGACAAGCGGATGTTGGACGACTAATGGAGAAAGAAATGGGATAAGCAGGGTTGTATTTTAATTTTAATATTGTAGATTTTGCAGAGATTTTGCCTCAAGCATTGGAAAAAGGAGCAGACACATTATGCTGTTTAATAATAGAAAAAAGGGAAAGAAATTACGTATTTTAATTTTGACAAAAGAGACAAAGAACGAGGAATAAAAAAATCCAGGCTTAAGGAAAAAATTTTTAAAGATCATAAACAAAGTAAATCGGGAAATATTTAATTTACACCTCTCAGTTAAAAATTAAGTTCAGAAGATCTTGGAATATAAATATGAATAAAATTAAACATAAAATGAGGAAGAACAAGGTAAAATTTAATGTATTAATATTCAAATCCATTTATAACGTAAATCAAAAATGATTTCGGTTTAATAACAACTCTTAACACTTATTTTTGTCCAGAGAATCATGTTTTTACTGAGAGTGTTCTGCAGATCTATTCACCAATTTTGTAAAATTTGTCTGGAAAAACAAAGCTACCATATGCAAACAATTATACCAAATGGTATACTACATATCTTCAGCTCACTATTGGTTTGGAGCATTCGCCAAAAATTCGTAGTTGATAAAAACGACAAATTAGGTTTAAATGAAGTATTTTTCGTACGTTCATGAACGAACTTAGAAGTTAATAATATTTTATTGAAATGATTTGTGCCGCATACGCCTCTTTTCTTAATTTGTTTTAAAAAAGGAGCTTTTTGTGCTGCATACGTATAACTTTTACTATGTATTGTTGGTTGACATTTTATTTTGCCTTTGCTTTTAATATTTTTCCTTGCTGCAATAAAGCGAAGCAAGAGTAAAATATATTTTGTACGTTTTTATATGAGGAATTTGCAGCATTCGCCAAACAGCGGCGTGTAGAGCAAAACAATACTTAAATAACTGTAAAATAATTGGTATGGAGCAAAATTAATGCTTAAGATTTTGGAAACCATACAAAATTTAGTGAAACAGGTTTTGGATTCAGAAAGGGGATATTCAAAATATATTTACTTCATACGCAACTAAATTTTTTTAAATATGGTCGGTTAATTAGAAATTTCTAAGGAAATGATATTGAGATAAGTATTTAAAAGGTAATATCTCCCACTTATTTGGCATTTAGTTAGTCTATGTATGTAGGCCATATTCTCCGCTCCTTATATACATTTTGAAGTAAACCCTTTACGTTTTTATCCTTATTAGTAGTAGTAAATCAGCTTTCCTTCATTTCTACTCTACGATCCTCGAACTAAAAATTAGAATTTATTCTTTCCCATTTTCACTTTATCATATAAACCCATTCACTTTTCATTGTAGCGTCATGATTACTTTTCCCCAGCAAACTTCATAAAAAACTTGTTCTACAATTTCCATTTTCTTTATCTCCAGCCAACACACCGCAGCTCACTTCACTAGCATTCTATCTATTGCTGATTAAACATTTAGAATTTTCTTTACTTTACTCGTACATAGAAATGGAATTTTTTGTATTCTAATACAATGGATTTGCTAGTCGCTAATGCAGGCAACGAGCATTGACTACAAGTTTAATGTGGCAAGCAGCACGTATGCATGTTGGAGCGTTGAAAGACGCAACATTATTTGCAAAACAGGAATGGCAAATACCTTAGCCTTGACTTTTCTAATAGTTTATTAGCCTTATGGGTGGAAGAATAAATAACTTGGCTATGCATTTGTTTTAAAATGCAATAAAGGAATGAAAAAAGAAATATTAAAAATAGTTTGAGGTACATAGGAAGGGTGGGGTTAGAAAAAATAGTGGAAATCGTATTAGAAGCAAACAAAACAAAATCTTTGAAGTTGTCTTACAAATGATTGACTCTATCGAAAAGTTTCTGAAAAATTTTACGATATTTTTAAATTAAATGTTGTAATTGTTTCGGATTTTATAAAGCTATAAAATTTGAAAGTAAAGGCTCTAAAATATTTGCTTTTTTAATTTCAAAATATTTATGTGCATTGAAGGTAAACGTTTTAAGCATATTAAAAAAGGAGACATTTTATCGTAAAGTTTTTTGCAACTTCTATTGCAATTAAAGACATTTTAACATCATTGTATTAATAATTCAAAATGAAACTAATATCGTATTTAATGAAAATTAAAACATTTTTGAAAAAAAAATTTAAAAGCTAATTTTATCTTTAACTTTGTTGGGAAGTAAAGGTAAATTTTAACTAACACTTTTTGCATACAAATACAAGTTATTTTGAATTTTATTAATAATAATTAGTTTTCAGTTTTTTTTGTTAATTTCGAAAAAATTTAAAAAAAAATTATTTGCCTTATAGTTTATTGAAATGGATTTATTTATAGTTTTATAATTTAAGATTTTTGATTTTATTGACAACGGTTTATACAAATATTTTTATCGTAAATATTTGCTTAAGTAGGATAATATTTTTGAAAAAATTTTCTGTAAACTTTTTAGATATTTTTATCGTATATGGTTTAAAAATTCTGGCACGTTTTCAAAAATGTTGTTTTGCTTTATAGTTAAAAAGGTACCTGTTTTGTTATAATTTCACAAGTCAACTAATTTCGAATTTTATTAAAAGTTTCAAAAAAGCAAAATTTTTTTTAAAAATTAAAACATATTTTAAACTTAAAATGAGATGAAAAAAAATTTAAGCTATGTTATTGTTAAGTAAAGTAAAATCAAATATTATTGAATGATATAAATTTTGAGTTTTTGAAATATTTTCGTAAGCTAAAATTTAACCATATTTTTTTATAACTTAATTTAAGTAGTATTTTTAAGTCCTTATTTTAACATATGTATATCGTTTATTTTCGCAAAAACTTAAAAGCTTAGTTCTTGATTTGAAGCTTAATTTCAAATTTTAAAAAATGTTAAACTGAGTAAGAACTTTTTTTGTTAAAAAAAACTGTGATTTTTTGCTCCTACTCAAATTTACTAAGATACAAACCATATGAAATGCATTTATGTCATGGTGTTCATAAACCCTAGACATTTTATTATAATGATTATTTTTTTTATTTTTTGTTATTTCCAAAAACAAAGAAAGTTCAACTCGCTAACCATGCACCAATTCATAACCTTCATTTAAAACTTTAGTGAGTCATTACCACAATACAATGCAAAACAAACAGACGTTGACTTAATGAAATAAAAAAATACAATTTTTTTATATAAAAATAATACTTGAATTTTCATTTCCGTTTCAGGAATAGGTACAAAAACAACGAAAACTTCTTATGCCAAAAAAATTTTTTTATACATATTTTATACATACATACATATGTATGTATGTATATACTATATGTATGTATGTTGTATAAAATGCAGTGAAGCATTAAAAGCAAAAAACAAAAAAAAATCTATAACAAAAGAACGCCAAAAATGCATGAAAGCAAACCACCCAAAGCCTCAACAGACATTTTTAGATGGGTGTTGTCATTGTAAGCATTTAACAACAGGACTAAACTTAACAACACAGGCAAATAGGGACTTTATTTTTGAAATTACTACTTTTTTCAGCTGAGTTAAGGCTTTGTTAATTTCTTGCTTTTATGTATTATAACAACATTTGTGAATCTGGCAGCTTTGTATGGAGTTTTGCATGATTTGTTTACATACTCCCTATTTTATTATTTATTAACATATAACTTGAATTTGCGTTGTTGTTTTTTGTTGCTGTAGCCATGTCAAGGTTATTGTACTTTATGTTTTTTAGCATACAAACTTGCATACAGACATGCTCTTCATTTCATTTAATTGTTTACATGCCATACACAATCCCTCCATATCAAATTTTAATGCTCTATTGCTGTGCCTCATTCTCTTACCCACACTCTCTTTCTCCATTATTCCTTGCCCCACTCCCCATTACTTATATTGTTTACAATTAAAAACCCTTTTTAAACTAAAAATTGCATGACTGCATACACTTTTAGGTGTGTGTGTGCGAAAAATGTAAACAAATTAAAACAAGTAAGAAAGTATAGCCGGTCAAGCCCGACCAAATGACACCCTACACCATGGTAGTTCAACACAAATTTCAAGGCTTGGCCACGAGGGTGTACCCTAGTTGGCACCCATGGGCAATCATGAACCTGCCAGAATAAAATTATGTTAAACAGAAAAATATATAAATCCAATTTATATTTTGTATATAAATAAATATATTTCCAATTTAAGCCTGGTACTCTGTTCAAATTTGTGAAAAATGTTGAGCAACATTAATTATTTCACACGAAAATTTTGACATGTATCAATGTTACCTTTCATGCGAGTTTGTACAGTTTGACGTTTTTAGTCCTGCAAAGAATGCGACATTGTTTTGCGTATGTAAACAAACCGCACATGTATTTAACTAAAAATTATTTTGTTATTAAAAAATTTAATAAAAAAGAATATAAATATGGATAAAAAACTGTTACCGGTTGTGTTATTTTAATTTTTTATTTCTTATTTAATAATCAGTTGATACTTTTTTGCTTTTGCTTAAAATTCCACGTGAAATAAGTGCAGCTTACATTATTTCGCAGTTGTAAAAAAATGTTGCCAGAAACATTTCCTAACTTTTTCACAAAATGAACAGAGTACAACTCTATCAACATTATTTCATGGATATTCCGTACAAGTTTTTTTCATATGCGTTTTGTCAGCATTTCACGTGAAATGTTGAACACAGTACCAGGCTTTAAGCAACAAATTTGTAGAATCAAAAAATTTTTGTTTGAAATCGGTTCTATAAACAAATTTGCATATTCAAACAATTTATTTTGCATTTCATCTATTGAAAAATAATTTATTTTTTAATTTTTCAACCAAATAATTGTGATAATTGGTTAAATTTGTTTTTGATATTTAAAAAAATTAATTAATAAGATTCGGCTGGTTGCGCATAATACCCAATTTTCATTCTTGATAAATACACTGAAATTTATTGTTCCTATGCGCATTTCACTGGTTCGTTGTACATTGTTGGTATGTATTGTGATTAAGCTTTGATATCGTTGCCGAGTATTTATCAAATATGAAAAAATTGTAAATTTAGCACGTCATACAGAAATCTTATTGAAAATTTTGATTCTCATTCACTTTACAGTTTTATTTGCATATATAATATCCTTAGCTGTTCTAAAGTTTTTGATATTTCAAAATAATTTTTTTTTATTATTTGATTTTGATAATAAACTGGCAAGTGCACGGCCTAAAAAAACTGACTGGCAACCTGCTTTATATTTTGTTTGCGAAAACAATAAAGCAAGTTGTTTTGTGATTGGAAGAATTCCAATCAATTGTAGTGGGAAATGTAAGAAGAGATAATTACAAGTTCTACTTTGTTGCTATAATTCTTATACACTTTACAGTTTTATATGGTTTAATATCTTTAGTTTTTCAAAAATCTTTATGGATGAAGTTTCTTGATGATCTGGAATTAAGCACAACAAGCTTAATCTTATTAATGAAAATTATGTATTACCAAATATTACTTAAGAAGTTCTTTTTTTTCTTTATTCTTTATTATATTTGTTAATAGATAATAATAATAGACTTTTATAATTTAAAAAAATTTTCAAACAAATATTTATGTTAAAGTTTTTTGTGCCGAATATTATTAAGATATCAACATATCGTTACCTGAAACGCAAAACATTTTGAAAGTTTTACAGGAGAAGCAAAAACTATTTAAAATGATAAATTGTCCCAAACTTTTTGTAATTTATTTTTCTTTTTTATTGCAATGCGTAAGAATCAATGAAAAGGTCGATTTTTAATTTTTGGTTATTCAGGGCCTTTTGCGTTTTATCTAACGATATGTATATGAGATTTGTTTGCTTTTAAGTGATTTTAAGATGCGGGTTTATATTGGACCTATGGTTAATTTTGGACCTGCCAACTAAACATTTTGTCATGACATAGTAGATATCGTAAATGCTATTGTCCGTGTATTTAGAATCAATTAGAACCTATGTCCTAGTGGCATTTATAGTCTTTTTACCAATTTTTTTTACATTATCTCCATCGGTAGAAATTAAAATAGTTACAATTTCAATGGAAATTTGGATCGATATCGAATGCCGTAATTTGACATCTGTACCATTGCGCACAAGGTTTACATGAGATCCAGATTGCCAGCCGGACGGACGGACATAGTAAGATCAATTCAGAATATGAGTCCTAGTCGATCGCTTTAATTAAAGGTGGCTCTAGGGCTAATATTTCAAGGTGTAACAAACATCAGAAACAACGCATAATCCCTCTCCAATTTTGTAGTGAAGGGTATAAACAACAAAAACATGCACAAATGAGTTAGTATTAAAAAACAAGAGTAAAAACATTGACTCACTTGGTTGTTTGTATTTTGATTGTCTTTATAATGCTTTTAATACATTCTGTTGGTGTTCGACCGAAAGCACTTAACCAAACCGAATTTCGGTATATTGTTTATACCGAACCAGAACTTTAATCGATCACGAAACCAAGCCTTTTTTATTGACGATTTTTTTTTAACATTTGTGATTTATGAATTTATTTAATAGAAACCAAATAAATCCTTCGATTTTTTTGAAAATGTGTAATTTTAAACTTCTGTCCACTTTTAAACAACTTCGATTAATACGACACTTGAGTCCCCATTATTTTAACAAAATGTAACTTTTTTTCTCGTCCAAAAAACCATTCTGGGCCGAAATTTGTTTTGGGACCCTAAGGGGTTAACGTATGCCCATAGAGGGTTAATTTCTAAGGCTGATCCACACTAATTTTACATAACCAACATATATTTTCAAGGATCCAAAGCTCTATCTCTGCTCCATAGTAGCTCCCATATAAACCGTAAAATGTATGGAAAAACTTGACATTTGTCAAAATCGAGTTATTTTAAAATTTTTCAAAATGTAAAATTTTCACGGTGCGATACATAAAACATGACCTCTTTTTGAAGTAAAGAGAGTTATAATCTTGGGGATATAGAAATTGGAGTACCTGATTTAATTTTTAAGCAAAAATATTATAATAAAAAAATGTGTCTGGACCCTTCAGGGAGTCACAAGGACACGTTTTGTTAAAAAATTTCGTTTCGTATTTAAAAAGTTATTGAGTTCTTTTTCATTGTCTGAATACTGAGTTGTTTACGTGTATAAGGAAGAAACATACATTTTTGTACGATTTTTTTTATGACTTTGAGTGTTTCCTAAACAGTGGAAGTTGTCTTTAAGAAATTGTTTTCTTTCTAATTTAGCAAAAATGTGCATTGTGGTAAACTAGTAATCCTCCAAAACATGTACAATACTTTTTTATACCCTTCACCGAAGGTATTTTTAACAAATATCGTCGAAAATAAGACCGAACGCCGAACCTGAATGTTCGGTCGGAGATGTAATTATTCTTAAGGTGTTGCCATATTGTTACTAACATTTAATAAGGGCATTTTGTAGCAACAAAAAAAAACAAATTTATATAAAACAATTTGCCCTACCTTTAAACATAACAACACAATAACATAACAAAACAATGAAAATTTTAAAAGCCTGGTTGGAATATTCACAAGTATACAAGCAAAATTAAAAATATAATAATAAAAAGACAGTAAACTGTTTCTAAGGGGGACATTGAAATTAAGTCCCATACAAATTGGAAATAAATTAGAAGTTTTTTAGAGCGAAATTCACTATCTTACACAATCGCACGAAAATCTGACAGAATTCTGTTTAACATATGAGAAAGTGTCTGCAAAATCTGTTGTCAATGCCACACTATGACACAAAAAAAGGCCGTATCTACAAAAGAGTATATGATAAACGCTAAAAGACTAACTAACATTTCGCAAAATATGCAAAATTACAAGAAAAATAGAAGATAGTTTAACTATAAAAAGTTTAAGGCCATTTATCAATTTATTCTTTTAAATAGTTTTTTATTCGCCTATTAAAATTTAAAAAAATGTTAACTAGGGCCTTTTGCGTTTAAGGTAACGATATGCAGTTCAAAGATAATTATAGTAACATTTCCTGCTTTAAAGCTTTTACTGTTACAACATATCAACACATTTTTTATAAAGGGGAAAAGCTTGGACAAGCAGCAGCCAACATTTGTCATCAAAATATTTAATGAACGGCAACCTACTCATTATGACTACAAAAACATATATTCTTACATTTAGTACGCCGAATGTGCTTCAATTGCAGTTAAACCCTAAATTCATATATTTGCTAAAACGCACGACGTAAAGATGAGTACTTGCACCGTGTCATTCCTTAATTGCTGTGCTTTTTATTTTAACGCCAACGTCTGGTTTGTAGCTAAACATTTCTTTATTACAGTATGAAAACAGGGCAACAGGAACTTTAAGGCGGATTCATCCGTTTATCCCAAACTTTACATCTGAATGAAGTGTAAAAAAACGAAAACATAAAACTCAATGTTCTCTAAGAGAAAAACACCATAACTTTTATGAATTCAAAAATCATATGCAGTTTACACCAGTGTTGCCATTAGGATACAAAAGATACATTTTTCGTATCTTTTGATGACTTCAGGTACCATGTATAATCCTGACATTTTTCGAATCTTTTGAATCTGTACGCAAAATGTACAGAAATTAAATATTAAACTTTGGTTTAACAGTGGCATGACACTCAGCGGTCAAAAAAGGAAAAAGGGTTTTATTTAAAAAATGTTGTTGTCTTATTCCATATTATGAAACATTTGCTGCGAAACATTTGAGTTTGATGATGAAAGGGGAAAGACGAATGGAGAAGTGTTCTTTGTTTCATGTACAAGCAGTTTTTGTGAGTTGGTTATTGACAGTAAGAGAAAAGGTATACAAAGTGATATAATGCTGCAAAACAAAAGTTGTATTGCAAGGACACGAATTCAGTTTCAAAAGAGAATTGAAGAAAGTTTCAGCAGCAAATGTTTCATAATATGGATAAGGACTAATAAGCCGATGTTTAAAAATTTGAAAAAAGTAGTTTGCTTAACATTTGCACTTCTATTTTCGAAAACATGTGCGAAGAAAATTTTTAGCTAACTTAAACTTATTAAGACTGATCATCCCCAGTTAGCATTTTCAAAAAGTTTCACTAAGAGTGTTTTTGATCGTCGACGAGCTCAGTTTTTAATTGTAGACGATTTCTCGCACGGTATAAACTCTTACACGTGATGATTCGTATGAGCGATTCTTCCATAACGCATCGAAAGACGCTTATATTAATCGTAAAGGGAATCGTTTATGATGTATTTAGAGATTATCTAACGAGTCCTTTAAAAAGCATGACAAGATTCGTATGAGACTCATGTAGGGATTATTATCGTGAAATCGTGGAGTCAACATGAGCCATGGAGAATAGTATTGTCCACAAATCCAAATAATTTTTTATCGCCCACGTTGACTCCTTTTCCAGAAATCTGAACGCATACATCATAACAGCGTTAACATGCGTTCTGTTAAGTGGTTAACATTTATCTGTTAACAAAACAGAAAGATTGCGCAGGTCCGTTATTTTTGTGTGTGACGAAACAATAGACTTTGTGTATGTGCAATTGCGTGCGTCTTACATTTTTTACAACAAACACTCATATTTAGTCTATGATGACGTAGATGCGTCGTAGAAATTCTTTTTGTACTGCTGAGTGCGCAATCTTGTTCTTTTTGATTCATGGAATGTGTCTAGGGTTATAAATTTTAAAATTTAACTCCACACACATCTTTTTTATTTTCAGGAAATTTATATGAACTTTTTTATGTAACCGCCTTAATATAAACGCCTTAACACGTACACTCATTTTTACAAAAATTAATTTGTTTTGATAACATCCAAAGATTGTTACATATAAATAATTTTAAAGGTTGCTTACTGTATTTTAAAAAATTACATACCCTAATACTTATGACTTAAATATATATAAAAATGTATTTATATGCTATAATTTTCTTTACAGAATTCATGAAATATGAAAAAATGGTATGTTAATAAACATAAAACGTTAAAAATGGATTTTCAAATTTTTTCCAAAATGTATCTTTTTGGAAAAAAGTGTATCTTTTTGGGAAAAAGTGTATCTTTTTGGAAACTAAAATGTATCTTTCTCGAAATTTCACAGGCAACACTGGTTTACAAACATAACATTTACTTCACGATATTGTAGCTTTTCGTTGACTTAATTTTTTTTTTCAAATACTTCATTCAGCACTTGAACGATATGCCAATTTCTAGATTACACATCATTCATTTACCCAATTACTACATACTCACTCACTAGTCATTTATTCACTGCCTGGCTGCCTGCTCATTCCTTTACGGCTGCTTGCAACAAGACTACAAATTTATTGTTTATATTATTTTGTTAATACAAAACTGATGTTTCGATATTTTGTGCAAAGTATGACGTAAGTAAGAATTTGTTTGCTTCCAGCAATAGGAAAAGGTTAATGACCAACATTAAGAGTACTTGTGTGTACATACGTGCGTGTGAGTCGGAGACTGGTAAAAAGGGATAAGTATGATTGCAGTGTGTAGGATAAAATTATGCCAAAAATAAATGTTAAAAGATAAAACAAAAACCCTTTTAAATGATATTAAACTTAAACAAATTTTAATTCGATTTAATTTATGACCACATTTTATTAAGATATTTGACTGGTGAATTTTCTTACAAATTCTTTTTCGCCGTAAAATTTTTGCTTTAAGTTATAAATAAAAAAAGTACTAAAAAAAAAACTTATTTCGCCGTTAATATTCTATAAAAATTTTACTTTGCCAAAAAATTTACTTCGTCGCATATTTTATTTTAACATTGACTACGATGTAAATGTCTACAAACGTTTTCAATAAATAATATAATTGGTGGATTCACAAGGTGTCATAAAGTCATATGTCTTAAAATGATAACATGAAAAAATACGACTGTTGTGAACAACCCCTCACCATTCAATGTGCTATTTTGAATTTAAATCAGCTGATTTAAAAGAAATATAAAAAACAAATATTTACCAAATATCAAATTTATTTTTTTTTAACTATAATCCATGAATTAATAATTTTAATTAGATCTTACCTGACTATTTTCTATTTTTTCAGACGTAAATCCGAAATTAATTTTATTTTGTTTGTTTACCAAGCAGCAGAGTTCTAAGCCGATCTAATTTTACACCGCAAAGATTTGTTGCATATATTGCTAGCCGCAGGTTTAATTCGGATATTAGCCGAATAAATTTTACCATCAACGGCGACGGGTTACAAAAACTAATGCGGCTCGGCTCCACCATTCGGCCAAGGTCTCTTCGGATTAATTACGACAGCACAATAAACATAGCAAGCAAAGTTTTATTTGTTTTAGACACTTTTTGTTTACAAAGCAACTACAATATTTATAAACCATTGTAAAATGTTAGAACATTATGACAATATAACATGATAGCACACCTTGTGAATACCCCAAATATGTACATATGTATATGTAGGTACATTATTTTTTTAAAAATTTCTTTAAGCTTTCTATACCCGCGTGTTGGTCTGAGAGACCGACGAAATACTTTTCTTTGGTATTTATTTTTCTCGAAACGCTAGAAACAACGAACATTAACACAAGGTAGACTCTTTTGGGAGTGTAGGCATCTATAAAAATAAACGACTTGTCAAAACTGTCTTCATATAAAAAATTTACCTTGCTTTAAAAATCCAAAAACAAAAATATTTTGTCACAAATAATTTATAAGAAAATTAATGTAGGGTCTAATATAAAAAAAAATATTTCGCCTTAAATTTTCTATAGGAAAATTTATTTCGCCCTAATAATTTTTAATAAAAAATGGGCAACGCCGTTCTTTTCGTACGCTGTCAAATTGCCAGACAAATAAAACGTCGGTTCAAGGTATATTTACACAAGGTAAACTCGTTGGCCCATATGTTTGTCAGCTGTTCACCTAAGTTGGAACACCAATGTCAAATTTCGTGTATATGAGCCAAAATTTGTACATGTGTGCGTTACATTTATATGAAGACAATTTTGACAATTCCGTTCCACACGGTTATTTTTATAGAGCAGCATGTCTACACTCCCAAATGAGTCTACCTTGTGTAAATATACCTTGCGTCGGTTAAAATATACCTACAGCAATCAATTTTAATAACAAAAAAAAAAAAAAAAAAAAACAAAACAAAAATTTGTCTGAACTCTTATATGTACATACATATGTACATGTTCCAGGTAGCAAGTCAGTCAGTTTAGTCATTCCGACTGCCTATCTGTCGCTTAGCTAGACAATATTAGAAACATGCATACAAACAAACTAACAAAAAGTTAACGAAATCCACAAATATACAGCAGATACAAAACACCAGTAACAAAATTTACTCATACTCTTGTCGTCGGCAAATATAACAACAAATCACCCAGGCACAAACTGACATGCTCGTGTGTATCTTTTTCTACACATAGATTTTGTATGTATAAATTTTTGTATGCATACAATATACAAACAAAAATAAACGGCGACAAAATCTAAAACAAAGAGAATATAAACATACAAATTATTTGTAAACAGAGAAAGAGAGAAACAGAGAAGTACAACAAACGAGTGTTAATAGATTTATTGGTAAAGAATAAGCAAGAAAGAGACAACGTTAGTTTGAAATAAAAAGAATTGCTTGTTTTATTTTTCTCAATTGTTGGCTCACTTTATGCGTATGCTCATACATGTACAGTTAGTCGTCAGACATCGTCATTCTGTAGTGTATTGAAAAGAATCAACCGACATCCACGTTACGAAAGTGACGCATACTTTTCATAATCTTCAGTGGTTTTTAAAGAATTTAAGAAAATCAATTTAGAGGATAATTTAATAAAAAATGAATACTTTTACTTTGGAACGCAATAATTATAGACGTAAGTTAATAATGTTAGTGAAACAGAATCCAATATTGTGGAATAAAAAGCAAGAAAACTTCAATAGAAATCGACCACAAAAAATTCTTCTTTGGCATCAAATTTCTGAACAGCTGGACATATCGGGTGAGTAAAGAGAGTATGTAAAAGCGAAAGAATTAAAAAGATACAAGAAAAACAAGGTTGCCATATCGTGTAACTGAAGAAAAACGTTATTTTAAAAAATTATTTGTATTAATAACTTTTCAAACAATTATTTACAGTTGATAAATTGCGTCGGACTTGGGAAAACTTACGTGATCAGTATAGACGTGATTTGAAACGTGAAGTTCGTTATGGCTTTAAGTCCAAGTGGCGTTTTTTCTCCGATATGGACTTTATAAGAGACATGGTTTCCTGTAAAGAGCATGGATTTAAAGAGAATGAGCTAACGGACTCAGATTCTGAACTAGATGTCACCGATAATCAGCACGCTCAAACACAATGCAGTCCTATAAGCACAACACTAGTACCACCTACTTCTATACAAACCATAAGCACTCCATGTTCTTCCAGTATGCTTACAAACAACACCTGTCCTACTACTATTTTGCCTTTTAAACCCATAATGCTAAGCAAACAGTGGCAAAATTCTGAAAACTTAGCAGAAGCCTATAACGCTACACCTTCAACTTCTAACTCCATTGCAAATCTCCCAGCTCCTACAGCTCACATAGATTTGCCACAAAACTGCGACTCCTCTAGATCCATAAACTTTCCGTTATCCTACGAAAAAATAGCGAAACAAGAACCAGATCTAGATTTGACACTCAACAGTGCAACCGCTGCTATCGAACCATTAGTATCAACGCCAGAAAAAGTTTCTGATACGCAAAATACTAATGAATTTCAAGGATCCAGTGTTTCTACTTCTTGCCATAAACGCTCTCGTCAGTCTATAGAGGAAATTTCAGATTATCCAATGCCTTCAACGTCACGTTCTCAGATTAAAACCGAAACAGATTTAAATGTCAAAGATGATGACTATTACTTCGTGATGAGTCTATTGCCTTCGTTAAGGCAGATACCAATGAATCGTAAATTTCCTTTAAGAATTGGTATTATGAGTCTGATAGCACAGGATTTGGAGAAGGTGTGTAAGGAATAAGAATATACATACGTACATAGAAATTTTTAGTGCAAAATAATTTTTATTTTTAACAAAATCTTAAAAAAATGCTTTAATAAAATTCAATTTCCATAATTAAAATTAAAAAAAACTTTGTTGTTTTAAAGACTTTTGGGTAAGTAAATTTGTTAAGGATTTGGAAGGCATTCTAAAGAAAATTTCATATAGAAAATCTAGCACAAGATGAATTCAAAGTTGAAACTTTTGTTTGTAATATTTTTTAGAGCAAAGAAGGAATTACAGTTAAATATTTAAACAAATTTTTTAATATATTAACCATTTTTATTTTTCGAATATCTGTCCAATGAAACAACTCAATTCAATGATAGTGTTATAGAATCATTTCTAAGTATACGTTAATATCTATAGCTTCAATGTTAATTAAAGGTTGGCTTAAGCTAAAAAGTATGTGAAATATTGTGGGAATAGGCCAATTGCAAGAAAGCTTTATAAATTTATATTTGATTTATTGAATACATTAAAAAATAAATGATTTTCACATTCATTTTTACAAAATGTTTTACGCAGTAGAATTTGGATTAAAAATATTTAAAAAAAGTTTTAAAAAAAATTCGGAGTAAAATTTTTTATACACGTTTTGCGAAAAAAATTCGGAGTGGTACTTTTTTACATAAATTTTTGCGGATAATAATTCAGGGGGGTTATTATGTAATTCGATTCGAAACGAAAATACTTTCGAAAGAAATTTCCGTATCGAAAAGAAATTCTTATTATATAGTACTTTCGAAACGTATGCACAGTTGTATATAAAAGTTGAAGGAAAAAACGAAATGATGCCTAGTTTTAATACGTAAAAACTTGGCAGCATTTTGCATAGTTTTTTCTAAATGTCAAATTGGTTACAAAAATTTTCAAAATATCCAAGAAACAAAAAATATATTTTAATTAAAACTTAAAAATGGATTGTGTTTTGTTGTGGGAAAGTGATGAAGAAGATGTTGTTCAAGAAAGAGTCCAAAGGAAGTGTATAAGAGATACATCGAATATTATGCATCTCAATGAAAATTCGTAAGTAATTTAATTAAAGAAAATACAAAAAGCGCGTAAAAAGATTTTATTGAACAAAGAAAAATGACTTTCAGGTTCGTGAAAAATTTACGGCTTAGTAAAAACGCATTTATGTACGTTCTGAACTCCATCAGCAATGATTTAAAAGCACCACAGAGATCAACTGCCGTCCCTCCTATTTTAAAATTGACAGCCACCTTGAAATTTCTTGCGCAAGGTGGTTATCAACATCAGATTGGCCAAGTGCGTTTATTGGGAATGTCTCAATCTATATACACCTTTTTTAGACGATTCCCTTTAAGCAATTAAAGCAATTTTTTTTATTATTCAAATATAAAATTCATATTCATATGTACCTACTTACATTTTAAAAGTTTTTATTTAACTTTTGTGTATAAAATAATATCTACATGAATTTCCGCAAACAAAATGACATTCGAAAGAAATACGTACGTTACTAACACTTTTGACTTTTGCTTTCGTACTACATAGTTGCATTTTCGAAAGGGATTTTTTGTTTTCCGAAAGGGGGTAGAAAAAAATCCCAAAATTTACGAACGTTCGGAAATAAATTTACGAAACTCGTACTACATAATACAATTTTTACGAATTCGTAAATTTTTCGATTCGAATCGAATTACATAATTATCCCCCAGAGTGTCAGTTTTGTTTTCCGCGAAGAAGAATTTGGATTGATATTTTTTTATAAAGAAGAAAAATTCAAGGTTATATTTATTATAAATCTTTTTATGTAGTAGAATTTAGAATAAACATATTTTAGAAAATTTTTTCAGAAAAAAAAATCGGCGTACAGTTTTTTATCATACATTTTTGGGGAAAATAATTCGAAGTGAGTGTTTTTTAAAAATTTCTGCAAATAAGAATTTGGATATTTTTTTTATAAAGAAGAAAAATTTCTGCGAGAAAGAATTTAGAAAGAAATTTTTTTTATAAGGAAGACTTTGGGAAAATTTGTTTTAAAATATTTTAGCTAAAGATTTCGCCTTAAAAATTTTTTGCGGAGAAGTATTTGGAGCCGAAATTTCTACAAAATGTTTCTTTCGGAGTAAACATGCTTTATAAAAACTGCAAAGGGAAATAATTCGAAGAGAAAATTATTTTTAAACATTTTTGCAGAGTGAACACTTTTTGTAGATATTTTTTACAAAGTAAGCTTCGGATGAATATTTATTAGGCCCTAATTCTGTAAAACGCCAAAAATAACATTAAAAGCAAAAACAATGTCAAAAATGTGTCATAATGAAATATTTTTATTTTGTTTTTGCTTTCAATGTATTTTTGGCGTTGCGGCTGCGTTTTACAGAATTAGGGCTTTAGACTTTTTTTAAAAATATTTTAATTTCAATTAATTTTACGTTTAAATTTTTGTTTTTAAATTTATCACAACAACACAAGAAGAGTCCAGTTCTAGATAATTAAAATTCAATTCACACTCACCTAAACTTCAAACAATCTTAATCAAATAGTGTTAAGAAGATTTCAAAATATTTAAAGCAGATAAGGGGCCTAAACAGGACTAGAAAAAAATCTACCTCAGAGCATTCTTAAACATCTTTCAGGACAATGATGAACCAAACTAAATAAATACTAAATATTAAAAAAAGTAAATCACAAAGAATTTTAATAAACTTTTATAAGAAAAAAAGACAATAAAAGGGAACAAAAGGATTTTTTTTTCCCGAAAAAGGACAATGAACGTTAAAAGAAGGTTAATATTCTCAAGAAATTACAAACTTTTTTACTCATGTACTGGCTGGCTGACAGAAACTAACAAAAATGGGTCATTGTTTAAGAAACAAAGAGCTTAACCAATTAAGACGTTTGCGAACTTAGCAATGGAGGGTGCAACACTGCCACGTACATACATACATATTTCATGTATCTATTATTGCCACTTAAAAAATATTTTGTCAACACCACACGGCATGTAAGCAAAGAAATATCCCTTAAAAAGCCATGCATGGCAATAATTTGTCGGGTGGTAAAACAAGTTCAAACACTTATAATCATGTTATAACATGCTTTCTTTTTTCATAAACATATTTAGGGAACTTTGACCTTATTAGTGTTTTTTTTTTGTGATTTGTAAAAGGCAGGCCACATAATCACCGATTTGCTGGATTATAGGCGTCTGTGAAAGGCGTTTTTGTTTTCGTATTTATAAGAAGCCAATACAGAGAATTTGTAAGAATACAACTATATTAACTATTAAAATTTATGACGAATAAAAGCATGCCAAATGTTGCCATCACTAAGTGTACGTGTTATTATTATTAGAACCTACACATTTTTTAGATGATTCATGCAGTTTAAAAGGCTCCAAGAGGATACCTAAAATACCATATAATACATATAAAGGTGAAAAAGGATTAGTCATGGTTCACCTGCATATATAAGTTTAAATGGTCAAATTAAACGGGGAACAAAGTTTCTTCAAGAAATTTTCGCTACGAATTTCTTTTTTTAATAAAATGTTTAACGCTACAACTTTTATTATTTTACATGCAAATTGTTTTCGGCAAAAAAATTTTATAAAAAATTCGGACTTCACAAAGTTTACGTAAGGCAATCTATTATAAATTTTAATTCCTCTTTATTTCCACAAAAATTTATATGAAAATAGTTTTCCTTAAAAAGTACATTTTCCGTCAAAAAATTTTGCTTCGAATAATTTTCAGCAAAAATTTCCTTTAAAAATTGTTCTCTTTAAGAACTTCGACTCCAAAAGCTTCTCCGTAAAAAATTTTATAAGAGATTGTTAGTCCCGCAAATGTTTCTACAGACTTTTAATTTCACTTCGAAAAGTTCTCTGCAATAATTTTTATAAGAAATTTTTACTACAAAATGTAATTTGCAAAGCATTTCTTGAAGAAATTTTAATTCTTAATTTTCTATACCAAGAAATAATTATTCGGAGTCATTCCGAAATTTTTTTCGCAAACATTTTTATTTGTATTTTTTAATTCTACAAGAAATTTGCATATAAAATTCTTGTGAAATTGTCTATATGAAAACTATAACTCAAAATTGATTTTTGCAATTAATTTTATAAGAAATTTTAAATTTTTTTTTCACAAATATTTCCGAAAATAATTGTAAACATTTTTAATATCCAGCTCGTTTTCGCACTCGAAATTCATCTTCCTTAAAGTCTTGTATAAAAAATGTTCTGTCCGAATTATTTTTAAGTATTTAAAAAAACATACATTTCCATACGAAATTTTACTCCGAATTTTTCGGTTAAGCGTTTCTTGCAAAATTGTCTATATGAAAACTCTTACTATAAATTGATCTTTGCAAAAAATTTTACAAGAAAATCGCAAATATTTTTTTTACCTAAACTAATCCCGCAAAGCTTTACGTTCTTCTGCAGAAGTCCAGAGTCTCTGACGAGAATTGAACCGCAACCCCGCCGACACTACAAGCTTACCGGGGCACTTTCATTTTCCTAAAAGTTTCGTTTAAAAAATTTCCTTCCGAATTATTTTTAAGTACACTCAAAATATTATTACAATAACGGACTGTAGTTTATTTAAGAAGTATTCCGTTCAATAATTTTTAAATAAATTAACATTTAAAATTCCAAGCAAATTTATTTTTAACTGATTCTAACAGTTGTTTAAGAAACTAATACTACATTTACACCTACGCAAAATCTAGTACTTACGAGATTTCGAGCCAAATCTAGTTGTTTTTGACTAGATTTCTCATACGAAACAAAATCTACTTCGTGACTAGATTTCGACAAAATCTACTCAAAATCTAGTAGTACTTAATGATGTAACTATGGGTTTTTCGATATAGCACTAAAAAATACTTCCCTGCTCAAGAAAAAATGACATTTAAAAAAAACAAAACAAAAATTGTTAAAAAAAATTAAAAAGTTTTATAAAATTAATAATTAAAAAAGTGCAGAAAAATAAAAGAGACGAATTATATTGATAAAATAAATATCGTTGATTATTTAATAAAAGGCAATGCAAATTTTTTAATGTATATTTCTTTTTGTGTTTGCATGTGTTACGAAAAGACTTTCAGTTATTTGTTTGGTTATAAAAAAAAAATCTCGCTAATGTCAAAAAAGTATAATGTAAACGCACTAGATTTCGAAGAAGATTTTAAATCAAATCTACAAGATTTTGGCCTAATGTAAATGCAGTATAAGTGCATATTAATACGGATTTTCAGTTGCAGTTACCCTGCAAATAATAGGACCAGTCCAAACACGCGTGTAAAGAGTAGTCCACAAAGGACCAGGACTAGTCCATAAGTAACCCAAACGTATGGAAAAAACCTGGTCTATTTAACATTACGATGTCCTAGGAGAGGATCATATAACCCACCTTTGGACCAGTAAGGAGTAGTTTTAAAACTACTCCATGGTATATAACCCACCTTTGGACCACTAAGGAGTAGTTTTAAAACTACTCCATGGTATACTCAAGAGGATTAGTTTTGAAGTCGTTTAAACACGAAAGCACGTCGTTAAAAAACGAAGACATGTCGTCTCACTACAAACACTTTTTTACAATGACATGGTCCATGCTTGCATTACATCGGACCAGTCCATGGAGTAGTCCATTTTATGAAAATGGGTCAGGTGGTCCAATTTTATTTGCTGGTTAATATTGTCCGTTGATTAAGTTATATTCTTCTTTATGTAAAATTAAATGAAAATGTCAAAAATTGAACAGAAAATTCCCTTAAAACGAATGAATTTTCAGTTATTTTATATAAATTAACTATCAAAAAATTAACTGAATAATCCGTAAAAAACAAAGAAATATTCAGTTATTTTATGTTATTTATCTACCAAAAATTAGTTTTTACTTATCTCTAAAAAACGATGTGCTTGTTTTGTGTAACAAATTCTAATTTTCTATTTGTTAAAATGATTTAGTTAAATACATCAAATTTTTAAAGTAAAAAATTGCGAACCCATATCGGTTATGCTGCTGGTATCTTATGATGGTGAGTTCTTCTGTAAGCAACCGAGGTCAGTACAACAAAAGTAAAATAAGCCTGTGTAATGATGCGTACAGACAGTGCAATCTACTTGCAATCTGTTTCAATGCAACCTCAAAATATCAAAGAGTTTTGATGTTGATGAAATCTGGAATGAATGAAAATGAATTCAATTTGCTAGATTGCGAAAATGCATTGCATTGTGTGTGCCCAGCATTACAGGTTAAGTAAACAATAATGTTCTCTCTGTCATTAGAAAAACAAGCGGACAAGTGTTTGTCTGGTGTTTTTTTTAGAAATTCGGCTCTTTTGTGGAGTAAACTAAAATTACTGAATTTAATAAAACAACTGAATATTTCTTTGTTTTTACGGAATATTCAGTTAATTTTTTGATAGTTAATTTATATAAAATAACTGAAAACTTATTTGTTTTTACGGAACATGGGGTTGAATTTTTGACAGTAAAAATTAAGAGAACTTTTCGTTAAAAATAAATAGATCGGGTTTTAAATGAATTTTCATTTATTTTATATTACAAATTAATTTTACGTAAAAAATATTGGGAGTGTATTTAAAAAAATATAAATTTCCATACGAAATTTTATTTATTTGTTGATTCCTTTTACTGTACAACAATACGGGGTCTTATATGTATAGCACAGGAACATATTACGTTGCAAAAAAAACTTGATACAAGTAAATATAACAATATTGATATAAAAAAAAAGTTAAAAAAATTATAAATTAAAATTAAAAAAGTAAAAATTATTTAAAAAAAATCAATTAAAAATTTTTTTTACTCCCAATTTTTTCTGTTAAACATTTCTATGTAAATGTATTATTAAAATTCTTTTTTGCAAAACTTTAATAAGAATTTTTCAAAAAAAAAAAATTTCGACATAATTTTGGCTTCTTTGATTTCACAAATTTGTTTAAAGGTCCTTCTTATCCTATTTGTAATATAAAATTAATTTTTGCTAAGCCATGACACGCTTTTTGTCTCTAATGACAGTTTTTATTTTATTAATTTAAGTATGATTCTTCAATGCGTTTTATATTTACATACAATTGTTTTAACCTTAAAAAAAGGACCTCGAAATCTATTGCCATAAAGGAGTCATGAAGGTCCTTTGACATTAAATATAGTTTAACAAGGTTTACGGTTTTTTTTATTAAAATAAACTGCAAACATTCAATGATTTCATCAAAAAAACCGGCCGGACTTGTAAACAAAAGTCCTTGCTAGATTATTAACATAGAAAGAGAGCCAGCCATGAGAGAAAGAGAGCGAGAGTAATATTGAGCTTAGTTTTTTTTTAGTCAAGTCATTTACCTTGTATAGTGCGCATGCTCAAGTGTCCTTGCCCTTGTGTATTCTCAAGTACAAATGTGTATTTGCATTTTGTCTGTAGGATATAAGACGGCATCCTTGATTTTATGTTTTATGTATTGCCTTGTAAATATATATGTATATACGTGTGTTTCACAATTTGAATGTCGTCTGATGCAATTTTTTGACCTTAAAATTTATATTTTAGTTCTTTTAGGTTTCTTCTCCCACATATTTATTTAAATTCATTTGATTTTTGTTCAAATTGTTTTTTTTTGTGATCAACATTTTTGCCTCAAAGGTTTGCTTAATTAAAGGACATGGCTAAAATGGTGGTGACGCTAGGAATTTAAAAACATTGGGGGTTAAGGAACATATCCTTCATAGAGTTGAAGATCTTTGGAAAGTGTTTAAAATGTAAATTTTTAAAGGAAAACTTCAAGTTTTTTGTTTTAACTCTAAAAGATTTTCCCTAGAACATCCTTATTTACCACTTTTAAATCTCGTTCTTTGGTCGTTATGGCAACATATTAATTTGGTGTAATTAACTTAACAACAATTTCCAACGAAAAATATGACTAAGAAATTTAAAAAAAAAATTTAATTTTACACATAAGGGTGATTTTTCTGAGCTTTTAATGCCCCTTTAACCAAATAAGATAACATTTTTAACAATTACATTAACCAAATGGCTTAAAAATCATACCATTTACTAGCGCAGACCATTACAAAATCTCCCTGCCTTAGTTCCCAGACGAAACTTTCGACTAAACTACCTCCCCTACTCCAAATAAATAGGTTATATTACCAAAAAATCGAGAAAAAATATTCACTACTACACGAAAAGAAACCAACCCTTCTGATTGCTCGTACGGAATTTGCAAATTTCTGTTTTATTTATGTTGTATTATTATTTTCGTTTTTTCTTTGCAGTTTTGCAAGACACCAAGGAAAACTTGAAACTGCGACACTGACCTCATACCCTAAACTTGAAATTCAAACTAGAAACAGAAATCAACAACTTTAACAACAATAACAACAAAACATCCATTTGAGAAATAAGACTCAGCCACATACAACAAACAAAAATTTTCATCTCTTGCCAACAGAAAAATGCCAGACCAACCAACAAAAATTGTTCAAAGGAAATCAGGAAAAACAGGGAACGTTCTATAAAAAAATAATAGCAAATACATACATACACACATACACACATCTTACAATATAAAAGTGCATGTTCTATACAACATTTTGTCTGAAATAAATACACAGAGTTCTGGCATCACAAAACACCAAAACAACACGTTAAAGTTCTTGAAAGCAGAAGTTCCCAATTTTTTTTTAATGGTTCATACTTTAATTTCCTTCAATTAGTTTTTTTTTTATAAAAAAAAACACTTAAAAATGTTTAATATTCACAAAAACACAATTTTTGTCAAACTGCTTGTGTTGTTTATGTGCCCCTTAACAACAAAGTCAAAATCTTTAAATTTAGAAAAATCGCTAATGCGGCAAAAGAAAATTAAAAAAAAGAAACCCTTTCTCGGAGAAGGTCACATATAGATTTCTAAAAATTGTAAAATATATAAATTTTTTTTATTTTTTTCAATAAATGGTATTTTAAGTTTAAAAAACTTTACCGTTTCCAACAATGTGTCGACATTTCCCTACTACAATTCTACAGTTTTAAATTCTTTTATTTAAAACGAAAAAATCAATATAGATTTTTTGTTCTTGAATTAATATTTAAGGCCCAGGCCCACGATGTCGACAAGAACAATTTCTTCGTATATTTGTATTGAAAACAAAAACAAATTTTAGTTTTTTATTATTGTTTTCAATATAAATATGCGAAAGAAATGTTCTTGTCGACATCGTGGGCCTGGCAGTTAATTCAAAATTTATTTCAAAGTAACTTAATTAAATCAAAAATATATTAAATTGAAAATCTACTGATAATTTTTTCTGTAAAAATTTAAAATTTTTAGTATTTTCTAACAACAATTTTCTACCAGTTCAAATTATTTTGTTTTAAACGAAAAAATCAATTAAGATTTTTTGTTATTAATATAAAAATTTATTTTAAAACAACTAAACTGTTAATTAAATCAAAATTATATTTAAATTTTTTTTCAACAAAAAATATAATTGATTCTACTATCACATTAATTGAATTGAAATACTTTTTAAACAATTTTTTTAATTGATAAAAAACTGCTGATAATTATGTACTTAGTTTTTAAACTCTATTGTCTGTCAAACACCGGCTTCCCTAAACAAAGTTTTCCTTATTTTTTAGTAAATATTAGTAAATTTTTTAAATAAAAATGCCAGTTTATTTAAATGTATTCGGTTTTTAATGGATATTAAATTTTCTTATATATATTTTCCATTTTTTTCTTTTTTTTAGCTCTTAATAGTTTAAGGGAATTGTGCAGCACAGAGGCGTCGCGAGACAGAAAATTTTGTCTTTTTTGTCTTAATATCCGAAAGCTGCCCTTTTTGCCTTTTTGTTTTGATTACGCAATTTGTGTTGATTGTAGCGGCCTGTTTTTAAACATTGTTACTTCACTACCAAAAAACGCTTTCTTTCTCTTTCTTCGAAACGCACTCGCAACTGATTTGGGCGTTTTTCACACGTCACTTATTTCATCTCTGTATGCTCTGTGCTGTTAAGTTTGAAAGCTTTTCTACATAGTGCTGGGATACTTTCGATATTTATCAATAGTTTAGATTTCACTATCGATATTACTATCGGCTGGATGTTTGTACTTGAGCAGGAAAACTTTAACTAGTTTTTATCAGGCTGCAGTACGCTGTTTTTATCACTTTTTTGAACGTATGAGACGTACATATGTATGTACGCACGTTATTTTAGATGACAAATTTTAAAAATTATGCTGCTAAAAAGCACCTTTCTGAAGGATCCGAAGTAGCAGGGACTATAAGATATTTTGTTGCAACTTTAGATTATGTTCTAAATTAGTTTTGATTCTCAATTCAAAAGGTAATCAATTTACCGAACTTTTCCTCTAATGGTCGTTCATTCTACATATTGTCCTATGCCCGCGATTGTAATTGCATTTCTATTTGCATATCTTTTAAAACATTACAAAACTATTTGATATTTCAGTCCTTTTGTAAACATGTACAAATTGCAACTTAAAGGCCTTTAATTATCAGTTAAAAGAGCACAGCTGAGCAATCCATACCACCTGCCATTCTTGTTTGCATTCGTTGCTGTAATTCAGAGCGAATTAATAATTTGTAGCAAGTAAAAACTTTCGACAAAAAACTGTGTGTGTATAGCTGCTGTTTCATGTCTTCATAGATGTATTTTAAATAATAATAAATATCGATATTGATATTTTTCCTATCGATATTTCCAATATTTTAAGACTATCGATAGTTTCCCAGAACTATTTCTACAAATAATACCAATATTGCCTCAAATGGGCAAATACAACTAAAGATATTACGAAAAATATATCTAAAATTTAAGGGACCATTACTCGAGAAATGCCGCCAAAAAATATTTTAATATCAAACTAACAGCAAATCTTTCTTAGTGTTAAAAATTTAGAGTCAATGGCCCATATTCATAGTCAAAAATAAAGTCGACTTTTTTTAAAGTATATTTTAAAACAATGGTGTTCACATGCATTTAAAACCGGTTTTTATTTAAAGTCGACTTTATTTTTGACTATGAATATGGGCCAATATCTCTTATTTAAGTAGGTAAACTAGATTTAAGCCTAAAATAAAAAACAATTATGTTTTTATGTATGTATGTATATTTGTTACCTATTTTTATTTGTTACACTTTAAATCGCTCTTTTAAAACACTTTCCAGCCTTTTAAGCTGATAATACAACAATAAGTACATTTAGTACCTTTAAGCTTATCACTGTTGCTCTACTCATCTCTGGCATTAAATTACATTTTGTTTTGCCCGAAAATATTACAAGTGACACCACATTCTAACAAGCAATTTTAACAATGAAAACGTTAAAGTACACTTTTAAATTTTATTTTAAAATATTCACTACTCTTTAATTACAATTTAACACTAAATTTTATTCATGATTTTACTAAATTTTTTACTTTTAATATTACAATTTTCTTACACAAATAACACTACGAACTTAATTGCGCGGCGATCGAACAACAACTGAATACTTGCAAACAACGAGAACAGAATAAAGGCTCAGTTAGCCGAGAGTAACAGTAACTAACAGTAACTTTACCATAAAAAAAATACCTACCAATATATTTCTTATAGATTGACACGTTACATCTTACTGCTAACTATGATCGTTCTAATTGCTTCACATACAATAAAATGAAGCAGCTGATTTGCAACGTTACTGTTACTCCCGCCTAAATGAGCCTTAAGGCCATGTCAAATAAACCTTTTGCTTCACGTTGCGTTAGAGATTCGCTTTGACGTCCAAGATGAAATATTCATATTTATACGAAACATGCCTCATAGTACTTTTAACGCAGAGCGAAGCGAAAAGTTTGGCAACTCTCATCTTTTTGCGCACTTTGACAGTCTGCTAGTATAATTTTTCTTATTTATTTATTTTTAACAAACAATTCGTATTTATTGTGACATACACCTTTTACGTTACGCTTTTCTACCAAAGTTAGAAATGTCACGCAAAGCGATGAAGTTTTATCTGACATGACCTTTAAGTTTGTGTTATGTTGCAAACAAAGCGAATTCATAAAGGTGACCGCATCATGAGATAGAGCTATGCTAGCTATCCCTTTTTTGAAAAAATACAATGAACCTATTTTGTTTTTGTAAAAAGTTAGAGTGAATGTCAAAATTATTTTTTATAAAATATACACAATTGCTTTAAAAGGTAAATTTTTTTCCTGTATTGCAAATTTATTGTGGCTCCACTTATTCATTACGCCTTTTAAAATCTTTGTGTTTAAATTTTATGTTCACTTTTTTGTTTGAACATTTAAATAGGTTTTTTTTCAAGAATTTATATTTTTATTGAATTTTAAATTTTAACAATTTTTTTTCATAAAATGTAAACAACGCTTGACATTCAGTATACACACAAGGAAATAAACATTAAACAGATGACTCGAAAATGTCACCTTTATGAATTCGCATTGGTTGCAAGGGTGTTTAGTTTATATATGCAATAGCAAAGACATGCCCTAATAAGAGCCACTGTATATTTCTAATCCTTATATTAAGGGCAAACATGGGAAAATATTTATAGACATGTAGGGGGAATTATGGAAAACAATCACCCTTATCGTGGTTGGCGAATTTAAAATACGCCTGCGACTGTTTGGTATTAGATTAAAGGAAATAAGTTCACGTAAAAAGTTTAAGACCCTCTTCTCCTTTAAAAATAAATCATATACCTACAAAGGTACATACCTACGTACAACAGTTTGTCTTATCGACAGTTTGTCTGTTTGACAAACTGTAACGTTGCAAATTCGTGCTTTCAAAAGCGTCTAAGTATGTACATACATATGTAAATGTGTGTGCATCTGTGTAAAAAACTTCTGTCGTATTGACAGTTTGTTACTTTTATTGTTGTCTGTTTTTTGTTCCTTTTTCATTTCTTATTTCTTTTATGTTATTTCGTAAAATACATTGACTTTTCTATATTTCATTTTGGTCTTTTATAACAAACCATAATAATGATGTTTTTGTTGTAAAATTATTTCGTTTTATTTATTTTTTGCACTTTACATTTATTTTCCCCACTCTCAATTTTTCTTTTTTTCAAATTTGTACAATTCGTTTGTCGTATGGATCTGTAAGATTTTTTGTCGGGCGGTTTTTTTTATATTTTTTCTTTGCATAAAAAACCCGGTCTCGTTTTTTGTTTAAGTGAATGACTGACTGACTGTGTGTTCACGTGTTAGAATGTGTGTTTATGTTTACTTAACAAGTTTTGCATGAATTTGCTTGGTTGTTCGTCTGCAATGTCTGCTGTTGTTCTGTTTTGCTTTGTTTTGTCTACTTTGCACTTGCACTTACATTCATACATACTTTGTTCTCATGGTTTTTTATACTCTCATACCACGACCTACCCATACCCCATTCAACTTAAGCTCTTGATGTTGTTGTTACAGTATGTGCAGCTTTCTGTTTCTGTTCTATACGGGGTCTGCACTTCTTATTAACCATTTCTTTGTACAGCCGTAAGCAGCAGCAGCAGCAATAAAAAGAACAAAAATGTTTATCATGCACATGCAACGAGAGTGTTTGTTTGTATGTTTATGCAGGGGAGCATGTGCGTGTGTTAGTGCATGTTTATGTTTGCTTAAGCTTTTGTTGTTGGCCAAATGAAATGTACATATTTCACTTTTTTTCGCCATAGTTCTCAATTTCAGTCTCGTTAACGACGTCATGTCGTACGTTTGTCGCGCTTTCAATAAAAGTGGAGTAGAATTCTGTTATTTTTCCTTTATTTTTATTTTGAAATTCACTCTATAAAATTTAAATAAGACCAACCAACACACACTCACACGGATAAATAAGTGAAAAAACTGTTTTAAATAAAAGTAAAATTAATAATAAAAACGAAATTATTTTTAAATGAAATTTTTTATTTACTAGGTACCTACCAATATTGTTTTTATGTAAAAAAATATACCTATAGGTACCTACATACATACATATAAGAAATTATCAATTAAAAGGAAAAAAAAGTAATTGATACCAGAGGAAAATAATAAAAAAGTGTAAAGAGCCATCAAAAAAGGGATGAATAAAAAAAAAAAAAAAAAAAAAGTAAAAAAAAGGTTTGCTAAAAACAAAAATTTGAAAATAAAAATAAAAAAATGTATTAATAAATTTAATAAAAATATTTAAAAATAAGAAAAAGATTTTTAAAAATGTTCCAAAGTGTCACAAAAAGTTTCAGAAACAGAAAAATCGTTAAAATTAAAACAAAACAGTTATTAAAATTTTGAACCCAAACATTTTCCGAAGTTTTGTTTAGATAAGTGACGAGGTAACGTAATCTAAAAAAAAAGAATTATTTGCAAATCTCAAAAATGCCGACGGCTTTACTAATTTCGCATATACCTTTTAGGACTTAACTTTCAAATATTTTACAAAATTATTTAAAAAATTAAACTACATACCTACTTATGTACATAAAGAAAATGTTTAAGTACAGAATTTTAATTGTCATAGGTAAGTAAATCAAAAATACAATAAAAAAGAATTTTTTTTATATCGAAATCGGTCATAAAACGCCATATTTGTATGGGAGCCCCCTAAGGGGTCGAGATAAAGGGCAAGTATGTTTTAGAAAATGATTAGGGCGAAAAACTAATGGAGGTTTAGAAACTGAAATGTGGAGTCCGAGTTGAAGAATCGGAGGTTTTTGTACCGCAGTCGGAGTCAAAGTACCCACAAAAACTCGCGACTCCGACTCCAAAATTTTTTTGCCATAAAAAATTTTCTAATATTTTTCAAAATAAAAATTCTTTAACCATTTAAAAGGTACTGCGTAAAAAAAGAGTTTAAATTTAAATAAGGGCTAGTCTCCTATACATTGAGAATCAATGTAAGAATCGGAGTTGGAATTGTAATCGAACTGAACAATTTCAGCGGTTGGAGTCAAAGTTAGACTTATTTGTTAAGAACCATAGAATAAGAACCACAGCTGCATTTTCCAATTATTTTCAGGTCGTTTTAAAAATCAAAAATTTCGAAATTTTGCCAAAAATAATTATGTTTCTAAAACAACTGCGAAGATTATAAAAAGGTTTAGTCTTCCTTAAAGGTAATTTTATTGTGGAATTTGAAGAATATCGAAAAATAGTTTTTCATTATATTTGGGATTTATCCACATGGGATGCTAAAGAAGCGTACACAAACAGGTTGATCGATAGATTGTTGATATATTATTAATTAATTAAGGCCGTTTTACACTATCCCACAAAGTCTTACGTATTTTTCAAAAATGCTTCCCTGATCTAATTATTCTTTGAACATTTTCAAAAAACAATAACAACTTATCATGACAGGGCTGCATTTTCGTAAATTACTAAAGACTTTGTGGGATAGTGTAAAACGGCTTTTAGGAGTTACTTATACAATTGCAAATAATGTTCAAACCTAACTAACCGGACAATAGTAACGAAGACCTTAAGCACGTTGTTATAAAACAGACCAGACACTATGGCGGGCATCGAACCCGCAGCCATCCCACTGATAGAATAGCTTACTACCAACAAGCCTACCGGGGCACCCTTTTTTGACATAAAATAACTGAAATACTAGTTAAAATAGAGAAAGGGACCAGTAAGGTAAAGGGAACAGTAAAAACCAACTACAAAACAAGAGGTAGGGACGACCTACGCTCGTTTTCAAGGTTGACCAACACGTTCCTGACGTCATGAGATGTGTCGCTTTCAAATACCAACACGCTCAGTGAAGAAAACCCTTAGGTCCCTTTCTATTTTGCGCGTCACATATGTTGTGAAAAACAGTTTAGTGAATTTTTACACATAGCTTTTTTTGTACGAACATTCTGTATATGGGTTACACATAGCTACTTTTGTTAACTTCTGAACCAGTAAAGATATCATTAAACGGTTTGGTCGGTAGATGTATCATTAACAGAGGTTTCAAAGGATGTAATATAAAAAATTTTAAAATTTTGCACATAGCTGATTTTGTTGGAGCAACGAAGATGTGTAAACGTACATCGTTATGGAAAAAAACAAGGAAATAATGTATGCCTTCTGATGGTTGGAAATTAATCTTGACGAGGGATGAAGCTAAGCCAGCGACAATTCACATCAACGACAACGACAACAAAAGAATCAAGAGACAAGTAAGACTATATCAGAACAAATTCTGGAGATCTTTTAAAAATGACTAAAGACCTCAGTGGAATCCGAAACGTGCGCTAACAGCAATTACTGAAAGCAATCTTTTGATAGATAAGAACTAACACTGCCCATTATTCAGAACGATAACTCCGAAGTCTTGATTATATTCAATACCATGGCCCCATATTTAGACATTTCATCAGCGCCTCCGAAACAAAATTAAATAATGAATGCTATAATCACAATTAAATTTGACAATAACCTTGGATATGACTTAATACTTCAAAACAAATACGCAGAAGATGGCACCACTCTTTCAAAAAATATGTAATGCCGAATGAATACCCAGTGAATGGAAGGAATTTACAACAGTAAAAATACCAAAAAGGCGATTTTAAGAATAGAAACAACTGCCGAGGAATATCCCACAACTGGATTTCTTTCCATATTTTAATCGAACAATCTGTGGAGTCAAATAAATGCCAGTCTATCTATATCTAACGTTTAGATTTCGAAAAAGCATTTAATGTTATAAAGGCGGCGTTTTCAGAGTTGTTCTTGAAGGGCAGGCAAGCGATCCCTTTTCCACTTAGTGTGTACACTCTCACTTCTTTTTATCACTACTTATTAATCAAGCCAAAAAAAGAATAAACTGCGGCTGAATGGCAAATTGTGCAAAATTGTCCAATAGATTAGAAGACATGGAAACGCTGTTCTTAACGCTTGAGACAGAGGCAACAAAATTAGAACTAAATAGATGTAAACAGCAATTTGAGAAAGGGCATGCGAATAACGTATGTAGCTCTTTCCAGGCATCATCACAACTAAATAATTGACAAAATGGAAAGGGATTTAAAACAATTTAGTTAAAAATTCTATCCATTTAACCAACGAAATGATAACTAAATAGATGTTAACAACAATTTGAGGAAGGGCATGCGAATAACGTATGTAGCACTTTCCAGGCATCATCACAAGTAAATAATTGACAAAATGGAGTTGGGATCTCTTTATAACAATTTAGTTAAAAATTCTATCCATTTAACCAAAAATTCATTAAACCTTTTGACTAAAACATTTTCCTTTAATCCTTGTTATTGACCTTACACTTTACGATCTCTTGGCCATTTAAACGCATTTCAATGAATGCTTAATAAAGTTTCTTGTCATTGGTTTCATTTGCAACTTTAGAATTTTCCTTGTTTATAAATTTAACCTTCCAAACGTTTAAGGTTTTGTTATCAATACCACTTAAATTTCAGTTTGATGGTCAAAGGACAATGTCATGTATAGTGAAACAAAATACATTAATGCATATACAGTAAATACTCGGTTAAATAGCAGCTTTAAAAAACAAAGGACATCTGTTTAAACTTTCGAAGATTTTTTTAAATTCCATTGCAAAAAAATTTTAATTAAAGAAATATTTCTGTGGTATAAAAGAAAAAGTGCTTAAGTCGACTAAAGCAAAATTTCAGTTTATGGCAAATTTGTAATCTCCATGTTTAAAAGTTCCATGTTCAAAGTTTCAATTATTTTGTACGACTTTTTTTAGGAAGTTATAGCAAAATTGCTTTTTGCTTATTTTTTTTCAATGTGCAATAACATTTTTAATACAAACTTAAGTTTACTTCCGATCTGTGACGAAGAGAAGTGATGATTTTTTTTGGAAAAAAATATATTTAAAAAACTGCTTTCCTACAAAAAAATAATATATGTACCTACTTAAGCACATTTTTCTTGTTGCCACAGATTAATTGAAGAAAGATGTCCGTTCATAAGAACTTTCGCTTCATTTGAAACCACCTTAATAGCTCCAAGGATACATATTTAAGTATGAGAAAGGAAAAAATTGAAAATACCCTAATTTAAATTCTGAAATGCATAAGAAATCTTTGGAAAACTAGTTAAACTTTAATAAATTACAAGATATTTTTATTGTTAAATTAATAGGGGGTTCACAAAAGAGTTTAAACATTTTTTTCTTAATAAAGTAAAGCTTCATTTATAATTCCTTAATCAATTGTCTTTTTAAATCTAAAATAATTAAACAAAAATTCTTGATTTTACAACCAGTTTGCTATATCAATTAATATGTATATTTGTGTATTTGTTTTAAAAAAAGTGCATTATTCTCAGTAAAGGAAACTTAACAGCTACCTATATTTTATTCTCATTAACATTGCGGCTGTTACTGTTATTGGCACCTTCTATGTTTAATTGAACTTGAATCTTAAGGTGTTTTCCTATACAAAGTTTGTAAAGGAAATAACTAACACACTTGTACACATACATATAAGAGTACATATAATACAGACAACCGACATTGAGAGTTTTGTAATCTCTCAAGCATGTCTCTCATAAAAATAAGCCAGAAAAACTGTTAAATTGCAGATTCCTTTTTCGTTTTCTCTTTTAACTAGTGATGCCGATTTAGTGGATTTTATTTTGAAAATGGGAATAAAAAATTTCATTTGGGGATTGGAGAATTTGTTGGGGATTTTTCATATTTTTTTTCATTAAACTTCTTTTGTAAGGCAAAAAAAAAATCTTTGAAATAAAAATTTTGACTGGTAAGTTTTACACTAATGACAAATATATCAATGAATGTTTAAACGTTAGTTTAGTTGAACTTAACTTAAATTGATATGTAGTTTAAAAATTAACAGCTGTAGATCAGTACCCCAAAAAGTGCAAAAAATAATCACGCCTATCGTGAATAATTTTTCCCTGGTAATTTTTCGCCTTTTCACATATTTGCGATCATGAAAAATTCCCATCAACAAAAGGGAATAATAACGTAAAAAAAATTCGTAATAGGGAACAGAACATGTATGTAAGTAGGTCCTCCTATAAATCGAATATTAAGGGCTAGATACGTTAAAATTCACAAACCGATATATTGTTCAACAAAATACAAAACAACAGGTCGATTGCCTACGGATTTGTGAAGCTTGCGAAAGACGGGGTGGCAGAATTTTGGAAACTATTTTACTACATAAAATATAAAAACGTTGTAATCAAACTATCTATCCCTCCAATACTAAATATTTTGCTTTATTATTTTAACTTTTCTGTAAAATATATTCGTGTATATTTTTGAACAAAAATTTCATTGATTTGAAATTTTTTTTTAATCTTTCTTCTTATTTTTACATTTACTGGAACTGATAGCGTCAAAAATTTTTCACATGAGATTCACAAATGCTTTGCTTTTTCCCCTTCGAGGGGAATGAAAAGTTCATGGGAACAAAAATTCTACTTGTTATATACGGTAGCGGTGAATAATGTGGCAGCACTACGATAAATGTTTTCAAATTCATATGGTTTGTATTGGTAGTTCAAATGACATTATTTTTTATATTATGGTTTACAGCTTTGCTATATTGCGGTGTACAAAAACATAACAAAAATTACAACTGATCACAACAAGTTGTGTTAATTACAACTCAACTGAGTTGAGTTGTAAACCGTAATAGGGGCCATACTAATTTTAAAAATATGCAATTGATGTTTTTGCGACAAGTTTAACTTATCCCCAGAAAAGATGAAACAGGTGTGATTGCAGGCCAATGTATCTGTCTCAATTAATGAAGTTGTTAAAATTATAGAAAAAAGTGTAAATTAACTTTAAAATTACATATGTACCAAAAAAATTGAGCAGGATAATAAATTTAATCGTGAACTCTTTGACTTTGTTAATCAAAATAACATTTTTGGAGTTGACGTTTAGTTTATATGTCAAGTAAAACAAAATGTGCGAATGAAGTCAAGGCGAGTTCATTACAGGTGGTCTTAAAAGCCCTGCTATTAATTTTTTTTGGTAGCATTATAATTGTTGGCTGTCAAAATTTTGTTTACTATCTTTGTGTCTGGTTTGTTGGATAAAATTTGAAAAACATCTGACAACCCTGCTCCCAACTAGAGTGCATTTTGTTTTGTTTTTATTATTTAAATGTTATTGTGTTAGTAAAACTGTTATAAATAAAATGTAAAGACATTTTCATTTAATAGAGCAGTAAGGTTTTATTCCATACATTTGTATGTACGTAACAGAATTAAAAACAAATACATGGTCACAAACAACAACATCAAACAAGAGAAATTAAGCAAATAGCTTTATACTTGAAATATTCAGTGTTAAGGTCATGTTACATTTTTACATGGTTATTCGAGTATACAATAAAATTGTTATTGTTAATTTTTACTATTTCCACACTTAGCAACGTTATTATTGTAAATATAAAAAGCAATTTGTTGATGACGGCTCCTTTTTACTGTTGCTATCAATTATGATTTAACTGTATTTTTGTAGACCTCTATTTACTAGGTTTACAGTTGTTTTTAGCAAACAAGTTTACGAAAAAAAAGATTACATATGTTCATTTTTTATTAATTGTTTTATTGTATTCTAAAATTTATGTCATTGTTAATCTTGAATTTTATTAAAGGTTATGTGAAAATTGGCACGAAATACCATTTCAACGTTTTAGGAGGGAGTTAATCAAAAAACGTAATACTTATTTGTCTACTTTAAGATTAGTGCATTTTTAGGTCCCTAATTTAAGATTTCTCCTGTTAGACATTTGTCTCCTTAACAAATACTTTTTGAGTTTTTAATTTTCTACAACGTATTCAAGCCATTTAAGCGATATTTTACAAATAAAGCGCTTTAAGCCTTCAAATATCTGTATAGCCTTTGGTCAAAAACTTCAAGAAACCTTTTTGGGAAGTAACCCACGATCTTTATATCTCAAAGAGGAATATGAATTAAGCTAGGTTAGGTAAAAGTAAGTTCTGTCGAAACATGACCCAAACCCCATTATGATTTAAGAATACCAGTGCTCGACAAGCCCACGCTTGGAAGCTGATCATACTAGTGCTTATTGATAATCATTCGTTATTTTTTTTTAAACTGACTAAGTAAAGCTTGATAAAGGGTTTGTACGGTTTTCTGCAACAAGAGTTCCACCGTCTCAGCAGGCTCAACAGTGCTAAGAAAACAAAATTCACGCTTTTACTTTACATATGTATGCAAGGACAAGGCATTTCTTCTTTAAGCTTTATGTAAGCAAAAGTTCAGGATACCTTTAAATCAGTATGCAATTGCCGAAATATTGAATAAAATGCATCAAAACTTTTCTGCAGACCCAAAATATGTTGCAGACATCTAAGAAGTACCTCTAGCATAGAAAGAAAGACAGAGGAGCTAACGCAAAATGTGTAGTTTGGTTATTATGAGTTCCTCTAGACCCTTAGATCACGGGATATTTTCATCTGTTTAAATTTTTGATAATTGATAGCCAAACCGATTGATATTAAATGTTTCAGAGATAGAATCGGACCAAACCTAAATTTTGTTGAGATGCTATAAATGGTTATACCCAAACTTGAATCTTTTTGAGGTATACTCCGCTTTTATTAGAACATATTTCTTGGCAAACAAATTTAGAAAAGCAAAGTGTTAAACATAAACGCGCGTTTTGTTTCCTTGGCATTTTTAAATACAATCAGATTTCTGCAGTGGATTTATCTTAAAATTATTTGTAAAATGGGATATTTTTGAAAATCTGAACTAAATTAATGATGGATATGAAATTTATAAGCAGAATTTATGACGTAGTTTGTAATATTTTATTATTGCAGACTTATGAAAGGATCGGTTTATTTTTTAGCAAAATTTCTTACGTCAAAATTTATCTTTTTTCCTTTGCTTTTAACTTTCTTTTTTTATTCTTTTACCAAAATAAACTTATTAAGCAATATTTATCCTTCTATGTAATTTTTTCAAGCCCTTAGTGTATTTATTTATTTTTATAAAATTTTGTTCTTTTAATAAACCTAATTAGCTTCTAAACGAAAAAAATTCCTTTTTTGTTGTAGCTTATTCTTACACCCCTTTATTTAAAATTTTTATACTCAATTATTCTTGTTACAATTTCAATTAAAACAGCCCCGAAAAAAGCGAGAAAAACAACGACACAAACTTACAGAAACAGAAATATATATAGACGCCTTAATGGGGATATAAAAATATTTTTTTCTTATAAATGGTAATACAAACGAAACCTACCTCAACACAAAATCAGCAAATATGTATATGAATTATTGTACGTTAAAATTACAAATCCTTACATAAACATAAAGGCATAAAAATAAAATGAAACACACGCATAGGCCCACAAAATGAAAACAAACACACACACCCAAACACATGCAATCCCGCATATAAACTTGCTCAATATGTAATGCTGTTTTAGCTTAAAGGCAAATACAACTACTCCACAAACAACAAAAACAATTTTAGCAAGCCTACCTCAAACCAATCCAAATCAAAATAAACTTATACGCACGAACTTTTATTTACATGCGAGTGCTACTCGTTTCCTATACGACAAAAACGAGTATTGTTTAAAAAACACGAGAGCTTAACGAATGTGAGTGAGAGAGAGAAAGAGAGAGTGTAAGTAAGTAAAAACAATAACAGGAAGGCAAATTTTACATTTTCCACTACCTAGTACCCCACTTCCTATTTGTAAGATAAATACATAAAATCAAAAAGTATGCCTTTGGTTACATGGGCTTGTGTGCCTGTGTGTTTTTAATGACAATGATATTTTTGCGAAAATGTTAACAGGAATTAAGAGTTTTTTTTTATTAAGAGATATATATTATGTTAGTTAACATGATTATACATATATTAATCATCTAATAAAAAATCATCTCACATGCGGTGTTGCCATTACTTTTAAAGGTAAAATCAGCAAAAAAACATAACTTTTCATCAAAAAATCTGCGTCAAGATTTTAAAAACCTTCAATAAATCTTGAAAACTCATTTATTACCTTTTTATGTAGTTTATTTAGAAAACGATATAACAATATGAGGGATTAATCACACCTTTGGAATCTTAAATAACAAATTAAGAGTTAATTGCTTGACATGTTCTTTAAACTATCTTAAGCTATTATTAAAAATTTACAAGAGATCAAATATTGCAACTATTAAAGATCTTATTTTGTGTTTCATTCGACCTTTAAAATGTATTAATAAAATAATTTTTTTTTGAGCTCGAAAACGAAATATTGGCAAAATAAATATTGAAAAATTAGAATAATTAACAATAAAACCAGGACCTCGAACTCAAAAGAAAATAAAGTTCTTTTATTAAAGATATTTATACATAAGTACTAATATTTTTCATACGGGATTTCCCGGGAAAAAAATCCCGGGATCCCGCACATTTTTCGGGAAAAAATCCCGGGAAATTTGAGCGGGAATTCCCGGGATTTTTTTTATTTAATTCATTTGATTAGATTTTAACCGTAAGGCAATTGGGTTAAATTAATTTTCTTTTCTCTTTTGTTTAGTTTAAATCACATTAATCTAGCACAACTGCTTCTAATCGTTATTGTCTTCTCTTGGGGAAAAAAAGTCTATGAAATATACCAAATAAATGTTTTTCAATTTAACTACAGTTTCTGACTTAAGACATTTTTGCCAAACGCCAAAGAGATGGCAATTCATATCCGATAAGTATGGCAATATTTATTGTTTAGTGATCTGAAATTTCGAAAGAAGAAGAGTAAAAAGGTACAGAATATTCAATTTGTTTAAAAACCCAAAAAAGTTGTTTCCAAAAAGTCATTTTGTTAAAACTTCCTCAAAAATCCTACTTAATTGAAATTTTTCCCATGTGTACTTTTGAAAATGAAGATCTTAAAATGCCATTAAGCACTTTTTCCTTTTTGCCACCGAAATAAAAAAGTTGAATGCATTCATAAACTCATTTAATTGATCCGAGAAAATGTTATATGCTTAAATTAAATAATATTTTGCATCGATTTGTATCTAGCGGGAATTCCCGGGATTCCGGGAAATTGATAAATAAATCCCGCATTCCCGGGAAATGAAAAAGTCCGGGAAAAGAAAAATTCTAATAAGTACATTTCGTGTAAAATCAGACAACATTAGTCCGGCGATATTAATGTGTCAAGACAATGCGAATTTTAAATTTTTTAGTAATTTTTTGTGAGCAAAATTCCTACTAACTACATATTTCCAAACGGTTCTTCCATGAATGGTTGATATATTTCGTTTATCAAAGCAAGAAATGAAAATAGTACAAACATAAGTGACAATATAAAGAAGTTTCCCCAATGCTAAAAAATCCGCACTTTTAAGCCAAACATCTTTAAATCTGCATTTTGAAATTTTGGGGATAAAATATGCAAAATGCAGATAAATCTGCACTACTGGCAAGGAATTTATTAACACAAACATTTTTTTTTATATTGAAGAAAACCTTTAATAGATAATTTTATTTAAGGAGAGAGCAAGATAATAAATATACAATTAGAAATAAAACAATTTTTGTTTTGAAATCTATCAAAAATATTTTACCGTAAAAATTTAAGAGATTTTTAAGAGTTTGTTTTATTATTATTTTCACTTTCATTTATTAAAATTGTTTTTTGCTTTTTTTAAAAGGGGGATTGTTTGCTTTTCTGCTGTTAAGAATTTTGAAGTGTGTTGTTGGAAATGAGAGTGAGAGTTCTATTCTAATTTAAGCTCTTTTAATGTTTAGAACTCTGAGCATGTATTTTTTAAAGCGGAAGAAAATATTTATAGCAAATAAAAGCAAATTTTAGTCAGAGAAAGTACGTTAAATGAAACGGTTAAAAAACCCGGTATAAAAAAATTTGTTTCAAAACGATTAATTTTTGTATAAAACGGAATTGTAAAAAACGGAATTATAAAAAGAATAAAAGTGTTTAAAAATGAAAATTTTTAAAACAATTAAAGAAATTTTAAGAAAAATAAGAAATTCTTGAAAAAAAACTTGTGAGAAATATAAAAAAAATAAAACTGCAAAAAAAAACATTTTAAATTAAATTTAAAGATTCTTTAAATATTAAAATTACATTTTTAAAACAAATATAAAAATTCTTGAAACTAAAGTAATCATTTTTGAAAATTTATATAGATATTTTGAAATAAATTGAATTTTCTTGTAAAGTGTTTAAAGTCAAGGTATTTTTTTTATTTTTCTTGTAACGTACATACATACGTTTCCTTTAAAATTATAAATAAATTATTCTAAAAAATTAATATATACAATAAAATATAACAAAAATAATGTAAAAGCAGTGTCCTTGTCATTGGCTATTGCTAAATGTTATAGCAAGGCTTTAATAGGAACAACAACAGCTAGGAAAAAAGCCTTTCCTTTTGAAATAAAAAAATAAAATAAAAACCAAAATTTAACAGTAAAATGGAATTCAATAAAGTTTAACTAAAAATGTAAACAAATTTAATAAAAAAATGCTAAAAGGCAACAGTAAATAACAGTTAACTGCAAATAATTAAACTAAATTTAATGTACATAAATTAATAGGAAATGCTCTTTAAACTTACTCTCTTTTAACCTAAAGAAAAGTAAACAAAGGTTTTCTCTCTTTAAATGTTAAATCCACCTCGCTCTAATTCCAAACAACAAATTTATTATTCATTACAATTGTTGTTGTTTATTATTATTATACATATTTTTTTTTGCTATAAAAAAATTTCAATGTTACATTTTCAATTTCATGTAGACAAGTGTGTGCATGTGTGTGTTTGTTGTTGTTTTTTTATACAGATTTTCCTCATTGTCGTCATTCACTGTCACTGCCAATGTCAAAGTCGACTGCTATATACCAGTGTTGCCACCTAATTTTTTTCATCCGCCGAAAAAATTTAAAAAACTTATCAAATATAACGTACATATTTTGAAAAAATCCCCTTAAATGCAAATGTTAAGACATTAATTTAATTTCAATTTAATAAACTAGACACAATTTTAATTAACATGCTAATGTTATTACCAAAACAAGGCAAAAATCGCGAAAATGTTAACAATTTACTGAAATTCCTTAAAAAAAAACAAGATGTACAATATAGTACATACCCTGAAGGAAACCTGGGTGCAAGTGTCTCCAAGTCACCAGTTTTGTCGACTGTTTTAGTAACATCGGTAACACAGTGTCTATACTTCACTGTATATACCACTATATTTGCCTTTAATACAAACAAATTGTATCAATTACAACAGAGAAGTAGGTATAATTCCTTTTAAAGTTAAAGCAATATTTAAAAAAATATTATTATGAATTCGTTTTCGTACAGTGTTCGTACCAAAAATGTAGACTAGATTTACTAAAGTGTACTAGTGATTCTCTAGCTCCAATGTCTACATATGATCCCAAAAGAACTACCTAGTCAATAGTACCAACGTCAGTAGTAGATTTTCAATGACACGCACATGTAAAATGTCTATAGTAAATAACATTGTCTGGGGTATAACAAGTCACTAATACTGGCGACTGTGTCAATAGTGAATCAGTACATATTCACTAGTTGCATTTTTTCGATTTTAATACATATTTGAGTAACACTTTTATTCACACCGTTATTTCAGCTCGTTATTCATAACAGAATGCGTTTAAATGGCAATAAGTTTAATCAACACTGTTTTTAAGAAAATTTATGCTAGTAGCAGGTTTTATTAATAAGATAACGAAAATAACTCATACGCAGTAGGCTCTGGATTTACTTTCAAAATCTTTTACTAAAAATAGCCATTTTTTTAATAAGTTGTGCTACAAACTGCAAATTTTTATAAAATTCACTATAAATAGCAAATTTTTAAAAAACTCTGAAAAAAAGAAAAATTTTCTTAAATAAGTAAATTTTTTGAAACTTAAGACAACCTTAAAAAAATATACTTCAAATACCAAATTTACTATAAAAAGCAAATTTTCGAAAAATTTACTATAAAAAGCAAATTTTCGAAAAATTTACTATAAATAGAATATTTTTAAAAAAATTATTAAGAAAAGAAAATTTTCAAAAAAATTACTTAAAAAATTTTCAAAAACTTTTCTAAAAATACCAAATTTTAAAAAATTTACTAAAAGTAGCAACAAAAAAGGTAGTATTTTTTTTTAAATTTTGAATAGCAGATCATATAGGTAAATTACTTTAAAGCAAATTGTTTTGAAATTTACTGGAAATAGCAAATATTTGAAAAATTTACATAAAATAGCAAATATTTGATAATTTGACTTAAAAATTTATAAAAAAATCAAATTTTTATAAAATTTAGTAAGAACAGAAAATTTTCGAAAAAATGTATTAAACAAACTAGCAAATTTTCAAGAATAGACGAAAAATATAAACATTTCCTATTTCTTCATATTCTTTGTTTAATTTCCTTTTAATTGATAATTTCTCACCTGGTCGTTTTTATAAGAATTTATAACAAACGTGTTTTGAAAAACTAAACATTCATATAAAATAATAATATGTAATAATTTATTATATTTTATAATTTAACAAAATAATGACAAAATAAATAAATAAAAATAAAAAATGTGTGTGTTTGTTGTTCCAATATAGAATTAAAAAAAGTGAAAAAATGAAATAATTTATTTATAAGTTTGCGGCAGCAAAATATTTCAAGGTTATCTCACTTAAAAATGCATAATACACCTTTTAAGCTAAATGAGAAAATAAAAATAATAACGTGAAAAAATAGAAATACACTTAAAGAAATTAATGGCTAAAAAAGAAAAAAGTGAATTTAAAAAAATCAAAGAAAAACAAATAAAAAAGTAAAGTTTTTAAAACAAATTAAAATTATTAAAAAAAAAAAAAAAATAAAGTAAATCATAATTTATTTACGATTTAAAACAGTGAGAGCAATAATACAAATTAAATAGTACTAGCATAAATAAATATATTAAATTTCATGAAAAGTTAAATCTACAAAGTTTCATTAAATCTCAAAAAAATATTTGAAAGATATTGAAACATTTTCTTAGCAATTGGTGTAATAAAATTTCATTTTCTTCTTTAAGGCTTAAAAATGTCAAAAACTCAAAAGTTTTCTTAAAAAAAATATTGAATTATTACAAAAAAAAAGTTTTCCAAACTTAATTTTAATTAAAAAGTAAATTGTTTAAAACTAACTTAAACTTAATTTTTATATACATACATATGTATAAGTAATCAACATTTATAAAAAAAAACATACAACATATTATATGCATAAATAATAATTTTCACCATAAATTTAACAATCTAATTAATTTAATTATATATTCGTATTAAAAACACATTTTTTGGAATATTGTTTAATCAACTTTAACATATTCAATTAAACAACAACTAATTTAAGGTGAGTTTAACAAGACATCTTTAAAATTTAAATTTTTAATTTTATTTAATTTTTATTGGAAAATTTTTATACCAAAACCGAAGAAATTTTAATCTGGGACAAACCCCATATTAAAAAAAAAATTCATGGAGTACTTTAAGATTTCATTTAAGTTATTTCCCACTTAAAAATTCGAGTTCCCAAAAATATTTAAAAAATCCCCTTAATTTTTTTTCCAAAATTTATAATTTTTTTTTGCTCTCCAGCTAAAGTTTTAAATTTCACTTTGAAAAAAAATTTCAAGTAGTTTAAATTTTAATTACTATTTTTTTGGATTTTTATTTGTTTTATCCCCGGCTTACATTTAAAATTCCCAAAAAAATTTTGAAAATCATACACATTTTCATATTATTCGAATGTTTACAATCCTTTATACTTTAATAGTCTTATTCCTTCAATATTTCCCAGGAATATTTTGTTCACTAGAATTTTATTTTTTGATAATATTTATATTATTTTATAAGTTCTCTTTTAAGAATACTTTACGATTCCCAGCATTATGGTATTTTTTTTTTTTTTTTTAGAAATATTTTCTAAATTAGCCAGATTTATTACCCTGGCTAGCTGAGACCACAACATTAAAACAAAACTAAAACTTTTCTCATTTTTTTATGTTTATTTCCAGTTTTCTACATCTTAAAACACACTTAAACGTTTTTTAAAAATACTTTACCAAATTCATAATATAATTTTTACAAACTTCATTAAAAAATGTTGAAGAAAAATTAAATGTTAATTTAGAAAACCTTAAACCAAACTACATCAGCTACCACTACAAGTATTATTAGCAGCATAAAAAAAACAAGACTCTCTATTTTCCCCTGCTCTACACAATCTACAGATTTTATAAAAAAATATTTAAAGGCAACATTTTTGGATTTTGATTTATTAATATTATTAAGAATATTATAACCCTACAGCATATTTACATTAAAATACTCATTAGCAACATAAGTTTCAAGCAACAGTCGCAGGTTTAAGAACAACGTGAAAAAAATTAAAATAAAATTTAAAGGAACTTCGAAACCAGGAGATAAAAAGTTTTAAGGATAATAAGCATGTTAAGCATATTTTTATGGCATAATTATGATTAAAGATACAATTTAAGGATCTTTTTATATTTTTGCTAGCAATTTAAGACAGTTTAAGATAAGAGAAACTTTGAAGGCTGATAAAGAGAAACAAATAAATTTAAATTAAAAAAAAAAATAACTAACAACTCTCAAAATAATTCATAAGATGTTCATTAAGAGAAACCAAAATAAAACGATTTAATCAAGCAGAAATTTAAAATTAAAATAAGAGATGAGACTGATTTTTTAAAAAAAAAAGTTTATAAATAAAATAAGCATTAAAAATATATGAGAAGAACCAGCAACAGTTTTTAGCAACTAAGCTTGTAAAACAAACTCTCATTCATTGAATACACACAACCTCTCACTCACACTGATAACGATCCCTGGGAAATAAAGAATCTAGGCAGCCGTTTTTTATAAAAACCATTTTTATAAATCTAATAAAGTGATTTGGATTTAATCCAGTAATTTTACGGAAATTACAAAAAAATTAAAACAAAATGCTAAAAAAACTTAAATGTCTAGAGGCAGCCAGTAGTTTGGCCCGAGAAGCCGCTAACACCGCCTCTAATTCAAGTAACCACCATTGTCAAGCGAACAATTTAGCACAGACCGCAACCAGTGTTAAAATTATAAAAACTGAGCCTTTGGATTTTGAAATGTTGCATTTGGAAGAAAATGATTTAAGGGAGCGTAATTTAACCCGAGATAATGAGACCACTACCACCATTACTTCTTCAACCACCAACAGCAACAATAATAATTCTAATACAGTTACCCCAACACCCCCACAAAGATATCAACATGTACAAGTGCAAACAGTGCCCCCGAGGCAGGGTATTACTAACTCTGGGGCAGCCCAAAAAGTAATACTAACCCCCAGAGTGGAATACGTGCAAATACCGGTTAATAATTCCGAAAGATCCCTAAGTAACGGAGGAGTTTCTTCCAACTCACCTCAGATCATAATAACGCGCTCTATACCCTCCTCAAATCAAACAACAGTCTCCACTACAAATAACTCTCAACAACAGACGACGCAACATCATCATCATACTCATCATATACCAAGGAGACACTCGGCCAGTCCCTCGCAATATCACAGGGTTTCTCTAAATGTCACACACTCGAATAACAATAGTAGTCATTCAGCGCCTTCATCACCACCGCCTTTACATCACCAACAGCAACAATTAACGTCACAAACTTTACTCAACTCAGGTTCGCAACATGTTCGTGTTATAAGAGATGGCCGTTTGTATGAAGAGACTCTTTCAAACTCCTCTAGCGGACCTTTGCGAAGACATTCAGTATCGCCACCGCCTTTGCAACATTATACGCGTTCCGCGCCGGTTTCACCAGCCAACGGGGTTGGTCTCGTAAGACGTTATACACCACAATCGCCACCTTTACCTCCACAACCACCAGCTCCCAATCCGACTGGCTCCTGTAGTTCAGCAACAACAGCAAGCTGTTTGTCATCTTCAGCCTCAGCAACAGGTCAGAAATATATTATAACTAATACACCCAGCACTAGAAAATATGTGGTGAATTTAATCTCAAACTCACCACACTCATCAAGTTCAATTTATCATACACCAGCACAAACAGCCAACTTGTCTAGCTCTCAGCATCAACAACAGCACCAACATATTATAATACCTACAGCGTCTCAAACACAACATCATCTTCATCATACATCAACATCAAACACCTCTTTGTATCACACCAATCATCATCATCAACATCACAATTCTCCTTCGTCTTCTTCATCTCCTTCACAATCATTAAATTCTTCTTCAACATCAACTCATATTTTTCGTACTCCTCCTGTAGTTTCCAGCAGTAGCGGTCATCATGCTTCGTCCTCCAACACAATGAACAACTCTTCGTCCTCCTCTTTAATGTCTTCTCTGTCATCAAGTATGAATCAAAATAACAATTGCAACACTGCCATGCGTCCGCCGCCTCCACCACCTCCTCACAAAATGAAACATTCTTCTTTGGGTTTGAATAATCACAGTGTCGTTGTGGGTAACAGTGGGGGTAGCATAGGCACTGCATCAATGTCGGCTTCATCATCTTCCGCAACACAATGTTCACAATCAACGTCTTCATCGTCATCGGGCATGGGGAGTTTAAACAGCAATTGTGAAGAGCCGTCTAGTTCGATACCAGATTTAGGTGAGTTTACATTTAAATTTTCTTTATACATATATAACATACATACATATATAAATAATAATATTTTATTTAATTTAAGTAAAATAGAAAAATGGCTTTAGTAGCCACTTTTCAATTTTTTTATTTTTAATTGTACATTTTTGAAGCAAAGTATGAAAATTTTGGTACAAAAACAAACGTTGTAATATTTTTACTTTCTTGAGCGTATTCGGAGAAATGAACCCCATGTGTCGGAATTCTATCAAAACTGAGCTCTAATCTAAACGGGAATGTAAACTATAGCTAAACAAGGATCTACACTTAAATAAGAACTGAGACTGAACATAAATCCAAACTAGAATCTTAAGTGAAGTCCCGAGTAGAATCTGAACTGAAATAGAATTTTAATGAGAATATTGACCAGAACTGATCCCTAATCTGAATTAGAATCTGAACTAGAACTGAACAAGAATTTAACGAAAACTGAACTTAAGTCTGAATCAAATTTTTAACTTAAGCATTAACTTAAGACTGAACTATAATCTAAACTTAAACTAAACTAGAATCTGAACCAGAATCTAAACTAGAATTGGAACAAGAATTTGAAGTAGAATTTCAATTCGCATCTAAACTAAAATCTGAATTATAATTTGAATAGAACTGATAAAGGATTGTTCTAGAACTGAACTAAAGTCTCAATCAAATTTGTAATTAGAGCGTTAACTTAATTCTGAACAAGAATATCAACTTAAACTTAACTAGAATCAGAACCAGAATATAAACTAAAATCTGAAGTAGAATTTCAATTAGTATCTAAGCTAAAGTCCGATCCATAATCTGAACTAGAACTGAACAAGAATAAAACTACACTCTGAATTTAATTTTTAACTAGTGCGTTGACGTCAGTCTGCACTAGAATCTAAACTTAAACTAAACTAGAATCAGAATTTAAACTAGAATCTGAAGTAGAATTTATATTAAAATTTAAACTAAAATCTGATCCATAATCCCAAATAGAACTGATAAAGTATTGTACTAGAACTGAACTTAAGTCTAATTCAAATTCTTAACTAGAGCTTTTACTTCATTCTAAAATTAAACTTAACTAGAACCAGAATCTCCACTAGAATCCGAATTAGAATTTCCAAAGGATTTTAAGCAAAATCTGACCCGTTATCTCAAATAGAACAAATTAAGAATTGAACTCCTAATAAAAAATGGAGCTTTAAACGTAGCATACATTTTTGACACATAAAGCGCATTATTCAGCGCATACAAAAATTGTTGGATGTAACGATCAGCTTTATAAACTGAATGTTTTGATACAGTTATTTTTTAGTATCCTCCCTTACAAACCTGCTTCGTAGTAAGGGAATTCCGTGGCACTTGAAATGTTTTTTTTTTACGAAAGTTGTTGAAAGTTCTTTCTCTTACGTTACTGCATTTCTGTATGTCTTATTGCGTATCGCATAATTGTGCGCTTATTATTTAAATGTACCATTAGTGCTTCGCAAAATGATAAAAAATTTTATTGGACTAGAACTGAACTAACGTCTGAATAAATTTCTTAACTAACACGTTAACTTGAATCTTAGCTAGAAGCAGAATATAATCTAGAATCTGAACCAGAACCAGAATATTAAGTAGAATCTGAGCTACAATTTTAATTAGAATCTAAACTTAAATCTGATCTATATTCTTAATTTAAATCTGGACTATAACTGAACTAAAGTCTAATTCAGATTCTTAACTGAAGCGTTAACTTGATCTAGAATCTGAGCGAAAATTGAACTTAAATCTAAACTAGAATCTTAAGTGGAATTTAAACTCGAATTGAAGTAGAATTTGAACAAAGAACTTAACTAGAATCTGAACTGGAATCTGAATAAGTTCCAGGTTAGCTAAAACTGAACTAGAACCAAACAAAAACTAAAAATCTGAACTAATGGGTCTTACATTAAGAGCGGGTTTTTTACTTAGAGTTTAAACCAGGATCAATAGTAAGATTTGTTAATCTTATAATAAAATTAATCTAGCCTTAATCTTCTGTGGCGTTTTTGAGTGAAAGATTAAAGCTTTTAGCATTGCCATATGAATTGACAATACTTTTATGTATAAGTATGGCAGTTTAAAACAAATACCAAAAATTGTCATCAAATTACTGTTCTTAACGTGAAAAAGAAGAAGAAAAGGCGAGAATTTTGTATTGTGTTATATAATATTATATATTTATAAATAGATATTTATTCTTATTTGACCTTTATTTTATAATTACTTTTAATTATTTAAGCTTGAGGGTGGAATATTTAATAAAACTTTAAATAAAAAAAATATAAAAAATATTTCCTTTCATAAGCTGTTCGTACTTTTGAAAGTTCTGTCGCAAGTTTAAACCGCCAACTTTGGGCGTTTAAACTTGGAAACAAAATGAAATAATCGACTACCCAAAAACGAATTTCAAAGATTAGTTCTAATTTAATCGCTGATCTTTATGCTCTAAGAGTTTACTCTTATTTCGTCTGCGAATTAAGAAAATCCTAAAGGAAAAAGTCTAAAGCCTAGAATACACGGAATATGAAAATCAACATACGCATATGGTTCCGACATAATTCTGAAGTTATCACCAAAAAACAGAGGCCATTGGGGCTTGGAAAGGACGTCAAAATTTCGTTAGAACCACATGTGCATGTGGCTTCTCACATTCCGAGTACTGTAGGCTTAGCCAGGTCATATCGCTCAATTTCACTGGCCAGTTCACTTTACCTACACGTGTGATGAACATGCCTTCAAAACGCTCGTGCAGAATGTCCATTAGCTGTATGACACGTTCGCAATCTGAATTTTTAATACAATTATAGCCAATTATCGTCAAATTTTTTGTTAGCAAATTTACTCTAAATATTAAAATTCTTTATTTTTTATCAGTGTCTCTTGCCTAGACTTTTAAATTCACTACAAATCGCTTTAATTCAATTTCATTTAATTTATGACTTAATTCTAACGGTATTTTTAGTTTTTAATAAAATTATTTTAACATAAACATGTTTGAAAACTGCTGTTAGTTGTCAATAAAAATTTACAATCAATGTAAAATGAAATTAAAACTGAATTTGTAATTGAAAAAATCCCAGACAAAATATTTATAACTCTACTCTTAGCGATAGGAACAGAAACAAAAAACTTGTTGACCCTGAAGGCTTAAAGATACATTTTATTCAGATACAATAATTAAAAATTAATATTTAACAAATAGATAACATTTTATTATCTCTCAGATACTTTCATGCACTGGCTTTGACATAAACGGTTTACAATAGCGTAAAAAAATTAAGAAAAAAAAAAACGGTGAATAGAATCTCGAGAACAAGGAAATGATTTAGAAAACATTTACTACAATACACTTGTAATTATTTTAGAATAATTAACTATTGAACTTTAATAAAATATTTAAAACTAATTATGATGATTTTTAAACGTGAGATTAAGGTCAGTGGAAAAATATTGCAAGTTAAACGGATGTTTATTTCGTAAAAGATTTTGAAATATGATCAAGTTTAAGAAACAATATCAGCAATTGAAATATTTATTATCGTATAGAAGCGGTTTCGTTTTACAATTTTCATTTACAGAAAAATGGTGCAGAATATGGCACGTATTTAGAAATCTCTCCGTTACTTAACCTCGTAATTTAATACTAAATTAAGGCAAATGTATACAATAATGAGATACTTTCATACTTGTTAGTCCGCAAATAATCGTTTACATAACTTTTTTGTTTTAAACGATACGTACACTCGAAAAAAAATATTAAGAATTTTTTTAATTTACTTTATACTTCAATATTTATTTACTGGATCTGCCGAATGTAGATCCACATGGAAGTAGAAAAAATCTTAAAAAAAAACTAAAAATTAAAAACTAGTACCACTGTAGCAGAACATTAATGCTTGGACGGTCCTCGATCTAGCGGTTCGGAAGATCGGCTCTTCGAAGCCTCGTTCTCGTTTGAAGATGAGAAAGGTGCCTTGTAAGCGAATTGAAAAGTTGGGCCTGTTCGGAAATGTGTCAATGCGCTGCATCTGATGCGCATCGGTGATTATTATGCGATCAGTGTTCAAAAATAAACAGAACATTATTTACTATTTTAGTGTTTGTGTAGACGAACACAACCCTTAATACTATTTTCAAGAAAGAGCAAAAGATTATTAAGTGTTCTGTTCTTCGTTAAAACACTGAACAACTGTAGTGATACTGTAGACAAACAGAATAGTTTAATGTTTTATTGATTTAATAAAGAAATTAACCAACAAAAATTTTAGCAACGACATCAGCACGAACAGCTTGTGTGTGTATTGTGTATATGGTTGGTATGTGAAAAAAAATTTTGCTGGCTTTTTGTTTTTTGTCGTATGTGTATTTCGTTTTATTTTTGGAAAAAATGTTTGGTTTCTTTTTACCAGCCAAAAGAGCGCTAAGCACAACAGAAACGAACGAACACTAGTGAGCTGAACCGAACACAATGAAGTTTGTGGTATAAAAAAAAAACGAACGGAATTAAATGTTCTCATCTTTTGTTGAGTTGAATAAGAACAGCATTATTTGTGTGTTCGAAAGATGACAAAGAGGGAAACGTTATTTTTTTAATGATTTACTTCACAATCACTATTAGCGTTTGTGTTTTCCACAATCTTCCCAACCGGACACTAAGGAGCGATATTAAGGCCCTAATTTTGTAAAAAACAACGCAACGACAAAGAATTACATTGAAAGCAAAAACAAATTCATAAATATTTTGTAATTGTGTTGTTGCCTCTAACAGAAATTCACATTGGTTTTTAAGATTTCATACGCCTCATTGCTTGTGGCGTTGAAAATTTTAAAACGGTAAATAAATTTCTGTACAAAGCAATAACAAAATTACAAAATATTTATGAATTTGTTTTTGCTTTCAATATAATACTTTGGCGTGCGTTGTGTTTTACAAAATTAGGGCCTTAGTGTTTATTTTCGAACACTGGTTGCGAGGCTTATTTAAATTAGCTGATGCCAATGCTTGTTTGTTGCGCAGTATGATATGGATTTTTGACACAATGTGCATCGGCATTTTTGTGATGCGTGTTCTAGTTATTTTTGCTCACCATCTGCATTTGTTATGTATTTACGAACAGCTGACATTTGCATTGATGCTTTTACAAACGCGCTGTGCATCAGATGCAGCAAAGTGATCCCTGGGCTTTGCGAAATTCATCTTTTACCAGTGAAATCTCGAAATCCTTCTGGATATTCTAATTTCTTATATACCACGGCGCTCCGGTCATGGTTCTAAGAATTTTCAATTATGAACTCTGTATAAGTTCAATACTAGAATGGCGAGCCGTTCCCCATAATTAGATACCATATGCCTAAATCGTTTTTAAAACTGTTTTACACAAGATGAATTTATAGTCCAGTATAAATAAACAGTCAAGTCTACAGGCTGTTTACTTCAAGAAAAGTCGCTTGGTTTCTATATGTCGACGCCAAGTCAGTCTATCAAAATATATAACATATATAAATAATATAAATATGTAACAAAATCCGACTGAGGGCATTGTAACAATCAACTTTGTTTCTCGCCCACTTGCCCAATCCTGCACAAAATATTTCTGATGTTGTGTATTGATAACACTGTGCGACAAATGGTAGGGGTCAGTGATCGGGAAGGGTTCAAACTACCGGGGAAAGTTATATCGGTAAAAAAAGAAGTTTTACGTGTCCCGGCGTTTCGCTGGACACTAGATCAATAATATTAAAATTACAAATGGAATGGCAAACATATATATCGTCGGCTTAATACGCAAACCTGCAAAAAAGCTTTTTATATTTCGTATTTGCAGCTTGAAATAAAAAACAAAAATATAAGGAAAATTAAAGGAAAAACAACATTCTGGTCGACGAGGCGTATCTTTCTCTACCACACGGCATCAAAATATCGTCACCTTCGGTGAAGGGCATACAAATTAGAAAAATAGCCAAATTTTGGAAATTTTATTAAATATTTTTTTTTTAAACTTGACTATGAACAGTCTGCATGCAACTAAAACTTACTACATTTTGAAAATTTAATTAAAGGTAGCCAAATTTTCGCAATTTTTTTCGAGTAAAGAAAATGACTTCATATGAATAGCTAAATTTATAGCATTTTTTTTTTAACTTTTCTAAAAATAGTTAATAAGGGAAATCACGACGGGTAGTGCAAAGTGTGCAAACGATGCATAGGCGTGCAAAAATACACACATTTGCACAACACAACAACAAAATGTACGTATGTATTTGCAATTTGATCTTTTTTACTTCGTTTGCACAAAAAAAACCATGAGCAAAATTATATATATATATATGTGTTCCTCTAACTCCCATTGGAGCATAGGGCGCCAATAACAGCTGATCGCCAGCGGACCCGATGAGCAAAATTAGTAGTTCATATTTGCTCAGTTACAAATAAGTTTAAACGATAACATTTTACATATTAAGCGCCATATTGGTTTTAAGAAAACTTATAAATTCAAAATTTTCGTGATTTTTACATAAAATAGAGAATTTAATTTAAATAATTTAAAAAGAAAACATTTATTTTAATATGCTTGTGCATAATTGTTAACAAATGCAAATTTTTAACAGTGCTGCCAGAATTTTTTTGTGTTGCCAGAATTTTTTTTTAGAAAACTAGCACATTTCCACAATAAATAAAAGTGGTATGCTCACGATCAATCATAATATGAACTGCAAATTTACAAATTGAAAAATTGCACAAAGACCATCGTGATTACCCTTAACATTTATACAAATTTCCTTGTGTAAAGTTTTTTTAAGGTTTTTTTTTTTTTTTTTTTTTTTTTTTTTTTTTTGTTATTATTAATTTTTAATATTTTTGTTAAATTGTGCTTTTCGAAATCTCATGACGAGTCTTTTTGTTTCGTTTTAATTTTTACTTTTTTGTTTTAAGTTACGTGTTTATAATTTTTAAATTTATATTTATTGTTATAAGTTTTTTTTGTTTATTTTTGATTCACAGTTTGTTTATTTTTTGTTCATTTGTATAAATTTAGCTAAATATGAGTGAGTAGCTTAATTTCAAAGAAATACTATAAGAATTTGAGTTTTTATAGCTTATTTATTTTCTCTTTGATAATAGTCTAGACACTAGAGAGCAAAAAGAGTGCATTTAAGTTATATGTCGCTTTTGTTTTGCTGTTAAAGGTAATAATTTTAAAGCTTTCTAATTATTAAGATTTAAACACATCAGGAAAAAATAATTTTTGATTTTTGCTACCTGGAGTGGTGTGTGGGAGAGAATTATATTTTAATAGCTTTAATATTGTGTTTTATTTGAAATACATAATTTGAATATGTTGTTATTTGGTAGAAGTTTTTAAACACTTTTGTCTATTTACTTGTTGTTTTTTTTTCGTTTAATTGTTTTGACGTTGTCATTATGGCCATGAAATGCTTTGAAATGTTAGCTCTTAAATGACCTTGAAAAATAATTCAATTTTATAAAAAGATTTAAATGAATGGATTTTAGAATCTTTGTCTGCAAAATGTAAGAAATCGTTCGAAATTTCAGAAGAGACATTTTCATCAAATGTTGCCAGCTAAAATTTCTAATGAATACTGTTTGATATAATGTTAATTCCCTTTCAAAAAAATTTGTTAATTTTTTTTACTACAAATAGGAACAAATTTTAATTTTAAAATTTTTTGGCGGTGGCAATAAAATAGTAAAAGTTACTATGATTTTGTTTTTCGAGCTTAATTTCCAATTTTTATTCTTGATAAATACGCTGAAATTAATTGCTGGAGGATAAACTTGTTTCTATGCACATTTCAATATTGAAATATGTTTTTTCTCTGGGTGTATAAAAAGTAAAATGTTTAAAGTAAATTCTAAATTTGAAAAAGGTTGCTATATATAGCCGAATGTTCTAAATTGCACTATTATCAGCCAAATTTGATAATTAATGTCTGTATAGAAAAGTAACTTTGTAAAGGTGAGACACAGAGAGAGAGCACTTTTTAAATTGAAAGTAATATTTTTTTTGCAATGGCAACTCTGAAATTTGGCAGCTGTTTATTTCGATTATTAAAAAGCGCTTTACGAAAGAACAACGCGTTATAATTGTGAAAAATGTTTTTATTTTAAAATTAAAAACTTTATTCTTACTAGGACATGCTTTATACATAGCTTAATTTTCTAAAAGTAATCATTAATTAATAATTGGCTGCAATTAGTCATATTTTTAAGATTCAACTAAAAATAGCGAAATTTTATAAATCTTAGTATTGCAAGTATTACTATAAATAGCCAAAATATCTAAATTCTAATTAAACTGTGAGTTTTGACTATAAATAGCCAAATGATCTAAATTTCACTTTAAATAGCTAAATTTTAAAAATTTGGGTTTTTATAGAAATTAAACTTAAAATAGCTAACAATTTTTAAATGTGACTATCAATAGCGAAAACGGTGAATTTTGTCTATAAATAGCCAAGTTATCTGAATTTCACTTTTAATACCCAGTAAAAAATGTGATCCGAGTATATTTCATTCTTTATCATTTACTGCTTTATAAGAGCTTTCATATTGAAGCGCTCGATTATGCGCTTTTTCTCTCAAGTTCTTCAAAAAAATCCAAATTTTTTTTTACTGGGTAGAAACATTTTAAAAATTTGGCTATTAATAGATATTTAACTGAATTTTTTTTAATTTGCTGATTTTATAGCCAAAATGGTAAACTTTGGCTGTAAATAGCCATATTATTCATATTTAGATGAGAAAAGCGAAATGTTCTTAATTTTTAATAATAATAGACGAATTTTGTAAATTTTATTATAAATAGCCAAATTTTTAAAATTTCAGTATAAATAGCGATATTTTCTAATTATGTCTATAAATTATAAAACTTTTGTGTACATAAAATTTGTCTTTAAATAGCCAATTTTTCAAATGATACAATAAATAAATAAATAAAATAAATAATACTAAATAAAATATTAATTTAGCTATTGATAGAAAATCTACATTTTTTACATACACCTTCACAATAAGAGCCTAATTTTTAGTCGAATTTTTGGAAAGCAACTACAAATTTATCTATAACAACAAAATTTACAATTTGACTGTAAACAACATTTCTAAAATTTAACTAAAACTAGCGAAATTTTCTTTACTTGACTTTAAAAAGCCAAGTTTTTTCAAGTTGATTACAAACAGTCATATTTTAAAAATGTGACTATTAATAGACCTATTATCGATATTTAACTACAGTATAATCGCGAAAAAGTTAACTCTCGTCGCTCTAAAAAGTTAGTTAACTTAACTTTGGTTAACTTTTCTGAAAGTTTTGATAAAAAACAACGGAAATGACCAGAATGTAGAGAATTTGAACAAAATCAATAAAGATATTCAGGGAAAACTATTAGCGTTGGATTATGTATCTCAAAACTTAGAAAAAATTTTTTGAATTTCTCGAGGTTGTGGCGAAAAAGTATGAAAAATCTGAGTTTCTTTTTTGTTATTATGAAAACTAAGCCATTGGAATAAGTTTAGTGTGTTATTTCTGAAGGATCCATGTTTATTATTGTATATTTTTCAAATTTAAGTCCGCTTAGAAAAGTTCATAGTTCGAAAAAGTTAAAAACCCTTGGGACATTTTGGTTAATTTTTTCGCGATTCTACTGTATACCTATATTAGCTAAATTTAAAAACGCTTTTAATTATTTAAATTCCAGCTAACATATAATCAATTTTACTTAGATTTGTTGTTTTAAAATCACTTTTTCTTTATTGCATAACTAAACTTAACAATTTATTTCATTATTTATCACATTATAATTCAGTATGTTCAGTAAATTATATATAAAATACAGTCTTAATCAAAATGATGTGTTTCTGCTGTTGCTGTCAGTTTTCGTTTGAAGTGATTCAAAAACTTAATTAGAACTGGTTATTTTGTTTAATTCTAAGAAGAAAAAAACCTTGATAATATGAAAAGAGTAAAAAAAGTAAAAAAAAAAAAACAAAAAGAATCCCAAAAAGTACGCTCGATTAATCAGCAAAATTTGAAGTGACAGTATGTGTTTTAAAACTTCAAGCTTCCACTTCCACTAAAATTATTGAATTTTTTTTTCAACTAGCCGTAAGTTACTTTTATAATATAAAATTGTCTGAGATTTTTTAACCGTACATCTCCAAATTCGCAAGATTTTAATCAAAATTTACTCGATTTTATTTGTTTGTATGTATTTCAATACTTTCAATAATATGACACATATTCTTAAATGAAGAGATATTTTTTCATTAACTCGCAATGCTTTCTTTATACAAATAATATTTTGCGTTTTTTTTAACCATAAAGAGTCAAGGTTGTCCACATTGTTTCTCAGCTCATTTTGACACACACACACACAAAAAGCCAGACAAAAGCTAAAAAACAAACAAAGATAAGAGAAGTTAGAATGCCAGGGAAGAGGGAATTTGTTTTTTTTTTTCTTGGAAACAGGTATTAGGACAAACTACTGGTTTATTTCAATTCTAAAAATTAAGAAATTAAAAAACTAAAAACCATGAATAAATTAATGTTGGCAGCAGAAAGGTTTAAAAGCAAAAAACACATGTTTGGCAAACAAAATGTTTAAGTAAAATGTTGTCAAAAAAGGAAAAAATGGGTCATCTTGAAATAATACCATACACAAAATTTTTATATCAAACAAGTATTTTTTTTAATTTAATAACAAAATTAACCAAGAATACACAAAATGTTGCAAAAAGTTACTAAAGTATCAACAAATAATATTTAAAAATTCGTACTTTTAATAATAAATTCTGCTAAAAAGAACGCTTATATTTACTTAAATGTGTTGCGGCAACATGTTGCTGAAGATCTAAGCAATTTAAATTTAATTTTTTCAATTCTATTTCTTAAGATATTCTAAAATAAAACAGAAAACATATTACTTTAACAATGATTTTAAAAAAATTCCCTAAGAAAAACGCTTATATTTATTTAAAAATGTTGCGGCTACATGTTGCTATTAAATTTAATTTTTCAAAAATTCTGAAATGAAATACATAGTGAAAATATTTGTTTAATCAAAAATTTAGAAAAGAAAAAGAAATACACAGCAAGTACATAATTCATATGTTGCAGCAACACATTGTTAAAGAAAATTAAAAAATAGCATTAAACACATTTAAATTATTCCAATTAAATAACAATTTCCCATATTAAATGCTGTTTTGCAAAAAATCAACAAATATAGCAGCAGCATGCTGCCTAAGAAGAAATAACAAGATAAAATTTTAAAGTTTTTTTGAAAATTCAGAATTAAATAAAATTGTTCTCAAAAAAAAACACTTGTTTATCAAAAAGAATTAAAGCGACATACTGCTTAAGATATTCTATAAGTTAAAAACTTTTTCATAAATCATATGAAAAAAACTTGTGCGCAATATCTATTAAATAATATTGACAGAGTTGTAATCTGTTAAATTTGTGAAAAAGTTACGAAATGTTTCTGGCAACATTTTTTAGAACTGCTAAATAATATAAGCTGCACTTATTTCGCTTGGAATTTTTAAGCAAAAGAAAAAAGTATGAATTTAATATAAAAAAAGAAATTTAAATTTAAATGGCACAACCGGTAATAGTTTTTCATCCATATTTACTTAATTTTTTTTATTTAATTTGTTATTAAAATTTTTTTTTTAGTAAAATGCATGTAGGATTTGTTTACAAACGCAAAACAATGTCACATACTTCGAAGCAATAAAATCGTCAAAATGTGCAAACTCGCAAATTAAGTAACATTGAGGCATGTCAAAATTTTTGTGTGATTTTTTTCACAAATTTGAAGAGATTAATAGGCGTAAACATGTTGCTTGTTTTAGAATCGTGTTGCTAAGAAATCTTATTGTTTTATATCAAAATTTGCTAAGAAAGAGTATTGGTTTGTTTAACGAAATATAAAAAAAAAATCTGGCAAATATTTAGATATTTTAGGTAAAAATTAGCACAAAAATGTTTACTCAACATGTTGTGAAAGTATTAAAATGTGCGAAGTATTTAAACTGAAAAATGGAAGCCTTTAAAGAAATGCATACATTTTTTCAAATATACGGTCATTATAAAAGTTAATATTAAATTTTTTGCAACATTGTTGCACATGAATCTTGTTTGACGACTTTTAACCCTTTTGATATTCTTTTTTACTTTTTTTATAGATGCACACATGTTGTTTTCTTAATTCTAAAACGTTAATTTTAATCACATTCCATAACTGTCTAAAATTTTTAATTGCAATTAAATAGTGAATTAAAAAAACCTCTCCCTTTTTAAACCTTGAAACAGTTTTCTCTTTAATATTGTCTTAAGCATTATTGAATAATACAAAAACAATAATCCTTAACTGCACCAGAAATGTTTTTGTCATCTTTCAAATTTATATAGAGTTATTTTCTATACTATAAATACTACAAAGTAGATTCAAGTGTATAGAGTATGGCAACAAGTGGGTTTCATTTAAATAAAACATTGTTACACCGACATCGATTGTTTTTAAGTCAATGAAATTCTAAAATTGTTTTTAATAAATCAGCTAAGGGCAGTGTAAACGCTGTGTTAACACATTGCATTACATTATTTTATTTTTCTTTAAATGTGAAGGTGGCTTGCGCCTGGAACTTGAAAAAATCATTAAATAATGGCTCATTAGAAATAAAGAAAAAGGAAAAGAATTGCTCTACATTCTATTATATTAATTAATTAAGAGTAAAATTTAAATTTCAGACGAAAATATTTCAGTAGAAATTAAAGATGTGCCAGCAACATTTTAGTTTTCTTTATTTTTCCTTTAAAGTACATTTTTGTATTCAATAAATGTTTTAAGATAATTCGCCAGCCAGACAATTTAAATTTTTAATTTCTTTTGAAAATAAATAATTCCAGCTTGATATTTCCTTTACGGATTGTTTGTTTTAATAATAATTAACAACACCAAGTAACAAAATTATTTAAAAAACTTAAAAAAAAATACAAAAGAATAAACGGAAAGCTATATGCAGTTAAATTGCAAAAATGTTTCAGCAACATGTTGCCAAAATGGAAGAAAAATCTTGAAAAATTACAAACTGCTTTGATTTTTGATATTTACAAAAATTTGAAGCTAATAACTTGCTTTAAGAAACACTCAATTAAAAAATATTTCAGCAATTGCTCCATGCATCCAGCAACATGTTGCCAAAAAGGCAGAAAAAGCAAAAAAAAAAAAAAAACAAGTTGTGTTGATATTTGATATACAAAGGTTAAGCTCTAAGCAACACTTTCAGTTAAAAAATATTTCTGCAATATGTTGCTAAAAAATTAAAAAGTTAAAAACATTTTAGACTTTTCTTGAGTAGAAGAATGCAGTTGAAAAATGTATATTATGAAGATAGAAATATCTTTGTCCAAAAGAACTTTGAAATAAAAAAAAATGTTGCAACACATTGGTGCCAAAAAATTGGGTAAAGCAATATTTTTCTTAAGAATGTTTCCAAAAGGCTTTTTCAATTAAGAAAATTAAAAGTTTCGACTTAAATCTCTTGTATAAAGATATATTTTAGCAGAATGTTGCTGAAAATTTAAGAAAGCTAAATTTCTTTAAATATTTGTTTAATTTTAGCACTTAGCAATGATGTTTTAAAATGTTTCTACAAATTTGTTATTAATAAAAACAAAAATGTTTTAGAAACATGTTGTTAAATATGCTTCAAAGCAAAGCATTCAATAATCTAAATAAGCAGGCCTTGATTTATTTGGTATTTTAAATAAAAATATTGCAGCATGTATTGCCAGAGAACATTTTTGGAAAAGTTTTTAAAGCAAACTTATTTCAAATGTTAAAGCCACATGTTGCACAACATGCTTTAATGCAGGAATCTTACTAAATCTTGTTAAATTTGTGTAAGTTGGATGCCTTAGTAAGTTTGAAATAAAAATGTTTCAGCAATATGTTTCTAATTTATTTATATTTAACTAAATATTTAACATGTTAGTGCAAGCAACATTATGATATTAAATTCCATATTCATTATGATATTTAATTCTATTTTAAAATCCTAAACATCAAGATTTTAAATGACTCCAATGAAAGAAAGTTTATGGCAAAATATTAAGTAACATGTTGCTGCAAAAATTATTGTTATAGAAAAAATTCTTTCTTTAAATGATAAAAATTAACATTTTAAATCAGGGCTGTGGAGTCGTCCGAAAAAAGTACTAACTCCGACTCCAAATGCTGAAATTTTTTAAGTGCGACTCAGACTCCTACTCCGACTCCTACTACGATCTTAATGCTAAATGTATATGAGACTCAGTGAAGTTAACTTTTATTTTCTCATTACCGTACGGCCTTCTAAAAATTAGAGTTTTTGAGGAGCAATTACCATACGCAAACATTAATGTGCTGTTTCCAAATGACAGGCGATTGATTATGTAGCAAAATTTATCAGGGGTGTGCTGGAAATCGCAAACGCAAAACGCAAGAACTTGGAAGTTGTTTTTAATTAACTTTAAACCTAATTCTTATAATTTTTGGTTTAAAATATTACAAAAATCTTATTTAAAAACGACTTTTAAAATTCTTGCGTTTTACGTTTGCGATTTCCAGCACACCCCTGTATTTGAAAAGCACTCAGTTCATCGCCTGTCATTTGAAAACAGCACATAAGAGCCGTATTCATAAACCATTTATTTAAATTTTAAATGTGTTTTAAGAAGATAATTTTTATTTTGGAAATTTTTTTTAAATTTTTTATGCCAAAAACCTTGGAGTCGGAGTCGCGAGTTTTTGTGGATACTACGACTCCGACTCCGGCACAAAAACATCAACTCCGACAATTAATTGTCATTTTGGTTAAATTTTTCTTAGTGTAAAATTAAATTGCCGAGCTCGAGGTCTTATTTTTTATATTCTTAGTGTATTAAATTGTCTTGTATAAAATTGTTATTCATTATAACAGTTTATAATTCATGCCATACATTTGTTCCGTATTTTTTAATTTTTTTTTTGTTTAATTCTATTTGTTTTTCTCGGTTGTATTTTTTATGACTTGTCTGAATATGTAATCAATCTATTTTATCATAGTATATAAAGTGTAAGGTGTTTTAACTTGTATGTAGTATATTTCATTTCGATGTAAATGTATCTAGTAGATACATTGAGTTTTTATTACAAGGTCGTTTACTTTTTCGATTTTGTTCCCGCAAGTTGTTCTCTGTAGTAGAACAAAAACTTTTTCAGTTTCTTTTTTTTGTTTTAAACGTAAAATATTTTTGTAGTATTTGTAAGATTGTAAGTTTATTTTACAGTTAATTTACAACACAGATTCAAAGATTATTCATTAAGACAATATAGCAACAAAATAATAACAAATGTTTTAATATTACACTTACCCGTTTTTAATAATGTAGCTAGAAAAAAAAGAAAAACAAAAATAAATAATATATTTATAAATAAAAGGCGTAATTTATCATCTTATTTTGTTTGGCAACATGTTGCAAGCAATATTTTTCGGATGATATTCATTTAAATTATATTCATTTTCTTCCCAACAACTTTTTGGCAGTAACATTTTTGTTTGCTTCTATTTATTCAAAAACCTTTACAGAATGATTTTTGCAGAAACATATTGCTAGCCACGTTTTTGCTAAAAAGTCATGTGAATTAAGTTTTTAATGAGTTTTTTTTTAGTTCTAGAAATATGTAACTAATAATATTCTTTTTTTTTAACATAAATTCATATAAGGTTTCTTTAAGTATTAAGCAACATGTTGCTTACAACATTTTTCGCTTGTAAAAGTCATTGAAATGTTATATTAAAAATAGGCTTATTAATTCGTGGCCTTATTAGGATTGATTGACAACATATTTTAATTTATTTTCAAACCTTTTAAGAAATTTTCCCAAGAAATTTAATTAAAATAAAAGATAATTTTATAAAAGACTTTTGCCTAAAATTCAATTAAATTTTAATTCTATAAAACTTGCATAATAAGATTTTTTAAATGGCTAAAAAATGATGATGATAGTTTATTTATAAGTGTGCATAAGTTAATTTTTTGTGCCTTCTTGATGTGTGTTTTCGGGGAAGAAATAAAAGAAATCATTTTATATTCAATGTCAATGCCAAAGAAACAAATAAAAATTCTCAGGGGTATAAAAATAGAATATTATTTAAGTGAAATTCTTTTGATAGCACCAAATGGAGATTTAAATGAATTTAAAAGGAAATAAAACTAACTAAAAATTTTAAAATAAAATAAAAATATAAATTCAATTAAAAAAAATCTTAAAATTGCAACATGTTGCATAGTTTTTATCACTTTAAGTAATTTTAATATCAAAACCGATTAGAATTATTTGTTTCTTTGAAAAAATGTGTACATTATGCAGTTTAATTAATATTAAGGCTATACAACACGTTGCTGAAACCTTTTTTTAATTGATTAACAAAATTTAAGTATTATAAATGTTTTAGAAAACATATGTATTTGTTTTTAAAGTTTTAGGTTCGATATCAGAATGTTTGTTAATGCATGAAATTACCTGGAATTCTAAGCTTAGCAACATGTTGCTATGAAGTTTTTATTACTTCCAAATTCAAAACATCAATAATTTTTATAAAGGTTTAATAAAAACCCAAAGAACTCCAAATGTTTGCATTGAAGCAGTAAGTTAAGCAACATAATACTTTTTATTTTTATAATTTAAACACTTCAGAAAGTTCGTAAATTTTCAAGATGAGAAATTTTCAGCTCTGGATTTTAAGCCTGCTTAAAATTATACTAAAGCTGTAATAAATATTTAACCGTTACAATAACTATGTTTAGAAAAATATTGTAGCAACATTTTAGTCTCAACTTATTGAATTTTGAATGATAATAATATAATCTTAGCAACATATTGCACCAATTTTTTTTCTTTGGTCACAAAATCAAACAATTTTTAAGTTGTTGGTGTTTAGCTAGGCAACAATTTTTCTTCAATGCCAAAACTTCAATAATTATAAAAAATGGGAATATACCACATTTTAACAAAGCCTTGTTAATAAAGTTTTGAGTCCCAAGAAAAACTTTGATTTAATTATAAAAACGTTTTCAAAAATAAAAGAAAAGTAAGTTTTTAAATGGGAGACATTAGCAAAATGTTGTTGCAACAATTTTTCTTTAAAGATAATACAATCACGATCAACTGGTTATAATTTTGTCTTTTTGGGAACTTTAAGTATAAATTTTATATCTGCAAACAAAAGGCATTATATCTTAATAACAAATTCTTAGGCAAAATGTTGCAACATTTTTTTTAATAGATAAAATGAAAATGTTAAGAAACAAAAAAAAAACTATAAACATATGTATGCATGTTTTTATTTTAAAGATTTACCTTGAATTTTAATTTATTAGTTGCCAGTAAATAGCAACATGTTGATGTTAAAAATTCATAGGCAACATGTTCCTGAAACATTTCCTTTAAAAGAACTATAAGCCTAAATATGCTTTAACATTTTGATACCTTTTTTTGTTAACAAATTCTATCTCCCCGTTTCCTTTACTTTATGCTTCTCATTATTCTTCTAAATTAAAATCATGTTATTGACCTAAGTCAAGGGCACTGCACTTGTACCAGAAATCCAAATAAAAACTTGTTTTTTTAACTTTGGCAAAGGATACAACCACAAATAATAAAAACCTAACTAAAAAATTGTTTTTTAATAAGCCTCTCTCAAACCTGTTTTCCAGCTCCAAATAAAAAAAATATTCTTTGCTTTAAATAAACCATGTTAAAAAGCCCATATTATAGGAAAAAATCTTTTAAGCAAAAAAAAAAAAAAATTATATCTTTCTTCATTGGACAACGTAACTTGATTTATACGAAACCAATAAAAACAACACCAGGCTAAATATTTTAGTAGTGCTTGCTTTTAAAGTGTTTGTTATTCATATTAAATAAAATTCACGAAACCATGACGAGATCTGTTATTAAGTTTTTACTTTTGTTTAAATCTCCAGTAATAAATGGCCAGTAAAGATGTTGCAAAGTTGTGCTCTACTGCCATTGCCTCTGCATTTTCTGGCGGCTTCGCTGCTTTCCTTGTATCATGTTGAATTCAGACTATAGAAAGTCGTTGACAATATCAAGGTCTTTTTTCTGTTCTTTATTTCTTTTATTTTGTCTTGTCTTTTTCTTTTATTTTCTTTAAAAAAAATCCCTTTTTATAGGCATAAAAAATGACGCACTTATTTAAAAATAAGAAGTACAACATAAAAATGTTTAGTACAGACAACAGAGCTTTTCTTTACAAAGTGTGAGATCATTCATGTTTAGAGTTCATTAACATGATAATGTTGCAGCAACACAACTACAACGATATTGCTAAACAGACTAAAAGGCTTTTTTAAGTTGTGATTATTATTGCAAAACGTTTTGCTGTTCTGTGTAAAAAAATAACTGAAGAATGTTTTATAAGAAAAGGAAGACATGGACTTGTATAAACTTGTATTGTATAAAAAATCCCTTAAATTAACTTCTGCCCCAGTTCTGCGTTTTATTTGCTGTTCTTTATATGTTGTTTTTTATTCTTTTGCGGTTAAAATATTTCATCATGTTAATTTGTATTTTGATGGTACCCTATAATCGAAATTTGTTATAAAAAATTTTAAACTATGGTGGAGTATTTGTTTGACAACATGCATCTACTTAAAAAACATTTTTCAAATTAATTTAAACTTTGATGAACCCTAAAATCAAATAAATGGATAAACAAACTAATAAAAATATTTTACTCAAGCAACATGTTGCTGGACATTTTTAGGATTCTTAAAATTCTAATTTTATGTCATATTATTTTTTTGGTAAAAACATTTACGGTTTACAAAATATCCTTAATTTTTCTTTAGCAATATGTAGCTAAACATTCGCTACATTAATTATAATTTAGCTTTTCTTAAAAATAAAGTATTAACAAAAACATGTTAACATTATTGCGTTATTTGCAAAACAGCTCTCAAAATTAAAAATTTTTAATAAAAAATGTTTCAGCAATATGTTGATAAATGTTTGAAAATTTTAGTTTTTTTTCTAATTAAAGTTAATTTAAATCTGCTTAACTCAATCTTGAATTCTAATTCGTAACTTTGTCATAATCTTGTTATGGCAACATGTTGCGTAAATACTATATGTATAATGCAATACTTATTATAATTTCGATTTTCTTCAAAAATTATGTAGTGATAAAAATGTTAAGTGATAAATATTTGTTAGACAACAGACAAAATTTAATATTTACTTTAAACATGTTTCGGCATCATATTGCTTAATATTCCAGAAGCGATTTATTTAAACCTTTTTAAAACTAAAGAATTACAAATGTGCAAAAAAACTTTTTTTTGAAAGATACATAGTTATATAAAAAAATAAAGTACTGCAACATGTTGCTTATTATTTATTAACTTTTTTAAGAAAACGGTGAATATATTTATTTTAAATAAAAAAAAATCCTACAAAACGAAGCTGAAGGCTTGTTTTAAAAGAACTTGTAAAATTGTTGATTTTTTATATAAAAAACTACTTGTTAAGTGGTAAATACAAAAAATGTTGAAGTAATTTTAGAAAAAATTGTTATAATGCCATATTTTTTTTTTAAAGTTGATGTAAAGTGTAAAGTAACATGTTGCTAAGCCATATAAGATATTAAATATGGAACATAAATAAAAATGTATAATAACCAACAGTTTAATGGTGTTTTGAAAAGCGATTTATAACTTTAGATTTTTGTGGTTTTTAAATGTATCTGAAATGTAGCCAATAATTCTCTCAGTCAACTCTGCCTGATATAGTTGTCGTATTAAGATTTTTTTTTATAAAATTATTTATTTTTTTTATACTTTTATAGTTTTGTTGCTGTTGTTGTTGCTCTTTCTGAATATAATGAATAAAAAAATTAAGAATTTTGTAAAGTTCAAGGTTTTTTGGATTCAGTTTTTTTGCTTCTTGTTCTTCTTGTTTATGTATTGAATATGCGTTGTTAACTTTTGACGTTGTTGTTGTTATTGTTGTTGCCTAAAGTTGTTGTCATGTCTGTGTATATTCATGTATTTTAAGACTGATTTTGCCGCCTGTACTTGTTGTTTTTTATTTTTTTATTTATACGGACTATATTTACCAGAAAGGAAAATGATGATCAACGATTTTGTGATGATTCAATATATTTTTTTTTACTTTTAAGTGTGTGTTTTGTTTATTGTAATTGAATTGTTGAATTTAAAAAAAGAAACAATGTTTTTTATTGAAATCTGTTTCAGGGGATTGTTTAGTTCTTATGTTGAGGCAACAATATTTTTGTAAAAAAAACAAGGAAAATTGTATAGTGTTATTTTTGGTATAACAAAATTCAAAAAGAAAAAAACTACACTTCCTTTTTAATTCTTTACCAGATATTTTAATATTTTTTTGTTTTAATGCAATAATTCAATTAAACTTGTTTTTTCTTCTTCTTCTAACTTTTCATTGCTATACTTGTGTTGAAAATTAATTGATGGGCAATCTGTTTAAGTCTGTAATTACAAACTGCAAGAAAATATGTATTTTTTTTGCAGGATTTCCCAAAGGTTGTTTTTTTATTCCTGCAACACTTAGAGATAAAATGTTACCCACAAACAAATCTTTTTTAATAAGAAACCTGTTAATTTTAACAACATTTTTTTAACCGCAACATGTTGCTAAAAAAATATTTTTAACTCTAGTATGGACTATCTACATATATTTTCAAAAAATTGAGCAACTTATTAAAAAATTAGAATTATTACACAGATGTTTTTTATAAAAATGCAACCCCGTTTTTAGCATTTCCGGCATTCTGATTTTGTAACTTGTAAGAATAAAACACATTGGTTCTTATAAATAAACAATAAAGGGTTTTAATTACAATTGAAACCCACTATGTCTATATAATACTTCACATTTTTAGTAATATTGCTTAGCAACATGTTGCTTAAACACGCAAACATTGTTTAAGTTTTTTTGATTTTTGCTTTTAACAGCAAGATTTTATTTTAAAAAATAACATTTAATGGTTGTAGAAAAATATATAGTTACTAGCAACATGTTGCAACATTATTTATTGTTATATTTTTTTGTAAATTATTTAAGTTTAGTGGAATTTTTTTATTAAAATTATCTGAGGATATATGAAAAATAAAGTTTATTATATTAAATTATTTAGCAACAAAATCTGTTCAAATTTGTGAAAAATATTGAGCAACATTATTATTAAGTATTTCACACGAAAATTCAATGTTACTTGTCTTGCGAGTTTGTACAATTTGACGTTTTTATTCCTTCAAAGCGGTTTGTTTACATACGCATAACAATGTCTTAATCTAAACAAACCCCACATGTATTTTACTAAAAATTATTTTTTTTTAATAAAAAAGAAAGCACATATGGATAAAACACGGTTACCGGTTGTGTTATTTTAATTTTTTATTTCTTACTAAATGATCAGTTCATTTTTTTTTGTTATTGCTAAGAATTCGACGTGAAATAAGTGCAGCTTACATTATTTCGCAGCTGTAAAAAAATGTTGCCAGAAACATTTCGGAACTTTTTCACAAAATAAACAGAGTATAACTCTATCAACATTTTTTCATAGATATTCCTCACACGTTTTTTTCATATGCGTTTCGACAGCATTTCACGTTAAAGCCTAGTACTCTGTTCAAATTTGTGAAAAATGTTCAGCAACATTGATTATTCCACACGAAAATTTTGGCATTTATAAATATTACCAATCTTGCGAGTTTGTACAATTTGACGTTTTTATTCCTTCAAAGTATGCTACATTGTTTCGTGTATGTAAACAAACGTCACATGTATTTTACTAAAATTATTTTTTTTTAATAAAAAATTTAATAAAAAAAGTAAATATGGATAAAAAACTGTTACCGATTGTGTTATTTTAATTTTTTATTTCTTTTTTAATATCAAGTTCATATTTTTTGCTTTTGCTTAAAATTCCACGTGAAATAAAGGCAGCTTACATTATTTCGCAGTTGTAAAAAAAATGTTGCCAGAAACATTTCGGAACTTTTTCACATAATAAACAGAGTACAACTCCATCAACATTATTTCGTAGATATTCCGCACAAGTTTTTTGCATATGCGTTTTGACAGCATTTCACGTGAAACGTTGAACAGAGTACCAGGCTTAAATGTGTAATATTCTGTTTTTTTAATTTCTAATATTTTTTAAAATTGTATGAAATTATTTTAATGTTTTAAGAAAAAAATTTAAGATTCCCTGCGGTAGTAATATCTGTGGTTTAATCAAATCTGTGTGTGCGTTCGTGTGTTTTAAAAAAAGAAGCTGAAGTTGTAGAAAAAAAATAAAATATTTTCATACATATGAACTTGAACGAAAAAGTCCTTGGCCTTGTACGTTTATTATGGCCTGATAAATGTGGACCTCCTGAAACTTTCTCATCTTTTAAGAGAACCAATTACTTTCCCAAATACAGATCTAGTGTAATGAAATGAATGTCATAAAACTATTAGCTGACTGCAAAAAAAAAAGAAAAGGCGCTTCTTGCCAATAGTCCAATCATATTTGGTTTACATCATCAGCGTTCACAAGAACATCTCAAAGTTAAATACATATGGAACTATTTTACCGGATTTGACCATGAACAAGAACTAGAAAACAATGTCACAACCTTAAAACAACAATTCAAACTGAACAACGACGACGATGATGATGATGAAGAAATGAAAAATCTTCCTATTTTAGCCTCCTAAAATGACCTTCACAGAGATTGTGTTTTTCTTGGGGTTTAAGGCAGTGAAGGGGAGAAGGTTTGATGTCAACAAAGTGATTGTACATGAAAAACTTTTATTAAAGAGAGGAATTATAGTTCAAGCCAAATACTCTTAATTTTCAATAGTTTTAAGAGAGAATTATTGTGTAGTTTTTATTTTTTTTTTTTTTGTAGTTTTTTAACGAGTACATTTTCAACGTTTAATGACTGACATTGAACATGAAAATTGTAAATTTGGCATTGAAATTTTATTTCAGTTTTAATTTCTAGTTGCATTTTACAACGTATTTTATGGCTTTTTCTTTGCAGCAGGAAAAAAAGAACTTAAATTTTCTTTTTTTTTAAACACCCGTATAAACGTCACGTTTTTGGGTAATTTTTTTAAAAATTATTTATGTTTAGCTATTTTTTAAAGCAGAAGAACGTGGGTTTTTTTCAACTCGAAAATTTTGTAATGAATTTAAATCTCTCCACTGCTGGTGCTGCTGCAATTGCATTTGCAGCTCAGTATTGAAGGCGAAGGCTAGTTTAGGTCATGGCCAAATAACTTGACATTTATTTAAGAAATAAAAATATAAGTGTATAAAAAAATAAACTTAAATATTAAAAATATCGGTAATAATAATAAGCTTTAGAAAGAAAGAGAGAGAGTGAGGAAGGAAAACTCTTGTAACGTAAATTGGTAGTAAACTTGCTAGTAAATTAGTTTAGACAGGAAAGCGGCGTAGTATAAAATCCAATAAAAAGAAAATTAAATAATGAAATTCTAAATAAAAGTGCCGTAATAAAAACATGATATAAAAAGAGGAACAACTAAACTACTTAGATAACATGTTGCAGCAAGACTAAAAGAAGCCTGTTTGAAAAAATTGTCTTAAAAACTCTTAATTTTATTTTCTTTTTACATAAAATTCTAACAAATTGTTGCCGCAACATCACTTAATATTTGCGCAACATCGCAAAATGTTGAGCATCATTGTCTTGGACCCTAGAAAAATATTTTAAATCTTATAGCAGTATCCAAAAATACACAAATTGCGGAATTAAAAATTAATTCTTTAAAAAAGTTAAGCAAAATATTGAAACAACATTTTAAATATGTTAAAAATTCAAAAGCTTATTTTTAAGTTTTAACAAAATATTCTAACAAATTTGATAAAACACTGCAAAAATGTTTACCACCAGTTCTAACGTAAAATGAAAATACATAATAGGAAATTTTCTTGTAATGTATTAAAGAAATTCCAAGTTTTTTTTTAATCTTTTAAATTCCATACAAAAGTACAAATAATGTTGGTACAACAATGTTGCTGGAAAAAACAGGCAGTTAATTTTCTTCAAAATTATTGCAGAAATATTTCCAAAGCATTTGAAGAATTATTAGAAACATATTGCTGAAACATTTTGCATATCATTAAAAGCACTAACTAAAAAGAATATTTAAGTTATATTGAACATGTTTATTTTATTAAAGCAAAATAGTATAACAAATGTTGCAGGCATTGTCAAATGTTTAGAAATATTTTAAAAATTATAAAAAATTTTTGAAAAATGTAGTTAAAACAAATAAATTACTACACTGCCATAAACAAGAAAATATGTAAGAATGTATGTTATATGCAACATGTTGCAAACTAAATTTTGTATCATATTTTAAAATAATTTTTTTGTTAATAATAGAAAGAATTAATACAAATTTACATGTTTAATGTTTTAAGAATCCTTCTAAAATATTTTATAAAGTTCAGCAACATGTTATTGCAAATATTAAATCAGATAGATTTCTTAATTAAAAAATAAACTGCAAAAATTGCCTTCTTGTTTGATTTTGTTTTTATTTGAAGCAAACATAGTAAAAAAAGTGACTGCGCATAAACTGCGTGAAAAGTTTAGAAAAATTTCGATTGCATTAGAAAATTATAAAATAAAATTTGTATACTAAAGAAGTGATACGAATTGGCAGCAACAAGTTGCAGCATCATGAAACGCATAGTTAAAATCATTTAAAACATTAATTTTTCAAGCAAATAAAAAGGGTTGGTTGTTTAGCAAATATTTATTTTATTTATTGCTAAATGTAAATAACAAATGTTTGTTTGTAAGGACTTTTCGTTAATATTTTTTGAACAAATTTCTGTTTAAAGAAAGTGTTTAGCGCAACATGTTGCTATTTCAATGTTTACTTTTTTTAATTATTTTTTTAAACCTTTATCATGAATTTTTAAATAAAAAAGTGTATTTTTTCAACATGTTGCTGCAACATTTTAACAAGAAATATTGGAAAAACATTTTTTAAGTTTCTTTTTTTAGTAGCAACATTATTTTATGAAATAAAGAAAATTTCAGTACAAAGTAATTCTCTCAGCAACAGCTTTATTTCATTAATGTTTGCAGTTTTTTCTGAAAATGTTTATCAGTTTAGTTAAATGATTTCTTCCAAAAGTAAAAGTTTTTCAGTTTTACAATTTCTCATTGCTTTTTGTTAACACTTTTTTAAAATTTCTATTACTTTTTCTTTTTTTATTACCACTAACCCAATTTAAATTGCTCTAGTTTTTATTTGGTTTTTGCAATTTTCTTTCAAAATAATTTAACAAAAAAATAAAGTACAGAATTTATTTCCTGATTACATTCAACTATTTTCACTTTCATCAATGTTTTGAAAGCGGGTTTTTGTAGTTGCTGACGTTTCTATTCAAATAAAAAAATATTGCAAAAACAATTCAAATAAAACTAGCGTGTTTAAGTTTTTTTCGCTTTATGTTCGATTACACATTTAAATTCACTTTCAAGGTCGTATTAGTATTTCCTTATTTGTTTGTTTGTTGAATATTTTTCTACAATTCGTAATGCCACATAGAAATAAAATAGTTGTTTTTTTTTGTAGCCGTTGCATGATTTTAAAAATGAAATGAAATAGAAAAAACGTTTTGTTTAATTGATGTGTGACCTTTGAATTTATTTCACAGTTAAATGAGAAATTTAATTTTTGGTATATGCAACATGTTGCTGAAACACTTCTAAGCCGGTCTTCCAAAAAATTATTACAGTTCCCGTCTTATTTTATCTTTGAAATATTTTTCTGTTTTTTCTATAACGAGTACCTACTCTATTTGTTACTCGAGGCTTATAGCAAGTACCCAGTAGTCACTTGTGTATTTTGTGAACTTTTTTTCTTTCATTTTATTGCACTTAGTTTCGTTCGGTTGATAATTTTTTTTAACTTGGCAATTTGCCGACTGTGTTGCATACAACAAACAAATTTAAATAGAAAAAAACAAGCAATATTCAAAATACAACAACAACATCACAAATAAAATGAGAAAAAAACTACGTCAATAGCAATGACCTTAAGAAAATTTTATAAAAATAAAATACTTGTAATACTACCAGAAGTAGTGCTTATACAAATATTTCCTGGTCAACAATAATTAATTATACACAATTTTTAAAATAAAAAAAATAATTTCCTTAAGCAAAAATAGAAAGAATACTTTATGAAAATAACAATTATCTAATAATTTTAAAAGATAATTTAATTAATAATTTAAATCGAATAAATATGAAAACAGTTTTCACACAATAAACCTGATAACATGCCATTAATTAATTATTGGGTTGGCCAATAAAATTAAAAAAACATATTTTAACCATTACAAACTTAAAAAAAAACAAAAAAATTCATTCGAATAATCGAGTAACCGGATAATCGGATAACCGAACAATCAAGTAACCTAAAAATCGGTTCACCGAATAATTTTAAAAATCGAATAAACAAAAAAATTATTTGAAAAAAATTTAATAAAAATTTTTATTCGAATACCCGGCTAATCAAAGAATAATCATTTAAGCAATATAATATACTACACATCCTTAAGAATAAATTACAATAAACAAATAAGACAAGGGCATTAATGTGTAAACACTGTTTTATAAATCGAAATATAAGTCGAATAATCGATTTAAAATTCATGAAATAACTAATTTAAAATTAAATTAATCTATTAAAAACTATTCGAAAAATCGCTCGAATATAATACGTTTTAAAAGTCTGTTGAAGATTATTTTAAAAAATCAACTAAAGAATATTAAAATAATCTGTTGAATGTTATTCGGAGAATAGTTTAGAAATTGTTCGCAGACTAATAGATAAGGATTGAATCGTATAATTCATATTTAATAGTTAACCCATATGAATCTTTAAGAAACCGTTTAATTACTTATGTTTCAAAGTTTACCAAAAAGTTTGTTTATGTGTTTCTGCTTTAAATGAATTTTTCTATTCAAAATTCTGTTAATTATTTTCTCTTTAACAAATTATTAAAAATTATATACCTAGTTTTCCTGTTAAATAAAAATAGAAAAACAAAATTATAGCAGAATAAATTATAGCGACAACAACAAAAAAACTAGCGACAATAACAAAAAACACAAAAAGTAAAAATTTAATAATAAAAAAATAACAAAACATTAAAAAAAGAAGAAGAAGAAAAAAACAAAACTAAAATAAAAAAAAAAATTATTGTGATGGTCAAGGTCGACTGAGGCGCTAACGATGTGATGCCAAATACTCATACGTACAGGGGTACGTGTGCGATTGTGAGCTTGTGTGTAATTTTATGAGTGTTTATTTTTTTTTTCGTAAGTAAAATACAAACTGCAACAACAACAACATTAAATTACTCTTTACAAAGAAGAGTACATACCAGTGTTACCACACGCGAAATTTTAAATTGCATTTGAAATAAAGCAAAATTACCCGATTTTATTTATTTCAAATCTGATATCAAATTAACTTTTAATTTTATAAAAAAAAATCATTTAAAGCAGATCAATAAATAAAGAAAAAACGTAAAATACAGAGTTCTACGTCCACATACACATAACAAGGAAGAGTTCAAAATATGTATATAAAGGCCGCTCCATGTATACCCTCAAAATATAATGTAGTTAAATTCTACAGAAATTTGATTTTAAACAACTAAAAATGTATTTAAATAACGGATAATTTACATATCATTTCAAATAAATGCATTTTACATTAATTCCTAAATTTTTCATTTATTAAACAGTATTTTTCGTAAAAGTGGATAGCTGTTACTTTTAAAATAATTTATTTAAACCGAAAAAAATTAAACTACGTATCAATAAAAGTACAACATTATTGTTTGGTAGTTTTTGGTTCTTTATAAAAACGCAATTGTTAAAGAATAAAGTTATTGGTAAAACAACTATATTTTTGTTAATTTTAACAAAACGAAAAACGAGTACCTTCAGCTTTTCTTGCTATGGTTGTTGTGTTGTCATCAAAAGTTCTTCCCTGGGGAAAAAACTTTGGGTTGATACAGCTGTTGCTGAGTTAAAAATCTATGGCCGATTGAAACTCGACTCGTACAGAAGCGTTCCCACGACAATTGGATCTTGGTCTCCGACGACAATCTATTTTTTTTTCAAATCAGTTTAACAAATGTTAAGGGTGCTAACAATTCTCTTAACTAAAGCATTATAGCAAAATAGCAAATAGCAAAATAAAAAGTATAACTTTTTGCAATATTGGAAACATTTTTTCACCCAGGTGAAATTTTAGTTTGAATACCTTTCGTACTTATCAAAATCTAAAAAACCTATATCTGTGGCATTTTGACAAAACATCTTAAGTCGAGATAAGATAGCAAAAAAGTTTAAAAACAACTCGGTGAAAAAATAATGTTTATCAAATAATAAAATAAACCGAAATTAAAGAAAAAATTTTATTAACAAGGTTTCTTTCAAATGTGCTAAATTCCTATTTCTTACTATTGAGAAACTGAAATTTATTGTTGAAGGGATAAGCTATTCCTATGCGCATTTCACTGGTTGCTTAGGCCAGATCGTCAGGAAACTTCATCCAAAGGTTTTAGAAAAGCTAAAGATATAAAACAAATAAAACTGGCAAGCGAATAAGAATTATTAACCTCAGTTTTACTTGTATCAATATCAAAGCTTAAACATTTTTGTCTATAATACAAAATTTTAAAATCGTAAACAAAAATATGGTTTGAAGAAAAATTCGTATAATTAACAGCATTTTTTTCAACTTTTTAAATTTGACCTAAGATATTTTGTCAAAAGGCCAGAGATATAAAACGATGGATTTTTTTTAACAAAACAGTGCCTTTGTTGGAACATTGTGCATGATTTTAATCAACAACACTTAAATTGGCATTATAAATTTTAGTTTTTCAAAATAAAAAAGTTGTAAATTGCACCTGATCTACACCTACAGATATGAACGAAGTGGCAACACTGGCACATACTTGACTAACTTTGGTATAGGAATGCGCAATCTATTTTCTTCTTCGTTTTGCTTTTATTTAATTTGTTTTTGCTTGCTTGTGTTTTTGAGGGATGGTGGGGTAGGGTTTGTGGTCGTTTGTTTCTTTTTTGTTGTTATTGCTAAAATTGTATTAGTTTTTTTTTTAAATTTTGCTGTGCAAATTTTTTTTCATTTGTTTGCATATTGATACTTTGTTGTTCGAAAAACAGTACTGCCATCTTTGCCATTTTGGGCTACATTTAGCACTTTTTTATGTATCTGAAACGCAAAAAAATGAAATTTTGCCCTTAACTTAAGAATCATGCAAATTCAGTCCTTTTTATTGTTACTCTTTAGCCCTTTGATCCCGTTTTTACGTTTGGTTCGGTATGGTTTCAACAATTTCAAAACGTGCAAATGGAAAAGCAATAAAAAAAGACAAGTTTCGAATCAAGGTTTATAATTATAGAAATGCAACTGGTTACAATATCACAAAGGGGCCAATTAAGAACCCAAGTGAGATGTCTCTCAATGGCTGCCCGTGTAACCTAACTGGTTACAATCCATTTTTAACAACTTTCTAGTTTTTCTAGGGATTTAAGGATATTTTACCTTGTGGTGTTACATCCTCCTGGGCAAATTCGGTGCACGCATACCTGCGATCTTCGAGATTGGTTGAGACTGAGACCAGAGTACCTTACCATCTGGTGCCAGGGGTGTCATTAGCCCCTGGTGAGTGCTTTGGCTAGTAAACAAGAACCGAGTGTAAAATTTTTGTCGGATTATACACTAAAAATTGCTACCGATGTGTGAAATGTCCGTGCACATATGTGGGAGGTGGGTAAACACATTGTACGTCACCCAGTGCTTAGGATACACCATGAGCTTAGGCCATTTGGCAGCTGGTCATGTAAATCTGTTTCCACATATAACAAGCTCACATTAAAAAATAAATAAAGAATGTATGTATTTTTTGTTTCCACTCTAATTGCTGCACCTATTTTTTATTCCCTTTTTAATTTTTTAGAGTATTTGTAATACCCGCCCTTTCACTTCAGTAAAGCATTTGGGGTTTGCTTCTGACGTTTATTCGTCGTCTACACTTCTCTTCAGTATTTGTTTGCAACAGCGACACTATAGGAAAGAGTTTAAAATTGTTTAAGTGATTTGCATGCGTGTTCAAATAAAATTAGGCAGGTCTGTAAAAGATAGAATTTATGGAATGAAGACAAGGATGACCAGCACCTGTAATTTTATTTAACAATGAACCATTTGAAAAGGATGCTAAGGCTGCCTCAAGCCACAGTTGTACTTAATTCAATCTATATATATAAAATTGTAACGTTACTGACGGATTCATCATCGCACAGCCTAAACGCCTGAAGCTAAAAACTTGAAATTTGGACCAGATATTTGTCACTCCCCAAATCGATCCACTAAGACGGGATTTTTGGAAATTCGAATGTTTAGGGGGTAAAAAAGAGTAAAAACGGGGAAATTCGTTAACCTTATACCTCCAAAACTAAGAGAGATACAAAACAAATTTAATACTTATCGTTGTTCTTTAGAAAAATAAGCGAAAAGATGTCTGGTACTTTTTTGAAATTCGGCCCTATTAGGGAGTAAACGGGAAAAACCTGAATTTCGGTACTTTTTCGACACCCCATCTATCTTTCGAACCAATAAACATAAAAAAAAAGTTAATACCACATTCGAAACTTATCAAAAAATACGAACACGAATTTGGTACTTTTTTGAAATTCGAACATTTAAGGGGTGTAACTATTTTTGGTACTTTTTTTACAAAACATTTTTCTCCATTCATTGACATATTCGTACTATATTATGGGCTGCTACTACAATACTGAAATTTTTGATACTTTAATGGGGGGAAAAATAGTAGCCAAAAAAGGAAATACGGAAATTTGATGTTTATTTTTAGCTTTTTTGTTCTACAACTGGTATTTTTTTTTTTAGCAAAATTTGGCATAAACATATGTCAACGAAGGAAAATTAGACGCTTACGAAGTAGCGGGTTAAATGCTAGTTTAATATAAAATTATCACATTTTCATTAATGTTTTTTTATTAATTTGTTTTGTTAAAAACTTTTGGTGTTTAACTTGGAAACAATATATATTTAAAAGGAAAAATAAAATGGCATGATTATGTATTTAGACAGTAATTTTTTAATTTCCCCATTCATAATCCGTTTTTTAAATGTTTCACGCGTTTAAAATCCCAAGATTTGGCATCACTCTTGAAAAGAATATGTATCTAAATGTCTGCATATGTACATGAAAATTGGGTTTTTTCTTGGTATATTTATATGATTTAATATTGAATTAATAGGCATTTGCTTGCCTTTGTTAATTACAATTTTTTTTTTTTGATTAGCCCACATTAAAGAATCATTTGTTATTTTTAATATGTCTTATTAAATGTTTCAATTCTATTAGTAAATTCACAAAATGTTGTATATTTTAACCATGAATATCTACATATATCGGCTGAATGTGTTTTATTCTTGTCATATAAATATTAAGCAAAGTGACGCACATAATGCCGAATATTTGGACACAAAAATCTTTTATAAGAAATAATCCTTGTTGTAGAAAAAGTACATATTTGTATTAAAAAAAAATTACATTATTTGTTACTTGACTTTTCGAATGTTTTCAATGGATTGCTAAATCTGTTTTTATCGATTATTTATGTACTTTTAGTCGATTATTCAAAACTTTATTCGTAAAAAAACAGTTTCAATCGTCTTGCTTTTCAAAATCGTTTTCCAACATACACCCTGTACCCATGTTCGCAACGATGTGAAGCAAAATATTCCAACTCATGTCGAAAACTATCAAAGGAGATAACGTCGTTACGTTACAAATATCTTAATATTCAATTTGAAGCCAATATAGACTTTGACGGTGACCAAAATTTATAAAAATTGAGAAATTTTCAACGACGGCGTTGATAATACAAACGTCGGCTATACCAAATCATGTATATGTATAGCGATTATAATTTTTTTACAAAATATCTTTGACATACCTTTGGCGCAACTGTGAGCATAATTAACAGTTCGAAGCGGGGACATTTCTCACAAACATTTTACAGACACAATTTTGTGTAAATTTGCGAGTAATTACTCGCACAGTTTTATGAGAAAAACTACTGTTTGTTTAAATTTATGGAATTTTTGCTTTATTTGACTTGTTAAAATCGAAAAGTTTCTCGATGCGGGAGTTACAGAACATGGACACCGATTAATTTTAAAGAATATTGAATGTGTAACTTCTTTAAAATTTGGTTAGGCCTCAATACATCAGATCCCTTCAGTATACTGTTACTCGCTAAGAATCTTGGTACACATTTCGTTTTTTAGAGCACCTCTCTTGCGAGTTCAAGACATAATAGCAAATGAATTGCGAGATGCGAGTATCAGAACAGGCCCGAATAAGATAGAGATGCATTGTTATGAAAAGAACAAATCCGTTTAATACGTATTTAAGTGCATTAATATCATTAACAGTAATTCGGATATCCGATTATTTGGATTTTTTTATTTTTTGCTGGTTGAACATTTGTGCATTCATCGCATCGAGGGTTTTAAAGGTATTTTTAGTATTTTATTATTCGAGTAAGCGGTTAATAAAAAAATAAATATTTTTGTGTGTGATTATACAGGAAATCGAAATATTGAATAGAAACATTTTAATTAATTTTTTAAAAAAAGTGACCTTAAGCTTAAATAATTTATTAAAGTATAAAATGTAATTTATTATTAAAATTTTTTGAGTATTCTGCTAAATGGGTAATCGATTATTTGGATTCTCGATTATTGGGATACTCAGTTACATGTTCGTAAGCATTTTTTTTTAATTATTTGTAATTTTCAACTGTTGAAGTCACTATTTAAATCAATTTATTTGTTCAGCTCTTCCTGTTTTATTCGTGTAATCGATACAGTTTTTGATTTTGTACTAAATCTAGTCCATATTATGATACATTTGCTGCATAAACTATCCACAATTCTCTTTTGAAACTGCATATTCTTTTTTATACAAGTAAACTTTTGTTTTGCACCATTTAGGTATTTTGTATGCCTTTTCCTTTCTTTCAATAACAAAATCACAAAAACTGATTGTACAGGAAACAAAGTACACTTTTCCATTTGTCTTTTCCCTTTCATCGACAAACTCGAATGTTTCGCAGCAAATGTTTCATGATATGGACGAGGACTAAACCGTTTTTTTTTTTTTTTTAAATTCTTAATAAAATTTTATTATTTTTTATCTATTCTAATTCCAACTGTTTTTTCTGTTTCTTTACAGGTATGTTGAAAATGTTTTAATTCATATAATTGCACGAAACTAGAGTAAGTTTTTTTTACAAGGAAAGTTTTTTAATAACAAATATAATTATTCTAAGTAATAGAATTTAATATGCCCTCTAACATATTTTCTAAGTAATCTCATGGCAACGCCCATCGTTTGTGTTAGAAAATAAGTTTGGTTTGTTTTCTCTCATCAATTCGTTTTGCGGCTTTTGTAACAACAAACAAACAGCGCTTTTCAATGTCAATATTAAAATTGATGGCCAATGCCAATCTGGTCTTGCCCCTCTCTGACTCCGTTCTAAGACCCTTTATCGTAATTTACCTTAACACGCGTAGTAACCTTTTGTTTTGAAACTTAGAAACCTTAACCTTTTTGTTATTGTTCTTACCTTCATAAGTACATACATACATACATACATATAGGTATACACATAAAAAGTCAATATACTTCTGTTGCAAACCCACAGAAATAACAAAAAAAGAAGCAAAAACATCATTCACAAGATTTTTATCACATGATAACAACATCGTTAAAACTATTTCTCCCTTATAGTTTTTAAGTTACAGTTAAATTTTCACTCTCCTACTTCCTTTTTGTTTGACAACAGTTTGCTAAGCCGGCACTTGAAAAAATTCCATTTTCTTCCTGTTAACCCACCATGTTTCTATTCAAAACAAAAACAGTTGCAACTTGTTAGATTGTGTTGTTTTTTTTTGAACTCTCTTTCTTTTTATGAGCAAGGTTTTTTAACTGTTAATGTTAACAACATAATGTGTGAGAGGAAGAGAGAGAGCGAGAGAGATTGTACAAAAACAAACTAGGAATGAATTTTATTAAGAACAAAGAGTAAATTACTGTAACATATTTTTAACTAATTTAAGAATATTAACAACAAAAAATAAGAAAGAGTAAAATAATATTTGTTTGTTTGTGTTTAAACTAGATTGGCTTTCAGCCAATTAGGAAAAATTCAATTAATTAAAAATACAGAAACCGAAATATAGTAAAATAATTTGGTGGAAAATTATGAAAACATTTTAATTTAAACTGTTTCTAAAAGCCGTTTTACTATTTTACAAGTCCTTAGTATTTTGGATAAAGCTTACATACTTATCATGACAGGGTGCAATTTCCTTAAAATACGTAAATACGCTGAACTAACTATTAAAACAAATAACATTAAACAAATGTAACATTCTTTCAACTGTTTCCAATTAAATACCTGTTTAATTTTCAACAGTAAAAAATTTCTCTATTAGAATGTAGTAAAAATAAAAATTCTTAAGCTACGGTCACACTTATTAAATATTTGACCAAATAAGCGTAACCCCTACTTTTGTTAATAGTTATTTAAATTTAACATGATCTTTATATCACAAAATAAGCTAATTATTCTACTAGATATAGCAACAAATTGTTGTTTGTAAGATGTGTTTTATTATCAAAATAAATATTGGAATTGAAGGAAATGATTATTTAGTTTTCTTGTTGGTCCCGTTTTTTTCGTCAAATATTTGATAAGTGTGACCGACCGCAGCTTTATTCGTTTATTTATTATTATAATAAAAAATTTCTCTATTCTAATGTAGTAAAAATTCTTATTCGTAAAAATGTTTACTGTTACATACATACCACTTAAAAAAAAAAAATATGTTATCTGACAGACGTTACAATTTTACTCCTTTTTGGAAAACAAATTACTGTTCCTATATTCAAGATAAACTGTTCACACTTTTAATTTAATAAGGCAAAAATAACTAAATTATAAAATGGCATAAGAACCTAACAAACATAAAAAGTTTAGTCATTTTGTAAAAATTTAAACTGTTCTCAATTCAAAGTAAACTGTTTCCACTTTAGCTAAAACACTTTATAAAATATAAACAAAAATATAAATTTTTTACATTTTTATGACATTGTAGACTATCCCTTTTTAGAAATCAGATAAAAAAAACATGTAAGAGTGCTATATTCGGCTATGTCGAATCTTTTATACCCTTCACCATTGTGCTATTTAAAAAAAAAATTCATTTTGGCCATAACTTTTTTGTATCTGAAAATTTAGGTTGTTATACAATTTTTAATTTTTTTTGTACGGGTGGTACCACGCCTACTTATCCAATCCCGCCCACATTTTGTAGGATGGTGTGTACCTAATTTGGAAACTTTGGCTTTTGCCGTTCCCCAGATGTACAGCAAAATGTAATAAAAATACAATAACCACAAGGGATTTTTGGAAAAAATTAGAGTAAGTCGTGGTTTTTTGCTCATACCTCAGCCATTTGTGGACCGATCTGGCTTAATTTCAATAGCAAAATTATAATAAGAATACCTGACATGAAGATACCACAACCACGTCCCCAGCATATCTGGGGGCTTCGGAAAACCCATTTCAACAGACATACGGACAGACGGACAACAGGATTTGAACTTCGCTTTTCATAAGGACCCAGAATACATTGTAGGTGTAGGATCAATATTGTAGAAATTACAAACGGAATGACAAAGTTTACAGAATGGAAAAATAATTATGACCGAAATCGACGAACAGGCAGTTAATATAATTATATAAAACTTATATAATTTCGGTAAAAATATATAACTGTTCCCATTTTAATAATTAACGGGCGTTGCCCGGGGTCAAAACATCATTGACATTAATATACATACATACATTTAATCTTAAAATCCCTTCTTTACTTGTAACATTTAGTAAAAATACTACAGGAAGAAAGCTTTGAAATTTACATTATTAGTTTCCTGGAAATAAGGAAAAAGAAAATAAGGAAGTTATTGACTAATAGTCTTGATTAGGATATGACAAGGATTTATAGTTTTTTTTAAACATTTTCGGAATAATTAAGTGCTCCTCAATTTATAAATTAACTGTTCCTACTTTGATTTTAAAATGAAAACGAAGCAAAATTTTAAAAATTTAATAAAAATCATATTTAAGAAACAAATAGCTGTGGTTTTAGGTGTTTATAAGCTTAGTTTATAACTGAAAACACTCTTCGTAACTCAACTTTTACAAAGTTTGGCTTAATTTGATAAAAAAAAATTAAAGTAAGTTTCCTTAATTCTCTTGAAAAACTGTGCGAACTTTTAATTTGTAAATTAAACCTATAAAATATACCGTATACTATTTTTTAAATTCCTTTCAAAATTTCTTTAAAATATGGCAGCTTTTTGGCAAAAGCTTTCATATTAATTTTGTGTAAACGCCAACTACAGTTTTTAATATGCACTTCAAGTGCATTTAAAAGCTTTTTTCAAATGCAAAAAGCTTTGCAATGAAAATCTAATGCAGCTTGCATTTGTTAATAGATTTTCCTTGCATTTTACAGAACAAGAGAGCAAAAAAGCTTTAGAAATGCATAAGAGAGCTAAACAATGACAACAACCGGATATGCAATATTTAAATTAAATATAACACTACTTTACGACAGAGGCCGCCTTATAAACTAACAATTATAAAAAATACAAAGTTAAAATTAAGTGTTACTAAAAAATCTATTGCGCAATAGAATTTTTAATTTACTACATAAAAAACGTAATTTCTTTTGAATTAATTCAACGAAGAAATTTAATATCTATACACAAACAAACATCATATATCATCTTAATTGCTAAACACCCTTAACTTAGTAAAAAAATTATGCTTGTCGTTTACAAAAAAGAACATGGTCAACACGTTTTTTCTTGATTAAGGCAAAAGTCATTTCCCTTTTCCTTGCTGAAACAGCCCAACTCTGTTTAAAGGCCAACCATAAACACCCCATTATATTTTCATGTAAAAGTCAAACGTTTTTCTAACTAAAATTCCAAAATAAATTGCGTATTATAAATATGAGGGAGTCAAAAACAGTCCGACGCTTTGTTATTTTCCTCCCCTTTTTTAGATGCCGCCAAAATTTTGTCCATTATTTAAATATTTATTGTGTATGGTTAGGTTTACATAAAACCCCATTTATTTCCATCTATGATGTATATGTGAAGCTAAAGTTTAACAAGCAAATTCTAGAATTTTTGGTGGTTGATTTGGCTTTTCATTTGACTTCCTTCGTTTGAAAGGGAAAAAATTGAGGGATTGCAAGTGTTGTAGTAAAAAAGTATATTTTTTTGTAAATAAAAATAAAACAGGATTCATACTTGAAGAAATTTGGAATTTATTAAATACTTTATTATTTTTAAAGGAAAGAAATTATGCCAAAATTTAGTTAAAGTAAGTAATAATATGATTTGGTATAATAAACCAAGTTTTAGCTTCACAATCCGAGATTTTAGAGTGGATAGTTTTCATTTATTTTATTTAAAATTCGATATTTAAATTTAAAATTCAAAAATTTATATTGCTTTTGCAAGCAAGTAATTTCTCTTATAATAACAAACTGTTCCCATATTTTTTCAAAAAAAAAAAAAAAAAATGTCAAAAAAGTATTACTCGGTTAAAATTGCCTTTCCTTTAACAATTTTCAACAAATTTATAAATTTTACAATTATTTTGTGGTACAAACAGTTTTTTGTTACTGGAAACAGTTGGCATTTTTTCTAAATTACGATTTTAAACCCAAAGTCTTAGTAAAAGAAAAATGTGTTAATTTATTAAACTAACAATTAAATTACAAATTAAATATTAACTTTATTAACCGAGCAATAGTAACATGGAACTTCAGCACGTTGTAGTGAAACAGACCAGAGTCTCTGGCGGGGATAGAACACTCAATCCTCGCACTGATAGACTAGTTAAAGCATTTTGTGACTGAAAGCAGTTAAACAATTTAAAAAAAAAAAAACTAACAGCCGTACCTAAACAAGAGCGGAAAGCGTTTTCTAGCTGTCAATAATTCTCATGCCCATACAATTTGTTTGAAGTATCTCTAAATAGCGCGGCGTCAACGGTTTGGAATTGGAAAATCCGATTTTGACAGCACATTTTAAAGTGAAGTTTAGGTATGGCATATCAGCGTAAAAGCTAAGTGGAAAAACATGTTCCGCTTCCGCTATTGTTTAGGTACGGCTGTAAGGCTGTTTTCATTGACATTTCTGAACCGGAATTTTAACATATTCAATGGTTTGCAACTTTTTTTTACTAGCAGTTAAAAAATTAATAAGGCTGTTAAATTTGCTATTTTATTAAAAAGTTGTTAAGAAATTGAGAAGTTTAGGAGTTTTTTCTATTGGGAACAGTTTTTTATAAATGGGAACAGTTTTTTATAAATGGGAACAGTTTTTTATAAATGGGAACAGTTTGAAATATTAATAAAAATTAAAATTCCATGCTGAAAATTGTAATTCTGATAACAACAATTATGATTTAATAGCATTTAAATTTTTTTATCGGTTTTCTTCTGCTGGGAACAGTTAAATTCACTATAAGTTAATGTTCATTTAAACGTTTTTAAATAAATTTTCAAAAGATTTCTTTTTCAACTTTCTTTGCTAGAAATAGTTTTTGCAAGTAAGAAACAATTTGTTAATACCTATAAATTATAATTTTCAAAGGAAAATCATTTTGCTAATACATATTAAAAAATAGGTAACCATTTTTTTGGGCGGAAACAGTTTGAGTTTATAAAAATTTTAATTTTTATTTATGTTTAAAATCTACATATTGTTCTTCTGGATTTGATATCTTTGAAATATCTAAATTTTTTCAAGATTTTTCTTTTAAATCTGTTATTTACAACTATTTAATATTCTATGCCATATTTACGTATACTTCTCTAAAACGAGTTTCAAGAAAAAAAAATCATATTTGACAAATCTACACGCGTTTCAACTTAAGATTAAATATCATCGTTTATTATTTCTCCTCATTTCCTTTCACTTTTTCTGTTCCTTGGGCTCCACGAACATTAGTGTCAGTTGATAGATACCAACAATTTAAAAAAAAAAAAAAATTAATCAAAAAAATATTTCCGAAAAAAATGAACAAAAATTACATTTGTTTAGCTACTAATACTAACAAATATGTACTTCAACTTGTATTCTCAATGTAGGTGCTTTCTCTCTCTCTCTCTCTTTCTCGCTCCTGTTTATAACTTAAATTTTGTGCGTTTTATGTATGGATTTGTTTGTTTATATTTCTATAAAATACCCAAAAAAACAGTAAAAGGTGAACGACCGCAGATAAAATTCAACCTTCAAATACAATCTGGGCCAAGTAGAATAATATTAATGTTGTTGTTAATGCTGTATCTAGCCTAAAGAGTGTGTGTGTGCGTGTGGAAGTGTTAGCGCGTGTTTTTATTTTTATTTTCTGTTAAGCGCATTTTACTTTCACTTTTACTTTTACTTTCCCTTTCTTTTTCTTTCTTTATTTAAAAAAAGATTATCCAGTTTTCGTTATTGGCAATGCCAAAGCGATGTTTTCGTTACAACCAAAATGACTGTTAAACAATGTTGACATTGTGTTAGAAATTTGAATTAAAAAAAAACTGGAAGTTTTAAGGAAAACATTAAAAAATAATTAAAATATTTAGATTCTGTAGAATTTCAATTTCAGTGTCTAAAAGTAAAAATGCATTTTTATTGAGTTTTGAAAAAGGTAGCAATTCGGCCAATGTTTATAGCAGAATAATAAATAAACACTAGACCACTGATTAATACCCACTCACTTTAGTAAACATATGTACATAAACTTGTACGAACAGTTGTATCTGCCCAACAATCACGGAAGTTTGATTTAAAATTTAAAACAATTTGAAATCAAACCTTTTTTCAAACGACAAACGTTTGATAATGATTTGAAAATCATTTGAAAATCATAACATTCTCAACAAAAAGGGAAAATAATTTTCATATTGAGAAATGCATTTATATTTAACTTGTTTTCAAACGTTGTTCTCAAATGTTGATTTTAATACATCATGGAAGATAATTAAATATAATTATTTTTACTTATTATATTTATAAACTTTCAGCCAAACATTCGGCACCATAGCTGAAAGATGAAATTCTTGAAATGACAAAATACTTGGCTCCTTTTTTTTGAGGACTGTTATGGCGTAACAACACGATCGTATTTTCTTAACTTTCCTGTTTTTTTTATTCGTGTTCTTACATTTTGTAATGCAAAAATTTATTCTTTTTCACAAGAAATTAAGATTTTGTAAAAGCGAACATACTTTTCGTAATATGTAATTTTTCTTTAATTGTAAAACACATTTAACTTTTATCGCCATTTTTTAATGCTAACAATTATTTTTCGCTTTAGTGTTACAAGCTTATTTTTGATTTGAGAATAACATTTGATAAACATTTGATATTGAATTGATAAAACATTGTATGTCAAATGTTTATATTCAAATCATTATAAATTTGAATTGAAATGTTCAAATCAAACAATTGAGAAAGGTTTAAGAATTATGATTGATGTCAAATGATAAAGTCATTTCATATCAAAGGTTTGACTTCGTGTTAATTGGATGTGAGCGTCTTTAACGTATAAGTCTGTCATTCCGTTAATAATTTCGGCAATATGCATTCTGAGTCCTAATGACTAGTTTCTTTTACGATGTCCGTATGTCCGTTTGTATGTTGAAATTGGTTTTCCGAAGACCCCAGAAATAATTGGGACTAGGTTTTTATATCCCTGCGCGAAATTTGTGTCAGTTGTTCTGTAGATTAACAAACTTTTGATAATGGGTTGAAGGTATAGTTACTACAGAGGATAGGTAATTTACAGAAAACTAGTCATGCGACAATATTTATGCGGGTAGTGTCTGATTCTTTATGGTTCTATTACATTATTTGATGGGGATCTATCATATTAACTTGGTTCACTCGGGACAATATCTGCGACAGGCATTATTTTAAAAGAAATAAAATGTGTCAGTGACCTATATATAGAAATTCAGCCACAAACGACAGAGATATAAGCAGAAAACCACGATTGCCTGTAATTTTTGCCATAAAATCCCGTTTTGTTTTTTAAATGTTAGGATTTTTTTTACCGTTCGATCTGGGGCCAAATTTTACTTTTTAAAATTTTTTTTTGCATTTTTTACTTTTTGATTTCTAAAAAAATATTTAATATTTAAATATTTGTTCAAAATATTTACGAGTATTTGCCTTTTTTTTTATTGACAAAAACAATGACCATCGTGCAGGACGTATAAGATTCGGCCAAGCCGAATATAGCACTCTTTCTTGTTCTTCTTTCAACTAATAATTTTAGGCTGGGTTTTTTTGATCTCAGCTAAACTAGGTTTAGTTAATCTGAAAACAGATTTGTGCCACCATTTCCAAGTTTGCATACAAAATTTTGACGAAACAGCTTTGGCCCTAATTTTGTAAAACACAACGCACGCCAAAGTATTATATTGAAAGCAAAAACAAATTCATAAATATTTTGTAATTTTGTTGTTGCTTTGTACAGAAATGTTTATAGTGTTTGTTTACCGTTTTAAAATTTTCAACGGCAGAAGCAATGAGGCGTTAGAGGCAACAACAAAATTACAAAATATTTATGAATTTGTTTTTGCTTCCAATGTAATTTTTTGTCGTTGCGTTGTATTTTACAAAATTAGGGCCTTAGTTTTGCTTAAAATGTTGGTCTATAATAAATCAACAAAAAAAATCACATTTCGGCGGAAAGTCCTCGTTTTAGACAACGTTAAACTAAGTTTAAATTTGATCCACATCTCAAAATCCCGGCCTTAGTACATTTTTCTTAAAAAGTAGTTTTAGTGGGTTATTTGTTTGTAATTTGTATTAAAGACGTTTAACTACGATTTAAAAAATTGTATTTCTACTACTACTTTCCAACATTCTTTTTATCCATTTTGTATAACAAAAATATATTTTTTGGATTTTTTAATTTTTAAAAATTTTTGAAAAAAAACTACTACATACTTTATTTAAATATAATTAACTCTTATGGAATTCAATAATTTATTGAAAATGTTTGGCTCCTTTTTTAAAAAAATAGTTTTTTTTAGGGCAATTACACTGTGCAACAAAATTCGGGTCATCGCCGCCACCCTCAACACTTGCAACGCGAAATGAAAGAAGACTACCAGTAGAGCAAATCTGCCAAAGGGGGTTGAAAAGTTAGCTCGGGCTCCCGAAACATGAGCCCCTAAAGTTTTTAAATTTTTTTGAAAAGGCGTTTGGTATAAGTAAAAAAATATGCTAAATTTCAGATGTCTTCAGTAGTATGGCGATTCTTTTCTTAGAATATATTAACCCTCTAACACTAATTTAAAGGGGTAATTTTTGTCCTCTTTTACACACAAATAACGGTTATTTTGGAATATCTCAAAAACTGTTCTACTTTTGACAATTCTGACTTCATATTCGAATTCAGAGTCAGATTCATTTGGCCACGACTTTGTTGGAAATTTGTTAACCAGTGTTATTTTTATGAAGAAAGGAAAATTTACAACATGAAATTAATTAAAATTTATTGGTTAATTTTCTTTCTTTGCTGAACTGGGAATCGAACCCAGGTTTTCACGGACAGGTTGCCCTGAGATGTCAAGAATAAAAATTTATCAATAAATTTTCATTAATTTCATGTTGTTAAATTCCTTTCTTCATAATAATAACATTATTCAAATTAAATTTGATAAACTTTATCCTGATTAAAAATTTTAAAATTTAGATTTAAAGCCATGCACAGTTAAATAAAATAACCACATACTAATTATTATTACCTACAGATTAAAAAAATTTTAAAATCTTTAATTTCAATATTATTTTATTGTTATCTTCTAATAATTCCTTATTTTGCTTTTATTTTGCGGACTTTTAGGAAAGTACTTTTTACCTTCTATTTATAAATTTATTGCCATTTCGTTGTTCAAACCTTTTATCCTTGATATATTTTTCCTACCAAATGTTTTTACGTCATACTCGTCTTATATTTTGTATTTGTCGTTTTATATTCTATGTTTTTTTGTTTAAGTGATTCTTGGTTTACTCGTTCTTTAGCTGAGGCTTGTTTTTTTTCAAAAAAAGTCATTGTACGCTTTTGAACTTTTTTGTTATAGTGTTTTAATAATTTGGTGTTGTTGTTATAGCTACAAGGCAACCACCTTCAAAAAAAATAAAAAAAAAACTAACAAACCAACTTTAACGTTGCATACAATAACTCACGCCACTACAAACACAAAACAAACTTACTAGAAGGCACTTCGAAACCAAAACTTAAATGCCAAGTGACAAAAACAAACACCTACTAATACACAATTGATACTTAATTCTCTATAGATACTTAATGCGAGGTAATTAAAACCTGCAACACACGAAAACCTTTTAAAATAACTTCAAATCAGCTTCAAATAAAAACAACAATAAATAAAAACTTTTAACACAAATCGTTAAAATATGATATAATTTTATTGGCTGACTTGGGGAGCAGAGGCGATAAATGACGTCTAACATTCACTTTGAACAGCAGCAGCAACAACTAGTTGCAATGTTAACAAAAGTGTTTGTTGTTGATCTCAAAAAATAGAAAAAAAACAAAAAACATAAATTGGCCAAACGCCACCTAGTTTGTCTTACAAACACACTAACACTCATACGCCACCGTAATGCAATTGTCATGTTGCACGCTGAGGGTTGACTTGATTACATACAGATCTGGTGGATGACTGCTGCTGCATGTTTCACTGTCGTATTGGTTGACTGGCTCACAGTTTGTCTGAATGACTGGGTTATGTACTCGCTGCACTCTAATACGTTGATAATTGTGCTCAGAATGGTGTATGTCGTTGTACGAGTTCAGGGCCAATTCGAGTTTAGTTTTTTTTTTTAGTTTCTCTGCTCTGTTCATACTCGCAACATTCAATTTAACCTCCTTTTTATAAGTGAATTGTATGTAAGAGCAATTTAGGCGTAAAGAAGAAAACAGTGGAGCTGTTCTATTTAAAAAAAAATTCAAAAATTAAACAGTAAACAATTAAACACAATATATTAAACAGTCTTATACAAATTCAATGTATAAAATAGTTCCAAAGAGGAAATTATCTCTAAAAAGTTTTATAGGGAAAATTTCCTCTACAAAATTCTGTTACATGTATAGAAAATGTCTACTTAAGGATTATCTTATACAAAAATTTGTATAAAATCTTGTCCTCTAGAAACTAGTCCTAACAAAGAATTTTTTTTTTTAAACCAGTCTTATACAAAAAATTCATATGAAAACTTGTCCTATACAAAAAAGTTTTCCTAGGAAATTTTTCTAGTTACATACTAAAATTTGTGTATAGAATTGTCACAAACAGGAATTTTTTTCTAAAAATATGTCTAAAACGGAAAAATTTCATTAGAGAGTTGTCTTGTACACTCACAATATTATTACAGTAACGGACTGTAGTTTATTTAAGAAATATTCCGTTCAGTCATTTTTAAATAAATAAAAATTTAAAATTCCAAGCAAATTTATTTTTAACTGATTCTAACAGTTATTCAAAAAACTAAGTGCATATTAATACGGATTTTCAGTTGCAGTTAATATTGTCCGTTGATTGAGTTAAATTCTTCTTTATGTAAAATTAAATGAAAATGAAATTTAAAGCAACGAAAAGCTAATTTAATTTTTACTGTCAAAAATTCAACCGCGAATTCCGTAAAAACAAATCAATATTCAGTTATCTATTATAAATTAATTGTCAAAAAATTAACTACATATTCCGTAAAAACAAATAAATATGCAGTTATTTTATAAAATTTTACTGTCAAAAATTCAACACCATATTCAGTAAAAACAATTAAATATTCAGTTATTTTATATAATTTTACTACCAAAAATAATTTTTACTTATCTATAAAAAATGAATTGCTTGTTTTGTGTAAGCAATACCCATTTTCTATTTGTTAAAATAATTAAGTTAAATACCTACATCAAATTTTAAAAGTAAAATAATTGCGAAGCCATATCGGGCATGCTGCTGGTGTCTTATAATTGAGAGTTCTTCTGTAAACAACGTGGTCAGTACAACAAAAGTAAAACAAACGTGTGTAACTGGGTAAGTTAATAATAATATTCTCTCTCTCTCTCATTAGAAAAACAAGCGGACAGGTGTCTATCTGGTATTTTTAGAAATTCGGCTCTTTTGTGGAGTAAACGAAAATTTAATAAAATAACTGAATATTTAATTGTTTTTACTGAATATGGGGTCAATTTGACAGTAAAAAATTGACAGTTAAATTTTAATAAATAACTGAATATTTAATCGTTTTTACTGAATATGGTGTTGAATTTTTGACAGTAAAATTTTACAAAATAACTGAATATTTATTTGATTTTACAGAATATGGTGTTGAATTTTTGACAGTAAAAATTAAATGAACTTTTTTTTAAAAAGAAATGAAAAATATGTAGACCGGTTTTTAATTGAACTTTCATTTATTTTATATCACAATTTCAGTTAATTTTACGTACAGAATATTGTGAGTGTACAGAAAATTTTCGCTAGAAAAATGTCTTATAAAAAATTCTCTACAAAACACAGACTTATACACACAATTTTCTTTCGATTTGAGACTTATACAAAAAAACTTTTATAGAAATTTGTCCTTAATAGAACATTTTTAATATAAAATAGTCGTATACATAGATTTATTTCCTGAAAATTGAATTAATAAGAAACTTTCTTTTAATAATAGTTTTACTGCCTGTTTATCTACCAACTTCCATTTTAAACAAAAACAAATTAATAAATATTGATTTTGTTTTACTTGTAAGTTATGCGAGGTTTTGTTTGTTTTGTTCGAACAAGCCAAAATTCAGGAAATTTTCTGTAAATAATTGTTTTATACCGAACATCATTCTAGAAATTGTCTTATACAAATAATTTCTCAAAAAAATTGTGTTATAAAATACATTTTCTTTAGAAAAATGTCTTATATAAAAAATGTTTTATAGAAAATGGTCTTATACAGAAACTTTTCTTATAAATTTGCCTTATACAGAAAATGTTCTTTAAGAATTGTCTTGCTATAGTCTTTTACAAATTTTTATAATTTTTGAAGCAGCAAAATGAAACCATATAAAAGTCTTATACATAGATTTGTCTCCTAAAAATCATCTTATAAAGAAACTTTCTTTCAAAAATAGTCTAATACAGATAATTATCTATAAAAAATTCTATTTATACAGAAAATTGTTTGTCTTAAAGCTGTCTTAAAGAGAGAATCTTCTCTCAAAAATTACCTTATGCAATTAATTATCTTGAGAAAATTGCCATACACAGACATTTTTTAAGAAATTGTCTTATACAAAAATGCTCTAAAGAAAATTGGTTTCTACAGAAAAAATTTCTTTAATATTTATCTTATAGAGAAAATTTTCTTTAGGAAATTGTCTTATATAGAAAATGTTCCATAAGCAATACCATAAGCAGTTTTACCGATTTTTTTTATAATAGCAATATTTTCTTTAACTTTCCCACTGTGTCTTATGTATGCTAAAGCGTTGAATTGGAAAATAAAATGCAATGCATGCATATCTTAACATTATTTGGATGTTTTCTTATTTATTTTTATATTAAAAAAATATTTCGTAAATATTTTATTTTACGTAGGTACATCAACACACACATTTTTCCATTAAACCATCTTGGGCCAAAGTTACAAACAAAAAAAAAAACACGCTTATTACGATTTTTAAGTATGTATGTGTATTCTGTTGATGGTGACCTTCTAAGTTCACTCACCTTTTTGTTCATGGTATAACAAATCCTACAAATGTCCCAAACAAAAGTAAAACATGCGCAGACCTGCTTGCCACAAAAACGGTTTGTTTGAAATTTCCTTTTTGTTAATTTCAATCAATTCTTTTTATCATTAAACAAATAAAGAACTTAATTGAAGTGGTAACTTTTTTGTTTCATTTAAAATCAAAATTTTGTTGTTGTTCATGACATTTTAAATTTGATAAAGCACGAGATTTTTTACAGAATTAAAAAGAAATTTTTGATTTATTGTTCTTTCATATTTAAAAATGCTTCTAAATTGCACGTTTTTTAATTCAAATCCATTAAATTTGAGTTTAATTTTGAGTTTCGGCCAAAAAGGGGTTTCTTAATACAAGAGTTTTAGAAAATTTAGAGCTTTAGTTAGTCCACATTGTCTTTATAAAATTTTCAATATAAATTTTGAGAACGTCAATTCTTAAGTTCATACCACTAACACATTCATGGTACACAATTTCAATTCTGTACGTTTGTGTAAATTTTTTATTGTATATGTAAATCAATTTGTAAAGTTTTGCAAAACAAAGTCATTGATTATGTCGTTGAACTGTTTTTTTTAGCACAATGACACCCCATAACAATAAAAACTACATGTATAAGAGTTTCAACACTTACAAAAAAAAAAAAAAACTATAATGTCAATAAAACTAATTATTTTTTTACACTGTGGCATTGGATAATTTTATTTATAATTCAATTTTTTATTGTGCATTACATTAAGTTTTAGTTTCTTTGCTAAACTTTTTTAATTGTTATGATAAATTAGACAGATTGAACAATTGAATGGGAGTGAATGTATTTGAAAAATCAGGTTATATATTTGTTAAGCAAAAATTTTTCTCAAACAAAAATTTAAAACAGCAAATCACCTTATTCTTTTACATTTGTATAATAAAAAGTCTAATACAGAAAATATTCTTAAGTAAATGGTTTCATACAGAAATGCCTGTAAAGGAAATAATCTCTACAAAATTGTCTTATACACAAAGAAAAAAAAAAATAAAAATTAATTTCAATTAAAAAATTTGTGTAATATGTGTCACAAAAAAATTAATTAAATTGTCACCAGTAAACAAATTAATAGTTTTTATTTAACGGTTAATTCACTTGATTTAAAGTTAAATTCACTTGATTAAATGTTTAATCCACTTGATTACAATATTAATAAAAATTGATTTAATTTTTTATTAATGTTTTAATTGGTAAAAAATTTTTGTCTTATACAAAAACCTTGCCATACAAAATAGTCTTATACAAACAATTTTATATATCAAACATTTCTTTACACAAAAAATAGACTTATACAAAAAACGTTCTATAGAAAATAGTCTTATACAATAATAGTTCTATAGAAATAGTCTTATACCATTTTTTTTATTGAAAATAGTCTTATATAAAAAAAATCCTTATAAAAAGTCTTATACAAAAATTATTTATGGTAAATTATTATATATCAAAGATTTTTCATGGAAAACGATACAGAATATTAAAAAAAAATATAATAATATAAAAAAAAAAATTCAATTTAAGAATAGTTTTTTTTATGAAAAAGTTCACTATAAAATGTTTTAGAAACCGATTTCCTTTTTAGTGACGATTTTGTACAGCATATCTTGTCGTTTTCTAACCAACTTCTTTTGAGCTTATTCCAGTTAAAGCCTCACATTTGTTAACCTTCAAATATCTGCAAAAAGTCATTTACATTTGCAACCAAAAGTTCTTTTTTTAGGCTCCATTTGAAACAAAAAATACAACAACTAAAATATATTTTAAAATTGTGTTTTCAGTTTTTGCTGTAAAATAAAATTGTGCTCTACATGAAAATAATATAAAAAACACAAGCAACAAAATTTAGAACAAGGCAAAATGTTATTCAGATGGCTCCGTACATTGGCATTTTACTCTCGAACACATTTACATTTTTATATTTAAATATGTGTGAGTCTGTTAGTTAGTGTTAGTTTAAATGTGCGGTGACATGGAAGGGCAGCTATGTATGTATTTAAGCTTAAAGTTTACCTTTGTGTGTCAGCATGTGTTAATGTGGCATACGCGCGTTTTCAAAGGACTCGCAATACTTTTTACACACACACACACACATACTCACTCATTGTTATTTTCCTCAGATTTCCCTAGGTTTTAGTATTTTCATACAAATAACGTGTGCTCGTTGCTTTACTCTTGCCTCTTGATCCCCCTTGTGTTAAGGAGCAAATACTATAGGATTTATCCTTGAAAAGTTTTTGGACTTTATGTTGCTGTTTCATTTGTTAGCCAGCTCGTGTCATTGACATCTTTACAATCGTTTCACTTGGTATAACAAGAGGAAAATAGAAATGAGAGAGAGTATAGGGTATAATAAATAGGAAAGTTAAATGACTATGTTATTGACAATAGTCCTATACAATTTTGTAAAGAAAATTTTTGTATAAGACAATTTGCTGGAGAATTTTTTGTTGTATCGGAAAATTTGTGGTTTCAGACAATTTTCTGAAGAAAAATTTTTGTGTATAAGAAAATTTTTTAGAACAAATTTTGTGTATAAGACAATTTTCTATTAAACATTTTTTGCATAAGAAATTTTTTTGGAAAATATTTTTTTTAGAAAATTTTTTGTTTATACAAACAACAACTTTTATAAAACATTTTTTTTTGTATTGGAATACTTTATAATGAAAATTTTTTGTATTAGACAATTTTAAAAAAAATCTTTGGTTTGAGACAATTTATTTATAAGCCAATTTTCTAGAAAACATTGACTGTATTATACACTGTTTTAGATAATAATTTTTTGTATACGACTATATTTTAACGGATGATTTTCTATATAAGTGTATTTTCTATAGAGATTTTACAGCATTCAGCTTTAAGATCATCATGGTCTCTCCTTGTCCTCTCAAAAGCTTTTGTTTGCTTAATATAATAAACAGATAATTTGTTTTTACAAGTTTTAAAAACTCTGTGCATAATATAATAAAAATATATATAAAACGAATTTATTTAAAAATGTAGGACATCATACTTGTTTTCTGTAAACAATTCTCAAAAAAATTCTTCGCATCTTACTATTTCAGTTTCATACTAAAAAATACACGCGCTGCGACATGTTGGAAAGCATTTACAAAAGCTTTTCGTTCAAAATAACAAGAATAAAGCTTGTTTTTTTTTGCAAGGGGGTGGAAGTTTCGATTTCTTTTGGTCTGAACAAGCAACTGGTAAATTTTGTATATTTTCTAACAATTATTCTAACATGTTGTAAGCACATGCCGAACTGTACAGCTAGCCGAACAATTTGTTTTTATTCCACATTCGTCAGGCGCCAACGACACAACAAACGGGTTCAAGCAAAATATTTAGTTTGCATACGATTGAAATATCTGAAAACATAAGTAAAAAGTGTTCAATCGACTAATAGAGAACAGAAAAGGCGGAAAGGCAATTTTGCAATTTTTTTCAAATAAATTGAAATTTAAGTGTCATATTAAGCCAGAAATTGTTATTCAAATCATAGTATTTTTAAAAAGTTCTGTGTAACTTAATAAAAATATTTAAGTCAAATTTAAGCCATAAAAACTGCTTTTGAAGGCAAAAAGAACCAAAACTATAAAAGTACCATATTGAAATAAGTAAAAAGTAAAATCAATTAAATGTATTTAAAAAGAACTAAATAAAACTAAAAAAAAATAAAATAAAACAGAAAAAAAAATTTAAGAAACTAAAATATGCAAAAAAGGAAAAATCCCTAAGTACAATTTAAAAAAATACCAAAAAGTCGTGTAAAAAGAAAATTTTAAAATACATAATTTAAAAAAAAAAACTTTAAGCAAAAGTTTAAAACAAAGTTAAAAGAACAATTTTAAGCCAATTAATAAAATTATTTATAGAAAATAATAAAACAGAAAAAACTTTTAAAAGTCGGATCGGAAGAAAACAAGGGGAAAAACTAAAAACGTACTTTAAAAGTGATTTTAAAAAGTAGATTAAAAATATAAATTAAAAACTTTAAGAAATCTCTAAAAAAAAATGCCAGAAGAGTAACGATATTTATTAAAACCGCTAAAGGATACTTGTCCAACCAACATTTCTCCAAAGGTACCAATATTTTTGCAAAAATTACAAAACGTTATATATTTACGTGTTTAAAAAAACCAAAACTTTTATGTTCCATCTCTTGAATGAAAACATCTTTTCATCTTAAACTTTTTATTTAAAAAAGGTACTTAAAATGCCAAAAAAGTTGTAAAAATAACAAAAAAAATAACAATAAAAAAGTGTCAAAAACACAATTTTTAAGAAAGTACCAAACAAGTACTTTAATGCAAAAAATTAAAGCCAAAAGTGAAAAACAATTCTAAAATAAAATAAAAAATTTCTTAAAACCAAACATTTAAAAGTAACAAAAAGGACCACTTCAAAAAAGTACTATTTTTTCCAAAAAAAAAAAACTTAAACAAAGTGAAAAAGTTAAATTAAAGAAACCTTTAAAGAAGTTATTTTATTTAAAAAAATTATCGAACTTATAAAAAGTACCATTTAAAATTTTAAAATGTTGAAAAATTAGAAGAAAAACTCAAACAAGTACTATTTCGCAAATTAACACATAGTAAAATATTTAAGAGAAGAACACAAAAAGTAAGAGAAAAAGATACTAAAACAAATTAAATTATTTTCAAAAAGTACCGCAGATGCAAAAAAAAACGAAATAGACATAAAACCATCTTAAATTTCAAAAAACCAAACTACAAACATTATCTTATTAAAAAAAAGTACTAAGGAAATAGGAAAATTAAGTACTAAAAAAACTTTAAAAATATAATAAATACAAATAAATTAAAACATAAAAATTAAATAATTTTAAAAGTTCTTTTTAAAACAGTACTCTTTACAAAGAAAGTGTACCATTTAAAAAAAAAATAACCAAAGTTAAAAAAAGTGAAACAAAAAATTAAACAATAAAGTAGAGAAGGCGCTATTTAAAAAAAAACTATTACTAATATAATTTAAAAAAAGTACTAAGCAATTTGAAAAGTTATAAAGTATAAAAATCGTTCAAAAAGTAACATTTTCATACAAAACAAAAAAGGTGCAAAATTGTGCAAAAAAACTACTTTTCTGAAAATATCAAACAAATTCTTAAACGCTTCAAAATCAGAAATTTTTAAAAAGTGCTCTTTTTTGAAAGAAATAAAATTTATAACAGTATTTTTTATCCAAAAGGGCAAAATGCCAAAATAAAAAAATCAAAAAAAACTGTAGAATATATTAAGACGTGTTTATTTTTACAAAGGAAACAATTACATTAACTTGGTGAAATTGGCCATTATAGCGTTAAAAGACCGTATTTAAATGAATTAATTGTATAGAAATAGCGATTTTAAAAAAGTAATGTTTATTTTGAAATTTTTTTAAAAAGCTTTCAAAATAAAACATATTCTCACTAGGTGTGAAATATTAACGCTAAAAAAATTTCTAAAAAGCAAATAAAATAAAATCATAATAAAATCCTTAAAAACAGTGATTTTTCTCAAAAGTGCCAAATCTTAAAAAAAAAATTCTCTTACTAGGAAAGTATAAAATTTTCAAAAAAGCTTAAAGAACTTAATTAGAACATTATAAAATTTAAAAAAAAGTGACACTTTTATCAAATAAAAAATGATTAACATTATGTAAATAAAAACCAACAAATCACAGAAATAGTTAAAAGGACTAATATTAAAAAAAAATACTAAATAGCTGCATTTAAAAAAAAGTACCAACTAACAAAAACAGCTTTAAGCTGTTAAAAATTAAGCTTGTAAAAGTCGAAAAACTAAATTTATAAAACAAAATTAGTTAAAGATTTTGTAAAAGCATTGGATGCTTTTGTTGGAAAACCTATTTCCTTGAAAAAAAGCTTTGTGAAATCCCCGTTTTTTGCCGCCCTGAAAATTTGAAAAATGAATTTTCCTCATATGTCGTTTAACTCATGAAAATGCATAAAGACCTGATAAAAAATAAAACTCGTAAAAAACTTGTTTTAGTCAAACGGAAACATTGTTGTTATTTGTGATATTTAACAAAAATTATAGTTAATACATATACATACATATATATATATATATAAAATATAATTTAATTTAAATCAAATTACAAAAAAAAAAATCGAAAGTCCTCAGTGTAATTCTACACAAAAAAGGTGAAGAAGATTTCCAACGGAAATCGAAATAGTGAAAATTAAAATATTTTAATTAATTTTATAAAAAAGTGACCTTTAAGCTTAAATAATTTATTAAAGAATAATAATTAATAAAAAAGGTCGAAGAAACAGGATTATAGTTTACTAAACTAATAAGGTGCCATACTAACATAATCTAAAAACAAAAACTTAAATTTTAACAAATAGGTTTAAAATATATAAGAAAAAAGCCCAAAAAGTTTTAAATAAACTTAAATATTCCACGAAAGTTCAAATTCTTAGAAAAGCCTAAGTAAAAGGTTAGTTCGAAAAAAGCTTAAAAAACTTTTACTTTGTTATATTGCTGCTCAAAAATTTCCTCGAAAAGCTCTGAAAATAGACGACTAGTCACAATGACAGTCGGCTCTCGGGAAGATCTCTTTGCAAATGCAAAGCCTATAGATGATACCGAACGTTTAATAGGACGGGTTCTAGCGGGTGAGTGACATTTAAGAGAAGCTTTTATAAACATTATTTGGAAATTTATTTATTAGTTTTTACGGCCTTTTGAAAAAATTTATTTTTATAGAAAAACTTGTAAAGATTTTAATATCTTTAAAAAATGTTTTATTTTGGAAAAAAAACAAAAAATTAAATGAATTTTTTTTTAGCTTTGTTTTAATTCGGAAGCAAACAATCATAAAAAGCTTTTGGAAAGCTTTATTGTTCTCTTTAGTTATTATTCATTGTCCTTTAAAGCACAAAAATTGCAAAAGCTTTCTCTATCTAAAAAGACGACTTTAAGAATATACTTTTTTGTGACAGGCCGACGAAGTTGTAGAAATTCCTACAAACAAAATTGTTGTTTTAAGCTCGCATAGTTATTTAAAAAATCTTGTTTAGAAAAAGAACCTTAAGTTTAAAGTTAAGCTTCACTTTTTTATATCTATGTCCTTATATTTCAGCATAAAATATAAAAAAACTTTTAAAATTTTGAAAAAATGTACTAAATGATAAAAATGTACCTAAAATTCTCTTTTTTACCCACTTTTATCACATAAAGGGTCGATTTTTTAAATGTCCTTTTTTGTGATATGTCAATGTAGCTATAGAAAATCGTACAAAATAATATTGGAATTAGGATGAGGGGTTGGTTACTTAAAAAAAATCGATTCTAGTTTTCCCTTTTTTGAAAATTGTATCCCTTCCTGCTCCAGAAATCCGAGAAACATAGCAAGTTTGCTATAACATGCTATCTTAATACCAAATTTTATTTAAATCGGTTCCACCTTAAGGAAGTGATTGCAGAACTAACAAAGTTTTATTTAATTTTTCGCGAATAAATATCAAAGCTTTTGTAAAATTTATTTAATTTTTAGACAAACTTAAAAAATTATTCTAAAGCTGATAACATTTTTGGAGAAATAAATGATTCAGAAGCTTAAATTGCTTAAGCTTTCAAAGTTTTTCTTGGGATTCAAAAAATTATCAAAAAAACGCAAGTTTTATGAAAAAAAAATTTTTATTAAACGGCATTTACACGGAGGTTTTTAAAGCATGTTTTTTTTAATTTTCTTTTGAAGCTGCTATAAAAATCTTTTTACATTTACATAATGACTTATGAGACTTTTTAAAAACAAATTAACATAAAATATAGTCGCAAAATTTTAAATGGCAGTAAAAGAAAATTGGAAAAAAACACGATAAAAAGAATTTATGTCTTTTTTCTACACCTTTTTCTTCTCTAGCGAGTTCATTCACAAATAAAAAACATGAAAACATGTCTTAAAAACCATTGTATAAATGCCGACTTAGGAAATGTAAATTAGAAACAAGTTTTATTAATATATTTTAGTTTTTTTTAAACTTTTGTAGAAATTTAAAAATTTTTAACAATTTTTTTGATATTCTTAAATCTTTTCACGAAATTATTTTTTTTTAAATTTGCGTACAGTTTGATTAAATTTCGGCACGCGGCATTTTGTTTCTTTTTTTTTTTTTTTTTTAATTTTATTATTAAGTTAAATAATCAACAATTAATTACAAAGTTCCACTTAGATATCGAACATGTTTGACATACATAATTTAATAAATCCAGCATACAAGAACAAAACATAAACATTTCAATACATACAAACAGCGTTGCCAGAATGAAGATTTTATCTTATTTTTGAAGATTTTTTGACCAAAATAAGATTTGAAGATTTTTTTTCTCAAATGAACATTTTTTTTAGAAATAAAGATTTTAAAGTTTGTACAACATACATAATTTTTTCAAGTTTTTTAAACAACCCAATAAAAAATTGAGCTTCAAACGAAGCAGGTTTGTAAGGGCGAAATGTAAGAGTTTCGCTTACCATCTCGCTTACGGAAGGCATGAATTTTATATGGTGAGTTCCCTATTTGAAGCAATACATTTTTGACACAAAAAGCGCTTTATTTAACGCATATAAAAACTGGTGAACGTAGCGTTTAGTTCTACACATTGATGGTTTTTTTGCAGTTTTTTTAGTATTATCCCATACAAACCTGCTTCGTAGTAAGGGAATGCCGTAGCACTTGAAATGTTATTTTTTTTTTTATAAAACTTGCTTAGACTTCGTTCACTTACTTTACTACATTTCTGTATGTCTTATTGCGTAGCACATAATTGTGCGCTTATTTTAATGTACCTTAGTGCTTCGCAAAATGATAAAATTTTTTATTTGGAATTAATTTTAAAAACAATGTGTTTTTTTTATCAGATTGTTGTCTATTAGTTTTGCACACTTTTGTACCCATTGTCTAGCATACACATATACAAAAAATAAAAAAAAGCTTCTTAGATTAGCGGTTGTTAGTTTTAAGAATATTGATGAAAAATAATTATTTAAGAAAAGAAAATACGTATGTATGTATATAAAATTCCATTTATTAAAGAACAAAATAGTTCATGTAGTTAGTACCAAAAGCTAAAAATCCGGTCATCTTAAGAAGCTTTTAGTTTGAAAATTCCACATACCCTGTTAATGATAATTTTTAAACAAAGTATATATACATACATAAGTGCTTCAGAATATCTTTAAAAAAGTGTACCAACATTTTTTAAATTACTATTCCATTAGGGATATATTTAGGAAAATTCATATATTTTCAATGAGCAATGCAATTTTCTCAAAGTGCCTTACGGTATCAAAAAATATAATATTAAATTGAGAGCACTTAAGATTTCATAGGAATAATGAGCTTCATAGCTCCTAAACTAAAATCCTCTTGCCAAAAATTTATTTATATACATATCTCTAATTTTAGAATTTAATTACTTTCAATGAAACTTTTTTATTTAGATGGACTTTTTTACGTTATTATTTATAAAAAATTAAATGGAGTTAAAATGTATTTTAAGAAAAAAATGTATGGAAAATATAACTGAAGACACAAATTAAATTAAAAATATTTGTTTGTTTAAAAAAATTTTAAAGATTTTTCTCTTCAAAATTAGATTTTTTTCGCCAAATGTAGATTTTGCTTAAAAATCTTCTGGCAACGCTGCATACAAATCAAACAAACTGAAATGAAAATGAAATTATCAAAAAATATTACACATACGCACTCTTCCTCTCATTAAAGCTCATTTAATTTCACTCTCGTTCACACTCGTTGTTATACCAGAGAATTTGCATTTCATTTATTTTCTTATAAAAGTTCATTTTCGGCTTTAAACACACATATTTCATTTTTCCTTTGCAAAATAGAATAACATCACAATTTAGAAACTAGTACTCACTCTCCCGCACACACACACGCTCCAAAGTTCAATGACCGAAAAAATCCATGGCCTAGTTTGTACGCAAAAAATGTGTATTAATAATAACAGCAACAACATTAAGTTTATACAATAATATTAGCACAAGCAAATATTATACTCTACTCCCCCTTCTCCCGCTTCTACCACTTCCTTTTCTTACTCTCCTTTTTGATTAAAACTGTTTGCCACACACATCTTTAGAAATACAGTCATTTCGTTACAACAATTAGTGTAAACAAATAAGCGTAGGGAGCATTAGGGAGGAGAGCAGTTCTTTTTTTTTATGAAGAACGAAAACAAACGATTTTGATAAGTTTTGACGAGAAGTCTTCGCAAATTCTTGGTTTAGGAATATATTTGGACGACAAAAACACGAGTTCTCTTATAAAAGTAAAAAAAAACGAAGATGTAAGAATAGAGTAACGAAAAGTCTTCGTTTAAATGTTGTTATGGCTGTTTGTAGCTTTGAGGAGGCGTATGGGTTGTGTTTGCTTGCTTTCCTTAGTAGGGGCAATCGCGTAGATAGGGTTTTTATGTTTTCTTAAGTTAATAATGTGGTTCCCTTTTTGAGAAAATAGTTTGTAAAACACAGATTTTACTAAATTTGGTATCAAATGAAAGGTAATTGAAAGAGCTTTACAATTAGATTAAAAAAGATCGGAAATAAATTAAAAAATGTTTAAAAAAAAAAAATTAAAAAAAGTAAAAAGTTGAAAAACGCAAAATATTTTTAACTGATAATTTGTTTATAATTGTTATTGCCAAATTTGAACAATGTACATTATGTACTGCGAAATACTATAGGCCTTATCCATAAAAAATATTTCATAATTAAAACAGGTTTATAAGACGAATTTTATATGAAAATTTGTTTAATTAACCTTTTATAAAACTCAAATAATTTGTATGAATAAGGGGCGGTAAATATTTTCAGTTGAAAAAAACAATGCAATGTGGCAAAAAAATGTACGCTAAAAGTTGAATTTTTTCTAATATTGTTTTTAATAATCTTCTGGAATTTATAATTTAGTTTGCAAAAACACTAAATTTTTTTTTTTTTTTTTTTTTGATAAAGGAATTTTTAAAATTTGCAATGAAAAAAACTTTTTTTTAAACTCAAAATTTTTCTTTAAGGGGAATTTTAAAATATTTTTGGAATTTGTTTAATTTGTTTTTAGATTTTTTAAATTTAAAAAAAAATTTTATTTAAAAGAAATTTATTGTTGAAGGAATAAGCTTTTCCTATGCGCATTTCTTTGGTTGCTTAGGCCAGATCGTAAGGAATCCAAAGATTTTAGGAAAACCTAAGACATTTAACAAATAAAACTGTTAAGCGAATAAGAATTATAAGCAACAGCTTCACTTGTAACAATATCAAAGCTTTAACAAAAACAACAACAATAAACAGTGAGTAAATTAAAATTAATATTAAAAAAATTTTTTTTTTTGGAAATGCCAAAAAAAAAGTCTTAAAAATTTAAGAAAATTAAATAATTTTAACGGATTTTCTTTTTGTAGGGAAGGATAGCCATATTTGCTTTTGAAGTTCGTGTAATATTATCAAAACAATAAAAAGTTATAAACATTCCTTTAAACTAAAATTTTCTTTAATGGCAAATTTCTGTTTTATTGAAAATTGTTTCTAAATTTTGTAAACAATTTAATCATAACTAATAAGATTTTGTTTGTCGTGCTTAATTCCAAATTTGTATTCTTTATAATAATACTAACATTTATTGTTGGTGGATAAGCAAGTCTTAAAGCGCACTTCACTGGTTGCTTAGGCCTGATCATCAGCAAACATTCTGCCAAACAATTTTAGAAAAGCCCGAGGAAACAGAGCAAACAAAATTGCAGAGTGAATGAGAATTGCAAACACTCAAAAAATCCAACGCAACGATATCAAAGCTAAATCAATTAAGCGCAATAAACAAAATTATTTACAAAGTTTGCTTTTCCGAAAATTACTTTGATAATTAATTTAATCATACTTTCCCCCTCTTGCCGTTTATTAAAATTGGTTATTCCCTTAATTTTTTAATAAAATTTTTGTTTTAAATACCAAAAATTGGTATACTAAAACATATACATATAAAGTGATTGCTTTTTTTTATCAATACATATGTCAAATTTCCCTCTCCCGGTTTATTCAAATTGTTTAAAACCGTTTTTGTTTGTTATTTCCGGTGAATCGGTATTTTCTTGCCATAGAAATTTCTTTGTAACTCTCAGAATTAACCTTAAAAAACCAATATTTATCTTATAATAATTCTTATCTTTGCATAATGCTCTATTTCCACTCACGCGTTTACCTAGTTTATTGTATTTATTAATCTAAAAAAAAAAAAAAAAAAAAAAAAAAGATAATAAAAATATCCAACACCTTCACCCAAATATAAACTCACACATACACACATACAGTTAAACAGACGTTTGTTTATCATTTTCACCTACTCTTTTAACTCTCTCTCTGGTCGGACTATCTCGCTAATGATAACTGTATATATACACTATTTTGTAAACAACACCCTCTTCGACCCACTTTCGTGTTTTTTTCATTACTCACTTTCTCTATATATTTTAATGTATATCCTGCACACTCACATACCAGGGAGGCAAAAGTCGGCACAATTGTACCATTTTTAGAACAATCGAGTTTTAAAAAGTATGTATAATGGTACATACACTAATGACATATTCGGTACAATTTGTAAATCTCCCAGTTTTTTTACTTGGCAACTCATATTTAAAATCATTATTAAAAGCGCTTAAGAATGAAAATATTTGTAATTTTGAAAGACTTCAAAACTAAAAAATTAATTAAACGAATTATGCCTGTATTCATAAAAATTTTTTAAATTAAAAAAAAGGTTTACAAAACAAATTTTGTATGAACATTTTCCTTAATAAACGTTTATGAATACGGGGTTTAATGTATAAAAATCTATTAAGAGTTGTTCGTGGAATATTATCAGTTCCACATTAATCTGATTATGTAGAAAGAGGGTTTTCATATCAAAATATTATAAAAACTATAGAAAGAATTCGGCTACAGTTTCGAATATGATATAAAAAGGAGAATCCTTTTGCCATCATTGTTTTCCACAAATATATAATTGATCTCAATTATAAAACGTTTTGTATCCTTCAAATTTTAAAAATGTATAAAATCCATAAAAATTAAGTTAAGTTTTGTATGTTCTTTCCACGTACAAGTCAAGGCGAATTCATGTTAACGGCGGTGACGATACTAACTACAACAAGTACAACACTAAAAACACAACATTGTATTTTAATTGCTGCTTTCGTTTGAAGATATGTCAAAAACACAAGCAACTCTTGACATTCCTCTCTCTAAGTAAGAACAAAGACTAGGACAGGTGTGCTTTCATCGCCACCTGAAAAATTAATTCGCCTTGGTACAAGTGAATTTGTTTTTCAACGTTATTTTTAAATTTTATTTAAAAAAATAAATTTAAAAAAAAAAATGTTCTATTGGTTTGAAAAATTTTTTTTTAGTACAATTGGGGTCCGAAAGGTTCAATTTTTTTTAACATGTTGGTACAATTTTGAAATTCTCATTTTGCATCCCTGTCACATACACACACATAACACGTTCTAAGAGAGCAGAGCAAAAACTTCAATGGCTTTGGCCTTGGAAATGCTTTTAACAGCTAGAGGCGTTCATTGACCCAACTAGTTTCATAGAAAAACCGTAAATACAAACACTTGCATATACAAAGTGTAACACATACATTTGTATGCTGCTGTGTTATCTGTAACGAATACATGCAAACATGGCCCTTATCAAATTAAAAATGATTACCCCTACTAACACATTGTATTATGTATAAGCATGAGCAGTATTAAACGTCATTTGTATAGAAGAACGAGAAACACAAATTGACAATAACAAGAGAATTTTATTAAGAATATAAAAAAATCATAACTTGTGCTAATATCGTTTTGTATGCTTGTGGCCCAATAAGAAAATATACCCGTAAATACACTTTCATATTTGAAACACCCAGTAGTTCGAAGATTTGCAATGTAGGACGTCAATTTCCTTCGGTTTATTCACGTGACCATTGAGATAAAAATGGGCCTCATCGCTTAATGTTTGATATGATCATTGTGTCCTAATAACCGAATGCTGACTATCAAAATAAAATTTAACTAATTTGGGTTTTTTTTTTTTTGCTGAGTCATAATAATAATCAATTGTTAATTCGAAAAAAGAAACAAAAAATTAATTCACTTATTACTTATGCGCTACTCTGCAGTACTCATTGGCTTAGTTGGGGCTTAACTCTCGTATTAATAAACGATTATTAGATATAATTAACGTTTATTAAGGATAATTTTCATAGTAAATTTGGTCTTTAAATCTTGATTAAATTTAAAAAAATTTTATGAATAGGTATAGGCATATGTCTCTATTTGTGGTGTAAGGAAATGTTATTAATCGGTAAATGAAAGTTAAACAACTCTGGGAATAAACATTTTAAAAATACTCTAAAAAATTTCTTAAATTCAAAAAAACTTTGTTTGACAGAAACTCACGAACTTAAATCAATCCCAGAAAATAAAAAATATTTCTTAAGATTTCCATAAACTTTAGGACAAAAATGTTTTAATTTCATGAAATACAAATAATAAATAAATATTTCAATTAGTCAATTAAATATTATAACATATTGATTTGATATAATAAAACCCATTTATTTTTTAAATTTTAAAAATCTTCGATATTTTTAAATTATGCTTAAGGTCATCAAATTTAATTTTCATGAAATTTTTTTTATTGAAGGAAGGAATTTTACAACATAAAATGAACAAAATTTTTTTTTTTGCTTATTTTTATTCTGGACTGAAGGGGGGATTAAACTCGGTTCGAATTTACATGTTATAAGAATAACCACACTCCCATCATCAGAGTTCTTAAAAATGAACTTAAGTCTAATTTAAAAATATCGAAAATTTTAATTTAAAACCAACAGTTCAATAAAAAAATTAAAATTTTTATAATTTATAAAATCTTATTAAATATTGAAATATGAAAAAAATTTAAAACCATTTTTATAGTAGTCTCCTAAAAATTCCATTAAAAACTTAACAAAATTTTAAAGAAATTGTTTAACCATTCAAAACTTAATATATTATTAAAATTTACCTATTTAAAATTACAAATCCTCCCCACTGTGCGACAAGAGCACTGTACGACCTTCTATTAGTTTTATGTTGTACTACTTGAGTAGAATCTATTATTTATTAAACTTTTTTTTGTACTCTAAATTATTGATACTTTGTTTGAAATCTAATCAAAACTACAACAAAAACATTGCAAATGTAAATGATTGAGCGAGCAAGCTTTTAAACATTTGCATATGAAAATAAACATGTTTATGTGCACATACACACAAACCCACTGAGAAAAACGAGTGCATACGAATCAGTGATGCCAACTCTTGGGACACTAAGCGAGTAGACATATGAAAAAGGGCAAAAAAGGGCAAAAGTTAAAAAACGAACGGGTTGAGTACATTTCCATGCATATTTTTTTTTCAAAAAAGCGCAAAATAAGGCTAAAATGTATTTTTTAAGTAAAGACCATACATTTTAAGCAAATTAACTAACTGGTTGTGAGCTAGTCTATCAGCGCCGGGGTTGCGGATTCGATTCCCGCCATAGACTCTGGTTTCTCTCCTGCAGACAAGCGAAGAGCTTAGCGGGATTAGCTTAGGAAATTAAAAAAGAAATTTACTTAAAGGTTAGCTTAGGTATGTAGAACATAACATGATGTAACAGGAACATAAAAACAAAATAAAATTATTATAAAGCTAATGATTTGTAATTAGAATTAAAAAAACGGAACAAAATTTACAACAACTCAAAACGCACTTTTAAAAAATGGCTAAAATAAAAAACCCTTAAACTAATAAAAATTACGAAATTGTGTAATTACTTGAATGAATTTTTGTCACTGAACAAGCAAAAAATTTCATTGAAATACAAACTCTTTTTCATTAAATTATTTTATGAAATTACAAATAATCACAGTATTAATAAAATTTCTTGCACTTAGTTAATGCAAAATTTGTACAGACTATTTTAATAATTTCATTAACTGGGGGCTTATGAAACATTCTCCATTAAGTCAATAAAATGTTAATGTATTTTTTCATTGGATTAATGTCAAAATCCATTGGATCTTATTCGCAATATTGAAATAGGACCGAATAAATGACACCATCAGAAAAACTTAATTCACTCAAAAGACAAATACAATTTACAATAGAGAAGGAAAAGGATAAAAAAGGGAACGATTTAAATGTTAACTGGTATCAGAAACCGAAAGCCTTGTGACGATTAATCCAGCTTTTTCCAAACAACCTAGAAGAATAATTATAAATACCACATCAAATTGCATAGGACGCATTCTGAAAAGAAGTGGCACAGAATTCCTTAACAATATTATAGCAAAAAAACGAATTTTTTAAGCAATTTTAAATCTTATAAAACTTGCAAGAAACAACAGGTAACAAGAGGAAAGAGAACCAAAAAGACTTAAAAGCATATCATATATTTCTGGACTTTCTGAAAGAACGAAAACTCAGATATTTATGGTGAGTACAAATTTAAACTAGCATTTAGAACGGACAACACTGTGAGCCAGTTGTGTAGTAAAACAAAATCGAAAAGGAGGAAAAGTCAAATGTGTCGTATAAAAAAAAGTGGTGACTGGCCCAATAAATTCTGTAAAGTAAACGTTAGGACGACAAAAACAAAACTTTTGACTAGAACATCATCTCTTAAATCTGACCATAAAGCTATATACTAGCCTATTATTAAAAACTACACTGGCAGCCCACTGACAAATCATACACCACATTAAAAAATGATTTTATCTAGCCCGAAAAGCTCATAGTTGGCATCACTAAGACGAATTGAATTGCTTACAAAATAAGGCTGTTATTCTCCTGCTCTCTCTCTCTCCTTCCTCCATGGTCTTCGTTAAATAAAAAAGGAGCACCAATCAAATTTTAATTGAATGCATTTTTATTTTGTATTAATATTTGTTTTTAAAACTTTGCCTAAAAAATAAATATGTTGTAATTTGCGAATGTAAAAGAGACAAAGAGAGTACATACTATTAACCTTCAAATCAAAGATTTATTAATTAAAAATATGTATGCATGTATTTATTTATTTATATTTAATAGAAAAAAGTAAATAACTGCAGATATGTATTTGATTGTACCGAAAGTTTTTCTTTTTTTCTGATAACAATTTCTTATGAGCAAAATTTGCAGTAAGCGGTTTTAATTTTTTTTTAATGTGTGGAGGGGGGGGAGGTTGGGTTAAACAGTTTTTAACCCTGAAATATGCCATGAAGTTAAATAACTTTGTGGTTAAGTTTTATGTAGAAAATGGGGGTTTCAAGTTTTGCTACTGTTATTTTCGTATTTAAAAGTTATAAAAAAGTTTTTTGATTCACTTGATAAAATGAATTTTTCTTTGGTCAGAATTACAGAAAATAAAAGTGGCACCTAAAAATTAATTGAGATTACCAAAAAGAGGACAACATTTTATTAAACGGTTAATTCAGAAAATCTTTGGTTAAAAACAAGTTTAAAAATGTCCCCTTTCTTTTATGTGAAAACTGTTTTTTTCAAAATATGTAGTGATTTTCTAAAATGAAATTCCTTTTATATTTTATTTTACTTACAAAGTCCTCTTTCTGCTAGTTGAATTTCTGTTAATGTCACGTATAAACCATAAAAAAGCTTTTCGTATAGAGACTTTCTGTCTATTTATTTTTTTTGTAAAAGTTTTGATAGTAATTTATCAATAAAAGTTGGCACTTGCATAAATTTAATTAAACAGAGCAAGTTCAACTCATAGACAAATACATACACTACAAAAAAAAAAAAAAAGCCAATAACCAATAGAAAAAAGAGCTTTCAAACACAGAACATCTCTTACTCCTCGTCTCTGCTTATCATCTACATTTTTGTGTAAAAGTGCAAAAAACATGTAATTGTGTGTATGTATTTGTTAGAAGAGCGGAGTGCATTCTGTTTGAAGGTGTATGTGTGCGTGTATTTAGATCGAGGTTATTGAGCTGCATTGGATGCAAAAAGTCCATTCAACTTTTTAAATGTTAAGTTGTTTGTAAATGAGTGTTTCTTTTTTTATTAGAATTTCTAGTTTTCTATTTTATGTTTTTGCAAATTTTATTTAAATTTTCTTTGTGTTTCTGTGTGAGTTTTGTGTTAATTAAGTATTTGTAGTTATAATTTGGGTTAAAATCATAAGATGAATTATTTTTGTTTTAACTTAATTGTAAGTGGCAACAATCTGCAAATACAAAGTAAAGGAAATTTTTGTGATGGCAAAAAGATAAAAACGATTTTATTTAAAAGGACATTCTTTGGTTAGTTGGTTTTTTTATTTTACCATTTGCACGTCCTTCATGTATACCATTAGCTTCTCTTTTTAACACTCTTTTTCGTTAACATTTATTTGAAATTGTTAGTTTGATGTTGCAACAATAATACTGAGTTGTGTTATTTGATTTTTTCATAAAAATAAACTTGAGGACAATATGGAAAAGCAAACAACTAAAATCAAATTAAAAACGTGGCTGCTGGAAATACAAGCATAACAAATTTTTCAATTGTAATAAACCTAGATTTTTTAATAGACATTTTTAAGTACCAAACATAAAATGAAAAACGTGAGAGAGGGCAAATGGATTTAATTTGAAATGTAAAAAAGGAAAAATTTGGAGAGAAACGTTAAAAAAAATTTAAAACAAGAACTTAAGACTAAAATAAACAATTATTTTTCGTTTTTTAAAGAATTGAACTGTTTGTAAAAAGCTGGGTTTTCTGTAAATGAAGATACATTTTCGAAAAAAGCAATTTTTGTAAAAAGGTTACTTTACTAATGCACAAAGGTACTTTTATGCGAAAAGATATTAAAAAAATTAATATATACATACAGTAAAATAATAAATAAAATAAAATAAATACATACAATAAAATATAATTTTCTTAAAATAATTAACAGTTTTGTAAAAAGTAACTTTTCCTAACAGTTAAGTTAATACTACATTTATGTAGAATTTTTGTTTATATAAAACAAAATATTAAAATTTTTTTTTGCAGAAAAACATACTTTTAAGTAAAAAAATGCTTTTGTGTTATTTTATTTAAAAAGGTTTTTGGATGATGTAAGGTGGATATTTTATCTTAAAGGTACTTTCATGTAAAAGGTACTTTTATGTTAAAAGGTACTTTTATGTTAAAAGGTACTTTTATGTTAAAAGGTACTTTTATGTTAAAAGGTACTTTTATGTTAAAAGGTACTTTTATGTAAAAAGATACTTTTATGTAAAAAGCTACTTTTATGTAAAAATGTACTTTTATGTAAAAAGGTACTTTTACGTAACAAGGTACTTTTACGTAAAAAGGTACTTTTACGTAAAAAGGTACTTTTACGTAAAAAGGTAATTTTATGTAAAAAGTTACTTTTATGTAAAAAGGAACTTTTATGTAAATAGGTACTTTTATGTAAAAATGTATTTTTATGTAAAAAGGTACTTTTATGTAAAAAGGTAATTTTATGTAAAAAGTTACCTTTATTTAAAAAGGTACTTTTATGTTGTAAATTTCATATGTACATATGTATATTCATATAAAAAGGGTACCTTTGTGTAATAAGCTTAAAAACGAAAGTTTTAAAAAAGGAAATTTGTTTTAAACCGGTGTAGATACTTTTGTATTAAATTATACTTTAAGGAAGAAAGAACTATTTGAAAATATGTACATATGTAGGTACTTTTATGCAAAAAAGTTGATTCTCACAAAAGGTACTTTTAGAGATAAATTTTAGAAAAAACAATACTTTTTTGACTTTATAAGAATTTAAGATTTTTAAAAATGTAAAAAGTATTCTGTTGAAAATTTTTTTTTAATTTATTTTTATTAAAATTTAATATTCCTTTGTTTTAAGACATTTTAATTATTTTATTTGAAAATATTTAAATATGTATAATTCTTTGTTGTCAAGAGCCTAAAATTAGCAATTTAACCACTAGTTTTTTTTTATATAGTTATTTTTATATGGAAAATGAGTTCAATGTCGTTCATTGTTTGCAATTTTAGTTTTTGTTGTCCTCCTGCCTTGTTTACATTAACACACACTCACACACACACACATACACACACAAACACACTCCCATTTGTTTGCATTTTTGGTTTCTTAGTGTGCTCATTGAGAAAATGCAATATTTCATGATTTTGTTTGTGTATGTGTGTGTGTGTATGTGTGTGTGCGAATAAAAATGTAGAAAATCCATGTGGTTTTTGTTGAATTTGTTGCTCGATTTTAATCAAACAAATTCCTTGTGTCTCGTGGTTTTTAAAAATGTTGGTTCTGTTTTAATTTATAGTGTTGCAGTTTTGTTTATGTTTAAACAAAAAACGAAAATGAATGTAATGATACGTGGATTTTGTACATACATACATAAATAATGTTGAAACATTTAAAACATTTAAAAGTTTGAAAAATATTCTCTAAAATAAAATGTTTTTTTAGATTAGGTTCCCACGTAGGCGAGTAGTTAACTAGAATAGACCCTCCTTAGCATCGGCCGTAACGTCCGTGATACTCTGCAGTCCGTTCTATTCCGCCAGGCCCAATTTGTCCCGTTCAGAAACTCTTCACTTTTCTCCCACTGGTAGGAGTCTAGTGGAGGCCTGACTACCTCAACACGGCTAGAATCATACATAGCCTCACCAAACCAAACTTCCCTTAGATCTCTATTAGAGCCCTTCTGCTTAACAAAAACAATTGTTTTCTACCGGGACAAAATTGTCGCTTTACAACCAAAAGGATCTTCAGTAATAAAAGTTTTAGCTCAGAATTAAAAATTTGTCCTTTCAGATAAAATTTATATTTAACGCCATTTGAAGATATTTCGCATTTTCAGTTTTTTCAGACTTTTTTTGTTCATAAAAAATCTCTATAATTTTTCTGCTTTTAATTTTGTTTCAGTTTTTTATTATAAAAAAATCCATTTTACTAGAATTGTTTTTAGAGGTCAATTAAAACCGGGTCAATTTAGTTTATTCACCTTCATTTTATCGCCAAGCTTTGAGAAAAAAATCACCATTTTGTTGCTTCACCCCTTTTTTTGTTGCCACCATTTTTGTTAGTGTTTCTCAACTGAAACAATATTTATGAAGAATTTTTTTTTTAGTTTAAACATACAAACTAACCTTGTAAAGCTTAACGACATAAAAAATGACTTCTAAAGAATAAAAAATTATAGCAGCAACAAATAAAAGTGTTGGCAATTGAAAAAAACACAAAGAAAAAATTACGTTTTTTTTCTAAATTCTTAAAATTTTTACAAAAAAATTTAACTTTTATAAAAATGTTCTTAATTTTTTAATTAAACATGCACATTTTTTTTAATAATCATTTCCTGTTTTACGAAAAAACAGCTAAATAGGCTTTACTGTTGTTTTTTTCTTATTGCAATTTTGGTGTTTACAATTGCAATGCAATAACGTTCTCTTCTATGTATGTGATTTATTGTTATTGTTTTTGCTTTCAATAGCTGCACGTGCATGAACGATTTCATAATTATTAACGACTTTCGCGCTCACTTTCGAATGGAAACGAATGCATTTAGTTAACATTCGTTAATACAATCGTTCAGATTCTCTTTAGAATGTTTTGTTTACAATTCGTGTTACAGTTAAAATGTCTATGTGAGTGTGTGAGTGAGACTGTAAGTTTTTACAAAGCCCAGCAAACAAAAATTGAAATGTTTGAATGAATAATAAGTAAATTTTAATGTAAAATCAAACTGTTTTTTAAATACAGAAAATATTGTAAAATAATTTCATTTTCAAGTAATTAAAATTAAATTTTGAAGGTTTACTGGGTTGCTTAGATGATGTTGTTTAGCTTTTTTTTTTGTTTCTATTTTTGTGTAAAATGCAAAAGTGATTGTTTGTACAATTTTTGCTGCACATTGTCATCGTTAGCTGTTGTACCAATTGAAGTCGACAAACGTTCATGAACTCAATTTTCATTTATTTATTTGTTTCTATTTTTTCGTTCTTTCGAGTTAAGTTGTAAAATTCAATGCACTGTGTGACGTCAATCATGAATAATATAAAAACGAGTGCTAAAATATAAAACAATAAAAATATGTATATTTTTCTACAGAAAAATTACTAAACAAAAAAGGGAGATAAAAAAAGTGGCTGGGCAAAGATAAACACAGGACTAAATTTTAAATAATGATTTTTGTAAAAATTTTCAAAACTCAAATTTTGATTTTAATTATACCAAAACCTAACGATTTTTGCAATAAATTTATAAAGCAAATTGTTTTAGTAAAAATTCATTTAGGAGCTTTAACGTTTTTCTTAAATTTTGCAATTTTTTTTCAACAAAATTACTTTTTCCAGTCGTATTTTAATTCATATAACTAAATCGATAAAAATTTCAAGTTTTTATAAAAAAATTATTTTAGAGATTTTTTTATTACATACAAAAACTGACGATTTTTTTCCAAAAATATCTTTTTGGCTAAGAAAGTAAGTATTTGGCCATTTTAAATTTAACAATTTCCAAAATTTTATATCAGTTTTAGTAAAAAAAAAAAGCTTTTAGGGATTTTTTTTATAGAAACCATGCTCAAAATCGTTTAATAATAAACAATTTCATTTTTAATAAAAAAAATTATTATGCATGTAGTTGCTAGAATATTTAAGATTTAAGTTTTTTTTTTAAAAAAATTTAGGAATTTCTTTAGCCAGTTTTTGTATAAAAAGGTTTTTTCGATTTTTTTTTAGAAATCTTAAAAATGTTTGTACATTTTTTTTAATCAAGCTTATTCATTATTTTTGCTTTACATTATAAAAAAATATTTTTTTATAAAAATTGTATTTTAGCGATTTTGTGTTATTATTAGTGTTTTTTTTTTTTTTTTGTTAAATTTTAGCTTTTTATCGAAATTTATGATATTTTTCTACAAAATTTGATTTTTCTTTTAATAAGTGAAAAAAGTATGAATTGTTATAAATCAAAAATTAGCGATTTTTGCGGAAACCTAGACATTGAACAACAATTTCTTGTTTTTTTGTGCAAATTAATTTTTAATATCAAATTTGTCTTTAATATCAATATATATTTTAGCAATTATTTCTAAAATTTATTTTTAATTTGTTTACTTAAAGGGCAACATTTTTTATTAAATCTAGTTTATGTAAAATTTGTATATTAGCTTGATGCTTGCAAACAGACAAAAATGTGTTCGAATTTTAGGTCAGTCAAAAATGAATGATTATCAATAATAATTTTAATTAATTTTCATGTTGTAAGATTCCTTTCTTCATAAAAATAATTTAATGAAAATTAAATTTGATTAACTTAAGCCTGATTAAAATATTAAAAATTTGGATTAAAAACAATAAATAGTTCAACAAAATAACCACAATTCTAATTATTGTTTTTTTTATTAAACTAAGGCCCCTATTATGAGATACATTCGATAAACGATTTTCGCTGGCTATCGAACATCGACTATCGTTGGTATTATGAGTTGGCAGCACCGTCGAAAATTTCGTTGTGCATCGAATTTTTCTACGAAAACAAATTTGTTTTTTTTTGTATTCGTATACCAATTACCATAATCTTTATCAGTTTTGTTCATTTTATGCAAGTCCAACGTCGTAAACCGCAATTGGAAACGCTCGTATTCCTTATGGAGCAAAATTCTTTTTTGACCAAATGATTTGCAGCAAAGTTCAGCATTTTTTGTATTCGTATTCCAATTACCATAATCTTTATCAGTTTTGTTCATTTTTATGGGATGAAACCCCACTGAAGCTAAATTATTTGAAAACAACCATAATTCCGCTGTGGTCACGTTTAATTTAATTTTTAAATTTGTAAATAAAAATATTTTATTTTAAGTGACAGCTGATCGAAAGTGTACTACTGTGAATTAACAAAATCACAATAGTAAATTTGTATCTAATGCGCGCTAGAATACGAAATGAAAATTCGTTCGATCAGCTAATTCGACTGCTGTCGAAAATCGAATTTAGTTCATAATAGGCACCATATTTACGTGATTTTAAGGAAACATTTTTACCGGCAACAAAAACCTTTTTTTTCTTTCTAAAATTGCCAATAATTTCTTAACAATTCAAGACAAACTTTTAATTGCCTTCTTCTTTATGTGTAAGTATGTGTTAAGGCCCAATTAAAATATGCATAAGCTGGCTTAAGCTGCTGTCAAAAATTAACAAAAAGCCACTCTAAAGCATTAACAAAAAACAAAAATAAAATCAAAAAATATTTTATACCGTACGGAAAGTGTTTTGTACCTTGCTTAAGCAAATGCCAGTTTCATAAAATTAACCAAAAAGTTTTCTTAAGTTCAATATGGTATGACACATATGAATCGCATGTATTCGCACAATTGCTTAAGCCATCTACAGCACATTACAGTTGAACCTTTACACAAAAAACTTTAAGTCAGCTTTTTTTTTGTTATGACAAAACAAAATCTCGCTTATTGTATATTTAACCATATTTACTGATTTACGGCGATGATCTGACAATCGCACGATTTCAAATCACAAAACGCCAAATTTATTTCATGGTGTAGTAAAATTGGTGCGTTTTGCTTGGGATCTGCCTTAGTTTCTTAAAGTTCTCTTGGACATACTTTTGCGGTTTGAAGTCGCCAAACCAGGAATGGGCAAAAAATGTATAGATATATCAAAATGTCGATATGTATTTAAAAAAATATAAATCGATATATGTATGTATGTATGTATATCGCCGATATTTAAAATACCAATATATCAATATATCGATATTGAAATACGACTATCGAATTCGATATTTTTTAAAGTCAGTCTTCAAAATCTCAAAATTTTATTTACTTTCATTTAAATTTTTCGTAATTTACTTGTTTTTTTGATTTCATATAGTTTTTTGTATTCGTCCCTTTTGTTTTTGTTATAATTGAATTTTTTGTTTTTATTAATTTTTTGAAGTAAAATGAAACAATAAAAAGTAGCAATGTAATAACGTATTATATGTTTGTTCATAAATATGTATGTATGTACATATGTACAAAGGTTTATTACATTTTTAAATTTAGTAATAGTTTCAGCAAAATACGTTCCTTATATCGATATTTTTGAAATAACATGTATCGATACTCTTAAAAAATATCGATTTGATTTATATCGATAAATTTTTTCAATTTGCGCATCCCTGCACCAAACTTCTTGCGATCACGATTTACATTATGTACACCTATTATGCAATTTCAAGTCAAAATCGCAAATGTTAAGCATTTTGCAACTGTCCAAACATGTCCGTTTAACTGCAAACTTCATTTGAGTTTATTAAAAAAGTCTTAAAATATCTAATATTTTGTTTAAAATTATTCCAAATCAATATTTTCAATGTTATTTTTAACGGTAAACAATTTAACACTGCATATGTGCTGCCATCTGGTGTTGTGTAGTTACCCAAATACACAAATATTTGCTTTTACATTTTTTGCTCTCACTCTCTTCTTTGAAAGCTTGAATGGTTGAATGTTCATGAATTTACCACTGTAAACTTTGTGGCGCTTTTATAGTTAAACTGTTAAAAACAGTAAATGGGTAAAAACTTATGTTATTAACTGCTTTTACTAAGCGAAAAAAGCTTTTTGTTAATTTTAATTTCGAGGTAAAAGCTTTATAAATTTTTAAATTAATAAAAAAATGAAATTCTTCTTTATTAATAACTGAAAAAAAATGAAGTAAAGAAATTAAATACATAAATGCTTTTTTTTAAATTATAACGAAAATTTTTTTAATTTTAAAGAAAGTTTTGGGTGAAATAACAGAAATATTAAATTTTCATTTTAATGGAAAACTAACCAAAGGTTTTTAGAAACTGAAAAAAAATTTCGCGTAAGAAATGTATTTAAAACTGTGTTTTATATTGGTATTTTAAAAACAAATTTTCATATTTTATGTTTTTTTTTTTAATATAATTTTACAGACGAAATTTTGTTTTCCTTATCTAAAAACAGGCTGTAGTTGAGAAAATTAGTTCGAAAAACTTATACCTACACATGGGTATTTCCATGCCGCCAAGCTTTTTAAATTGTTTTTAAAAGAATAATTTATATGTATGTATGTATGTACTTATATTATTTAATTTTGGTGTTAAGCGCAATTAAGTAAAAGATAGGAAATATTTGAAACAACATAAGTCTGAAATACAAAATTAATTGGTTGGGGTATTAACGTGACACTTCTGTGGGAGTGCCCATATTCGAAATTTATCTAAATTTATAACTACAGCTTTTATTTTTATTACAGTCTTTACTGACTATTTCAAGACTTTCTTTTCACCATAAACGAAAATTGTCTACGTTGCTAATATAGTCCAACCCCCCACAACCATGTTAACATGACCATAACCAGTACTTTTTTTGTTTTCTTGATGACTTTACATAAAATTATGTACTTTTTTAAATCGTTTAAACAAAATTTTAACAATTTATTGAATTAACATTTTTCACAGCATTCATTGTTCCTTAACATCACAACATAAAACAAGAAAAAATATTCTTAACGATTTCAAACAAAATACTTTAACTTCCGCAATTTCCCAAATAAAAAATAAATTTAACAAAAAAAATTACTGAAATCGACTAGGCAAATAATAATTTAAAAAAAGAAAAGGCAAATTTAATCCATTAACAAGATTAATGACATTGAACTTGAAATAAAAATAGAAAAAATAAAGTTCATAAATTTTTAAACAAATTTTAGGAATTCATTTTAGAAAATATTAAAAAAGTTTTGAAGTTTATTACAGCAATTCAGAATAGAAGTTTATTTTTTTGAAATTAAAAAGAAAATTAACAAATGCTTAAGACTATCCCAACAAACACGGAGACTTTGATTTCAAATTGAAAATGGGATGCGACATAACCCTGCAACAATATTCGTATTATCTTTTGGTTTCCCTTCGAAAACTCGTATAAGTTCAGACGTTACGTTTCTTTGTTGCAACTCACAAGATACATTTTGACGCATTCAGCCTTAAATTCAAACTTAACTATTGAATTTAAAAAACTTTTACGAAACATATTTTAAAGAGAAACAATTTTCAAAATTGTCTACCCCACCAGCGTCTCTACACCCGTCTTCTAGTCGTCTAGCCCCCCAGACTATAACTATTACGATACGATAGAAAAATGGTGCGCATTTGTCTTTCGCGACTTTTTTTTCACAAATCATCACTATTCTTTTTTATTAAAATTTTCAAACAAAAACAAGCTAAGAAGTGGCTTAAAAAAATTTTTTTTGGTTTTTTTTCGTATTTTTTGTCTTTCAGGCGAAAATCTTCGCTTCCCTCATTTTAGCTAGGGAATGTCTGAGGATGAAGACAAAACGCTCGGAATTATTTATAATGTCAGCTAGTCGGGCCTCTCTTAGAGCCCTTATTCTTTAGAGGTGAATTCCAGGTTAGTTATGGACTGTACTTCATCACTCAATAATCTTGGAAAACACAATGATTTTATTTTTCTGCTAAGTACCCGCCCATAAGGGACATGTGGCTAATGAAAGGGCTTATAATTTAACAGGGGTACCATATAAAGGGTACGCCTGAAGCGCAGCTATTTACCTCTAATATATACCATCAGGTCATGCTTTAATAAAAAGATTGGTTTATTATCCCACAGAGAAAACAAATCAAAAATAAAAACAGTTTTAATTAAAAATTCAATCAAGTGAATAAAACGTTTACCTTAATCAATCAAAATGTTGTTAATTTAAAAAAAATATTTAATTGACACAATTAAATTGTTTACTGGTGCAAATTTAATTAATTTTTTAATTAATCGGTCATGTTCCGGAAATCGAAATCACGTGAAATTGAAATCGAACAAATTTTGAAAACAAACCTGTGTTTAAAGCTTTAAAAATATTTCCTTTTATATGTCCAATAGTTTACCAGGACTAATTTTGAAATCAGGAAGTTTATTTAAAGAACAATTTAATTGAAAATATCCAACGATTTTAATTTCATTAGAAATGGCGGTAACATTAACCTTGTTTCTGTTTTTTTGCTCTTTATTTTATTTTAAAGTTAATTTTTTATTTATTTATTTTTTTAATGAAAAGAAAGTAAACAAAGAATAAACAAGAATTTTTTTATTTATAAAAGAAAGAAATTATGTAATATTTTTTTGTAGACATTAAGGGGCTATTTAAAAACAACAACAATTCTCATTTGATTAAAAATAAAGCGACTGTGTAAATGTAGAATGAAACAACGAAGAAAGTTGAAAAAAGGGGCAAACAAAAAATTCCAAAACAAATTTGTTGAGTTCTTTTTTTACTTTCTTCGTTTTTTTTTATGAAAAAAATACTCTTAATTTTAAAATCATGAATAACAAAGCAATAATAAGAAGCCAACAAATATTTAATACCAATACTTTCAAATGAATCATTCATATGAATCGCTTATAAATCTTGTAACTAAGAAAGTCTTAAAATGTGTGTGTGTGTACTGAAAAAAGGGGGAAAAACATCTAAACAAAAATTCTTATATAATATTTAGACGTAAACGATTTATTTCTACACTACAATATAAAAAATGGCTGTTTTATACGCTAGAAAGTAAAAAAAATCCATAATAAATTGAAAGTTTAGCTAAAAAGTTCTCTATCAGGGCTGTGTAGTCGTAAACCAAAAGTTCTAAGTCCGACTCCAACCTCTGACATTTTTTAAATCCGACTCCAACTGCGATTCCGACTCCTACTCTTACATTGGTGCTAAATGTATAAAAGACTGGTCCTTTTTTGAATTTAAACACTTTTTTTAATGCAGTACCTTTTACATGGTTACATATGTTTATAAAGCCAGAAAATTATTCTGTAAAAATTTATAATCGATATTTTAAATATTGCATCGCCAATTTCGAAAATTAGAAAATTTTTTATGCCGAAACATTTTTGAGTCGGATTCAGAGCCCTGCCCTTGAGTACTCCATACAAGCAGAAGAGTGTTTTTCGATTTTCTCCCAAATTTAAACTGCTTCATCACATTTGGTATTTATAAAGAGGTTTTTTGAAATTAAAGGCCGTTTTGCACTATCACACAAGACTTAAGTATTTGGACGAAAATACTTCCCTGATCTAACTATTGTTTAAAAATGTCCAAATATCATGATAGGTTTGTATTTCTTCCGAAAATATGTAAGACTTGTGTGATAGTGTAAAGTACCCTTAAACAACAACAAAATATATTAGAATCAAATTATGGGTTTTTAGATTACACCATTTCATCACTTTAAAGAGTTGTTCAGACAATTGCAACAGTTATGCAATAGCACAATTGAATATTGCCCATAAAATATTGACTCCTTCACAAAGATTTGGTGTCTAAATTTAGTTTTTAATTTTAAAACATTAACAGTTATGTACTTTCATTAAAAGTACTGCAGATTTTTTTTTTTAACGTTATAAAAGTTTAACCCTGTGTCAAAATGGTAAACCGTTTTGGTGGTTCTTTGGAATCTTTACTAAATTCTTTAATTTTGGCTTAAAATTATGAAATTTAAAATTGTTTTAAGTTATTACATTTCAAAACAAACACTTTAAAATTAAAAACAAAACGAAATATTTGCTCGAGTCTTTGACACAACGTTCAAATATTTTACAGTGTTCTAAACGTTTTCAGAATAAGACCACCTTGTATGAATTCGCCTTGCTGCTTTGTCTTACAATTTTCGAGTAAAAATTCAATGTTGACGGTGAAATTGAAGCAACAAGTTGGGTATACACATCTATCTGTTTAATACTGAAAAGTCAAAATATTAAAAAAAAATATGTTGCGAAAGCGCTTGTAGGCATCTTTTGGTTTCCCTGTTGATAACCACGATTCTTGTAACTTGTGTTGAAACTTGGGATCTTACCGTACTCCAGATATAAAGAAATCCTAAATGTCCTTATACTGGAGGTTCCACGCCTACTTATCCGGGATTCGACATTTTGTGGAATTTTGTGTATTGTTGTTGTTTCTCTTAACGAATGTGGTTTTAATTGTTGTTGTGATGTAATTTAGGCATTAACACAAAGTAGCCCTGTAAACAATTTCCTTAGAAAAATATTTTAAATAGTTTTCCCATTTAACAAAATCGACGCTTTTGCTATCCAATTCTTATCAATATAGTAACATCGTTCGGTATATGAAGAATCTACCTTAAAGGACTAAAGTTTACATGCTACCAGCTATTTTACGATATTTTAGAATTGGTAACGATAATGAACAAATCTTGTATGCCATTATTTAGGACATTAATAAATACTTTTATTTATAATAAAAAAATTTAATTCATAAGCATCACAAAAGCAATCAAAACAAAAACTTTCAAGGGACAAATAGGTACACACAGGATAAAAAGTAACAATGTAATTGAAAATTGCATTTACAAAAATTAAATTTTTTTTAAAGTATATACATATTTAGTTGGTCCACCCTGAGCAACGATCACAGCTTGTAAATGTCGAAGTTGTATATGATTTCCAGAGTTGGTTCTGCCAAAGCTCTGTTTAAAATAGTTTTCAGGCATTTACTGCTGCTAATTTTTTATTTTCTAAATTTTTTCCTGAGGATTTAAATACGGTGATTGTGGTTGGGAATTGAGTTATTCGGTAGAAAAATATAGAAACCAGATGATGCCATGGCTTCCCAAACCATAGCACTGCCATCTCCATGTTTGACTGTGGGTACAATATTCTTTGGATCTAAGAGGGGGTTCCCCAAACTTTGGAACGGGCATCAGTGCCAGTAAATAGAATTCGTTTCGTATTTTTAGCAATTTCAAGACGGAGTTTTGGCAGATATAACTTTTTTTTACGTTTTTATACCCTTCACGGAAGGTAGAAAAGTTATAAGCATGTAAGTTTGCCATTCCACATCTAAGACCCTATAACGTCAATACAGTCAAATCCCGATAATTCGTACCCCGATAAATCGTAATTCCCGATTATTCGTAATAAACTGCCGGTCCCTTGAAAATATCTCTTTAATTCGTATTTAATTTCCATACATTTTGGTCCCCTCGCTAATTCGTAATTTTTTTTCAAATAAAATCTTTACCTCTTATAAATCGTAATTGTTTGCTAACTACCACTTATAATTCGTAATAAAAACAACAGAAACATTGAAAGAATGATTTTTTGTTTACTGCTAATTTTTTTTTTTTGCATGGGTTTTTTCTTTTGCTTGTGTGTGTGCGTTTATTTTCTTAAGATCTCAAAATGTTTTTTTTTATCGTTTTAGAAAATAAATTGAAAAACCCCGTTAATTCGTATTTAGTTTACTTTAAACCCGTTAAATCGAAATCCCGCTAAATCGAAAGCCCCTATAATTCGTAAGAAATGGCCGGTCCCTTGCTATTACGAATTATCGGGAGTCCACTGTATACTACATTCATATATTATGAGCCTTTTCAGAGTAGCGAAGTGGATTTAAGAATATTTTTTAAATTGTGTACATAATTTTCATTTTTTTTAATAATTAACCCTTTAAAAGCATATTTAGCAAAATCCATATTTTTTCAATGAATTAAAAAAATTCAATATTCTCAAAATTTCATCGATATAACGGCATCAAAAATAGTATAATATTAAATAAAGAATTATTAATATTTCATATGATGTAGTATGTCCAGAAGTCATCTCTAATTTTAGAATAGAAAACTTAATAATTGATGAGGATGAACGGATGATTGATGTTGTCAATTTTAGCACTATTTTATTGCTTTCAATGAAACTTCTTTGGATTTGGTGGATTTTTTTATTGTCTTATTTATAATAATTACCAGCGTTTAAAAAACTGCAGTCAAAGTAGAATAACTGCAATTTCTTCCACTTCTTTATTTGTTATTAGTGAAAAAAACTATTGCTTTTACTTCTGATCCATTAATTGTAAACAGTCACTGTCATTCCAAGTCAAATAATCAAAAGTTGTACACAAATGTTCGTGTTTTAAACCCTGATAATTACTATAGATTTGAATTGAATAGATCGGTTTTTAATATAATATTTTTAAAATTTTTTTGCTTTTTTAATAAAATGTTTGAAATTAACGTAAAATTTGAAGATTTTTCTCTTCAAAATATGATTTTTGTGTTTTTTCGCCATATGAAGTTTTTTTCCAAAGCTTCTTCTGTCAAAGCTAATTGTTTCGTAAGTTTTTTTTTTCTTTTTTTTTATTAAATGAGAAAGGAAGTCTTCTTGTACTCTTTTTAAGGAATTGATTGAAACAAGAACAACGAAAAGAAGTCGGGTTAATAAAGTATAAAAAAGACACGCAGTGGTTAAACAACTTTCTGTTTCGGTCGTTTAAGATTTCGTATAATAACGTTATGTTGTCGTTGTTGTTGTTATTTTTAATATTATTTTAGTTGTTGTTTCATGTACGTAAATACAATAATAAAAAACAAATACCTACATACATACATAATAATGGAAAAAAGTTAGAAAAGTAACAAGATAGTGCTTTCTTCAAACATTACACAAAAATGAAATGGAGGAATTTAAAAAGAATGAGTAAAATAACACTTGTTAAAATAAAAAAAAAAAAATTAAATAATAGTCTGGTAGTGTATAATGTCATTCCTAAAAATTAAAGAAATAGGACTATTACAAAAAAAGCTTTATAAAATACATAACTGAAATTTAGCTCATAGAATAAATTCGAAAAAATAAAAGATGTTGAAAAAATTAAATATTTAAAAAATAAACTTAAAAACTCGTAACACAATTCTCATTTTCGTCCAGCTTTTTAATTTGTTTTTCTGATTTTCTTTTAACTTATCTTTAATTTTCAAAATTTATTTAATTTTTTTTATCCCGTTTTTAATGCGTGCAAAAATTTTGTCTCATTATCAAACATGTTTATGTATTTTTTTCGCCAAAATTTTCAAATTTTAGTTCTTTTATATGCCAATTTGTTTTATAACTCTTTTTTTCAACCAAAAATTTTTTTTGGCAATTTAAAAAAATCTTAATTTTTTATAAAAAAAAAACAAGAAAAAACAAATGACTTTGCGAAGTTCTTTCAAGGTTGTTCGGACATTGACATTTTTGAACAAAAGCTTGAAAAATTTGTTTGAAATCGGTTTTCAAACTAAAAACAAAAAACTTTTTTATATAAATTCGCATGCTGAAACAAAAAAAAAAAAAAAAAATAATAAAGAAAGAAAACAACAAAAATAAATGTATTAAACATGCGTGTGGCGTGGCGTTAGTTTGTATTAAAGTGGAACAAGAAATAAAAAAAAGGTGACCAAATGAAAAATATCAGAAAGAAGTTAAAATTTCTTTCAAATCTGATAGGTATAACTATTACTAAAATTCAAACGGGAAATTTGTTAAAATCGATCCCGTTTGGCATCCCTTATCCCCAACACATGAGTTTGTACCTTTGTGTAAACAGGGAAATCCCCCAATTTTATAAGCATGAATAATCAGATTTGCAAAAAAGAAAAGAACTACTAATAAAATACAACTCTTGTTAGTGTAATTCAACGCATAGTCTGGGTTCACACTATGAAAGTTGTCATTCGGAATGTCTAAGTTTATTGGTGTGAGGGGGAAAAAGATGAATGTTTTCTCTCCCCTCTCAACAAAAAAGTCACGACTTTCGGAAAAAAACTTTCATAATAATAAGATTTCTCTATGACGTGCTAAATTCCTAACTTTTATTTTTGAAAGAAAGCATTTCACTGGTTGCTTGGGCCAGATCATCAGGAAAACTTTTTCAAAAGATTTTATTTTGAATTAATAGTGTGAATTAGTGTCCGTCTTAAGGGGGTGTCCGCTTAAGGGGGCGTCTATTAAGAAAGATTATATGTTTTGTATAAGTTTTGAGAAAATTATGATTTTAAAGCCAATCTTTTTTGAATTTTTAGTTGTGCCTGTTTATGATTTAGTGTGCGATATGTAACTATGTATGTATGTATATCTTTTGAAAGCTAATTCTGTGAACAATCTTCAGGTTTTGATTTAGGCTATTTTTAAAAAAACAAAATGTTTTTTATCTTTAATGACATTTTTTTCATTATTTATTTAGGTATGTATATGGCCAACCGTTTTTATTTTAAAATGTAATAACTGATTATTAAACAAGAAGTTTTTTTTGTTACATTTCATTTCAGGCGAATTGAGAAAAAATACTTATTGTTCTTAAAAACAAATGGCAAACACGTGTTATGTTTTTTTAAATTCTACTATGTAAAATTAAAGCAACAACTAATTGAATAATTTCTAAAATCCAACACCCAGAAGTTAATCATCATTTTTAAAACGAAATCTTTAAAAATACATTTAAGTTCAATATTTATTAAAAATTTCAAGCACGTCGTAGTTGAGGCATAAAAATTATATACATACATATAATTTCAAGTCTTGAAGTATATCTAAGGGCTTCTTTTAGGGGGGAAAATTTGTGTGTGCTGAAAAAACACCTTGTTTTTGAAAACCTTTTGAACATGATCGTAAACGAAAAAAAACAAAACTTATTTATTCATACAATTCAATAAAGTACTCGAATAAGTATATATGTAGTACACTTCCTTATATACATTTCAATTTTGTTATATACATATTCACATACATAAAAACAACTGTGTATATTAACATTTATATAAACTTTTTGGTATCTTTTCGGTTCTGTTGTTTTAGTATCTTTAGCCTCTGTATTTTTGAAGTTCAAGTTCGCCATACGCATTTTTAATTTAGTTTTAAATTTGTTTTCTTCATTTTCCTTTTTGTTTTGAAGATCTTTAGTTACAGTTGGTTTGTATTTTGCTCTGCAGCAGGGGAGTAGATTTAAAACTCATATTTCATTTTTTTTTTAATAAATTGTTTATTTTGTCTGTAGTATTCTATAAATCCAAGGGTAATTAAGTTTCTAGGTAGTTTTTTCGTTGCTGTAACGTACACTCTTTACTCAAGTAGGCTTTCATTGTCTCGTTAGACACATTTTAAAGTTCTAAATATTTATGTACATACATATACATATATACAAAAACATGAATTTAATTGTCAAAACATTTGTTAGAGATAATTTATTGTTTTAACTTGAAGGTTTTTTTTGTTAACATAAAATTTTTGTTTAATAGGAAAACATTTTCTGAAATTTCAGTGTCAGTTTTTAACCAAAATTTAAAACTTAATTAAATAATACCTACATCAAATCAAAACTTCAATATCTTCTGATATTTTTTTAAAAGATAAGACTTATTTATCTTCTACATATGTACACAAATACAAGGTCTGTCTTATTCATTCATTCACTTACTATCTCACTGACTCATCAATGCCCAGCCCATAGGCTAAAGTAAGAGACTTGAATCTCGGCAAAGTGTTAATAAGCAGCTCCACTAATAAGTGGATTTTTCAAATTCGATCGCTAAAAAGGTAAAAAAGGCTAAAATCTGAAATAAAATATCTTCAAAAAATAATCAAAAGCAAATTCAAAAAGCATATGAATGAATGCCGTCAAAAATAAGCTGACGCATGTTAAATACTTTTTTAATGATTGTACTTTTAGAACGGTAGAACGGCGAAACATCTATGTTTAGTACTTTTTTCCTAACTTATCTTCTTAACTACTAAAGATATGAATCAAATTTAAATCGAATTGTTCTCTCCTTAAAAACATCTTGAATAAGTTTTGGTACTTTTTTGAAATTTGGAATGATAGGGGAACAAAATTCAACTTTTTTTTTTGGTACTTTTTCTAAAAATTATTTTATTTTAATTCACAAAGCTAGAGACTTAAAATTTGGTACGCTGGTACCTTTTTTCATGAGCAGAACCCCCAAAAAGCCTTAAGTCTGTAATAGGGTGTTCAATTAATCGGGTTTTATTTTTGTTCGATTAAACGATTAATTGATGTTGGGCATTATTAACTTATTCGATTAAACGAATAAAATTTTAAAATTTATCGATTAATCGAATAATTCGAAATCCAGAAATTTTATGAATTACGAGATTTTTTTCGATTATTTTAGAAAAAATTAGTACTCGAGTAAATAAACACCTGTTACATTTAGCTTCATTAGATTTATCCTTCGTACAATATTTTTTAACCGAACTCATTCTAAGGAGAGAAACACATGAAGTATTTTGTTAAAAAATACAGGCGTTTTCTAGAATTCGAAATGATTGGATTTAAAATCGAGCATATTTTAAAAACGACCCTGTTATGAAGGTTCATAAAAATATTCTATTTTATCTACTTTTTTCTTTGAGTAGCTACGCTTTTGCAAGGACAACACTTAAAACCACGAAAACTACGGTCATTTCTTAAATAGTAGTTGAATTTAAATTATCGCTCAGTCAAAAAAGATATTTGTTTACATTTTTAAAATGTTGTATTATAAAGGAAATTTTTCTTTCATTTTGTTTTTTTTTATTATTTGATAAAAATGAATTTTCCACCGAGTTTTTTCAAAAACTTTTTTGCTATCTTATCTCGACTTAAGATGTTTTGTCAAAATGCCACAGATATATTATTATTATTATTCTATTAATCGGTATAAATTCTTCGGTTAATCCTTTAACCGAAATTAGCAATTTTATATTATTCGAACAATTAATCGTCTAAAATTGTTCGATTAATCGAACGAAAATTAATCGACTGAACACCCTAGTCTGTAACTTAAAATTTCCAAAATGAAGACAGACGGAACCCAAATTCAAAAAGCTAATAACAAAAGTTTAACAAACAAAATATTATTTCCTGATTTTTCTTTACCATCAGTTAAACCCTCAAATGTTATTGGTTACCTACTTTTATTTTTTTATTATTTCAAAAGTGTTACCATTGTTTGGTCTGATTAAAATTTTTATTTAACCAATTATTGTCAATATGATACTTTAGTTAAGCAATATTTATAATTATAGTTTACTAATTATTAACTAATAACTGTAAATTTGAGTCTAAAACTAATTTATATCTTAAAGTGCAATAGGCAGCCGTCACGAGGACGGCTCACTTGGGTCCTTATAGCCGTTCCTTTGTGACATTAATGATAGAAATAAAATTAACATTGAATTGTTCTCCTTTTGAAAACATCTCGAATAAATATTGGCTGTCTAATAAGGCAACAAAACGTCTCTGATAATTTAATTGTCGTATGTGGATTCCGATAGTTTCGAGTAAAGTGAGTTTGAAGTTTGATTAATTTGAAAATTGCTTCAGAAAATACCACATACGACAAACTCAACACTCCATATCTCGAATGAGGTATCGAAAAACGAAAGATCAGGTCGGAAAACCTAAGGAAACCCGCAAAAAATTCACATACGACATTTAAATTAACAACCGACGAAATGTTAACCGATTTCTGGTACTTTTTGTAAACAAATATTTTTTTATTATTCTAAAGTATAATAAATAGGAATACAATGGAAATCGAATCAGGTTTAATACTTTCTTAAACATCTTTAGGGTTTTGTCCCACCGTTGTCTTTACCTAACGGCAATTTGTAATAATGACTCCTAATGTGTTTTGGTACTTTTTTTAAAATTCGAACCGATAAGGGAACAATATTTATCTTATCTTTAGTATTTTTTCTAACCAAATATTTTGAAATTCACAACTGATCGATTCGAATCGATCTAGCTAAGTCCGAATCCAGGTAAAATTAATTATCCGCGTTTTTGATGAATTTTGTAATTATGGGACTTATGGGGTGAAAAATAAATATCACTCCAGGGAACATCAGCTGTCCGTGTTTAATTGCGCATTTTGCTTTGAGGGAAAAAACAAGTTCTGTAAAAGGGTATAGTAATACCATTATTCATCTTTAAAACACGGATTGTTTAAATAAATAAAATTTTAATTTCTAATAGAATTTCATAAGCTAAATTAGGAAAAATAGTAGCAGAATTAAAAAATTTACTAAAAAAAAGCTAAATTATGAAAAATCTTAGCTGAATTAAAAATTTTATAAAGAAAAATATTTTTTAAATAGTTTTGACCAATTGTATCCAGCTGAATTGTGAAAAAGTGTTTAATAAAAAAAATTATAAAAATTATAATTTCTAAGCTGAATTAGGAAAAAGAGTAGATAAATTATAAAGTTTACTATAAAAAACGCTGAAATAGGAAACATATTAGCTGAATTAAAAAATTGACTAAAAATATAATAAGGGTCCTCATGATGTCGCTTAAAATTGCCATTTGTGCAAATGCGCAAACTTACGAGTCTTGTTTCATGAAGCCCCTTTTTTTACTTTTGTGTAATTTTAAACAATTAATGTCAGTTTGTAAGAAACGTCAATACAAAAATAAATTAAAAATTAAAATTCAAAAATATAAAAATTTGTGTTTAAATTTGTGATTAATATGTATGAGAAATTTGCTTTTAAAAATGCTCAAAGAAAGCCAAAAGACCAATTTACTGAAATTATTGCTAGAATTTATTGTTTGTGATTTATAGACACTTGGATTTTTCATTGAAAACGACGTTAAAATCATTAAAAGATCTGTTTGTATAAATGCACAATTGAACAGCGCAAGTTTACGAGACAAAATTGTTGGGCAAATTTACCAAGTTTGTGTAAATGAATTCTCATACAATTTTTGACAGTTCATTTACGAGGGCGTAAAAATGCACAGTTTGCACAGATTACGAGACTTATAAACGATATCATGAGGACCCTTAATGTTTTAAATAGTTTTAAGCAATTGTTTTCAGCTGAATTATTAAAAACTGGGCTATATTAAGGAAAGCATAACAAATGTTGTACATAAGTTAAGTTTTAATAAAGTTAAGCTGAATTATGTTTTGAAATCAAATACGTGTTGGTAATTAATTTAGCTAAATTGGAAAACACTGTTGCTGAATAGAGTAAAATTACGTTGTAAAGTTGTCAACATTAGTTTATATTACGTTTTTTATTATTTTGAATCAAATTTTCTAAGCTGGATAGCAGAAACCCTTAGCTGAATTAAGTTGTTTCTTACTAAACTAGTAATTTTAGTAGTTCAGTAAATTTTTGTTACCATTTTTTCCAAGTTAAATTGATTAAAAAAAAAACTTGCTGAAGTCGTTTTAATATCGTTCGTTTTCATTATTTTGAATTTTTTTTTTAAATAACTTTTTCGATTTGAGCCGGCTATTTTAATTTATATTTTTTTGTGTTCATACCTCTTAGTCAAGTTGATAACATCACATACATCATTTAATTTCTACGCAAAATATTTTTGTTAACGTACGTCTAATTTATTTCTACTTTTTTTTTTAATTTTCATTATTTATTGTTCTTTGAAAAAGCAGAATTTTAATCGAATTTAATAGTTTAAGACCCCTTTAAAAAATACACTGTTTCCCAAGGAAAGTTTAGGACAAAAAAGATTTGAGTTATCTAAACGGTTAAGTTGAAAGCTGAAGAAACGATCTACATAACAAAAATATATAACAAAAATTCTGATAGTGTATGGAAAATATTCCTGAAAATATTGAAGGAATTAGATTATTAAAGTTTGAAAGCTTTATAAATTGAAATTTAACTAAAAATACACATTCGATTAATATGAAAATTGAAATATGTATCTTTAAAAATTTTCTAGATTTTTTGAAAGTTCTATTAGTTATGAATTATCTTTGGGAATGGAATCAGTGTTTCACTTCGTACCTTATTTTTCTATTTTACTTCATTTTATTGTTATTCCAAATGTGTTCCAATTCGTTGAATGTTTTTACTCTCTCTTAAAATACCCACCTCCTGCTCCGTGTAAATTCTACCTTTAGATACGCATAGTTTTCAATATTTTTTAAGAACTAGGTTTTGTTGTTTATTAAAAAAAAATAAAAAAAAAATCATTAATAACATCATAAAAAAATCAAACTGACTGATTTTCAAATAGACAAAAGCACCAACAACAATAATATAAACAACACATTTAACGAATTCCTCTCTACCATTTAAGTTTTATAACCAAAATGTTAAAATACAAAAAAGTATCTACGGGATTTATCTATGTCTCGAAAATCTATATACATACATACATGCATACATATGAGGCAAATATATGAGATTGTGTGTGTTTTTTTTTTGTAAATAGTTTTGTATGAGTAGTTTTAGAGTGTGATGGTATTAGAGCAAGTTTACTGACCTTGAACTTCACAAAAAACAAAAAAAAAAAAAACTATGTATTAGAATCTTGTAGGTAGTTTTTTAATGTATGGAAAAATTGAAATCATTTCTTTTTTGTATATGATAGAATGCTAGAATCTATAAGTAAGAGTGAGTGTGTCAGAAAGGCGGCACATTTTTGAATAATAATAATTTGTTTAGAAAGTTTAGTTTTTTTCATTTGATTTAATATTGGCGGGTTTAAAGAAAAATGGCGTATGTTACTTAATTTAAAATATAGTTCATTAGTTTTTTGCGTAATAAAAAAAAATACAAAAATAAAACTGAAAGGTGTGAGTTTTTAAGGTTTTACGAACACCTTTTTTCTAAAAAACAAAAAAATTATTTTTTAATTTAGAATATTTATCTTTAAGTTTTTTTTGAATATAAAGAAGGAAAAGGTCAGTGTTAAAAAATATCTTACAATAATATCAAACATACAACCAAAATTTAAAATTATTTTTAATTCAGCAAAGTAAATTTATTTGAAAGTTTCAAAAACTTGCACTTAACACACTTGTTTCAAATTAAGCTAACTTTTTTTGATTCAGCTGAGTTAATTTGTTGGAAATTATATAAATCTCAAGTTAGCTTGATTTGGTTTATATTTCCTTTAATTCAGTTGAATTTGTTTGCATATTTGTTAAATATTTATTTAGCTTAATTTGGCTTAATATCCTTTAAATTAAAAATATGTTATATTGTGCAGAAAAAATGCAAATATCTTTAGTCAGCTTAATTTGGCATACATTTATTTAAGTCAGCCAACTGTTTTTCGAAATTGATCAATGAAAATTTCTTTAGAAATTTTGAAATTTTATATAAAGCTAAACTAAGAAAATTATAGTGACAACTATAAACAGCTATATTTTGCTTTTTAATTACAGTTCAGCTGACTAATTATTACCTGTAATTTGTAAAAATGTAAATTTTTCTCCATTTATCTAATTCGTTTCCCAATTCAGCATGACAATTTTGTTTAGAAATTACAAAATTGTATAAGTTTAAAGCATATTTTATTTCAAATTCAACTAACTTTAACTGTTGCTTAGCTAAGAAAATTTCATTGACAACTATAAACAGCTATATTTTTCTTTATTTAGTACAATTCAGATTACTAATTTTTAAACGTAATGTTAATTAATTCTTTTCTTAATTCAGCAGGTACATTTTGTTTTAAAATTAAAAAATTTTACATAAATTTTTTTTTTAGCATATTAAATTTCTAGTTCAGCTAACTTAAACTACATCTAAACTAAGACAATTTCCTTGACACCTTTAAGCAACTATATTTTGCTTTATAAATTACAATTTAGCTGACTTGACTTTTATTTAATCGAAATTTTTAAAGATGTACTAATATGTTAATTTTACTCAATTTAGCTTATTGTTCTCTTAATTCAGCAGAATTTTTTTTTTTAATTACAAACTTCTATATAAAGCTTTTTTAGGCATATGTTGTTTCTAATTCAGCTCGCTTTAACTGCAGTAAAACTAAGAAGTTATCATTTGAAACTATAAACAGCTCAAGTTTTCTTTCAGTTACAATTCAGCTTATTTTTTTAATAGAAATTAGTAAATATGTGAATAGTTCTGAATTTATATAATTCTTTCTAAATTCAGCAGCGTAAATTTGTTTAGAATTCAGAAAAACTTACATTAGCCTTATTTTTTGTAGTTTTATAATGTTAAGCAAATTTTCTAAACATTTTCAAAAATCTATATTTTTCATCATTTAACAAAAGTTTCGTTTTATTCATCTAGAACAAATTTTTTTTGATCTATATTCAAGCTTTATATAACATCAGTTTTTCTTAACTTAGCTAACAATTTTCTGAATTCAGCTAAGCAAATTAATTCGGGATTTATAAAATGCTATATTTGTATGTATAGGTATGTATATGTATATACATATACCATAATGTTATGTATTCAGTTAACTTCTTACCAATTTAGCTAAGCATATATTTTACAAATATAATATAGAACTTTCTTACATTTGTATTGTACATACAAGAACAATTATAGTTTGCTTAAAAATGTTATATTATTAAATATTTGATATTTCATTTTAAAGCTTTTGAAACAATAAATAAATAGTTGTTTTATTATTAATGTATAATTTAAAATTTCAAAAATTTTGTTAAATTACCATTCATAACTTTAGTTTAATTCAAAATAAAAATATAAGATGTGGTTGTATAAACAATGAATTGTCTCGTTCTCTTACTAAGTGGAAAGTAAATTAGTTTTATTGGATACGTTTAAAGGTTTTTAATTATTCAGAACACTTTATTTATTAGATGGATTTTTTTTTGAAATGACGTCATTTTATTTTTAGATTAAAGTATTAGATATTTTTTTAAATTGGTTTATTTCCATCGATAATTTTTTTTTTGTTTTCAAGTTCAAATTCATTTCAATATTTTATGCTTTTCAAAAATACGTGTCCAATTGAGGGTGGGTTTATAATGGAAAATTTACATAGGAAAGGAATTTAATTTTCAACTTTTCAGGGAAATTATAAGAAACTATAAAATTAATTGGTTTTTTTAAAACAGATAATAAATTAATATTTAATAAATTTTAATAATTTTAACTCATAAATTTGATTTCCCTTTTTGTCTTTTTAGGTAAGTTGAAAAAAAAATTCCCTCAATTTGAAAATTACAGAGATTATTTTAAAGCATGTAAGTAAATCTTTTAATTTACGAAAACTGAAAATTGTTAAAAAAAAATCAAATTTTTACTGAATTAGTAAATTTTTATAAACAACCTCAATTCAAAAATACTGAGATGTAAATATGAAAGATTGGTGTCTAAGCTAAACATCCAGATTTAAAACTGAATAATAAAGCTTCTAAGCTAAGCAGCGGGATTAAATTCAAAATTTAACTTAAGCCTGCTAAAGAAGGGGCTAAAAAATCAGAAGAAGTTAAACTTACTTTTTGGTTTAAAATGTGTTTAAACCAACAAATCTATAAATCATAAGATAAGATTTATCGTAGTGCTGCCACATGTTATTTTTTTAACAACATGTAAAATACATGGGACACTCCTTTATAGTTTTTGAGTTTGAACTAAATATAAATTTATGTTAAGTTCAACTAAACTAGCGTTTAAACCATCTGTGATTTATTAGACATAAGTAAACCAATTTTCGAAAGCTATAATGGCCAGTTCAAATTTAAAAGACATTTTTAGGAATTTACCTCTCCAGGTGACTTTTGTTTTTTCTACCCTCAATCACTAGTGGTGAAAAAAGGTATACTAAGTTTGCCATTCCATGTGAAACATTTTATAGATTCATCTTAGACCCCATAAAGTATATATGTATATTCTGGGTCATTGAGTAGGTCTAAGTCGATAAAGCCAGTCCGTATGTCTGTCTGTTTGTCTGTTGAAAACACGATTACTCTCGAAAGAGTCAACAGAAAAAAACAATATTGCTGTAAAATTCTTTCTAGTTCTCCTAACCTGTTGGGATTGAAATCCAGCACAATCGGTTAGGCAGGAAAAGAGTTATAAACCTTAATATGGAACAAAATCCATTAAAATTTATATTTTTGTTACACAGGGATGTGCTGGAAATCGTAAACGTAAAACGCTAGAATTCGGAAGTTGTTTTTAATAAACTTTTAATCTAATTTTTATAATTTTTGTTATAAAATTCTGTTTAATAGAGAAATATTTGCATAAAATGTGTCATAAAAATCTTTTATTACAAAAATCTTATTACAAAGCGGATTTTAAAATTCTTGCGTTTTACGTTTACGATTTCCAGCACACCCCTGACAAAAACTAACATAAATTGGTGACAGATTGCATCGATTCGTATTACATTTTTGCACAAATTCATTTTATAATACGGAAAATCATACTAAAAATCTTTCTAAGCACCCATATAAAATCTACTATCGGAAAACACCTTGCTTTAGCGCAGACATAAACCTTTTGCTTCTAAATTGATTGCTTTTATAACTTTTCGTTATAAAAGTCTTATTTTTTTAAAGCGTTGATGATGAATTTTACATGTCACTATTTATCAGGCTTAAAGGACATTGACTCTCCCTGATTTATTTCTGCTTTATCAGTAGCTGACAACTGATATTGTTAGACTTTAAAGAACCCTAACCACATATACATTTGAGCACCCTTTTGCTCCAGTATTTATAAGAGAAACACTTTCAGAGATTCCAGGTTTAGTTCAGAGATTAACTTTTCTTCCTCCAAACTATTTGTATAAAAAATTTCCTAACATCTTTGTCATTATTATTTGTATAGAAACCTTGCCCTTTAAAGGGTGATTTAAATGGTTAGCTGTCAAGCAAACTGTCATACTGCGCTTATTGTTTAACTTTTGTGACCAGTATACTCTGGCAAATCAACATACAAAATACACGCTTAAACCACTTTTAGGAAACTTCGCAAGTTTTAAGGTTTGTACACCGACGAGACTTTTTTTGTTAATAAGCAAAATTGCCGCATATGAGATGAAACCCACAAACAACAGACCCTTATACCGTGTTCAGATATACCTTTTTTATTGAGTCAATATTATTGACATTATTATCTTTCTGTTCACATATACACAAGTTAGTTAACTCAATTTACATATATGACTACTACATACAACATTCAACGTAAACAAAAATGTATGTACATGCATAAGCAAAATGTAAACAACTTTTGACATCTTTAAGGAATAAACATCTGCCTTTGTTTAGTAAGTTGTGTTTTGCTCACTAAAGACACTTGTGACAGGGTCGCATTTTAATTTTACTCAATATCTATAACAATTTCGTTTTAATTGAGCAATAACTAAATTGCAATTTTATATGGATAATTGAGCTCAATAAAGTCATTTATTGCATAAAACTCAATTAAGGTGCATATCTGAACACGGTATTAAACGATCAGTATATCAAGAAAAAGCCAACGTTTAATTTTTTGTGTTATGTTTAGCAATTTCAAGTTCGTTTGGGCTTAAAAACATCCTGAATCTTTGGACTTTAAAAAAAAAAAGAAAAAAAAATTAACAGTCAGAACATCAATACCGAAAAAATTAAAAAAAAAAAATAATAAATTTGATGAAAACATAAAAGACCGTCAATAAATGCTAAAAACTTAAACAAACAACAAAACAAGATAATAAAAAAAGTAAAAAACAGAACAAAAAGGAGAGGTTTAAAAAAAAGTTGCCAAGCAAAAAAAAAAAAATCGAAAATTTGGCAATGAACTTGAAACACGTGTAAGGCGAATGAATAATTTGTTGGTACATATTCTTACTTGAAAATTACAAGCTCTACATAAACACACACACTCGCAGTCATACAAAATTTACAACACATACACAAATTTATGTAAAAAAATAAATGTATAAGTTAACTATATACATCTAAAAGTGTTTTCAGATAGAAGTAGAAGAAAAGAGAAGAAAAGAGAAATTTTTTTCCCCAAAAAATATTAGTCCATTACGAGGTAACTTTTTGCTAACTTTTTACACAATTAAGCTAAATTAAACATTGTGGAAAATAACAAAAATGTGTATTTTCTTTGACAAAGAAAAATTTATTTCCTTATATAGATAACTTTATTAATAATTCAGCTAAGAAAATCTTAGCTAAAATAGTAAAATTCCACCCTCGTTAATTAAGCAATATATTTTTTTAATTCAGCCAGATTCTTAAAAAATATTGAAACCAGTTTACCTGCCAATTTTTGATGTTTATTTAATTCAGCTATCATAATTTGCTATTAAGCCAACAATTTTGCTTTTAAATTTAGACAACTCTTGAATGCATCTTCAACTAAAATTATTAGCTGGCTTAATTTAATTATTAACTATAACTTAATGTTTTGCTTCACTAATATCTTAATTCAGCAAACATTTTTTTTCATTCAGCAATGATTTTTTTTTAAACATTAAACAATTAAACACTTTGGTTGCCAATCTCTTAATAGTCATTTATTTGATTTATTGAGCTGCTTAACACTTAATATAGCTAGCAATTTTTCACAAAAGTTTTAAGATTAGCTAGGTCTAAATTTTTTTATTTGGCATAATTTTCTTTAATAAATATGTGTAAGTTAAATATGTAACCCTCAAAGGGTTAATTCATTTGATTACAAACCATTAATCTGTTTTTTTTTATACAAGAAAGAAACAGAAGTCGAAATTATCATTTAAAAAAATGGTGAAAAGCAAAAAACGAAAACCCAAAAAGCGTATTAATAATAAAATAGAAAAAAGTTTTAGTAAAAAAGTAAGTTGTCTAGTTAAATACTGAAAAAGTAGTAAACAATTTTTTTGTTGAGCTCTTATAATTTTTATTTTATTTTAAAATTTTTTTAACTCTTCTTCATTTATTTGCGACGCAATAACCTAGATTTTTGTTAAAAAAAATGCTGGTAAAACATATTTACTTACGAAGTTCTAAAAAACAATATGTTTTGGTTAAATGTTTTGATGAATTTTTTTTTTTTTTTTTGATACAGACAGACATTTTGAAATACTTGTTGGTTTTTGTTATTCTTTAGGTTTTTATAACAATTTTTTGTAGACAATTTATTGAACTGTCATCACAATTGCTTGGATTCCTTTTTCATTGTAATCCGAGCTCTTGTTTTGAAATTGACGCCATTAAAAATAAAAACAATTGGCGCCTAAACACCAATATGTTTGTACAAATGTATAGTAAACAATTTGTAGATTTTTATACAATTAAGCTAAGTTCTTCTAACGAAGTAAAAACAAAACACCAGGAAATTAATAAAAAAAAACACCTAACTTTTAGAATTTAGTTCCTTTTAAAGCTTTGAAACTTAAAGTGCATTTAAAAAATGTTTTAAAATCAATTCATATAAATAAAATCTAAAGAAAAACTCAGAAATCTTTATTTGCTTTCAGAACTTCTTTATTCAGCTATAATTTTCTTCAAGTTACCTTAAAAGTATGCATTAGGAGATAAAAATATTTTTTGAATTTTTTTAAGAATATCATTTAAATAGAATTTAATGTAAACTGACATTTTCAAATTTAGTTAAAAACCCCTAATTCAGCTAAAGCTTTCTGCAATTCAGCTAAGAAAATGGTATCAAGAACAAGAAAATATTAAATTTCTTAATACAAATTCAACTCAGCTGACATTTTCAGCTAGCTCTTTGGCTGTTATGTAAAAGACCATGAAAAAAATTTGTATTTACTTAAATAAAAATTGTAATTAGCAAACATTGCTTACAATTCAAAAAGAAAAATTCTTGTAATATTCGTATGTATGTATACTATGCAAAATAAATATTGTTTTTAAGAAAAATTGTATTCAGCTCATATTTTCAACAATTCAGCTGCAATAAAATTCCTGGAAAATATAAATTTTAAACTCAGTTCAACTTGCATTTTCTGCAAAAGAGTTTGGATAAAAAACAAAATAAAAAAATCAATTATGTTTCAAAAAATCAGTTATTTTTGTATGAAGCTTAAATATTGCACTTAGTTTAACACAACCTGTTTTTGGTATATAAAAATTTCTTTCAGAATATTTCAAAATTCAATCTTTAAATTTTTAATATATGTAGAAAAAAAAAACAATTCAGCTTATAAAGTACTTAATTCAGCTAACATTTTATAGAATTCAGTTTATAAATTTAATGAAAATTTAAGTTTTTCTTAAGAAACTTCGAACATTTTAAAATACAGCTTCATTATTTATGTACTAAAAAATTTACATTTTTTTTAACTCTTTCATAATTTAGGATCGATGCGTTTTAAGTAAATTCAGATGCATAATTTACTTATTCAGCTAAATAAATTTGCCTGCAAATTTAAAATTTATGTATGTACCTATAAACTTGCAGAAAACCTCATTTACCTAAGAATTTTTAAGCAAATTTCAAGAAGAATTGATTAGATTAATAAATTCTTTTAACAAAAAAATATTACCTATTTAGCAAAGGAATTTTGAATTCAGCTGCATTAAGTAATTTAAAATTAACAAATTTTTATGGAATTCCCGGAGCATGGAAATTTATTTAAATTTTCCCAACAAAATTGGGTTTAAATATCTTAAATTTTGTTAAAACCTTATAACAAATTTTTATTTAATTAAAATTATTATTTAATATTTTCCTCTGAATCGTTTAAATTTAAAAAAGTTTCCTTTTTTGAGTTTAATTGCAAAGCGAAATGTTTGTACAACAAAATCATGCTTTACAGTAACAACAACAAGCTTAGGCAATTGACCGTTTCTTTTGAAAACAGATTGCAATTCATTTACTTAATAACAACAACAAAAACAATAATAATACCATAAAAAAGGGGTAACAACACGAAAACGTCCTGATGACATTCACCCCAATTCAATAAAGCTTGAAAAGCAACAATAACAATAATGTTAAAAATAAATGAAAAAAAAAATTAAAACAAGTCTTCGACAACAAAATGAATGTAAAAACGATTCATTTACGAAGTTAACGAATTTCGTATTGTGTTTTCTTGTTGTTGTTGCTGTTGTTTATAAAAATGCAAAAGAGGAATGACTGCATTTTACACAACGTCATCATTTTGAAAACATCTTTCATTGTACTCCTAATCATGGTTGCCAGAAATCTGCTGGCTCATGTGCACAATTAAATTTTGAAGTCCCCAAAAAAATCCCAATTTCAAAACAAAAATCACCTATTTCATCCACAATTTCTTAAGTTTAATAAAAACAATATGCAATTTTTATTAAATTTATTAATATTGAAATTTTTTATATTAAAATGTCGATTCTTGACATCGATTTTAGAAAACAAGTGATCATAAATTGTTGTCCTGAACGTTCTATAACATTTTAATTTCTTAAACAAAATTGTGTTTTTGTAAAAATCTATACTTGGCGTAAACAAATAGTGATGATAATGATAACTTTCTGTCCTTTGCGTTCTGAGATTTCCAGTTAACAATACAAATCCGATTTTGTATTTTTAAGCAGAAAATCAGTTTATGAGAAGAAAATCCATTTTTTTATATGTCAGTGACTAACAAATTTGGAACCATTTTATGTCATAAAGTTTCCAGAAAAATAGTTTTAACTAGAAAATTGTATCAATTTGAAAAGTAATTGATAATCTTAATGATGTTTTATTAAAAATTATTTTCAAAATTCGAATACGTATTAAATTGTTTGTCAAAAATTTTTCTAGCAGTCGAGCATCATTTTGAAATGTTGTTGAAAACTACAGCAATTAACCGAAGATTAAAAAAAAGTTCTAAAAGTTCCAAATGTAAAAAAATAATACAAAGTTCGAAAAAATGATAATTCAAATTCGACGTCCAAAATGGACATATAAATTACAGATCAAATCGTTTTTAAGTGTACAGTTGCTCAAAATCCCCTTACAAATCATGCTTGTTAAATTAAAACCTTTAAATAATTTTTCACATTTTTCTAAAGAATTTAGATTTCCGGGAATAAATATTTTAACCAAATCAAATGTAGTATTCCTAAATTTTACAAAAAATACCCAAATCTGTCCCCAAACTAATGCTGAAATCCCAAATTTAAGGATAAATCTACTTATTTGACATCACTGCTTGTAATGAGTTTTATTTCAATAGAGAGGGAGAGTATAAATAGAAAAAGAGATCCTTAGCAAAAAAATGTATATTGGATAAAGGGGTAACGGGGTTTAGGAGAGTTAATGTTTACATATTTAGTTTGTTGTCGTTTTTCCTATTTTTTTTTTGCATTGTAGGGAGTGTCATTATGACTGCGGGTTAACGGGTGCAAATAAACTTTAATATGTATTAGTATACTCGCACTACAACAATAGTGGATATGGTATTATAAGTTTGTGCTGCTGTTAGTAGCTAACACCTTAAAATATTGGTCCTATCCCATTTTACGGATCTACTTAGAATAACTTTTTGAGTTGATTTAACGATGCCCGTCCGTCTTACTGGCTGGCTGTCCATGTAAATCTTGTACAGGTCGTAATTTTGGAAATAATTTGATGAAATTTGGTCAAAGGAGCATGCCTATGAAAAATGGAGACAGTTGGTTCATAATTTCACATAGCCTCCAAACAAGTTTTTTAACGGAACAGAGTCTTTGTTGGATTAATCGAAAATTACTGAATTTAATACAACAGCTGAATATTCCTTTGTTTTTACGTATTATTCAGTTAACTTTTTGATAGATAATTTATATAAAATAACTGAAAATTCATTTGTTTTTTCGGAATTCGCGGTTGAATTTTTGACAGTAAAAATTAAATGAACTTTTCGTTATTTTAAATGACATTTTCATTTAATTTTACATAAAGAAGAATTAAACTTAAAGTATTAATATGCACTTAGTTTTTTAAATAACTGTTAGAATCAGTTAAAAATAAATTTGCTTGGAATTTTAAAAGTTTATTTATTTAAAAATGAATGAACGGAATACTTCTTAAATAAACTACAGTCCGTTACTGTAATAATATTGTGAGTGTGCATTTGCTCCAAACTTAGTTTGTTGCAATCTTAATCATCTTGCCCAATTTTATTGAATTCGTTTTCATTCCATGCAAAAACTACAGCTGAAAATCACAGAAAAAATTATTACTAGTTTTTTATCAATTAAAAAAATTATTTAAATTTAATTATTGTGATATTTGAATCAATTATTTTTTTTTTTGTTGAAAGAAAATTAAAAATATAATTTTGATTTAATTAACATTTTAGTTGTTTTGAAAATTATTTCGTTTAAAATAAAATAATTTAAACTTTTGAATTTATTGTTGGAAATTGTCAAAATCAATCAACACATTGTTTGAAACGGCAAATTGTGTTGACCATTTTATTAATTATAATTAAAAATATCATTAATTGAAAGAAAAATATTCAATATATTAAATTTTTACAATTTTTAGTAATCGATATAATCATTTTGGTAATAGGAGCAAAATTAACAAATGGGTTGCTTGATTCTATGAATTTGGTGATTAGAGACAATTTTTATTTTTTTTCTGTGTAAGAAAAAATATAAACTTTTTTTAAAAATTTAAAACAATTTTTCATAAAATTGTTAAAAAAAAATTTTAAAACAATTTCCTTATTCTCTTCTTCTATTAAACTCATTTGCTGCCAAAAGGAAGTGATGCTAACTTTAGTTACAAAATTAAATACATAATAAAAATAAATTTTGCATACGTATCTACACACATTAAACTTGAAATTCTTGGAGATACATACAAACAAAATGCACATATAAAACAGAAAAAAGACGACAACTTGAACTTGTTTCTGAACAAAAAAAAAAAAAAACATCCATATCTACTGCAATCAGTGCAACCCCAGGCTGTAAAATATAAACTTGGGGAATGATGTTGGTATTTTTAAATGTTACACATCATACAATATTTGCTTTTTGTTGTTGTTGTAAATAAGTGTGTTTATTTATTTTTATATATAGACAGAATGCACATCAGACAATATTGAGAGGGCATTAACTTTTGTTGTATGTGCTTTTTTACTCATACGAAAAAAAAATAACTTCCAGCCAGGCTGCCTGCCTGCTTTCAATTGTATGTTTTACACAGTCATCTCTTCGGAAAAAAGTATTTTTCTGGAGTTGACATTTTGTTTGCAGTCATCCATCCGTCCCATTTGCCCGATATAATAGGAAGTGTTCTTTTGGGTTAATGCTTTTAATGCTAGAGTTTTATATGAACTTTTTTAAGTTTATTGAACTTTTGTCTTGAAAATTATTGGCGGTTTTTTTATCACTTTCTTTGCAGATAAAAAACAAAACATAATTCGCCTTGAAATTTTTCTGGTTTTCGATAATAACGCTTAGGCATTTTATCTGTAAATAACTACAATTTTTCCTTAAACATTAAAAATTCATTCCACAACTACACCAAATAACAAATTAAAAACATCTCGAAATACTATAAAAAAATGTTAAAAAATTGCTAAAAATTATTTGTAAAATTTTTTTTCTAATTTTTAGGTTAATTTTACGAAATCCATACGAAATGCATATTTCTGAAAATCGACATAAAGAAAAAAAAAAAATTATGCATCCTAATTATGAATACAAATTCCCCGGGAGTTTTCTCCCTCCTCCCATAATTGGGTTGATGATAATCTAAAAAATCGCTAAAAATAAATCCTTCAACATTTTAAAGTTTTTGTTAATATTTTTTTGGTAACAAAATCCTGGGGCCAAAATGTATCCATCTTATTTTGCAAATTAATGAAAAATCGCCATTTAAAAAAAAAATAGGAAAACCAAAAAAATCGCTAGAAATCCTTAAAATTTTCAAAATTTTTGTTTATCTTTTTTGGTTAAAAAAAATCTTACGACATTCGGTATTGATCGGTATCAAATGCCATAATTTGCCACCTTTTTTCATAAATTTTAACTAAGAAAATTGCAAAAAACGCCAAAGTTAACATATAAATATTAACACATATTTAAGTAAATTTCATTTATATATTCTTTTAACAAAATTTCAAAAAAAAATTTGTACAAAAATCGTTTTTAAAAAAATCGCCAAAATTTTTCTTAACAATTTTTACCAGTAAATTTTATTTTCCCATCTTTTGAAATTATATTGTTAATTTCTTTGTGCCAAAACTCCGGTTTTAAAACCGATTTCAAGGAAGATTAAAAAAAATCGCTAAAATAAATTATTTGCCTTCATGTATTTATTTATCTCTTTTTGGCAAGATTTGTACGGTTTTTGGTGCCAAGATCGGTTCTTTTTAAACAATTTTATGAAAACTAAAAAAAAATCGCAAAACCTTGCTGATGCTTATTCATGTTAATTTTATTATACATATTCTTCTTTTTAAAATTATTTAAGGAAAGTTGGAAAATCGTCAAAACAAAACTGAATTTCGAATATTTTTGTAAACTATTTCTTAATTGTACACGAATTAATAATTGTTTTTGTGCCGTTTTGACAAATTTGAAAAAGCACCAAAATGAGTTTTAATTTGTTTTTTCCCCCAATTTACTTACATTTTCTAAACACTTATTGTTTTATTGCCTTTTCAATAAATTATCTATATTTTATTAAATTTTTGCTTTTTTAATAAATTTGGAAACAAATTAAAAAAAACACTAAAATTAAATTTTATATTATCCGTACTTTTTTCATAAAATGTTGCTCTTCTGGAATTTTTAATACTTATTTCAAGTACTTATTGTTTATGAACTTGCATACATATTTTCCTAATATTTAATTTTCCTTTTTATTTTAACCAGTTGTAACCCAGTGTTTTCATCTTCAGACCTTCCTTGACGTATTCTGCTTAAATTACTCCCGAAAAACATAAGTAAACAATAATGTCTTTCTAATGAATTTCTAAAAAACTTTCCACAAATGTTTTTTTTTTTTTGTTATAATAAAAATAAAACTTTAAATATTTTAAATAAAGTTCAATAACGTGAGCTTAAACGCCTAGTCAGACTTGACGATTTTCTGCTGGCTGGAAATACCAACACAAGTTCAATAAATTTGCACAACGACCAAACACACAAATAAACAAACAACATGTGGCATAAAAAATGTGCCTGTAGTACTTTTACCACAACCCACTCACCAAAGAAATCGTTGGGGTTTTCGCTGTTCAAGTTGTTGTCCTTCTTGTTGTTGTTACAAAGATCATTGCTTTTTCTCTATCTTTAATCAATAAAAAACAACAACAATTACAATTTATAAAAGGCTTTCTTTATGACGTTTTTTTCACTTTATCGCAAACATTTGAGTATATTTTTAAAATAAATAAAAATAAATAAAATAAAAATCGTAAAAATATGTTGCTCTCTGTTGTTGGGTTAGTTACCCCATGCTTGATGGCAATGAACCAGAGCACCAATGACCAGTTAAGCCAACAATACAAACAAACCGACAAGCAACCGACCAAACAATCGTCAACAACAAGTATGACAATGCAGCAACAATAACAACAATTGTAAAGTATTAAACATCGTCATCATCATAATCATTGTCATCGTTAACTTCATTATCTTGTTTGATGTGTGTTTGCAAAGAATTTGTTGTTGTTGCATGGTTTTGTAGTCATTTCATTTTTCTGTTGTTGTGGCAAGTCGTCATGATATCATGCCTCATGCTACCAGTTTATTTTATTATTTCTTTCTTGCTACTTCTGTGTAATTTTGCATTACGTTTTTGTTTTATTTGTTGCATTATCTGTTTTGTTCTCTGTTGTGTTGTAAAAATTGAATACTGCACTTCCCTCCTACCCGTTTTCTAAAGCGTAGTTCATTTGTGTTTTTCATTGCAAAAGTGCAATGATCTCTGGTAATCAGAAGGCAATAAATTTTTTTTTTAGTTGCCTTCAAATGTAGGGAAACATTTTAATGAGTTTAAAGGAATTAAGAATGTGTGACAGAGAGGGGAAAAAAATAAATACCTACTTTAAAAGAGAACAAATGAATTAAAGACCAGACAAGCTTTACAAAGAGCATAAACTTTATAGAATTAGAAAATTTGTCTTAATATAAGAATAATTTTTTTTATTAATATTATTAATATTTTAAAAAAAGAGAAATTTTCACCAGAAAATTTTCCTATGTAATATTTTTTTAGATCATTTTTATAAGAGACATTTTTTGTAGTAAAGTTTGCTTAATATAAAAAAAAAAATTCTAAATAAGTTTCCTTCCTTAGTATTAGAAAAACTTTCTCTAGTTAATTTTCTTTAATATGAGAGAAATTTTCTCAAGAAGATGTTCCTTAATACATACATATAAGAGAAATTTTCTCTACAAATTTTACCTTATGAAAAAAGAAAATTTCCCTAGAAAATGTTCCTTAAATAAGAAACATTTTCTCTAGTTAAATTTCCCTCAATACAAGAGAAAGTTTCTTTGAAATGTTTTCCTAACTATAAGAGCAAATTTCTTTAGAATTTTTTCCTTAAAATATGAAAAGTTTTCTCAAAACATATATGTACATACCTTAATATAAGAGAAATTTTTCTAGCTTTCTAGAATATGAGAAATTTTTTCTACATATCTTTCCTTAATATAAGAGACATTTAATCTTGAAAAATTTTCTTTATAAAAGAGAAATGTTCTTCAGAAACTTTTCCTTAATAATAGTTAGTCCGTAGTATTAAAAAATTTCAAATTAATTTAGTATAAATCTTTTAGTCCGTAGTATTAAAAAATTTCAAATTAATTTAGTATAAATCTTTTACATCAGAAGCTGTAAAACAAAAATTTTTTTCCAAAAATTTCGCTCAGGAATAAGAACCGCTGGCTTTAAAAAAATTTGGGTCTAAGTATAAGATAAATTTCATGTCTTCCGTCTGCGCAATGGTAAGCGAAACGTTTATGTTTCTCCCTTACAAACCTGCTTCGTTGGAAGCTCCATTTTTTGTTGGGTTCATTTTTCTTTTCATTTTCTTGGTAATTTGTGAATTTAGTTTTCTTTATCTTAAAAATTTTGTAATATTATTCAATTTTTGTATAAAATTTAATTTAAAAAACTTTCACATTTCAACGAAAGTTCAATATATCGATCATAAGTTGCGCATTATAATTTTAAATTGTTGGTGCTGTTTTTTCTTGTTATTGTTGTTTTGGTTGCTGTTAAAGTCAAATAATAATAATTTATTAATTGAGTGTGTTGCCAAGTGAAGGTGCCGCCAATTGAAGCCTTTTTGCTTTTTTAAAAAAGTTGATTTTATTTGAATTTGCTTAAAAGGTGACTAAACTCTCCATAAAAAATATATGTGAAGACAAGACTTATTAAAGACATTTGCTTTGCATTCGAAGTCCACAACAACCAGGGACAGAGACATTCACCATGAGTTACATCAAATTTACAAGCAGCAGCAACAGAATTGGCAGAATATACAAAACCCACATTATTTTTCATAGTACCAACCGTCAGACGGTCGGTCATACTTATACACTCACACTTAGTCAAGGAGTAGAGATTGTGCCAATGCCAATTTTTTTCTTTCGTTTGCAGTAGAGCCAACAGCCAGTCAAACCACAACAAAAGACCTCTTAAACTATTGAAAAATTACAGCAATAGCAACAGCAACAATAACATTTAAATAGTCAAACAGCATTAAATGCTGAAATCCCATTGCAGCTCCTTACCTTCCGAAGCCTTTTACTACGCCAACTACAACTACTCTTCTACACACATGTTGCAAATGATGACTATGACGAAGTTTCTAAACATCGTACTACTGACTCTCTAGTGTATCGCGTAGATGCTTGTTTTTTAGTTGTTGCTATTTTTCCTTTTAAAAAGGCTGTAGACAAAAAAAAAACCAAAGTCACTGATCGTTTGAATGAAAGTTGACTGACTTATGGAGAAAAACAAAATGCCAAGGCATGGATAGTTAAGGCAGGCAGGCAGGCAGGCAGGCAGTCACTATTACACTATCAAAAACCAAACGTATGACTGAGTAAATTATAACTATTTTGTTTTAAGCAAAAAAAAAAAATAAATAAATAAAAGAAAGAAGAGGGGTTAATATACTGCATAATATGCAGTGTATAGTAGAGGATTTTGACCTTCCAAACTAAAGTGAAAATATGCAACTGGTAGATTTTGGTGTTGCACACAGACAAATGGAAACAATGGCAAACGGCTATGACTTTGGCAATAAAATAAACGAAACGGTTAACCCTTGGAAAGGCGTCGAAAGAAAGTTTTTTTTTAATTCCTGAAAGAACTAAACCAATTTTAGAAACATTTCTTACAAATTAAACAACTTTTTTCAGAATCAAAATATGAAAAATGCCCTTCTCTCAAAGGGTTAATAACGTAGGCTGCCTTCTAAATCATTTTAAAACCTTTCACCCTCCAACCAAGCAATCTTAAATCTTAAAAGGTTTCATTACTGTCTATTTTTTTTTAAGCTTTGAAAGAAAACAGTTGAATTTTGGAGTTCATGGTTGCATGTCTTAATGGCTTGGACTATTAAAAAAGTTTCTGCAAAAATTAAAGAAAAAACGAACAAAAACTTTTCTTTTAAAATGTTTAAATTTAACTGCAATTTAATCTTTAGCTCCCAATTTAAAAATTGTTGCATTTCGCGAAATGCGAAATAAATGCAAAATGAACAAACTATTTCATGTTGACTTGATAATTTAAAAGTCACAATGACTCTTGTTGTCTGTCTTATGTTTCAGGCAACAGCTACAAACAACGAGAAAGTTTTGGCTTTTAAAAAAAATCACAAACATTTTGCAAAGTTTATTCACATTTAATTTGAAAATGAATAGAAAATTAAACAATAACAAAGCAAAAAAATTTGTTTTTCCTAAGACCATGTTGAAAAGAAAGTTTAATTTGGAAAAGTTATTTAATAACAAAATTAAATATCCTGGTAAAATCGAAAAGCAATACCATAAAACTGTCTTAAGATAAAGCGAAAATTTCTTTAAAAAATATATAAAAATAGAACAGAAATTTTCTTTTAATTACAGACATTTTTAATAAATAATAGAAGAGACATTTTCTAAAAAATACAAAATGAAATTTTTATAAAAAATTCTTTCAAGCTAAATTTTCTGTAGTAAATATCTTCAAATAGAACAAGCATTTTCTATTAAAAATATCTTAAAACTAAAGAAAATTCTCTATTAAAAGTCTCTTCAATTGTTAGAGAAATTTTTTGAATATTTGAAAATATTTTCAAATAGAACAAGCATTTTCTATTAAACATATCTTAAAACTAAAGGAAATTCTCTATTAAAAGTCTATTCAATTGTTAGAGAATTTTTTTGAAGCAAAATTTAACTTATACTAGGACATTTATATTATAACGGGTCCGCCATCTAACGTTTTTTTTCAACTAGTGCTTATTTCGTGAATTGTAACACTTAGCTCATGTCTGATTTGACAGATAATTATTTTTATCCTTCCGCTGAACGAATATGGTTGTGTATGCGCTTGAACAACGGTGGGAAATATGCGTTTTCGCTTCGTGGGCCTGCGATCGACTTGCAGAATATGCCGATTTTGCCAAAAAAAACCATCTTTTGAGATGAAGCTCATTTTGATCTTGGCGGATATGTAAACAAGCAAAATTGTAGCATTTAAGGCACAGAAAACCCGCACGCATACATTGAAATGCCGTTGCACCCAAAACGAGTCACTGTTTGGTGCGGATTTTGGTCCAGAGGCATAATTGGGCCATTTTTCTTCGCAAATGAGCAAGGAGTGGCCGTTACAGTCAATGGCGATCGTTATCGGGCCATGTTGAACGAATTTTTGTTCACAAAAATTGAAGAGGAGGATATTGGCAACATTTGGTTTCAACAGGACGGCGCTACGTCCCACACAGCCGAAGCTACACTCGATGTTTTGCGCCCTGTTTTTGAAGATCGCACTATCAGCCGCAGAGCTGATGATAAAAAGAAATTTGAGAAAATATTCAGTAGTTTTTTTTATAGCATTTTCAAAAAAAAAAGTTATTTGGCGGACCCTGTATATAAAAATTTGTTTATACTAGAACACTTTTTTAAAGAAAATTCGTTTTATTCTCAGAAACCTTTTTTAACGAAAATTTATCTTATACCAAGACACGTTTTCTAACGAAAATCTGTCTTATACTAAGACACTTTTTCTATCGAAAATTTCTCGTATACTAAAATACTTTTTCTAACGAAAATTTGTCTTATACTAAAATACTTTTTCTAACGAAAATTTGTCTTATACTAAAACACTTTTTCTAACGAAAATTTGTCTTATACTAAAACACATTTTTCCTAACGAAAATTTGTCTTAAACTAAGACATTTTTGTTTTATCTCTCTTATGATTTGACCAATTTTGTAGAGAATAGTCTCCTTTATTAAAACTTTCTTTAGTATTTTCCTCTAAATCTTACAGTTGAGTGTCTTTAATTCAAGTTCAAAGCCACGCGGATTTCTTTTATCACCAAATGCTAGTTGATTGCGTTAGAAAAGAAGTTCAATAACAATAAATTCAAGATAAAAATGATTATAAAATAAAATTTCTTGTTGCTGCGGAGGCATTAACATCATCCAATATCATGTTTAGTGTATCATGTTCTCTCTTTTTTCGAAAATCTTGATGCAAGTTCGAAATTTCACAAAAAAAAAAAGAAAACGCAAAAAAACACAATTTACAGCAACTAAACTACGACAACAACATTAACTGCATCACAAAATTTTTATAGTTAAATTTAATGGTGCTTTAATGGCAGATTTTTTAGTTTTTTTTCTATTTCTCGTTGTACAATAAAAGCCAATGATCTTTTTTACCACAACAATAAAAATGATTGTTCGATTGTGGTTGTATGTATGTATAACAACAAAAAAGCGGCGACTGCAACAACAACAACAATCAGAAATGCAAACGAACTCTAATAAAAATAAAAGCAAAGAGATGCATCTCTTATACGACGAGTGTTTAAAACACGTTTAGTTTTACTTTGGACTAGATGTTTGTCTGACTATCAGTCGGGCTGACTGCCTGCCTGCCTGCCCGCCACTCTGTGCAAAGTGACTGTGTCGGTTTCTTGTGTTTCTTTTATCGTCGTGTTCTTTCATCATTTTTGCATTTTTGCTACAAGGGTCTTTAACCCTTTGCCAACATGCACAAAGCGTTCAATGCACTTTTTGTTGCCAACAACAACATCTACTAAATAGTACGTGCTTATTGTAGGCGCAATAAAAACGTCATCATTTAATTCTCTATTGCAATTCTGGTTCTTGTTCTTGCAATTCATATTGTAAGTGCTGAGTAAAAAAGAAAGATCACTCTTATATTTATTTGAGTATTCATAGCAAGTTTTACTATAAAATGAATAATACACTAGATAGCAAAAACTTTATGACTTTTAAGGCTCAGTTAGCCGGGAGTAACAGTTACGTTGCCAATCAGCTGCTTCGTTTTGTGTTATGTAAAGCAATTTGAATGATTATAGATAGCAGGAAGATGTTACGTCTCAATCTGTAAGATATTGTTTGGTCTTACTTTTTTACGGTAAGGTTACTGTTACTCCCGCCTAACTGAGCCTTTACTCTACAAATTTAATATAGAAAATTTGTCGAAATATTAGAGACATTTTCTATAGATACATTTATTAATTTTCTACAACAAATTGGTGTTGGTATCTATTTCCTAGTCTATTTCCTAGTCTAGATCTATTTTCCTAGTCTTAGGCCCGTTTTCACAACTTGCCGATAGCTAAAAGTAGACTTTAATTGGCCTAATAAAATGTGTTCCATTATTAAAACTTTCCTTTAGCCTAAAGTGAGCGATAAAATAAATTAAGGTTTATCCTACCTGGTAGGTAAAAATAAAGTTGTAATAATGGAACACTATTTATACGGCCGATAAAATCCTACCTTAAGCTATCGGTATGTTGTGAAAATGTGTATTTCTAAGACCAATTTTCTATGGAAAATAGCTCTTATACTACGACCAAAAGCTATAGAAAATAGCTTCTATTCTAAGGCCCGTTTTCACAACTTACCGATATCTAAATGTAGGATTTTATAGGCCGTATAAATAGTGTTTCATTATTACAACTTCAATTTTACTACCAGAAAGGATGAACCTCAATTTACTTTATCGCTCACTTTAAGTAAAAGTAAAGTTTTAACAATGGAACACTTTTTATAAGTTTATCTTTTAGTACTCCACAGAACTCCATAGAAAATGCTATAAGTATAAGAGCTATTTTTTAGTAAAATGGCTTTCTTATAAAGCAATTTTCTATGAATTGTTTTTGCTAGTATAAGAAACATTTTTTTTAAATTAAAAACTGTTCTTGGTATAAAACAAATTTTCTAGCAAACAGTTTTAAATTGGGTGGCTTTATTTTGATCTTTAGTTTTGCCTTAAGGGAACTCTATGTGTTTCTTATAGCTTCATTTTGATTGCTGTTGTGACTGTTGTAACTTTTTAACACACGTATTTAAATGTTATAACTCGTATTTGCCACATGCACTCGCCATAGCACTGTGTAATTCACATATAAACACAGTTTTGTAACTGTTTTCTTTATTGGAAATTACATTACTCTGCTTACGAACATTGACTACTCCCGATCATTCCCCCTTTGCCACTCCTGTCATGTTCATTCGATATTCCTGTTTTAACTTTTGCAAATATTTTTCTATAATTTTCTAGAAAATTTCTCCTAATGGCCGGCCATTATGTGTGTGTGTTTGTGTTGCATGATTAGTTTTGCATTGAGGTGCCAATGATGGGCGCTGTGGACTTGATTTGTTATTACAAGTGTTTTGCACGTGATGATTGGAAAATTTTCTACACAAGTGTGTATTTCTGTCTGTCTGCCTGGGCGTTTAGGCCATAGCCATATGACTGGATAAGAAAATGTGCGACTAAAAAAAAATTGCGAAAAGGGAATGAACTTTAGGCTGAAGTTTATTTTTGCAAACTGCATTTAGAAAAGTTTTAAAATCATGCAATTTTCTTTATAAAGATGTGAAGTAACAGTACAAATAAAATTGAGTTTTAAAACGGAAAAACATAATTTTAATGGAAAGTATTTAAAAGATTTCTAATCAGAAAATAAAGGTTTTTCTTGAGAAGGTTATAAGTTATTTAAAACCTTTATTTCATTATTATTCTGTTTTGATTAACTGTTGTAGAAAATTACGCAATATTTTTAATACGTCCATCTATTCCACGTTGTATAATTGAAAACAAGTTTATAAAGTCCACAATTTTTTGTTTATTCCAACTTATGTTCTAAGAATCTCACAACACTTTCGAAAATTATGCCACAACATTTGACTTAATGGGATGTTGTTCATTATTTTTAAGTTCTTCTTCATTCAGTTTTTGGCCTGTAATGAAATTGTTATGACATCAGCATAACAATTTTTTTTTGGTCTTTAAATCCACCAAAAAAAAATGTTTTGAAAGCAAATAACAACAAAAAAAAAAATAAAAGTTGTAAACAAATATGAGGAGAAAAGGAAAATAAAAATACAAAAACTAAACTGAAAATATAAAAAACAAAATTCTAAAGAATAAAAGTAGAATTTCAGAGATGAAGTAAAAGGGGAATAAAAAACAATTTGTTTTGTTATTTACACAGGGAATGGACGGACGGACAAACGGAAATATACAAAAATATATTTAATAACTGAAATAAACACAATTATTTTTGGTTAATAATATTTGTTTGGCGCAACAGGTTTTAACGGCTCATGGTTTTTAGAAAAAAAAAAAAACGATAATATTTTTTACCAAAGTAAACGCGTCTTCAGCAAATTCCTACAGAAAATATGTATGTCTTAAAATAAGTTAACTTTTTATAGCGCAATTATATCTTTATGCAAAGAAAAATTTCTACAGAAAATGTTTTTTGTATAGGAAAATTTTTTTTTAGAAAATATATCGCAGGTAAAGAAAATGTTTCTGGAAAATATAGATCTAATTTACAAAAAATAGAAACTATTTCTTAGTATAAGAGAAATTTTGTATCGAAAATATATCGAAGCATAAAAATATTTTTTTATAGAAAATATAAGCATAAATAGAATAGATTCTCTTTAAGACTAAGCCTGAATATAAAAGAAATTTCCTTTAGAAATTACGTCTTAGTATATCCGATATTTTCAACAGCTAATATTGTTTTCTAAACGAGAAACTGTTTCTAGAAAATATAGATCTAATTTATAAGCATAGAAAATTTATCTTAGTATAAGAGATATAATATATGTTTAAATATAAGAACATTTTCTCTTGTCATAATGTCTTAGTATAAAAGAAATTTTATTTAGCAAATAGGCATAGAAAAATTCTATAGAAAATATGTCTTAAGAATAAAACAACTTTTCTTAAGAAATAATAATTGAGTATAAGAGAAATTTTCTATACAGTACAAATATTGCTTAAATATCAGAAATGATCTACAAAAAGGGGAAAAGTATAGAATTTTTGTCAAAAAATTCTCTTTATTTTCAGAAAGTTTTTCGTTAAAACAAAGTTTTTTAGTATAAGACAATTTTTCATTTGGAAAAAACGTCTCGTATAGATAATTTTTCGTTAGAAAAAAAAAATGTAAATATTAGTAAAAGACAGTTTTTCCTTAAAAAATGAGTTGAGGTATAAGATAAATTTCGTTAAAAATATGAATCTTAGTATTAAATAATTTTTTTCGTAAAAAAAAGTGTCCTAGTAAAAGACAATTTTTTGCTACTTAGAAAAAGTTGACTTGTTATACCTATAACAATTTTTTGTTAGTTGACACAAAAAGTGTTTTAGTTTCTATCTAACTAATAACTTGCAGAAGTCCCTTTACACATAATTAATTACATTTTCAGCTTCTAACCAAACAAACCAGATTTTTTATTTAAGCATATTTTTTTTGTTTACCAAACTCGTCATGGTTGTTATTTCCTTTTTGACAAAGACTTGTGCCATTGAAATTCATTTTTTTACAAAGAATTTCTTTGTACAATTTGATGTTTTTTTTTTAATTTCTTTCTGTGTCTTTTTTGCCGTTGCAACAACATTGCACTTGAACTCAATTCCAGATTGCCAAACCAAACTTATAAATAATGCATGAGAGATGATCATGAAACAAAACGTGATCATGAAATATAAAAAGAAAAGAAAAAATACTTGAATTGAAAATCATGCTAGAATTTTCCTGACTATATGAAAACATCAAGGAAGTCAAAATGTTTTAGTAAATTAGAAATGAAGCTGGAAATTCATAGTTCTAGAAGAAAAATTCTTTAACAAAAAAAAAACTGGAATTTGAGAAGTTGTTAAACTCAATTGTGTGGGTTGTTGGCTTTTTCAATTCATAAAAACAAAAATCCTCTTGAGTTTAATCTTTAATTTTACATTGAATGTTACAACAATTTGTGAGTTTGTGTGTTTAAATATTTTTTTTTTACAATAATGGATCATTGTACTCCGTTGTGCTGCATGCAGTAAATCGCCTCGTTTAAAGAAGCAGAAGAGATGAAGACGAAAAAACAACAATAATGATTACGATTCACTTCAAAACGTTCAATGATCTTGTGGAAACGAGATTTACAAAAAAACCTTCTTATTTCCCAACTTCAGCAGAAAGATACACACACACATGCTGAAATGCACTCATACAACCGCTAAAATACATACTTTGTGGTTACATGCATATTCGAACAGAAATAAAGAGTGATCTTTAAAAATGATCTCGACATTGAAACGACAAAATACACACAGATATTTACTAACAGATGCAATACACACATCTACAAATTACAAGTACCCACAGATTTATTCAGCAATACGAAGAAAATAAGACAACAACGTCATTGCACTCCTCGCCTAAATACACACATATTTGTTTTTGGATATAGTGGCTGGCTGCAACGTAAGGCAGCAGAGGAACGAACCAAGATTCAAGTGCCATTGATCTTATAAATGGCAAAGATGAGGATGACAAAAAAGAAATACAAGATCATCATAATGATTGCAGTCATTACTTAAATGTTCATTAATATGTGGCTGAAGTATTCGGCATATAATTATGTTGTTGTAGTTGTAAACATTTTCACTAGATTTTCCATTTCAATGTGAAGTGAGCAATTTAGCTCAAGTAATACAATTACTTTAAAGATTAAGGTAGGTTATTTTATTAAAAAAAAATGTCTTATACGACGACTTTCGAAGAAACTAACGAAAACTGTTCGTATATAAATATGTATACTGTTTCTAATGAAACATTATTTTATACTAAGACACTTTGTCTAACGAAAATTTTTCTTTTACTAAGACATTATTTCTACGAAAATTTGTCTGAAACTAAGAACATTTTTCTAACGAAAATTCGTACGACACTTTCTAACGAAAATTTGTCTTTTACTAAGACACTATTTCTATGAAAACTTGGCTAAAACTAAGAAAATTTTTCTAACGAAAATTTGTCTTATACTAAGACACTTTGTATAACGCAAATTTTTCTTATACTAAGACAATTTTAACGAACATTTGTCTTATACTAAGACACTTTTATAACGAAAATTTGTCTGAAACTAAAGAAATTGTTCTAACAAAAATTTGTCTTATACTAAGAGACAGTTTAAAACAAAACTGGAAATTTATGTTTAAACCTCGTTTGGCAAAAATTAACGAATTTGCCGACTAAAATAAACAGCGATGACTCTTTTTTCTAACATTAAACATAAAGTTATGTTAAAAAAGAAAGAAATATGTACATACATACATATGTACATCAAATAAAAACACACGCGAATTTTTTTTCACAGTGAACTGAGTTTTGGTTTTTTTTTTTAATTCATACCGTGTTTTTTTCAATTATTTTATTAAATTCATTTAAAAAAAAGAATTGTTAAATAATACCAAATGTGAGTAGATTCTGAATATCTGTCTTCATGTATTAAAACATTAAACTGCCTGCCTTTTTAAGTACGAGTATCTGCTGGATAAAGTATATTTGTGCTTGTGTGAGTGTCTGAAAATGTATCTGTGTGAGTTGTGTTTTTAATGGCGGTTAATGGAGGTCATTCACTTTCGCACGAATTGTAATGTTGCTGTTTATTTTTGCCATTTGCTAAATTTTTGCAAAGACTGTCTTTTAAAGGCGGACTTTGATTTTTTTCTGCTGCCTTAAAAAACTTTTTATGTTTATTTTTTTTTTTTTTTGTTTTCTTTCAAAATAAAAGACTTGGTTTCATTTCTGTTGTTTTGTGTTTAAAAATGTTTTTATTTTTCGATTTTTTTTCTTTCAGTATTATAAGTTATTAGGTCTTCTTTCTTTTGACTTCTTTATTTGATTTAAACATTTTTTTCTTAAGTTACTTGATTATTTTTATGGGCAGGGTTTTCAAAGGAAATCTTTATGATTTTATAGTCGAAAACATAGTTTTATACAAGGCTTTTTGTTTTTTGATTTTTTTAAGAAACAGGTGTTTAAGTTAAAGAATTAAAGTTCTTTAACAAAATCGTCTTAGTATAAAAGATGTTTTTTCTTTTAGGAAAATGGTTTTGAAAACCGTTCCTTGTTAAGGAGAACTTAGCTTTAGAAATAGTGTTTTAGTGTAAAACAAATTTCCAATTAAAACTTTCTATAGAAAAAGTTTATACGTTTAAAACAAGTTTTTTTATACAAAATATAGAATTATATAGAAAAGTTTCAATAGATAGTGTCTTGATATAGGACGTTTTTTATATTAAATGTATCTTATACTTTTACACTTCTTTACTCTTGAAGCATAAGAATCCAATATTCAAGCCACCATTGACGCCATACGGCCAGATTTACTGGAAAAAGTGGTAACAATTTGGACCGATCGAACGGGCCATGTTACTCGTAGCCGCAGCGGGCATATGCCAGAAATCATATTAAAAAAATAAACCCCATGAAATTATATACCAGATTATAATAAGAAAAATTTCATTCCAACAGTATGTCTGTCTTAAGCTAAGGCACATTTTCTATAGGAAATGTTTCTTATACTAAGAGAAATTTTATATAGAAATAGTGCCTTGTACTACGACTGTTTTTAAATAGAAAAATTGTCTTATACTAGAATAAATTTGCTATAGAAAGTATATTATACTAAGAGAAATTTTCTACAAAAAAAGTATCTAATACTAAGACAAATTTTCTATAGAAAAAGTGTCTTATACTAGAATAAATTTTCTATAGAAAGTGTCTTATACTGAGACAAATTTTCTATAGAAAAAGTGGCCAATACTAAGAAAAATGTTCCTAAGTAAAACTCTCTTATACTTAGATAAAGTCTTATACTATAAAAAAGCGTCTATATAACGCATTTTTTCCTAAAAAGAGATTATCTTAATATATTTTTTCTATAGCAAAAGAGTTTTTTTTAAAGCTGATCTTATCTTTTCTTTTTTTTTAATAAAAGTGGGTTTCCAACGTCTAACTATGTAACCGATGAATCAGAACAATTTCACAGATTATTTGAACAATCGTTAATTTTTTAAATATAAAAATTACACTTAAGGATAATTGTAAACTTTATAAATACCTATTATAAAAATGACATAATAAAATTTATTGTTCGCTAATTCATTAGAAAAATTCTTGTTTCCAGAATTTTCAAACAAAAATTATTAAATAGACAAAAAACTAAACAAAATTTCAAACTCATCCAATAAAAAAGGCCGGTTAAACTAATTGTCTACATAGTTTTGTTGTAGTTTTAGTAAGTGAATAAAAATTTAACACAAATGGCCTTCAAATTCACCGAGTTCATGGGACTTTAAATGCGAAATACAAAATATGAGATAATAAAAAAAAAGCACAGACAAACTAAAAACAAAAAAAAAAAAAAATCCAAAAGCAAAAATTTTGTGATTATAGGTATGCGTAATTTAGAACCCAAAAGTGATGCGTAAAAATAAAAAAAAACTGCCAAAAAATAATAGGGGGACTTATTTTGAGCAAGCAGAGCTAAAAATAAGTTCTACAAAAGTTTTTAAATAATAAAAAAGCATTTACCAATCACCCCTAATGATCTCTTAAAGCTATTTGTCTCTTTTTTCAAACCAGTTTTGTTTGCAAATTTTTAAGTGAAAAGAAAATTTTTAAGTATATTTTAAAATGGTTTAAAACTTTGTTTGTACTGTATCTAAAGGGTGTACTATTAAGAGCTTTTTATCTTTCAATTAAAAAAAAAAAGAAAAACTTTGCGCTATTTGGTTTGCGCATCTAAAACATCAAAATTACATTGACAATGGCGCATAAATCAGGTTTCTATAGAGTTTGGGTTATTCGCATTGATCTGCCAAAAGAAAAAGTCTAACTGGGTCAAATATCACCTTCTTCATGTGCGATGATCATGCCCTCAAATGACTCGTGCGGAAGGTCCAATGTGGTTTGAGTTGCGTAGTTCGTAGCGCCGCCCTGTCGATGTTCAAGTCATTCAATTAGTGTCAAAAGAAGTTGGTAATCAGTTATAGCGCTTGCCGTTAAAATATGTCACATAAAACAATGTCTTTTTGGGGTGCATTGGACGCCCTTGAATCTCTGGTGGATTTTTTTTTGTCTCAATTTCGATAATTTTGTTTGTTGACGTACCCATTCTACTAGAATAAGCCTCAGCGACGAACAATGATTATTCGATAAAAATAAGCTTTCAAATTATTTTATCTGAACTGTTATTTAACCCTTTATCTGTTCATGGTGGTTTGGTAAGATATGCTGAGTAAAAGACAGCCAAATTTAAAAGATGTAGCTTTAACAATATGCCCGGTATAAACTGTCAAAGTTCGGTGGCCTCTATAGGAAGACCTTTTATTATTTACATATATGCTTCTAATTCATTACGTGTGTCTCGTCTTATCTTATCTTATTTTAACACAAATATTATCGCAAATTTTTTGTTTTTTTTCATTTCGGAACAAAATGAAGGTCACTAGCACAATTTCCATAAAAATAAATTAATGTGTTAAGTAAAAGTTTATTTCCTTATCAGTTATAAAAAAAAAAAAATAATAAATAAATGAAATGAAATTTTTCGTCATTTTATTTTCTATGATTAGAAAATATGTAGTTGGTAAAAGAAGGCAGAGAGATGCCAGGCTTAACAGAATGCGCACATTTAAATTTAAGAAAAATTTCCTTAAGTGTTAAATTTTTGAAAAAAGCTTTTAAGGAACTTTTTATAAAATTTTTTCACTGATGTAATTCGTCTAAGATTATATTTTAAAACCCTTTAATAAAGTCTTGAACACAACTTTATTGAAACGTTTTCAACAAGGGTTTCTTTTAAGGCTTTACAGTTTTATTTAAAGCTTATTTCATACCTGTCGAAAAGCATTTTCTTTTAAATTGTCCAAAAAGATTTTATTTCAAAAGTTGAAACAAACTTTTTAATGATATGTTCAAAAAAAGCTTTTATTTTAATATTTTTAATTTTAATTTTTAATAACTTTATTAAAACCTATATAAAAGCTTCTTAAAAAGTTTAGACTAACAATGTTTTATAAATTTAAAACAAAGGATTTAAATTCAAAACATAAAAAGACCTTTGTATTTAATTTTTGTAAGATTTAAATAAAAAACTTTGACAAAAAACATCTAGATTTTCTTAAACTTGGGTTTAAATTAAGTTTATTTTATGTTTATTTGATTAAAATTCTTAAAGAGCTTAACAATTTAAAATTTTTTTAGAAATTAATATTTTAAGAAAATTATATAGAAAATTATAAATCAATTTAATCTTTTTTTCAATGTGTTTTGTATAGGTAATCAAAACATGCGTATGCAGAAGGGTTCAACAACAATTTTTTCAAAGTTTAATGTTAAAGCTAGTTTATAGAAAAAACACGTGCAACTCGAAGAGAAGCAATGCAATTGTATTTTTATATTAGGCCTCCTAGTGCTTTCTTAAAATTATTATGATTATGATCTAAAACACTCGTAACAAATGTCTAAATAAAGATTTCAGAAATTAAAAGATATTAAAAATAACCAATAAATTAAAAAGATTTTAACAATACAAAAAAAATTAATAAATGTTTAAAAGCTTTTGATTTGTGATTAAGGAAAGTTTAGTTTAAAGACCAAATTTTAATAACAATTCAGAACAAATTTTAAAAGTTTTTAATTAAAGAATTGAAATTTTTGCAAAAATTTAAAAAGATTTTAAAAAAACTTTAAAAATATTATTTAAAGTTATTTTAAAGTCCTCACAAAAAATGTTTGGTTTCAAGACTGTGAAACAATATTTAAGACCGCAAGAATCTTTCAAAAGCTCTTACAAAAGCTTTAACAAATATAATTTTAAGCTTTTTCTAATAAGTTCCGGTTCATACACGTCAAGTTTGACTCGTTAAGTCATGAGTTTTTATGAGGGAGGGGAAGAGTAATGGCATTCTCTTTACCCTTCTCTCCTAAAAACTCAAGACTTGACGAGTCAAACTTGTAGTGTGTGAACCGGTACTAAGTTTTAATGTTTCAAGTTTTAAAGCCTTTTAAAAACTTAAAATTTAAAGTTTTTTATCTTAAGCAAACAAATTTCCAATTAAAGCTTTAAATTTTAATAATTAAAAGTTTTTTTTTTACTATATCGCACAAGTTTTCAATCTTAAATTAAGATAAATATAAAAAATTATTTGTTTTATTTCGGTTTGAAAACTTCACAAGCCTGGCAACTTTTTTCTAATGAGAAAGATAAGCATAACGAGAGAACGACAAGTTCAACTCTATGAATAATTCAAATTTACTTAATAATGTTTTAAATAGAGTACTATTATTTTTATTTTATTGCAATTTTTTTTTTTTTTTTTGTCAAAACAAAAGGTGAAAATTCGATAACAAATTTTCAAGGTTACCATATCAGCAAAAATATTAAAGTATTGTTGTCAACAATAATTTACGAGTATATTAAAATCAAATCTCAAACAACTGCTAAAAAGAGAAAAAAATTATTAACAAGAGACAGAAAGAGAGAAATAGTCACTGGGTGAGACAAGAAGGCAACACATGCTTTTGCAACACAATATTCCTATCTGATAGAATTATTTTTTATAACTTGCAAAACGAAATTAGTGGCCATGTTTTTTTTTATTTAGAATTTATAATTATGAGTTATTTCTTTTTTAGATTAGTTGCTACTCAATTTAAAGACAAGGTCAATTCTTAAAAATTAGTGGAAATTTTTTTAAATCTAAATTAATTAATTTAAACATTTTTTTATTTTAAATTTTGTTAATTTCTAACAACAATTTGTTAAATTTTTGAATAAATATTGTACTTTTTTTTGGTAAAAACCTATGGCATACGCAAGTGTCAATTTTGTCATAAGCATTTGAATTCTGTGTCTGTCTATCCATCTTTCAGATCTGTTTGAGTTGCAAATGCGTTAATTTGTTCGATTTTGGATGATTACCCTGATTAAAACTGTGTGTAATAACAGTTCATTAGCCGCATTTTTTTCAATAGTTTGAAAAAAAAGCTGCATCAAGTAGTTGAGTGCGAAAGATATTACATTTGCTTTAAACTTTTAAATTAACAAAGAATTTTAGTAAAAATTCTAGATGACACATTAAAAACGCCAAACTTTGAATTCTAAAGCTACCGGAAATAGTCCGAAATATCACCAATATTTATAGAAAATAATTTAAAATATTCATTTATCTATAATTTTTAAGCAAATTTTATGATTTTTGAAAGAAATAACTAAAAGCTTTTCAGGTAAAATTTTTAATATTTTGTATTAAGTTAAAAAAAAACTGAAGAAATGTTAACTTCACTTTCATATATAATTTTTGTTAAATTTTGATTTTTATAAATATAAAAATTAATTTTGAAAGCTTTTTATATTTTTGCTCTAAGCTTTTGGAAAAAAAATGTTTATAAAAATATTAATTATAGACTATCGAAGCTTTAAATATTTAAAAATATGAGTTAATCGATTTAGGCTCTGAAAAGCTTTTCAAAGCTTTGGCATAACATTTTATTAAGTTTTATTGTTTTGTTCTAATTCACAGGAAAATATGACCGATAACTTTTTGCTTATCGATTTTTTAATAAAATTTTTACGTGTATACAGCAAAATTTTTAAGCTCTTGAAGCCGTTTTTGGGTTTTACAGTAAAAAGGTTATTTATTTTACAATATTTTTAGAAATTTATTAAAAAACAAAATGATTGGAAGTAAAATTTAAAAAAGCTTTTGAAATTTAATTTTATTATTTAACAGAAAATGCATTTTAATATTTCGTTAGCTTAATTAAAAGCTTCTTATTTTAAATTGGCTATCTAATTTTTACGAAAATGTTATTTGTAACATAGATTAAATTTCTTTTTATTAAAATTTTTGGTTTTGTTAGTGATTTTAAGAAAACAAATGCTCAGATCTTTTGTCTTTTAATTTTCTATAAAATTTTCTGAAAAATATTATTTATTTGATCCAAAATAAGGAGTTTTTGTTATAAAATTGTAATATATGTATAAATAAAAAAAATAAGCTTGTTTTTAAAAATCTTCAAAAAATCCAATTTTAAATTGTCACAAATTTGTACGAAATAGTTATTTGTAAAATAAACTAAATTTATTTGGTATAACATGTTCTGTTTCATTAGTGATTTAAAGAAAATATATGCTAAGAGCTTTTAAAAGCTTTTGTTTTTGATTTTCTTAAATAAAATTATTATTTTTTTGACTTAAAATTTGTTAATAAAATTAAAAAATAAGAAAAATTGAAGAATTGTTAAAAGCTTTCGGCAATATAAGCTTCGAAACTTTTTATTAAAATCATAAGAAATTCATTTTGAAATTGTGGTTTTAATAAAATTTTTTTAAGATTTGTGATGCCAAAACCCCCATCCAAGCTGTCAAAAGTATCTAAACGAAAAATTCCCTAAAATCTTAAAAGATTACATTTTTTTTTTTGTTTAACTTAAGCTTTTTTTTTTATCAAATTGATATGAGTTTTTTGGTTTTTGTGAAAACTTCCTTATTGCAAAAGTATAAAAAAAAAGCTTCGAATTTCATTATTAAATTAAAATTTACACTCAATTACTTGATAAGAATTCATGACGAAAACAACCACAACACAACAGCCAATTATAATTGTTGATGATGATTTTAAAGACGACCATGTAAATGTCGTCGTCGTTAACAGTCATTTTATTTTTAAACCAAAAAATGCATTCCCATTTTTGTTTTAAACAAAAGGTCAATGGTATGAAGCCAAGTTCAGTGGAGTATTTTTTCGCTCAATTTTTTTTTTTTTTGTTTTGTGCAAGACAACTTAAAAGTTAAAAATTACATTACAGTACATATGCATATGAAAAGTAAACAGAATGAGAAAACTTGGCGTTTCCTTACAATTTAAAATAATCAATTTTATTTTGTTTAAATGAAATATGAGTAATAATTTTCTTATAAAAATGAAAAATAAAGACAAAACGATTGCAACATTTTTGCGTTTTTTTTTTCTTTTTTGTTGTTATTATATTTCAATATTTATTTTGTAAATTAAGATGAATAAACTTTTGCAAAAATATGTAAACAGTTTCACTTTAATTAAAAAAATAAAGTTCAAAAACCTTTTTGAAAAATTTAAAAATTTTACAGAAAAATATTAAAAAAATAAATACATTGTATTATTGATGTGATAAACTTTCGCGTTTTTGTAACACCCCTTTAAAATAAAAAAAAAAAAAATAAAAATCACCTGCACTTAAAATCCAAAAGCCGGCTCTTTGATTTGCTTCAATCATTTATTTTTATAGTGTAATTTTTTTTTAGTTGTTTCTTTTTCATTCAATATAAAATTTTCAAGACATTAAAATTAAAAGTGCGAGAGTGTAAGAAAAGCGAAAAAAATTTATTCACACAAAATATTATAAAAAATAAATAATTGCCTACTAAATATAATTTTTAATAATTTCTATATATGCAACTTTTTAACCATACCACCGAATATTTTCAGTTTGCAAAAGCTAAATCCTAAAAAAATTGTATATTCCTACCTGCATTTTTTATAGAAGCTTTCTAATATTTAAATACTTAAGGAAGTATTACCCAAAAAGCTTTTGAATCCAAAAAAACAGGTTTTAAAGACAAAGATTCCTGAACAAATAAATTAATTCGTATAGACATTTATAAAAAACTGCTTTAGAAAGCTTTAAACTTTTTTTGCCAAAGCTTTACAAAACAATAAAAAACTTTTGAACATATTTTACAAGTATTCGCAAGTTACTAACTTTAATTCTATGTAAATGTTTTTTAATTATTTAATAAAATAAAATCAATCAAAATTCGTTCAAAGTTTTATAAAAAAACACAATCACTTTCCTTAAACTTTACAAAAAAAAAATCATTTGAAAACATAAAAATAAATAAATGCAATTTAAAGCTTTATTAAGCTCAGTCACATTCTAATAGCTTTTTTAAGCTAAGTCATTTTCTTAAAGGTCTGTTATTATTAAGAGGTTAAAAAATTTAAGCTTTGCAAACATCTCCAAATGTTTAGTTTAGTATTTTTCATATAAAAAATACTCAACTGTTGCGCAACAGTTACGTCCTATGAATGTGACCAATTACTCAGATAATTGAAATTTAGTTGTTTTCAATTAACTACAAAGCTTAACAGAAAGAAAAAAAGGTTTCATAAATAAGTAAATACTTTATAAAATAGACGCAATTAAAATCTCTTAAAAGTTTTATTATAATCTTTAGATTATAATAAGACTGTAAAGCTTTATATTTAAACTATTTAGATTATTAAAATTAAAACATAAAGCTTATAGCTTTAAATTTAAAATTTAAGCGTTTATAAGTTTTAAAAATTATTATTTTGTTTGTAAAAATAAAAAGCTTTTAAAAATAAACTTTGAATCTTTAAAAAAAAACCTTTAAGCTTTGCAAATAAAACCTAAAATCTGAAAAGTTAAAAAATTAAATTAATAATTTGCTTAACGATTTCTGACCTTGAATAAAACGGTAAAGCTTAAAAATTAAAAAGCTTAGTAAATAAAACGTAAATTCTTTTAAATAAATTTTTTAATTTAAGCTTTTATTTAGTAAAATTTTATATTTTTTGTATTAAGCTGTAGTTTTCTTGCCAAACTTTGACTATGCTTTAGTTTGAAACAACATTTTTAAGTGAATTAATAAAGAAATGTCAAAGATGTAAGTTTTTATTTTTATCATTGGACTGTACTTTGTGTAAGTTTTTAAGTTAAAATAAAGAGATTGCCTTTAACCTTATCTAATTAGTTACTCAATTGGTGATCTTTTGCAGAGCTTAAAAGTAGAGCTTTTAAAAGCTAAATAGTAAAGATTTTAGGAGAAATAAAACAAAAGTTTTAAAATTCTTAAAGCTTGTTTCATAATAAGGTTTAAGTGTAGGATATTTGTTTGTAAAGCAAAGTTTAAGCTTTGAACTTCATTTACTAACGTAGCCCGAGTGTAGGGTATTTCTCCCCAATAAATAACACCTAAACGTTCAACGACACTTCAACGTTATCAACAGCAATATAATTGTTGCTGCAACTGGTGTTGTTGCTGTTGTTGATTTTAATGTTAAAGTTATTGTATTTCGTTGTATTATGTTGGCGCAATGTCATGATATAAAAACTTGTTCGTTTTCATACAGTCAACACTACACTCTCACTTAAGATCAATGCCATTTGCAACAACATGTTGGTATTGTTGTTGATTTTATATTGCAAATTATTGTTGCTGCTGCTGTTGTTGGTTGGTTGGTGTTTTACACATTTTACTGTTGCTGTTACTATTATTTAGATTATTGTGATTAAAAATCATTTGCCACAAGTTAAAAGAGCAAAAAAGAAATATGTACATTTGAATAAATATTGTATGGATTAAATGCAAAAGCAACTACTGTTGTTGTTGGTGTTGCTGTAGATGTTGTTGCTCTTATTGTTGGCTGTTGTTTGGTTTTTATTGCTGCTTGGGGAAAATGTCATTAAACTGATGTTTTTTCTTTCAGTTTTGTTGGCAACATAAACAATCAATGAAAATAAAACTATTTTGAAAAAAAAAAAAAATTTTTCACAAGCAATCAAATTGTTATTTGTTGTTGTTTTATTTAAATGAATGTGTTTGTTGTTAGTTTTGCCTAATGTTTGCTAAGCTTTTTGTCTGTCCGTCTGTCGGTCTATTGGCATGTGTTTATTGGGAAAAATAATTTATAAAATTTTATTTTCTAATAATTTTTTACTATTACTTTTTATTTTTTATTTTATTTAATTAAATAAAAAAAAGAAAGTGGTTGCACGACTTTGTTTAAGTATTGAAAAGCCGCATTTATTTTAAATTTGCAAAAATTTTGTTAGGAGGGATTGATTTTTGTTCAAGGAAAGGTAAGAAAGTAATTAAAGGAGATACTTGAAGTTTTTAAAAATTAAATTTCAAAAAAACTATCTAATCAAACCTTCAAGTTTTAGAAAATAATAAAATTTTTGGATATTCTTTTTTGGTTTGTTATTAAAAACAATGTCTCTGAGTCATAAATAAGGTTCTGTGATGTTCATGTGCCGAATAATCCCATCATTTAGCTCTTGAATTGGAATTGGACGTACACTTCTTCTTTTAAATATCCCCAAAGAAAGAATTCCAACGGTGTCAAATTACATGATCGAGGCGGCCAATTAACAACGCCACGACGTGAGATAACACGGCCATTGAATTTCTTGCGCAGAAGTGTCATTGTTTCGTTGGCTGTGTGGCAAGTAGCACCATCCTGTTTGAACCACATATCGTCCATGTTCATATACCCAATTTCTGGTCACAAAAAGTCCGTTATCATCTCGCGATAGCAAACTCCATTTACGGAAACTCCTTCTCTGCCAACTATCGCGAACAAGAGCAAAGATTTTTGCAGAACGAACTGGGCGAGCATGCACAGACAAAATGGCCATTATTATTATTGAAATATGGGGGCATGATTTTGAAAAATTTTAACATTTTTGTAATACATATTTTAAAAAAAATAAGTCCTCTATAGTTTAAGTATTTTTAATCCTTTTTTTCTGAATTAACTTTTGTTTGTTTTTTTTTTTTTTTAAGAAAACTTTTTTAAGAAAAATTTATAATTTTATGCAACTAAAGCTGGGTTTTTATGATCTCACTTAAACTAGGTTTAGTTAATCTGAAAACCGATTTCTGCCGCCATTACCAAGTTTGTATTCTAAATTTTCCCGAAACAGCTTAGTTTGGCTTAAAATGTTGGTATTTAATGAAATAATAAAAAAAATCATATTTCGCTAGACAAATCCGAGTTTACGACTACGTTAAGCTAAGTTTAAACTTAATCCACAGCTCAAAAACACGGCCTAAGAAAAAGATTTTTCTTTAACCTTAAAAAATTATTCTTGCTTTTTTCCTAGTTTGTAGTGGCTTTTAAGGAGTGCTTTTTTACGTTAAAAAGTTTTATCGACGTTTTTTTTTAATGATTCATTTATAAACTTGAAGTTGACTTTTTCTTAAACAAATATTACCGCAAATCATGTCAACGACTTTTTTGTCGAGGTAAATATCGAAATAAAACTTTAAAATGTCTGAAATGAAACGGGAAAAAGATTTAAAAAATAAAAAAAACATTAAGTTAATTAAATTTATTTATGAAACACTATAAACTTAACGTGCAATGAACTCTGTCAATAAATATAAAAAAAAAATTAAAACAAAACATTTTTTATTAAATAAAATGAATGTTATACAAAAATATTTAAAAGTTATCGTGTACTCTATAATTTCGTAAACTATTGATCTGGTAGATAGTATTTAACAAAAAAAAAATGAAGGGCAATATTAAAGTTTATTAACCTAAAAACAACTTTATGCATTTAAGTATATTTATTTACTTTCAATAGGATTTACTGGATACATAAAAACATATGTAAGTACATACACAGAAAAAATATACACTTATTGAAAATGGGGAGATTAAACAATATTAAAGGTTTAAGATGTTTTGAGATTTTAAACCTAGGACAACATAGAGAAAGTTATAGGCTAAAATGTTACTTATGCCCACACACATAAACTAATGTACAAACATACATACATACATACATATGTACATAAATATATGAAATTATTTGAGGGGGAGTTCAGAAAATTGTTCATTGTGCAGGAAAAATGTCTTGTTTAGGGTTTGATTTTAGCTAAATTTCATACTCACACGTGTTTTTATTAACATTGTGGTTCTCTTTAGCTCTTTCTCACTCTTTTACACTTCGAAACACTCGCATTTTAGCTAAAATACAATATTATTATTCTCAAAATATCTAAAAAAGACCTACTCACCAATATACCAAAACTATCTAATAACCACTGTTGCCAACTTTTGTAAACATTTCCCGCCAAAAAGGACCAAAAAAACCGCTAAATATTTAACCTGGCGGGATTTTTTTTAAAGATACCGCTAAAACCTAAAATGTCTTAAAGACTTTATATAAATCTAGATATTAGCTGATTTTTCAGGGGTATATGAATCTCAAATATGTTACATTCTAAGGTTTCTAACTTCCCTAGCTATTAAAAAAAAAAAAAAAAAAAAAAATTTTTTTGAGTGATGAATTTGACTGTGCCGAATCTTTGATACCCTCTACCAACAGTTAGAATATTTCAAATTTGAACAAGTATTTTATAGTCTAATAACCCTATGACTGACCAAATTTTATTATAATAAAACCTAATTCTGGCAGTCGAGTTAGAATAGAACGAATTTGTGAAAAATTTTATGTCATTTTATTCCGCCACTAGTTAAGATAGTTTTTTGTAACAAAATAATAAATGTTTTAGGGTGGTTGTTCCACATTTTAATTCTCAACTCTTTTCCTTCTGAACCAATTTTCTAGATTTCAATCCAAAACTGCTTAGGGAGAGTAGAAACAATTTGATACCAATATTTATCTATTCTTTCACTCAATGACCTAGAAAAAATATATTTTTTGGGACCCTAGATGAATATAAAACAGTTTCGCACGAAATGTCAAACTTAGTAACCCTCATCAGGATAAAACTTGAAAAATGTTATAACATTTACGCTATTTTCTGGTAATTATTTGCCGTTTAAAGCAATTAGATAAAATTAGTTAGATGAAAGTAAGTGAATTCTATTTATTTGGATCTATCGAATCAATTTAGATCAATACCTTACCTTTTGTTTCAAATTATTAAGCAAGCTTAAAGGTGTGAATTGTCACAAAAAATCGAAAAAAATTCACGTACAATGCATAAAATCTTAATAAGAAAAAGTATAAAATCTGTAAATTTAAATATTGAGAAATGTTTTTGTAGCTGAATTAAGCTGCTGAAAGACATTTGAAAAGCGCTAGATTTCCCGCTTACCGCTTAAACTTATTTTTTCCCGCGATTGACATTTTAAAAACGCTATATTTAGCGGGAAAATTTCTAAATTGGCAACAGTGTTAATACCATTAAAAACAATAACAATTTTCCATACAGAAATAGAGAATATAAATATGTATTACTCCCTGTTTCATTTTGAAGCTTTCTATCTCTTGATCGATTTATATATAAAAAAAAACACACATTGGCCATGACTAAGCAAACAAACCTACAACAAAGTCGAGGTATACATCACACAGTTCAATGTGGTTGTTGTATTTTGTATTATTTCAAGAGCATGTGAGTTCAACAGTTTGTTTTATCTCTGCTAAATAGAGAGGGAAAAAAGCAAGAGAGTGATTGTTTTTTTTAACAGAGAGATAGTCACAAATTCAGGGCCTTTTACTCTGGGAGATGTTTTTTTGTTAAGCATTAAGGGGTGTCTGGTAGTGTTATAAAATGAGTGTGTGTGTGTGTGTGTGCAGTGTAAATTATACAGACAGAATGTGTGTATTAGTTTTTGAACAAGATCCAACGTAAATGTTGATTTTCCTTTCATTGACAAGCGGCGCTTCGTAATGTGCAGATCGTTGTTCGCGAATTGCGGAATAGACGTAAAGTTTTTAAAAAAAAGTTGAATAAAAAGGCAAAAAATATTTACAAAAAACAACACTAAAAAGATTTTTTAAAAGAAAAAAATGGCAAAAAACCTCTTAAAATTGTAAAAATTTCAATAAAAAAAATGTGTTCATAAAAAAAATTTTTTATTAACCCCCTTAAAAGCAAAAAATTTTTATAAAAAAAAAAAATATGAAAATGGTAATGTCAGCTGACAGTTCAGACTGTCATCCTTCTAGCAGTAGTGTTGTAGTGGGAGTCGAGACTCCAACCCAAAGTGCAAAAATTTCGGTTATATGTCACATTACAAATCAAACGCAACAACAGCAAACCCAGTCAATCAAAAATCAAGTGCAACAACAACAACATTTAAATTCTATAGAGGCCTCTGCAGCCTCTTCGACCACCTCGTGTCCCCAACTTATAATGGGTAGATCACATTTAGAAAATGCTTTAAAATTACCACCCAATACAAGTGTTTCTACTTATTACCAAAATACCAAACTTTTAACACAAATTACCCAACAACAACAAAATAAATCCACTATGGAGGACCCACAACAACAAAATATAAATAATCAATATCAAAACACTTTAAATATAACAGATTATCAAAATAGACATTTAAACTTTATAAGAAATCCCCTGGGGGTACCATCAACATCAGCAGTAACAGCTTTAAACTCTATACCTGTCACAGACATGGATACTGTGCCCACAGGTGCTTCACCGTCTTCATCATTAAAAATAAATTCCCAAATACCCAATTCCTCATCCTCCTCCCATTTAACACCAAATTCATCCTCCTCCTCCCAAAATTCCGTTATTTATACACCCAAGTCCTCTCATAATTCCTTAATATTATCCCAGGCTTTACAGCAACCTTGCAATGTAAATGCATCCAGCATCTACCAACAAGCTCACAATAATAACAGTAATAACAACATTGTATCCACTTCGGAAAATCTGAATTCCTCTTATGACAATTTCCTAAATTATTACCATCATTCGCAACAAAATGGTAATAACGGAGTTTACCAGCAACATAATCATTTGCAACATGGCAATAATCTGCCTCATAGCTCACTGCAACTTCAACATACTTCAAATGTTTTAGTAGTTGCTGCAGATTCAAGACCCCAAACTCCGGATTACATAAAATCTTATCCCGTTATGGATACTACAGTGGCAAGTTCGGTTAAAGGGGAACCGGAACTTAATATTGGTAAGAAAAGGAATTTATATTTAACATTCACACACAGATTTTCAAAAGGGACTTTTTAAGCAAAAATTATTAATAGTATGCACTTATTTTTAGAAAAAGTTTGGAAAATGTTCGAATAGAAGAAAAATTAAGAAAAAAATGTTATAAATTGTTTAAATAACTTTGAAATCCTTTAATAATTTTTTAAACATTTGCGCTATGCTCACTTCTTTAGTTTACAAAAGATTTCAAAAGAAAAATTTTTTCACTTTCGCCGACTTAGAAAAACGTTTTTCTCCTTAACCTTAAAAATGTATTTTGCTTGTATCTCCAAAACAATTAAAGCTATTACAATGAAATTTGTCAAGATTATACTTTAAAAAATTGGTATTCAGTTGGCATCATTGTTTTTATCATATCAGATACATATATATAAATGTACTTGTAGTGATAATAAAGTTTATAACATAACCTCTAAAAAGTTTAAAATTTCTTTAATAACTTGCAAAGGACTTGAGCGATTTCAATTATTTTAACTATCAACAATTGTACGACACAAGGCAACATTTTGGTGCAAAATTTTCTTTTAAGAAGGATTGTACAAAACAGGTTTTCTCCCTAACCTTAAAAAAATGTTTTGTACGTTTTAAGCGATCTTAATTAAATTTTGTTGATTTATACTTTTAAGCTTAAGGCTTAAGATGGAATATTTTTTTGCTTTGAGCATTTATTTATTAAAAATGTTTTGATTTAAAATATTTGCTATAATAACCGTGATAATATTTTAAAACTTGTTTTTATTGGAATTTTGCATTTGGCATTTTGGTATAAATTTTTTTTATTTTGATGGGCTAGAAAAAAAGTTTTTCTCCCTAACCTCACAAAATGTTTTGCTTTATAACTCCTGAAGCTTTTTAGTGATTTGAATGAAATTGGGTTGTTAATTTTTTTGTTTTTAGTAATTACCGAAATAAGAGTATCTTAAATATTTTTTATTTAATTGTAGTGCGGTATGTAAGAAAAGATAAACTCACTGTTTATAGTTGGTATTTTTGTATAGGCTTTAATATTGTTATAATTCTTATTTGCTAAACAGTTTTATTTGTTTAATAATGAAATGCGCATAGCAATAAATTTCAGTGTTTTATTAAAAATAAAAATTGGGAATTAAGCATCGTTCACAATAGACAGCAACATTTTCACTGCTGCTCACAATAGAGAAACAATTTTTTTCGCACCAACACACATTTGCAATTAAAAACCCATGTGCAAATTTTCCCCACAACAAAATGATGTATTTGTTATTATAAAAAACCTTTCAAAATATTTTGGGGAAATGTTGGGCGTTCTTTAGGCTAAAGCCAAACTAAACAGTTTTTTTTTGACTAATACGACAACAGAACATTAATTCTTATGAGAAAACCCACACCAAACAAAACAACTGCGGTAAGCATCAAACACGAATGTCGCTGACTTTAAAGACAAAAACGTTTGTCTTTTGTTGGTGTGGATTCAGGCTTATGGCTAATAAGCCACTGATAGATTAACTGCTGGTTTAGTTGAACTTAACTTGAATTTATATGTAGTTTAAATTTAACAACTACAAATGATAAATCTTTTCAAATTCATATGGTCTGTATTGGTAGTTTAAACGCCCAATTTTACACGTTTAAAGATGGTTTATGTGTTTAGTGATTTATAGATTTGTTGGTTTAAACACATTTTAAAACCAAAAAGAGAGTTTAACTTGCCCTCATTTTTAGCCCTTAGAGGCAGAGAGTAGTTTAAGAACATTTAAGATTTATTAAAATAAGTAGGGTGGCCCGGTAGGCTGATTGGTAGTGAGTTTGCCCATTATTGCGAGGGTTGCGGGTTCGACTTGCTAAGTAAAACTATAATTTGTAGTTATATTTGTAATTCTCAATAAATACAATTAATAAATTTACAAATAAAGTCGCTTAAAAAAATACGTTTTAACCCCAATTTCAGTTAAAACTAACTATTACTTTAACTTCCTGTTAACAATATGTTTTGACAGCTATAACTGATAGTTAATTATAGCTGAACTTGGTGAAATTAGGGGTTAGTTGAATTTTATATGTAAAATTTTAAATAAAATGTTTTTAACGGATTTAAAGTAATTTTTTAAAAACTTTTTCTAAAAAAATCAATTGATTTCCCCTTAAACCAAATTATTCAATAAATGCAAAAAAAAATTCAACACAATTTTATGTTTTTAATGGGTTAAAAGTCAATAGACCAGCTTAAAGGTAACGCGACAAACAACTAGTTTGTTATTGCCATATATACACGGAAATTAAATTTGTTTAATTCCGAGGTAACAGATGTTAATAGCAAGACATTAGGCCTTAGCAAAAACTTTTTTGAACTATAATCTTATTTCAATTATAAATTGTCGTAAAAATTGGTGTTTAAACTGTTTTTTCGTTTTTTTTTTGTTTGTTTGTTTGTTATTTTTTTTTTATTATTAACAAGGTCATTTCCATCTCTCACGTAAGCAACGAATCATTTATTCGATTCCGCATATTTTTAAGAGCAGTGTGAATGATTTTGAATAAAAGTTCAAAGCAGTTCATAATTTTTTTTTTTTTTGTTTAAAGCTGCAGTTCAAAAAACTTTTGTGAGGAAAAAAATTTAAAGTAAGGTTTTCGTTAAAAATAAAACCGGTGTTAATGAAATAACAGTACTTTTGTGAACACTTTATTGATTTTGAAATATTTTGAGAAAAGTTTCTTGACTTTTTTTCTTTGAAAATAAAAAGCTGATTTAATTTTATGTTCAATTCACTTTAATTAGAAGTGCAATTTTTTGATAATTACAATTCTGTTTTGGAAATTTTTTGTTTAACATTTTCGACGAAGACTAAACTTTTTTCTAATCTGCGTTAGCGTTTTATTTCGAAATTTTGGGTTTTTAAAACGGCATAAATCATTGGAAAATGCATCTCTTATTTTTACATGTATAGAAAACAAAGTTCAAAACAAAACAAGCCATAAATGATTAAAATCTGTTTACAAATTTTGATTTTATTCATGTCCCCGCTTGACAGTTTTTTTCAACTAGCACACACAGTGTTATTAAAAATAGAAATTCAAGTTCATGTTTAATAATTAAATCGATAAAAATTTAGTTCGAAAATGTTTTTCTTATTGTTGTAGTCTTATCAATACCAGAAATTTGTTTAAACAACCAACTGCAACTACAAATTTTGAACAAACAGAAAAAAAATCCTTAAATGGAAGATAACATTTGTTAGATAATTTGAAATGTTTAGCATAAACGTAAAAAAAATTATATTATCTATACAAATAAACAAATATTATCTAATGCAGTTGAGCAATTTAAGCATTTAGAAATAAAGTGACAAAAAAAAAAATTAAATAATTTTTTTCTTATTACGTAAAGAAATTTAAAATTCAATTATATATATATTTTTTTTAAATGTTTAACCCTTTAACGCCTGAAACGCTAATACGCATTTAGCCCAATTATGAATAAAAATTTACGGGGAGTATTTTTCCTGTTTTCATTTTTACAATTGAATTTAAACAGGAAAAATTTATTTATAAAAGGGCTGATTATATTGTTACATGAATTTTAGTTCGCGAATATTCTTGGGCTGTAAAGCACGAATTTAATTTGCTTAGAAAATGATCCGGAAAAGCAACAGATGCAAAAAATGAAAACCCGCCATAGATGGTCTAATTTAAATTACAAAAATTAATTAATTTTCAAAGTTATTTTCGGGAATACAAAATTTATTATTAATAAGATTTCCGTATGACGTGCTAAATTCCCAATTTTCCACATTTGATAAATACACTAAAATTTATTGCTGAGGGAAAGCTAGCTTCTATGCGCATTTCACTCAACAATAAATTTTGCAATAAATATACATACTTCTAAAAATCAACATCTTCACAAGATGTTCCTATCTCATTTTATTTCATTCTACATCTTTCGATTATTTCAGTGTCATCACTAGAAAAGTGATAATAAATTCTATTTCAATTTTAAATGATTAGGAAAAAAGTTTTTCCCCTTAACCATAAAATTTTGTTTTTTTTATGACTCGGTAACAGCTACACTCAATTTACATGATGAATTTTATGACGTCCAATTTTGGTAGCAAGCGGTGTAGAGAAGAAAGAGGGGTAGAAAAAAAGACATGATTTCTGTTTTCTCTTTATCTTTCTTCCCTACACCGCTTGCTATCAAACAAAAAATGACGTCTAAAATTGGACGTCATAAAATGCATCATGTAAATTAAGTGCTAGTCATATTTCAGAAAAATTTGGTACAGTAACTCTTTGGGGTGAAGACAACAATTTTCTTTTATTTTAATTGAGGATCTGGAGAAAACAGTTTTTCTGTTTAACCTTAAAAAATTAACATCCAAATTAACTAATTTTACTACACACCTTGAAGCAGTTTCAAAAGATTTTTTGCTTAAAAATTTGTATTTATTTGAAGAGAATTTTTCCAAATAAATGTTTAATTTTAAATGACTTAGAAAAAAGTTTTACTCCTTACCCTCAAACATTTGTAGGTTAATAAGTCGGAAACTGTTAGAGATACGTTGATTAAATTTGGTACAGTGATTCTTTTAAAGGCTTAATTTTGACATTGCTTTTTTAACGATTTATTTTTTACAATTGAAACTTTTTATTTATTTGAAAATGGGATTTAAAGTTAATATTTGAAAAGAATATAGGTAATCACCCCTATTTTATACATAAAGGCTCAGTTAGCCGGGAATAACAGTAACGTTGCAAATCAGCTGCTTTATTTTGTTGTAGGTAAAGCCATAAGAACGATTATAGTTAGCAGTAAGATGTTACGTCTCAATCTGTAAGAAATAGATTGGTCTTACTTGTTTACGGTAAGGTTAAGTTACTGTTGCTCCCGGCTAACTGAGCCTTAAGTCGTTAAAAATGTTGACGTAAATTTCAATCAGTTGTTACGTTTAGTCGACGACAACATTCCTTCGAAGTTAATTTTGTATTTTCTAAAAGTGACATTGACATGTCGATTATTTATCGAAAATCGGACAAAAATATCCCATCTTTAATTATTTGCTTCTTCTGACGTTTTTTTTTTAAATAAATTTATATTAAAATAAACTTTATAAAAAAGAACTTAAAAAAAAACAACTAATGGGTCGATTATGGATGGAAACTGAACTGAAGTTGAGTTGCCAGCAGTGAAATCATGCAACGGCGTTCATGTTGAAAGATAACATAAAAAAATTTTCTATCTTTAAATATGAGCGGCGCCATTGGCAATCGACCGAAAAAAGTAGAGTAGTATTCATCCTGACGGATTAAGTAATTCAACTGTTACACCAAAGTGGGCTTTTGGCCAAAGTCTAAATTTTATTTTATGTATTTAAAACACAGGTTTCGGGCAAACTTTTGATGAACTAAAGTTTTTGTCCATAAATTCCTCTAAATTTGAGCTTTTTTAAATTTTAACTAATTTAAAAAATACATTTTCCTTGAAACTAAAATTTTTTGAAATGTTATTTGAGGATCAATTCTATTTGACGTCGACTTGAAAGCGCCGTAGAAAATACCAAGTGGCTGTCAATAGAAATCTATTGTTATCAATAACGACTTAGGAAATACAATTATTGTTCCATTGCAGTCGACTTTCGAAGTAGGGGTTTTTAAAACATAACTCAAAATTTTGTTGGGATTTCTGAAACCTTGCTAAATTTTTCTGATTTGTGTGTGTGTGTTTTTTTAATTTTCTTGACATTTTTTATACATACATAATTCATTAACCTTTCCTATTTATTTTTATTTGCTCCGCTGAATTGTACAATTGTTGCATAATTTTTTTCAAACATTTCTAAAATTATTTCAATAAAATTCATTCACCTTTTTCACTTTATCTCATGCCTAACCGGCCTCCTGCCTTAAATATTAACAAAATGTTGACTTTTTATTTTGTATAAGAAACAAAAAGTTTATTTACCTTTTTTTATAACTGCAATGATCTGTATTTTACAAAAAAATCAATTTAATTTCAAAACCCCAGCTGTTTTAAATTTAAAAATAATTTCGGGATTTCATTATCAATTTTTTCCCAATTTTAAAAAATAAAACCGCCAAAATGACCTTATCGCAGGTTTTTGAACTTTTATGTTAATTATTGGCCATATCGCGATGCGATTACTGTCTTTATTTCGGTATTGATTATTTAAAATTTTTGCATTTAAACAAAAAATTTGTTAAACCATTTTATAAAATAATAAAAAAAACCTGTTTAAAAAACACGTTAAAATAAATATTTCCGCATTTGTTTAATAAAAAAATAAAACAAAAGAAAAAAACATTGGGATTGTATTTATTTAAATTCTTTTTTGTTTGTATTTTGTCTGGTTTTTTATGGTTAAACAACTGCTAAAAGCTCTTTTTTTGTTTAGAGAAGTACCCAACATTTTTTTTTTTTTAATTTCAATGTCAAAATTTATTATAGTTTGTTGGTTTTTTATACGTTAAAAGTTTATATGAGTAATAGAAATTTTGTGGTAAAAAAAGGGATAAATTTAACAATATTAAGAATTATTTCAATAGTTTTTTTAATACGCACGTTTTTTGTTTGTTTTCGTTTTATTTAATTATTTCTGTATGAGTTTTAAGTATGAAAAAAAAACTATCAGACACTCAAATTTAGCATGCGTAATGTTTCAAGAGTGAATGAAACTTTCAAGGTTAATTGTTGACAAAAAAAAAAAAAATTTAAGTGCTAATTTTTTTTTAATTTGTAAAGTGAAGAGAAAAATATGTTTAGAAATCTTTATAAAATTCCTTAATGATGATTTTAAAAACTTTCATATTAAATTAAAAACTATTAAAAACCCCTATTTCTCAAAATATTTTAAGAATTTATGTCTTTGAAAACTAATGTTCTTTTTTATAAGTGCTTAACTTAAAAAAAAGTTTTTCTCCCTAACCTAAACCGATTTATTTATTATAGCACAATTGTTCTTTGGGCTTAAGTGAAGAGTTTAATTGAAAGAAATTTCAATAAAAATAATTTTAAAAAGAAATCCTTTAAGAAACTTATTATTCAGTGAAGCAAAAAAAAAATATATATATAAAAATTTTTATTTAAAATCCAAAAACTTTTTAATAGATTAAGGAATTTTTTGCGATGTATTTCAATTCGAGAAACATTTTTGCTGAAACAGTTTTGCTTTAAAAAAGCCGAGAGAAAAGTTTTTCTCCCTAACCTTCTTTAAAAAGGTTTTGCTTTATAACTCTTAAGCACCAAGTCCGATTTATTTTATGTTCAGCACAATTATTCCTTAGAATTAAGTGAATAGTTAAATAGAAACAATTATTTTAAAAGAAGTCCTCAAATATACTTAATTTTTCAGTGGAAGCCTCAAAATATATAAAAAATGTTATTAAAAATTCAGAAACTTTTTAAAAGATAAAGAAGATTATTTTTGGCGAACTAACCTTTTTTTTGGCTTTAACATTTTTGCTTTCAAAGAACCGAGAGAAAAGTTTTCCTTTAAAACCTTTAGGAGCATTATAATGGATATAAATTTTAATTTTACTTAACTGAATCAAAGTAATAAAAAAACATTACATTAAACTTTACGCTTTTAAATTACAAAGAAAAGAAGTTGGTTATTCTAACATAAGCAGGGTTTTGCTTTTAAACTCTTAAGCTAAAAATTAAGCTGATAATTTCATTAGATCTCATACAATAACAGCCGTACCTAAACAAGAGCGGAAAGCGTTTTCTAGCTCCCAAAAATGCTCATGCCCATCAGTGATGTTAACTTTTATTTTTTAATTACCTTACGGCCCTATAAAAATTATCGTTTTTGAGACGAAATTACCGTACGCAAAGATTTTTAATCATTAATTAATGTGCTGTTTCAAAATGACAGGCGATGGATTGTAAAGTAAAATTTATATGAAAAGCACTCAGTCCATCGCCTGTCATTTGGAAACAGCAGATAAGAGCAGTATTCATAAACAATATATTTAAAATTTAAATTTGTTTTAAATGGAAATTTTTGTCTTTAAATACAATTTTAACCAAAATTATTGTATATTTTATGAATACGGCAGCAAATTAACCTGGCATGGTGGGACACATGGGTTGCACAAAAGATCCTCTGGGTCGTGGTGCTTATGGCCTTCCACGTAAATACAATACAATAGCTGCCAAAACATATTGTTAACTGGAAGTTAAAATAATAGTTAGTTTTAACTGAACTTGGTGAAATTGGGGGTAGCGTACAAATGTATGTGAAGAACATTAAACAAAAATGTTTTTTAAAGCAATTTAATTTTTCATATTTTGCACTTATCGCTATTACGCTGTCGCATAAATATAATGTTCTTAATTTTTTGTTATAAGATTATCTATTTTAATTGAAATTCTCCAAAGCTAAAATTATAAAACCTACATATCTGTGGCATTTTGACAAAACATCTTAAGTCGAGATAAGATAGCAAAAAAGTTTAAAAAAAAAATTGGTGAAAAAATCAGTTTTATCAAATAATAAAATAAACCGAAATTAAAAAAAAAAAAATTCGTTTATAATACAAAATTTTGAAAACGTAAACAAAATGTTTTTTGAATGAAAATTCGTACGGTTAAGAACATTTTTTTCTATTTTTTAAATTTGACTTAAGATGTTTTGTCAAAATGCTACAGATATGTAAGAATATGTATTTCAAAAATCCAAATTTCTTTAAATTACCGTATTTTTAAGAAAATTACCTTGCTATCTTTTGCGGCCCAAAATAACCGTAAAAAAGGGTAACTACCGTACGGTTAACATCACTGATGCCCATACAATTTGTATAAAGTATCCCGTAAAAGCGCGGCGTCAACGCTTTGCAATTGAAAAATCCGAAATGTATAGGAGAACAAAAAACTTTGTAAAATGTAAACTATAAACATGTGAGAAAAGCATGCATTGATAAGTCGTCCAATGAATTCTTCGAACAATTTTCGAAGAAACCAATTTCATTATTTGTTAGAAATGATCAAATTTGCATCAATCAAATAAACACACTTGTGGTTACGTCTCTTTAATTTTTGGTTACTAAAAGCTTAATTGTTGATCGCAGAATTTTAAAATGTTGTCAAGATTAATGGCATTCATAATCAACAGTCAAAAACTCGATTTTGAACTTTTGTTAGTTAAAAAAAAAATTTCCAATATCAGGAAAACTCTAATAGGGAGAGTATTCAAGTTTGGTAAACATTACATCGAAAATATTTTGCATTGTCAAGCAGAAGCCGCAGACAAGCACAAGCCAGGCGGACTACGAGTACAAAAAAGGAATTAACTAAAAAAAATGTTTACACTGCTTTTACAACTTTACACTTTGGCAGAAAACAGGAGGGATAAAAGGGGGTACTACACAAACGCTTATATGGGCACTACCACAGAAAAGCTCTCTTTTTGTCACGTTACACACACATGCAATAAGCTTGTATTTTAGAGCCATCATCTATGATTCCTCCTGACAAACTGGGTCTCAAGGCACAATTTCTATAAAAATATCGAAATGTCGATGAGAGTACGCGACAAATACAGTTTTGCAGACATTTTTATGAAAGATTTACTGTATAAAAGAATGTTGAAAGTAATCGATATTGTCTATTATCACTCAATATGAAACTTGAAACGGAACTCTGCTAAAATTTGTCTGCTATAGTATATTATACGAGCTATAGTATATTGAAACTTGACAACATTGTCTGAATATCGATGATATTGTCTGTAAGGACTCACTAATACGCGGAAGCCTAACGAACAGAATCAGTTCTTGTCATCTATGATATTTTGGATAATTGCTTAAAAAATTCATGTATGACTCCATAGAAAATTCAGCATATGTCATTGATGATTTAACATTGTCATTGACGTTCGCCACCGGGATGTTGCTTAAATTTTTCCTCTCTTTCACTAAATGTAAAGCTACAAAAAAAGGAAATAATATATATACATTTTTCTTTGAGAAGCAATTAAAAATTCTTGGTGACGTAATGTGACAAAAATGTGGCTTTTCTATGGAAATACCCATATACTTTTACTATTAAATGGCCCTATGTTCCAGGACATTCTATGTATAAAAAAATGGGGTAGCGTAGCACACCGGGTGTAGCTAGTTTTAAAAAAACAAATTTTCTAAAAAGTTTGTTTTATAAAATACCGTAAATTTTTTTTTTTTTTAATTAAATCGCAATTTTTTTTTAGTTGTTTTCTGATTCCAATTTCATTGTCATTGTTAAATTCAACACGTCATTTTACGTTTTTATTTTGCATTTTCATTGTAATCATGTTTTTTTTTTTTAATATTGCGTTCATTGCACTTTTGGCGCAGCAAAATTGTGCGTGTTTTTAATACGAGCCATAAAATTGTTGTAATATGTTTTAATTAAAACAAAATTATATTTTTTTAGCCGGTTAAAAATAAAAGTGAAATTTAAAACTTAAAACAAGTGAAATTTTTTCTTGAATTAAAGCCAAGAAAATTTTTTTTCAAAAATGTACGAAAACATTGGAAAATAAGTAATAAATGTTACCCCGAGATATTATCTATTGTTTAATTAACAACAAGTTAAAATTTAAGGTTAGTTGAGACCTTGTCTTGGAAGCAATTTTTTTTTAAAGACGTAATATTAGAATAAATTATAAATTAAATTATGTAAAGCGTAGAACACAAGCGAAGCGTTGAAATAAAAAAGCAAGTTTGGACCTCCAGTTTGATCGCGTAAGCGTATTGTTAACGAATCTTGATGATGATGATGCGCTATTCTCATTCTTGATTAATTAGATATTTCCAACTGGTTCTGTTGTGTGCTGTCCTTACTGCATCGTGCCACCACGCAAATTTTGATGACGTGGTTGACTGCTTCATAGCATCAGGGTCCGCCAAGTGGCTTCAGGGTGACCACGTCGCAGAGTGCCCAGTGGGCTGTATGTTAGATTATTTTTAGCGAATACTGACCTTTACATGTGACCAATTCAACTTCCCACGTTTGATGTGCTTGACAATCGGGGATTTATGTGTCGGTAGCAAAGGGTCGATGTATTTTTGAGAGTCTGGCCAAAAATATCTGATTATACGCCGCGGTGTAGGCAACGGTTAGTAAAAGTGTGTAGTTTTCCGGTAACTTTTTGGTTTGGACCCCATGTTTCCAATCCATAAAGAGGGATCGGCAGATTACCGAACAAGTCATTGGACATTCATATCTTTCTTAGGGAGTAAATTGCCTAACGAGCGTTGTCTAATCGATTTGTAACATCTTTATCCGCACCACTATTCCTTGAAAAGGTACATCCAAATTGACTACTTCATTTAATAAAAGAGCGTTGGTACTGTTTACCATAACCTTTGTTTTTTTTCTTGTATTGATCTGTACGAGGCCTAATAGCGAAAATGATGTAACCAACAACATTTTAGATTTTTGTTTTTTGATGAAAATCGATAATTATTGATCATTTGCATCATCTCTAAAAACCTCATATCTCGGGAAGTACCGTTACGATATAAGAGCAAAAGCAATTTCAAACGAAAACCTACACTTGAAGCAAAGATATTTAAAAAAAACCTTCTCCTGTAAAATTTAATTTTTGTTAGTTACATCAATTTTGCTATAAGGGCTCGCGTTTCGATGAAGTGCTTGTAATTTCAAGTTATGGGCATGAAGACATAGTTCTAGAGTATTCCTTGTCTCGTATGCCATTTGGAGCTTTTGCGTTGTTTTATTAATCCAATAAGTATTTTAAAGAATAGAAGCGGGGAGATTACACATCATTGTCGAACTTCGAGATCTTGTTTAATAAAGCCCACATAATAAAAATTAAGATAAAAACGCTAGATTAATCTTATATAAACTAAATTGTCACTACATACAAACATACGTACATTGAAAACAGTTCTTTAGCACCCAACGTTGCTAATTAAGGTGCTGTCAAAATCGGGTTTATCAATTGCAAAGCGATACCGTCGCTATACATTCTGTTGTATGGACATGAGAATTTTTAACAGATAGAAAATGCCCAACTAGCTGATTTAGGTTGGCCTGTTAGATTTACATTTAAATTAATCTTAAATATTTCTATGGAATTCTTATCAAATTTTTTTAATGTTCTTTAGTATAGATACTTCATTGCATTTCTTTAAACACACACACTTAAAACGTTAAAATATTATATTTTTCTTTTAAAAAAGAAATCAAAAATTAAACAAATATTCTAGAACAGATTAAAAAGAAACAGCCCCCATTTCCTTAAACAAAAAAAAAAACTATTACAGAGTATTATGTAATAAAACAAACTCTAATGCTCTTACGTTTCTAATTATAAAAAAAAATTCAAGTTCACCAATACTACAGAAGAAAAAACAAAATAAAAATAGATAAAAAAAAAGAAGAAAGACAAATAGAAGAAATATTAGAAAACCATAACCTCAGATAACCGAAAGACAGAAGGAATTTAATACATACACAGATAAACGATCTCTAAAGAAAGAAACAACAACAATAATTAACAAGTATGAATGTATAGTCGATCAAGCCCGGCCATTTGATACCCTACACCTCAGTATTTAAAAACAAATTTGCAAAAGGAAAAAAATTATTTTATGGGGTTAAGATTCATGTAAAAGTTCTTTGTTCCGAATAGGTGTCCAAATTGAAGTATCGTTTAAATTTTAATAAAAAAAAAAGTTTTTAGAGATATTCAAAATATTTTTTTTCCTTAAGTTGTATTTTTAATTTAATAATAAAATATTTTTATTTTAGTTTACTACAAATAGGTTTCGGCTTTAAATGAAAAATTATTTCGGCCGAGGGACCTCCCTACTGGCTCTTACCAAAATTCGCAATCAATTTGTTCTACAAACTGTTGTTAATGGTTGATATCTGCTCGATTGTGTTGTTTTAAGCTCTTGAACTGTTTTTGCTGTACACTTTCGATTCTAAAAACCCCGAAAAAATAGTCTAATGGCCATTTTCTCATAACACGATTTTCTTTTTCCCAACGAAAAACACCAAATTAAAAAAATTTGGGTTTTCAATGTCTAATTTCCTTTCATTCTGTCGCAATTTTCCTTTTATTTGCCGTACAGATAAATTCAATTAGCTGACTCCCAACTTTTACATGTATTTTGAGAGGTGTTGTCAACTAAAAACAATGATATTTATTCGGTATATTGAGAAACCCAAAATCGTTAACGGACAGTTTATCGGTCTAATAAATTTATGTTGACATTAAGTAACAGACAATTTCCGATACATTGAGAAAATTGCCATTAAGGTGTTAAATCGCACGATCTTGGTGACCAATTCACTCCTTCCCTACGGGAAATATGTAATCGCATATCTTGCTGTGTGGTAAGTGGCACCATCCTGTTGAAACCACATATACTCTTTGTGATAATAACAACATTTATAAGTTATGGCATTAAAAGCAATTGTCGGTAGTGGTGGTAGTATTTGTATGGGAAATATGGTCATATATGGACCGATACCAATAAAATTTGGTAAGACCATTAAGATTGCAATGAAATAAGTATGGACTAAATTTTATCTTAATACCAACATAATAAGATGTGTTATGGACGCACAAAGACGGGTTTTCGGAAAGAAGCTTGTATGGGGGTTGTGAAATTATGAACTTATTATCCACATTTTCAATAGGCTTGGTCCTTGTGCCAATTATAATCGTGCCAAATTTCATCAAATGATCTCAAAAATTGCGACCTGTACTTTGCGCATAAGGTTTTCATGGACAGACAGCCAGCCTGCCTGACAGCTGGACGGACGGACATCGTAGAGGTCGACGAAAGCGGTTCTGAGCAGGAACCGTAACAGTTATTCCTTTTTTTCATATAAGACAGATGAAAACAGTTATTTTTTGGAACAAAAATATTAGCTATTTTTTATCAAATACAAGTTCAGAAGGATCAATATGGTATACCTACTAGAATAAGTTTTCTTACATTTACTTCTATATGCTTTTTTGTTTTTAAATTTCAATAACTGTTATTTTCGGTCCCTGATTCTGAGTCGATCGGTATACTTAAAGTTTGGTCTAGAAACAGTTTTTAAGGTGTAACAAACATCAGCGCAAACGCATAATACCCACTTCACTTTTGTGGTGGGGGTATAAAAAGAAAGAAATAGTTTCTTTTGTATACCAAAACCAAACAGAGCATTTATAAATAGTCTTTGAAAGAACAACGAAATTCTAGATATTTCTCTGTTTTATATTAACATTTACATTAATACTAGTATATATTAACACTCACACCAATAACAGAACATAAACACGAATTTGTTCGTGTTTTTTTGTTTTAAACGAGCAATAAGTAAACAAATAACCAGTTAGTTTTCTTCTTTAGTAAAATGTTGTTGTTGTTCTTTCTCTTCTTTTCTCTATTATGTTTTTGTACTTTCTTCGTTATAAAATTACGATAAAAACTTGTTTTTTTCTTTTAAATAAAAAAAAAAACAGAGATTACAACATTGAGTTTAACATGAATGAATGTTTATGAATGAATTGTTGTTGTCGTTGCTGCTTGCTACACACAGAGAAAGTTATGTAATAGTATTTAAGCTTAAATTCTTGCTGATTATGTTATGAACTTTCTTCTTAAAGATTATTTATAATGAGTGTGTGGTGCTTGCAAGTATGTATGTCTGTATTTTAAATTAAAAGCCAGTATTTTTGTGGAAATATGTAAGTACGTGTGTTTGTTTGATTTTGAAAAAGAAAGTAAGTTTTGTAAGTTTGTTTTGAACGAAAGAAGAGAAGGAAAAGCAAAAGAACGTATGTAGGTAAGTACGCTATAAGAGTAAAAGTAAAAAAAAAGAAAAGTAAAGAATAATCTTGTAAATAATAGAGAATATACATACCTACTACGTGAGAATTAATGATTTGTTAATGGAAAAATTTTAGAAGTTTTGGAATAAATAAAACAAAAAGAAAAAAGAAGGTACATACATATGTATGTATGTAAAAGTTTTTCTTAATAGTTACGGACTGTTTCTCTACAATGGGCTGAAGACTTATTTACTATTGCTCGATTTGTTAAGTTCTAACATAATTGTATTTGTAACTCGTAACCAATAAAAAGAAAATCAAATAAAAAAGAAATACCTAGTTAATTCAAAAATAAAATTGTAAATAGGTAGTTGTAACATGAAATTCTTAAAAAATTTAGTTAATTATAACAAAAATTAGGGTATTAATGTTAACGACAGTTTTTTAAAAATAAAATCGTATAGGTATGATTTTAAAATTGCAACAGCGCTCACACTCGCAAGATCGATTATTATTTAGGCCTTAATTGTGTAAAACGCAACTTAACGCCGAAAAAAACATTGAAAGCAAAAATGTGTTATAATTTTGTTGTTGCTTTCTACAGAAATTCATTTTGCATTTTAAAATTGTCCACGCTACAAGATAGGCATGCAGCGTTTGAAATTTAAAAATGCAATATGAATTGTTTTTGCTTTCAAGGTAATTTTTTTTTTATTCCCTAAGCAAATCCCCGCGAAGCTGTACGCTTGTCAGGAAAGAAACCAGAGTCCCTGGCGAGAATCGAACCCGCAACCCCGGGGCTGATAGACTAGCCCACTACTAGCTAGCCTACGTTGCGTTTGCGTTTTACACAATTAGGGCCTTAAAGTAATAACAATTGCGTGCGATTCTAATCGTAAGTTGTATTCAGGGGTTCTGGAAATCGACGCAAAGCAAACATTTGAAACTTGTTTTTAATACACTTTTAATCTGCATATTTAACAGAGAAATATTTGTATAATATTTGTAATAAAATTTTTTATGTAATAAAAATCTTGCGTCGATTTCCAGAACACCCCTGATAATATAATATAAGTTTTAAAAAACAAATCTTAAAATATCGTAAGTTTACTCAAATACCGAGATTTTTTGTATGTACAGACTGCAATTCCGATGGAAAGTCATTTAAATTCTGAAAGTCGAGTTTTTGGAATACGAAAAATTTTATTTGGAATGAAAGCATTTCAAAATTTCAAAGTGGAATTGCTATTTAAAATGATTTATACAAAAAATAATTCAAAATGAAAGATTAAATAGCGTGTTTGTTTATTATGTTGGTTTCTTAAGCGTTTAGCAAATATTTATACACAAACATTTTAAATTCTTAAACTTTATAAGAAAGCAAAACAAACTGTAGTGGAATTCTCTAACTTTTATCGATTAACGTTAACGGTAATTTTACCGGCACAGTTTATTGCTTACGGTAACAATACAGCAATTCAGTAACTCAATTTCAGCAACATATCTAAAAATTTCAATCAAGTGGCATCTTTGTTAATTAATTAGTATATTTAACGAACACTGTCATCGAGGGCAAACTATTTATCGTGTGAAACGACTTAAAGTACTTTCGAAACTAACAAAACCCTATTTAGGTTTTGCTAGTATAGCGAAAATTGCAAAAATTCTAAATATTTGCAAAAAATTTTTAATATATCAAACAAGCTATAAAATTGATTAAAAGTCGCTAAAATTGTAAAAGTTGCAAACATCGGCTATTTTATAAAAATCGTTAAAGTTCTAAAGAACCACAAGAAAAAATCGCTTAATCGCGAACATGGCTAAAATGCAAACTTACAAAAAAACGTAAAATTTATTGGAAATCGCTAAATCGCTTAAAAAAACAAATTGTCGGAATATATGCATTTTTTTTTTGCAAAAATAGCGAATATCGCGAAAGTGTTTAATATTTCGAACAAACCATAAAATTTAATTGAATTTAAGGAAAATATGTTTAAACTGTTTTCATCATAGCACTTTGAAACATAATTACTTGAGATTAAAATATATATGTAAAATTATTAAATTATTTTGTTAAAATATATTGCTTGATGCTTTTTTTAAATTATATTAAATTAAATTGTTGAAAACAGGATAAACTACAGCCATTTTGTAAATAATTGAGATCGAAATCTCGATCGATTTCAATTCCACTTCATTTCGATTTGTAGAACATGCCCGTTAGTCTTGTGTATGGAGCAATTAAATTAAATAAATAAATAAAAAAAATAAATGCCACTAAAACTATAAGGAATGGCTAAAATTCGGTAAAAATTGCTTAGTTAGGGGAAATTCGCAAAAATTTTGCTAACAGCGGCATGATTGGAAAGTCTACCACTTATTTTTTGTGTAGAAAGAAAAACACTATTAGTGATTTCAATATGTAATTTCAAAAAGTAATATTTTTTATGATATTTATAAATTCCCAAAAATAAAATTTACGTTAACTTTGCTGTTAAATATTTTTAACAATTTAAATTATGTTAAAATTGAATAGAGATTCGCACTACTAATGTATTTATTTAATAATCTATATTTTATTTTATAATTAGTTTTTTTAATTCAAACCAATTATTTTTGTGAACAAAAATTTATCAAGTTTTTTCTGTTTTTTCATTTCCAACATTGTCATACTTTATTTAAAAGCAGAGATTTAATTATTTCGGGGAAAAAACAAAATTGCTGCGAATCTGAAACCTAAAACCAAATTGATTGGAATTACAAATACATATTGTAAATTTAATATAATAAAAAAAAATCAAGGACATAACGGTGTTTGGATTATATATCGTAAATTGTATTATATCTAATGAGGTAACCCTCATGACCGGACACCGAAGGGACCATGAAAATGTGTTCGTACAATAGAAATGTGTTCTAAAAAACCTCAATGCTTTCTTTAAGAACCCTGCCGGACTAGGAAACGGTGGCTGTCAGTCAAAAGGTTGTGTCCGCTGAAGGGAGTTTACACTGTTTACACATTTTTTGAAGTATTGCATTAAATATTGTAAATTAATTATATACTTTAGTTTTATCAAATTTTGTAAATTATTTTTAATTATAAAAAATATTGTATACTACTTTTTATGAGATCTGTAAAAGAAAATGGATTTTCAAGTCAAAATTTTTATTGAAAAAAATCATCAAAAATCATCAAAGATTAAAAACGAATGAAATTTTCAGTTAAATTTTTTTTAAATGACCGACAGTAGGTTTCATGATTTTTAGAGTAATTCTAAAAAATATAAGTGGCACTAAAAGGATGACGTACATAAAACGGCATATTTTTATGAAACTTTAAATCAGGGTAATTTTGGAAATTTATGTGATTTCAATTTCACTTGAAATTGGTTTCCAGAACATGGCAGTATATCTTCATTTATTCCTAGTACCCTAAACTACTTTAAAATCTAACTTTATATAGCGAAAATGTTTTTTTTAAGGTTAAGAAGAAATTTTTTTATATTAAAATATTCCCCTTTAAATAAAACAAAATATTAAACAAAAAATTAAATGGGATTTATTCTTTTTAGGACAAAATTTAATTGAATAAAAAAAACGGTACAATGGTAAATTCAATTATTAGGGAAAATATTTTTGTAGTTTAAAACAAAATACACATGTACACATAATTTTTTTTTTAGTAGAAAAAATATTTTTTTTATTTAATTAAAAAAATTATGAAATTCAATAAACTTAAAATTTTTATTCACTTTTCATTTTTTAGAATTTGATGGCACCACTGTTTTGTGTCGTGTCTGCGGTGACAAGGCTTCTGGTTTCCATTATGGCGTCCATTCTTGTGAAGGTTGCAAGGTAAGTGATCTTTAATTATTTTTTTTTTTTTGCTTATTTCTTTTATCAAAAGAACTTGAAACAACAAAAAAAAAGTTTAAAACGCAAAAATCTAAAAATCCTTTTTTGTTTTTTCTTTTGGTAATTTCAACAAAATTTGACATTGAACTTGAAGTTAAGAGTTCATTTAACCCAAAATAACATTCTAAACTTATAAAAAGGGCTGTTTGGCTGGCTGGCTGATTAAGTGTCTGTCTGGCAGATTTTTTTTTATTTAAAAGCAATTTTGCACGTAAATTTTAGCAGGGAAGAAAATTTTTTTTGTGGAAAAGGAACAAAAGTAAAAAAAAAACAATTTTGATTTTTTTTTAAATTAATTTAAATTTCTTAATTCCTTAAAATTTTAAAATGTTAAAATTTTTTTTTATTTATTAGAATTTTTAAAAAATCTTGTGATTATTAAATTAAACAAATACTTTTAAAATCTTTCTTAATAGGTTTTCAAAATTAGAAAAATTGTAGAAAAATTCAATTTTTTTTTTATTTTATGAAAATTACATGGGTATCTTTAAAGTATTTTGAAGGTTTTTAATATTTTTTAATTTATTGAGATGTTTGAAAAAAAGAATGTTGAATTTTTTAAAAAGCACTAAAAACTTTCGAAATTTTCTAAAAAATTTTGAAAAATTTCCTAATTTTTTAAAAAATGTTGAAAAATTACTGTGGAATCATTCATAGCCGGACACCGAAGGAACCCTTAAAATGTGTCTGTACAAGGGGAATGTCCTCTTGAAGGAACTTGAGAACGGTATCCGCCGAAAGCGTCTGCTAAAGGAAGGCGTCCTTCAAAGTTCCCTTGTAAAGTTTAACATTTTTAAAAAAAATACACACCTACTTTCTCAAAAAGAATTTTTCTTAAAAAATTGTCTATCAAAAGTTTTTTTCATACCTACAAATCATAAATTTTCATATTATTTCGAATGTGTACCTATTCTAAGTCAAATAACAATTTAGGTACCTTTAAAGCTTTGATACTTTAATAGTCTTACACTACCTTCAATGACAACTAAATTTACAGATTCTATTTGTTTTAAAATGTTATCCAACATTTTTAAAAAACCTTTAAGACTTCTAAATTTGTTTTCTTTGTTTCATTTTAAACAGTTTTAAATAATTTTTGCTTTCATTTAAGCGTTTTGTAGCTCTCTTTTGTTTCTTTGTTTTTTCTCTTATTTACAAATCCGCCATAACAACAACAATTTGCGCGCGTGCACAACCTTGAAAAAGTAGTTTGCCCTATTCCCTTATATAAATGCCAATATATTCTTTTTATAGTGTTTTTCCCTACGTTTATTTTATTTATTTCCATAACATCCAGACTCAATGTACAATAAATGTCTCAATGACGTCCTTGATTTAGGTTAAATCACCATACATGCATGATCTTGCACATATGTATACATATGCACATTCACATATACATATTCATGTATACACATAAAAGATTGTTTTTTTTTCATACTATCAAAGGAACAATGACAAACACAACAGAACTCAACTGAACTGAACACAGAACCCTTCTTTTTTTTAATGAACTACAACTACAAACAGATTTAGAGTAAATATAATTAATACCAAACAATAACAACAACAACCAAAATCAACAGATTAAATTGATTATTACAAGTGTTTATAACACAAAGCAAAGGCCCTTTTAAATCCTCTCGTACAGAAAAGGGTGGGTTTTTCTGTTTTAAATCACAATAAATAAAAAAAAAATAATTTAAGCACTTACGAACACCTTTTCTGTTATGGGTACCTACGAGTTCATACAACACGATCCATATTTATTTATTACAAAAAGCTAAAAGCAACTAGGTACAACGATATTTTGAAGTTCAAGGTTAAATAAATTTTCTGCTTGAATTCATCTTTTTTTCAGGGTTGCCGTTGAAAATTTCAAAAAAATGTCATAAAAAGGGTATTAAAGAAGAAAAAAAAACGGTCAAAGTAAAATAGGTTCAAGTTTATTAGTAAGTAGGTACCTATTACTTTAATACTTAAGACTTAAATAAAAGTATTTACATATAGGTACATCCTTGAATTATAAATCAATGTTAAAACTAAGAAACATTGCAATATTAGTCATATTATCAAAAAAAAAGAAAGTTACTTTTACAAAAACCTTTGAAAATTTTTACAATCACTTTTTCGAAATACTTATTCTGTATTTTGTAAATAATCTTCACTTGGAATAGTCCATTATTCCAGCTCCGATTTGAGCAAATTGAGAGAGGAAAGCACAAGTTTCTATTTTAAGTTTGTTTGGAAATAGTGTCCGTGGACACAATGACACTGGACGTTATGGCATGCTACCAATTTTTATATGAACATATGTTCATAAAACTCATGAAAACTTTCGTAAGGAATATGGAAACTTTTAGTTATTTTAAAAAAGGTTCAAAAAGTGTCATAAAAAAAGGGTGGCAAATAGTGTCATTGGCATGAAAAAGGGTCAAAAGTTATAAATTAGTGTCACAACGGCAACGCTGCTCCTAGAAGAAAATTAATTGATTTTCAGCGTTGCCACTTTCTAAATAATTATTTAAAAAACTGTTCTGTTTTTAAATTTTTTGGATAATATATGCACAGAAAAAAATATCAGTAGTTTTTATCAATTAAAAAAATTGTTTAAAAAGTATTTCAATTTAATTAATGTTCGTTGGAAAGATAATTAAAAACATAATTTTGATTTAATTTACATTTTTGTTGTTTTGAAATAAACTTTGAATTAAAATATTAATTAAATAACAAAAAATCTAAATTGATTTTTTCGTTTAAAATAAAATAATTTAAACTTGTAGAATTGTTTTTTGGGAATTGTCAAAACCTGAGCAATATTTAATTAAATCAATAAAAAAATACAAAAAAACATTTTTTGAAACGTCAAAGCTTCTTGATCACTTTTTTAATTAAAATTAAAAATATCATTTATTGAAAAAAATTTTTCACAATTTTACATTTTACAATTTTTAGTAATCTTTATGTGACCTTCTCCGAGAAAAGGGGCCTAGGGTGCCAAAAAAAACGGGTTAAGATTTAATAGTGGATTCTGATACCTAAATAGGTGTAGAATAAGATGAAATGCGTTTTTCTCAAAACTTCATTTTAATAATACTAATTTTGGTAAAAGGTGCAAAATCAACAAATTGATTGCTTAATTCTATATATTTGGTGATTAGAGACAATTTAAAATTGTTTCTGTGAGAACCATTCCATATTGTTGTTGTCACTCACATAAATTAATAAAAGATTTCAGTTAGTAAGCGTGACAATCAAGTTTTATTTCACCCTTACCATAGTAGAAATAAGTTTGTACGTTTGTTTGTCGGTTGGTTAAAATGAGGTTTTCAAAGACCCCAGAAATAATGGGACAAAGTTGTTACATATTAGAGACCCTCATTTATAGAATCGTACATTTAAAAAAAAAAATCTTGTTTATGATCGGTGACCGCGCATTTTTAAACATTTAAGCAACTCACACGCCTATTACTACCAAATTAAGATTACAGGAAAAAAATAGTAAATATAATAAAGAGAACTTAGGTTTGTTATGCCATGTTTTTAATTGCATGTCAAACTTGCCAGCTTTTCATTGTTCTCGTCCATATTATCAAACATATGCTGCAAAAACTTTCTGTTGTTATCTTTTGAAACTGTTCTCGTGTCAACACAATTAAACATAATTTATTTTTGAATTTATAATGCCTTTTTTCTTTCTTTTTATTCCGCTCAATAACAAACTTTCAAGAATTCTTGTACACGAAACAATATTTACTTTTTCATTTGCCTTTGCCGTATTACCAACAAACTCAAATGTTTCGCAGCAAACGTTTCATAGTATGGACGCGGACTTTGTGCTTATATTTTCGATAATTTGTATAAATCTGTTAATTTATTTTGCAACAATGTTGGAAATCATTATTAAGGGGTCTGTCTGTACACGGTCAAG